>JACEFO010001795.1:3472108-4734216 GCA_015342445.1 Digitaria exilis
GAGCCTAGCGGAAAGCACCGGTGCGCCGTGGACAAGACCGCGTCGCCCTTCGGCGCCGCCGCGGCCGGCGGCGTACGTCTCGCCGTGGCGTTCCTCGTCACGAGGCTAGCGAAGGGCACGCCACAGGAGCAGAGGAAGGCGACGTACGAAGCCCGAAAGCTCTCGAAGAGGAACGTTTTCTACCGTGCCTGCCTGGTGGACGCCGGCGCCGTGCCATGGCTGCTCCACTTGCTCGCCTCCTCGGACTCCACCGTGCAGGACAACGCCGTGGCGGGTCTCCTCAACCTCTCCAAGCACCCGGCCGGCCGGCGAGCTCTGGTGGACGCCGGCGGTGTGGGGCTCATCGTCGACGCCGTGAGCGTGGCGGCCAAGGTCGAGACGCGGCAGAACGCGGCGGCGGTCGTCTTCTACCTCTCGTCGAGCACGGACTACTGCGAGGAGATCAGCCGGATACCCGAGGCGATCCCGACGCTGGTCCGCCTGGCGCGCGACGGCGCGTACCGGGGGCGCAAGAACGCGCTGGTCAGCCTCTACGGCCTGCTCCAGTGCGCCGACGCCCATGGCCGGGCCGTGTCCGCCGGCGCCGTGGCGGCGCTCGCCGGGCTGCTGCTCGCCGGAGACGGAGGGGACGACCGGGGGGAGGATCTGGCTGTAGACGCCGTGGCGCTGCTCGCGAGGATCGCCGAGAAGCCCGCCGGAGCGCGGGCCGTGGCGGCGAGCTCGGAGCTGGTGACGCGTGTCGTGGATTTTCTTGGGGAATCGGCGTCGAGGTCGGCCAGGGAGCACTGCGCGTCGCTGCTGGCGTCGCTGGGAAGGCATGAAGGGGAGAGGGTGCTGCCGCTGCTGGGGAAGCTTCCGGCGGTGATGCCGGCGCTGTACGCGCTCATCGCCGACGGGACGCCGGTGGCGGGGAAGAAGGCGCGGTGGCTGGTCAACGAGATCCACCGGCACTACGAGCTGCGCCAGACGATGCAGGCGGCCACGCCAGCGACCGCCGAGCACCGCGGCATCCGTGTATAGTTCGTGTACATAGCACAGGATGGAGCTTGGTTGTCACATACCACGTTGTACATTTTGGTTTCACTTTCTTCTTTGTTTTGGGGGGTTTTGAGGGTTCAAAGTTTGTTCTTCAGGGCTCGAGTTTTTTTAAGAGCCTGGACGGATTTTGACATTGTTTCGTAGCAAGATTTGTGGATACGAACGAAATTGTACAGTGGCCCGTTTGTAACTCGTATAAGTGAGTGGTTTTGTGAATTGTGATACTCCAAATGGTTTGTTCTTTTTTCTTGGATAATATCTTGTGAAGAGGTGTATAAAATGTGTTTGGCAAATGGGAGTGGCTGGCACGTCGTGTGAGAATGTGAGATTTCCGATGAGAGAAAGAGAGGAGCCGTCTTCTGTCGGCAAGGGATAGCGACATAGGAAAACCAGTCGGTTCCCGTGGTCCAACCGGTCCGGCCCGGTTGCAAAAAAAACTACGGTTACCGCTCCCGAACCGACACTATAAAACCGCTCCTACCGGTTAGCCGACCGGTTTCACCGGTTAGCCCGAACGGTTTTTTACTTTATAAAACCGGCAAAACCACGGTTTTTTGAACCCTGTCTAGGAGTACGTCGTATTTTCAAATGCCTAGTATGTTGTTTGGCCGATTTGGTTGGGATTTGCTCTTGCTTGCCATCTGCAGTTTCGCAGGGGCCAAGCAAGCAGCTGCTTTTGCTTTTATTTCAATGTGTCTCGGTGCAAGCAAGCACAAACATTCTCAAACATGGATTCTTGTGCGTCCTTATCGTGGCGGCGCTGCTTTTCTAATTACGCAAGGAAGGTGTTCGACCGTGTTTTGCAGGAGTAATGCTCGAACGAAACGCAGAACAGCAAAAGCAGTAGCGTTTCTGGCTGTGGGTGTTATGCTTTCAATTATGGAATTACAAAATATAAATCAAACAGCCCGTCTAGCTCAGTCGGTAGAGCGCAAGGCTCTTAACCTTGTGGTCGTGGGTTCGAGCCCCACGGTGGGCGTTTGTCCGTTAATGTTTTTCAGTTCAGTTTGTGTTACTTGGTTTTTTACCTGAGGGCTCTACGGTCCAAGGCATTTCTCTAACCTAAAATAGTAACATGAGCCCACGGTGGACATTTGTGTTGTTCTTTTTTTGTTTTCAGTTTGCTTTTGACTTGAGAGCTCCAGGGTCCACGTCATTTCTCTAACCTAACATGTTTGTACTTTTTTTGAAATAATATGTTTGTGGATGTCCAATTTTCATTTTTGAAGAAGCCTAGTTCACAGATGCTTCTTATTGGGTGTCGCAGCAATTTACCAAAAGCGTGTTGTTCCTTTTTTTTTTCAGTTTTCTTATTTAGTTTTGACTTCAGAGCTATAGGGTCCACGGCATTTCTCTAACCTAACATACTTGTCCTTTTTTAAAAATCATATTTCTGTGGCCTTCCAACTTTCATTTTTGAGTCCCTGGTTCTCATATCAAAAGTGTCAAGTGCTCTCCGGGTCCACGGCATTTCTCTAACCTAATATATTTGTAATTTTTTATAAAAAAAATCAGATTTCTGTGGCTTTCCAATTTCTAAAGCGTTTCCGTGTCGCCAACAGTGGATGCATGCACCACATAAATAATTGCTGCCTTCTGTTAATGCCTGCAGTTATGCTGTTATTGAAGTAAAAAAAAATGCCTGCAGTTATGCTATATGTCATCTTGTTCATGCGTTGATTTTGTCTCCTTAAAAATTAGAATCTCTTAAATTCCGAGATGATATGCCTTTGCAAGGACAATTGTAACCTGCTGGCTGCTGCCTGCCCCCTGTTCCTTCCTGTTCCGTGGAGCATCAGCAGGCCAGCAGCCGATACCTCTCACAGCTGAAGGCCTGAAACCTAAACAAATCAAGAGGTTTTCTTTATTGAGAGTACCGCAGGAAAATGAAGAAGTTTCCAAGAAAATCTAAAAGATCAAGAAAAGCTTTTTTTTCTTTAATAAGAAGCCAATCAAGAAGGGAGCTCAGCCTTGCCGCAGCAGCACATCAGCAGCTTCCTTCGTGCTGCTGGCCGGTGGCAGCACCGCCGGATCGAGCAGAATCAGATTCAGATGCACGCACTGTCGGCTGTCGCGACTCGCGGGCCAAGATCGATCGAGCCGGTGTTTGTGATGGGCGTGCGAATAATTGGGGCGGCGTGATAATGCAGCTAGCGCTCGTTTAATTTACTCAATCCAGCCGTCGATGAGCCTAACAGAAAAAAGGGAAACGTGATTCTATATACCGATATGCAGTCAGCATCGATGTTCCATTGCTTTGATCGTGGCCAGCAAGCGTGGCAGTGGACGTCTGTACTTTCTCTGATCGAAAATGCAAGTCTTTTCTTTAAGATTCCTGTCAGCGGATTGTTTTCCAATTTAGACTGATAATATTTAGATGGATATTAGAATAATCACAGTTAAAAGTATTTCCATAATGTGTAGTCCCTCTGATATTGCACATATTATTCTTAAAGGAAATGATAGTCGAAGTTTCACATTACTACCTATGTCGATGTCCTAAGCTACTCGCACTTTGGTATTTATAAAAGCTATTCTGAGTGCAAGTTTCATATATGTTTCATGCATATTAAATACGGTAATACATCAGCATCTAATCATCTATGATGACACGGCAAGAAGGTAATCATGAAGAAAGAGAAGGGATGAATTTCATCAGGATGAAATTCTAAGACAATAAAATTGGATGAAACTAGCATTGGAGCCTAGAGGATTTTATTTCATCTAGCATTATCCAATCCCATACATCACAATTAAATGGTATGATTTTCATATGAAATAGTGAAATAAAACCATGCATATGGGACCCTATTTCATTCTTCTACCAAAACTTGTTTAGATGACGCATCACTCTTAAAAACCCGTAGAACGAAACTTTGCACCGGGAATAGCCTAACAACGGATTGAATGAGGACAACAACATACTCTGTCTGAGCCTATACACAATTATTTATGTATGTGCCATATCAAACTATCTTAGATTTGACCAGATATATTAAGATGTAGGTACCAAATTGGTTTTATCAAACTAATCATGCATGGAATTATTTGGTATTTACCCTACACACTCAGTAAAAAATGAGATAATTTGACTTAAATATAAGAGTTAAATACACCAACAGCTCTTAAACAGTTGAACTTGTCCCGAGGTTTCATCCCAAGGTGCCAATTAGCTAGGTTCACTAAGTCACAAAATCAAAATTTGGTACTTTGAACTAATTATGTTGTGCCACTTAGGTCTATGTACCCCATCGAAATCTGACATGAAAAAAACACTGGTGCACCCCACTAGCCAGTGGTGATGGTGCCCGGCCCATGCACCTAGCATAGTTCACCGGTGGCGGCACTGGGCATGGAGGCCCCCAGTCACCAAGATGAGCACCCTCCCACCTGGCAGAGCCTGGTCCCTATGCCCGAAACACCCTTCCTGTGGTGGAGGAGGAGGAGGATGCGGCGCCGGGTGTGGAGGGACCCCAAGCAACATGGATGGGTAGCACCCACACGAATATGGTCTCTATGTCCGGCGTGGCTTGTAGGCGGCAACACCCAACTTAGATCTATGGTTTAGCCGACCATGCAGAAGAATGGTGGAGGAGGAAGGAGAGGGACGTAGATGGGGTGGAGGGCGTTGCCAGCTCCAGGACGGCCACCGCAACAGCAACAGGTCGAGGGCTTTTGACAACAGGAGAGGGAGGTGGCTGCCGGTGATATGGCGAGGGGTTGGGCGAGAGGGGCAGTTGGCGACTAGGGGAGGAGGAGGAGAGGGGAGGGCGGTGTCGGATTGGTGGCCACCAGGGCCGGAGTGTCTGTCGGCGTTTGGAGCGGTGTGTGTGATGGTGGTGGTGGTGGTGGTGGTGTGTGTGTGGGGGGGGGTTCCATATATAGAAGAAGATAAAAGTCAATGGTTGTTTTTCATATATTCGTCCATGTGTTGTCACGTTAGCATGCCACATCAAGTGGCACAACTTAACAAGTTCAGGGTGCCACATTTTGATTTTGCATGTTCATGGACACTTAACAAGTTGAAGGTGCCAGATTTCGATTTTTAAAATTGCCAAACTCCCAGCATTATTTTGTGGACGGAGAGTAGCTATATTTTGAAACTATATTAGTAAGCATTTTTTTTTCTGTCGGTGCTCAAACATAATAAATCGAATAAGAAAAAGAAAGGAGATTTCTTGGGTGCCTTCCTTCACGCCAGCCGGCAGAAAGCTGATGAATGAACATCACCAACATGAAGAGATGTTCAGTATTGTTTAGACATGATCTCATATTTAATGAATGCGCGATGTATATATTATTCTCCTTGAATATATATGGAGAAAACAAGCAGAAATTCTGTACTAATGGTGTATAAAAATATCATTCTTGTAGTTGCCTTGTCATTATCTGATAATATGTTCTAAGTCCCTTGTACTTCATGCACTTTGATTTCAGAAATTCGCTTGTGTCATCGTTTCTTTGTCAGTTTGAATACACACCGACGGATTGCATCACAGCTTAAATTTGACGAGCACCATCAACACGTGTATGGTGCGGGATCTTTATTTTTTCAACATTTACTAAGGATATACCATCAGCTTATATATGTGCTACATGTTCGATATGGGTCAACCACAAATTTTGATGATAGAATGAATGAACCGGTTTGATCATCCTGTACGTCCAGACACATCAACGTCCATTCTTAAAGATGAGCAGTGCAGTATTTTTTCGAGAATGTCGTCCTTTCAATGGCGTCGATGCTCACTCTTCTACCTGTAGTTTTATGCAATGACCATATTGACCATCAATTATTGTTAGGATGGATGGCAGGTTATGCATTTGCGTGTATGGTGCAAAAAATGTACATTGGAGTTGTGATGGTCCTAATTGGATGCGTTTCAGAGAAATACATATGAAGGTCAGACGTCAGAAGGTGTATAGCAGAAAGCATTAATGTAATGATGATGATTGAAGCCTGGCTTCTTTTTATTAAAAATTGGACCCTGAAAATCAACAGACAAATGCATCTGGCTCATCTCTAAAGTCTAAAATGAATCATGACTACCTCCAAGCCATCTGGACCATAGCAAATTAGTAATAGCACCCTGGCAGTGTAGAATGTCATAACTGCAAAACACTAATGATCTACCATCACAAAAATGAAGAGTTTCTGAATGACTTATGCATGTAGATGAACGCAATATATCTTATTATTGGCCAACTTGGACATGTGTAGGTTAATTTATCAAGTCTCTACCATTTTCGTTCCTTTGACATGTTGACAACTCAACACGATCCATCGAAATATTGCACGGAAGCAAATCAAGCGGAGGAACCTTTTCCCCTAAATTCTCAGTATTTCTCATGTACGACAAGTGCTGCGGAGCTAGAAACGGCAGAAGCTAGGCTCGCTGAATTTAGACTGAATTCTAGTGTTTTTTTTTGTCAAGAATTATATGTATTTGCCTATGAAGAAGCGAGCTTGGGGCCAGTGCTGCAGCACGCGCAGCACGGGCCCGTGGCTCCACCCCTGTGCTCCGACGACCTAGCTTAATGGTTAGGGTTCAGGTCACCTTTATGATAACAAGTGGCATTTTCAACGTTATGTTTCATTGGCTTACACTGGCGTTCCATCGATCGCTGTTTTCGTGTTGTGATGTAGTGAGGTTTTGGGATGGTTTGTGATAGCTGTATGTAGAGGAATGTGTGTCGATGCCTGGATGGTGGTTTGTCAGGGATGGTGGCCGGGGTGTGATGGTCAGATCGAGTAGTCGATGCCAGGGGATGTAGAGGGAAAACCGGAGGCGTTGAAGATAATCTCAATGGAAGACGGATTTATTTGGTGCCGAAGCTTGATATATCCAACTATAAATCTTTTTCTTTGTTATAAAAAAAACTTGTACATCTTCTTATTATAACGAAAAAATGGGTATATCGAGAATGTCATATCCTCCCGTCCTTTATTACAGCCAGTAACTATTTCCCCAGGCATAGAAACCAATCAATTGGTCGAGACGAATTGCCTGAACAAAACATATAACAAATGACTGATGAGAATGGCACCCAAAGCTAGCGGATCAACATAAAAACACTCCTTTGTTGAGCTTTGTCAAGCTAGGTTTTCAAGCATGATGCATTTGTATTTTTTTATCTCTAAGAGTTAGAAAGTTATAAAAAATGACACGATCCACATTGCCAATTACCAATAAACCCTTTCCATTTCCAAGAAGGCCCATCAAAACATTCATGATCTAATGGGTCAGAAGGCTGGCCCATATAAGAATAATAGAATATGTCTCTCTATCTCGCTTATACAATTTTGATTCTTTTGCTCACAACTTCGAGCACAATATATCAATCGATCATTTGTATCCCGCACAAGTTCTGATCACGTGTTCCATTGCCCACGGTTCAGGTTTCTTCTTTCTTTAGGTTAAATGCAAACCCAAAATTCATTGTTACCGAAGAGCTTGAGCCAGATTTTTTTTTAACCTCTGAAGTAGAGAATAGTTGTAGCATGACCTATTTGCTGGTTGCTAATCTGTACTTGGAAAACCAAAATCTCAACCTGAGTATAAATTTGGAGTAAATCTGGTAATAACATTTTTCTAAGAAAAACACGGTCCGACGATTGCTTACCAAGAGTTTGATAAGATTGCTTAGGACACATAGATTGCCGCAACACCTTACGGTCTTGTTGCTGTCATATCCTCCCGTCCTTCGCTACAGACAGTAACTATTTCCCCCCATAGAAACCAATCAATCGGTGAAGACGATTGCCTGAACAAAACATAAATCACTTCTTTGTTGAGCTTTGTCCGACACGATCCACATTGCCAATTAAGACAATTTTCTATGTGGTCATGAAATGTTGGGCCGTAAAGGCATGGGCTCGTTACAACTTTACAACTATTTTCCCCCTCCCTTGCGTTTGCCATGAAAAAGCTTAGTTTATTGTGTTAGGCCTTGTTTAGATTAGGTGGGTAAAGTTGGCGAAAGTTGGTGAAATGTCATATCCATCCTTTTGACACTAATTAGGAGTATCAAATATAGACTAATTATAAAACTAATTACACAGATGAACTCTTCATCTCAAGACGAATCTATTAAGCCTAATATGTGCCGTCATTAGCGCATTTTTAATGACGGATTACTGTAGCATGACAGTGCCTAATGACGAATTAATTAGGCTTAATAGATTCGTCTCACGATGTGGAGTCTATCTATGTAATTAGTTCTTTTTTACACCTATGTTTAATACTCCTAATTAGTGTCCAAACGTTCGATGTGACAAGTTGGCAAAATGAGTTGGCGAAAGTTGGCGATCTAAACAAAGCCTTAGAATATTTGGGCTCGGCCCATTATTCTATTTATTCTAAAAGGATTATA
The DNA here is from genome assembly GCA_015342445.1 of Digitaria exilis. Taxonomy (NCBI): domain Eukaryota; kingdom Viridiplantae; phylum Streptophyta; class Magnoliopsida; order Poales; family Poaceae; genus Digitaria; species Digitaria exilis. The sequence goes on from JACEFO010001795.1 coordinate 3,480,521, forward strand.
ACCTACTTTTAATGGTATAGTTATTATGGTTAAAACCATATTGGTAGTGGAAAAGAATCTCAACCGACTTAAAGGGTCAACCTTTGGTGCACCCCTTGTGAAGCCGGTAAGGGGAGATTGGCGAGCCACACAGCACGCTCGCTCGCCGGGCCGGGCCGTGGCGTGCCTGAGCCTGAGGGGTCTCTCTTTTGCTGGTTATGGCAATTGAAAACACGGTAATTGGAAGGCTTGATTATGGCAATTAATGATACCATAATTGAGTCTTTCCAATTCTCTCCCGCGTCCAGGTTCATCCTCTCGTCTCCCTCCGAGGGCTATATAAACAGGGCCATCCTCTCCTTCAAGATTCAGATCTGAGACACTACTCCTTCCTCTGCTGCAACTCTGCCTCCCCATCGCCGGCGCTGTGCGCACATCACCGGCGAGAGCAGGTGCCTCCGACACTGTTGCCTCTTCGAGATTCTGCTCGGGATACCGGGGCAATCAGGTTTCTGGGGAGCGTCTTCACGCGACTGCTCGCCCAGAACCGTTGCGTCTTCACCGGCGTACGGTTCACCGTCCTGGACACTCCGCCGCCGTCGAACGACTACACCGCGTCACGTCTTCTTCCTGTATGACTCCGGCGTACGGGCTGCATTGCAACAACGGATCTTCCTTCATCAAATTTATACGACTCCTTCGAGCAAGGCCAGTCGAGGAACCATGAGTTCGGATGGTATTCCTCCAGCTGGTAACGGCGCAACCAATGCCTCCAGCAAAGGTCCCGCCGGGGTACATTTCAATGTCCGAACTGCTATCCTTTATTTTGTTTGTGTTCTTATTTAAATCTGTGTTAAATCTAAACACGTGCACATGGATTATTTCACTCACAATAGTAATGCAAATATTTGTGAATTTAATTATAACCTTTGGAATTAAAATATGGCCTATTGCAGATAATTATCCAACAATCCAGAAACCTGATTTTAGTGATAATTATGTTGATAGGTTTTCGGTTGGTCAATTTGCTTCATCCATTAAGCCAAACATTTTTGACGGTACAAATTTTGTGAGTTCGCGTGAACGGATGGTATTGTGGTTGACCACCATGGGCATCATGGATGTGGCAGAAGGGAAGCCCGAACAATGCACTTTCGAGCAGGGAAGTGCGTTCGAGGTTAAAGACAATCTCTTCCGCGGATGCGTCATTGGTGTTATTGCCCCACACTTGATTAATCCCCTTCTTAAGAAGAAGACTGGGAAAGAGATGTGGGATGCCCTTGACGCTCAGTATGGGGTGTCTGATGCTGACAATGAGCTGTATCTCATGGAGCAGTTTCTAGACTATAGGATGGTGGAAAACCGTCCTGTGGTGGAACAAGCTAATGAGTTGCATGTGCTAGCAAAAGACCTCGGCTGTTGCAACAAAGAGAACCCTTGTGTGCTGCCCGACAAGTTTGTGGCCGGAGGTATCATCTCCAAGCTGCCACCTTCTTGGAAGGATTTTGGTACTTCTCTAAAGCACAGGAGGCAGGAGTTCACGATTGATGGACTCATTGGCACTCTTGATGTGGAGGAAAAGGCGAGAGCAAAGGACATACGCAACAAGGGGACACTTGTTGGTGCAAGCACGGACTTTGTTTAGAAGAACATTAATGCTCGCACCAACAACAAGGGCAAAGGCAAGAAACCTCCTCAGCCACAGAATCACGGGAAGGCTAAACAAACCACTGGTTTCAAGAAGAAGAAGGGAGCCTGCTACATGTGAGGGAGTGAGGACCACTTTCTGGAAAGTGTCCTCAACGCAAAGGAGGCAAGTCTGCCAACATGGTCATTAGCAAGCCTGGAGGAACATCGGGGTACGGTAATTATTTAGAGTTAATTGGATAGGCGCCATTGCAACTCTTCTATTTTTGAGGCGCGCCACTACTTCTCAACTAATAGGATGGAGGCCATTATAACTTTCCATCTATTTGAGATATGCCATTACATATGCTTTAACCGTTACCTGGCCCACCTGCAGGCGTAGTGAGCCCTATGTAGTTTCGTATGGTCCATTTTGCCCCCGCTCGAGTGGATAAGGGTGGAGGTCAACCTGCTCGTGCCGCGCATCGCTCCCTTCCTCCTCTTCTTCCCCAATCCCAAACCCTAGCCTTCTCGAATCGATCGAGGCGATTGAGGAGCCGCAAGGACGAAGACGAAGCAGATAGCCCCCTGCCATGGAGGCGCACTAAGCCGGGGACTTGGACATGGAGGAGGGTCGCGGCGACGGTGTGCCGGCACAGATGGAGGATGACATAGTGAGGTACCCTGATTCAATCCCAAAGAAATGTCTTGCGGAATATCGATTTTCTTGGGTTGTAGTTGATGTTGTGCGATAAGATTGATTTGCTTCCATCGGGGTTCGGTTGCCTGTAGTTTTGCTATCGTAATGACTTGCATTCGTGTCCTTGTTCTATTGGTAGGGTTCTTGACATGTTTCATCTTGAGATTAAAGTTGAAGCCTTTTGATTCATCGATTTGGATGGTAGAAAAACCTACAGTAAGGGAAAGCGTATTACATGGGATGTGGAGGTAGGAGCTCTAACCCTAGATTTGTTGCTGACTTCACTGTGCAATGAGGTAAAATGTGGTGAAAACCAGCGTGCAACAGTGTGGTTTTTTGACAAGCGCATTGGTGAGGATGTAAGGCTGGTAGATGATGCTCAAATGTCAAATTTGTTTGAAATGTACAAGACAGAGATGCAGTGCCAAGTATTTGTCGCTGTGTTGGATAAAGAACTATGTGATGCTCATGAGTTTGATTACTTAGAACCCATTTGTGTGGTGCCACCCTCTGAACCTGAACATGAGAAACCACCTGAAACCCACGCTTCTTCAGAGCCTAGCCCAAATGTAGCAGAACATGGAGCGCCTGTAGAAACAAACGCTGCTACAGAACCTAACCCAAATTTAGGACATGGAGTGCCTGCAGAAACAGAGCCTGATATATTTGACAATGAGGAAGAGTATGTTGGTGTGAATGATGAACATATATATACCATAGTTCCACCTTCGCAACCACCACCACCAGCAGCTGACTCTAATCCACCTGCTTGCCCTGAAACTGATGATGTGGCTGCTAAAGGAGGTAATGCTCCCGAGGCAGAGGTTGATGATGCAGATCCAGATGAGATCTACATGATCCTGAGAACCCAATAATAGAAGAGGGGGCCTTGTTTCCTGACATAATCACATTCAGGAAAGCAGTGCGGCACTATGCAATTAAGGAAGGCTTTGAGTTTGCAAAAGGCATCAAAACAGACAAAACAAGATTTATTGCCAAGTGTGCAGCCAAGGGATGCCCATGGCGCATTCATGCATCAAGGATATATGATGGCTTAACAATACAGGTATAATTGATGATGCATTTCCTTACTTTCCAGCAATTTTTTTAATATTTATATAAGATTGATGCATTTGTTCTTTGTAGATTAAGAAGCTTCCTGCTAAACACAATTGTCCTACTACAAAGTTATTGGAAGGAAAGATGGCAACTCAGGATTGGGTGGCTGATAGGCTGAGTGATTTGTTGAAGAAGAATCCAGAAAAGGGACCTAAGGAGGCAAAAGAGAAAGTGGAAGGTGACTATGGTATAAAGCTCAAGTATTCAAAGGCATACTCAGGTATGAAGTTGGCCCTTGAACACATACATGGTAATATGAGGAGAGCTTTCAGATGTTGCTAAATTGGAAAGCTCAAGTAGAAATTAGTTGTCCTGGTAGTATTGTAGAGATTGAGGTGAAAAGGGTGGGCAAGAAGATGTGCTTTGATAGGATGTTTGTAGCATTAGAGCCCTGTATAAATGGTTTTCTTGCTGGCTGTAGACCTTATCTTGGAGTAGATGCAACAACTTTGAATGGTAGATACACTGGTCAGTTAGCAGCAGCTACCTCTGTAGATGGGCACAACTGGTTATTTCCAGTAGCATATGCCATTTTTTACTCCGAAACAGAAGACATTGGGTGTGGTTTATGCAACAATTACATTGTGCTATTGGATCCCCAAGTGGCCTTGTCATATGTACTGATGCATGTAAAGGGTTGGAGACAGCAGTAGAGAAAGTTTTCCATGGAGTTGAGTACAGAGAGTGTATGAGACATTTGTATGGTAATTTCATGAAGCAGTACAGTGGTGACACCTTCAAGAAGCACCTATATCCAGCTGCTAGAGCCTATACTGAAGGCCTTTTCAAATGGCACATGCACAAAATTGTAGAGTTTGCTCCAGGTGCCATCAAGTGGCTAGATGAGAATCACAGCCGAATCTGGTATAGGGCTGGTTTCTCAGAATATAGTAAATGTGATTATCTAACCAATAATGTGTCTGAGAGCTTCAATAGTGTAATAAAGCCACTGAAGGGCCTGCTTTTGCATGAGTTAGTGGATGGCATTAGGGAGATGATCATGGAGAAGATGTACCTTAGAAGGAAAGTTGGAAGAGAGATGGCTGATGGTGTGTTACCAGGGGTCATGAAAGAGCTCAACCTAATTAGCCAAAACCTTAAGGTTGTCAAAGTTGCAAGAAGTGATGACACCTTTGCAGAAGTGACATTATTGGATGAATGGAACAATTCTAGGAGACACACAGTGGACCTTGAGAACCTCAAGTGTTCATGTAGGGTATGGCTACTCACTGGGAAGCCATGCAAGCATGCATTGGCATGGATCTTGTCAAACAGGGGCATGGCAATACAACCTTTTGTGCATGACTTATACTCAGTGGCTAGATTTAGAGCAGCATATTGAAAGTGCATTTGGCCCCTTAGTGGTTTTGGTGGTGATAACAACCACAATTTGGAGGTTTCATACTTTTATTAAGATATGTGCAGGTGCTAAATGAGATAAGAAAAAGAATATATCCAAAGGAGGTCCCCAATTCGAATTATATGGTGTGAAGCTCATATGGAGGATTTAAATTGAATTTACTCTTTGAATTTGAGTATAGGAAACACCATACTATCAAGGGGGACGTGTCTGATGAATCAAGGCTGCTAAAGTGCTATATTGAGATGAAAACTAACTTTGAGAGGAAAAAGGGGCAAAACTCACTTTCTCAGAGATTTCCGGAAGATCCGATTTTGTTCTTCGGAACATCCGGTTCGGTTCTGCGTATAATCAGAAGATCTGATTATGTTCCTCGGAACATCCGGTTTGGTCTGCGTAAAACCGGAAGTTCTGCTTTTGTGAATCGGAAGATCCGGTTTGGCAGTACACTTAGGTTTTTCACAGCTAACCTAAGCCTATCCGGAAGATCCGGTTTGCCCGATTCAGAACATAACGGTTAGATTTTGAGAAGGGGTATAAATACCCCCTCACTCACCCCTTCAACCCTAGCTCGCACATTTCAACAGGAAACACTCTTCTAGCTCTCTCCCCCTCTCTCCACTCCCCTCCAAACCTTGCCCTAGCCAAGATTCTTGTGGGGATTGATTGAGGGAAGAGATTTGAGGCTTGTGGGTTGACTTTGAGTGAGGAGAAGCATTTGTTCATCTCAAGAAGCACTTGAAGCATCCTTGGCTTGTGATTCGCGTTTGTTACTCTTGGAGCTTGCTCCTAGACGGTTAGAGGTCACCAAGTGCAGCACCTAGCTTGTGGGAGCGCCTTGGAGGATTGTATCACCCATTCCTTGTGTAGAATCATCTAGTAAGTGACTCAATCTTGATCTTTGTGGTCGATTGAGGGAGGAAACGAGTTAAAAGAGACTCTACCCTTTGTGGGTACCTCAACGGAGACGTAGCTCCCTTGGGAGTGAACCCCGGGAACAAATCTCGTGTCTCTTTGTGTTGCTTACTTCATATTGTTCATATTTTCTCATATTTGCTATATATTGCCCGATCTATCTCTATAAAGGTTTCCGCTGTATTTGATCATCATATATAGCTCTTAGAGTACCTCTGTGAACTTTCTATTCAAGTGGAATTGCAAATAACTTGTTAGATTTTGAATCTCGAGCAAAGGTTATTTCTCACATCGGATCATCCGAGTAAGGCTCGGAACATCCGATCATCGGATCTTCCTAGAAGTACTCGGAAGATCCGGTTTCACTGACAACTTGAGAAGAAAGAATTTTCAGGTTCTATTAGGTACGCCTATTCACCCCCCTCTAGGCATCTACAAGATCCTCTCACATATGAAGGCAGAGTTGTAGCCATGCCTGATAGAGCTGATTGGCCTAAGATTGACCTTGGTTTGAAGATTTTCCCTCCTAAGCAGAAAAGAGCTGCAGGAAGGCCAAAAAACCAAAGGTTTCTGGGATGTCTAGAAAAGAAGGCAACCAAGAAGAAAGTAAAATGCAGGAGGTGGAGAGGGTTTGGGCACTTTGAGAAGACTTGCAAGCTGGCTGAACCATATGATGATGAATAACCTCTACCTGTAACACCAAACAAGAGGTAAGCTGTCTTACTCCCAAATTCCCAAATTGATTTTGGACCACCTTGAAATATGCGTGCTTATGTGTTGTTTTTACTTGCAGGAAGAGGCAAGAAGAAGAAGATGAACCAGAGACTAGTGCAGCAGCTGCTAAAAAGAAGAACACAGGAGCCACCAGGAAGAAGGGTAGCCCTTACAAGAAGAAAGGAGCCACCAAGAAGAAGAAGAAAGGACCCCAAGGAGAAACCAAGAAGACACCTGTCAAGAAGAAGCTTAAAAAAGCTGCAAGTGCTCCACCAGAAAGAGTTGCTAGAAGCCTGCAAGATTGGCTGGCTGATAATTCCAACAAGTGAACTAGTTGGTGCATGTAATGACATGCCTTGAACTGCATGCATTTGTGGTGCTTGTAATGTCATGTGTGAACTGCTAGTGTCGGAGTCGTGAACTGCTAGTGTCGAGTCGTGAGTGTCGAGTTCTGAACATATATTCTGAACCTGTTATGTTTGTGGTTGGCTTATATTGCCATCGAGTGTCGAGTTCTGAACATATATGCTGGTGTTTGTGGTTGGCTTATATTGCCTTGTTATGTTGGCTAGTTTGTGGTTGGCTTATATTGCCTATATTGTCTGATTGTCGGCTTTGTTCAATGATAATCATTGTTCAGTGATAATCAATGATAATTCCACAATGTTCAATGTTCAGTGTTAATAAGTTATAATTCCCTTCATTTATGAGTTCACAGTACAAAAGCCAAGTGCAACAACCACATTACACAGGAGGCATGGTTCACTTCCAGAATAATGCCACTAACAAGGCAACACACACACACAACAACGCTACAGAAACAGAATTGCTAGGAACAGAGCCATTTTTCCTCTTCTCCATCTTTTGCTTCAAATCGCTCAGTTGCATCTTCATCTCACTAATTTGCATCTTCACCTCACACATCTACAACTTCATTTCATACATCTGCATCTTCAACTCCCCAGGCTGCTCCACTTGTAAGCTTCCTGAAGAAACCGGCTGAGCATCCAAAAAAAGCTGGGGATGGTTCTTGCGCAAATATTTCTCATATGCATCCTCCCCCCACCAGTACCAGGTACATGTTTTGTCATCCTGCAGCAAGAACAAGAGACTACTTAACGGGAGAATCGTTCAAATAGCAGAGAATCATGCTAAACAAATGACTCACCGGGATGTTGTTAGGGCACTTGTAGAAAACAACACCAGCCTTGTTGGTGAGCCTAATCACCTCAATATCGCATTTCGGGCACTTAATCAAAGGCAGGGAATCACGGCGGCTCGAGCTCGCCATGGACACACCTCGGCTCGAGCTTGCTGCCATGGCGACAAAAGACTGGTCGATGCAACTGGAATGAGAGTGGATCACGACAGGAGGGCGAGGACAAAGGAGAGAGAGCCAACTGACCCGTGGAGGCAGCGGACCCAGCACGGCCTCACCTGTGGTGGCGGTGGCTGACGGCGGCGACCGAGGGAGAGCAACTGCAACGGATAGGAGGGAGCGATGCGCCGAGCCACCCTTATCAACTCGAGCGGGGGCAAAATGGACCATACGAAACTACAGAGGGCTCACGTACGCCTGCAGGTGGGCCAGGTAACGGTTTAGGCGTATGTAATGGCATATCTCAAATAGATGGGAAGTTATAATGGCCTCCGTCCTATTAGTTGAGAAGTAGTGGCGCGCCTCAAAAACAGAAGAGTTGCAATGGCGCCTATCCAATTAACCCAATTATTTACCTACAGTTCTTTCAGTTATGTGTACACCCGAGTGGTGGGTAAATACTGGTGCTAATATTCATGTATGTGCTAACATTTTCTTGTTTTCTTCATACCAGGTCGGGGGGACTACCTCCTTGTTGATGGGGAACGGAGCTCATGCGCATGTACTTGGTGTTGGTACGGTCAATCTAAAGTTTACTTCGGGAAAGATCGTGCAGCTGAAGAATGTGCAGCATGTCCCCACCATCAAGAAGAATCTAGTCAGCGGCTCTCTACTTTGTAGAGATGGTTTTAAATTAGTCTTCGAGTCAAATAAATGTTTTGTGTCAAAATTTGGAACCTTTGTTGGTAAAGGTTATGATAGCGGAGGTCTGTTCCACTTTTCTCTTGATGATGGGTTTAATAAAGTAGTGAACAATATTGTTAACGTTGATGAATCTAATGTTTGGCATTCGAGGCTTTGTCACTTTAATTTTGGTTGTATGTCACGACTTGCAAATTTGAGTTTAATTCCAAAGTTTACCTTTGCCAAGAATTCTAAGTGTCTTGCATGTGTTGGTTCAAAACAAACTCGCAAGCCACACGTGGCTGCTGAGGCGAGCGACTTGGCACCTCTAGAATTAACTCATTCTGATCTTTATGAGATGAATGGAGTGTTGACAAAAGGTGGAAAGAAATACTTCATGACACTTATCGATGATAGCACTAGATATTGTTACATTTACTTGTTGGAAACTAAAGATGAAGCGCTTCAGTACTTTAAAATCTATAAGGCTGAAGTAGAAAACCAACTTGAGAGAAAAATCAAAAGAATTAAGTCGGATCGCGGTGGCGAATATTTTTCAAAGTCATTTGATTTATTCTGCGAAGAACACGACATTAGTCATGAGAGGACGCCTCCCTATTCTCCCCATTCAAACGGGGTTGCCGAAAGAAAGAACCGAGCCTTGACTGACTTGGTTAATGCCATGTTGGATACCTCGGGACTTTCCAGGGAATGGTGGGGTGAGGCTATATTGACAGCATGTCATGTCCTAAACCGTGTGCCTCCAAAGAATAAAGAGAAGACACTATTCAAGGAATGAGAAAAGAAAAGGCTAACGATTTCTTATTTGCGTACTTGGGGTTGTTTGGCCAAAGCAAGTGTGCCTATCAACAAGAAGCGCAAACTTGGACCTAAAACTGTAGATTGTGTTTTTCTTGGTTATGCTATTCATAGCGTTGGGTATAGATTTTTGGTAGTGAACTCTGGAGTACCTGACATGGCGGTCGGTACAATTTTTGAGACCAGAGATGCTATGTTCTTTGAGAACATGTTTCCAATGAAAGATGGAACAAGTTCATCTAGGCAAGAGATTATCGAGGATGATATCTTCGCCGAACCGATTGTACACGATGAACTTTCTCATGTGAGACATCCTGAGGAGGATAACACTGAAGCTCCCAGAAAGAGCAAGAGATAGAAGACTGCAAAGTCTTTTGGTGATAATTTCATTGTATACCTCGTGGATGACACGCCTAGGACCATTAAAGAGACATATTCAACTCCTGACGCTGACTATTGGAAGGAAGCTGTCAGAAATGAAATGGACTCTATCATGACTAATGGTACCTGGAAGGTTGTTGATCGCCCATATGGATGCAAGCCCGTGGACTGCAAATGGGTGTTCAAGAAAAAGCTTAGTCCTGATGGTACTATTGACAAGTACAAGGTTAGGCTTGTGGCCAAGGGTTATACCCAGAAAAAAGGAGAGGACTATTTTGACACTTACTCACCTATTGCTCGATTGACCACTATCCGAGTGCTACTCTCACTGGCAGCCTCCTATGGGCTTCTCGTTCATCAAATGGACGTGAAGGCAGCTTTCCTAAATGGGGAGTTGGAAGAGGAGATCTACATGGATCAGCCTGATGGGTTTGTGGCAAATGGTCAAGAGGGAAAGGTGTGCAAGCTGTTGAAGTCTCTGTATGGTCTCAAGCAAGCACCTAAGCAGTGGCATGAGAAGTTTGACAGAACTCTAACCTCTGTTGGTTTTGTTTCAAACGAAGCCGACAAATGTGTGTACTATCGCTTTGGTAGAGGTGATGGAGTGATTCTGTGTCTGTATGTGGATGACATACTGATCTTCGGGACTAACCTTAATGTGATTAAGGAAGTCAAGAAATTTCTCTCACAGAGCTTTGAGATGAAAGATCTGGGAGAGGCCGATGTTATCCTCAATATCAAGATGGTAAAGGATGGAAATGGTGGGGTGACTCTGTCACAGACTCACTATGTGGAGAAGATGTTGAGTCGCTTTGGTTACAGCGATTACAAGTCTGTCTCAACTCCTTGTGATGCCAGTCTAATATTGAAGAAGAATAAAAGGATAATGAGAGATCAACTGAGATACTCTCAAATAATTGGTTCATTGATGTATCTAGCCAGCGCTACGAGGCCTGACATCGCATATGCTGTGAGCAAATTGAGTCGGTTTGTTTCAAACCCGGGCGATGATCATTGGAGAGCTCTTGAAAGAGTAATGCGCTATCTAGTCGAAACAATGGACTATAGAATTCATTACACCGGGGACCCTAAGGTTCTAGAAAGGTATAGTGTTCCAATTGGATATCAGATGCTGATGAGCTCAAGCCCACGAGTGGTTATGTGTTCACACTCAGAGGTGGCGCTGTTTTCTGGAAGTCTTGCAAGCAGACCATCTTAACAAGGTCAACAATGGAAGCAGAACTCACAGCATTGGATACCGCCACAGTTGAGGCCGAATGGCTTCGTGAACTCCTTACTGACTTGCCGATAGTTGAAAAACCGATACCAACAATTCTGATGAACTGTGATAATCAAACTGTGATTATCAAGGTGAACAGTTCTAAGGACAACATGAAGTCATCCAGACATGTGAAAAGGCGGTTAAAGTCTGTTAAGAAACTGAGAAACTCCGGAGTTATAGCCTTGGATTATATTCAGACGGCTAAGAACCTGGCAGATCAATTCACAAAGGGTCTTTCACGTAATGTGATAGACTATGCATCTTTGGAATTGGGCTTGAGACCCACGTGAGTTACTCTATGGTTGAAACCTATTCTGTGAGATCGGAGATCCCGTGAAGCAAGATGGTGCAACAAGCTATAGTGTAACTGAGAGAAGAGAACCTTTAATAAAGGCTCATTCCATGAGAAGATGCATTTCTCTTCGAACCTGTAAGGTAGGATGGTTTATACCTTAATGCGTTCCAAGTGGTTTCATGGAACAAGGCAGTTGTTTCATTGAAACAGAGATGTTGTCCTACAGAATATCTTTAAAGAACACACATATATGAGTCTGACTACTGGTCATAGTCTATGAGATTTGGGTGCTCTCTAGAAACTCATGAAAGGCATGGAGTATGACCCATAAGCTCCAAAACAGCAGGGATGCTACTGCAGCCTAGTATCATTGTACAACTCTGGTGAAACTTGTTTACACAAAACTGGCAATTCAAGGCATAGTCCATTGTTCAGTTGTGAACAAATGTAGCCCTAGTTCTAGATGGAAGTTCAACTTAACAGTCTCCATCAAATACTGGTATATCAAAGAGAATCTGAGAACAAGTATGGTTTAGAATCCTTGGTGGGGATTGTTAGAATATTTGGGTCTGGTCCATTATTCTATTTATCTAAAAGGATTATAGCCTACTTTTAATGTTATAGTTATTATGGTTAAAACCATATTTGTAGTAGAAAAGAATCTCAACCGACTTAAAGGGTCAACCTTTGGTGCACCCCTTGTGAAGCCGGTAAGGGGAGATTGGCAAGCCACACGCGCGCGCGCTCGCTCGCCTCGCCTCTCTGGGTCGGGCCGTGGGCGTGTCGTGCCGTGCCGTGGCCTGAGCCTGAGCCTGACGTGCGGGAGGGGTCTCTCTTTTGCTGGTTATGGCAATTGAAGACGCGGTAATTGCAATGACTGATTATGGCAATCAATGATACCATAATTGAGCCTTCCTTATTCTCTCCCGCGTCCAGGTTCATCCTCTCGTCTCCTCCCGAGGGCTATATAAACAGGGCCATACTCTCCTTCGAGATTCAGATCTGAGACACTACTCCTTCCTCTGCTGCAACTCTGCCTCCCCATCGCCGGCGCTGCGCGCACATCACCGGAGAGAGCAGGTGCCTCCGACACCGTTGTCTCTTCGAGATCCTGCTCGGGATACCGGGGCAATCAGGTTTCTGGGGAGCGTCTTCACGAGACTGCTCGCCCAGAACCGCTGCGTCTTCACCGGCGTACGGTTCACCGTCCTGGACACTCCGCCGCCGTCGAACGACTACACCGCGCCGCGTCTTCTTCCTGTACGACTCCGGCGCACGGACTGCACTGCAACAACGGATCTTCCTGCATCAAATTTGTACGACTCCTTCGAGCAAGGCCAGTCAAGGAACACCATGAGTTCGGATGTTATTCCTCCAGTTGGTAACGGCGCAACCGATGCCTCCAGCAAAGGTCCCGCCCCGGGGTACATTTCGATGTCCGAACTGCTATCCTTTATTTTATTTGCGTTCTTATTTAAATCTGTGTTAATCTGAACACGTGCACATGGATTGTTTCTCACAATAGTCATGCAAATATTTGTGAATTTAATTATAACCTTTGGAATTAAAATATGACCTATTGCAGATAATTATCCAACATATTGCTTGCAAGAAATCATCATTTTTCAGTGAAAATCAATAATTTCTCTAGTATTATCTTTTGCAATTTCACCAATATCCAATAGCACATATGGGATAGTTAACTCCTTTTTTAAAATATAAAACAGAAGATAAATACCCAAAATGTTTCTAGAAAGTAGGCTGTACCTTCATGCATGTCTCATTCACGGATTCAACGTGTATACGTTATTCCCAGAGCCAAGTTAAATATGCATTCATGTCTAAACCAACATAGAAACTCTTCAAACGAAACAAAGGGCCTGCTATTGCACAGCAGATCAAATTGTCCACTTATTCCAACCTTTTGAGTCTCATGTTCAAAGTATGTTATTATATATGAACATGTAAAATCTTCAAAAACAGAAACATAAAACAACATCATTACTGTTTCATCACTCAAAACATTTGACGGCACATGATTAACACATTAATCATACGGTGCAGAAAAGGGTCGAAACTAGAAAAGGAATCCTCCACATTGGCAATGGATCCATCCATCCACCCCCAAATCAGTTGTTCCAGAACCAGGAGGGGTCCAGTTGCACAGCTGTGCTTCCTCAGCGCCATGGTGAGTGCCCTCGCCAGCGCCGAACAAGGCGTCCGGGAGGTCAAAGCTGCATCCCTCGTCGCTAACCACACCGCCATCCTCTTCCTCAGAGGAGAGGGCACCGTGGCCAGTACAATCGCCGCTGCTAAAGAGGTCATCCTTGAGCTGGTGCGCCAGCAGCTTCTCAGTGCCTGACGCCGCAGTGTGCTCGTCCTGTTGATCGACCTCTTGGGTAGCAGTGGTGGCCAAAGGGGATGTTCCCGTGCCTTGCAGCTTCTCCGTCAGGGATATCACCTGATGCAGATATTGTTAATTGTGTCAATCACTGCTATTGATTGAACGTATTTAGAAGGCATTGTGATCTGATCTGATAAATGATCGGATAAATGGGAGCCATCAGCACATGCAACTCTAGGTCCATCGTTACAAAGCATGTGACGATCAGAACTTTGGTGGAACAGCAGTGAGAAACCGTGGCAGTACGTCTTAAAAGGCCTTGTGAAAGAAGTTATAGGCTTCCACTATTATGCCAACGTTCATATTTTTTTTCTCACAAAACGATTAATCACAAAGTGCAAGCTCTTAGTGTTTCTGTTTATACCAATTCCACAAAATAGTACTAGGCAAGCTTTAAACTATATATTTGGCAGTTCTACCTAAGAAAGAAATTCAAACTCAAGGGATTATAAAAAGGGTCATCTATTGAAGACAACATAAATGTGGCTAATACCATGAACAACATTTGCAATATCTTCAGTTCTCAAGCATGCACTAGATATAGAGGTGGGCATGTTTATAGCAGCAGAAAAATAAGATCCAGAAATATTTGGGAGACATGGAAAAGAAAAATGCACAGTTCATAATGTCATGGTTGCAGTAATTCATCAAGTGTGTCTTTCTTTATATTTTACATATGAGATTGGTATCCTTCTTTAGAAATAGAGAGCACATCTTCCCCATGATCTGACTTTGAATTCAATTTTATCAAACGTGTAGACCTATTAAAGACACCTGAAAATATAGTGGGTTTAAGTGGCCGTTCATTTCAATAAATATTCGTACATACAATGCCTATAAGTATTAAATTCTAAAGTAGACATTATTTTGATTAAAATAGGAACCATAACACATTTCCCATGATATGGTTGAAAATTTGGGGATAAATATCGCCTTATAAGAGATAAAAAAAACCCTAAAAATACTGTGATTTATGTCTCTTTAAAAGGTGTGATGCAAAGATTAGAGTAATTAACTCTTTCACGTCACTTATATTAGCGTAGTTAATCCGAGCGATAGGTACCCAAGATTCCTAAGCACCTGCGGAGTTAAATTGTATAATAGCTAAAATACATCCAGTAGTGGATCACCGCTGATGACTACCTGTGGCCAAATTGAAGGCGACAAAAGTGGTATCTTATTTAAATTTTGCAAACAGTGGCCCATCGTGCTAAGGCAACAATTTTTGTGCAGAAGTCCTTGGCCTTTGAGAAAATATGAATTACAAGGGCTACCTTCTCCTAGTTAAACCCTTAAACTCCATGTAATCTTAATGTGGCCTTCATTAAATGTTTTTATGGGTACAGCCATACACTTCATTAAATGTTTTTATGGGTACAGCCATACAGAGTACTTGATATCAATAAGACTAATTGACTTTTTTTTTTTCTGATAAGAGTTAAATTCAGATTCTGGAAACAACTTACCACATATTAAGACTACTGAATTTGTTAGTTTTTCTATTATTTTGAATGAATGGTAGTAATGTTGATAACATCAATGACACTAATTTGACATAGATGACAGATTACAGATTTTCATTTCAACCAACTCACAATGGCTGTAAACTCATATATCTCATTCGTAAATCCTTATGGATAATCTCGTGCTTGCAGTTCTACTTCATCATGACAAGAACTACAAGTTAAGGACTGTGTACATAAAAACTTAGCTCGATGCATTAAAATTGAAGCTAACATGATTAAGTGGTCAATACTCAATACCAACAAGTTCAAGGATCTGGAAGCCATTTTCTACTAATTCGACCCCCTAGGCACACATGTGGGATTCGATCTACAGCGGCGACCAAGCAAATTACTGGCAAGCGAAGAGGAATCAACAGCCTATGCAGTAATAATCGATGAAGCTGAGTAAAAATTGATTAACCATGGAGGCGAGACGAGTTGATGAGGCAGCTACCTGTGCTCGGAGGCTATCGTTGTCCGCGAGGAGACCCTGGTGGTCGGCGGCGAGCGCATCGTAGGCAGCCTTGAGGCGATCGTAGTCGGTCTCGAGCTGCTTGGTCTTCCAGCGCGCTCGGCGGTTCTGGAACCAGACGGCCACCTGACGGGGCGCCATCCCCAGCCGGCGCGCCAGCTCGGTCTTGCGCTCCGGCTCCAGCTTGTTCTCCTCCTCGAAGCTCCGCTCCAGCAGCTGCACCTGCTCCGCCGTCAGCCGGCGCTTTTTCTCCGGCGCCTGCTCGTCGTAGTACTCCTCCTCAAGGAGCTCCTCGTGCGTGGTGAAGAAGGGCCGCTTGCCCACGCGCGAAGCGTCGTCCATTCCCAGAACCGCCATCGGAACACCTGCAGCCAAATCCGAGCCTCAAGAACCGGCGACGCCACATCCAGATCTGACCATGGTCTATGGACACAGTCACGCACCTCTGAAGAAGCCGTTGCTGTTGGCGCTGCCTCCGCCACCGAAGAGCAGCATCTGCGCGCCGCCGCCGCCGCCACCCCGCCGCGCGCCACCGTATTCGACGCCGACGTGGCTCGGATCCATTATGATTCTTGTTCGTATCCTCCCCCTCTTCTCCTCCCGAAGAACGCAACCAAACCCAAACTTCAAACCCGTAAGCGCAGTCGCGCGCACACACAAACACACTCACGCACACACACAAACTTCGACGGCTGCTAGAACCGCGCAGCAGCGGCCGCCGAGGCGATCGAGGGCGGATGGGGCTGGCTCAGATGAAGCAGGAGGAGGCGGAGAGCTTATGGCGGAAAAAGCTGGTGCTCCAGAGCAGGCGCGTGGAGGTCTTCATGGGGTACAGCGAGAACCCCATGACCCCGCCGCAGAGCAAGGAGACGGGTGGCTTCCTCCGGCGAGCGGCGCCTTCCGGTGGCCCGGCGGGCCGGCCACGGACTGAACTGCAAATAGAAATTTTGTGGAGGGGGTTGACACGGAGGGATGGGCCGATGATGGAGCTCCGGTGGTGGATGCCGCTCCGCTGGTAGTGTTTTCTTTTTTCCACCCTTTTTTATTTGGGAATTCTTTTTTGGGCTGAATTTTGCGGGTAAAGTTGAGAGCGTCAGGGGAGGCGGGACTTTATAGGAAGGGAGCGAGGCATAAGTGGGCAATTGACGAAAATGCCCTTGTGTTAGGGTCTGAATCTGCCTCCTAATTGGGGGATTAGGGACTTTTCTAGTGGAAATATGACGTGATTTTTGGGATCTAGGATGCCTTTGATGGCGGATCGCGGACACGTAACCGAGGTTTAAGGTAGGGCAGGTTTGTTAATTATGTTGACTTTTCTTGCTTGAAAAGAGTTTCCTTTTTTTTTTCTTTCAAATTGGAGAACTCAAACATGTGGACACCTGTCAAGCGTTGCGTGCAGGCAACTAGCAATGCTACCAAAGTTTTTAATTCAAGTAATTTTGAATCTTATAGAAAATTATGGTTCTCACCTCGGTCATAAGTAACTCTGATTCATTTATTAGTCGTTTCAAAAGCCAATTGAACGGGGTGCATGCCAAAATTCCTGCCGCAACGTCAAATATATCGAACTGGAGGTAGTAGTTCTTTTTTAGTATTTTTCTATACTGGTTTTTGTTTTTTCTTAAATAATATGATATAAGACGTTGGCCTTTGCTAATTAAAAAAAGGGCTAACATGGTCTACATTTAGATTGGTTAAAAAGAAGAATAATGATGCAATGACATCTATGGTTAAAAACTATCATCGGCTAATAGGGACATAATGCTCATAGATCTAAATTAGCATTCTTTGGATCTTCACACGTAGGATTTTTCTAGGTTCGCTTGGATGCGTGTTTATAAATATTTGTGAGCTTCTTTGGACCCCGAGGCATGTAGAACTTTGATAATTGAATTGAAGGCATACTTGGCTCACAACCACAGCTCGCCACGCACAGTGCTGTGACGGTTGTGGGGGTCTGAGTCGACGCCACAACCTTGTGGCGCAGCATGCTGTTTTTTGAAACGGCTATTTTTTTTTTTGAAGTGTCGTTACAGTGTGCTTTGGCTGTGAGGCAAGCAGGCCCTGAATCCACAAAATGCTTTGACATCATGACATGCACACTCATACATTACTCATACATTGCCAAACAATCCAGCATATACAGAGCCACTAGGGCATCTAATGAATACCATTTTGTAGATCTATTTAGTGAATACCGTTTTGTAGAAGTTCCACCGTGAACAACCAACTTGCCCATCTAATGAATAACATTTTGTAGAACTTGTCCAATTTAATCCTTTGTTTTGCACACTTCGGTGCCTTTTTCACTTATTGCATCATGAGGTTTTTTTTTTTGGTATACTTAAGTTTGCTTAGCATAGCTCCAAATTCGATAATTTTCTATTCTAACTCCAAATTCCAACTAGAGCTTGTTTTAGGTTGAGTTGAAAACTATCTACATAGGGTGTTTGGTTAGGAGAGTCCACTTGATGTGGCGACCGGATCTGTGGGCTGCACGCCTGAGGAAGAAGATGAGTTGGGAAGGAGATGACTTGTGGGCCCCACACACCAGTGAGTGGAGATGAGATTCACTGCATTCTAAACTGAGGGAGCATCTTTTATAATAACATATAGGTAAACAAAACTCTTGGAAAATAGGTGCTCCATCAAATGGAACTATAGCTCCACAAAGTCTATGGAGCTTGGTTGCTCTAAAAATTGTGGAGTTGATTTGTTTGATTGACTACATGCAACTCTAGCGTAGAGTTAGGGCCTGTTTGAATCCCAAGCGGATCCAAACTAATAGGACAAATGGCTAAAATATGGGCTAATTTTTTTGCACCTAAAGAGACTACAGCTTAGCCCCTGGATCCAAACAGCTAAGTAGGGTTAACGTTTAGCCGCTAAACTTTTGCTCATGCAATTGGGATCCAAACAACACCTTAGAGTTGGAGCCACGCCCAAATATTTTAGTCTTATTGACCAATATCATGAAAAACACATGTTGCAATTAGGTGCACGTAAATTAGTGTTAACTTGCTGGAGATCATATTGGTGCTATGATAATGCTGTCTATAAGCATTGATAAATAAGTAATTTCCCTTTAGTTCATATATTACACCAAATGCATAAATTTTCTTATAATTATGGTAGTAGCTTGATATAATTAACACGTCATGCTCGTGTAGTGACAGCTGACAGGTTAACAATGCTACCATTGGGGACCCACATAACATCATATTTTCTTGTCATGTCACACGAAATGGTTTCGATTGCGTATAGCTTCCGAATGATACGTGATACCATGCATCTGGATCACCAGGGTCCCGGCAGGAGAGAAATGACGTGTCCAGAAACATGCACCCTACATTTCTAATCCGTTTTTTTTGGAAAAAAAAAAGACATTTCTAATTGTTGACAGACAAAATAGAATTGATACATGAGCTGCGTGTTGGTCTTTTTGTGCCAACGCCAATCCCATTGCTTCCCATCCACTTTCCCATTTCTTTCGTGTACCAAATCTTATGGTTCAAACGATATCATTCTTGTTGCTATTGTTTTCAGTATGTCAAGTGTTTTTCATTTCCCCTTAGATTATGAAGCTAGTTTTCTTCGTCTAAAGATTATAAACACATTTTTTCCTTCTAACTTTTTATAATCAGTGTCTTTCCTTTTACAAACCTTATGCATTGCAAATGACTACACAATCACTATTAGACCAACATTTTCTAAAAGCATCTCCAAGTAGCCAAATGGCCTAACTAGCTAAATTTTGGCTATTCGGCACCAAAATAGCTCTATAAGAGCTATCATTTGGAGAGTCATTTACATAAAAATCGCTCTCTATATGCTTTCAATCTCCAAAAGCTTTTCTATATCTTGTTTACACTCTAGGGAGCCATTTTCTCTATCTATATTTGGCTATCGAGAAATCCAGAATAGATTATAGCTATATTTAGATAACCACTTAGAGAAGCTGTTGGAGGGGATTTTTTTTCCATAAAAACTCTATTCCTAATGATTAGGATGGAAATAGAGAGTCTCTTGGAGTTGTTCTAACAGACTAGCTATCGAACTCGTCAGGCTATATGGCTCTCCAAATTGGCTCCTTGGCTAGCCAACAAGCTTGCCAAGTATGGGCCTCATGGAGGGAGAGAGAGGCTCTGACTCAAATAGCTAAGCGTTTTTATTTTATTGCAATAATTTCTGAGATTTATTTACTAAGTAGCCTATGGTTTTCTAAATACTTTTAAGTTCTTGGTTGCTAATTATTTTTCTCAGAAATTGTCCAAATTATTCCATCTTTAGACATTCTTGTGCGTGCATTTATGCGAAACTCACAGGCAAATTAAAGGTTACAAAGAAGAAGCAAATTCTTGTGCATTTATGCGAAACTCACACTGCATGCAGCATGTGAACTGCTCGGTACAAAAAAAAAATCAATTCAAACTAATCAAAGACAAATTCGGGCACACATAAATCAGTCGCTGTCTTAGCATCCGGCCGATTCAACGAACAAGCAGCGGCTCTTGCCGTGTAGAGCCTGGACCAATTTGAAATGGCCAAGAAACCCTAGCTTGGGCGTGCGTCATCGGCACGCGCAGACAGCGACCTGATGAGTTTGAGCTATAGCTCTCGCGACGAGGATAAAAGATTGCTTCTACCTGCAGCTTCTACGGCTCACTCTCTGTCGCATACATTTACTTCCCCTATCAGCTGATGACGTGGCAAAGAGTGGTATGGTAGATGTTGTACCATACCGTCCTATCTACTGCATGATATGATGTATTTGAATGATGAATAACTGGTTGAAGAATTGCATCCCGCCCACAGGAATTCCATTAATCCCCGGTTTCGCCGGTCAAAGGGTTCTGTCGTGTCTTGAGCCAACGGTTAGGATGAGGTTTTAGGTTTTGTTTACGACGTGGAATTTTTTTTGTCTATTCCTGATTTTTTTCTGTGAAATATCTACATGATTCATGTGAAATTTCTGCGTCCCAAACAGGTCCTTAACCTTCGGAACTCAAATATTCTTCTTTAGAAAAGCAAAGACGACGATTTAAGAGCAATATGTGCAAGTTTGTAGCAAACGTTGAACAAACAGGAACTCAAATATTCTTCATTAGAAAAGCAAAGACGAAAATCTAAGAGCAATACATGTAAGTTTGTAGCAAACGTTGAACGATGTAATTTACATAATATTTATATGTAATTGTTGAGTTTGAAAGTGCATGTAAATTAAATGAGACGTCGTTTTCAAAACAAAAAATAAAATCACGCGAAAGGTGTGCTCTCTCTCCATCCCATCCCCCCCCCCCCCCCCCCCTCTCCTTCTGAATTTTAACCGCCGCGCCACGATTCTGACTTTTGGAGGTTCTGTCGGCCAAGCTGCATCAGAAGATGCCTATCCCTTTACGTGGCTCAGAATTTCTCCCACAGTTGAAACTAATTACTCGAGTGATTGCGATGCCTTGAGTTTATGTGGGGAGTTAACTACTGACACAAGAGTGGTAAGCACACTGAATTATCCTTGATGCATGCTTAGCTTCATAGCTGTTCGTGTACGACCAAAGGTTGTATTGTCCATGTCATGACTCACTAGCACATGCTACTGCGTTGAGAAAATGATGGAACATGGATAGATTCAGTTTCCGGCAATTGGATCCTGCAAGTGTCAACTAGGGGAAGCGTGCATAAATTCTCCTTCGAATTTATTCCGCGCAAAGTACAGTTATGTGGTGTGACATTTCTCTGTATATCTGATGCAAACATGATCAGATATTCAGAAATCATAACAAGTGGATGTTGTCTTACTTTCTTTTGGCACTTCAAAGTTCATTCATTTCTTTATACAAAGATTAAGGAAAGGTTGACAACTTTTTTCTCCAAATTAAATTCTTTAATATAATAGTACTGATGTCGGCGAATAAGAAATCAATGAGGTATCCGGAACCTATAAGCTTTTTCGTTTCAGGATAGTTCCTTCATGATGTTGCAACTTGGAGCCGCTAGGGAGTGTTTTTCATGAATTGTCATTTGCTAGTGCAGTGGATGCATGAAAAGCTTGTGATTCTGTTATTCTGATCGAGTCATACAACATAAACCTAGTGAAATGTTTGCTGCTTGCTATATTGTCATATTCAGCCAATTAGGTATGGATTAACAACATATTCTCATTGGTGTAAAGTTTTCTTTATTAACTTTATTCGCCTGATCAAACATATATCAAATTTGATAAAGAATTCTTCAAGAGAGATCTTTTTACTCAAAAAATAAAATTAAGAGAAGAGATATTTTCACTAAAAAAATATAACAAAGAGAGTCTAGATACTTCACATACCTGATACACATAGTATTATGATATGAATTAAATATGTGCACATAGCAAAAGTTTCAGCTGACATCTCCTGTATGATGCCCTTCACCTGTCTGTGAGATCATGCTTTTGATGACATAAGGAACAGTACTAATACGGATCCTCCTAATCAGGATTAAGGCACATATCCTTTTAATACTCTACATATCTAATCACAGATTCTTCAGATCGATCAGGGACAAAACTTACCCGTGTCAAGTCCCTAACCTACCACCTGGTCTTTCCAGATTGCTGTATCCGCGACAGTGATACACATACAAGTCACATCTGATTCCATTTACTAAAAGCCAGGCTAGTCTTCTTTCTACCCTATCTTGCTGTCTCCCTTTATTTCCTTTCCCTTCTTTGCCCCTTGCTGAAGGGTAAAGAGGATTGGTCAGCTGCCTTTCCATAATTGGCATTCAACTTTGCAACTCTTCTGAATGCTCAACAGATGTGCTGTAGTAGAGAATGCTCTTGCCATATCTGGTACAGATCTGACTATGTCTAGATACATGATGTACAGCCATGAAAAAGATAATACATTTGCATCTGCTGAGGTGACAATTAGCTCTTTTTTAAAGTTATCTCTCGATCGATCTGCAGCATATTTATAGTGGTTGTTCAGTTGCCTGTCTGTGCTAACCCAATTGCTCATTGCCACGGGACACAAACACAATAGGGGGGAAATTCTCAGGATAAACAAAAGAAAACAGGCTTGCATAAACAATCTGCTTCAGGGGGAGGAAAGAAGTGCCAAAATATGCTGGGATAATTGAAGTTACATGGCCGCGACCCAGAAAAATGCATTTTCAGTAGACTTCCATGTTCATCATTGACACATCCTGGCCAATTGGAGCTGCCAGCCCTGTTCTGATAAGGAAAGCAACTTGCAGCTTAAAAATGGAAGCAAAGGTGATTGGCCCATACTGCAGAATGGAAATGGCATGGGTGCATGTCAAGTAGGACAAAGTTTATGTTCCTGTGCTCTGACTTGAAGCCTATGCTTTCAGAAAGAGCTTTTTGCCCATGGAAAACCGGCTGAGCCATGCTGACAACCACATATGTGCCTTTCGTTGTTATATATATCTTCGTTGAACATGTCTTCTACTCATATCCATTTGGGACTTGCATCAACGCATGATACGGATCATATTTGTATTTGGTTGTTGATTGCAGGATATACTAGATGAACTCATGAACATCTGCAAGATACATTGGGGGCGAAAAAAACACTTAGGAAGGCAGAGATAATTCACATGGCCCCGTTGCTGAATCAGGCCAGGCAGCTTGAGCTCCTACTAGAATCTAGAAAGCATATGCGTCCTATATGCCTAATTGCCACACAAAATCCCTTTTTGTTTCACGCCCAACACCCAGTACGAAAGGTGACTTCAGCTGAAGTGTGACCATTTTCCCCCCTTCAAAAAACGGAGGGGAGAAAAAATCGACCAGGAAAGGAAGTATGAGGAACTGAAGTTTCTTCCATTTCAAGCCAGACACCAAGGTGTATACTACATGACAGCAGTGTACGAGTAGACTTGAGGCAGCAGCATCAGATTAGAGTAGAGAACTAGCTAGAGAGGCAGTAGCATCGAGAAGCTGCACGTCACCTAATATTCCATCAACTTCCAGCAACTACCAACTCCTCAAAAGAAAAGAGAGACACAGAAAAGTGTGGCACGATGACGTCGCTGCAGCAAGGTTTTCTACCACGGCGGCGTCACGCTACACGCCTCTCTTCGCCGTCCATGGTGCGGCGGCGGCGGCGCGTCTGGTTGGCCGGCGCTCAAGAAGGATACGTGGGAGAGGCATCGAGCCAACGACCAAACCAGATGTTTTCGTCTCCTGAAACGCTAAAATATATATTGCAGGCATTTCTGTATACAGTTAACAGGCAAGAGGAGCCCGGTATATTTTTTTTCTTTAAAATTACAGAGTCATGCGCACGCACATAGTACGTTAACAGCACACGCACGCCATAGTCAATTACTCGTATAGATTCATGAGGCTATTGCGCACGTCATACAGCACACGCACGCTAACAAGTAACAAGGCTTTGACGGGAGAAGAGCAAGATCAGTGAGCGAGTTGTGACTTGTGAGACACCCCTTTAAACTTAAGCTTCAATATTATCCGCAAGAATGCCCGAAAAAAAAAGAATCTCCACAAGAAGATGGATTCACTGTTAGTAGTACAACATGCACCCGTGGGATGCCAAAATAGGCTACCACGTTCACCACTTTTACATTCACAACATATGGTTAATTGGTGACTGGTCCCCTAGCAATGCATAAGCCATCAAAATCTCAAGGAAAATTAAAATTGGGATCAAGGGATTTAAGGTTTAAGGGTTGCTGATAAGGCTGGCAATGATGGCAAGCGGAGCGGTGTAGGTGGTGTTGTCTCCAGTGGTTGAAGGTTGCCAAGAACAAGAAAGGAGGGGGATGATGAGAACCGAAATTGACTTACAAAAATATAAGTTGCTTTTGAAGGAGGTAGGGAAACAAAACCCATTATATTGATCCCGAATGCTTGTCGTTGGATCAAGCAATATAAACATTTGAACTAACTTCAAATACGTAGGGATGGAGATAACATTTGGAACATTGTGAGCTGCAGTACATAGGGAGAGGATAAAGCTTTAGATTGAGATGTGGAATGTGCAGGCTCCTTCCCCTGCAGACTATGTTCGTCAAGTTTGTCATGGCATTGCTAGCCCTAGTCCCGTACCCACTCCCCCCTAGCAAATACTAGCAAGCAGAGGAGAGGAGGGGGGCATCTCGTGGCAAATGGGAAAGAGCAGGTGCGGTCGGTGGCGGGGGAGCATCACAACACAGAAAGCTCCAGCCGTCCTCCGCCGATTCGTTTCCAGGGGAAATCGCTCGGACGAGTCGCACCCCACCAGATCCCCAGTAGGGATGAAAACGTATGGCCGGATACAAATACAAATATTTATTTTTTTACTAGATCAGATCATAGACAATACAAAATATATCGGATATACATCGAATATTGATGTACATTATATGTCTACAATAGCCATTATATGTCTACAATAGCCATTCAACTTTTGTTACGCAAATACGGATACGGTCGGATATTGATTTTTTCGGTTCTAGATACGAACTGTACCATTTAAAGGCCTGAAAAGGCCTGAGGGCCTTCGATCGGTCAGTCAGACGAAAAATATCCATACCACTTTTATCCCTACCCCATGTGAAAGACGACGAGATCTTGATGCGTGCTTGCTAGTGTCCATTGGAAACCACACCAGCAGGCATCATGCATCGCTCGCAACATCGACGGTGACCTCAACCGGAGAAACTTTGGAAGGCAAAAAAGGTTACCAAGTGTAGAAACAACTGGAATCTTTTTTGCAAACAAGAATTATACCAGTCAGGAGGATCTTGCTTCGTCATTGGCCCACTCATCGAAAACACATGAGACAGTAGTTTGACACCAAGGTCTGGTCTTTGCCTATCTTTTTGCCAACTACCACAAATCAAACAAAACTGTGAGCAGCGCAGGTTGTCTCCCCTGCAATGCTCAAACATCACCACCCTTGGATCTTACACAGCACTTCTGCTTCCAACACGTGCCGCTTCTGTTAGACGCTCAGCACTGAATCCGCTGGATTGGAGCACCCATCACCTGCCGCCCTTCCCCTTCACTTTGCCCTTGCCCTTCCCTCCTTTCGCGGACCCTTTCCCAAACCCACCCTTCCCGGCTCCTCCTTTTCCGCTTCCCCTCCCCTTCCCACTCCCTTCAGGCCTCCTGTTCTTCTGGAACTTGTTCTGGAATTTGCCGCCCTTCGCAGATTTGTTTTTCAACCGTGTGATCTCCATGGCCTTCTGTTGCCTGCTTTTCTGCATCTGCTCAGGGTTCCTTATCTCAGATGGCACATTGGCATTTGGTATAGACCTGCGTCCACGGCCACCTGAGAAGGGCTTCTTGTTCCCTCCCTGATAACCACCTACACCAGGTCATAGTGTCCGTCAGAATGTAAACCTTTCATCACGCTCTTGTAAAAAGAGAATGATCTTAACAGACTTTATCATGAGGAAACATATTAGTTTTCATGCCAGGACTATGAGAATCGACAAATCCTTCAAAAGTGCAACATGTAATGAATCGAAAACAAAACATTAATTAAAATGATTGGGTGTTCAGTTCAAACTTATAGCAACAGTAAATACAACCAAAATAAGGCAATGGCGTGCAGCACACAGCATAAATAAAGCATTACCAGAACTGGATGGGCCCTCTTCTCCAAAGTTGCCTGATTTACCACCAATATTGATGGATTTGTGTGTTTTCTGCTGCCACCTCTTATATATCCCTGTTGCTGATGCCTTTATCTTCGCACCACCTTCCGTTTTAATCTAAGAAAAGTTGGGAACAGATTTCAAAACTTATTTGACCTTTCATTGACATACAGGCAGAACATATATGATATTGGTATTCTAAATCTTTATTCTATTGTGAACTGCTGAAATAGGAAAAGAGCAAATAATTTGGCCTCAGAGGCATAAAACTAGTGGGGGGAAAAATGACACTGACGAACTAGTGCTTACAGTGGACCTATTACCCACCACTGTGAAACTCCATTTTCCGTCTGTCTATAACATCCAAATTCAGACAAGTGGTTCAACATGTACTTTGAGAGTACATTTGATGTTTTCCAGATAAAGTTCATGCGGCAAAACATCAACAAATGTCTATATATTCACAAGTCAAAGAAGCTCCAACATGGCATATAGGAGCACACTGAAAGAAGAAAAATATCTGATAATGAGATGCAACTTGCTAGTCAGTCTATTCTAGATGACACTTCAGTTTGCACAAGTCAACGAACACTACAATTTCGTTGCTGTTTAAACATATTTGCACATAGTATGCAAGAGATTCACCTTTCCAGTAGCTGTCACACGATCCCCACTGTTCAGCTTGACAAACTTGTTCTGCAGTAGTAAAATAGGCATGCTGACTGAGTATGCAATAAGTTTAACATAGTACTATTACTAGGAAAAGTTTATACCTTCATCCAGTGATATCGAGTTTTCTGTGATTGCATACCAGAGGCTTCATCATCAACTAAATCAAGTACAGCAGCATCCAATCTGCATGACAGAAGTAAGCTTGATTTAAAGCACAGGAAAGGACTGCATTCTCAATTTCAAGAACTAGATAAAATTTGGTATATGCCTAAGTATTGTACATCCAAAGTATTGCCTTCAACGACAGAAAGATCATGGCAGAACCTACGAAGGAGGTTTACCATGCATTTTGCTCAAATCATGATGTGCTGGATATGAGAAGATCAAATAACATTAAGAGTCCATTTCCTGTTGATGAGGATTGCGACAATCTATTGGTGGAACTGCTTTCAGATATTTGGTGTTTGTCAACTACTCAACTGCTATTATATAGGAGACACGTTTCAAATGACAGAAAATGCTGACACAGATACTAAAGAAACTATTCATGTGAGATAAAATAGATGCATCAAAACTTGGATCCCATGATTTGTAAAAACTGTAACCAGATGTGCCAAAAGGAGTGCTTTCACAGCAGTTTTAAAAATAAGCAAAGCAAAGCCCAAGTAACACATGTCAATCAACATTAAAACAAAACAAAAAAACTGACTCAAGAATCAATATCACATTTTCAATTTCTAACATGACTTGCACTTTCAAATAAATATTACTTGCCCTAGAACAAATAATCATATATTCCCATTGCTGATTTGCAATAAAGACAAAGTAAACGGCTCAATTCCACCTCAAAATGCCAATCCTATATCAAGAAGCATATACCTATTTTCAACAAATCCTTCGTTGTTCCTCACCGACAACCCAGCTTCCAAATGCTGAAGGACAACAAAAACAAGACTTGATGTTAGGCTGAACTACCACAAGACCCAACTGTAAATTAAGAATTGGATCAATACAGAACTTGATCTTAGGTTGAAACTACTACAAGTACCAATTGTTTAGGCTGAAACTACTACGAGTACCATTAGCTATGAATTGGATCAACATTTCACGACCTATATAGAAGTAATTCTTTGAGCAGGGTTTACAAGGCATACTTGGTTCTGAGGTACTGAACTTATGTAGTGGTCCTCATCTCTAAAGCTCTGCGACTTCCGTTTCGTACCACAAACTTCTGGAATGAGCAAAATGACAAAAGGACATTGAGAACGATGCAGAAGCACAAGAAATACTGGTAGAGCTCAAGATAAAGTAGAGAGAAACTAAAAGTAAAAAAAAAAAATACCTTTCTTCTCCCAATTCGAAATGTCATCCTCTTCTTCCTGCATGCAAATAAGATACCGAGACCATAAATTACTGTACAAAGCATGAAAGCAAAGTGACATCTTTAATGTAGCACCGGTAGACAAACAAAATAAATAGGCAATAATAACCTGTCCATTAGCATTTAATGTTCCAGCTATGAATTGTCAAACTAGAGACACTATTTCAAATCACATACTATAAAAGAAACAATGACAGACATTGCTGATGCATGTGTTGATTGCATACATAAAAAACATTAATGTGTTTAACAGACTATGTTTAAACACTAGTGTCAGACTATGTTTAAACAGGCTAGCATCATTCAACAAAAGGAACTGAGCCTAGCTCTCGATTGATAGGAGGTCTCGGTGTGACTACCCAGGCTCATCTTTGACTCGATTTAGGTGCATATTTGTTGTTACTTAGTAACAATGATATGTTCTCTTCTTATTTACAATGAGATGTACCTCCTGAGTGCAATGGGTTTTATAGTCAACAGAAAGGACAAAAATAGAAAACAAGATTGTCAAAATCCAACGTGGTGATTTAAAAATCGTTACTGAGGCACTCAGTGCAATGGGACTGCAATATCCATCTAGTGGGCAGTCTCCGCAAAGGACAAAGTCAGACTTGGCAGGCTGGGCTTCATGACCCGAGTACCTGAACTAATCCTTGGCACTAAGGCTTGTGAAACACTGGTCCTGATTGTGCAATTGACAGTTGTTCCGAGCAGCTTTGCAAGAAATGCATTATTCCATTACTCTAGTCATTGTAGCACATTTGCTGGAACAACTGACCTTTTTCAGTTCAGCTTTTATATGATAATAAAGCACGAAAAAAACTAGCGAGGTCCAATATTCAATGTCTCTAATACATCATCCCCTAGCGAATGATATTATCGATATTCAATAGTCAAAGGTAGCATTTCAATGTCTCTAAGACATCATACCCTAGCGCATGATATTAGTATTACCAATAGTCAAAGGTAGCATTTCAAAAAATTTTTTGCCATGGTCGAGTTCTGATAGTCTAGTTCTAGTCATGGTTCATTGGGCGGTGAGGCGTCCTGTGGCGTTCTGCCAACGCCTTGTCGCCTAGGAGGGCGCCTAGGCCACAAATCCTATGGCGTTCTGCCAACGCCTTGTCGCCTAGGCGACGCCTTACAAACCATTGTTCTAGTTGAACAAAGGCTATGCCTTCAATGGTGTCTGGTTCCAAAGATTTGCCAGTACTGCATATTCAGCAGTTCTATGCAAATCGCTAGGCTTGATAGAATAAACAAGATTAACTTTTCAGAGTGACAATTACCTCTTGCCTTGGATCAACAGAACTCTTTTGACGAACTAAATTTATAATCCCCTCATGAACTTCTCGTTTCCTCTTCATCACATCTAGCCATTGATTAGAACCCTACAAGCAAGCCAAACTGAATTAATAATTTTATTTTCTGACAAGCTGTGAAATGTAATAATCATCTTACAGCAAAAATCTATACTTAGAGGTTTTAGT
This sequence comes from Digitaria exilis, assembly GCA_015342445.1. Classification (NCBI taxonomy): domain Eukaryota; kingdom Viridiplantae; phylum Streptophyta; class Magnoliopsida; order Poales; family Poaceae; genus Digitaria; species Digitaria exilis. Next base: position 3,510,242 of record JACEFO010001795.1, read on the forward strand.
GTGTTGACAGATTGTTACAGATGAACCTAAGAATATGATGTTGAAAAAGGTTGTGTTACCTTAGAATTTCTTGCTTTAGCAGCTTCACCTTCAGCCTCTAAAATGGTCTGCTTTGGCCTGAGAATTGATTTGGGATGATGAAGCTCCATTAGATGACACCACTTAGAAAAAAGAAAAAGAAAAACATGTATGTTGAGCTAGAGTAACTACCGGAATGATTTCAGGCGTTCTGAGAATGCCAGAGCTGAAAGCTCATCCGATCGAAGAACATCCCTGAAAATTGGATTAAGACCCTCACGAGGTAAATCTTTTGCCCTCGTGATAGATTCTTTCGATGGCATAGGGCGAGTCTTCAGATACAATTTGAAAGCATTTGCACATGGCTTTTCCAACGCAATCAACTCCGTACATCCACTAATTACTTCTTTTAATCCATCAGAGACAAGATCAAGGACTGTTTGAGGAAAACGCCCATACACCGATTCTCCATTTGCAATGGCTTGATCGATTTTCATACTTATACCATCCATGTCTTTTATAAGCTCCTCTTCTGTAGGGGCAGGTTTGAGAGGCCTTGAAAGGAAAAGATGTAGGTCCAGTAAATATGGCATGTCCTCTGAAGTGACAAATGTATATGCTGTTCCACTTCTACCTTGTCTAGCTACTCGACCAACTCTATGAACAAATAACTTAGGCTTTGCAGGGAAGTCCCAGTTCACTATATTATCCAGCAATGGAATATCCAAGCCCCTAGCAGCAACATCTGTCACAATAAGTAGCATGGTCTTCCTTGCCCTGAATTTTGAAATATGAATCATACGAGCTTCTTGATCCATAGCACCATAGGATAGGGAAGGCTCTAAACCCTCTTCTCTGAACAAAATGTTCAAGAACTCTACATGATGCTTGGTTGAAACAAAAATTATCGTTTGCTCCTCTGAGCTGATGCGCTCCCTGACCAAATACAGCAAGGCAGCAAGCTTCTCTTCCTGGCGCAGTGTGAAGAAGACAAGCTTGAGATCAGGACTGATCCTCTTGTCCAAATCGAGCCTCACAATCTGCGGATCACGCAGACCAGCTTTTGCAAAGTCTGCAAGGGCACTCGGCAGAGTGGCACTAAAGAGCAATGTCTGTCGTGTATCACTTAGCTTCTTCAGAATATCATGCAAATGTTTCGCAAACCCCATGCTAAACAAGGAATCCGCTTCATCAAACACAACATATTCCACTGAACGAAGAGTCATGTCCTTAACATCATTCAAATGGTGCATGAGCCTGCCTGGTGTGGCAATTATGATATCAGGACACTCTGACAGCTCCTCAAACTGACTCTCCATGCTATCACCACCAACAATGACACTGGTTTTTAAATCTACAAGATGGAAAACAAACAAACAAAGAAGTCACTACCCAACAATTGAATGTGGTAATATTTTTTCCAGTGAAAAGGAACATCATTGGAAAACATAAGAAGTAATGTCCACATTGCACAAGCATACAAATACAATATACTCGAACATGGTTCGTCTATGCTATTGCAAGTTAAGCACCCACTATGAGAGTGCCACAGATATCTCAATTGGTAAAACAGCATAACTCACAGCTTGATTACTACACAAAGCAAAGCTGAGAACGTGCATAACGAAGCATCGGCATGGCTACGAGCGCAGGGGAGGCACGCACCCGTAAACTTGCCGAGCTGGTTGGTGAACTTAAGCGTCTGCATCGCGAGGTCGCGCGTGGGGGAGAGGATGAGCGCGCGGACACCAGCGCCCGGGTCGCGGCGGCGGAGGCGCTGTAGCATGGGCACCAGGAAGGCGGCGGTCTTCCCGGATCCCGTGCGGGCCATGGCGGCGATGTCGGCGCCCGCGAGGATGAGGGGCATGGTCTTGCGCTGGATCGGCGTGGGCACGCGGTACCCCTTGTGGCGCACCCCGCGGTACACCTCCTCGCAGAGCCCCATCGACTCGAACCCACCCGACTTGGGTTTCTTGCTCGCGCCGGACTTGGACTTCTTGCTGCCGCCCCCACCCGCCGACCTGTCCTGCCTCGACCGCCGCGGCGCCTCCGGGTTCGGCTCCGCCGCGGAGTCCATGCCGGACGACGACGAGGGTCTGGGCTTCCTGGGGGATTTGGACTTGCTGGGGTTTAGGCGAGCCATGGATGGCAAGAGGGAGGGAAGCGGGCGAAGAGAGGCGGGTGGGTTTAGGGCTTATCGATGTCTGTCGGCCGCCGCGGCGAGGTGCGGCGGAGGGGAGGAAGGGGAGGGGGGAACTTGCGCGGCGAGTTAGTAGGGTGGAGTGATGGGCTGGGCCGATGAGGGACATTCGTGGGCCGAGAGAGAAGTTGGCCCGTTTATTGGTCCACTGGTTTGCTCCACAATTTATTTTGAAAAATTTTAAAATGTTATTTTTTTAATGAATCGTCGCATAGTTTGCAGGTACTTTCAGGATGAGTGGAGGTTTTCATTGCACAACTACGTAGACTGCCACGTCAATTTTTTAGAGGAATAAAATTATCAATCTCAGTACACAGCTTTATAGGCATGTTTGCAATATTTCATTTCTACACAATGTTTAGTCAAATATGTTAGGTGATGAAAAAAATGTTTCATAGACTTGGTAACTATGCATCAGAAGTGCCATGGCTATGAAACTTTTTTCTTTTGTCCTCACTAAAACCCTACCATATTATCAAATATGCTGACGTGTCCAACAATTTAATGCTATGAAACTCCGCTGGCCTAAATGCTAGGATGATTCCAATGTGGGCCATCCAGTAGCCGATCTTTGTCGTCCAAACTTCCAACCTGTAAGACATAGAAATCAACGATTCACCCAAACCTGTAAAAATGATAAATATAAGTGTATTGTTCTAATCTCTCTATCCCAAAATAAGTAAATTTTTAGGTTTAAAGTAGAGATATCAATGTTATAAGAAAACTACATATATGCCCCCTATAAAATTACAATCATTACAACTATATAAGAGAGAAAGTAGACAAAAAAAACTTGTGTGGGTTTGTCTCTTACGTAGATATGCACTTACTCCCTCTGTCAAAAAAGGACGCTTTTGACTTTCAAACATCATATTTGATTATTCATCTTATTAAAAAATTATACAAATACAATTATTTATTTATAACTTATTTTTATCATTAACTATACTTTCATCATGACATGTTTGCTTAAGTGTTTATCCAAAAATTTTGAATAAGACAGATAATCAAACGTGATGTCTGAAAGTCAAAAACGTTATTTATTTTGGGAGGGAGGGAGTATTTTAACATAATTTTGAACTCTAGAAATGCACTTAGCCAAACCATGGTTCAGTCGACCTGGCTTGGGCTGTCCTGGCACGGCTTGCTTAGTCGGTTGTGGAGTAGGCCATACCTTGATCTTCAATGATTCACTCTGGCTTGAACCGATTTGCTCTGACATGTGGGCCATTCCACTTTTTGAGCATTTGCAAGATGAAATTTCATGTGTTCTCGTTTCTCTGTGTTTGCATATTGTCCCCTTTAAATCACTCAAGTAAACTCGTAGAGTGCATATCGGACACCCACATATTTAAAAAAAAGTTAAGACAGAACTTTATATTATTTTGTCTCAAAATATATGACAAAATTGGGACAAAATTTATACAAAATAGCCGTGTAACTGTAATAGAGAAGAAGTGCCTTTTACAATATGCATAAAGATTATGTACAACATGTTGATTGCAAGCATGTAATCTGTGTGTTACATAAAGAACTTGAGAACATTATTTTATAAAGGAAAAAAACTAATTTATTAAACCACCGGCACGACATGTGAAGGATCTTCATAAACATCTTGAGCTGCAAATGAACAACTTTTTTTAGCATAATGAAACTTCTGCTCTTAGATTCAATAGACACAAGCAATTTTTGGCGTGTTTGGTTCTAGAAGCAAACATTGCTTTGCCTCGCTTGCATGGAAATCAGAGCACACTTTGCACCTATTGTTTCGGTTGCCGCATTACCTCAGGCCTGCACAAAGAAGATTTTCCTCTCTGGGGCGACGGAGCCAAAACGACTCTCTGCAACGGGCCCCTCTGCCCACTACCAAGCATCACTTTAATGGAACAACAAGTATATCTTACCAGGGGCGGACCCACGTTGTGGTGAGTGAGGGCACAGGCCCTCACTCAACTTCTTCTAATCTAAGTTGATCGACTAGATTTCACCATATAAAAGCTTCGTTAATTTAGTTGTTTTAGAGGTGTTTTGAGGTGTGCCCTCTCTCAAATTTTCCTCAAAGTCCGCGCCTGTATCTTACCTTAATTGTTTTTCTTTCTAAGAATGGGACAAGAACACTTAAGGTTTACCATATACGTTGTCTGAGGATAAGAACTTTAGAACGTGCTTCCCTTCAAAATTTCAAGGGGGACACAAATCCTCAACAGTTAGAGAATATACATATCTTAACTGCCAAATGTAATCGACCGATATAGCTTTTAGGGTAAAAGCTCCTAGCTCCTGTACCCGCCTCCTGTATCTCGTCCACTACCTTTCTATTCAACTCCATTTCCTCCATATTTTGCCCAATAGAGGAATCCCACGATGCTCTCCACATGGTAGCATGACGCGGCCCCTTCCTCTTCTTCCGGTGGCTGCTCTGTCTCTGACTCCACAATGCGAGAGAGCAGGGAAAGTGCTCCCATGGTGGCTCGCCCCGCCGTCGTGAATAGCAGCCACCGCCACGAGAGGGACAGGCATCGCTCGGACGCAACGGTCCGAGAGAGAGAGAGAGGCCATGGTGAAGTGAGACTTCGATCCGTGAGCGTGGATGGCGGTGGTGGCGAGGAGGTGCACGGGCAAAGGCGTCGCGGGTGGGAGACGACGGAGAGCGCAGGGAGATGACATGAAAAGAGAGAAGGGTCGTGCTGTGATGAGAAAAAATATGAAGAAAGGAAAAGAGTGTGAGAAAAGGAAAGAAAGTGGGAAGAAAGTGAAAAAAGAGGGACAAAATAAGAAAAAAAGGAAAATAAAAAAGAAAAGATAAAAAGGAGAAGGAAAGAGAGAGAAAAAAGAAAAGGAAAAGGGAGAAAAAGAATGTGAGGAGATAGAAAATGGAAAAGGATAAGATAAACTGAGAAGAGAGGAGATGGCAGTTAAAGATGGTTGAATAAAATATGTGATAATTGCTATAAAGTATGAATATAGAAGATGATGAATGTGGAAGAAGTTCTTATAATGAAAAAAGAATCTCCATGATTATATACACAAATATCCTCTTAAATGTTAGAATGATGAGTACAAGTGGCCTAAGCAACCAATGGAACTGCGAGTAATGGCTTGGAATCGGATACATGTGTTTCTTCATCTTTTTACTTGTTTCTCTTATTTTTTCACGTCTTTTCTTTAAACAGGCCTAGTGAAGTTACCAGAGTGTCCTATTATGTTACTCCGTAGTACTCTCTTCATTTCAAATTGTAGGTCGTTTGACTTTTCAAACTCCATCTTTAATCGCTTGTCTTATTCAAATTTTTTTTGTAAAATATCATATTTTTTCGTTATGGTTTACTTTAGTAATAAATGAATTTGAAGAATGACCTATATTTGCACATTTTTTTAAATAAGACGAGCGGTCAAACTTAGGGTAAAAAAGTTAAAGGAAAAAGTCTATATCACTTCCCCACCTATGGAGAGTGGACTACATAACCCTCTAACCTATGAAACGGTCTATATCACCCCCTAAACTTCTCAAAACCGATCAAATTACCCCTAAACCAATTTTAAAAAATCATAGTTGTCGGTGTCTGATTTGGTCACACCGGCAATAACAAGTGATTGCGCTGCCAACCACTCGCTCCGATGGGGGAATTAGGATGATTAACTCGGGACGCAAAGGTTTATCCTAGTTCTGGCCACGCGGCCGTACATCCAGCAGTGGTGCGTAGCACCGAGTTTCGTGTTGCTCGTAGCAGGGGAGTACAAGCAAGGCGGGAGAGGAAGATCGACTCCCAAGTCCCTGGGTTGGTGATTGAGTAGAATGCCAATATCGAGTGAGCAGGCTAAGTGTTCGTGTGCTCTCTCTTCTTACGTGCGCGTGCTTCTCCTCCTCTTGTTGCATGGGCTTCCCTCCCCTTTTATAGACTAAGGGTGAGGGAGGACGTACATGTGTGTTCGTGGTGCTGACGTTGCGAGATGCACCGTGCTGCCCACGCCGTGCACTATGTGAGCGGGAATCGCGCCTTCCAACTCCGGCTGACGGCAATGGACACTTGTTGGTGGCTGATCGTTGCTTCGAGGGATGTCACTCGGGGGTGGGGATGGTGCCGAGCCCTCCCCGTTGTTCTTCGTGGGTCCTTCCTCGAGGCCTGAGGCGTACCCAGGACGGATAAGATCGTGGAGTAGTTGGCACAGTAGCCTGGCCTAACACGGCCTGTCCGCACAGCGTCTTGCGCAGAGCGACTGTGGCGAGCGGATTTGACCGGTGTCTTCTCCGCGGCATGGGGCGGTGGCGTGGTGCAGTGACTTCTCTTCTTGACCGCAGAGGCGATCCATCATGTCGTGGAATGAATGCGTTGCAGGGCCTCAGGCACTGTTACTGGTGCGGCATCCCTCGAGCGCAGCTAGTGGTCTCGAGCGTGACGGAGATGCTCGCTCGAGGGTGAGCGGTACCGTCGAGCTCGGTCGGGCTCGATCGTTACGTACATTTCCGCTCAAGGGTAAGAGGTACCCTCGAGCGGGACGAAGACTCCCGGTCGTAGGGGGTGTCGTCATGGTGGGCCTCTTGTTGGGCCGTAGAGCTGAGCTCAACTCGTTCGCCGATGTGGCCTCTCTGTCAGGTGATTTAGGGCCCGAATTGGGGTACCCCTAATTTTGGTACCCGACAGTAGCCCCCGAGCCTCTGCGAGAATGAGACGCAATCCCGCGGAGGCTTGCGTTCGTTGAGGGGTCTTTGAAATTTCCTTCTCCCTTCGCGGGTTCTGGAGAACCGCGGGGGCGCGCTAGCGCTTCCGCGGGGTGTAGCCCCCGAGGCCTTGAGAGAGTCATTGGTACTCTCTCGAGGCCTTATTTCGATGTGAGGAGTCTTTCGTCGCTCCTCGTTATGTGGGTTCGTCTACGATGGTGGGAACCCCCGAGCCTCGTTTGGCTCGAGATGTCCCAATTTTTTCTTCGTTCCTCGGGGTCCCTTTCGAGGGACTGAGGAGGAGGCGATCCGTGCTTCCCACGATTGGGATCGAACCATGGATGCCTGGGTGAGCTGGTAGCGGGTAGTTCGAGCGGACGTCCATGCCCTGTTCGATGAGGGTAGGCTCGTGGTCTTTGGACACGCCCGTGAAAGCTTTTTACAAAAGTATGCTAGACGGGACTCGACCTCATTCGATAGAGGTCGAGTGCTCGATGCTCCCCTCGTGGGGTCCCTCGATCTAGGCACTTCGTCCAGCCTCGAATACGCTTGACGGATCTCCTCGAACACACAGGCTTCGAGGCTCTTATTTGTGGGTACCGTCGAGTGCCCCTGACTCGATCGATCTGGGGTGCCTATCGAACCCTCGATGGGCAAGGTCTCGAACCCCTGATCAGTAGAATAGTGACTTCCTCCCTTCGAGGGGAGAAGCCTCGAGCATTCCCTCCACGTATCCCGCTCCGCGCGGGGTAATGATGGCAGACGTGGGAGTCGTGGCCGACGTGGGGGGAAACACACGTACCTTTTTAGGCGGAGTGCAGGACGTGGTCTGGGCGACGTGACCGTACGACTGCCCGGACGGCGGAAGAGCGTCTTGCGCAGAGCGACTGTGGCGAGCGGATTTGACCGGTGTCTTCTCCGCGGCATGGGGCGGTGGCGTGGTGCAGTGACTTCTCTTCTTGACCGCAGAGGCGATCCATCATGTCGTGGAATGAATGCGTTGCAGGGCCTCAGGCACTGTTACTGGTGCGGCATCCCTCGAGCGCAGCTAGTGGTCTCGAGCGTGACGGAGACGCTCGCTCGAGAGTGAGCGCTACCGTCGAGCTCGGTCGGGCTCGATCGTTACGTACATTTCCGCTCGAGGGTAAGCGGTACCCTCGAGCGGGACGGAGACTCCCGGTCGTAGGGGGTGTCGTCATGGTGGGCCTCTTGTTGGGCCGCAGAGCTGGGTTCAACTCGTTCGCGATGTGGCCTCTCTGTCAGGTGATTTAGGGCCCGAATTGGGGTACCCCTAATTTTGGTAACCGACAATAGTAAATCACAAAAAATCATAAAATGAAAAATCAAATTGTGTTGGACTCCAAATGAGTAGATATACACATTGAACATATAATATGGTATGTTTTAATATATTTTTTTACAAATATGGAGAAAAGCATAGATCTAAAGCTATAGTGAAGAAAATGTACTAAAGCATACCATATTATATGTTCATTGTATGCAAGTGAGGGGACGCTGAGGCCCTGCAGGGAACGAGAGCTATTGGAAGCTGAGCTGCCATTTCTGCCATGGCCTCCATCTCAGTCTGGTTTTAGCCTCCACTACTGCTGCAGCCGGGGATGCAGCCAGCAGGCCGTGGTGCATCAAGGAGCGTAGGTGCGGCCTGCCAGGCATGCTAGTGCTCCGCTTCTGTGCCGACGATGCCATGTGTCAGGGCTTCCTGCCTTTCACCACCCATGCAATTCATGAAGCTGCAGAGGCGGGAGCTCGCTGAGGAAGTGTGATGAGAGGCAAGAGCATCGCGCTCTTGAGCCTCCACCCGGTGGTGGCCTCTGCCTGACTCACCACTCCCCTGGCCTTGACTCCCTCGGTAGTGATACTGCGACGGAATGCTGAGGGCAGCATCATAGGGGAAAGGAGCTCTCCTCAATCCTGGCGACCGGTGAGCGTTAGCTTGAGCTGGCTGCGAGAGGAGCTGAGGATAAGGAGAAGTCCGCACTTGGGACGAAGACTCTAGAAACGTAGCTATAGTGCTCGCGCTGGGACGCCTAATCAAGAAAAAAAACTAGACCCATTAGGGTAAAGAGCCCCACGTTTTTTCATTAAGAAGAAGTAAACCTTCTCTGGGTCTAGAAAATCCCCGAGCCCCAGCTAAAGCCGGTGAGGAGAATTTTTTTTATATAAAAAGCAGCCCTGTAAATCCGCTCCTGTGAGGAATTTGATGGATTCCTAAGTACCAAAACTACGTGTTGTGTGTTTTAACACAATATCCTCATAGGATTAAGGTGGAGTGAACTATACAAATGTTTTGCTGCTGTTGCTCATTTTCCTTCAACCTCTTAATTATCAAGCAGCATGTCTAGTTTAGCAATTAGCCAGTGAGCAATGCCATAATATGGCACAAAGAAAAAGAAGTGTTAAGGGTAAATCATAAGAACACGCCTCAATATGCTCTCAGCCTGCTCACAAGGCTGTAGATGCACAAATATAGTGGAATACAGGTAAACCCAAACTGCCGTATACCTAAAGCATGCAAGCACATAGACTTATTTATTTTAAATAGTGCCCACCCTACAGGTGCTTACAGTTACAAACACCTTCCATGTAAAGCAACTATCATATCATCATCGATGTCTTCCATGTTCAGGTTACCAAGTCAGTTTGCAATTGTCATACCAGGTAGCAGTAATATTATGGTCAGTAATATTATGGTCGTATGTGAAAAGATAAAAAAACCAATGACTCTAATTATTTGCAATGGCTAAATACTCTCCAGTTACACAGGTTAGACCATTGATTGGAAGTACAGGTCCTTAATTATGCGAAAGCTCATAAGGGAAAAATCAGGGGACGACACGTCCCTCTCCTTGGTTGAGTCTTTGGGTCTAATTCTAATGATTATTTGCTGGTGTCTTCACAAATTGCCATGCTGTAAAAAAATATGGGATAGATAGATTTCTCCGCTGAGAGCAAGGAGCAACAATAAACAGTTTGCGTGTAGCGAATAAAAAAGAAGAGGATACTAGCACATGCAAGGCTTAGATCAACAGGAAATTACTCAAATCTACTAAGGTCTTATATTTCCTGTGTGCATAATTAGCACCATCCACATTCAACAAAAGGAAATCAAACCTAGAATAACATAGATCTAAAAAACCTACAATGTATGAGGAATATGAGCAAAATTGAATGTAATCACTTCACCTGTACTCGATCGAGCCCACAATATATATGTGCTCCATGATCCATCCGGTATGGTTTGACGGCTACAGCGGTGCCGAGCCATGGACGAATAAAATTTTTCTTTTGAACGAACGGTGGCGAGCCATGATCCACCTGGATTTCTCTGCCGAGGCTATTGAGGCGGCTCTGGTGGTACAAGTACAAATCAAGGGCCAACAAGGCGCCCGCAAGCCCTACGAACGTCGCGGCTCCGAGGAGCGCGTGCAACGCCGCGGTGGGGGCGCCCCGGCGCGCATATGCCAAGCCACAGGTCGCGGTGCCGGCGACGATGGTGTTCCAGTGGTCCTCCCTCTGGCCGCGCGCGAGGCACATGCCGCTCTCGATGGCCCAGATTAGGGCCAGCAAGGCGCCGCCCCTGCCGGCGAAAGGAGGGACCTTCGTGCGGACGGCACGGACGCCGCCGGTGAGGCGTCCTTCGCTGGGCGAGTTGCGGAAGCCGCTGGCGAAGTGGTAGGCGGAGCCGAAAACCGCGCTGAGCGAGAAGCCGCCACCAACGTAATCGATGAGGCGGTAGCGGTAATCCGAGATCTCACCGTACGACGGCGTCACCATGACTGCCGGCTACCGAACGGCGGGGGTGGCCGGCGGCGGCGCTTTGAGTTGGGAAACTTGATCTGCTAGGGTCGGAAAGCGTTTGATTATAGATCGCCTTTACGTTTTTTATCACGATGGCGGTGGCGGGTTTGGCCAGGATTTGCAGAAGACCGTTCCAATCTGCTTCCTCTGTTACAAATTATGAGTCATTTAACTTTGAAAAAAAGTCTATATCACCCCCAACCTAGGGAAGTTGGACTACGTAACCCCTAACCTATGAAACGGTTTATATCACCCCCTGAACTTCTCAAAACCGATCAAATTACCCTTAAAACAGTTTTAAAAAATTCATAGTAAATCATAGAAAAATCATAAAATAGAAAATCCAATTGTGTTGGACTCCAAATGAGTAGATACCTGTGGACGTGGCCGTGGGTGCTGCTGAACGAATTATCGCTTGCGCTACCCGAGGGATATGTTGACACCATCCCGCCGACTATCGGTGCAAGGCTGCAGATACCTTGATCTTTTTGCTCAGCATCTGGCTGCCATGACAATCTACAGGCATAGCCAGGCTGGTCCTGTTCTTTCCCTTGCTATAGTTTACCGTCCGGCTGTAACCTTATCTGTGGATTATTTGTTCTTCTTCCTCTATGTGCAATCCTTATGTTAACTCGTGCTTTGCTTTTCTGTAGATATGAGTGAGTATACCCTTATTATCTTGGCAAACTGAATCATGCATTTATATTTGCATTTTAATTTTAGTGTAAACTACGTCTGTAAATGTCACGTATTCTTGAATACTTTCTGATCCCAATGCTTGTGCAAAATATGCCATTAAGCATGCCATGCTTTCTCTTCGGCTTCTGACACAGGAAATGGGTAGATGGCTATGGGTAGTTATTCAAGGTGGCTAAAGAACCAGCACCAGTATTATGACCAAACGTATAGGAAGCTAACTTGCTATCTCTGACTGTAAAATTTCTTCTATGATGTAGCTTAACATTACAGGTAGTTTATTAATATGATGACCAAACGTTCATGGACCTCAAATAAAGTCACCACTGTCCAGATCAGGGAGTTTTCTAGTATTACATTGTTCCCCATATCTAACTATCAAAATAGAAGGGATCAGCTATACATGTGCAAAAAGATGATAAGTTTGAGCTGGTGCCCCCTAAAAACAAAATCTGACCCTTTCTAACCTTGACGCGAGGAAGGTTTGGCATCCCCTTCCCCAATAAGGACTTAATAGTGGCTTATTTTCGAGCCCTAATAAAATTGTAGACAAATATTGTACTCCGTATGCTGTATATTTGGTGGATGTAAGTTTGCATCATTGCCAATTTGTTAATGTAAGGACATTGTTTAACTCTTCATGTGGTTGTCTACCCAATACAAAAAAGGAGGTTCATTTTGCCAATCGAACCTTGAACGTGTATTTGAAATTCCCCCTCCTAACTTCACAAGGTTTTCATTAGTGATTACAATAATGGAATATGGTAATTAAGCACTGTTTATGAAAAATTGCAAGCACAATAGTCCCTACAGCAATATGCAAGAGGTACACCTTATGCCTAGGCAGTATGAATTCTTATGCTGATGTTACATTTGACTGCATCATGTGGCGGTGATTTGCTATTTTTTGCGTAGCACCCCTCAAGGGCCTCTGCAGGCAAACGGTTTGTCAAATCCTGCATATCCTACATTTTCCCCGAATATTAGCAGTAATATCTCTGCTATACCATTTTTTTCCCTTCGCTTTCAGTTGGGCACACACATATATGCCCACAGCAGAGATCCTGCAGTTGCATTTATACTGGTGCGCATGGCTCTTGGTTCACTGGTCCTCGTTGCCTGCTGCTGCATATTTCGTTAAGAGCAGGTATAATAATGCTGACGAGGTGGGCGAGTCGCAGTCCACGTCAGAAAAAAGCACAGTTCTCAGTGAGAGAAGAGAGGAGAGAGAATCAAGCGAGCGAGTCCCCGGTCGCTGGCTGGAAGCGGGCGAGTCGCGGTATTAGCACTCTCATTGGTTCACTTGTACTGCTGCAGCAAAAAAGACAATGATGGTTTAGGGGCCCACCACGAGAAGAGCTTGGCAGCTAGTGACGTGGAAGGCAAAATGCTCGCTTGCTACCGAAACCACTAGCCCTGCTCTAAGGCTTGTCACTTACAGCAAAGGGTCTACACGCTTTTGGCATAGTCAACATGGAAGCTCCATATTGTAAAATGGGGTGAAGATTATTAAAAATATTGGAACCTTATTAATTTACAGTTCGGAAGATCGATTGGAAGTTTGCCTGAATGATTCATATAGATAATTTGCAAGGAAGAATGAACTGATATAGATATAGTATTTACAAACATCAATATTCTAAAAATTAAGTCAGGAACAGGTTATTTCACTTCTGTTTGATGCCTGATGGGTCTAAGCAAATTGGATTCGCGTCCTTGATCTTGTAATAGCTTCTTCAATAGTTTCCCATCATTGAGCGAGCCCATAAAATTCAAAATAATGCAGTCAAATAATATTTTTTATTTATTCATTTACTGCATCTATTTTTTTATGATGTGTTTAGCACACGTTTCATTAGTAGATACAGCATTAGGTTTCTGTTGTTAACTGTTAGGTGTAATTTTGGCATGTCATCATCTCTTTAATATGTTTGGATTACAGAGTTCATATTCATCCTTTCTATTAGGCCTTTTTTTTTCCTGTATTTGAGCCAGGAAGTTTTGGTTTTTGTAGATTAAGTTGCGTTACAGGCAACGTTGCTAGTCATATAAAATGGGCCCAAATGCAGAATCTCATGCTTCTTTACATGAAACTGTATTCTGTCAACAAAATATAATTTCAATGTATAAAACTTAAGTCTTAGTGCTGCTTACATGCAAGTGCAACCTACAAATTAAAAAATCGTTCTTATGTTTTGATTGCCTTGTCCGACTCCGAAGTCTGTCAGGGCAAGTCGAAGTAGTTAAGTTGCAGTAGGTACCACAGCTATGTTTGGATTTAGGTTTTCTGTCGGAACTGAGGTCTATGTGATAAGAGGGGCATGGGAAAGAAGCGCTGATGTTTGTTTGTTTGTTCATTGCACATTAAAAAAAGGGAAAATACATTATTGATTTTTGTATTTTGTGGATTTTGCATGTGAATTATGTTCCCTTCCGTTCTGTTGACATACATTTTTGAGCTTATATTTTTTGAGCCCACGAGCAGAAGTCCACAAGCCCAGTCCCGGCGGTGGAATTGGCGGCGGCAGCGGCAAGCGGGATTGAAGGTGGCGGCGGCGGGATGGAAGGCGCAGATCCAGGGCCCGCAGAGGCATCCACGGCCATGGTCGCCCGGAATGGCGACGACCGGGCACCAGAGGGCGGCGGCTGCGCAAAGGCCTCGATGGGTGTCTCGCACGCGAACCGGCTTGTCGCCGCAGGCAGCGTCCTCGACGAGGGCATGATCACCTCGGCTCTGGGAGTCTGGGTCCGTGCCGCACACGCACGGCAACACGTCAGTCTCCTCCTCGCCGCGGTTTGTGTTCACCACCACCACCTGTGCGTCGGCCGCGTATGGGAGCCAGGCCATGTGCGAGCTTCAGATGCGTGCCCGGTTTGAGCTCCGTTGTTTTTTTTTTTTTTTTGAACGAAGTTTGAGCTCCGTTGTTGACACAGGAAGTGAGATCTGTTCAAGAACAGTTGATTCTTGCCTTGCGGGAGGAAATCCAAAAGCTGTGATGATTTTTTGCTTATGCAGATGAGTAAAGAGAGGGAGATGAGGTGCGGATGCTTGCTGTAGAAGGAGGCAAGGAGGAATTTTTTTTTTTTTTGGATCATAGGCACGGAGAAAGTTCTGCTAGCTTGCGGCTGCTCCGTGGGGAAGGAAACCAAGGAAGAAGAACATGAACAGTGGCTGACAGCTGGGGGCCATGCTAACGGTAGGTGACAGCTGAAAGGGCAAATATGTCTTTTCATGGCTGAGTTAACACCGTTAGACATCTCTATGGACGGCAGGCCACAAAGGGAATCAATGAAAATTTTTTGGCTAAACAGGGAATAAAAAGTTTTTAAGGGCGGATGGGTAGTTTTTTGAGGGCCAAATAAGCAATAATCTCCAATTTAATCCCTTGAACTAAACAAAAAAATATACTCATTTAATCCCTTCAACAAAACAAAAAAAAAAACTAAACTAGGTTGAACCCATCCCTCTAATCCCAACGCAACCCTAAAAACTAGGTTGGGGCCAAACCAACCCAGTTGATCGACATGCTTATCTACTCAGCACAAGAGTAACCACGAACAGTTCAAAGATACTGTCAAAGCCATAAAGTGTGCAAAATCAAATTACGACGAAGTCTCCTACACAGATACCATGGCTTCTTGCACACACAGATAGTGTAGCAATTACGGCACTTGGATGTTAATTCTGGCCACAGCCAACATCGACATTCGACGTAACCCATCAGTTGAGACAAAAAATGAAGGCTGCAAGTGCATCACCAATTCAATTATACAACCTATCAAAAAATGCAATTACGCAAAGTAACTCATCAGTTCTCGTATACATTTCTACATCGGAAGAGGAGAAAAATACAAACAATCAATTCAGTTTCACTAAAAACTTCTTTTCTGCGCTTGTAGTACAGCATGAGCTTACATGTGAGAACAAAGTTGATGAGTGGCGTAAATCAGAAAGGGTTATACAAGGTACGCTTAGCTTCATGCCTTTGCTTTTCCCGACAGTCCTGATTCGACTTTCTTGATCTCAAATATAAGCATCCTCCACATCTTGAGAACAAACATCTCTGCCTCAACATCCAGAATCGACTGTAGGAGCTCCAGCATCTTTTCTGCCTGGACGTGGTCTTTGGTGCACGATACAATGTAATCCACCAAAGTTGATTCCTCTTCGCCAAGAAATTCAATGATCTTTTTTGAAATCCAAGGCCTCATTCTCTCGTGCAACTCATGCTGCACCAAGAAAATAACAAATCATAAATATCTTTCTCGAATACGCAGGGGAGCTGCATTTCATTGTATTAATACAGAGACCCACACAGCCCACCACTACAAATGCATGTGCATTGGTTGCTCATGAATGTTGGGCAGTGTGAATATGAATAACAGCTTGCTATGTATTAGGATAGTTAATAAATTTTTCCCTAACTACAAACTCATGGAAACAGGACCAGCTGTTAATGGATAGCTTTACAAACAAAAAGGTATAGCAAAATCAACAGAAATAACATGCATATGCAAAGTAGTGAAAATAATTTAACATATGAAATAACACTATTCAGCTTCCAAGATTATAAAAATGTAAGTTCATAGATTTGATTTCACCTTGTCATATATTGCCCAGTTTATATCATAGGCAAAAAGCTCTTCCTTTGTCCTTGGGATCATGTCAATTAATTGTTTTGCATCCAAAATCTTCTTGTTCTCTGACTTGGGCTTCTCTTTCTCTCGATCATGAATCTTCTCCCTCCGCTCATCATTAACACGAGCTTCACTGGATCTCCTATTCCTATCCTTCTCGGCTTCACTCCTATCTTCCTTTGAATTTGAAGCTGAGATGCGCTTGGCAAACTCGGCAGCTGCTGCAACATTTGGCCCAGCAGAAGCATTGGCTTGTACAGCTTGTAATTCCTCGTTGGAGTAATCGATAGGTACTAGAGGTCTTATAGTTTTATCAACATTATTCTCATCATCCTCTTCGGCAAAAACTGATGGAACGGATGTCCTTTTACCAAAGCCAACCAGACCAAAACCAAGTTTCTTTGCTGGGGCATTGCTGTTTTGCCTGGCATCCGGAACTTGGCCTGCTGCCATGCTTGTTTCACCACTGTTATTTTCTTTATGAAATTCACCTGGGCAATGAGAGGAAAGAATGAAGGAACATGTTATTCTCGCATAAAATAAATCAAAACAAGAACATGGCGAATGAGCTAAACTGGCAATAAAGATGTTCCCACTCACCAGTACCATTAGCAAAGCTTGCAATCTTACCAACTTCCACAACAGTTGGCCTAGTTTGTGCATTTGTTTCAGTTTCATCTTCATCATCAACCTCCATATGTGTAGCAGACTCTTCAGCAGCTGCAGCCGCTGCAGCAGCTGCTTCATCTGCCTGCCGTTGCAACTCTGCAGCTTGCCTCCTTGCTTCCGCAATTTCCTGTTCCTCTCTTACTTTATCTGCAAAATCTTCCTCCCTTTCACGTTGCCTCCTCCGTTTCCTCTCTTCAAGAGTGCTACTACTCCTTCTCTTCCTTTTCCTGTTATCCTCTTCATCACTCTCATCTTCCTGCCTCAGGATCTCCCTTCTGCGGTCACGTTCTCTATCTTTCTCCTTATCCTTTTCATTCTGACGTTGATATTCTTTCTCCCTCTCCCTAGATTCCCACTCCTTAAGGCGATCCCTGTACATCTTTTCAGCTTCTCTATACTTATGATCCTTCTCTCTATCCCTTTCTCTGTCTCTTCTGACTCTTTCACGCTCACGTTCACGTTCATGCCTTTCAAAGTCTTTGTCCCGTTTGTCCTTGTCACGCTCTCTATCCTTCCTCCTATCAGGAGAGCCAGTTTCTGATCTTTCAGTTTCATTAACTGCCCTTTTATCAGTGTCAGCATCATTCTTATCATCAGAATCTGCATTGGCATCAAGCATAAGGCATTGCAATTATCAGGCAAAAAAAACACAATTAGCAGAATTATGTACCTGTTTTTGTCATATCTATGCCAGAGCTCTCTGCAGATGGTTGAACTGGTGGTGGTGGTGGGGGAGGCGGTCTAGTCTTTAACCACTCTTCAATCATACTGCTTATTTTTTGTGCAACATCATTATCAGCCTCGGAGTCCTCATCAGTAATTATCCCAAATTTCTTAGTGTTCTCTTCACTATCCTTATCTCCAGCATCTCCTGTTGCCCTATCTGGTTCAGCCGAGACAGGCTTTGAAGATTCATTTTCAGCAGCAGCTGTAGTTCCATCCCCACCCCCGTCTTCTGTTTCTTTCGCCTTCTCTTGTGCCCTCTTCTTCTCCTCAACATGTTTCTTCAGGTACTCCTTGGTTGCATCGTTAATATTGATCTGGTATTAAAAAAAGATGAATGGACACATTAAATAAAAATAACAGTAGTTTAAGAACCCACTAAATAATCATAGAATTAACAGGACAACGAAAGTTATCTTAACAAATTAAACCACGACAAAAATATCATTTGATAAGTTAATGTAAGTTACGTTACGGATAGCTTCTAAGCTTTAACCTAAGTATAGTAGTGAAGCAGGTAGCATTCAATTTGTATTCACACCTGGAAATATTTAATCTGTATCCATATCCAAGCATATTGAAGATTGTGTTTGTGTTCAATTTAAAATATGGACACAAATGTGGTAGAGGGACTATCAGATCTGTATTCAGTCTATCTCCACTCCTAGCCTTGGTTCAACTTCACTCAGATACAAAAGAACATGCATGAAGAAAGACAAATTCGAACTACTAATGCTACAGTACAGACAGAAATCAAAGATGCGGTTAAACAACAACATGAAACAATTTTCAATTATCTGAGCATGTGACATAGTTCTCTACTTCTGTATGCCCTAGTCCTTCCAAGGATCCTAACTATTAGCCAACATTTTTTAGAAAAAAAGTAGGCAATGACACATACCACTAGCTCCTGGCCATCAATGCTCAATTTGTTGAGAAGCCGTGTAGCACGTAGGATGCCTTCAGCAGATTCAAACTCACAAAACCCAAAACCTTTAGGTTTTCCATTACTTGGATCTTGGGCGCGCTTCCAACTCTTGACAGATCCACAAAGCTAAACATGTTCAAACATGAGGTGGAAAAAAAAAATTAGTCTGCTAGAGCACAGAATCGTAAACAAACCAGCCCTTCAATATAAACTTCATTAAAACATAGGAGATGAAGAGATACCCGAAGAAGTGAAAGAAGGAAATCATTGTCTACTGTTGGGGCAATCTTGCCAACATAAACTGCAGTGGGCGGTTTATCAGCTGGCGTAACAGCTGGAGCAGGTGGCCTGGCAGTTGGGGCTACCAAAGGAGGGACACTGCGGATCCCAGGTATCATTGGTGGCCGCTGAATTGGCACAACACCAGGCGGAGGCATTGGACGTGGAACAAAGCCTGGACGAACCATAGGATACGGTGCAGGATAACGAGGCATTCCTGCAGAGACAGACAAAAGAGACATCTATGCAACCAAATTAGTAACAATCCATGAATTAAAACACATAGTACATAAATTGAACCTCTGAACACACAATGCACAAATTAAATCTCTGAATAGAATGCACAAATAAAACCTCTGAAGATATAGAATCAGAGAATATATATACATGTTGAAACACTGAAAGTACCCAATTGCATCAACAAATAAGAGCTGACAGATAAGCATTGCTAGTTCAGAACACAAGAGTGAACATCGACAAAAGTAATATCTTGCTCAAAAGAAAGGAGCTAGTAAAGCTGGCCTTACCTGTCAGGGCCTCACGGACAGGATAACAAACTTGTATTGTTTATTTGTGAAACTCGGTATAGCTCACACCATTGAAATGCACTACTCAGATATAAGAGCTCAGCCAAATGTGTCACTATCTCTAAACTTCGTATTAACAAGAAAATTGCATGAAACCAAAACAAAAAGGGTATATGTGGCATAAGAAATTTAAACAGCAGAAAATCATGATACCTTAGCAAGTTTTTGGAACAACCCACAGCTGAAGCATCTAAGTACATAAAGAAACCGAGCCTAATTAAGCAGTGAGACGAGCTAAAGCATGTAAATGAATTAGACAATGGAAACATAACCAGTTCAATTCAAACATTCGGCATACCACACTCAGTGAGGGAGCAAATGATCTAGAGCTTCGGTTAGAGCTGCAGAATGTAACATGGGCCGGCACCTCTCGTTGTGGGAAGTAATGGCTGCCACGACCACCGCTGTAGCAGAGAAATATCCGGTCATCGTTATCAAGCGAGCGGATCCCAGTTTCTCTAACACTACAATACTAGTACCAGACCTCCAAATGCTAACCAAAACAATACCCACGTTTTGGTCATATCCTCTCAACTCTCCCCAAACCCACTAGAGATCCCCAACACTGCAGCGCTCATGGAACACCTTGAGAGTACTGAGGTAACACCAGATACACCCAAACCCACTAGAGATCCTCAACATAGCCGCTCATGGAACGCCATGAGAATTCGAAGGTAACACCAGAGACAAATAGTAGGCGACGCATATATTAATTAATTACAGCAAACAGTCGAGTGTCTCTGAGGTTAAAGATCGGGACCCACCGGGATGGGGTACAGCAGCGCCGGGCTGCAGCATGTAGGCGCCCTGCTGGGGCGGCGCGTACATGGTCGGCGGGCGTACGGCTCCCGGCGGCATGACGCCAGGGACGCCTGGTGGCTGCATCGGCTGCGCCATCGGGTACCCCGGGTTCGGCGGCACCGCGCCGTACTGCGGCATCTGGTGCGGCGGCGGCGGAGGCGCGCCGAGCGGGCGGAAGCTGGCGGCGAAGGGCATCGGCGCGGGGGGCATCGGTGGCGCGACCGCCGCCGGAGGAGCGGATACGGGGGCTGGGGCTAGGACGGGGCCGGGGGGTGGGTTAGGGTTTGGGCTTGGGCTTGGCGCCGCGGGGCCGGGGTTCGGCGGGGTAGAGGCGGCAGCGGCGGGGGGAGGGGTGAGAGCGGCGGCGGGAGCTGGGGGAGCGGAGGAGGGAGGAGTGGACGGCGGCGGGTCATGGTTGTCGGGCGGAGGCGCGACGGCCGCCATGGTGGGAGGGAGGGGGGAGGAGCCGCCGAGGAGACGGTGGTTGGTTGGGGGTTCGAGTTCGAGCACGAGGGTGCCGGCCGCCCGGTGTGGTGATGGGTGATCGAGATTGACTGCTGGGTCGACAACTCTCGATGGCTGCTAGGGATGCAGATTTTTACGGGTTGACCCACTTACCCAATACCCAAAACAATTATTTTGGTACAAATACCCATTGGGTTGGCCCATTTGATTTTAGTGCCCATCAGTGCTTTAGTTTGTGGGTCATTGGGTAACCCAGTCGAACACTTCGCCAGTCTCGTGCGCGTCTCCCATCTCGCGGCGGCGGCGGCTGCTGCCTAGGGGCATGGAGCCGACACCGAGCGGATCATCCCCAGCCCCACCGTCCCGATCTGTTCACTCAGCGGATCGTCCCTCGCCGGAAAGAGGGTACAAGCGCAGTAGCAGCCGAGCCGCGGCGGCGCTAGGGGATCCGCGTCCGGTCGGCGTCGTCACAAGTTCATGCGGCGCAGTCTGGAGGGGCGAGGCTGGAAGTCCCGATCGCTGCGGCGCTGGTGGTTGCGGTCGGACGAGCAGCTGCTGATCCTCTGCAGCAGCAGCACGCGCGGCGCACGGACGGAGCGTCCGTTCGCCGCCCGGTTCAACCATGAAGGTGAGTCCTAGCTTTGTCTGTATCCCCGAGATTTCTCTATCCCTGATTAGCCATGATCTACAAATTAGAATGTTCGTTTTCCTCTCTCTTGCTTCGATTTGATCCATTGCCGGTCATGGAGCAGCTGAATTTCTTCAATCCGTGAATTCGTGATGGTGATGGAACTCGTGATGGTGATGGAGGTGGCCATTGTGGAGCAGATGCGGCCAGAGTTCTTCGGCCGTTGAGTGCTCTCTCCTGGCTCCTGCATACGTGCCCTCCCCCATCGGATCAGACCTGCTGGAGCTCGACCAAACCCGCTGGAGCTCGGCAGGAGTCCATCGAAGGCCATGGCGCTGCTGACTGGAAAAAACATTAACGATAGGAGCATTTTTTTTGGGTAACCCACTGGGTTTTGGGTAATCCTTGTTCTGTTTTTTTGGACCAACCCATTGTTACTACTTCACTTTAATGGGTTGATTGGGTTGGTCACTGGTTGACCAAAAAACGACCCACTCGCATCCCTAATGGCTGCTCTTGGGGATCCGTCGTTGGGCCTTCCTGTGTTCGTGGATTGGGCTTCTCTTAACTGGGCCTAATGGGTCCAACAACCAACAGTTAGGCTCTATTTAGATGTAGGTGTTTTTTTTTTCTCGGGTAAAGAGAGATCTTTATTAGTTACTCAAAAAATGTTTACAATCTTGAGCAACTAAATATTCAACACAGATCAGGAATCGGTTGCGCCAAACTGCACTACGGTGCAACCTCTTAGCGAGCTGTGCTAATTTATGGCCAACGGTGTTCTGCTCTCTGTTTACATGGTTGATGATGAAGCTCACCAATGGGAGCATTTCTGCCTCCTTCCTCACCTCCTTGATGATAAAGCCTGACGGGGATTGTTGTGCCTCTAGATTAGAAAGAAACTTGATCACTGACAAACAATCAGACTCAAGGATGGATGGACTAGGATTACATTCTGTTGCCGTGGCAATGCCCTCCTTGCACGCTAGTAATTCCACTTCTTCTGCACTGGGTGCGTTGGTTATCGCTCGCAGGCCGACAAAAGAACCATTCCTTTTGCATCTCTGATTACCACACCAATAGCAGCGCCTCCTTGTGCTGTAAATGCCCCCATAAACATTAATCTTATTCCAGCCATGTTTAGGTGCAACCCAGCTCAGGACTTTCCTATCCTCTCCTGGTTTGACTAAATTTATAGAAAATACGTGCAATACTTAAATATCAAAATATTTTTCTATAAAAATATATCTAAATATCTATGTAATGTGTTGATTTGTACCATAAATTTTAATATATTTTTATATATAAGTGATCGAAGAGTTCTCTCGAGAAGTGAGAAAGACAATTATTTTGGGGCGTAGTGAGTACATGCAAAACTCCTTACGAGCATCGCTGTTGGGAAACAAAATTGAAATCCGTTTTCAGGTGGCCTAGACTGTCCACTACTTAGGAATCCGAGTTCTCTGAAAGCCATGGATCTAAGTATCACCTCTATGTGGGATCAGTTTGGTGATTGCTGGACTCTGAAAACCAAAAAGTTAGTGACTAGCGAGGGACGTGACAACATCTAGCAGTTGAGCATGTATTAAGGTGTGTTTGGCTGTTCACATGAGTGAGACCTAGGCTAATATAATGCATCTACTCATCCTACATGAGTGGAGACCACGATGGTGGCGTATCACCTGGGCTAGAATGAGGGCGTATTTTTGCATCTGCTCACGCAGGCAACCAAACACTCTTTTCTATGAGTTTATACCGATCCATCGGTGCGACCAACCCTTACGCTGGCAACTAAACACATCCTAAGGAAAAACTGAATTTCTCTCAAGCAAATGAAGTCTAGATAAGAAATGATGCCTAGCATCTCTTTTCGTTTGGCATCCCCCCGTCGCACGTGTGCGCCGCGGCGTCAGCAAAAGGCCATCTAAATAGCTCTGAATACGCTCTCGTCCATGACACAACCGCGCGGCGTCCGCATCCTCCTGTTCCGGCCTGCCCCCGCGGCATCTTTCTGGCTTGATGATGCCACGAAATGGCTCGGCTCACCTTTGCTGCGCGTGGAGCCGGTATGACCGATCGGATTGACCGTCGCTTTCCGGGCGTGCCGATGGAAGAATCCGTGGCCCTTGGCTGGTTCCGCGAGCAAAATGACCCTGACCCCTGCCGATCGAGATCAAATGATCACTTTAATTGGCCTCTAGCCGGAGCCGTCTATTCGAGAATTCGCGGTGGAATAAATAATTTACGCATAGTATTATATAAATCCGACGTCATGCGTCCATATAATCCGTGCAAATAAAATGAAGGTACACGGACTCGAGGCAGCCAAATTCTGTACAAAGAGATACTACTACTAGACTATTATTACCCTTGTTTGGCTGTGGCCGTAGCCGTACTATCTATTACCGCCAGAAAGATCACTGCGGTCGGTCGTACGGGTCGCGATCCCGACCAAAGGGAAATGAATTGGACGCACCCGTCTGACCGCAAGCGGCCGAGCCCCATATCATTATTCCTAGCGCAACGGTTTTCCGGTGGCTCTGTCTGTGACTGGTTCGATTCCTCTCCGATCTCTTTCACGATCGCGCAAGCCGTTTCGTTCGTCAACCGCCCTTATTGTCCCGCTTTACAAAAGCCCCTCGATTCAATTTCTAGTAGGTCGTTGTCTGACCTGGCCGGTTTTTGTTTAGCCACGCTGCTCTTTGTTTTTTTCCAGTTTCCCTCGCTCGCTCGCTCGCTCTGATTTTCCATGGAGAGCTCCATCGCTCTCTGACCGATAGACAAATGTGCGTCCTGAGCAGGGTTAAAAAATTCGCGGGAACCGGTCCGAAAACCGCGGTTACCGGTCGAACCGCCCCGGACCGGTAGCGGTTCGGGGCGGTTTGAAACCGGTGGAATTCAAAAATTTCAAATTTGAATTTAAAAATTCGAAAAATCGGATAAAAATTCTTAAAAATACTTCATGGTGTGCTGGATCTATTGGTGTCAAAATTTCTCAAATATTTGGTCATTTGCTATTTTTTTTCGCGAAATACAAGTTAAATAAAAAAAGAAAAGAAAAAACCGCTCGGCCCAACTCGGCCCAACTCGCGTAAACCCTAATAACCCCCCTCGCCCCCCTCACCCCCCAGAACACCCCCTCACTCCCCCCCGCGCAGCTGAGCTTCAGCTCGGGCGAAAAACCGCCCCAGCCGCGCAACCGCTGCGCGCGACCGGATCCCGCGCCGGTACGAGCGGTTACCGCTCGGATTGAGCGGCTAACCGCTCCGGTTTGCGGCGCTCCGGTTCCCGGCTCGAGACGCCGGCAAACCGCTCCGGTACGAGCGGTTCCCGTTCGGTTTTGGCGGTTACCGCCCGAACGGTTTTGGGGTGTCCACAAAACCGCCTCAAACCGGTCGGTAACCGGCTGAAACCGGTCAAACCGACCGGTAAACCGCCCAAAACCGATTGCACGTGGGATTTGAATTCAACCGGTTTCCACCGGTTCCCGGTCAAACCGGTCCGGTAAACCGCTACCGCCGGCCGACGGTTCGGATTACCGGACCGGATTTGTAAACCCTGGTCCTGAGCGGAACTCCTCCGGTGCTGCCATAAATACAACCAGCACCGGTACATACCCGCCCGCCCGTACCGGTCTCTCCTCTCCTCTGCTCCCTCTCGAATTCGTCTTCCTCTCTCCGTCCATCTCCTCCACGTCCTGCATAGTGCGCAGGTACATGCGCGACTCAGTTCAGCGAGCTCTTCCATCCATGGCTATGTTTCCAGCTCCCACTGCAGCAAGCTAGCTCAGCTCACGATCGAGATCGATGTGTATTTATTTACGTGGTGCTTGATCGGTGTCTCTTACCCTCTGTTCTGCAGGCCTGCCGAAAAAAAAAGAGCTAGAAAGCGAGGCCAGATGGTGATGATGGGGCAGCTGGGGCGTCTGGTGGACGGCATCAAGTCGAGGCTTCGGACCAGCGGCGGGAAGAGGGGCGGCGGCGGCGGCTACGTGAGGAAGGCGTCGTCGTCGTCGTCTCCGTCGGCGGCGGGGTACGACAAGGTGGAGAAGACGGAGAGCATGCGGGTGGAGATCCGGAGCCGCCAGGCGCATAAGCTCATCGCCAAGAACCTCGACGCCGCCGACTCCATCGGCCGCGCCGGCCGGAACAGCAACAAGCGCTTCTTCCTCGCCTTCTGATCCTAAAAACCAAATTCGAAGAGAGCGAGCTCCATTCCATCAGCTGCTGCTACACAGCTACAATGCCGGGTTTTAGCTACGTGATAGTCTACAAGCCACCAATTGGCAATTGCATGCGTATGCCAAAGTGATTGTGTATTTTCTTAGATTATAAAGGCCGGCCAACTGGCCAAGTGATCGTATAGTTTGTTTTACTTGAACTGTGCTGTAGCTCCATGCCACAAAACGTACGTCTTCTTGTGTTTGTGTCACAATACACTAGCAGTATTTCCACTTCTTTGTCTTTGGAAATCGAAACCTGCCATCATTTGTTTGTCAACAATCATGCTCTCTCTTTCTCTCTTTTCTAGTACTACAAGAGAAGTGCATTATTATAATCTTTTTTCAAATTTCTGCTAGCCAGACGCGAGCACAAAGTACGAATATCCGTACAGGCACAGCGACGAATACGGAATACTACTATTCTCGTTTTGGTCTTACAGAAAGGTCTGATTCGGTAAGCCGTCGCTTCCAAAGCAGATTAAGGAGATCATCACGGTCACATGGGAGACTAATGGGGGTCGAGAGGACAGGCTCCTAACGACACATGTTCCTGTCTTTGGTTTAATTACCTAGAGATCGATGAATGAATTAGCTTCGTGTCAACTGTTACGTGTTGTGTTGTTGTGTGGCGGTGAACATAGATTGACTGGACTGCTAATCACAGTTCGGTGGTTCACTGCGTAGCCACAAAAAAGTCAGCGGTGTGCTGCCGTGCCAGCAGAGGGGATGCCTCTTGTTTTTCGAACGCGACGTTGATGTCACTCCTATTTTTCAATGGACTAATCCTTTTTTTCCCCCTCTCTCGCTATTTTATCAAGTGGCGTGTGTGAACGCCGGATTTATGATTTATAAGAAGAGAGGAGAGCCGCCAACGAGAGAAATGTGCGCTACGACCTTATTATTCGCATGTTGGGACGTCTGATCCCGGAGCTAATATTTAACCCTCATATATTTGAATGGAGGAGCTAAATATGGATTAATTTGCAAGTTAATTCCATATACCTAATTGGTTGTTAGAATCTATCAATTAGTCCTTAATTAGTCCATGTATTTTATTACCAAATGCAAACAAGACCTTAGAATAGGTGTGCATTAGGATATTGTGGTATTAGGGACAATAATGGTAGTATATACATTGGACCGGAGGAGGAAGACCACCAACGTTATCAATGTAAGGTACGGTGGAAGAGACAGCAAGTGTCTTTTTTTTTTTTGCATGGTTTATCTATAACGCTCGTGGAAAACCACAAGTGAGACGTGGATGACCACAACAACTTGATTCATTAGCACTATATTGCCGGCCGGTGCTTTCAACCTTTCTTAATTTTACTAGAGCTGTTTGGTTTGACTTTTTTACTCTGTTATCATATCACAAGTTCACAACGATGTCTGATTGCGTTAATTTTTTCGTTCCAAATTATAGGTTATTTGATTTTTTTTAATTTCAAATTTGACCACTCGTCTTATTATAAAAATATGCAAATATAGTTAAATCTTGAAGTACTGTAACTAATAAAGCAAGTCATAATAAAAAATATAATATATTACATAATTTTTTTGAATAAGACGAGTGGTCAAGTTTGGAGTTGAAAAAAACTCAAACAAACTATAATTTGAAACGATCATGATATTAGTTACCGTTCTTATACAATCCCGATGCCGCTCAAAATCTGTTGTATACAACGATCCATTTATTTAGTTTCACCTATATGCATGCGGTGCACACAGGCACAACGCACAAATATAACGTCCATGCACACAAACATGATTTTACGAAGTTTCTTTTCAAACCAAAGAAAAAAACAACTTCACGAGGTTTGACTGTGAGTATATATTTCGCTACGCCGGCTGCCCGGCCACGCCGCGTAAGGCGAAAGCAGCCGGATATCGTCTGCAATAATGCTCTCTCAGACCGGTCGCAGCGTTCGGTGAGCTGACGCGCGTGCATATATTTGGATCGAGAGAATGAATAATATGGCTATTTGGAAGCAGCCATGGCCTTTGGCCTGTATACATTAGTTCGTGCCTCTCGTCATCTAAATGTCAAGGAGAGCACCAGGGGGCAGTATCTAGCCTAGGTGCGATTCCAAGTGGGAATTGTGCGATTCCAAGTGGGAATTGAATTCGATCAGGTGACGATTGAGATTCGTCTTTGGAACGACGAAGACGAAGCAGAGGCACAGAGCGTCAGCTCACCGAACACACACACCTTCATCATCCAGGACAAAAAGGTTTGTAGCTGCGATGCCGTGCCTTTTTGTTTTTGAGTTATGAGATACTCCCTCCGTTCTAAAATATTGGCCGTTTAACTTTTTAAACCTCAATTTTTAATGATTTTTTATTCATTTTTTTGCAAAAATATAATGTTTTTTTTTACGGTTAGATTTAGTAACAAATGAATTTCAAGATTAACCTAAATTTGGCTATATTTGCATAAATTTTTTAAATAAGACGAGCAGTCACATTTGAAGCTAAAAAAAGTCATACGACCTACATTTTGGAACGGAAGGATTTACTGATCCTAGAGACTGGGGCGGCAGACCGTTACCGATCCTCAAAAAAAGATTCATTTACAATGTGGTCGCAATCTTTTTTACTGTTCCTCTAGGATGTACCGGCTATTTTCTGTGCACACACATGGCATTCTCAAAAGTCAAATTATCATTACGGCATAGGTCCCATTTATTCCACAAAATGTGACGGAATAGGAAAAGGACACACCCTTTTACCATTGGATATATAGTTAAAAGTTAGGGGGTTTTATTATTATTTTAGCGGCATGCAAGTCAACGATGAGATGGTCATACGATGCAATGTGTCCAATCGTGAATAATCCATTCAGTTCGGAGAAACGATGATAGGTACTGCAAATTTATGTACATTGGTTAGTAAAAGGAAATTAGATGTGCCTATAAAAGTTTCTATCAAAATTGAATGGTCCAAATCTGTAACCTATACACACAGTAAAATCACCCTATACACACAATTAGGTCTTGATGGGCAGCAGTGGATTCGGTCCTCCATTGCCTCTTAGCGTAGAACATGGAAGGAAACCGTGAAGTGCCGCTAGCTTGCTTGTCAGTTTCAATGCTCACCAAAGCTGTTAACCGATCGGCCTCTCGTGATCTTCAAGCACATCACATCAAGCTGTACGAATTGTAGTTCGCCCGCATGGTCGTGTCGGGGAGCTGTGACCGATTCGGCAGCGCCGATGGAAAGGCGGTCAGTACGGTTTCAGCCAGGAAAGCTGAAAGCATATCTTTCATTTTCGAATTGTTTCCTGGAGAGATGACGGCATACCTTCCAAACTTGCAACCACTCTGCACTTTAGTTGTCATCAGCCATCAGCCCATCACTGTGCAGTCCATGCGTGCATTTCGTACTCATTTGGATGTTTGCGTGCTTACTGGACGCCCACAAGAACGAAACTTTTGAGAGAAAAAAAAACACTTGGAAATGTCGTTAGCAAATGAGCAAAAGCTACTATGGCAAAAGATGGCAAGATGTGCCATCGAGATACTCGTGCAAGCCCTGGGCAAGGCGGGTAGGGGTGGAAGTTGGTAAAAAACTACAAAATGGTTATCCAAAACTATCCGAAATATCTGATTTCATTTCCACCCATATCCGACCTACTTCCATCCTAAGGGGTGGAAATTAAAACGAAACAACAAAATGATTATCCGAAATTATTCGAAATTTCTGATTTCATTTCTATCCATATCCGACCCACTTGCACCCCTAAAAGCAAGATTGTTCAAATTTAGCCCATTTAATGTTACTTTAACGGGCCGAATCACGGCTCATCCTCATGGATCGGGCCCTTCACCGGCCCATTTAGAATACGACGCGCACCACCTACCACGCCGCCGGCTTGCGGCTGCCTTCCTCCGTCGACCAGAGTCTTGCCGTTGCCGACCACGATCCTATCCAATCTCCTCAGTTCCTCACCGTCTCCGTCTCCGTCTCCGTCTTGCCGACGACGCCCCCCTGCACCGCCGCCCGGTCCACCGCTTCCCCCAACCCCACCACCGCCACACGCCCTCGCCGCGGCGGCGGAGATGCAGGCCGCTGCCGCCTTCAACCGGGCAGCCTTCGCCGCCCGCCCGTTCCATCGCCCCGCGAGGCCTCTCCTCCACGTGTACGCGCGCAGCTAAATTCCATACTCTCGATGCCTTAGCAAGCTAGCTAGATGTTGGCTCCCGCATCCACGCGACGCGCTGATTGTTCCGTGTGGCTTTGGTGGATTTTGCAGAGCTGGGGCGGTGGATGGTCCGGCGGGGAGAAGAGGCGCGCGCGCGCCCCTGACACGGCTCCGGTGCTCCGGGAGCCTCTCCGTCGGTGGCGCCAGCAGCGGCTACGGCGACGGTAAGGACGGGGAGACCATAGCTTAGTTAATGCCATTCTCGACCCAAATTCATCCTGCTACCTTGCTTACCTAGGAAGCTAAATTGGAGAGGCATTTGTTGCAAGTATATTTGTATATGTTTAGTTTCGCTAGTTCAAAGTAAAACCAATGCAACATGGTCTTAAAGGGAGGTTGATGGCATCCTCCGCCAGCTGATGGCCCACTTGGAAATATCATTAACAGAAAGTTTTGATTCGTGTTATCGTGTATAAGAGGTTGTTGCCAAATAATGTTATTTCGGCCTAAGAGAAAAGGCTAGCAGTTATCCGAAGGCAGATCAATACGAGTACCTGAGCATGCCACCTTCTCATTGCGTGTAGAGCCTGAAGGATAGTCTGCGGGAATCATCTGATCTGATCACCTCCACCATTCTCCTGTTTGGGTTTGGAATAGATTACCAATAGCCCAGCTCAATTTGCCTAACTGTTCTTTTCTAGTGAATCTGGGAAATGGTTACAGGCTGATAAGAGCTGTTTCCCTGTGGACTCGTTGTTTTGATATGATCAAACCAGATGGAATCTAGGTGCAAAAAGTATTTGTCATAATGCTAGACTGAGATTTACCTATCTTTGTTTATTATTAAGGCTTTGCAGAAGTACCCAAAACTTTTATTGGCAATGTTTGGGTCTGTAATTGTTTCTAGGTCTACAGTTGTTAATGTTGAGTTACTCAACCCTGGCTCAGCTCAAGATCCTCTTTCCTGTTGTTCAAGTGTTGAACCAACTGGAAAAGAATTCAGAAGTTCTAGTCGGGGCAATAATTCTGAATCATGTCTGCAGTTGACGCCTCTTGTTTGCCAACACATCTAGTGGAGATATGGAATTAACAATGTTTATCCTAGCTTGTAACGAAGTAACCTTGAATGAATGCCCTTTAACATTGATTTTTGCTCATCATAACTGTTATTCAGTTTTTTAGTATTTAGAATCTGGTTGATTCTGTCTTCATTTTTTTTTTGAGTGCTGGTGGTTGTTTTACTACCGGCATAGCTATAGTTTTGACCTGTTTGTGTGTATCTGCAGAGCGAGTTCCAGTGTTTCCTAGACAACAATCATGGGATCCCTACAAGCTTCTTGGTGTTGATCATGATGCATCTGAAGAAGAGGTCCGGAGTGCAAGGAATTTTCTTCTAAAACAATACTCTGGGTATGAAGAAAGTGAAGAGGCTATTGAAGGTGCATATGATAAGATAATAATGAATAGCTACTCACACCGTAAGCATTCCAAAATCAATCTTAAAACCAAACTGAAAAAACAAGTGGAAGAATCCCCATCATGGTTTAAGGCACTGCTTGGATACTTTGAGGTGCCATTACTGGAGATTATTTCAAGGAGATTTGCTTTTTTTGGTTTCATTGCTGGGTGGAGCATTGCAACTTCTGCTGAGACTGGGCCTGCATTTCAGGTATGCGTTGATTCATTTCAAACCTTTCATTATGCAATTTGAAGTATAGGAGTTTCTTAAATTTAGGAAGCTGTCCTCCCGTAATCATATAGGTTTGTTTTGAGGGCCAACACTGTATGTTTGTGGAGAGAAGTTGTAAGTTTTGTTCTCATTAAGGCCTCAAGGGAGCAACGGGTTTAGATGATTTTATAGGGTCCACCTGCAGACTCCTTTTCTCTAGTGTCCGCCTCCAAATATCAGATAGTCAGTGTGTCTGGAAGAAAGTTTTCCTTTTGATTGGAGAATTAGAATGATAAATGGACTTCATATCTAAGATTAAGCTTACTATAGTAATCTTTTCATCTGTAAGGCTGTAACAAATTTTGGACCTAGCAAATTGACAGTTTTCTCTTTTGCAGCTTGCAGTGTCACTCGTATCATGCATATACTTCCTCAATGACAAGATGAAGAACCTTGTCGGGGCATCGACCACAGGGTTAGTGAGCATTTCCACTGCATGCTATTTTAGTTGGTATTAGTCATTCCCCAAGCTTTAATTTGTTTGTTTTTCCAGGCTTGGAGTCTTCGTCGGTGGCTGGATATTAGGTTCTTTACTTGTCCCAGGCATACCAGCTTTCATCATCCCACCTACTTGGTCCATTGAGCTCCTTACTTCGCTGATGGCTTATGTTTTCATGTTCTTGTGTTGCACTTTCCTCAAGTGAAACTTTGCAACGGTTGCCAGGTTGGAAATTCCTGCTGTTGTCAAAAAGAAATTTGCTCTTGCTGACATCTCCACTGCCATCCTAAATTTCCGGATGAGTGAGCCACCTTCACAGTTTTTGGTCCGAGAGTATAAGACTTATGCAACACTGCGTCTGTGCCTTGCCCCCAGGATGGTTCAGACTTCAGATGCATACGGGGATTTTTAGATGTGTACGTTGATTAACCAAGTTTATTGATTAGTGTTATACCCGTAGTTAGTTAATTAACTCATGTTATTATGTTGTTAAAGCAGGCAATTGTGTTTTTATGCCTTTACATTACTATCCCTCAAAAAAAAAAACATTACTATCCCACAGCTGCACTCAAACATTGCTGCAGCAATATAACACCGATTTGGCTTGATCGTGATGCTCTGTTCCCGTCTGCATGTTCAAAGTGATGGAATCATGGAACTAGAGTTCAGTTTGAGTCTGATAAGAACATCAGAAGTGGGAACACTCATGTCGTTTTATTCGCTTCTTGCAAGCATACTGTACATTAGTATTATGTTTCAACAGCCAGTCAATTTTGATAGTTCTTGAAAAGGGGATGTGGAAGTTGGATTCTTCCGTAGCTGCAACACGGTGTCCCACTATACATGTGAGCAGAATTCATGCCACGGCAGGTTCATCCTTCTCCGGTTCTTCAGTTTGAGCTCCGGTTTTGCACGCTGGGGTAGTCTTCGTACCTCACGGGCTTGTACACCAGAGGTTCACCACCGTCGACGAGCTCGTCCATCGCCCTCACCGTGGCGTTGTCCTTGGACCGGCAGCCGAACAGCACCGAGAAGCGCTCGCGGCCGCTCGGCGTCCTGACACGGTGGAGGCACGCCGGCACTCTCCCGTTCGTGACAACCTGTACGACGTACACGCACGATTCATTCAATCAGGGAATCGTGTCGGAGTGTGTTTGATTGATCATTCATTTATTTATGTACCCTGAACTGCTCGCCGGCGACGAAGGTGACGGTGTCCGGCTCGGGAGGCACGGCGTGCCAGCGCCCGTCCCCGGCCTGCACCTCGAGGCCTTCCACCTCGTGCTGCACGATCCCGGCGACCATGGCGTCGTCGCGGTGCTCCTTCATGGACACTCCGGTCTCCCCGTCCGGGGGCTCGCCGTAGCGCGACAGCCGGACGCCGTGGGTGAGCGACGCGAGGTGGTCGCCGATGCTCTCGTCCCGGACGCCGAGGCCGTCCAGCGTCAGCTTCTCCACCATTCGCTCCAGCTTCAGCATGTTCGTGGCAAATGTCACGATGGTGTCGCTGAACAACGGTCCATCGACGCCACGAGGAATCCCCAATTCCCCCATGACGACATTTATAATGAGCATGAACATTGAAAGATGGTACGAAATTAGCAAAGAATCAGTGAGCTACATATATATATGTACCAGAATTCCTGGTTGCCTTGAGGCCAGAGGAGGCCGGCGAAGTCGCGGACGCGGCCGGCGTCGGTGGCATCGGCGACGCGGACGCTCTCCATGGCCATGCCGGGGACCTGCGAGATGTAGGCTTTGAAGGGGCCCCAGCGGGAGTCGCTCCGCTGCTTGGCCTCCAGCGGGAGCGCGAAGAGCTCCGGCACGGCGCGGCGGAACAGCGCTCGCCGGAGCTCCGGGCCGAGCGCGTCGTGCGCGACGACGACGACGACGCAGCCGTGCGCCACCATGGACGCGGTCACCGCCGTCCGGGCGGCCTCCCACCCTGGCCCACCGGGCTCCACCCCTCTGAGGTCGATCTTGGCGATCTCCATGGCCTGCTGCCTGCTCGGTCTGCGGCTTCGCTGAATCCGGTTTGGATTATCTGGCTTGGTGTTAGCAACAGAGGAAGTCAACGCATGAGCACGTGCTGTCTTATCCTGCCCCAGCAGAGTCGACATGATAACATAAAGTGATAGTCCCTGTCATTTCCACTCAAGAAATGTTATGTTATAAAAATACAGTATTCTAGTACGAATTAATTGCAAATGAGTTTGGGTCAGTTGATCTGAAGCTCTATCCTCGCCTTTGGTTGATGCAGAGGCGATAAATGATGTGTTTGCCCGCGCCGCGACACCCATCTTGATTGGCACGGTTGGGCCATCTCTCTTCAATTCCATGGGCAAGGAGGTATGGGTGCTCGCTTCTCTCTACAACTTTTAGTCACCGGCCGCGGCCATCGATGCAAGAAGCGTTGGCATGCGGTGGGCGCAAGACATGCATGACTCGTGGCACGGCAGCGCGTGAGTAAACACCATAGCAACCACGAAGCTTGTATCTGCACCATTTAAATTTTCTTATTAGGAAACTCCGTTCAGTAGCACAGACAGATCACATCTCGAGGAAAATATCAGAAAATATCACTGAAAGAACACGGCTAATGTGAAATATCATCTAGAAGATCCAAACGTTATAGAATTTGGCACCATGTGAATGTGGTTTTCCTCTATTATTTCTCTAGCCACGTACGCATCAAATGACAGGATTGCTCGTGTGGCAGTGCTATAGACTGACCAAAACATATGGTTAAACCAAACCTACCTATGAAAGGTTAGGCTGGCACTTCGAAGTCGATACCTCTATAAAAGGAAAAGAAAGCACTAGCCACTAGGACATAACAGGACAAGTTTAAATTTTCACCAAGACTGCAGACAGTTTACGAAAAATCCAGAAAAATGCTAGACATAACAGAACAACAAATACAGAGAAGGAAACCGTGATCTCTTTTAATTTGCGTAAAAAATAACCACGATCTTGATCATAAACTTTTGCTACAATAAAGTTTTGCAAACTTTTTCTATCCAAGCGGGTCCTTAGGTCACTTCCGAGCATTTCATTTTTATTTTAGAGGCATAAAGTCTTCGAAATGGATCCTCAAGGTGACACGTGGGCTGCGTCGTTCAAACCATGGCTCTGATCCTTCTCCACTCCACAGAACGCCTTGAGTGCATCGTCGACCTTGAGTCCTTCCTCCGAGTAGCGCCACTGGACGTACTCCTCGTGCTTCAAGGGGTTGAACACCAAGGGGTGCTCCTCATCGACAAGCTCGTCCAGCGCACGCACCTCCATGCCGGGCTTCTGCAGGAGGCCGAACTGAACTGCGAACCGCTCGCGGTTGCTCGGTGTCCGCACACGGTGGAAGCACGCCGGCACGCGCCCGTTAGTGGCGACCCTGAGCTGCTCGCCGGCTACGAAGGTGAAGGTGCCGGGCTCGGGAGGGACGGCGACCCAGCGCCCATCGTCCTCGAGGAGGCGCACCTCGAGCCCTTCCACCTCGTGCTGCACGATCACGTTGTTCATCATGTAGTCGTAGTGCGCCGGCAGGGACATGCTGGCCTCCGCGTCCGGCGGCGCGCCGTAGTGCGACATCTGGATGCCGTGGCCGAGCTGGTCCAGGTGGGCGCGGACGCTCTCGGCCCGGACACCGAGGCCCTCCAGGACCAGCGCCTCCACCATCTCGTCCAGCTTCAGCATCTTCTTGGCGAATGACACCATCGTCTCACTGCACACCGGATATGATCACCAAGAAAAAGGATTAATTCTGTAGTATCTCTGCAATTTTCCTCAATGCATGCATGCATGCAGAACAGACATGGCAAGATGGCAAGGAAGCACATAACGATGAAGAGGGAGGATTAAGCTGCATTGGTGGGGTGGTCTCTGCCTCACCAGAACTCCGGGTTGCCCTCCGGCCAGAGGATGTCGGCGAAGGCGCGGACGCTGCAGCCGTCGTTCGCGGGCTCGTAGATGCTGATCCTCTCACAGGCCAAACCGTGGATCGGGCGCCCGTAGCCTCCGTACGTCACCCCCGTGGTCGTTGGCGCCCGCTGCTTGGACTCGAGCGGGAGCGCGAAGAGCTCCGGCAGGGCGCGGCCGAACAGCGCGCGGCGGAGGTCCGGGCCGAGCGTGCCGTCGCCGTTCGCGACGACGACGCAGCCGTGCGCCACCATGGACGCGGTCACCGCGGCGCGGGCAGCCTCCCACCCCGGCGCGCCGGGCGCCACGCCGCGGAGGTCCACCGTGGGGATCCCCATGGGACTGCGGCTCCACTGAATCGGGGTCTGGCTCGTCTTGTGCGGTGTCTGGCCGGCTTTTAGTGACTTTATGGGCAAGATTGCAAGAGCTCCCGGTGTGAGCACCGCCAATTTTACAATGCCGCAGAGTAGATGTGATTGTGATATAGTAGTGATAGTCCCTAACTCCCAACTATCATCCCGATTTTTTTTTTGTGCCTACTATCATCCCGATTGAGAAACCCTCATGTGCCACTAGTTATTTTAGATGCCCACACGAGGACGAGCGCATATAGTACAAACATGACTAGTTTTACCAAAGTAATACCATAATGCATTTACAAAACAGCTTTGAAATCACAGGTAACAGAAGAAGTGATATGAGTGGAAACGAATCGACCTGGGAAAATTTTAAACATTGAACAAGGAAACAAAAGCGTTAAATACAACGACGATCGTCATATCGAGCCCACCGATGTGAATCGAAGTTAGCTCCAACCGGCAATAGCTATATTTGTAATAGGATCAACATAACAAATCCTGAGCAACTAGTACTCAGCAAGACTTACCCAACTAGTGGCAAACGTTTGTGGACTCCTAGTATGCAAGACTTTTGGCTAGTGATTTGTTTTGCTAAAAAGCGACTAAAAGAGTGCATCCTTAATTTTAGTATTTTAGATCAAAGTTTTACATAGAAGAAAATAATCTAATATTCAGGAATTATACTAGAACAGACATGGTACATCAATCAGTAATTTGCAATACTCATCGTGATTTATCATTATGTTCCAATCATTAAGCTACGATGTGATATGTCTGTCCTTTTCCATCTAAAAAATCAGACCGTCATGTTCGGTTTAGAGAGCACTTTCTTTTTTGTTGAGAATCAGTGACCAAGAGTCTCTTAACGGAGAGTTAATTATGGCCAATCGATTCGATTAACCTTGCAAGTTGGACCTAACCACACGACATATATCACTACGAGAGATCGGCCATTCGCCATGTGTACACATCTTTGCCGTGTGTTAACGAGATATGCGCATGGCAAAGAGTAGGCGCATGGCAAAGCCAATGTTTGCCATGTGCCATAGAGAGGCGTGCCACTCCGAACAGCAGGCCGATGGCCGTTAGGTTTTGCAGTGTGTCCAAAGCCGGGACGTGGCAAAGTTGCGAGTTCGCCGTGTGCTTGGCAGTCAGCGCACGACAAAACGATGACATGCATGCCCGGAGAACTGACGCCGTGAGGTAACCGCTGTCCGTCGTACTTTGCCGTGTGCCGGCCCACTAGCACACGACAAAAGTATGACAGGCGGGACCGAGATGCGGAGGCTCTTTCGTGCCGAAGGTTGTGGCATGACCTAGCGTTGTA
Organism: Digitaria exilis; assembly: GCA_015342445.1. Taxonomy (NCBI): domain Eukaryota; kingdom Viridiplantae; phylum Streptophyta; class Magnoliopsida; order Poales; family Poaceae; genus Digitaria; species Digitaria exilis. The sequence goes on from JACEFO010001795.1 coordinate 3,547,485, forward strand.
CTGGCCCACTGCGCGCCCCTCCTTCCTTCACTCATCGTGGATCTATCCTTTCTTACCCTAGCCACCGCCGGCTAGTTCTCCGCGCTCCGTCTTGCAGTGGTCCTCCTCCACTTCGACGACGTCCTCGTCCGTCACCACGCCGTGCTCCTCATGCGGCTTGGTGTGTGGGGCAGTATCCCATCCTCCACCGCGCGTCGCCCCCAACCACCACCGTGCCGTCCGTCGCCTCCACCACCGCACTGCGCCGTCCTCCTCCACTGTCACCGCTTTGTCCCCCAACACTCTGCCGTTTTCCTCCGCCACCACCGCACCGTCATTGTCCCCTGACACCGCGATGTCCTCCCAGGTAATTAACTTGCTTCAATGGTGCTGAAATTTGAATCAAGGTGTAACACCCTAATTTTTCTCATCACAATAAAAAAAATCAATTTAGGCAACATAATTCTTTATATTTTTGTTTTAGGAAATATTAAGTTGCAAATTTAAATCTTGGCCCATAAATATTTAAACAACATTTAAATTAGAGTTAATAAAGTTTTTGATGCATTCATGCTGTTGCATATATTTTCAATGTTGTTTGAATTTTGAAAAGGTTTGCAAAAGTTTAAACTAATTTCAAAACCTTTCTTCTTCCCTCTCTTTTTCTTTCTCCAGCCCAGCCCAGTTTTCTTTCTTGGGCCAACTCCCTCGCGCGCAACCGCGGCCCAATCTCTTCTCCCGGCCCATCCCGCGCGCGCCAGCGGCCCAGCCGAGCCTCTCTCTTCTTTCTCTCTCTGTCTCGCTGACGTGTGGGCCCGGGCTGTCATCGCCTACCTCGCGTCGTCGTCGAGTAGGACTCGACGGTGAGTCCGAGCGCCATACGCCGCCGCGTCGCGCCTTGGAGTGCAAGTCGGAGCTTTCTTCGGGCCTTTATAAGCCGCCGCCCGAGCCCCATCGATCCTCAACCCGAAAGCCGCAGCCCTCGCCGCAAATCGAGCTTTCGTAGCCGCCAAACCCTAGGGTTGAGCCGCCGCCGCGTTTCGTGCCCTCGAGACCGCCTTCGTCGCTCCAAGCTCGTCGTCGAGGTTCGCGTTGAGGTTTGGAACCCGCCTAGTCGCTTTTCCCTCTCTGTCTCGCTCTCTCGAGGTCGCGCGTGCTCACCGTCGTTCCCAAGCCGCCTCTCGCCGTCGAGAGCTCCCGTCGTTGCGTAATCGTCGTTTAGATTCCCCAAAACCAACTCCCCACATCCTAAGCTTTCTCCCAAGCCTAGATTTGTAGGAAACCGAGCTCTCTAGCTCGAGATTCGCCCAACTCCAGCGAAGTTCCGGCGAGACGCCGCCGTGCGCCGCCGCTCTCGGGTCGCCGGCTTGCCCCTTTGATCCAGAGCCGTCCGATCTTGATCCAACGGTTGAAATCGATCCCGTCTCGAGTCAAACCGAGCCGTGCCGGTCAGCCATGCTGTTTTGCAGAAAAGCCCCTCGGTTTTAGAGAAATCAACCCGCAGTCCAAGCCAGTTCAAAAATAATTAGATTTAGGTCCTGTTTCTTTTAGTTTAGCCCCTGATCTTTCTAAAAATCTAACCCGCCGTCCTGGTTGGTCGTTTTTCACAAAAGTCCTTCTGTCTTTATATAAAATTACGTTTTAGGTCCCTGGTTTCTTCTGTTTAAGCCCCTGGAAGGTTAGATTTAGTTCAAAGAAGCCCCTAAACCTTGTTTTAGCCTTATCTTAACCGTTTTAAATCCGTTTTGAGTGATCTTTGCGCTCACGTGATCGTCTTTTCATCAAGAATAGTTTTAGATACGTCTTTGCGTCTTTCAAAGTTGTTTGGTGTATTGTTTTGTTTTTATTGATTGAATGCTTGTGCGAATCGTGTAGAGAACGGTCCGTTCGAGGGAGATCAAGATCAAGTCTACGAGGAGGAGCCACCGCAGTACTTTGAGCAAGGCAAGTGGATTTCCCCCTCTGCATACTCTTTTGAACCCATACACATTGCATGAGAACAAAGTTTATATTTATGTTCGCGATGCATTAATTTGATGGGTCCTATGTAAGGATGACTAGTCTTTTACACCTAAGCCTTGATACACCGGGTTTGCTTTTATGTTGGGTAGCTTGCTAGATGCTTAACCTTGGTTCATGATGGGTTCTATCCAACATTGGTGAATATCCTTATTATTTATATCTTGTTATGTTAATACAAGATCACCATGTTAATCGAAACATGGAGAACCACCCAGGATTAACCGTACAACCACAATACTACATGGCTCTGGTTTTGGCTAATTAATTAGAAACCTTGGTTAGCAATGATCTTACCGAAAGGGCATGGGGGGTGGCGGTTGACGGTGTATAGCCCGGTTCTCTCGGGAAGTGGGCTTGGCTAAGACACTATACCCGTTAGGGAGGGTTGTGCCTGCTTCCGATCCGGAAACCTTAGCGGATTGTTTCTAACTAGGGAATCTTTGTAAAGGCCTCGTAGCGTCCCTATGCAGTCACACCTCGGAAGTGTGGTACGTGCCTGGCCCGCACTGCATGGTTGGGTCTAAAGTTCTTCGGAGCTTTTACGCGAATTGTGGTGAAAGTGTACAACCTCTGCAGAGTGTAAAACTGTTATAACAGCCGTGTTCGCGGTCATGAACGGCCTGGACCCTCACGTGATTAATCTATCGAAACATGAAATCAAATCATTGCATGCATAAGTTATTGGTTATGTTTATGATTTACTTTATGTTTACTTATTGTTATATGGGGTGGTATATACTTATATCTTAGTAAATAGTTGCTTGTTAATAAAACTTGACCAACTAAAATGCTAACCGCTGCAAACCCAGCCTCTCCTTGAAAGCTTGCATATTTCCCCCACTTGTTGAGTACCAACCATAAGTGTACTCATCCTTGCTTATATTGGATCAGAAGGTAATAATGGAGCGGAGTACCTCAGCGATCTTGATGAGTTCTAGGCGTGTGTTCCACCAGTCAGATGCCTGTGGAGTGCTTTTGGAGTTATCGTCCTTAGTTATCGTGTGAACCAGTTTATTTTGGCCTTTATGCCATATTCGTGAGTGTAATAAATACTTTATTTATTAAATATTCGTTTGAGTACTGTTTCTGCTATTCACTCACGGTCTATCATATGTGTGAAATTTGATCCTGGCACACATATGAGATGTACTCGGTTTTCTTTCTAAAACCTGGTATGACAGAGTGGTACCAGAGCCGTGCTGACTGTAGGACGCTAGCCTAGTTAGAATGGTCGAAGTAAGGATTTATTTTAGCAAGCCAAGTCAGTTTCTTTAGAGGTCTTATTTTATTAGTTAAAAATTCTTTGAACTTCTTCCCTTTTCTTTGGTCACCTTTGCCTCTATTCAACTAACTTTACTAAGGTTCTCTCTCTATGCTTAGATGGCCAAGAACTTCCAGTCTGACCCAGCGCAGCCAGCCCCTCCTTCACCACAGATGGATGATGATGTGCAAGGAGATCCCGTGTGGGTGTGCTTCTCTGATGATGAAGATGTATCTGACCCTGCTTCACCCACAGAGGATGTTGAAGGCAATCCAGATGGCACTGAAGATAAGGGTGATAAAGTCTATGATGATGAAAAGGATAATGAAGAAGAGCCCAAGGTGGAGATGATCACTTCAATAACAGAGCTAGGCGTTTTCCCACTCTTGCTTGAAGATGTTCTGGAGGTATTGGGCAACTACACCAGGCCACTCTACATAACCACTTACAGTTCCGCTGCAAACTACCAGGAGTATTATCATACTCAGGTTCATGTTAGGGAGCAAATGGAGAATGCTTCTCACTTCAAGACTTGGTCTATTCATGAGTCGAGCCTTCTCCATACTTCCTATGAAGCTACAGTTAGCGATGCCGCCAGGAGGGCAGTGACGTCTATCAGCCACAAGTTTCGGGAAGAACTGTCTCGCACAGAATACCGTCACTTGCCTCGTCGCTGTCCAGGAACTGAGCAAACCGTTGTCATGGGAGGAGGACCAACAGCAGATCCTCGTCTCAATGTTCTTGCCCGAGTCACTGCAGCATTGAATACTGATTTGGAAGGTGTTATAAATGAACTTGCTCAAGCCCAGGAGCGGATTGCAGAACTTGAAGAACAACTTGCTAAGCAACAAGGTCAAGATGATGATGATGAGAGGATGGCCAATGCTTGGTCCCCGCCTCGGAAGAAGCTTCGCTATGGATCCCCTTTCTCCATCACACGGTTTAGGGAATAGGATATCTTTAGGTTTCTTTTGTAAGTTTATCGTTAGTACGGTTTTGTGAGGTCGGTCGTCTGTTTAATGCTTGTTGCTTGGATAAATATGTGAGTTGGAATCTTTGTTTGTGTGTCTTTGATTGTGGAGTGATGACCACGATTAAAGAATTATGATAATAAAATATTAGTTGGGTTTAATTCTGATCCCCTTTTACCCTTTTCTCTTAGTTTCTCATCTATCTTTTTTCTATCCGGCATCTATATCCCTTATGCTGAAATCTGCTCGCGCCAATATCTGACACAGCAGCACTGTTTTGATGATTTCGAGAGCTACACGGATCCGTTTGATCTCAAACCAGTGGGGTTAGTTTCAGAATTTGATGAGTGATTTTCTGTGATTTTTCCATAATTTTTGGAAATCTGTGTCGAGGGAAACACACCAAAAGTTGTCAGGTACAGAATCTGTTTTTCCAGCTTGACACAGGCAGCTTGATTATTTTGTATCCGGAGTTCCAGAGGTCCGATTGAGGTGATTCCACTTGGATTGGATTCATAACTATATGAGTATTGTTCTGGAATTTTGGTATAATATTTGGATGCACGAATTGACGGTTATGGATGAATGTTTAGGAAGGACAGAATCTGGGTGATGATGAATATTTGACTTTCCTCTACTCTGATCTTTCTACTTAACTTCAATGCTATCTTATACTCTCGCAGTAGAGTGTCTTTCCTTCATTCTTGTCTATCTGAGTATTATTCTCTGAATCATATCTGTCTAACACTCAGATGGTTAACACCAGGACCGGAGGAGGTAGAGACGTTCCTAGTCAGAGGCGTGATCACGTGGTGAACCAGCAAAATCAAGCACCCCCTCCACCACCGCCTCAACTCGCAATGGATCCCGCAATGCAGCAGTTCCTAGCAACCCAGACGCAACTCATTCAGCAGCTCACCCAGACAGTGGCCAATTTGCAGGCACAACAGAACCAGCAGCCACCACCACCACCAGAACCAGTCCAGCCGCCCAGGGATCATCACAGGCAGTTTTTGAGCCAGCATCCTCCTACCTACTCTCACTCTGCAGATCCATTGGATGCTGATGATTGGCTCAAGAATGTTGCAAAGAAGCTAGATATTGCTCAGTGCACTGATCGTGAGAAGGTCTTGTACGCTTCAGGAAGATTGGAAGGCCCAGCAGCTGATTGGTGGGATGCGTACGTTAATGCGCACAACGCTCCCAACACCATCACATGGCAGCAGTTCCAGGATGCTTTCCGCTCACACCATATTCCAGCAGGTGTGGTGGATCTAAAACAGGAGGAGTTTCGTGCATTGGTGCAAGGAAGCATGAGCGTGTGTGAGTATCGTGACAAATTCACTCAGCTATCTTGCTATGCACCTGAAGATTTAGATGACGATGCAAAGAGGCAACGTCGTTTCTTGAAGGGTTTGATTGTGCCTATCAAGTACCAGCTGCAGACTCATACTTTTTCCAACTTCCAGACAATGTTAGACAAGGCCATTGGTTGTGAGAATACACGCAAGGAGTTGAGTGAGCAGAAGAGGAAGTTCCAGTCGTCGTCAGGGCAGACAAGCAACACTCGTCCTCGCTATAGTTCTTCACAAGGTTTCCAGAATCGCTCAGGAGGTAATGGTGGACATTACCAACAGGGACAACAGATCCAACGTTCTGGTCAACAGGTTCAGAGGTATCCTCAGCAGACACCTCGTACTCCTAACCAGCAGCAGAATCGTTCTGGCAATGGCACCCCGCCAGTACGGACCAACAATCCAGTCACGCCAGTACCACCTAATGGTTGCTTCAAATGTGGTGATATGGGTCACTATGCTAACAATTGTCCCAAGCGTAATCCCCAGACACCCCAAGCTCAGAGGAGCGATGGCCAGAGATCCGCTCAATCTTCTTCCCAGCAAGGCAACAAGGGACAACAGAACTATGCACGTGGCAGGGTCAACCATGTGACAGCTGAAGCCGCTCAGGAAGCCAATGACGTGGTCATCGGTATGTTCTCCATTAACTCAGCACCTGCTACAATATTGTTTGATTCTGGAGCATCGCATTCTTTTATTACTGAACAATTTGTGTCTGAGCATAACATACCTAAGCAACCCATGAAAAATATGCTTTTAGTAAACTCCCCTAATGGTGAAATGAAAGCTAAATATAAGTGCCCTCGAGTTAGACTTGATATTATGGGAGTAGAATTTCCATCCAACTTAGTGGTTTTAAAGTCTGAGGGAATTGATGTGATACTTGGAATGGATTGGTTGGGAGCTCATGATGGAGTTATTCAGTGTGCCAAGAAGTCAGTATTGTTCACAAGTCCGCAAGGAGACCGAATGGAGTTCCAGATGAGTCTAGTTATTCAAGGAGAAGCAACAATTAATCAAGTGAAAGGAAAGTCACTGGAGGATATCAAAGTCGTGTGTGAATTTCCGGATGTCTTTCCTGATGATTTACCAGGTATGCCGCCTGACCGAGACTTTGAGTTCATCATTGAGCTTGTACCTGGTACTGCACCTATTTCAAAAAGAGCATATAGAATGGATGTTAAGGATTTAGCAGAATTAAAGAAACAGATAGATGAACTTTTAGCTAAGGGTTATATTCGACCTAGTTCGTCTCCATGGGGAGCCCCTGTTATATTTGTTGATAAGAAGGATGGTACTAGAAGGATGTGCGTTGATTACAGAGCTCTTAATGAGGTGACTATCAAAAATAAGTATCCGCTTCCTAGAATTGAAGATTTGTTTGACCAGATGAGAGGTGCAAAAGTTTTCTCCAAGATTGATTTGCGTTCAGGCTATTATCAAGTGAAGATACGGAAGGAGGATATTCCTAAAACTGCATTCACTTGTAGATATGGTCGTTATGAGTATCTCGTGATGTCGTTTGGTTTGACTAATGCCCCTGCAAACTTCATGTATCTGATGAACAAGGTATTTATGGAGTATCTTGACAAGTTTGTGGTGGTATTCATTGATGATATCATGGTGTTCTCTAAGAATGAGGAAGAGCATGAGGAGCATTTGAGACTAGTATTACAGAAGTTACGGGAGCATCAGTTGTATGCCAAGTTCAGTAAATGTGAGTTCTGGTTGAAGGAAGTATCTTTTCTTGGACATGTCATAACAGATGGAGGAATCATGGTAGATCCGAGTAAAGTACAGGATGTGTTGAATTGGAAGCCACCTCAGAGTGTTGCAGAAATCAGAAGTTTTCTCGGATTGGCAGGTTATTACCGCAGATTTATTGAAGGTTTCTCTAAAATTGCTAAGCCCATGACTTTGTTGTTAGAGAAAGGACGAAAATTCAAGTGGGGTGACGCTTGTCAACAGAGTTTTGAGGAGTTAAGGAAGAAATTGACCACTGCTCCAGTGTTAGTGATGCCTGATATTCAGAAGGGGTTCGACGTGTACTGTGATGCTTCACACGTAGGACTTGGATGTGTGTTGATGCAAGAAGGCAGAGTCGTGGCTTATGCTTCTAGACAGTTGAGAAAACATGAGAAGAATTATCCTACTCATGATCTGGAGTTAGCAGCAGTTGTTCATGCATTGAAGATTTGGAGGCACTACATGGTTGGAAAACAGTGTCGAATTTTCACTGATCATAAGAGTTTAAAGTATATCTTCACTCAGAAGGATCTTAATTTGAGACAAAGCAGATGGCTAGAATTAATTAATGATTTTGATTTGGATATTCAATATCATCCTGGAAAGGCCAACGTTGTTGCAGATGCTCTAAGTCGTAAGAGTCAAGTTAACTCAGTCATTGGGAGATTGATATCACAAGAGTTATGTTGGGAGATGGAACGACTTAACTTGGGTATCTGTGCTCATTCAGAAGCTGTGACTATGGAAGTAGAGTCGACATTAGAGCAAGAAATTAGAAAGGGATAGTTAGAGGATCCGAAGATCGAGGAATTCAGAGCTTTAATCCATTTGGGAAAAACTGAGGATTTTACTGAGGATGAACAAGGAACGGTGTGGTTCAGAAATAGAATATGTGTTCCGGAAAATGATAGGCTTCGAGAACTCATATTGAAAGAAGCACATGATTCACCTTATTCCATTCGTCCAGGAAGTACTAAGATGTATCAAGATTTGAAAGAGAAATATTGGTGGTATGGTTTGAAGAAAGATGTTGCTACTTATGTGGCTTTGTGTGATGTTTGCCAGAAGGTTAAAGCAGAACACCAACGTCCAGCAGGTTTGCTTCAACCATTAAGAGCACCAGAGTGGAAGTGGGAAGAAATTGGTATGGACTTTATTGTCGGGTTACCTCGTACTCGTGATGGTCATGACTCTATATGGGTTATTGTGGATAGGTTGACAAAGTCTGCTCATTTCATACCAGTCAACACAGCATATACAAGTGCTAAACTAGCAGAGCTGTATATGTCCAGGATTGTGTGTCTACATGGAGTTCCGAAGAAAATAGTGTCTGACCGAGGTACTCAGTTTACGTCACGTTTTTGGCAGAAGGTACATGAGATAATGGGTACACAACTTAATTTCAGTTCTGCTTATCATCCACAGACAGATGGACAGACTGAGAGGACTAATCAAATTCTGGAGGATATGCTTCGAGCGTGTGCTTTAAAACACGGTCGTAGTTGGGATAAGAGTTTGCCATATGCAGAGTTTTCCGACAATAATAGTTACCAAGCCAGTCTTAAGATGTCACCTTTTGAAGCATTGTATGGAAGGAAGTGCAGAACACCATTGTACTGGAGCCAGACTGGGGAAAGTAAAGTGTTTGGACCCGAGGTTCTTCAAGATGCAGAGCAGCAGGTACAGCTAATCAGAGAGAATCTCAAGACTGCACAGTCTAGACAGAAAAGTTATGCTGATACCCGAAGGAGAGAATTGGTCTTTGAAGTTGGAGATTTTGTTTATCTCAAAGTATCACCTATCATAGGTCTTCGCAGATTTAAGGTCAAAGGAAAGCTATCACCTCGTTTCATTGGTCCTTTTAAGGTACTAGAAAGGAAAGGTGAGGTAGCTTATCAGTTAGAGTTGCCAGGTCAGTTGTCGGATGTTCATGATGTGTTTCATGTGTCGCAATTGAAGAAGTGTTTACGGGTACCAGAGGAGCAATTGCAGTTAGAGGAACTCAGTATTAAGAATGATTTGACTTATTCAGAGTATCCAGTCAAGATATTGGAGACAGCAGAAAGGATTACTCGGAATAAAGTGATTAAGATGTGCAAAGTACAGTGGAGTCACCATACAGAAGATGAAGCTACATGGGAAAGAGAAGATGAGCTCAGTGCAGAATTCCCTCAGTTGTTCTCTGATCTTTCCGAATCTCGAGGACGAGATTCTTTTTAAGGGGGTAGGATTTGTAACACCCTAATTTTTCTCATCACAATAAAAAAATCAATTTAGGCAACATAATTCTTTATATTTTTGTTTTAGGAAATATTAAGTTGCAAATTTAAATCTTGGCCCATAAATATTTAAACAACATTTAAATTAGAGTTAATAAAGTTTTTGTTGCATTCATGCTGTTGCATATATTTTGAATGTTGTTTGAATTTTGAAAAGGTTTGCAAAAGTTTAAACTAATTTCAAAACCTTTCTTCTTCCCTCCCTTTTTCTTTCTCCAGCCCAGCCCAGTTTTCTTTCTTGGGCCAACTCCCTCGTGCGCAGCCGCGGCCCAATCTCTTCTCCCAGCCCATCCCGTGCGCGCCAGCGGCCCAGCCGAGCCTCTCTCTTCTTTCTCTCTCTGTCTCGCTGACGTGTGGGCCCGGGCTGTCATCGCCTACCTCGCGTCGTCGTCGAGTAGGACTCGACGGTGAGTCCGAGCGCCATACGCCGCCGCGTCGCGCCTTGGAGTGCAAGTCGGAGCTTTCTTCGGGCCTTTATAAGCCGCCGCCCGAGCCCCATCGATCCTCAACCCGAAAGCCGCAGCCCTCGCCGCAAATCGAGCTTTCGCAGCCGCCAAACCCTAGGGTTGAGCCGCCGCCGCGTTTCGTGCCCTCGAGACCGCCTTCGTCGCTCCAAGCTCGTCGTCGAGGTTCGCGTTGAGGTTTGGAACCCGCCTAGTCGCTTTTCCCTCTCTGTCTCGCTCTCTCGAGGTCTCGCGTGCTCACCGTCGTTCCCAAGCCACCGCTCGCCGTCGAGAGCTCCCGTCGTTGCGTAATCGTCGTTTAGATTCCCCAAAACCAACTCCCCACATCCTAAGCTTTCTCCCAAGCCTAGATTTGTAGGAAACCGAGCTCTCTAGCTCGAGATTCGCCCAACTCCAGCGAAGTTCCGGCGAGACGCCGCCGTGCGCCGCCGCTCTCGGGTCGCCGGCTTGCCCCTTTGATCCAGAGCCGTCCGATCTTGATCCAACGGTTGAAATCGATCCCGTCTCGAGTCAAACCGAGCCGTGCCGGTCAGCCGTGCTGTTTTGCAGAAAAGCCCCTTGGTTTTAGAGAAATCAACCCGCAGTCCAAGCCAGTTCAAAAATAATTAGATTTAGGTCCTGTTTCTTTTAGTTTAGCCCCTGATCTTTCTAAAAATCTAACCCGCCGTCCTGGTTGGTCGTTTTTCACAAAAGTCCTTCTGTCTTTATATAAAATTACGTTTTAGGTCCCTGGTTTCTTCTGTTTAAGCCCCTGGAAGGTTAGATTTAGTTCAAAGAAGCCCCTAAACCTTGTTTTAGCCTTATCTTAACCGTTTTAAATCCGTTTTGAGTGATCTTTGCGCTCACGTGATCGTCTTTTCATCAAGAATAGTTTTAGATACGTCTTTGCGTCTTTCAAAGTTGTTTGGTGTATTGTTTTGTTTTTATTGATTGAATGCTTGTGCGAATCGTGTAGAGAACGGTCCGTTCGAGGGAGATCAAGATCAAGTCTACGAGGAGGAGCCACCGCAGTACTTTGAGCAAGGCAAGTGGATTTCCCCCTCTGCATACTCTTTTGAACCCATACACATTGCATGAGAACAAAGTTTATATTTATGTTCGCGATGCATTAATTTGATGGGTCCTATGTAAGGATGACTAGTCTTTTACACCTAAGCCTTGATACACCGGGTTTGCTTTTATGTTGGGTAGCTTGCTAGATGCTTAACCTTGGTTCATGATGGGTTCTATCCAACATTGGTGAATATCCTTATTATTTATATCTTGTTATGTTAATACAAGATCACCATGTTAATCGAAACATGGAGAACCACCCAGGATTAACCGTACAACCACAATACTACATGGCTCTGGTTTTGGCTAATTAATTAGAAACCTTGGTTAGCAATGATCTTACCGAAAGGGCATGGGGGTGGCGGTTGACGGTGTATAGCCCGGTTCTCTCGGGAAGTGGGCTTGGCTAAGACACTATACCCGTTAGGGAGGGTTGTGCCTGCTTCCGATCCGGAAACCTTAGCGGATTGTTTCTAACTAGGGAATCTTTGTAAAGGCCTCGTAGCGTCCCTATGCAGTCACACCTCGGAAGTGTGGTACGTGCCTGGCCCGCACTGCATGGTTGGGTCTAAAGTTCTTCGGAGCTTTTACGCGAATTGTGGTGAAAGTGTACAACCTCTGCAGAGTGTAAAACTGTTATAACAGCCGTGTTCGCGGTCATGAACGGCCTGGACCCTCACGTGATTAATCTATCGAAACATGAAATCAAATCATTGCATGCATAAGTTATTGGTTATGTTTATGATTTACTTTATGTTTACTTATTGTTATATGGGGTGGTATATACTTATATCTTAGTAAATAGTTGCTTGTTAATAAAACTTGACCAACTAAAATGCTAACCGCTGCAAACCCAGCCTCTCCTTGAAAGCTTGCATATTTCCCCCACTTGTTGAGTACCAACCATAAGTGTACTCATCCTTGCTTATATTGGATCAGAAGGTAATAATGGAGCGGAGTACCTCAGCGATCTTGATGAGTTCTAGGTGTGTGTTCCACCAGTCAGATGCCTGTGGAGTGCTTTTGGAGTTATCGTCCTTAGTTATCGTGTGAACCAGTTTATTTTGGCCTTTATGCCATATTCGTGAGTGTAATAAATACTTTATTTATTAAATATTCGTTTGAGTACTGTTTCTGCTATTCACTCACGGTCTATCATATGTGTGAAATTTGATCCTGGCACACATATGAGATGTACTCGGTTTTCTTTCTAAAACCTGGTATGACACAAGGTCTATGGAATTAGTTATGCATGTACTCTTTTGTTACTCGTAAGTTAGGCAAGTTCATAGTCTTAATTTGATTGGAGAAGGAACATAGGTTAGGAAAGGAAACACTGATGTTATAATAAAGCTAGGTTTCAAATTAGGCCAGCTTAATGTGGAATAATTTTTTATCTTCCAATTAGGAGAATGGTGCATATTGTTGAGATGTTTTATCTTCGAATTAGGAGAATAATTTTTTATCTTCGAATTTGATTTTTTGACCTACATTCAAGTGATATTAACGTGCTTATAATTAGGAGAATGGTGCATATTGTTGAGATGTTTTATGACGAGCACCACCGCGGGAAGATTCTAGAGGAGCGCAGGGTTTACAAAACCGAACCGCCTGCCGGCGGTAGCGGTTAACCAGTCCGGTTCTCGCGGGAACCGATCAAAACCGGACAAATTCAAATTTTGAATTCAAATGTATATGAAATCCTAGTTCAATCGGTTTGAACCGGTAAGACGCCTGGTTTGACCGGTAAGCCGAGCGGTTTGGGCGGTAAGCCGGCCGGTTTGGATGGTAAGCCGGCTCAATACATAATTTGTCATGTTTTCAAATTTAACTATAAATTTAAAAAAATAAAAGAAAAATTCCTAAAAATATTTCAAGGTGCGTAGAATCTAATGGTGTCAAGAATTTTCAAATATTAGTGTATTTAGTATTTTTTGTGTGCATTAGAAGTTCAATCAGCTGATTTTTTTCACGAAACAAATAGCAAATGACCAAATATTTAAGAAATTTTGACACCAATAGATCCAGCACACCATGAAGTATTTTTAAGAATTTTTATCCGATTTTTCAAATTTTTAAATTCAAATTTGAAATTTTTGAATTTCTCCGGTTTGAAACCGCCTCGAACCGCTACCGGTCCGGGGCGTTCCCGTGGGAACCGGCCGGTTTTGAATGGGATTGCGAACCCTGGAGGAGCGTACTCAGGTAACTCATTTCCTAATTATTTTGCAATGCCGTAAAAATTGAGGTTGTATTTTAACCTTATGTCAAATATAATTTTCTGGTTATTGCGGCCTCTACGTATCCGCACTCACAATCTTCTCCAGTGGGACGATCAGTATGCCCCCTACCTTCGTCGAGCGGGGTTGCTCCCGCTAGCAATACTTGTGAAGGATGGCCTGCCAAACATGGACAATGAGGCACAGACAGCCCTCGTGGATTGGTGGAGGCCTGAGACACACACTTTCCACCTTTCCAGTGGTGAGATAACGGTGACGCTTCAAGATGTTGCTATGCTCTTTGGACTTTGTGTAGACGGTCGAGCGGTGACAGGTAACATTGACCCTATTGGATGGAGAGATATGGTTGAGTTGTTGTTTGGAATTAGGCCTGAGGAGCCACCGAAAGATGCAAAAGATAGGAAGACCATTGGAGTTAGCCCGACATGGTTGGCACAACACTGGGGTACCCGCCACCTGTTGATGCCCTAGAGATAGTGGTTTTCAGGTATGCTAGTGCCTGGCTGTGGCACTTGGCTGATGGGTTCTTATTTCCGGACTCAAGAGGGAAAACCATATCATGGATGTGGATTCTAATCATTTGTCAAAAGTGGGAGAACATTGCCGGTTACAGCTGAGGTAGTGCATCACTAGGAACATTGTTCATGGGGGCGCACTTCACCGCGACAGCCAATATGCACAATATTTGGATTGGCTGAAAACAAACACGCGTCTCAAGCTCAAGGTTGCTATGGATGGGTATCAAATTGAAATTGTGGATCTGCCGTCTGACCCATAAGACATTTTTTTATGAGTATGACGAGATTACAAGGCAGGGCACACAACTAGAATGGGGATCATTGCAGGATTACATTGTAAGTTAGGTTGAACTTATTTAAATTTTGCGTATGAAATATTGTCAAAGCTTTTTGTGGATTACTCATTCTTGGAAAACTTGGGGACAACAAGTTGGTCGCTTTGCTAATGGGTCACTCCAAGCATTGAGTGTGCCATTTGGTGATCCGGATGAGGCGAACACATCACTTCGGGCATTTGTACAGGTTAGAGGAAACAATTTCCCCTAGTGTGAAATATAATATGTTAGATCTTGCATATTGTTGGATAATGTCTTCATACTTATACTTATAGACAAATTTTTTAGGATTAGACATAAACTCACAATGGTATATTAAATGATGGCTAACATAACCTTAGAATGCTTGGCAAATGTCCTCTAATTTATAATTTTGTCTTGTGTCCCTTTAGAGGTTTCACCTTGGATGCCGGAAAATGGCTTTCAAGGTGAATTGCATGGGCCCACGTGAAGCATGTGAACCTGGTGGTCCATCAAGGTCTGGCGCTCCATCAAGTTCTGGTACACGTCCTGGTTCGACAAGTAGGATCACAACAAGGAGCTCAAGTTCATATGACAATGCATTCTTCTGTTGTTTCTTATAAACGAGCTCAATGTAATATCTGCATATAGCATTGTTTTTTTAGTTGTTATTAGAAAGGCGTGTTGGAAAGGGACGTGGGCCCCTTTCAGTTGGTACTCCTTGTCACAGGGGCCAGTGGCTCTGCCCCCTCAAGACACCCCATCAGAATCAGAGGAGGAATCCGAGGACAGCTCAGACCCACAAGAGAGCAACCCGACCTACGGACAACAGGAGATTGACCCCTCCCAGCTACATGATGCTCCCTCGCCGTCACAAGAAAGTACACAGCCTAAAAGGCAGGCCAAGGCACGTGATCAGCCATATGTGCAGTCCGCCAAAAAAGCTCCCCACTAATTCGGGCCGCCCACGTCGTAAGAAGCCTTCTTCCCAAAAGTAGTTCAGGCATGGGATTGAAGTTCACGGATTGGGGTTCTTGGATGTTGGTTAGGCAAACTGCGTAATGTATGAAAGGAGGTGACAGTAATGGACTTATTGTGCTTGTAATGTTTCATGGAACATAGCCTAACGATTTATTGTGCTGGTCAATTTCTGTTATCCGATGATTATGTGTAATGAAGTTATGAGTTCAAACTATTGCTTGGAGTTACTTTGAAGTTCTCTATGGTGGGAAGGTGTCGGTGTGACTAGGAATAGAAATTACTAGCAGGAACTCCGCTCCGTTGCGCCGGTTTACGCCGAAGGGGAGCGACCACGGGAGCTGGCGTTCTCCAGCCAGTTGCGAGTGGCGGCGGCCATCCACGCCGGAGGCTCCGCACGTTGTCCCCCTGTGCCGGTGGAGAGGCGCGAGAGAGTGAAGGGGAGGGCGCTGAGAGCGAAGGGGGAGGAGGCTGGATGCGGTGGCAGCTCTAGATCTGAGCGGCGAGGAGGAGAACTAGGGAAGAAACAGAGGGAGAGGAAGACTGGATAGGGTTCTGGGCTCAGCGGACACGAACGAGCGTTCTCATACACGGTCGCGAGAGCAAAGTAAATCCGAACAAATAGATAATTCGGGTCCAGATCCAGGTGTTATGTAACGGGTAAAGAAAATGACCGTTACCGTGCAAGGCTAGTAACGGGCGTTGTCTGATGCCCATTACCAATATGTTCTATTGGTAACGGGCATTATCACTCGAGGTTGGACGATGGTGTGAGGACTTATTGGTAAGGACCGGTGTTTCATGCCCGTTAGTAACGTTTCCTATTTGAGGTTTTCACGTAGATAAGACCTTCACCCCACGACTTAACAAAACCCGACACTTGCGTCACTTCAGAGCACCCTGCAACTAGAAACTTTATTTATTTTAGAGGCATAGTGGCTTCGAAATGGATCCTCAAGGTGACACGTGAGCGGCATTCAAACCATGGCTTGGACCTTCTCCACTACGCAAAATGCCTTCAGTGCATCGTCGACCTTAAATCCTTTCTCCGAGTAACGCCAGTTGAAGTACTCCTCGTGCCTCAAGGGGTTGTACGCTAGGGGATGCTCCTCGTCGACAAGGTCGTCCAGCGCACGCATCTTGATGCCGGGCTTCTGCATTAAGCCGAAATGCACCGAGAAGCGCTTGCGGTTGCTCGGTGTCCGCACGCGGTGGAAGCACGCCGGCACGCGCCCATTAGTAGAGACCTGCACGCACGAAACCGCCGCGTGAGGATTAGTCATTGATTTACTTCAAGACATGGAATCATGAAGGTGATCGGATCGGATTGTACGATATAGGCTTTGCTATAGCATTTCTCTCTGGTACAATTTAGTTGCTGTAGTAGTCAGCTATAGTCCTCTAGCTCCGTCGTTAGTTGTTATAGAGTCTTTCCAAAGTTTTGCCGGCGCTATTTAGTTTCTTCTGTTCTAAATTGTAAGTCGTTTGACTTTTTTTGCCTTAACTTTGACCATTCGTCGTATTCAAATTTATTTATAAAATATCATATATTTTGTAGCTTTAGTAATAAAAAAATTTCAAGAATAACTTAAATTTGATTACATTTGTATAATTTTTTTTCAATATAACGAGTGGTTAAAGTTGGGGTATTATAATTTAGGACGGATGGAGCAGTAAACTATGATCTTACCGTGAGATGCTCTCCGGCCATAAAGGTGAAGGTGCCGGGCTTGGGAGGGACGGAGAACTAGCGCCCGTCTGCGAGGCGCACCTCGAGCCCTTCCACCTCGTGCTGCACGACCACGGTGTTCATGCTGCCGTCGTAGTGCGCCGCCATGGACATGCTCGTCTCCGTGTCCGGCGGTGCGCCGTAGTGTGACAGCCGGACGTTGTGGCTGAGCAGGGGTCCAAGTGCGAGCGGATGCTCTCCGCCCGGACGCCGAGGCCTTCCGGGACCAACATCTCCAACATCTCGTCCAGCTTCATCATGTTGTTGGTGAATGACACGATCGTCTCACTGCGCATATATAGTCTGACATGATTACGAAGAAATACAGAGCAGACATGGCAAGATTGACAACGAAACACATAACGAAGAAGAAGGATTAAGCAAGAGTGGTCGTACTCACCAGAACTCCGGGTTGCCACCGGCCAGAGGATGTCGGCGAAGGCGGCGGGCTCGTTGATGCATAAGCTCTCCCAGGCCATACCATTGATCTGGCCATTGTAGCCTTCTTCGAACGCCTCCTTGGTCGCCGCCTTCCGCTTCTTGGACTCGATCGGGAGGGTGAAGAGCTCCGGCAGCGTGCGGTCGAACAGCGCCCGGTGGAGGTCAGGGCCAAGACAGCCGTGCGCCACCATAGACGCGGTCACCGCGTCGCGGGTGGCCTCCCACCCCGGCGCGCTGGGCGCCACGCCGTGTAGGTCCACCGTGGGGATCTCCATGGATTGGGCTCCTCCGAGGTTTCCGCTAAATTTCAGAGCCCACCGAAATAGACGAATTTCGGAAAATTCGGACCGGGATTCAGGTGATTTGACCAGTCAATTAATTCATATTTGTACCGAATTTTATCCAAATTTGACAAATTTTCACCGAAATTTTGACAAACATATAAGAACCCACGATTTAAGCAAGAACAACTAAACAAATCATAATACAAGCATCAAGAGCAATGCCACTGCATCACTTATCGGCGCATCAATAGTTCATCACTAATTTTGAAGTTGTCGTCGGTTTGACCATACCAACGATTAGAGAGGAAACAAGAGAGGGGATAGGATGAGATGGTGGTGCCAGAACAAGACAAGAAGCTAATTAGAGGAGATGGTGTTGCCGTGCCTGAGCACCTTCTTGCGTTCGGGAGACGAGATAGCCGCCGGCGGCGGCGGGCGGTATGCAGATGAAGCAGTAGGAGAGAAGGAAAATGAAATTCTAGGGTTTTGAGGGTTGGACTCGCTGTTATATACCAAGGGAAGGGATATTTGGGCCATGGCAAACCTTGGGCTGAGCTAAAAATTCAAACTGGGCCGAAATAATTTAGCCAATTTTATTTTGTCTCAGGCCCAAACGAATTTGACGAATTTCGGTGATATTTGACACATTCGGCCCGAATCCCAAATCCTATTACAATGCCGAGTAGATTTTTTTAGATAAAGAATAATATTCAGCCTCTATAAATGTTCGTACACTGCCGAGTAGATATGATACAGCGAAAGTCGCTGCTGCTGCAGCCGTTCCGATTAAGAAATCTAATGTTTTAAACGCATATATGTCCAATGTCAGATTTTGGAAATGACCTTCCATTTGTTTACTACTTGCTGGTTGGGCAGGCTGTGGAGTCTTTAGGAGAGAGGATACTCAGATTTAGGTCCTCTCTTTTGGAAACATATTTTTGATTTGAGTGTAGGTACTCTTTTAAAAACTAAAACAATACCACATAGACCCATTTTAGGTTTGATTCTCCTTTTAAGTCATTTGTTGTAGATAGTCTAAGGGCTTCTCTACTGGGTGAAAGAAAACGGTGCATGAGATGAGGTGGACCTGATGAATCGAATCATGACCACTAGAACGATCCGGTTCATCGAGGAGAGAGAACGATCCGATTCGTTTCTTTGAGTTGATTCGTTCGGAGTAAAGAAAGAGAAAAAACATCATATACTCTGCATGTGAGACGGAGAGGTGAGAAGGAAAATATTTTTCTATCTTACAATACTGTAGCTTGATAGTGATTGTACTAAAGAGAGAAAACTTATGGCTACATGGAAGGAGTGAATCGGATCACCACTAGCCATGCCCTAAGGGGCACCAGCCACTAGGCCACGAATCTAAGGCTAGTCTCAGTGGTGGTGTCATGACCAATATTGGCACTGTATTTATGAAGAAAGAGAAGAAAGCAGCGTCATCACCATGACACTCTTGTTCTCCAGTCACTAAGACAACTTGTGTCTTGCATGTGACCTAGAAAACAACAATAGTGAAACTATCCATTAGGAGAGGGCTGTTTCATCCTAATATTTTTAGATAATATGTCACTCCAGATAATAGTGTCCCTGAAACCTCCATTGAGACTGACCTTATGGCTCAGCCCTTCCTTCAACTGGGCTCACCATCCTATGCTATGGTCACGAGTATCCGGATCTGGATTCACATCCATCCGATGCTATGATGTCTACCTTTTCGAAGCAAATTGAGATTACAACAACAACGAGCTATTATAATTTTCTGCATCCACCTCACACTCTGATGCAAATGTCCAAGGATGTGTTGATACGGGTGAAGTGCAATTAATTATTATTTTTTAATGGTGCATTATTGGTGATGTGAGATTAAAGATGGCAGTGGATCGGATTCGGAGCGGATATCCGCGGATTTCGGGTTTCCGGGTTTTGGTTTCGGATCTGAATTTTCACCCACGGTTTTGCGGATTCGGATATCCGAAACATTGCGGTTTTGGGGCGGATTCTATTTTTCACCCGCGGACCTCCATTGGAGCCCCGAAAAATTGAGCCCAATAGAAACCCACGTAACAACCCTAAGTATATAAAGCCGAAATCTTGCTTCCCTTATCCTTTCCCTCCCTCACCCCACCCCCTCAGTCCGACCCCCACCCAGCCGCCGCCGCCGCTGCGCCGCACGCGGTACGCCGCACGCGCGAAGCAGCGCCCCCAACCCCAAGCCCCGACCCCCGACGCCGTGCACCCCCGAGCCCCGGCGCCGTGCACCCCCGACCGAGCCCCGACGCGGCGACGCCTGCAACGGCGCAGCCTCGTCCGCCCGCACTCCCGCAGCGGCTCAGGGCTGCAGGCGCGCCGCGCGCTGCCCCATCCTCCCTCGGCGCCCGCACCCCCGAGCTGGCTCGCCTTCGCCTCTCTCTCTGAGTCCCTCTAGGTCGTGGTTGCAAACTGCAGGTATGGCAGCACATGCACATCCTCATTCCCTTCCCTGGATGTTCAATTTCATTTATCATCTAGGATATGTTTGGCTTTTTATCTTTTCAGCAAGTAAGCAATGTCAACTCCTGGTGGTTCAAGTGGATCTCAAGCTGCTGCTGCATCTCAATCTGTGGGTTCTCGTCCTCGAACTTGTCCACGTCCCGGTCCTGCAGCCAATTCAGCAACGCCTCCATCCAATTCAGCAGCACCAGCATCTGATTCTGCAACTGTAGGTAATACTGATGTGGTAGAGATACAAAGATGATGTTCCTGTAGGTCATAAAAGGAAGCTAAGATCTGAAGTATGGAAATAATTTGATTTGATTAATGTAAATGGGGAATGGAAAGCAAAATGTCAATGGTGTAGAAGACATTTAGTTGGGGAGACAAGAAATGGTACAACTCATTTGAAGAATCATCTTAATGTTTGTGGGGACAGAAATACTAGAAAAGGTTTAAAACAGTCCACTATTAAATTATCTGCAAACCCACAAGATGGCACAGTCACATTAGAGAAGTATGTGTTTGATCAAGATGTTGCTAGGAAAGAACTTGCTTTGATGATCATTGTCCATGAGTATCCTCTTTCTATGGTGGACCATGTTGGATTTCGCAAGTTTTGTGCTGCATTGCAGCCAACATTCAAGGTAGTGTCGAGAAACACAATTAGGAAGGATATCTTTGATATGTATCTAGTGCAGAAGCAATCTACGGTGAATTATATCAAGAAATTGGGTTCTCGGGTTGCTGTAACTACAGACTTGTGGACAGCAAACCATCAGAGGAGAGGTTACATGGCAGTTACAGCCCATTTTCTTGATGAAGATTGGAAGCTAAAAAGTTTTCTTATTAGGTAACAATAAATCATATCATTTGTCTTGTTGTCTTATTCACTTTGTCTATCGAAAGCAATCTGTCCAGCACTATCACTTATCATTTTTTTTTGTTGTAGGTTTATTTATGTTCCCGCACCACATACAACAGAGGTTATAGCAGAGGTTCTTCATGAAGTTCTCCTAGATTGGCATATTGAGAGGAATCTATCAACTATTACTCTTGACAATTATAGTGTCAATGATAACCTCATGAAGACTATGATTGGCACCGATGGTGATGACCTTACAAAGTATAAGGCTGTTATAGAAGGCAAGTTACCTCTGTCATCTTTTATGTTGAAGGGTAAATTAATTCATATGCGTTGTGCTGCACATATTTTAAATCTGATTGTGAAAGATGGAATGAGTGTCATGGAGAAGGGAATTGATAAAATACGTGATAGTGTTGCATACTGGTCAGCCACTCCTAAAAGACATGTCTACTAAAATGAAAGAGAAATTCAACAAGTATTGGGCAGATGTGCATGGTTTGATGGCTGTTGCTGCTGTCCTAGATCCTAGGTATAAATTACATTTGTTGAATGCTCTTTTTATCAAAATTCATGGGTCAGAAAGTGTAGCTATGGATGCTGTCAACAAAGTGAAAGAGTTGATATACAGTCTGATTTTAGAATACCAAGATTCTATGGAGGATGTTGCCACAACAGATGGTGCTCAAACTATATCTAGTGCTCCTACTCAGATAGATCATGAGGATTGGGCTGACACTTTTGATGATTACATGTCCAAACAGCCAGCTGTGTCTTCTACTTATGTGCGGACAGAGTTAGATTTTTACTTGGAAGAGGCATTGTTGCCTAGGACACAAGAGTTGGATATCGTTCAATGGTGGAAACATGCAGGGCTCAAATATCCAATACTACAAAAAATTGCACGTGATGTCCTTGCTATGCCTGTGACAACTGTTGCATCTGAGTCAGCCTTTAGCACTAGTGGAAGAATAATTAGTCCATATCGTAGTAGGCTTGCACCATCAATGATTGAGGCACTTATGTGTATGCAGGCATGGTCTCATAATGACATGTTAGGTATGTGCAATTTCCATAAGTATGTGGTCTTCATTCTGTATAAGTTATAAACCTAATTTATGAATATTGTATTAATGCAGGGAGTCAGTCTACTTTTGTTGGTGCTTTGATGACTTGTCTTGAAGAAAAAGAGGAGGAAATGGTATAGTTGTTGTTTCCTTCTATATTCAACTTGTGAATTTACAATACTCTGAACATTCAAATAATGAGTGACTCTATTTGTTTGACAGGGTGAGGATGATTCCACCATAATTGATGAATGATGAATGATGAACTCTACAATAGAAGAGGCAATTTGTTTGGAGGCCTACTGTTATTTGTTTGGAGGACTATGAATGTTGATTTGTGTTATGTATTCTGGAGTGTGCACTTGTTTGTAATAATATAAACTATGTGTGCTTTTTTTTAACTCTGAAAACTGAATTGTGGACTTGTGGTCCGTGGACATCATGAATGTTCTGTACTTTATATTCTAGCTGTCACTTTCATTTCATTTCTTGTTCTAAAATTCGGTACCTTGCTGTTCTGTTATTATGATCTTGTTTTGTAAATTTTTGCGGATTTCGGATTATCCGTCGGGTTTTGGATATCCGCGGGTTTCGGTTTTGGGGATGGATTTCCACCCGAAATGGTGTTCGGATCGGATTCGGATTTTTGGTTCAGATTTCGGTTTTGGGTGCCCAGACATAAAATCCGATTCGAATCCGATCCGTTGCCATCCTTATGTGAGATAGTGTTT
Organism: Digitaria exilis; assembly: GCA_015342445.1. Lineage (NCBI taxonomy): Eukaryota > Viridiplantae > Streptophyta > Magnoliopsida > Poales > Poaceae > Digitaria > Digitaria exilis. Next base: position 3,570,245 of record JACEFO010001795.1, read on the forward strand.
GGTGCTCCCAAGATCATAAGTCCTAGCTTTAGGGTAGTATACAGAGTACTTGGAAGTGAGCTTGCTAAGCTTCTTCAGAAGTTTTTTTAGTAGTGCATCACCTTTATTTCTACATATATAAATAACCTAACTGGGTTAAGATAGTAAATTACACATTTTAGAATGGTCATTTCACAACACCTTTTTTTGGATGTTTTGATAGAACCAACCAGGTTTTGTTTGGAAAAAAAAATGAATCGTTCGAAACTCACATTCCCTTCCTTCCTGGTATATAAGATTTATTGACGTTATATATAGATATTAATATCAACAGTTCTAGAGCAGTGAAGCAATGAACTGCAGTGGAGATAACAACTGGGGCAAGTTGCCAGAAAAGGGAACAGCTAACGCACCAACAACGATGTCCTATATATCTGCGACGATCAAATGGTGGTGTGTGCACCTTAAAAAATACTTTCCCATCGTCGTTGCAGAATCATTCAACGTGCTAATAGGTGAGCATCTTCGTCAGTTTGTTGGGAAACCATCCCGAGCTTAACCTTCGGAGGAGGAGATGGCGAGCCAAGATTGAAAATGTGGCGAAGCTTCGCCACATTGGGGTCAGCGAAGATTGCTTAGGGTTGAAGCGTCAAGGCAACCCCGGGAGAAGTAACATTCGGGTCACTAAAGCCCGAGGTTATGAGAGCATGTATTACAAGGAGAATCCTATGCGAAAGAGAGAGAAAAGAAAGTGGGCGAGTTGCTAGTTGCCGGCTCGAGCAGGCGAAATACAGCCGGTCCCATGCTCTTTGGGCATTGATTGGTCACTGGCACACGGAAAACATTAAAGATGGTGGGACCCACCACCATCCCTTCCTCATTTGCACGCTCTTTGCAGCTGGCTGCCACCGCGGTTACTAGCTTTGCCCTGAAGTGAAGGTTACCCAAGCTAGCGGAGAAGTTGCGATTGGTACACGTGGGTGAAGATCGAGGAGAGTTAACCTTTGTCTTCACGTCGCCAAGCGCACTTTGCGCCGCAAATGAAGGGGAAGCCAGCGTGATCAATGTTGTGATAGGAGGAAAGCTTTCATTTTTCTATGATGTAGAAAAAACCATGTAATAGGGGTTACATATTTGGGACGATCTAAGGGTATAATGGTCAAGTAAAAATGTGATTTTGAGCCGTATGAATAGGAACTCCCCCTCCCATGGTGAGGTGCATGCAATCTTAAAACGGTTTGAAGTACAGTAAAGTGATTGCATGATCCTGTGCGTTTCCATTTTTAACACTAGATGAAATCGAAGCGTTAGTACCGTACCAAAAGCCACGTTAGTACTGGTCGTGTGTTCGGTACTACGTTTCCGATACTAATTGGCAGACATTTAGTGCCGGCTGCCTCACCCGGTACTAAAGGTCATCGTTAGAGCTCTGGCTGCCCAATGTGAAAAATTAGGAAGTACAAGGCCATTTTGTACCGTGGAAGGCTTCAACCGGTACTAAAACATCCATCTTATACCAGTTGGATCCACCGGCCGGTTATTTTGTACAGGATGGTGGCTCTATCATGTACTAATGGTGTGCATTTTATACCGGCTGGAGCCACCAACGGGTACTAAATTGGCCCCGGGGAATCTAGCCCTTGCCCTCTTATGCAGGTGGCACTATTTAGTATCGGCTGGTGTCTCTAGCCAGTACTAATGCCCCGTGACGTCGATGAAGGCTTGTTTTGCATGTTAGTACCGGCTCAAAGTGCAACCGGTACTAACGTGCCAAGGACGATTACTCGTTTGTCTAGTAGTGTAACCTTCGGCCAAGACCATCCTTTCAAATGTTAACTGCGCATTGGGCATTCAACGAAGGCGTGTATTTAACCATGTACTAAAGGTCCCCCAAATCGGTACTAAAGCCTATTTCGTATAGTGACGTTGATCTCTGCAAAGTTGGGCAACCGATTTGGGCTCACACCATGGCTCGGCATACTACCACTTGGCGTGTGCGACTCCGCTTACATCCACTCATCGATCCAAACACCTCCAATACCACCATACGAGCAAAGGACGTTGGGCTCCAGATCACCACGTCAGGCTAGCAGCGCTGGTGTTTTTGCCAATTGACAGTAGAGAGGGATCAAGATCAAAAGTGGACAACGAGGGAGATGCAGGCATGGTAGCGGTGTGAGAGAATTTTTAAGGGTTAATTAGAAATGCCATTAAAAATTTTGTGATTCAAAGAACTAATAGGAACCGTGCCATTATACTTCTTTTCATCTATCCCGGGACATGTCCATTTCCTACATCGTTAGTGATTTTGGGTCCACGCATAGTCCACAATCTTTGCGTATTGCCCCAAATGCCCACCTACAACTCTGTCTCACTCTCACTAATACGTGGGACCCATGTGTCATCTCCAACCTTGCTTTTCTCCACCGCACCACCATGTCCGGGCCACACGTCAAACTTCTCCTACTCCTCCTCTCTCTCTCTCTCTGCAGCATGCCACTCGTCCACTCTCGGTCCGAACTCAAGTGGAGTGCTAGGTCACTGACACAGAGCACACCCTGGGACCGTGCCCCCACGTGCTCCTCAAGTATCCACCCACGCTGGTGGCCGGGCTGTGCATCAGCAGTCACCGGTGCGCTCGTCGTGGATCTAGAGCAGAGGGGCATGGACGCTGTAGCGGAGGGGCGGAGTGCGGGAACCGTCAACCGAGGAAGATGACAGAAGCAGCTCAGCACACAAGAGCGCACGACGCATCATGTGGAGGGATGACGATGGCCAGAGCCTCCATGCGAGGGCCTCAGAGATGATGGTGTCACGTAAAAGGGGCCACGGAGGAGGGTGGTACGACCCGGCTAGCGACGATAGCAGGGGAACAGTGTTTATGAGGCGGTGGCGGTGTCATCCAAAGAAGGAATCAATCAAACAAGAAGCCATGGACAATGCCTTGCGCCGTTGCCATTGTTGGGGTGTTCACTGGGAGGAAAATGAGTTGGGAAAGAAAAGGATGGAGGAAGGAGATGACGTATGGACCCCATGCGTAAATGACTCGTGAGAGGAGGTGTACTAGGTGGCATTTCAGTCCATATGAAAGGGCGTCTAGCATGTGCTTGGGACTGATAGCGTTCCTAGTGTACACAGTGACATATTTCACTGAAGAAAATGTATTTTTCATCCTTTAAGTGTTGTGATAGTGTTTCATCCGAAATGTTTTAATGAGTACAAGTAAATTCCTTAGATAACTAAACTAGTGTATTATTCGTCCCCACCTTGGTTAACAACGATTTATAGTACTCACTGATAACGGTTTAACGGCTCTAGCCATTAACTTATATAGGTCATATACTTACAACACAATTTGTTAATATAAAGACCAAGTATTTTTACATTTATGTGCATCTGTATTTTATCCATTTAATAAGACCAAGTATTTAATATAAAGACCAAGTATTTTTTTTTACATTTAGCATAAACATTTATCACCGTTATTTTTTTTCTCACAACGTGTTACCATTTGATTTATCCAAAAAATATTGTAAAGAAAGAAAAAGATAAATCATACTTAGAGTGAGCCACAAACAAAATAAAACAATGCTTGAATAGGGAATAGTAACAAGAAGAGTGCCGGCCAACTAATTGTCAAACATCATAGTCAATAGTGGTAATTTTAATGTGGAGAAGTAACAAACAGACCTTCGTAATAGATTTATTCTTGTCGTGATGTTCAAGTCTATATATACTATACTACTGAACGAGTAGAATTGCAAATAATTCTCATCCAAATCGGACACGTTACACTCACGTGTAAAGAGTGGAGAAGTTAGAAGGAAGTATAAACCCATAAAACCATGAGTTAGAAAATATTTCTCCAATCAGAAGTTGCTGCTAGAGGGTTCACATTATCGGTTCCGATATTCCGATATTTCCGATATAGCTGTACTATCAATGGGTACCGATAAATTTGAGTTTATCACTGATAAATTTTGTGATTTTGAAATTTGGCCTTTTTGAAAATTGTTTCACCTAAAAAATTAACGTGGAATGATATAGCTTTATGGTGTCAAATCCAACGTGATACCTGGAATCTGTGCTATGAAAGGGTGATATTTTCTTATTTTCTGCGAGATTACATAAGAAAAAAGAAACTTTTTTGTCTAAATTTTGACCGAAAAATTTGTTTATCACCGATATGATTCCGATATATCCGATATTTCCGTTTGTCGCAAACCGCCGATAAATACTTTTTATTGATAATGTAAACCCCTGCTAATCCCTTTAAAACATCTAAGTATTAGATAGTCACTCCCATTTCATTAGCCACATACATATGCAATGCAATAGTAAACATGAGCCATTAACGGTGTCATGAATAGTGATTTGGGTGAGTTGCTGCAACAAATATCTTGAGGCAGACCGAAGTTCTAAACTCAACGAAGCTATTACGTAGCTGAGGATTTAAGTTCAAGTGCCTTATTCCAAAGAGATAACGACTTCATCCCACGACTTAAGAGAAAACCTTACACTTACGTCACTTCAGAGCACTAAAAAACTATGGCACTTCATTTATTTTACAGGCACAATGGCCTCGAAATGTATCCTCAAGGTGACACGTGGGCTGCGTTCAAAGTTCAAACCATGGCTGCAACCTTCTCCACTCCGGAGAACGCCTTGAGTGCATCGTCGACCTTGAATCCTTCCTCCGAGTAACGCCAGTTGAAGTACTCCTCGTGCCTCAAGGGGTTGAACGCCAGGGAGTGCTCCTCGTCCACAAGGTCGTCCAGCGCACGCACCTCCATGCCGGGCTTCTGCGTTAAGCCAAACTGCACCACGAACCGCTCGCGGCTGCTCGGTGTCCGCACACGGTGGTAGCACGCCGGCAAGCGCCCATTAGTGGCCACCTGCACGCACGAAGCCGCCGCTTGAGAGCGACGTTCTGTCGAAGAAGTATATATATAGGAAGGTGATGGGGTCGGATCTTGTAGTACCCTGAGCTGCTCGCCGGCTACGAAGGTGAAGGTGTCGGGCTCGGGAGGGACGTCGACCCAGCGCCCGTCCGCGAGGCGCACCTCGAGCCCTTCCACCTCGTGCTGCACGATCACGTTGTTCATCATGTAGTCGTAGTGCGCCGGCATGGATATGCTGGTCTCCGCGTCCGGCGGCGCGCCGTAGTACGACAGCTGGATGCCGTGGTCGAGCAGGTCCAGGTGGGCGCGGACGCTGTCGGCCCGGACGCCGAGACCCTCGAGGACCAGCGCCTCCAGCATCTCGTCCAGCTTCAGCATGTTCTTGGCGAATGACACCATCGTCTCACTGCACACACACACATATATATATAGCCGGATATGCTCACGAAGAAAAAAAAGATTAAATTCTATAGTACTATCTCTGTATTTTTCCTCAATGCACGCAGAAGCAGAACACAAACATCGCAAGATGGCATGGAAACAGTGGTCAGTCAGTCTCACCAGAACTCCGGGTTGCCCTCCGGCCAGAGGATGTCGGCGAAGGCGCGGACGCCATCGCCGTTCGCGGGCTCGTTGATGCCGATCCTCTCACATGCCAAACCCTGGACCGGGCGGCTGTAGCCTCCGTACGCCCCCTTGGTGGTTGGCGTCCGCTGCTTGGTCTCCAGCGGGAGCTTGAAGATTTCCGGCAGGTAGCGGTCGAACAGCGCCCGGCGGAGCTCCTCGCCGAGCGCGTCGTGCGCGACGACGACGCAGCCGTGCGCCACCATGGACGCGGTCACGGCGTCGCGGGTGGCCTCCCACCCCGGCGCGCCGGGCGCCATGCCGCGTAGGTCCACCGTGGGGATCTCCATGGACTGTGCTACTCCGAGGTTTCGCTGGATCGGGTCTGGCTCGTCTTGCTACTGCCTGGCACTCTGTGGCTTCGCCACCTCCTCGTGTGAGCACGGGCGGTTTATATATATATATACAAATACAATGCCGATCGAGGTGATGTGATACCGCGACAGTTCCTGCTGCAGATGCCATCCCGATTGAGAAATCTAATAATGTTTCAAAGCAGTGCAGCGCACCATCCATTCGAATGTTAACTGAGCATGGGGTGTTCAACGGTGGTGTGCATTTAACCAAATAGGTAAGCCAATTTAAATGTAAATTGAAAACTATTCTAACCCAAATCGGAATCCCATAACTCTAATATTAGACCTACGTTTAAGGATTGATGGAGGTGGGAGGGGTTAAAATAAAACCCATCAAAACCGGATCATGCAAATTGTTTGTACCAAAACAATATATTTTTTTTTTCTCACCGACGCTGTGGCCTTACCCGCTCACTGTATACCCACGCCACACCGCTCGAGCCGCAATATCTCGTGTAATCTCCATACGTCCATACACAGACCTTGTTAGAATTTTATTTGTTCCCGATCATCCGTACACCCATCGGAGAGACCGAGAAGCAAAGCAAACCGCCGCACATGCAATGAGCCATTGAGGAAGCCGCCCCAAGGTCAGCCTTCTCTGCCTGTCCCGAGCGCCAAGGTTGTTACTAAAAAAAAAATGCCTCCCCAAGGTTGTTGTCCCCTAGGCCAGCCAAGCGCGGATGGAGCTCTGCCATGGAGGACCAAACTGATCTAACTCCCCAAGTACCCTTCGTCGAACACGTGGTTGCGTAAAGATGTGAAAAATGTCTCAAGCATTTAGGTTGCTTCGCCCCGGAGACAGAGGAAGTAGATATAGTATTTCAAATGGGCCAAGCACTATGGACGGCATGAGGTACGTCCCTAAAAAGCCCAGTCCTAGGTATGGTTGACCGGGCCATGGGCTGGCCCAGGTCGATGGGGTCTTGGTGCTTGGGCCGCCACTTCGGCCCATAGTGCTGGCCCGAGGCACGACATGGTTTTTGATTGCCCGAAAGTACTACCAACCCATATCATAGCACATCCTTCATCTTCTAAACGATGCGAATCTCCTCCCTCGTCTGTGTGATGATCCGATTCTCCTCCATCTCTTAGACTCGCCACAACGGTGCCGTTTGCCGATGCCCGAATAAAGAGAGAGAGGGTTGGGGCATCGGGTCAACCGCTGCAGCCACAGTGCTTGAACTAAAAAAAAAGACAGCATCGAGTAAAGTAGATGCATCGAGGCTCAATTCCATCTACAAGTCGTGCTGCTGCATGCCCTGCAGTTACCATGCGGGTCGCAGTTTTATTCGGTACCGAGGCTATTTTTGTGGCCACTTCGTTTTCACGGCAACTGACGACGCGTCAAAGAGGACAAAGGTCTCGGCATCGAAACCGCCGTGGCTAGTCTTAGAGAACGCAAATAGCATCTCTCATCTCTTTTGGGAGCGCAAATTTCATCCCCCATGTCACTAAAAAATGGCCATAGTGCCGGGCCTGGGCCGGCTGTTCAGCCCGATGTTTGAGCCCAGCCCGGCACTAAAATGTCACCGGGCCTAATAGTGTCGGGCCGCATTGGGCTAGACCAGATTGGGCTCGGGCCAGGCAAGGGCTGATCCACCCATTTTGAATACTACAGAAGTAGATCGTGTGCTAGATTTGAGAGGGAACATCAAGACTATGATGAATTTGTTAGACGGAGACGAGCTCCAGGCTCCTGTGCTCTCCACGGGAGTTGGTATTTGCGCTGCACATAGAGAGAGAAAAGGATAAAAGAAAATTATGACATTCTTTCAATTGCTCAAATGGATGGGGGAACATGCATACAGGTGAATAAAAATGTTGAAAAAAATACTTGCACTGATAATTAAGTTTTGAGTAAATCATATCCATCTTAAGAACTTGTATGGATGCATCACTACCGGGTTGGTCTTGGGACTCGAAGTAATGTGTGTAAAACCATCGACCATCACTTTGGTAAACCGGACCCATCAGGGGAGAAGATGTATATGGATGGAGGGCTGAATAGAAACCTACCCACCAGGAGGGTCCAACAGCAACCTGCATTACTGTTATAAAAACACCCGAACGTGGTGGACTACAAAGGATGGACAGGGCTGTCACCACCTGCCGCCTACCAAAACGATACCGTGGGGTGGAACACAACCCAAGGTAAATATCAAGCATAGGCACCACACATAAGTTATCTAGCTACTAACTTCCGCCTCGCGCTAAGGCAAGAAGAAACCTCAAACGAGCAGGCTTGCTAACTCGTGCAGACAAGAGATCTTGCAGATCAATCTAAGCTAATAGACAAATTACTGAAAATAAATAACTAGCGAGACACTGAAGAAAGACAAGGAACTTACTCAAAAAACTTCATTCCTCCAAGGTGGATATATAGTTGGATTTGAGCCAACAAACCCGGTTCGCCTCCTCGTTGGAGTAGAACCAACATTGGAGTAGAACCAACAACTTGGCTCTCCTCTCAGCTTTGCTCTCACCCAAGCGCTCACCTCACACTCTCCCTATTCGACAACTAAATAGAGCACTACATCTTGGACTCTTCTTCTAACCAATGGGATGGTCGGAAGCTTGGTACCGAGCGTATAACCGGTACTAAACCGGCTTTGTCTCAGTACTAATGCTAGGTTTTCTAGCAGTGTTTGTTTGTAATCTGAACAGGGAAGCCTCTGCATGGATCAGTCAGAAGCTTTCAATATGTTGAGATAACTAACACGATGTGTGCGGAACCGCAGAGGCCAGAAATATTTCTATTATCTAAAAAAATATTGAGAGAACTAATCCTTTTAGGGAGTAAATCAATTACCAATTGATTATTAAATCAAAACCAACACCCGGCTATGGCCTAACCTACCTCATCAATTTGCACAATGCGGTTTGATTAGATAGAATGCAAGGCTTACCTAGCGTGTGCAATAGGAAGGACATTGGCTGCCGGCAACTAGTCAAGCGTGCCACGGAATGACCAGAGGAGGCCAAGGAGTACTTCCTACTAGCGGACAAAGCTCGAACCTGGAACGGCAGTCGGCAGAGGAGGTGTGTGCGCTATGTGGAATGGACGATAAATTAATGCACACTCACACGCGTCCGTGACACCTGGGCGCTGGCCGGCTGCCATGCTGTTTGGGCTGGCTGAACATTTGTAGTACATTTGATTATCGCAGGCCCCATATTAAACGAAACCGTGTGTAAATAGCTTATTTGAGGCTCTTAACGAATTCATCAAATAACAACAAAGTTGTTAACTACAGAGTTTGAAATGTTTTCAAGGTATACAACTTTCATTTAATTTGGTCGTTTCTCCATCCAAGGTCATTTACAAACTTTGAATTTTAAATTTGAACTCTTTCAAACTTAGTTTTCCTTTATAAGATGAATTCAAATGAAAAAAGTTATCAATATAAAGTTTCATAACTTTTCAAGATGTACATCTTCTATATTGGTCATTTGTTCATATGACATAGTGATAATAAAAGTGTTCACAAATCTTATATCTCCCTTCTAGTTTCATGGAACTATATGAGAGGTGTAAGATTTATAATCACTCCTATTACCACTTTGTCATAACAAATGACAAAACTAAAAGGTGTACATCTTGAGAGGTTACCCAACTTTGTAGTTGAACACTTTTTAAATTGAATACATTTAGGGCTTTAAATTGTGCTTTGAAATTGTATTTACCAAGTGTCCCGTGCTAGAACCAGCTGTGTTGATGACGAACACTCATCACAACTATTTTCGTTGCTTCAACCGGATGTGATGAGGAGCTATACAGCCGGTTCATGGCTTCAATCAACTGTGTTGATGACACACACTGTCGGTTCGTGGCTTCAACCGGCTATGATGAGGAGCAACACAACCAGTTCTTGGCTTCAACTGTGTCTATGATGATCAATGCACTCATCATAACCAGTTGGTAATATGAACCGGCTGTGATGAGTTACATCATAGCCAGTTTGAATAAGAATCGACTGTGATGTAGTTTTATAGCTTTTTGCTCAAAACTGACTTTAAAAGGGGCATTTGATTAGCTGATTTCTGTAGTACTGCTCCAGCATTCGGCCGCCTTCCTCTTCTCCTCGTGTAGCTTGCCGGGGGCGAGAGGGAGGAGGGTCGACCACCTCTGCAATCTAGGCAGTTAGGTTTCCCATTCTAGTCAGCTAATAAATTAGTTCAGGTTATGAAGCTTCGCAAGGGCCGGTTGTGTCCGGTGTGCCTGCGACCATAGTTCTTGCGCTCCACCCTTTTGATCGCCATTGTTGCGACGTCATAGCTGTTCTTCTTTGACTGCATCATACCCATGTAGTGCCATTTTCCCTTCTCTCCATGCCTGGGCTCGGGCCTGCTCGTCGACGAGCTCTCCACCTACACCACCGTCAATCTAAAGTAAGAGAGAGACAATGTTGTGCCCGCCGTTGCTGCTAACCATGCTCGAGCCGTCGTTCCACCTATGGCCTACATGAAGCGCCGCTTCTCAGAGGTGAGATTTGCTTCTTGGTTCTGCAATACAACCACCTCCACCATATATAACTTTCGCCAACACCAGATTCTCCGCCACCATCACCCAACTTGCATGCCTTGCTATGGTGTGGGCGCCGCCTGTCCGTCTCCCCATCGCCCGCTTCGTGGTGGTTCCATTGCCCCTGTGTGCTGGGGTGTCGGGCTGCTGACGTGCGTGCGCCGTTGCCATTCACGGTGTTGCGTCGTCACCAACTTTGGCTCCTTGCTCTAGTTTTGGCGGAGGGTGTAGCTCAACATCATCTCTGCGGCGGCGATGCGCCGGCGGCAACGTCCCAGCTCCCAAAGGTACCTAAGCATTGGTGTCTCTCCATGGGTAAACAAGCACAAGAGTCTCCCTATGCAGGTTCCACAATCACTACGAGAAAATGGGTCTTTGTCGTGTGCCCCAGCGTTTACCTCTGGGCCAAATGTGTCTATTCGATTTGTGGTCAGTGGATGAGCAGGGTATGAGACCCATATATATGTGTCCATGGCTTGGGCTATCATTTGCTCATTTGTTGAGTTCGGGGTGGATCCTCGCCGATCCCCGTCCCCACGTGGAATTTTGCCACCCTGACACATGACAAAGGCTTAGTCCACGACAGAGGCTCACAACAAAGTGGAAGCTCATGGCAAAGGAAGCCCTTTGTCGTGTGCCTCTAGTCCCCCAGCTCACAGCAAAAGGCGCCGCACACGCCAAAGGGCACGGCCACCAGCCTGACCGAACCCGCTGTCACACCCTAGCACACGGCAAAGGGTGGCACATGGCAAAGGTCTGGCCTTTGTTGTGTGCTTTTTTTCCACACATGGCAAAGGAAAACTTTTGCCGTGTGTTTTTGCCATTTGCCATGTGCCACGCCATTGCACACGGTAAATTATTTTTTTTTGTATTTTCCTTGTCCAAACTTTGTCTTAGGTACACATACATAATGTGTTATTCATTACCAAAGTTTCATATTCTTAATGATAATTTTGGTATATTTTATAAATTTATTTCTTTCCTATATTTTGTTGGTCAAAAATAAAATTTGAGCTGCAAGTGTTTCAAATAATGGAAACTAATGAATCAAAAAATGATATTAACGTTGTTGAGTTCAAATTGAGGGTGTATGCAGGAAATTGAATAGGATCTTGAAGATCTTTTCCACGAAACATGAGCAAAGGTGTGTCGCAAATCAGTTTTTAAATTATAAAAAAACAATCAAACTTAGTTTCACAAATTGAGAAGGTTCACAAATGTTAATATCGCGCCCTTTACAAATAGAAGCAACTATGGGAGAAGTTTCAGAGAGTTAGAAGTAGTCGTTATGATTTTGAGGCAAATTCGATTTCGAATTTAGTTTGAACTTCAAAACCTTTATATGCAATAGACAACTTAAAGTGTTCATTGTGAAGTTTTGTTATTTTTGGGACTCATTAGGTATTTTTATTTTTTTTTCTGGACATATAATTGCATGAAATAACGAATTGTGGACTTCTAATATCATGAGAAAAAAATGAATTTTCTTATACAATGACCATTCATGTTGTTTCTTGGCTTTGACAAGATATGTTGAAACAAGAAATCATGAAAAAATATAATCAAAACATGATAAGGATATAAAAAGAAAAAAATTGAAATCCCTCTTTGTTGTGTGCCTGGTCGGTCGGCACACACGGCAAAGAACGTCTTTGTCGTGTGCCCTGTAGGTCATCACACAGCAAAGAACGTCTTTGCCGTGTGCCCGAGCTGGGGGCACATGGCAAAGGATCAGCTGGCAAAAGACCTATCCCTACCTTATCCAGATCTGGCCGGCCACCCCTCACTCTCACTCCCACCACACACACTCACGCCACCAGCCACCGCCGCCACCTCCACCAGCCCCGCCCGTGCCGCCGCCGTCACCCCCACCTACCGCCGCCATCACCACCCTCTCTGTCACTCCCGCCGTCGCCACCCTCCCCACCATGCCACTGGTAGGGAGGGGAGCAGAAGGAGGGGGAGGAAGGAAGGGAGCTAGGAGGAGGGAGCGAGGTAGGGCAGGGAGGAGAGGAGGAGGGGGAGGACGAGGAGCAAGGGAGGGAGCTAGGAGGAGGCAGGTAGGGGGGAGGGGAAGGAAGATGAGGAATGGCAGCACGAGCTGGCCACGGTGATCCTGGACTCGACGACTCGATGCCGACCGCCCCACACCTCTGTAGACGTCCTTCTATCTTTCTATACGTCATGTACTGGATGCCATGCAAGTGATTCCTTGGTGGTGCGCCAGTCACACTTATTGCTAGGAAAGAATGGTGGACAAGTGGATCGCAGCTGCTTGGGACGAGACCCACAACGCTGCCCGGCTGGATGAGGCGTTTGATGATGCCAGGTCCAGCACACCATCAAGGGAGCCAAACCCTCCTGGCATACGCTGCTACTTGAGTACCTGAATTTGACGGGAGAAGTCACTAAGGACGTGTCTGCCATAGTGAATTGACCGAAGAAGTATGACCTTCTCCAATGGGACACTGTTCATTGGCTCTTAAAGGCTCTTAAATTATTTAATAGATGAATAGTGTCAAAACAGTACTAAAAAAATACAATGAATTGGCTCTTTGCTAGCTCTTAGCCGTGTCATAGCATTTTTTATTAATTAAAAAGTGCAAGAGGCAGGGTTTGCAAAACCGCTACCGTACCGATTTTTTTAAACAGAAAACCGGCTAACCGGTAAAACCGGCCGGCTAACCGATGGTAGCGGTTTACTAGGCTCGGTTTGGAAGCGGTAACCGGAGTTTTTTTCTCAACCTGGCCGGACCAGTTTGAGCGAAAACCGGTCGAACCGGACCGGTTCCCAGCGGTTTGGTTAACCCTGGCAAGAGCCGGTCACATTACTTTTGCACTCTTCAATGAATATGAGACGGCTAAGAGCTAGCAAAGAGCAAACCCACTTGAAAAGAGTCAACCTACTTTTGTATTATTTTGACACTGTTTATCGATTAAATAATTTAAAAGCTAGCAAAGAGCCAATGAGTATCGACATTGGAGAAGACCTGAGGATGCGCATGCTGCTTGGCCTGGTCACATGCCACGTGCACATGCTAGCCAGTCAAATTTCTGCATCAGGCAAAGTAGCTTTACAGCCTGCAAGTTGTCACCTGTGTCAGTCAAAATCTTCTATGCGAACGCCGGCCATCATGAGTATCTATCGAGTCATTTTTTTACCTTTCGACGCTATTGTTGAACCTCAACCACTTACCCGGAGATGCTCGTTTGTTTTGGGCGAACGCCGGCCATCATGAGTATTTATCAAGTCATTTTTTTTTACCTTTCGACGCTATTGTTGCACCTCAACCACTTACACGGAGATGCTCGTTTGTTTTGGTCTCCGTGGCCCCTCCTCAACCTCAGCCCATAGAAGCACGAGGCCCTTTTAGCTCTGATGTCTCTAACATCTGTTATGGCGTTCTCATTAGCGTTTGCGCCGTCTTCTTAGAGGTTCTATAAGACTTGGCTTATACTTATCATCTTTCGGTGAAAATGTAATGCTGTTTTTATTATAATATACATATATATATACACATAACAAACATAAAAAACCCACACGTCACTTCGGAGCACTTTCTTTTATTTCACAAGGATAGTGGCTTCGAAATGGATCTCAAGGTACACGTAGGCTGCGTTCAACCCATGGCTGGAACATTCTCTACTCCGCAGAATTTCTTCAGTGCATCGTCGAACTTGAATCCTTCCACCGAGTACCGCCACGTGGAGCACTCCTCGTCCTTCAAGGGGTTGAACGCCAGTGGGCGCTCCACGTCGACAAGGTCGTCCAGCGCACGCACCTCCATGGCGGGCTTGGCCAGCACGCCGAACTGCACCGAGATGCGCTCGCGGTTGCTCGGCGTCCGCACGCGGTGGTAGCACGCCGGCAAGCGCCCGTACGTGTCGACCCTGAGCTGCTCGCCGGCTATGAAGGTGAAGGTGCCGGGCGCGGGAGGGACCTCGACCCAGCAGGGTTCACGTAACCGTTGGGAACCGGTCCGGTTGACCGGTTCCTGACCAAACCGCCCTAGTCCGGTTGCAAAACCGCTCGGTTACCGTCCCCGGACCGACACTATAAAACCGTTTCCACCGGTTAGCTGGCCGGTTTCACCGGTTAGCTGGCCGGTTTCACCTGTTAGCCGATCGGTTTTTTTTTTTTCGGGAACCGGTCTTACCGCGGTAAAAAAAACCCGCCAGCGCCCGTCCCCGACGCGCACCTCGAGCCCTTCTACCTCGTGCTGCACGACCACGGTGTTCATGTTGCCGTCCTAGTGCGGCACCATGTTAACATGCCGGTCTCCGTGTCCGGCTGCGCCCCGTAGTAGTGCGCCAGCCGGAAGGTGTGGTCGAGCTGGTCCAAGTGGCCGCGGACGCTCTCCGCCCGGACGCCGAGGCCCTCCAGGACTAGCGTCTGCAGCATCTCGAACAGCTTCAGCATGTTCTTGGCGAATGACACCATCGTCTCACTAGTCCTACATGATTACAGAGAAAAAAAGCATTAATTCTCTATTTTTTTTCCTCAACAATGAAGAAGAATTGACTGGGGTTAATTGGTTGGCCTCACCAGAACTCCGGGTTGCCCTCCGGCCAGAGGAAGTCGGCCAAAGCGCGGACGTGCCACTGTTGTCGGGCTTGTAGATGCAGATAATCTCATGGGTCATACCGTTGATCTGGCTACTGTAGCCTTCTTCGTACGCCCGCTTCTTGGACTCGAACGGGAGCGCGAAGAGCTCCGGTAGGGCGCGGCCGAACACCGCCCGGCGGAGGTCCGGGCCGAGCGTGTCGTCGCCGTTCGCGACGAAGACGCAGCCATACGACACCATGCATGGACGCTGTCACGGCGTCGCGGGTGGCCTCCGTGGGTGTATTGCTCATAAATAAAAATAGTCATAACTCAAATAGGAGCGAGATGTTGTATTGGCGCATCTACTCTTGTGGTTTAGATAGAAGGAAAAAATTTATAAAGAGGCAAAAGAACTGGTGGTGGTCGATAATAACATTGTTGATTGACGAAGTTGTGTCGGTTAGGACTTAGAAGTTAACTTATTTGTGACTAGTAAGCACTAATATCCAACAAAGCAAATGAACTATTCGATTGCAGAGTAGATTATATACATGCAACCATGCAGATAGTCAGGAGCTAGTCAAGAGGATGCATGTCACAACAATTAAGCAAGTAATTAAAGGAGGCCCCACCAATGGTTGTGATACAGTGAAAGCCCCTGCTCATGCTGTCCCATTGAGACATCTAATTAATGTTAGAAAAATACACTACCCCGTGACCCAAGATATCATCCAATAGTTTCTATACACCCATGTCATATGGACACTACCTATAGAAACTACCTTCCTAATGCATAGTTTCTTAAAAATAAACTACCATCCAATCACATATGTTCTCTCTCCTTTCATCTCCCTATCATCAAGTTTTATTTCTTGGTTCTTGTGTAGACATGGTTTCTCATGCAAGACACCATGTCCTTCTCTCCCCTCTTTAATTCTCATGCCACATCACCAAATTGCTTATGTGGCTGACTATTTAATGCTACGGACACCATCCTAGTAGATGTGTTGGGGATAGCCTAAGGCTATTCCCAACCCAAGACACTAGCTATAGTGTCCATAAGATCCACATCAGTAAGAAACTAGCACTAGACACTACCCTTCCAATACAAGCACCACTAAGCAATATTTGAATTTAATGCTGCTCACCTCTCATGCAAGACCCAGTTTCCTCCTCTTTCTTCATTTATTTCTTTGCCACATCATCTTTTATCCTATGTGGCAGCTCATTTAATTCTATAGACACTATCCTAGTCATTGGTTTGGGAATGGCCTAAGAGTAGATGCCGACGGAATACCAAACCGGCTATTGCAAACTATTTCGAGCACACATCCTTTTTAAATGCTAGCTGCCAACTAGGAGTAACTGTTGCTGCTGCTACTACTGGCGGATGCGATTGTGCTAGCAAACCGCCAAACCGGCTTCTGCTCGGGTTACTGGGTTATTGTCGGTGTAAGGTTTAGAACATGATTTAAAAGAATTGATAATCATCTAAGTTGATAAATAAAACTAAATCTCTCGATATATAGAAAGTTCCATTCCACGATTTCCATGCCACATTTAAATGCTTCGTAAAAGTGATTAATGATAATTGATGCATATGTGGAAATAAAACCTAAACATCTTAACAGGTTTTTATTTCGGTTTCTAAACATTCATATGAAACCTTACTCCTATTTGATCATAAATTTCATGCCATGTTAACGTTTTTGCCTACATGACGTGTCATTTAATAAGAATAAAACTCCTATAACACAAATCTTGAATGTCATTATGTCTTTATGGATTTTATTTTTGTGGAATCTTTATGGATTCTTCGAGGCTGTTGCTTGCCTGTTTTGAAGTGAACGCCGCAAAACACCCAAAACTCCTGCCATCATTTAATTCTTAATGGGAAAGTTCATACACCAATAGAATTGGCTCCGATAAATGTCATCACAAGACCAAAATGTTATTACCATTTTAGAATTTATTATTGGTTTAAATAGTCTTTTCCTCTCCTTTTCTCTAGCCACATAGTACGTGAAATGACAAAGTTGTTTGCTAAACTGGCCTGAAGATAGAGCTGAAGCTACTACATGGGCCCCAAGTTATTCACGGATTTAGTATCCATATTCCAGAAGATATTAGCTTCCTAACTTTTTGGTGTTTGAAATTCGTGCAAACAAATAGAGAACCTTGGATCCACATCAAACCCTAGCCCTACCTCTCTCTCTAGCCTCTCTCCTCAAGCACGTCGTCATTGTGCACATGGTGTGCATTCACAGCTCCACATCCCCCTCTCCACCAGTAGGAAAGAGACCTTTAGTCCGGGCACAAAGCCGCGTTAGTACCGGTTATGCGTCCGGTACCGAGCTTCCGGTACTAAATGGCAGCCCCGTTAGTACCGGTTGCAGCAACCGGTACTAACGGGGCCGCAGGGTCGGCGGGGTCGGCCAGGGTTCGAGCCAAAAAATAAAGAAAAAAAATTGTAAGCTTACCGGGAGGCTCGCACACACGCAACGTGTAAATGCGATTTTTTCACAAGTCACAATTCACGCAATTTTTTCACGCGTAAATGCGCGTGCGCGGTTCGTGGGATTCGAACTCACAACCTCTGGCCTCACGCGTAACCCCTCTACCATCCCACCTATGCATCAGTTGTGATTGAGTGGGATATGCTTTCCTTTTGAACTATACCCCACAGACCCATTTAGTACCGGCTCGTAACACCAGCCGGTACTAAATGCCAACATTTAGTACTGGCTGGTGTTATGAGCCGGTACTAAATGCACGGGGGGCTCGGGAACCCCCCGGGACTATTTAGTACCGGTTGGTAACACCAACCGGTACTAAATGACACCATTCAGTACCGGCTGGTGTTACTAGCCGGTACTAAATGGTCCGAGGGTCCTCGGAAACCCCTTTTCGACACGTTAGTACCGGGTTTTAAGACAACCGGTACTAACGTGTGAGGGACGAATGCTCTATTCTCTAGTAGTGCTATCCTACTTCTCTCCTCCACCCACAACGATGTTGTTGATGTCAACGTGGCCCCAATCTACCGCTCGTCGGGGCCGCCACCCGCGCTCACCAGCACCGACTGCGCCGCCCAGCGGGCCATCACCATTCTCTGCGCTGCTGCACCACCACCTAGCACCTGTGAGTCGTCTGCCGTCCGCGGAGAAGAAGGCCGCCACGCCACCGTCATCCATGGAGAAGGTTCAACATTTTTTATTCCAATTCCAACATTTCAATATTCAAATTTCAATTTTTCATCTTTATGATTTCAACATTTAAATATAGAATATTGAGCACATTTAACAAAAATATTAAATATCTTTAATAAAAATTTGAACAAATTTATCTCATATTATCCGTCAATTGAGCTTAAATAGGTTTTAAAAATGAATGCTTTATCTATCTTGTACGAGATGGACAGAAAGCGGACAGAAAGCTCCGCTCGTGCATGTTGTCTCCTAGCCCAACGCTCTTCCCAGCCCACCGGCCTATTTGCGCGTATGTCCTAGTGTTCATTTGGAAAGGGCTAAAATTCCCCTGCTAAATTTCTAAACTTCTAGATAATCAACTTTTTTAATCTAATCCCACATGGAATACCACCGACGGAATACCAAAATTGAAAAGGTAGTACTAACACAGCCATCTAATTTTGAAAGAAACGGGCTATATTCAGTTCGCTTGGCATACAAATTTTTGAAAGCTCAATTGAGACGTGAGGAGGCTATGAGGCACTGAGGCTAGTACTTCTTATGAGTCTGGTATTTGGAACAAGCTGTGGAAAGTGAAGGTTCCTCCCAAAATTCACATCTTCAATCAATGAGTTTCTACCCACTAAGAGCATCTCTAGTGGAGGTCTCTATCCAGGTCTCTATTCTAAATTTTAAGAGGAGAGAGTAAAAACCAACTCCGGTGGAAATTGTAAATGAGACACTATTTTTTATACCCTCCTAAAATCTGATCCCAAGACTCTAGAAATATAGGACCCTCATATCCACCTCCTACGGTCCTACTCATGGACTCCACCAAACTTTATTATTTTTTTTAATCTGAATTGTGGGTTTCATAGGGAATAAGAGCCCATATAGAGACTCTCATTGGAGTTGAGAGCAAAACTAGGCTCTCAAATTTTACAACTAGGCTTGCAAAATAGGATTTAGAAGCCTAATTTAGCTACTCCCACTGACGATGCTCTAAGAAGGACTTTAAGAGGAGACATGTCGAGCGTCAAGACTTCTATGACACTTGTGGGATGGAAGGTGAATCACTTTTTCATGTTGCATTCGAGTGCTCCATGGCGAAAATATTTTGGGAAGTGGCTAAGGAATCGTGGCATTAAATTACCCTGTCGATGTTCAGACTTCAGATACCTAAAGCATGGGAAGGAAAAATAGGACCCGGGTGCAAGGCTGCATTTAGTTACACCAAAAATTTATTGTAGCACCAAAAATCCACTGTAGCTAAGTCCTGAGAAGCGTGTTCTGTGAGTGAGAGAGATGGGATGAATAGAAAAAAGTTAGATAAATAGTGTTTTTTTTGAGAAATTTTTGGAAACTAAACGGGGCCTAACACTGAACGGATGCTGGAAGACTTCGTGTGCGTGATGCCTGGCCAAGAGACGAGGCCGCTGATGGCGCGGGTTTGCTGGAAGGGACCGTCGGAGGATTGGCTCAAGGTCAATACTGACGCAGCTTACCATCTGGCTGATGTGTTTGGGGCGAGTGGTGATGTACTGAGGAACTCCAGGCCTCCAGGGGAGAGGTGCTAGCAGCAATGGCGCAAGGCTACTCCAATGTCGCTGATGTAACTACTATGGTGCGGCCAAGGGATCGTGTGTTGCTTGCAAACGAGCAAGGAGCGACCAGATTGATCTTGGAAACGGATAATCTCCTGGTGGTGAATCTCCTACGATCAAAGGAAGGAATTTGGAGTGCTATCTCTAGTATTTGGTATGAAATAGCAGGGCTTCGTAATTTGTTTACTCATTTTAATATTTTGTTTGTTCCTAGAGAGGGCAACAAAGCTGCTCATAGTTGTGCGAGTATGCCGTCAGAGTCCTCTCCTTCTCTTAGTTGGATCGGCTATCTCCCAAACTGGCTTTTGGAGATGTTGCCGACAAAGATTGTAATGATACAATGAATCAATAGAACATTTTGTGATTTGCCTTAAAAAAACACTAGTACTAAGACAAATATGTGAGGCTTTCCCCGATCGTCGGGTCAGTTTACGGACGTTGTACAGAAAAAATGGGGTTTTAAGTCTCACCTAGGTGTACATCCTACAAATTGACGAGTAGATGATAGTGCAATAGCCTCTTCTAAAAAAATATGATAGTGTAAGTTGAAAATTTTGACAGCACCTCCCTACATATTGAGGTTTCGCAAAACATATCTTTTCCGATTGCTTTTCTCAAAAACACTCTGCAGAGCATGACTTTGCGAGTGCTTGTACAAACTCGCGACAAAGATTTAATGGCCGGTGGCCCACATAACCCACCCATAGATGGATGCAGTGACGTCTCTTCCCTAATGGCCGGCGTGTCAAAAGGTCGATCCGTGGATGGCCGGGAGATGTGGCAACATTTGTCGAGTGTTTTTTTTTTCATGCCTCGAGCGTCGTATTTTTTACACTCAACAAAGCCAATGTTTACCAAGTGTTTAATTTTTGCCGAGAGCTTTTTGAGATGCACACGGCATAGGCTCTCTTTGTTGAGTGCCCGATAAAAAGCTCACAAAAAAATGTCGGGCACTCGGTATATTGCCAGTTCCCGGTAATGAGGCTAGATGGCGTATCATCGGGCAGATGGCAGGTGCACGACAAAAGCCGATGTTACATGCTTCGGGAGGGGATCAGGGCAGGCCGCCCGGCGATCTCTGGGATTGGATGGCAAGCGCACGACGGACAACGATCTCTAGGAGGGCGGTTGTAGGCTCGAGGCAGGGCAGTCAGCGATCGGACTTGATGCCGCGTGCAGGGCGGAGCCGGTGGCCGAGCGCCGCTGGTGGAGTACGTACAATGGTAGGCGACGACATCATTCTCCTAGAGGTGGGCCGCTGGAGGAGGTCGTACGATTGAAGACAACAACGCTGATCACCTAGATTCTTGGCGTATGGCGGAGGCAATGCCTGAGAGCGGGCGAGGTCAAACACGTTTCTCAGCGTGGGATTGACTGAAGGGAGGGATAATGTTTTGAAAGCACAAAAAAATTTTGGAGTGGAGGTGATATTGTTTTTGGCTTTATTAAGCAACCGGACACCACTATCGCTTACTATCTCCTCACTCGGTTTTTTGGATCATTAGATTCAAAAGAGGGACTCAGATCTCCCTTTTTCTCTCTCTTCCCATCTTCTAGTTCACCACCTACCCCCACTCCAACCTCCTCTTTCCTTTATAGGGGGACAAGATGTAACATCTCAACCCAGGGCTTAATAGGATTGATAAGAATACTCATACCAACAAGTTGCATGATGGTGTAGAGTCCTAATGGACTAAACAATCCTGGCAGGCTATCCTATGGGCCGGCCCAAGTACAAGACTTGACGTACAAGACAAGGATTAGTCCTAGTCGGTTTGGATTAAGCTGTATTAGGAAATTAGAGATTAACTTGTAAAAGACTCCTGATCATATACGGTTTCCATGTAACCCTATCCTCCGGCATATATAAGGAGAGACAGGGACCCCTCGAAACATATCATCAATACAAGATACACCATGCAGGACGTAGGGTATTACGCGTATGGCGGCCTGAACCTGTCTAAATCATCTCTTGTCACCTTCGGTTCTAGATTCTCGACGACTTTTCCCTCAAACCCTTCTCTCGGGGCATCCCCTCGAGAACCTAGTCAGCATAACTCGCCGACACTTTGGCGCCGTCCGTGGGATCAACTCGTCGAGAACTCGCTAAAGAGTCGATGGCATCCTTCAGCGCCTCCATCGTCACCAAGTTCGAAGAAGGCGCGACCTTCATCTTCGGTTCCTGGCTTTGCACTGCAAACCAGGACGGTACGCTCCGACGCGAACTACGCGGCGAAACGGTTGCGTCAGCTTCGCCACCCGCGCAGATCATGTCGCGAGGATCGCGGAAAACTCCAAATTCCGACACGATCTTCGGATCGTATCCTACTCGGAGGAGTACATGACGCCCGAAGCAAACTCAAGCTCGGGCAAACAATAACACCAACCCTGCTCCTGTCAAGCAGCAGGTTTGAGCCACGTGTCCACGACTCCCTGGTGGACTTCAAATCACTTCTACCTTCTACCAGGGTTCTACAATCAGGACCGTGACAACAACCCCACGGGTTCCCCTAAACCCCCGTGAGGTGAAGACCTCATCACGTAGTTCGCGTGCCCCTCAGTTCCCCTTCGGGTTGACAAATTCGGCCGCGATCTACCAGACCCATCTGAGGAAGAAGCTACCCCAAACTCGCCAGGCCAACCCAGATCTTGTCATGACCACGACTCCCTCGGGGGTTATAGTTTATTGGCCTGACATGGATCCCGTCCTGGCACTCCAAGCGGCTGAGGACACCTTCAAAGTACTGGGTACTTCCCCTCTGCTTCCTTTCCAGGAAGGCAGAGAACTCTTCATTGTCTCTGACAACGAACAAGCTGGGCTCATCAACCCCGACCGCCAGTTCTGCGCGACCCTTCACGAAGACAGTGACGACGAAGCCGTCTCCGACGACGCGCCGACAGTCGACGGAGAAACGGACGCAGACCGAGAACTCCGTATCGAGCGCAACCGTAACCGTGCCCTCAGGCGTCGCCACATCAAAAGGAAGAATCTAACCGGGGAATTTGACAAGGAAGGAATCTTCAAATCACTTGCGGCCAACATTATGTTCGCTGTTAGCGTCTTTGAAGGATTTCAAGCCACCCCTGACATCGACCTTGCCAAAGCTCGACTCGAAGCCGCAGCAGTTATGGTCAACCGCCTGGAGAGCAGCCTCTCCGCTTCAAAAAGCAAGAGTTCCTCCCGCCATCGAACACCCTCAGCAAAACGGCAGAGCAGCCATTACGGTAGCTCCGCCGCAAAGACGAAGGGTACAGATAGGCCTCGCGAGGAACAACCCCGCCCGGCTCGTTCTCACGTCGCTCCTAATGACGCCCGCAATCAGATCATCCGGATCCGAGAAGGGAGGGCACAAGCTACATCACATGTCGCGGATTCCGCGGGGAGGCATGGTATTCCCAATCCCGATGCCCTGCCATGCTACACACGCGCCATTCGCATCAGTTCCTTTCCTCAAAAGTTCAAGCCATCAGGCATCAACAACTTCGATGAAAAACAAGACCCCAACAGCTGGCTGCGCAGATATTCTTCAACAATTGAGGCAGCAGGAGGCGACGACATCTCCAAGATGCTGTACTTCCCTGTTGCCATGGAGCAAGGCCTGCTTACATGGCTTGAATCCTTATGCCCCATCTCCATTGATAGCTGGCACGCACTAAAGAAGGCTTTCGTCTCAAACTACCAGGGTTCTTACGAGCGCCCCGGCAGCAAATACGAACTCCGAGCCTACAAGCAGAAGCCGGATGAGTCCCTGCACGACTACAACCGATGATTCTTCGCCACCAAAGCATCCTGCGTTCCCGTCCCCGACTCAGAGGTCATTGACTACTTTCAGGAGGGGATGATTGATCGCAGCCTTTTCCGCGACTTCGGTCACAACCGTCCTCACGACCTGGAAGAATTCCGCGAGTTGGTGGCCAAATGGATGGACGCCGATGACCAAGAGCGAGAGCGCTACGGCAAACGCCCCGCCAATACAGGGCAAGGGCACCAGGATGACAACAAGGACCAGCCGCGCGACTCTTTCAAGCGCAATGGCAACAATCCGCGGAAGCGACCAAACAACACTGTTGCAACCGTCCAGTTCGTCCGGGCCGCTCAGACTACACAACAAAGGAAGGAGGAATTCAACAAGCTCCTGAAAAAGCGTTGCCCATACCATCCAGATAGCAAGCATACCATGGGAGAGTGCTGGCTTCTCCTAGAAACCTTCAGCAAGCCCAACAAGAAAAAGAAGACGAGCAGTGATGGCGACGACAAGCAGGACAAAAGAGACGGAGGTTTCCCGGACGTCAACAACACTGTCAATGTCATCTTCGGAGGCATGACAGTCAGTGATACCTCACGCAATCGCAAAAACGCACGACGCGAGGCATACGTAGCAGAACCAGCGGTGGTCACACCCCTGAGATGGTCCGACACTCCAATTACTTGGTCCAGAGAGGACCAATGGACAGAGATCACCTGCCCCGGGCGATATCCTCTCGTCCTAGAAACCGTGGTGGCCAACAGTAAGCTCACCAAAGTCTTGATCGATGGAGGCAGTGGCCTCAACCTTATCTTCGCCAAAACCCTCAGACACATGGGGCTCAACATAAGCAAGTTGCAGCCTGCTGACTCCCCCTTCTACGACATTGTACCCGGGAAAGCCGCAATACCCCTCGGCCAAATCACTTTGCCCGTAACATTCGGTACTGCATCAAACTACCACACCGAGTACATCAAATTCGAGGTCGTGGATTTTGACACATCGTACCACGCCATCCTCGGCCGTCCAGCGTTGGCCAAGTTCATGGCCATCCCCCACTACACCTACCTTGTACTCAAGATGCCAGGACCTCACAGAGTTCTTTCCCTTCGCGGCGACATCAAACGCTCCTACGTCTGTGATAAAGAAGCAATGGAGTACACCGTCAGGGCCGCATCCACCATCGATCAACAAGAACTCCGTCCTCTGGCAGCAACCGTCACCGATGATGACGGTGATGCCCCGACGCAGAAGAAGGTACGAGTCATCAAGCCTGCAGACAAAGTTGCTACAAAGACAATTGATCTCCATACAGGAGATTCAACGAAGACAGCAGTGATTGGCTCCACCCTCACTTCAGCATAGGAAAGCGCGCTCGTCAACTTCCTGCGGGCTCAGGCAAACATCTTCGCAACAAAGCCCTCTGACATGCCTGGGGTTCCCAGGGAGTTGATCGACCACAAGCTGGACCTCAATGAGAGCAGGAAGCCAAAGAAACAGCGACTCCGCAGATTCGCCATCGAGCGACGGGAGGCCATCAAGAAAGAGCTAGCTAAGTTATTAGCAGCCGACTTCATTAAGGAAGTCTTTTATCCGGATTGGTTAGCCAACCCGGTTCTTGTAATGAAAAAGAATTCTAATGAATGGAGAATGTGTGTTGATTATACCGATCTCAACAAACATTGCAAAAAGGATCCCTTCGGGCTTCCTCGCATCGATCAAGTCATTGATAGCACCGCAGGGTTCACTCTTCTCTGTTTCCTCGATTGTTACTCAGGATATCATCAGATATCTCTGAAAGAAGAGAATCAGATTAAAGCTTCATTTATCATGCCATATGGCGCATATTGTTATACAACCATGCCCTTTGGTTTGAAAAATGCAGGTGCCACATATCAGCGGGCGATACAGGGTTGTCTTCAAGACCAACTCCACCGAAACGTCGAAGCATATGTTGATGATGTGGTCGTCAAGACAAGAAACCCCGAGAACCTAATCGCCGATCTTACCGAGACGTTTGATAACTTACGCAAGTGGCGTTGGAAGCTCAGTCCCGCCAAATGCGTCTTCGGCGTTCCGTCAGGAAAGCTGCTCGGGTTCATCGTCAGCGAATGTGGCATCGAGGCTAATCCAGAAAAGATAGCAACAATCATGAACATGGAGCCGCCGCGCACTGTCAAAGACATCATGAAGCTCACAGGCTGCATGGCTGCACTCAACCGCTTCATCTCCAAACTTGGAGAACGCGGGACCGAGTTCTTCAAACTCCTCAAGAAGCAGGACAGATTCCAATGGACACAGGAGGCTCAACAAGCCTTTGACAAGCTCAAAGCTTTCTTGACTACACCACCTGTGCTCACTGCGCCGCTACCGGGTGAAGATCTATTGCTCTACATCTCTGCGACCACCAATGTCGTCAGTGCCACTATTGTTGTTGAGCGCAACGAGGAAGGTCATCTCTAGAAGATTCAAAGGCCCGAGTGCTTTGTGAGCGAAGTCCTTTCAGACTCCAAATCAAGGTACCCTCAAGTTCAAAAGATTCTATATGCTGTCTTAATGACATCTAGGAAATTGCGGCACTACTTTGACTCCTATAAGATCATCGTGGTTACTGGATACCCTATTGGCGAAATTCTTCGTAACAAAGACGCCACGGGTCGTATCGCCAAGTGGGCTGTCGAGCTTGGAACCTACAGTATTGAGTTCCGATCTCGCACGGCCATGAAGTCTCAAGTCCTCACTGATTTCATATCTGAATGGACTGAGCACAATCTTCCCGTCGCCACTACAAAGCCCGAGCATTGGATCATGTACTTTGATGGCTCTCTCAAGTTGGAAGGTGGCGGCGCTGGAGTTCTATTGATTTCACCTCGAGGAGATCAACTCAAATACGTTCTGCAGATTCAATTCACCGTCTCCAACAACGCTGCAGAATATGAAGCTCTTCTTCACGGGCTAAGGATGGCTATCAGCCTCAGTATTAAGCGCCAACTGGTCTATGGGGATTCCATGCTGGTCATCAAGCAAGTCAATAAAGACTGGAATCGGAACCATGAGAACATGGATGCCTACTGTGAAGAAGTTCGAAAGCTAGAGAAGCACTTTCTCGGCATTGAATTCCATCATGTCGAGAGATATTACAATGTTGCTGCAGATGTCTTATCCAAACTGGGTTTTTCCCGAGCCGAGGTACCCAGTGGCGTATTCGTCAATGAGCTCTCTAAGCCGTCTATTCCTGAAGCAACACTTCCCGTCACTACAACTTCAGCCCTTGAGGTTATGCTCATCGACGCAACTTGGAGTGCACCAATCATCGATTATATCTTGCACGACAAACTTCCCACGGAAAAAGCAGAAGCTCAACAGGTTGTTTGTCGCAGCAAGTCCTATGTGATAATCGGGGACACATTATACCGACGTGGCGCACGCTCTGGCGCATTGATGAAATGTGTCTCATAGCAAGATGGAATTAGTATCCTACAGGAAATCCACGCTGGTGAATGTGGTAATCACGCAACATCTCGTACCATCGTGGGCAAAACCTTTCGTGCTAGATTCTATTGGCCTTCGGCTTTACACGATGCAGAAGAAATTGTTCGTCACTGCAAGGGTTGTCAGTATTTTGCTCATCATTCTCACCAGCCCGCACACAAGATCAAATTGATACCTCCGTCATGGCCTTTCGCATGCTGGGGGCTCGACATGATCGGGAAATTACCCAGAGCTCCTGGAGGCTTTGAGTATTGCTTTGTTGCCATTGACAAATTCTCGAAGTGGATAGAAGTCTTTCCGATTGTCAAGCCTACATCAGAGAAAGCAGTCCAATTCCTTCAAGAGTTGATTTTACGCTTCGGGATACCGCATTAAATTATTACAGATTTGGGCACCACCTTCACAGGCAGCAAGTTCTGGGATTATTGTGAAGACCGTAGCATCAAGGTGTGCTACGCCTCTGTTGCTCATCCTCGAGCTAAGGGTCAAGTAGAAAGAGCCAATGGCATGTTACTTGATGGACTTAAAGCTCGGATGGAACGAACCTTGAAGATAGCTGAAGGCCGGTGGATGAAAGAACTCTTCCCGGTTGTCTGGGGTCTCCGATCTCAACCCAGCAAAGCTACAGGGCAGTCTCCTTTCTTCCTGGTATATGGATCTGAGGCTGTCCTACCTATCGACGTCATGCATGGTGCTCCTCGCGTCGAAGAATTTCAAGAAGCCATGGCAGATGAACAACGGATGATTGAGGTTGACACGGCTGAGGAAGCACGACTGGCAGCTTTGTTACACAATGCTGCGTACCTTTAGGGTATTCGCCGATTCCATGACAAAAATATGAAGACGAGGTCGTTCCAGATTGGCGATTTGGTGTTACGACGGATCCATAACATAGCTGGTCACACAAAGCTCACTTCACCTTGAGATGGTTTGTTCATTGTATCCAAAGTACTCAAGCCAGGCACATACAGACTTCAAACAGAGGATGGCAATGATTTGCCAAATCCCTGGAATATAGAACACTTACGCAAATTTTACGCGTAGTCTCTTCATTGTACCGATGCTTAGGCAACGATATCTCTTTTGTACCGTTGTTTCGGCAATGAGATATAATTCCATAAATCAAATCCCCTTTTTCGGGGTTGTTTATGTTAAATTTTGTTCTGTCTTCGTGACATCGTTCAAATTTGATCCGAGTTCTTTTGAGACACAGAAAATTTTTTTCTCTTATTTTTTCTTCTTACGCTATGAATTTGGGGCAATTACTTGAGATTTGTCTGGGTTCCTTCAGGGCCGTTAACAGATTTGTTCCTAAGTTCTCGCTACATTGCGATACTATTCAGCTTAAAGCTGCTGCTCTGTGGGTCTTACTTGGTTCTCGTTTAAATGAACCACATAAAGTTTGTTCCTAATGTTTCCCTTCGGGGTACATTCATTTTACAAAATAGCCTACGCTATAGAAATCTCTCTGGGTTCCTTCGGGTCCTTAACAGGGTTGTTTTTCAATAGTCAAAATTTACAAAAACGTGTAATTTTTTACTAAGTTCTGGTGTTCAACACAGAGGCACCCAAGGGTTCTTCGAAACTCTTGGTTTGATCTTCACATATGGAAACATCAACATTTGATTGCATGAAACTTACAGTAGTATTACTCCTTACATAACTACTTGATCAGATTACAATTTTAGGCTCTGCGCAATTGCCTCGGCAACTGGCTCGGCCTCTTGTTTCAAGCCCCTGAAGACTGACTCTGTACAATTGGACTCTGTGCCTTCTACAAGTTTACCTAAGTCTACTTCAGGGTACCTGGACTTCACTACGGCCAACGCATGCACAAGATAGGCCTTGGATGATCTTTTGATATATGCCTTCAACTGTCGAGGCATGGCTTTGAGACGCTCCAGGAAAGATTGCGGAGCCACAGGGTCTTCAGGGACCAAGGCTTTCACCACCGGATTCACTGCTTTTTCCAGCAGCGCAATCCGCTTCAAGGCTTCGGCCAGGTCTTCATCAGACTTCTTCATTTGCCATATGGCTTCTTCCAGCTCCGTCATCCTCCTGGTTGTTTGTTCAAGCTTCTTGTCCAGCGTCTTCTTGTCTGCGAGATTCGCACGTAGCTGGACGAGTTCTTCAGAGAGGTTCTTGTTGTCTTCGCGCACGTCCTCAAAATCCTTGGTAGCTTTTTTCTGATGCTCAATGACTTGAATCAGCTGCGCGTCGGCATCCTTGCGTTGTTGGACTACAACTCCGAGTTGTTCTTTGATGACATTATGCTCCGCCGAGAGAGTCTTCAATGCTTCTTCATGACGGTTGGCCAAGTTCGACCAATCTGTCATTTTGCTCTGGGTTGTTGTCAACTGTTGTCGTACCCCTGCTCCAAAGATCACGACAAGGTTATTATTTCAGCTACAAACTGGATACATGTTGCAAGACTATAACAGACTCAGGGTACCTTTGAGCTCCGACTTCGCTGTGGCAAGTTTCTTCTTCAGGTCGTCCTTCTCAGAAGATAATTCTTACGTCCTGAGATGCAGGGTGCAGATCATGTTGGCATATTCTACTTCCTGGGCCCGGCGATCCTTGCGCTCTCGCTCCAGTTCCTTCTGGAGGCGCTCCGCCTTGGCATGCATCAAGGAAATGTTTCGGACATACTCGGTCTTCCGCCTTGATGCTTCACCGACGGCCTGCAAGAATACGGTTATGATATGCATACTCCCAATCACAACTAATACAGGGTTTTTTTCCATACCTTGAAGTATGCTACTGCCCTCTCGGCATGGTACAGTCCTCTGTCAATGTGCTATTCATCCTCGTCCGCATCCAGCACATACTCAAATGCTTGCGGATTGGGATTCAGCATTGGATCATAACTTCCGATGCAGAAGTTGCCGATCCCTTCTTCCGCTTCAGCACTTGTGGGAACCCGGGCGATTTCTTCGATCCCTTGCTCTTGGGTTGATTGCTCCACTTGTTTACCCCTCGAGCATTCTGCTAACAGATTTGTCCCCGGTTTGGAATGTACTCACATCGCTCGGGGGCTCTGCATTGTTTTGGTCACGACGTTCAACTTCAGTTTCTTCTATGACAGCTTGTGTGACCAGTTGCTCAATACCCGCCAGTACGTCCGAGATTGTTTCTTCTACTTGCGCTTCTGCTGGTTTTGGCGGGTTTGTTGATGGTGCGGTTGGCTGGAACTTTGGAAGAGTTGTTTGATGCTCTTCCCTGGGTTCTTCTGGCACCATGGTTTCTGGTGCCTTCATGACTGATGGTGGTATCTCTTCGGCACTGCATCAACAACTTCACAGTCAGGATGGATTTTTACGGCTACACATTTTATTATCAAGAAAAGATCTACACACTACTTACATGATGGTGGGTCGCATTGGGATCTCAGGCTCTCCCAGTGTGAACTCCTCCTCTAGCTCCTGCTCCACTGCCACTGGACCGGCAGGGTTGTTTTCTTCTTCAATTGGTCCTGAACCAACATATGGAGCCAAAGCAGGATTGAAAATATTGTGAATAATTTCTTCTTCAGATAATGGTTTACGGGCAGTGCTGCCTTGCTGCGATCGGCTGGTCCCGATTTCTCCAATAGCTATCCCCACGGATGACGGTATCTTTGGTTGTGGGATATCTTCTCCCTCTCTTCAGGGATGACCCTAACCTGCGGCTTGGGTAGGGTCTGTGCTCTCTTGGGCACTGGAGCGTTCAGATCTGACGTTGCGGTTCTTTTTGAACTTTCTCCTCTCTTGGAGGTTGCCTCTGCTTTGGCACGGGGTTCTTCAGTATCCTGGTTCTCATCATTGGCATGTTGCTTGTCAAATTCTTCAGTTGCAGTTGACTTATCAGAATACGGATTCCGTTTACCAACCTGGTCTCTGATTCTTGGATCTGGGCACCGGGCTATCACATCGGCTTCCTCCGTATTTGTTGGATCCAGTGGAGGCAGACTGACATATAGCGCACGCCTGGCTTCATACTGCAACATAACACAGTTGGTTTGAAAAAATGGTTTGCTGGCAAGTTACAAAGCTACAATGGCTACATTAGATTATATTCTGCATTGTACAGCTCTTACCTCAGGAGTCATGGTGATTTTGGAAATCTCCATGATTTCTGGCATATCTTCATTACTGATTGCTATATATTTCTTCAACAATTGCATGGCTCTCTTCTCAGCAAAGGACTCTGTGGCATTTCGGGAGGGATCAGTTTCTCCAGAGTACAAGTACTCTGGGTTAGCACGTTGTTTGCAGGGTTGGATCCTCCTCATCAGGAATGATTTGTAGACGCCAGCCCCTGTCAATCCTTGAGATTTCAGGTCCCGGATCATGTTCAACAACTCAGGTATCTGCATTGCTTGGTTTACTCCGACTGTTTCACTCCAGTAGGGCTTCATCACTAGAGGTTGTTCTGAGCGGCTGGGAAGTTGAGGTTGGTGGTTCCAAACATAAAACCACTCTTTCTGCCAATCCTTCAGACTCTCCTTGGTGGCATAATCCAGATATAATGGTTTCATGCCTTGGCAAAACTGGATTACCACTTTGCCAACCACTTGGGATGGTCCAGTCGATGTCTTGACTCTGAAGAGATGGCAGAACAATGCAAAATGTGGATCTATTTCAAGAAAAGCTTCACAGAGGTGGATATAGATGGATAAGTTGAGAACGGAGTTGGGACTCAGATGACATAATTCTATTCCATAGAATCGGAAGATGCGACGGAAGAAATCACAAGTTGGCATACCAAATCCAACTTTATAAAATGCCTTCCATACCGTGATTTCTTCTGTTTCCTCTGTGGGGTATTCATGCCCATACGCACTCCCCCACCGACTGATTTCCTTGGCTGCTATGAATCCATCAGCTTCCAAATTCTTGATGTGCTTCTCTTTTAGTGTACTGGTTGGCCAATCACTAATTAGATCTTCTATGCACTGGGCATCTCCAACAGGTGTGACTTTGTCAGTTACGGCGACTTCCTTCATCGCTTCGGCTTTCCTTTTCGCGCTCTTGCTTCGGCTAGATCCTTCACCACCGGCCATTACGGTTTCTTGAGGCTTGCTGTGGGAGGGATTAGGGCTCGAGGAAGTTGAGGAAGTGTTTTGGGCAGTCTTTGGATTGCTAACAAAGCAACTGTCGCTAACCCTAGATCTGTTTTGCCAACGAGCGTGCCGATGCAGGGGGAGGCGAACGGTTTATATTGACCTTTCGAATCGTTACTTCGGTACTTTTCAATTTTGATCCTTCCTTGATCCTATATTTGAATTCGTTCATATATAGGCTCGGGGGCTGCGGGAATATTTTCAGGAAATATATTTCTGAAAGTTTTTTGGCTTTAATTGTCAAATTCAAAAGGAGTTCAAAAGGAACTCAGACTTCTTCGGAAATTGATTCTCTTTAGATTCGGACTTCGAAAGAGCCTTGAATTTCTTCGTCAAAGATAAACGAGGCTCGGGGGCTGCCCAATTGGGCGCACCTATTCGGTGCGCACCAATCCGAACTTCAGAAAGATTTATGAGCACTTCATTGCCTATTGAACAGCATGGTTGCAACTTTCAAAGCAAAGTACCTTGTGGGTTTCAAACAACCCTGGCGGGTTTTAAAGAACTCTGTATTTTCAACAACGCTGTTCTTCAGGAGACAAGGTGCTCTGGGGCTTGATGGTGTAGAGTCCTAAGGGACTAAACAACCCTGGCAGGCCATCCTATGTGCCGGTCCAAGTACAAGACTTGACGTACAAGACAAGGATTAGTCCTAGTCGGTTTGGATTAAGCTGTATTAGGAAATTAGATATTAACTTGTAAAAAACTCCTGATCCTATACGGTTTCCATGTAACCCTATCCTCCGGCATATATAAGGAGAGACAGGGACCCCTCGAAACATATCATCAATACAAGATACACCATACATGACGTAGGGTATTACGCGTATGGCGGCCTGAACCTGTCTAAATCATCTCTTGTCACCTTTGGTTCTAGATTCTCGATGACTTTTCCTCAAACCCTTCTCTCAGGGCATCCCCTCGAGAATCTAGTCAGCATAACTCGCCGACATTGCAACTTCTTTTCCGGGAGCTCATCCTGAAAGAACTCTGAGGTTAAGCGTGCTTGGCCCGGAGCAATCCAGGATAGGTGACCGAGTGAGGACAAAGTGCGCGGAAAAGATATGTGTTGTTAAGCGTGCTTGGCCCCAAGCAATCCAGGATAGGTGACCGAGTGAGGACAAAGTACGCGGAAAAGATATGTGTTGGTCTGTGGGGGCATTCTTGGGATCCTAGAGGGGTAGACGGGCTCGGCCCGGAGTGGCGGGACATTATAGAAGATAAGGTGGAGAGAAGATTAATCTGAGTCACCCATTTTGTAGATCCAGTGGTCCAAAATCTGGCTGAGAAGAGCGTCCAAATCACTCAGGTGAGGGATAGCTTTTTCCCAAAGAAAAATCAGCCGTCGGCAACCAATGGAGGAGTGAAGGACAATTAAATCTGTTTTTGATGTTTTATAGAAAGGCCCTAAATAAAGTCCTAATTTATATGTCATGTAAATCTTAAAAAAAAACTTAAAAAATCCCACCTTTGGTTCAAGTCTTGTACTTTGCAAGTTTAACCTTAAAAAATCCCCCTTTGGTTCAAGTCTTGTACTTTGCTTGTTTAACCTTAAAAAATCCCACCTTTGGTTCAAGTCTTGTACTTTGCATGCTTAACCATATCTCTTCTACTATGCAGGTGGACGAAACGATAAATCATGCTTAAAATAAGCCACAAAGAAAATAAAATAATCCTTACGTAACTTTTTTGAATAAAAATGATGGTCGAACATTATAGTCAATAGCGAGAACCATTTTACTACGAAGAAATTGGCAAATAGGTCCTTAAAAATAAATTTATTCCACAAAAAAAATTCAGTACATTGCTAACGGCACATTTTTTATTCGAGAAGGATAACTGACAACTCATCCCATGGCTTAAATACCCCAGCCCCCAACACACACAGACACCCGCTTCAGAGCACTCTGCAACTATGACATTTTTCCTTTTATTTTAGATATAGAGGCGTAATGGCTTCGAAATGGATCCTCAAGGTGACAGTACGTGGGCTGCGTTCAAACCATGGCTGTAACCTTCTCCACTCCGCAGAACGCCTTGAGTGCATCGTCGACCTTAAATCCTTCCTCCGAGTAACGCCACTCGACGTACTCCTCGTGCTTCAAGGGGTTGAACACCAAGGGGTGGTCCTCGTCGACAAGCTCGTCCAGCGCACGCACCTCGACGCCGGGATTCTGCACGAGGCCGAACAGTACCGCAAACCTCTCGCGGTTGCTCGGTGTCCGCACGCGGTGGTAGCACGCCGGCACGCGCCCGTTGGTGGCCACCTGCACGAACACGAAGCCGCCGCGTGAGGATTAGTCGAGGTGCATGAAGGTCATGGGATCGGATCAGATCGGATCGCGTCGTACCCTGAGCTGCTCGCCGGCCATGAAGGTGAAGGTGCCGGGCTCGGGAGGGACGGCGACCCAGCGCCCATCCGCAAGGCGCACCTCGAGCCCTTCCACCTCGTGCTGGAAGATCATGGTGTTCATGGTGTTGTCGTAGTGCGCCTGCATGGTCTCGCTGGCCTCCGTGACCGGCGGCAAGCCGTAGTGCGAGAGCCAGACGAAGTGGCCGAGCAGGTCCAAGTGGGCGCGGACGCTCTGTCCCTGGACGCCGAGGCCCTCCAGGAGCAGCGCCTCCAGCGTCTCGTCCAGCTTCAGCATGTTCTTGGTGAATGACACCATCGTCTCACTGCGCATATAGTCGGACACGATTACGAACAAAATGGATTAATTAATTAATAATTCTGTGTTTCTGTATTGCTTGCCACAGTGAAGGGCAGAGCAGAGTAGCAGACATGGCAACGAAACACCCTCACCAGAACTCAGGGTTGCCCTCCGGCCAGATGAGGTCGGCCACGCCGCGGATCTTAGCGGCATCGGTGGGCTCGTTGAAGCGGAAGCTCTCCCAAGGCATACCGTTGATCTGGTTGTAGCCTTCTTTGAACCGCCCGTTGGTCGGCGCTGTCCGCTTCTTGGACTCGAGCGGGAGCGCGAAGAGCTCCGGCAGGGCACGGGCAAACAGCTCCCGGCGGAGGTCAGGGCCGAGCGCGTCGTCGCCGTGCGCGATGACGACGACGCAGCCATGCGCCACCATGGACGCGGTCACGGCGGCGCGGGCAGCCTCCCACCCGGGCGAGCCGGGCGCCACGCCGCGGAGGTCCACCTTGCGGACAGCCATGGCTTCGCTGAATCGGGTCTGGCTCGTGATCTTGTGCGCTGTCTGGCTGCGCGACTTTATGGGCAAAGAGCTAGCTCCTCGAGTGTGAAGTAAGAACCGGTAGTTTTATTTTGAGTAAATAGCACCCACCATACAATAACTTGTATGGTTGTATCACTTTAGTCTAACAAGTTGCAAAGTGTACAAGCAGATACATGAACTTGTCGATTGTGTGCATATACGGTCATGTATATGCCTGTAGATGTATTTTGGGCCTGCTCGCTGCAGCTTGTTTGCAGCTGCAGTCCAGCCCAAACAGCTCCAGCCGTTCGGCTAGGCCTTGCTTTTGCCTGCTGCAGCGTGTGTGCAGCAGCTGCAGGCTGCACCTGCTAGGGACGGCTGCCGCAGCTGCAGCCGCAGCACAGCCGCAGGAAGTGCTACCGAGTAGGACCTTTGTCAACATAGCATGTGAGTCGGATGAATTTTTTTTTTCATGTTACCTTCTATATTTATTTTCCTTGACAAAAGGTTATGCATTTTATTAATAGGCGGCTAAATATTGTATCGAAAAAAATACATTAACTATGTATGGAATATCCCTATATTCCATAGAAGATGAGGTCAGTATAAAGGTAAAAAAATATTGTATTGGCTATTGATTCAGTGTACAATAATATATCTTTTGTCCAACCTGATTAGTTATTTTTTCCATGTCAGCAATATTCACTGGTACCTTTCTTAAAAAAAGAAAATTCATTATTATTAGTGCGCTGAAATTTCGAGCTTTACATACTTTTTAGTCACTTTTATCCATACTTAATTCTCACTGGAAACCACTTCTCACTATAACTATGTTCAAATAAAATTTATATTATTATATTTATTCAATATTGTTGGAAACTATTATATTACATCCGTATCGCGGTTACCATAAATATGAGGATGAACGCAAAATAGGAGGTTACACGTATAAACACATTCATTTCACCTATCACAGAGACAAAATACATCTACGGGTACATATATGACCATATATGTACACAATTGACAAGTTCGTGTGTCTGCTTGCACACTTTGCAACTTGTTGGACTAAAGTGATACAACCTTACAAGTTGTTGTATGATGGGTGTAATTTACTCTTTTATTTTTTACCCTCCAACTATTACAAACGTCTGATTTTCGACCCACAACTAGAAAATCAGACATCGAAGACCCTCCAACAAAAATTATTTTATATTAAAAAATACATAACTAATTTATTTTGAATTATAAAAATATGAATCTAGTGTCAATGTTTTTTCTAAAAATGAGACCTATATGTTGGTGCACCGTTAGAAGTTATTTGCATATTATTTATTTTTATTCTATTTTTTGAAACAATAAGACATTAGTAATATAAACATATAATATCCAAACAATATTAAATAGTGTGCCAATAAGTTGGTTACATTTTAAGAGAACTTTTGGCACTGTTTTCATATTTTCTGGATCCAAAATAAATTAGTTATGGTTTTTTAAATTTTAAATAATATTTCTGCTATTTCTATGAAATCCAAAACCACCCTCAAAACCATTTAATGGGTAATTTTGCATGGTCTGGATAGTTAGATGGTATTTAGTATCTGGTTTTGTAGTTTAGGGTTGGAAATTCGACTTTTGTAACAGTTGAAGGGTGAAAACACCTTTTATTTACGCCGTGGAGGCGCAGAGTACTAGATGTGATACAGTGATTATGTTTTTTAAAAAATTTATAGATACAGTGATTATTAGATGCCGAAGGACCACCAAACAGGGGCCGATTTAGGAATCGAGGGTACCGGGGTCAGCTTCCTAGGGCGGCTCCAACGGCCAGTGATTTCACCAGCGGTTTCAATATTTTAACGGCTGAACGGTTGTAAAATGTAGTGCCTAGCATTTTTTTTTTCGTCTGCTATTCACACGTTTTTCGACGCTCTTCTCCCTCACATACATGGTTTTCGAGCTGCAACTGGGCTTCGGCTGGCCTCATCATGGGGTCACGATGAACGGTGATTTCTTTGAAGTTTACGCAAATTTATTAGGGTCAGCTGACCCCGTTGATATAGGCTGCATCCGCCACCGCCACCAAAAACTCAGATTATTGCAAACTATTTCAAAGACTGCTGCACACCTCCATTTTAAATGCCAACAGACACTTATCAGACATAAATGTAAGGCACACATGGACTGCTAGATCTTGGGACGTCTCCCTCCAAGGTTTTAAGTTGCTAACCAACCGTGGCTTTGTAGGCCATTCTTGGTGTATGATTTTGTAACATGATTTTAAAAATTAATATGTCATCTAAATTGATCAAATAAGATATACTCTCTCAATATAAATTTCGCCCGATGTTACGGGCTCCGGGAGGGGGATCAGGGCAGACCGCCCGGCGATCGCCTCTGGGATTGGATGGTAGGCGCACAATGGAAAACGGTCTCTGGAAGGGCGGTTGCAGGTTCGGGGCAGGGCAGTCAGCGGTCGGACATGATGCCACGTGCAGGGCAAAGCAGGTGGCCGAGCGCCGCTGGGGGAGTACACAGAATGGTTGGCGACGACTCGATGTCGTTCAGTTTGCCGGGGGAGGTCGTACGATTGGAGGTGGAGTCAATGCCTAAGAGCCGCCGGGCGAGGTCAACGTGTTTCCTAGCATGTGATTGATTGTAGGGAGCCATAACGTTTTTGAAAGCACAGACAAGTTTTGGAGGGAGGTGATATTGTTTTCGGCTTTACTAAGCTCTCCGACACCACTATCCCTTATAGTCTGCTCACTCGGTTTTTTGGATAATTAGATCTCAAAACAATGACTCAGACCTCTACTTTTTCTCTCATATGTATTTTTCTCTCTTCCCTATCATCTTCTTCTCCACCACCTATCCCGCTCCAACCTCCTCTTTCCTTTATAGGGGGGAGATAAATTGGAGAGAAAAGAGTAATCTGAGACATCCATTTTGTAGATTCAATGGTCCAAAGTGTTAGTGAGATGAGTCTCCAAATTACTCGGGTGATGGATAGCTTTCCCAAAGAAAAATCAGCATCGGCAACCAAAGGAGGAAAAATAAATCTGATTTTGCTGTTTTATAAAAAGGCCCTAAGGCTGATCACAGCGGGTGTGGTAAAGCACCGCGCTATCCCGATGCAGGCCCACCTTAGCGGTTTTTCTCCCGCAGCGGGCGGGGAGGGGGGGTGGCTATCTGGTGCGGCATCTTAGTGATCTAGCTTCGCGACGCCAAATCTTGAGTTGTAGCGCACGGGCGCGACACACGTATGTGACACGGGGCCCACCGGCGAGCGTGCCCGCCGCAGCAGCAGAATGGAGACAGAGAGAGATAGCGTGCAGCAGCAGCTGGAGCTCCGCCGCCGGGCATGCGGTCCGCCCATGCAGTGGAAGGGAGGGAGGGAGACAGAGAGGCGAAGAAGAGGAGGCGTCGTCCACCCCGTGCGTGCTGTTGACGCCGTCGGTGGCCATGGCGACCTTCTTCCTCGGCAAATCCTCTGCTGCGACGACGAGCTTGAGGAGGAGGCGTTGGCGGTACGGCGAGCTCGAAGAGGATCTCGAGGCGACAAAGGGGAGGAGCTCGATTCAGCCGGGAGGGCGTGCTGGATCTCCATGGTGAGCTCGGCCATGGCATGGTCGTCCTTCGCCACACCACCCTCAACGCTCGAGCTCGAGGTCTGGAAGGATGCACGGTCGTGGGGATGTCATGAGGATGAGCTGTCCTCGTCGCCGTCGCGGGAGCCATCGCTAGCCATGGCATGGGCCGCCTGGAGCTCGAGCTCCCAGCTAGGGCTAGGCAGAAAAAATTAAAAATCGAACAGAAATAACCGGAACCAAAAGAACCAGAACTGAGTATTTCGGTTCGTCTCTCGGTACCTAATATAGGGGAACCAAACTCCTTAGTTCGGTTCGGCTCGGTTTTCAGTTAACTGAGGGAACCGAGCATTTAGTGGCTGCCCAACTACGGCCCATTAACATCAGCCCAGTAACAAACCCTATCTCTCTCACAGCTTCCGCTCCTCCATTCCCCCACGCCATTCTCCGTCGCACAGCACACCACCATGGCACCACGCACGCACACCATCCGCCATGTGCCCTCTCCCTCTGCCACCAACCGTCGTTTGCCGTCTAGCCCTTCGTCTCCAACCCTCCGCTCTGCCTCCGCAATCAGGCCAGGCGCACTAACGCGGCTCCGCCTCCACGACGAGGCCAGTCGCCCCTCCCCTCCGTGACGAGTCCAGGCGGCAGGCACCCCTCCCCTCCGCGGCTCCACCTCTAGCCCTCCATGCCCAACGTCCAAGGCCATGAGCGACGCGCGACCCAGGCAGCCAGCGCCAGGCGCCGCGACGCTCGTGCTCGGCCCCCTGCTAGCTGAGTGGCTGCTATTCGGCCTGCTCCACGCCTCCGCCTACCCCATAGCTTTTCTGAATCCTAAAATCCGGGGACTTTTGGGTAAAACCGAGTACCGAACCGAAAGAACCGAAACCAAATTTCCTCGGTTCTTGTTCCTGACGGGTACCGATCGGTACCTATTTTTCAGGAACCAAACTTCAAAGAACCGATCAGTTCGGCTCGGTTCGGTTCGGTATGTACCGAACGCCCAACCCTATTCCCACCGCCGCAAGCTAGCCTCGCCGTCGGGGAATCGAGCCTTCTCGCTAGGACCCTGAGCTCCCGCCACAACTGCTCGTGCCACGGGCGGAGCTTCTCCACCCACTCCCTCCACCACCGGGCATTGAGGAGGCCGCGAGGAGGTTCGAGCCGCCAAGGCCGCTTACCGAGGTGTGACCTCGCCTGCCGCTCCCGTCGTCCATCAGGCGCTCAGGCTCTGGCACGCTCGTAGGAGGTCAGCATTGGGAGCTCCGCCGGGGGCCATCCTTTACGAGACGAAGAACGAGAGAGAAAGAGATCGAGAGCTCGGGAAAAGATAAGGCTGGCCGACAGAGGGATCTAGAAGGGAAAGAAATTAAAAAGATAAAAAAGGAAAAGGAAAAAAGAGATTGGAAAAAAGGAAAAAAGAAAAGAAAAAAGAAGAGGGTTGAGATGGTAGTTGGGATGGTTGAATAAAATATAGATTGGTTGGTATAGGGTATGAGATACAGAGTACCACGGGTGCGGGAGAAGTTGGGATAAGGTAGGAATCTTAATGACCAAGCAAAATATATTTCTTTTAGGGGATGAAAATAGAGTAACACGAGTGCGGATATATTTTTATTCGACAAGGATAACTGACAAGTCCATCCCCTCCCACACCCACACACCGCTTCAGAGCTCAGAGCACTATGCAACTATGACACTTCCTTTTTATTTTAGAGGCATAATGGCTTCGAAATGGATCCTCAAGGTGACACGTCGGCTGCATTCAAACCATGGCTGCAACCTTCTCCACTCCGCAGAATGCCTTGAGTGCATCGTCGACCTTGAATCCTTCCTCCGAGTAACGCCACTCCTTGTACTCCTCGTGCTTCAAGGGGTTGAACACCAAGGGGTGCTCCTCGTCGACAAGCTCCTCCAGCGCACGCACCTCGATTCCGGGCTTCTGCAGGAAGCCGAACAGCACCGCGAACCTCTCGCGGCTGCTCGGTGTCCGCACGCGGTGGAAGCACGCCGGCACGCGCCCGTTGGTGGCAACCTGCACGAACACGAAGCCGCCGCGTGAGGATTAGTACGTCGAGGAATCATGCATGAAGGTGATGGGATCGGATCGGATCAGGTCGGATCGTACCCTGAGCTGCTCGCCGGCCATGAAGGTTAAGGTGCCGGGCTCGGGAGGGACGGCGACCCAGCGCCCGTCCGCGAGGCGCACCTCGAGCCCTTCCACCTCGTGCTGCACGATAATGGTGTTCATGCTGTCGTCGTAGTGTGCCTGCATGGACTCGTTGGTCTCCCTGTCCACCGGCGTGCCGTAGTGCGACAGATAGACGCTGTGGCCGAGCAGGTCCAAGTGGGCGCGGACGCCCTGTCCCTGGACGCCGAGGCCCTCCAGGACCAACGCCTCCAGCATCTCGTCCAGCTTCAGCATGTTCTTGGCGAACGACACGATCGTCTCACTGCGCATGCATAGTCGGACATGATTACGAACAAAATGGATTAATTCGTTCTATGTTTCTGTATTGCTTTCCACAATTCAGGGCAGAGCAGAGTGGTTGGCCTCACCAGAACTCCGTGTTGCCCTCCGGCCAGAGGATGTCAGCCACGCCGCGGACCTTAGCGGCATCGGTGGGCTCGGTGATGCGGAAGCTCTCCCACGGCATACCGTCGATCTGGTTGTAGCCTTCTTTGTACCGCTCGTTGGTCGGCGCTACTGTCCGCTGCTTGGACTCGAGCGGGAGCGCGAAGAGCTCCGGCAGGGCGCGTGCAAACAGCGCCCGGCGAAGCTCCGGGCCGAGCGCGTCGTCGCCGTGCGCGACGACGACGCAGCCGTGCGCCACCATGGACGCGGTCACCGCGTCGCGGGCGGCGTCCCACCCCGGCGCGCCGGGCGCCACGCCGCGGAGGTCCACCGTGGGGATCGCCATGGCTTCTAGCTGAACCGGGTCGATCTGGCTCGTGATCTTGTGCGGTGTCTGGGATTCGTGACTTTAAAGGGCAAAGAAAGAGCTCGTCGCGTGAGAACCGGCAGTTTTATATATTTTAGATGCCGCGGGAGTATTTATTTGTGATACGGTGATTATTTTAGACGCCCAAGGAACACCAAACTCACTATTGTAAACTATTTCAAGGACTGTTGCACACCTCCATTTTAAATGCCAACTGCCACCTAATTGATCAGACATGAAAATTTGAGGCACCCATGGACTGCCCGACCTGGGGACGACGTGCTTTAAGTTGCTAATCAACCGTGGCTTTGTAGGCCATTCTCGGTGTATGATTTCGTAACGTGATTTCGAAAATTGACATGACACCTAAATTGATAACATAAGATATTTTCTCTCAATATAAATGTTCGCTACTTTATATGTTAGCGTATCATTTAAATGCTTCGTCTAAGTGACCGATGAGAGTTGATCAATGTGGAGATAAAATAGAAATCTCCAAATAGAGTTTGATTCCGGTTTCAAAACTCTTTGTTAACCGTGTTTAATTACCAAGATTTATTTTCATGGAACCCAACTGATCTTGTCTCTTTATAAATTTCTGCCCATGTCATCGCATTTGT
Organism: Digitaria exilis; assembly: GCA_015342445.1. Taxonomy (NCBI): domain Eukaryota; kingdom Viridiplantae; phylum Streptophyta; class Magnoliopsida; order Poales; family Poaceae; genus Digitaria; species Digitaria exilis. The sequence continues at coordinate 3,612,627 of JACEFO010001795.1, forward strand.
TTATACAGATTGATATGAAACCTGTTTTTTTAACAAAATAAAACTTGCATTTTGGTAATATAGTAGTCCTATGACACAGTTTATTTTTGTGGGAAACTTCATGGATTTTCTGCTAGACTACTCCATGCACCGCCACCCATAGACTACTCCGTACTGCTCATTTATGGCCTGATTGCTTCTTGCCTGTTAATTCATGCACGAAATGGTGTCGGCTCAGTAAAAAAACTAGACCCAGCCGGTAAAAGCTCTGGGGTTTTCATTAAGAAGGATACCTTCTCTGAGTCTAAAAAAAGCCGCAACCCTGGCTGATGTAGCCAGAGGTTTTTTACTCTTTTTTTTACAACCCATAAATCCGCTTCCATGAGGATTGAACCTAGGTTGGTGTGACCATACCACCGATCGGTAACCACTAGGCTAGAGGGCTTTAGGTTAACGGCTCAATCTCCAAGACAGAAGACACCGCGAGACACGCCCGCATCCTTTTTTCCCCTCTTTCTCTCTCCTCCTCCTAAGATTTTAATGACTTCTCTAAGGCCAGTCTGAGCTATGGTTTCTTGGATAATAAATACAGTGTATTAATGAAGAGAGAGGTGAAATAAGTTTTATTGAGATGAAACCCTCTATACACATTTACCCAAGTTGTGTCTTAGGCCAGTCTCAATGCATAGTTTCATCACACAGTTACCAAGACTGTCACGTTAGGCCAGTCTCAATGCACAGTTTCATCACACAGTTACCAAGACTGCCACGTCACATTATCATGGGATGAAACTCCCTCTCTCAGTGCATAGTTTCATGGCACAATTTCATATACAAGCTGTGGCATTTAATTCTTGCATGGTGTATGGCCAAATATGTCTAGGATGAAACAAAATTGCTCTCAATGCAAGTTTCATGTCTTGGTAACTGCACAGGGTGAGTGTCATGGTGATGACACTCCATTCTTCTCTTTCCTCATAATTACCCTGCCACATAAGCAATTTTGTTGATGTGTCATATAATTTAATGCCCATGAAACTCCCACTGAGACTGGCCTTATATTTATCATGGGATGAAACTCACTCTCTCAGTGCATAGTTTCATGGCACAGTTTCATATGCAAGCTGCAGCATTAAATTCTTGCATTGTGTATGGCCAAATGTGTCTAGGATGAAACAAAATTGCTCTCAATGCAAGTTTCATGTCTTGGTAACTGTACATGATGGGTGCCATTGTGATGACACTTATTTCTTCTCTTTCCTCATAATTACTCTGCCACTTAAGCAGTTTGGCTGATGTGTCATAACATTTAATGCCATGAAACCCCCACTGAGACTGGCCCAGTCTCAGTGGGGGTTTCATGGCATTAAATGTTATGACACATCAGCCAAACTGCTTAAGTGGCAGGGTAATTATGAGGAAAGAGTAGAAGGGAGTGTCATCACAATGGCACCCATCATGTACAGTTATCAAGACATGAAACTTGCATTGAGAGCTATTTTGTTTTTTCCTAGACATATTTGGCCATACACAATGCGAGAATTAAATGTTACAGCTTGTATATGAAATTGCGCCATGAAACTATGCACTGATAGAGAGTTTCATTCCATGGTAAATATGACATGGAAGTCTTGGTAACTGTATAATAAAACTATGAAATGAGAGAGAGTTTCATTCCATGGTAAATGTGACATGGAAGTCTTGATAACTATATAATGAAACTATGTATTGAGAAAGGCCTTACATGTTACCTTGGAAACAACAATAAATGAAACTATATATTGATGTACGTGTATTTCATTCTCGTTTTAATAGTTTTAATTTTTGTTGCACGATGTGCTACTCTAGGTAATCCTGATTTTGAAATATGCAGCTAATTATTGTGTGCATGCAGCTCCATCCCCTGCATGCATGTGCACTTCTGCAGGTGTTTAGTTGCGCCATTACGCGGGCTCTTGAATGCTGCACGTGGAGCATCCTTGCGGGCACAATTATTCTTGCATGGGTGTCCATGCGTGTGCTGTTGTTTGCTGCTAATGATCTCGTGGCTGCATGCATGCAGCGCATGAGTGTGTACGGCTGCTGCTCCTTGCTTGCAGCACAGAACGGCAGTTGATTGTATGGCGGACTCCTCGTTGCTAATCTGCTAATGGTGCATGCATGCATGTAGATAGGTCCATGGTTGGTTGCTTCAGTAGCGGAGATGATGCTCTTGGAATGAGGGCATTTTAGGTTTATTTTAAATCCAAATTCAAGCAGAAATCATGACATAAAAAATAGCATAAACATATATATATATATATATATATGATTCACCATGCTTATTTCAGAAGACATATCCATAAGGAAAAAACATAGGAGGTTCATAAGAAAGTACCGAGAGGCGGGACTAATTCCGAGGGAAACGGATGCGTCGTTACTTGACATTGCTAGTCAAGCCTGTTCGATATAGTTGATCAAGGGTCGATGCAGTGCAGATGATTGCTCCCCAAAAACTTGATCGCTCCTCTACTCCTCGGGTGCAGGGTCTGGATGAGGGCGTAGCTTCGGAGGCCTTCTCTTCCGGCAAAGTTCGTGCACACAGATCGCCGGAATGGGGAGAACTAAAAGGCAACACAGCGGGTGGAGCTTTCGTTTGTTGTTCCTCGAAGACAATGAAGGGGAGCCTCCCTTATAGGCACCATATGTGACCTTTGGTTGCCATGGTTAATGCCATGAAAGAGCACCATGAGAAACCTTTAGTTATCCAACTCAATGCCATCAAAGGCCAACATAGGAGAGGCATTTGACTGCCATGAAAAATGCCATCAAAGTTTGACCTTTTGCTGCCCATGTCAAGACCATGAAAATACTATCAAAGATGCTCCTTTGGCTGCCTATATTAGTGCCATCAAGATAGTAACTCTCTGCCATTGAAATGTATGTTGCTATGCACGATGACAACCATTGAACGATCACTAACTGCCAGCTTTCACTGGCGTCAGTTACTAGTCACTAACCACGTGTTACTTACTAGTCATAAAACCATGATTGACAATGGCAAAAACTTTCTTGACTTCCATATGTCATGTGTCTTGGAATTTATTGATTATGTCTAATAGGTCATTGGCCCAATTAATCTAACAATCCCCACCAAATTCCAAGGCATATTTTCAATTCCACCACTGTTTAATGTACCGGTGATTCGATGGAGACATGGTTAAGGTTTAACATCCATCTATATCATAAGCTATGCTTGGCCACAACTTAACATTGAACTATGCCTTGAATTGTCAGTCTTATGTGAATAAGTTTTACTAATGTTCGTTACCGATACCGGGCTGCAAATTGCTTCCCCTTTGGTAGGAGCATATAAGTCATACTCATGTGCCTTTCATGAGCCTCTATAGATTACCCAATCTCATAGCAGTCAACTCATATAGGTGCGCTCCTTCAAAGATATTTCTACAGGACAACATCTTTGCTTCAGTAAGCCACTCGGATCATATTAAAGTGTTAACCAACCTGCCATGCAGAAAAGGAGAGAATGCATCTCCAACGGAGTGAGTTTATAAGCAGAAAAAGTATTCTCCTTCTCAGTTAGTAAATAGCTTGTTTCGTCATCCTTCTTCATAAGATCTCCGATAAAAAAGGATAGGTTACCACTATAACATAACTCTTAAGTGGGTCCCAATCCCATCTCCTTGCCTCGTCGGTCACATTCCATGAAAGACCTTTAGTAAAAGGATCTGCTAGATTTTTAGAACTATGGACATAGTCCAATGCTATCACTCCAGAGTTTCTCAGTTTCCTGGCAGATTTCAACCACCGTTTCACATGTCTTCATGTTGTCTCGTGAAGTGCTCACCTTGACAATTATGGTTTGATTATCACAATTAATTAGAATAGCCGGTATCGGTTTCTCAACCACTGGCAAATTCATCAAAAGTTCACAAAGCCACTCGGCCTCAACTATGGCGGTATCCAAGCAACAAATTCTGCTTCAATAGTTGACCTTGTTAAGAGGGTTTAGGGTTACCCTGTGGGGATGTGACAGCAGAAAATGTTTTGGTGGAAGAACAATTCAGACTTTTTTTTATTTATCGTCTGAAATTAGCCCTTATCATCTGAGTTTTTGGGCTAAAGGACTAGCCATTTTTACCCTGCCTTTAGCCTCCTATTTAGATCACTCAAGGCTAATTGTTTGTTAGCTAAAGTTTTGCCAAGAATCGAATCAGGTGCTTAGAGCGAGGTCGCAGTTTTGCTGCAACTATTGGTTCATTTTGTTGCAAGACTTTAGCCATGTGAGATTCGAATGTTTAGTTACTAATAAAGAGTATTAAATATAGATTAATTACAAAATCAAATACACATATGAGGACTAATTTGTGAAACGAATCTATCAATCCTAATCAGTCCATGATTTGATAATGCGTGCTACAATAACATTTACTAATGATGATTTAATTGAACTTAATAGATTCATCTTGCATATTAGCATAGGGTTTCTGCAATTTATCTTATAATTAACTCATATTTAGTCCTTTTAATTAGCATCGGAACATTTGATGTGACGAGAGCTAGACTGTAGCCTCTGGATCTAAACACCTCTTTAGCAAAATTGTTGCCCAAAGTTATCTGATGAGAAGCTTTCCGTCGGAAGTTCGAGCATTATAAATAGGGATGAAAACGGATCGGATACGAACGGATATGCCCGGATACAAATACAGATATTTATTTTTTTGTCGGATCGGATTTGGATACGGAAAGTATAAAATATATTGGATATGCATCGGATATTTATATACATTACATATCTACAATAGACATTCAACTTTTGTTATGCGGATACGGATACGGTCGAATATTGATTTTTCGGTTTCGGATACGGTCTGTACCATTTAAGGCCTGAGGGCCTTCGGTCGTTCGGTCGGACGGAAAATATCCATACCACTTTCATCCCTAATTATAAATGTTCCATTTTACTCATATAATTGTTCAATTGTTGTTTGGCACTGATATTTATTGTTAATGTTTCAATAGATAGTCTACAGCTTAAGATCTTACTTATGTAGGCTCTCCAACAACATGAGGCAAACTCATTTTTGGGTCTCCTCAGGCTACTGTAGGCAATGCAGTTGTCTCCGACAGAGTATGCAAAGGGAGGATGCATTTTTGCATCGGAGGGGTGAGGTGAGCTAAAATTGGGTTCACTCTCTCCTCCCATGCATTCCTGCGCATGTGTACGGGAAATGGGAAATGCGGTTGCTGTTGGAGAAAGGTGAAATGGCAAGGGAATGCAAAGCACGGTAGATGGAAGCCAATTCTAAATTTGCCCCTTGAAATCGGGTCTTGTTGTTGTAGTCAGTCTGATGCCACTGGATTGTCATGACTCATTTTTTGTCTTGACTCATGAACCAGAGAAAAGCAGCGCCAAGAGGGAAAGATTCAAAGAAGACTACAAAGGAATGAAAGGCGGCCCGTCAGAGGAAGCCCAATATTTTAATGAATGGGCCTAACTCGTTGAAAAAATAGAAACGAGGCCCATGTACACGAGCAGCTGTCTCGGACAGCTTGCAAAAAAAAAAATGCAATGAGTTTTAATATTATCAACTTGGGGAAGGCGAAGAGCTTGATTTGGGATTTCCTGGCTCTCGGCAGCGACGAGCAGAAGCTCAATCTCGTCAGGCGATCCCTGACCAACTTGTATCCAGACCTTAAACTCGTATAAACCTAGTAGTGAATTCGATGATAGAGTATCGGTATCGTAACATAGATTACAGCATCGCATTCTTTGAGGGATAAGTGGATAGCGGTAGCGACTTTGGAACAGACTGACAGGCTGACATGTGAGCTGCGACCAAATCTAACCATGGCGGTGGCTCCGTCCTTCACCCCGCAGAACGCTTTCAGTGGATCCTTGAACTTGAGCCCTTCCGCCGAGTAACGCCACTTGGAGAACTCCTCGTGCTTCAGTGGGTTGTACATCAGTGGGTGCTCCGTGTCGACCAGGTCGCCCAGCGCGCGCACCGCGACGCCGTCCTTTCTGCCGGCCTCCGAACAGCACCGAGAACCTCTCGCGGTTGCTCGGCGTCCTCACGCGGTGGAGGCACGCCGGCACGCGCCCGTTCGTGACGACCTGCACGCACGCACGATGGCATGAGAGAACGAATCGAGCAGGAATCGTGAAGCGTGATCGGTCAGGGTCGTATCGTACCCTGAATTGCTCGCCGGCGACGATGGCGGCGGTGTCGGGCTTGGGAGGGACGGCGAGCCAGCGGCCGTCGCCGGCTTGCACCTCGAGCCCTTCCACCTCGTGCTGCACGATCGTGGTCAACATGCTGTCGTCGTAGTGCGCCACCATGGACATGCTCGTCTCCGTATCCGGCGGCGCGCCGTAGTGCGACAGCCTGCAGCCGTGGCCGAGCTGGTCCGAGTGGGCGCGGATGCTCTCTCCCCGGACGCCGAGGCTCTCCAGGACCATCGTCTCCACCATCTCCTCCAGCTTCAGCATCTTCTTGGCCCACGACATGATTGTACCACTGAGCATTTAGGTAAGGCGGACATGATTGAGTATAAAGGGGTTAACTCTGTTTCCCCCCAAATTCAGAACAGAGCATCGCAAGATTGCAGAAATAGAATGAAAGATAGGCTACAGACGATCAAGAAGAAGTTGGTCTCACTTACCAGAACTCCGGGTTACCGTCCGGCCAGAGCATGTCGGCGAAGCCGTGGACGCTGGCGGCGTTGGTGGGCTCGCCGACGCGGAGGCTGTCCCAGTCCATGCCGGGGCGCTGGCCGATGTAGCCCCTGAACTCGCCCTTGCTGGACACCGTCTGCTGCTTGACCTCGAGCGGGAGCGCGAAGAGCTCCGGCATGGCGCGGGCGAACAGCGCGCGGCGGAGGTCGTCGCCGAGCGCGTCGTGCGCGACGACGACGAAGCCGTGCGCCACCATGGACGCGGTCACCGCGTCGCGGGCGGCCTCCCACCCCGCCCCGCCGGGCACCACGCCGCGGAGGTCCACCGTGGGGATCGCCATGGCTTGCGCCGGATCACGGGCGTCTCTGTGGCTTTGCTGCTGGATCTTTGCTTTTCTGTTTCGCGTGGTGGGTAGCAGGCTAATAAGCTAGCAGCTGCAGAAAGGTCAACAGGGTGGAGTGGTTCAGTTCATCATGTGACGCGGCTGGGGACTTGGGCAGTTGGCGTTATGTATTCGGACGAGCGAATCGTTCTTGTCGTGGCCTCATCATGCGCAGCTCAGCAAACTGCTATTTTTTTGTGTCAACGCTCTCCGGACTCCAACTCATTTGAAACACGCAAAGTGCAATAACAGTGAAAGGAAACAAAATCCGGCGCATTTTAGAATTGGTGCAAAGGCATTGTAAAAGAAAGACGAACCGAAAAGACTATAATATGACATCTCTTCTCTTGGAGACTTTAGGAGAGAAAGTTCCAACTATGCTGTATCCAACCTCCTCAGGCTAATAATCGAATCCAAGCGTTGTCTAATGGTTGTAATTTTTTTTTCCATATATAGGATAGCCTCACCCATATAAACTTGGGTGTATATACGATTCCTCACGATATGTTCCTTTCAATATTTTTCTTGTTGGATTTAGGCTAATCCACGGCTAGCTTTTGTTATTTTCAAGCACTATAAAAAGCCTATACATCTAAATATTAATAAAGTCAGCTCACGAGGCTTATCACGGAAAAGAAAATAGTAACATTAATAAGGCATGCAGGATTTTAAATACGACATTGGATCCTAATATACTGATACCAATATGCGTCCATTAAAAGTATCGGCATGATATCTAATATAGCACTTTATAAATGGCCACATGGGCCGCCCAGCACGACACGGCACAAGCATGTTGCAGCATAGGCACGACACGTCATGGCAACACTTTTGTGTTGTGGCATGTCAGCAATAAGTGCCACAGCTACCGCCTAGACATGACACTCCGGCCTCTTAGCCGTGCCATGCTAGAGAACACTTGCACGATAGTAGCCCATCGTGCTAGCCCATGGCGCAGGCACCAAAAGATCACTCATTCAATAGCTTTCATCAAAAGCAACGCGGATTCAACCATTTCACCATTGGAATAACATATTAGGCCTCACAAACATGAAAAAACACACCATAATAGTTGGTGGAGATGGAGAAGACGATGACACGAGCACTGGTACAACCAAAGCCCCAAGCCAAAGGTGGCTACGGTTTCAGGCGATGTGGCGTATATCCGGCGGCCAGAGGGGGGGAGGAGGTCGGCAGCGTAGATCCGACCTTCAATGGTGGAGAGAAGACTGCACATGCACTAGCACGACCAAAGCCCAAAGCCAAACGTGGCTACGGTTTTCAAATGGAGTGGCTAGCAACTTAGATTTGGCGGACAGGAGGGGAGGAGAAGGTGTTCGACGGCGAGGATCCGATTGCCAAGGCCTTGAGGATAGTCGAGTCGAGAGACGAACATGCGACCAATAATATTTATAAAAATATTATCTACATATGAATAGTTACGTATCATGAAATTGTTGTTTCTTTTGGGCATTCATGTTAATTTTTAGGAGATGTGTCATAAAATATGAATATTAGAGAGCCTTCATGTTTATTATTATGTGTGCCATGTTTGTATAAAAGTTGTCTTTGACTTTCTCATGGAAATCGAAGCACATAGCCATCAACGCTCTAATCATCATTTGGTAGAAAATTTGTCCATTCCCATTGTAAATCTTTTTTTTTGCAAAAAACACAATACATGTGAAGACACTCACAAATACACATGCACACTCACCCTATGAATACACACATGCAACCCTACACTATGAGCACATCCGAGAGACTGAACTGGCTGATCTCAAAGTTGATGAAGTTACCACACATCTCGCTATCGACAGGTATTTTCTACATCTAAATTACCCTCCTCTGACATTACTAATTGGAGGCTATGTCCTAATCCCCTAAAATGCGGTAGAAAACTAGATAAATCCTATAAAATTTATAATAAAGGAAATACACGGCTCTTAATATTCTTCAAACCTTTGAAAAAGGCATCTTATCCTTGATCTCCCTTCCCGCGTCATGTGACCCTCAACTACATACTGATCCCACACGGTGACACGGAGGATCCTCGCGAGACGTCTCCATCCAAATCGATCTACTCTTATCCCTCACGCCACGATGACCATCGCAAGAGAAAGAAACTATTTTCCTCATCTCTTTAGCTCCCCCTCCTTTTCCTTGGACAAAGAAGGTAACTAATCAATTGATCTGATCAGGACTAATGATGAATTGATCCTGTATAGTGTATGCCCTTGATCTTTCTCTCTCTCTACCCTTCTCTTCCAATTACATACAGGATGAAAAGGATCAAACTGATGTAGTTACGTGGAAAAATAGAGTGATGTGGATTGTGGAAAGAGTATTGTTCCAGAGATGGTACGGTCTTCAATTCTTCGTTGATGCAGACGCACCATGCTTGCTGCTGCCACTGCCGGATTCATCCTTTTTTTTCTTCCTGATAGGTTCATTACGTCAGTTACGGTTACCGCACTAACGGCGCCTCCAACGACGTGGCAAATCGGCAGCTGATGTCTGTGTGAAAGAATAAACAAAGAGAGGGAAAAACATAGAACACATTAATATATGCGGTGGGAGCAGGCAGTAAGAGACGTTGGTTTCCTAGGAAAGTGTGCGAGCCTGGCGACTTTCTGGTCGCTAGCGAGCTGCCAAAACGCATTCTCTGTCCTCCACATCACATAAAAGATGACCTTGGCTGGAGATTTGGACTGCCGTTGGGGACGCCCTAATAATCTGAGACTTTTGGGCCCTGGTTGTTCTATTGGTACCTTTTTCCTTTCATTGTACACCACTGCAAGCAAGCCAGAACTTGTTGTACGTGACACACGGATTTTGATCGGTCTTGAATTATTGGCACTTCGGCAGGGGCATTCTCAAAGTTGACGATGAACCTCACATGCCAGACCTTGGCACAGGCTGCTGTGTGCGCAACATGTACGCCAACATCATGCCATACAGGCGCTTTGCGGTACCATTGTACCGATGTCTTACGCTCTCCATAGGTGAAAGTGCAGCTGTAAGAAATCATTCTGAACGGCACAATGAGAAGGACAAATTAAACTCATTGGTATGTCTTCACTCTTCACGTACCTATTTGTCTTTTTTTTAATACATCACGTACCTATTTATCGATTGGTGACAGGGTAAGAGTCAAGAAGGATTTGCTTCAGAACGAGGCCACAGGCCCATATGCACTCAATCCATATAGCCACCTTCAGAAGCCCAAACAGCATGATGCCCAAAGCCCAACCTCTCGAAATATCTCTCACCCAAAAGCCCAAATAGCATTCTCCGCATCAAACAAAATAGAGATTACCAAAATAATTTACTAACCCCAACTCAGTGCACAATCCTCCTCACAGCTTGTACTGGTTCCTGTATAAGACCGAAGCCACGGAAAACAACTCCAATCAAGCACTCTTCCCCGGCTAGCAAACTGCCGCTCAGCCGAAAATTACTGAAAATAGTATCAACACGAAATAGTTTCAGTTTTATACGGTGGCAATGGCACTGTCATCCACAAAAGATTAAAGGTTCATATGGATGAAAAAAAGTGGCACAAGAATCTTCCATCTTTGCATCGACGGCATATAAGATCAGCATCTTCAGTGGGCATTCTATCGGTAAAAACGAACTAAAACTTCTGGAGTTCTTCTGATGCATCCTCCTCTATTCCGCATATTGCCTTTAGTGGATCGCTGAACTTGCTCCCTTCCGTGGACAAACGGAACGCCGAGTACTCGTCGGGCCTGCTGGGGTTGTATACCAGAGGACGCCGGCCTGTCCAGCGCCCGCACCACGGCGCCGGGCTTGTTCCGGGAGCCAAACAGCACCGAGAAGCGCTCGCGGTTGCTCGGCGTCCTCACGCGATGGACACACGGCATCACCCTCCCGTTCGTGCCCACCTGTGTGTGACGAGGACAGACGTGTAATACCACGGTGTGAGAAATTGTAGATGGGTTTGCGTCTGGGGAGAAGAGCCGGCCGGACATACCATGAACATCCAGCCGGCCACGAAGGTGACGGTGTCGTCGTCGAGAGGGACGGCGAGACAGCTCCCGTCCTTGGCCTGCACCTCAGAGGCCTTCCACCTCGTGCTGCACGATGGCGGTCATCATGCCGTCGTCGCGGTGCGCCGGCATGGAGATGCCCGTCTCCGTGTCCGGCGGCGCGCCGTAGCGCGACAGGCGGACGCCGTGCGTCAGCGAGACAGCGAGTCGAGGTGGGCGTCGATGCTCCGTTCAGGGACACCAAGGCCCTCGAGGGTCATCCTCGTCACCATCTCCCTGATTCCCAGCATGCTCTTGGCAAATGACACGAATGTGTCGCTGGAACGACCGAACGAAGCACACCACGAGCAAGAAATTTTCTCCATGAATCGTCTATGAAATGGTATGTATGCACAAGAACAAAGGATGCAAGATGGCACATATAATGGCCAAAGTGATGTTCTAAGTTCTAACCAGAAATCGGGGTTGCCCTGTGGCCAGAGGAGATCAGCGAAGGCACGGACGCTGCCAGCGTCGCAGGCCTCCTCGACGCGGACGCTCTCCCATGCCATGCCAGGGATCTGACCGACGTAGCCTTTGAATGGCCCCACGGAAGAGACGTTCCGCTTCATGCTCTCCAGCGGGAGCGCGAAGAGGTCCGGCAGGGCGCGGCCGAACAGCGCTCGCCGGAGGTCCGGGCCGAGCGCGTCGTGCGCGACGACGACGCAGCCGTGCGCCACCATGGACGTCACCGCGTCGCGGGAGCCTGGCTCGCCGCGCTGCAGCACGCCGCGGAGGTCAACCCTGGAGATCTCCATGGCTCGCGCCGCTCGGTGCGGGCTGCGGCTTGGGTGGATGACGGGCGACTCTGTGCTAGTTCGCCGGCGCCGCTGGGGGCTTTGCCTTTTTTTTATTCCGGGGGGGGGGGGGGGATCGTGATCGTCCTTTAGGTCAAGAAACTATTATGTCTACGGATGAAAGTGGCATGGACGTCCGACCGACCGACCGAAGGCTCTCAGACCTAAATGGTACAGATCGTATTCGAAACCGGAAAATCAATATCCGACCGTATCCGTATTCGCATAACAAAAGTTGAATGTCTATTGCAGGTATGCAATGTATATCAATATCCGATACATATCCGACATATTTTGTACTGTCCGTATCCGAATCCGATCTGACAAAAAAATAAATATCTGTATTTGTATCCGGACATATCCGTTCGTATCCGATCCGTTTTCATCCCTAATTATGTCTCAACTTTCCCTAATTTGAAGTGTGCTTGCTTAGTTACTGTAGTTTTTTATAAGTTTGCTTAGTTAATTTTTTTAGCATGGTTTGGTTAGTTAAATAAAAGTTATATATTTTTTTAGGGTTATCGATGAGCGGACGGACCTAGTACATCGAGGAATATTTTTTCCATATATTATTTATTTTCTGAATTTTTAAAAATATATACCTTAAAATGTTTTGCAAAAATATCATCCTACTGCCAGTTCATTTGGCGAAAGCAACTTATCGCCAGATGAACCGGTGGAATGTTACGATAGCAAACATATAGCTGAATGAATCAGTGGAATTTTGTATCTCCATACACGTCACTTTTCAAAAATCATAACTAATTTATATGAAGTCGAACGGCGATGAACCTTACATGCGTCGACCAGATCTACACTTTGTAGTTCGAGAAGAGAATGGAATGTGTTGCGGCCGTAACTTTCTAGCAAAATAGCCATGGGCTTTTTCAGCTCTTCTTTTAGCTCTCACAAGTTCGCTCCAAAAAAGTCTCGGGCCGAAATAATGCTAGCTTCTTGTATTGATCAAAAAGAGGGAAATAACAGCCCATGGGCCATGGCAGTTTAAAAGGGGGAAAAAGTTCTACTGAGGTCCCTCAACTTTTGCTCAAGTCTGGTTTAGGTCTCTGAACTATAAAACCGGGTAAAACGCGTCCTTCAACTTTTAAAACGGCTATATTACGTCTCTCAGCGGTGTTAGAGGGTTGTTTGCTACGGTAACTATGGGCTTGCTACAGTTACTGCCGATTTTCATTTCCTTTTCTTTATTCAATTTCACTAAATATTTGAAAAATTATAGTAAATCACATAAAAATCATAAAATTATAGTCAATCACTAATTTCACAAAAATTTTGTTGCACCAATTCATAGATGCAATTTATATTATTTCCAAACGAGCATAGATCTAAAGGTGCAACAAAAATTTTGTACTAAAGCAGACCATAATATATATTCAGTGTGTAGATCTACTCATATAGAGTCCAATAAAATTAGAGTTTTCTTTTTATGATTTTTATGTGATTTACTATAATTTTTCAAATATTTAGTACAATTAATAAATAAAAGAAAATACAAAGCTGCTGTAACTATAGCAAACCCACGGTTACGGTAGCAAAACAACCGTCTAAAACCGCTGAAGGACGTAATATGCACGGTTTTAAAATTTGAGGGACGCGTCTTACCCAGTTTTATAGTTCAGGGACCTAAACTGGACTTGGGCAAAAGTTGAGGGACCTCGATATGACTTTTTCCTTAAAAAGGTTGAGTACCTGAATCAACCCAATCCAGAAGGCCCATCCTGATTACGCTCAGCCATTTGTGGCTCCAGATTTGAATTCTGAAATTGGCGCGCATCTCGATTCCTGCCGGCCGCCAAGTCCTCGCCTGGAGGACAGAGACCCGAGACTGCCCACTGCCCTGCCCTTCACTGCATGGTTGAACGGTACTATTTTGCCGACTGCGCCGATGGCTGACCTGAATTTGTGAGCGTGTTAGATGGTGTTTGGCTGAATGTATCAAATAATACATGTCTAGATGATTCTGAATGGTGTGATTCAACTAAATTTGATGAATCATATATATGGTCCACCACTCTTAATAATAGATTGCCTAGGTGGGATAGCTTCATCATATATAGAGTTGAACAGTTCACTTAACCAAACATTAGGATGACTATTAATATAGAACCATTCCTTAATCATACGGTGCATCTAGCCAAACACTAACTTACTTTCTGCAGTGTTCTGTATATATGAACCTTCTGAGAAGTGTACGAGCTGAAGATCGAGCCAGTGGTCATGGTGATAACAAATTTTTAAATTAAGCACCAAGGTATATTCAATTGTTCTTATCTTTTCATAATATCTCATTTTCACTCAAACGATGGCTCCAATATGTTATTTTGGCAACAACCGCCTAATAGGTCTGCAAATAAATGGTCTAGACAAGTAGCTTTGTACCCAAGGGCATATAAAAAAATTCCATTGCAAACACACCTGCCTCCTGCCATCACATTAGTCACATTATATGCATGCTTGGCGCATAAAAGTTGTACTAATTGATTAACATTTGATCTACTTAGAAGACGCTGATTTCGTAACAACTGATAATATCATGACGAATCTATGATTAAAGACTATGCTTGAAGCTTGTGAGTCTTATGCTTTAGATACTAATGAACCGAGGAGGAAACTGATATGCTACTTGCGAGATAGAGATTTGCTGTTCTAGATCGTTAAATTCTGAACCGAGCCGAGCCGAGCCATCTCGCGAGTTGTGTGGTCACGGACCAACCAACAAAGTTCCGAGCAAAGTGTTCTGCCTTACAAGTTTCCATTTTAGGGGCAATTTGGACATTCTAAAATTGGACAGCGAACCTAAAGTTGACTTGGACTTCATAAACAATGAGCCGTGTTGTGTCGTATCCTACCAAGCAACAGCTAGCTCACCCACTGGCTTGGCTTTTTTAATAATTTATGTAATAGCAGCCACCTAAACAGAGAGAGTCACGTGTCACGACAAAAGCCCCATATCTCATCTCAGGCCATATCGTCGTATCATATATTTTCATGTGATGAGCAGTCGCCCGAAGGACCACTCACCAGTCTGCACTCCACCTAACGGTCTCATCTGCAAGCTCGGTGTCCTCCCAGTTCCCAGAACGTTACTTGCGCATCACACCCTATCACTACCTACTCCCTCCGTCCCAAATATAAGCATTTATAGGTTTGGTCAAAGTCAATAGTTTCAACTTTGACTATGAATAATAAAAAAAATCGTAATGTTTGATTATCTATAAAGTATGTAATTAGATTCATCATGAAACTAACTACCATAATATGTAACTCTTCATGTTTAAAACAAACTATTTTTTTGTATATATTTATAGTCAAAGTTGATAAATGTTGACTTTGACAAAACGCAAAAATACTTATATTCTGAGGCGGAGGTGGTAAAAGAGTCAAAACCTCACATTCTCCCAAGTCACAAGACATGGCCTCCACGGCAATGGCAGGCACCTGCGCGGGCTGGAGCCCGGTGGTCTGGGTTGGGCGGAAGCCCGTGCCACGGTGACCGCGTCGATGGAGGCACACGGCGCCGTCCTCGTCGCGCACGACGCTCTCGGCGCGGAGCTCCGGCAGCGTCTGTTCGACCACGCCGCGCCGGAGCTCTTCGCGATCCCGGCCAAAGTCAAGCGGAGCCTCGTGTCCGGCCTGATCCACGGGTACATCGGGCCGAGGCCCGAGGCTCCAGTGTACGAGAGCGCGCGTGTCTGGGAGGCGGCCGTCGACGGCACCGTCGTCCGCGACGTTGCCGGCGTCGTGTGGCCTCATGGCAACCCTGCGTTTAGGTATGTGCCTAGAGGTTACATCTTGGTATATCCTCGCCAAGCTTATCGCAGAATCAAAAGCGTAGCAAGGCTCTAGTTGCTTGGTGTGTTTGTGACTTTGTTTGGTGTGATGTGATCGATGCATCATGCATGTGCAGCGACACAATCGGAGAGTTCGCAAAGAACATGCTGGATCTGCAGAAGACGGTGGAGGCGATGATCCTGGAGGGCCTGGGCGTCGGGAAGGAGCACATCGACTCGCACCTCCGGTCACTCAACTACAGCGTCCGGCTCTCGCGTTACGGGTCGCTCGCCGAGATGGGGAACGAGATGTTCATGCAGGCTCACAAGGACTGCACCGTGCTGTCCCTGCTCTCGCAGCACAACGTCGACGGCCTCGAGCTGCAGCTCAACGACGGGAGCTGGCTCGCCGTGCCCGCTGAGCCAGATACCTTCACCGTCGTCGCCGGCGATCTGCTCACGGTACACGGCGAATAATGAAACCTGGAGCTACATAGCCCCTTTTGACTCGATTTCAACCTTCAATTATTCGTTGGATGGTGGCGATGATGGCTGTTAATTTGCTCGGTATATAATATATGTATGCAGGTGGTGACGAATGGGAGGGTGCCGACGAACGTCCACCGCGTCAGGACGCCGAGCGACCGCGAGCGGTTCTCGGTGCAGTTCGAGTCGAGGCCAAAGTATGGCTGGACAGTGTGCCCGGTGGACGAGCTCGTCGACGAAGAGCACCCTCGGCAGTACAACCCCTGCAACTTTGATGAGTACGTTGACTTCAGGTTCATGGGAGATGGGCGCAAATCAAGTCACCCGTTGAAGAGCTTCTGCGGTGTTGTCAAGGATGAACAGTGATGGATACCGTTTGCTTACGTTGCTGTTATTCGCAGTTTGGAAACTTTGCTTCCAGCTGTAATGTCCTTTTCTTTCAAGGAATCCATATGTACTGTCCTTAAACGTACGTGAACCTCGTTATTACACTACCGGAATACAGACGTTTGTTGTATGCTTGTGTGAGCTTGTGGAGATAGTGTGGATGCTAAAGTGATCCAGGCAGGACGTGGTCAACCATGGAAATTCGCAATCAACACGAGAACTATAAGCATTAGCTAATTTCATTGTTCATTATGCTTGACTTCACCGAGATCAGCAGAAGGCCTTCAACAGGTCACCTGGCTTGCGCCCATCCCAGTAAACTGGGAATCGACATATTTGCTAAAGTTACAGACTGTCTTGGTGTTGTACAGCAGCAGAGGTAGAAGTCAACATGGACGAAATATACTCTTGGACAATTCCAACATGGAATTCTATTGTATTTTTTTTTCATTTAAATATCCCCTCACTCCTGATTCTCTTGATTCCATCTATAATCACTGTTTATCAGCTCACATATTGTAACACCCTAAATTTCATCGCATCTTTAAATTAGGAATCCTACGAAAAATTTCTGGAATTGTTGTGAAATTCAAAATTAAATTTATAGGAGTATTGCTTTGACTAGGCATTTTAATCGTTTTATGAATAAGAACTAAAATTAAATATAGGATCACATTTTTGTTTGAAGCATTTCATGCTGGTGCATTTCTACTTTGAGTGTTAATCGTGTTCGTTTGAATTTTTCCAAAGACAATGATGTTAAATTTTACATATAAATTTTCACAAAATGGCTAATTGTCTTGGCTGCTTCTCATTTCCAAGATAACTTCCGCTTGTGTCCTCTCTTTTGGCAGGTATGTACTAGTATGTGGTGCATGCTGGCCGCAGAACTAGTGTGTTCTCCGCTAGGGCGGCATGGCATGCTCATGTCGACGGCTTTAGGGTGCCTGCTACAGAAAAATTAAGACAATAGAAGAGGCTGTGGCAGGATTCCATGCTGACAAAAATTGAGCGAAATTGTTGCTGAACAAAAATCCAGCTGTTGTGTGGCTTTTGAACTGAGTAGTGGTAACTTCACCATTGTATGCAAGTGGTAACTCCATCAACACTTATATAGCCAACCAAACACAGCAATTGCATCTTTCATTTTAAAAATGGTGCTCATCCGTGTAACCAAACAGCTGATTTCTAGAGCTTGGCCCGGTGCAGCCAAGTAAACAAATAAGGCGTCCTTACAAGCGTTCATCCTGGCTCCCGCTGGCTTGGCTACCTGGTGCGAGCCAGGCTCAGCCTAGCTGGCATCCAAACGTACCCTAAGAGCCAGCTACTCTTCTTGCATATCAAGTTGTTTTCAGTCGGCTAGTTTCATTTTGAAGTTTTCATTACACACACTGTATTTGTTTTCAGCAACATATATTTGATTTCTTCTTTTGAGAAAAAAGTGCAAACTGAATTTGGGTCCTTTTCCATTCGTGAACATTTTCATCGTTACATGCAAACCCGAGTGCTCACCACAAACTGCCGAGCAAGCGTTCTGGCTTATAAGCTTCCATTTAAAGGGCGATTTAGACATTCTAAAATTAGACAGTGAACCCAGGATTGACTTTAACTTCATAACCAGTGACCCGTGTCATATCCTACCAATTAGATTGGACACACCACTGGCTGTTTGTAACTATTTATACAATAGCCACCTAAACAGAGACTAATAGACAAGTGGCACGAGAAAGCCCCATATCTCAGGCCATATCATATATTTTTATGAAATACGCACTCGCCCAAAGGAGCACTCACCGCTTCACCAGTCTGCACTCTGCACTCATATAACAGTCTCATCCTCTGGCTCGGTGACTTCCCTGAACGTGCACATCACAGCCAACTAGCAGAAGCAACAAAACGAGTCAAAATCTCAGAAGACGATGGCCTCCACGGTGACGACGGGCATGATCAGCAAGGTGGACCTGTGCTGTGCGGGCTCAAGCCCGGTGGCGCCCGGCGTCGTCCTCGTCGTCTTGGCACGAAAAAGCCCCATGTCTCGACCATATCATATATTTTCATGTGATAAGCAGTCTCCCAAAAGGAGCACACCTAATATTAATAATAGTCTCCTCTGCTACCTCGGTGTCTTGCCAACAATTAGTCACATTATATGCATGCTCGGCGCATAAAAGTTGAACCAATTGATTAACATTTTATCTCATCAGAATATGATTTTATAACAAATTATAATATCATGATGAATCTATTATTAAAGCCTATGCTTGAATTATCTTGTCGATCTCATATATGCTCTAGATATTGACGAACTTTACGAAACCCATATGCGACTTGCGAAATAGGGATTGGCGGGATATTTAATTTTTTTGCCATCCTTACGAACAGCTAGCATTCAAATGTCAACTTTAGAAAATGATCCTACATTTTTGCTACTGGAGAGAGAAGGATTCTTCTAGAATAGCCAAATCGCATACGTGACATGCCACTTCGGACAGCCAGCGTGGACAGCCCATGTGAAATGACCTACTTTACCCCAGACATCTGCTCCTTGTCACCTCCCTCTTCTTATGACACATGGGTTCCACTCGGGCTACAAAGTGCTGCTTGATTATACATAGGGCTGGACAAAATGCTTGATGCTTGTTAGCTCGCTTGGCTTGTTACCAGCTCGGCTCGGCTCGGCTCGGCTCGGCTCGAGAGCCGAGCCGAGCAAGAGTTTTGGCTCTTTAAGAATAACGAGCGAGCCAAGCTGCTCGCGAGCCCGCTCGTGAGCTTAACGAGCTAAGGAACCAGCAGCCAGGAGCGGCCCAAAGAAGGCCCAACAACGGAACCCTAGCTATGTAACCCCCCTCCCCACCAGGGTTAACCTTACCGAACCGGACGGCCGAACCGCCGCCCGGCGGTAGCGGTAAACCGGTCCGGTTGGACCGGTTACCGGTGGAAACCGAATAAATTCGAATTTTGAATTCAAATTCGGTTTGAGCGGTTAGCCGGTCAGTTTGACCGGTTAGCCGTTCGGTTTGACCGGTTAGCCGTTCGGTTTGACCGGTTTTTTTCTTTTTCTTTTTTGATTTAACTTGTATTTGCCAAAAAAAATGTCAAATGAGCAAATATTTTGAAAACTTTTTACACCAATAGATTACGCACACCTTGAAGTATTTTTAGGAATTTTTACGATATTTTTTCATTTCTAAATTTAAATTTGAAAATTTTGAATTTCCACAGGTTCAAACCGCCCCGAACCGCTACCGGTCCGGGGCGGTTTGGTCGGGAACCGGTCAAACCGGACCGGTTCCCGACGGTAAGGTGAACCCTCCTCCCCACTCGTCTCGTCCAGACGTTTCTCGGTTTATCCTCCGCTTCTCTGCGGCGCCGCCACCGGCCGCAGCTGTGCAGCTCGCTCGCCCTCCCGCTTCCTCCCTCGCTCTCATCTGCCGACGCCATCGTAGGCTAGCGGCTACCGTTCCTCCCCTACCTCTAGTGTGCAGTTGCTGTCCGATGAAGCAACGCAGCAGCACATGCGAGCAAGTGGCCTGCCGTCCGGCGTCGGCCTCTCGCTCCGTGATCTGGCTGGCTAGCTTCTTGAATTTTCTTTTCTACTTCTTCTTGGTTCACGGTGAGAACACGTGCGTGCTAGATCTTCTGTCTTGAATCTTCTCTTTTCACTTTCTGCTGGTTATTGGATCAGTGTTCGAGTATTTTAGCTTTGATTTGTGAGTTTTTTCTGGATTTCAGAGGTGCTTCTATTCAAAATCCATGATTTGGCTTTCATTGACGAAATTATGCTGGATCTCAATAGGAGTAAAGATCTGTTGCTGACTGTATACTTTGATTTTATTTGTGATGATTTGCTAATGCACCGGCTCGCGAGCTGTTCGAGCTGGCTCGCGAGCTAAGTCGAGCCGAGCCAGCTCGTTATCCACCCCTAATTACACACATTGTATTTGTTTTCAGAAACATAATATTTGATTTTGTCTTTTAAGAAAAAGGCGAAATTGAGTTTGGGTCTTTTTTTCCAATCGTTTCTGAACAATTTCATCCTTGCAAGGCTCGCGAGTCTTCACAGTAAACTGCCGAGCAAGTGTTCTGGCTTAGAAGTTTCCATTTTAGGGACAATTTGGACATTCTACAATTGGACAGTGAACCCAAGGCTGACTTGTACTTCGTAAACAATGAGCCGTGTCATACACTCCCTACCAATGGAAAGAGCTAGCTCACCCACTAGCTTTTTGTCTATTTATGCAATAGCCACCTAAACAGAGACAGAGTCAAGTGGCACGACAAAGCCCCATATCTCATGTCATATCGTATATTTTCATGAGATGCACAGTCGCCCAACCCAAAGGAGCAGTCACCAGTCTCCACCTAATAACCGTCTCGTCTTCTGCTACCTCGGTATCTTCGCAGAACGTGCGTGCGCATCACACCAAACTTGCAGGTCAGGGTCAACAAAACAAGTTAAAAGTATCAGAAGACACGGCCTCCATGAGCATGATCAGCAAGTGAACCTGCGCGGCCTCAAGCCCAGCGGCGGCCCTGGGTGGGCGGAAGCCCGGGCCGCGGTGACCGCGTCCATGGTGGCGCACGGCGCCGTCCTCGTCGCGCACGACGACGCTCTGGGAGCGGAGCTCCGGCGGCGACTGTTCGAACGCGCCGCGCCGGAGTTCTTCGCGATCCCAGCCGACGTCAAGCGGAGCCTCGTGTCTGCCCCGATCCACGGGTACATCGGACCGAGGCCCAAGGCGCCGGCGTACGAGAGCTCGCGTGTCTGGGATTCGGCCGTCGATGGCAGGGACGTTGTGCAGCGACACAATCGGAGCGTTCGCGAAGGACATGCTGGATCTGCATAAAACGTTGGAGAAGATGATCCTGGAGGGTCTGGGCGTCGGGAAGGAGCGCATCGACTCGCACCTCCGGTCGCTCAACTACAGCGCTCGGCTCTCTCGCTACGGGTCACTCGCCGAGATGGGGAACGAGACGTTCATGCAGGAGCACAAGGACTGCAACGTGCTGTCCCTGCTCGTGCAGCACGAAGTCGACGGCCTCGAGCTGCAGGTCAACGACGGGAGCTGGCTCGCCGTGCCCGCTGAGCCGGGCGCCTTCGCCGTCGTCGCCGGCGAGCTGCTCACGGTTGTGACGACTGACGAACGGGAGGGTGCCGGCGAACGTCCACCGCGTCAGGACGCCGAGCGACCGCGAGCGGGTCTCGGTGCAGTTCGAGTCGAGGCCAAGGTCTGGCTGGACGGTGCACCCGGTGGAGGAGCTCGTCGACGAGGAGCATCCTCGGCAGTACAATACCTGCAACTTCGATGAGTACGTTGACTTCCGGTTCGTGGGAGATGGGCGCAAATCAAGTGACCCGTTGAAGAGCTTTTGTGGAGTAGTCAAGGATAACAATGAAAGTTAACTTAAGGCCTTGTTTACATCGTCAATTTTCACCAACTTTCCAGTTACATCGAGTCACATCTTCTCTTACAAACAAACTTACCAATACACTATTCATACCTCCAACTTTCTCTAACTTCTCCAACTAAAGAAGGCCTTTGCAGCAGACTTCAATGGAGGCGCACTGGATGCTCTGTGCGCAGGGTCCACCTTACCGTCGGGAACCGATCCGGTTTGACCGGTTCCCGACCAAACCACCCCGGACCGGTAGCGGTTCGGGGCGGTTTGAACCGGTGGAAATTCAAAATTTTCAAATTTAAATTTAAAAATGGAAAAATGTCGTAAAAATTCCTAAAAATACTTCAAGGTGTGTGTAATCTATTGGTGTAAAAAGTTTTCAAATATTTGCTCATTTGATATTTTTTTTGGCAAATACAAGTTAAATCAAAAAAAAAAGAAAGAAACCGGTCAAACCGACCGGCTAACCGCTCAAACCGAATTTGAATTCAAAATTCGAATTTGTCCGGTTTCTAGCGGTAACCGGTCCAACCGGACCGGTTTACCGCTACCGCCGGGCGGCGGTTCGGCCGTCTGGTTCGGTAAAAAAACCCCTGTCTGTGCGTCGCTGCTGTTCCCATGTCGGAAACTTTGCTTCCAGCTGTAATGTCATTTTTCAACAAAAACGCGTTTCCGAAATCCCAGATGTCCTGTCCTTGAACGTGAATCTAGTTATTATTAGCTTCCAATAAAAACTCGAGCTACCAGATGGAAGCTATACGAGTGAGCTTGTGAAGATAGTGTGGATCCAAGCTGATGTGATCCAGGCAGGACGTGGTCAACCATGGAAACAGTTTGTAACGTAGACACACCTGCCACATCAGATGTTTGATACTAGTTAGAAGTATTAACTATAAATTAATTACAAAACTAATTATATAGATCGATGGAGAGTAAATAGCAAGACGAATCTATTAAAAGAAACTAATTCATCATTAGACACAGACGTGCTACAGTAAACATGTGCTAATGATGAATTCATTATGCTTAATAGATCAATCTCGTGATTTATGCTCCATGTGTGTTATTAGCTTTTTAATTGGCTCATGTTTAGTCCACCTAATTTGCATCTGGACATTTGATGTCACATATGTTGAACTAACATGGATCCAAACATGCTATACTCATTAGCTAATTTCTTTAATTGTTCATTATACTTGACTTCCCGAGATCAGCAGAGGCCTTCATCAACGAGTCGCTTGGCTTGCACCCATCCTGGAAAACTAGAAATAATCGATGTATTCGCAATGGCAAAACAACCAATCTCATCCTCCAACTTTTGCCTGTGGGTCAACTTAGTCCTCCAACTTTCGCAATGTCCAAATTAGTCCCTCCACTTCTATAAACTGGATCAACTTAGTCCCTGAGCCGAGCTGGAGAGCCACGTCGGCGTTCCACGTCATCCAACATGCTCATCTTCTTCTTTGTTCCTCCTGGTTAGACAGAAACAAGCCTGGTCGGACATTGTGAAAGTTGGAGAACCAAGATGACCCTTGGGCAGAAATTGGAGGACGAGATTGGCTATTTTGCCTACGCTAATGTTACAGCCTATCCAGGGATTGTACTGCAGAGGTAGAAGTCGCCAACATATTTGGTCCGCCACAGACACAAACTACGCCAAAGCTGAATGAGATCCTCTATAGTTTTCAATGTTGGCATAAGAAAGCAGTCTGTCCACTAGTGCAAGGACTCAGGTGGCCATGAGAAAGCACTGGCGTCTCCCTGGAGAGCATCTGTTTAGCTACTCTGGCCCGGACTGGCTGCTCCTACTTCTGGATGCTTGCTCGGAGGGACAGAGGGACAACACTAAACTTGTGTTGTGGAGAGCTTGGACTCTCCATAACAATATCACTCATCAATCGGGGCCTTCTGATATCGCTAATTCAGTGCACTTCTTACTTGCCTTGCAGTCCTCACTGTGTCAAAACCGGCAAGGAATTGTTGCTCTTGATAGTAAGGGCAAGTGCCCCTGTACCCAACCGACAATACAGGGAAGAAGGAGAGAACTTCAGTTTGTGCACACTAGAAAAATGGGAGAGGCCACCGGTAGGATGGGTGAAAGCTAATGTCGATGAATCCTTTGTACCTCAAACCGGTGATGCAGGTATTGGGGTGGTAGTCAGAAACAATGAAGGGGAGGTGCTGCTATCAGTGTGGAAGGCACTCCAACATTGCTCCGACGCTGCAGAAGCTGAGGCATTGGCGTGCGTGGAAGGATTTCGTCATGCAGCGCAGCCCTTTCAGGTTCCAGTAATTTTTTAGTCTGACTGTGCTAGAGTGGTGCGTGCAATTCAGAGCAGGGAGGACAAATCTGAACTCAGCTTCATTGTAGCGGAGGCGATCGAGCAAACACAGATGCTTAGTGAGTGGAAGATAGTTTAGTTAAAGAGAGCGAAATTTAGTTGCAAATGAATTAGCACATTTAGCGAGAGGAAATGTGCATTCTGCAGACTGGTTAGGGGTGGCGCCTGCATGCGTGGATCCTCTGATCGCTAATGATTATAACTTCTCTGATTAATTAATAAAGCTCTATTTTACCTGGAAAAAAAACAAACGACAGTGAACCTAAACCTACCCAAGGTTGACTTTGACTTCGTAAGCAGTAAGCTGTGTCATATCTTACCAATGGGCAATGGCAACACCGCACCCATTGGCTGTTTGTAACTGTTTATGCAATAGCCACCTAAACAGAGACAGAGAGTCAAGTGGCATGACAAAGCCCCATATCTTAGGCCATATCATACATTTTCATGCGCTGAGCAATCGCCCGAAGGAGCACTCACCAGTCTGCACTCCACCTACTATAACAATCTCATCCGCTACCTCAGTCCTCAGTGTCTTCCCAGAACGTGCGCATCCCAACAACTCAACTAGAAGGTGCACCACGAGTGTCTCAGAAGACATAGCCTCCACGGCGACGGCGGGCATGATCAGCAAGGTGGACCTGCGCGGGCTCAAGCCCGGCGGCCCGGGGTGGGTGGAAGCCCAGGCCGCCTTGACGGCGTCCATGGAGGCGCACGGCGCCGTCCTCGTCGCGCACGACGACGCTCTGGGAGCGGACCTCCGGCGGCGTCTGTTCGAACGCGCCGCGCCGGAGCTCTTCGCGATCCCGGCCGACGTCAAGCAGAGCCTCGTGTCCGGTCCAACCAACCGGTACATCGGACCAAGGCCCAAGGCTCCGGCGTACGAGAGTGCGCGTGTATGGGATTATTCGGCCGTCGACGGCAGTGTCATCAGCGAAGTAGCCGCCGTCGTGTGGCCTCATGGCAACCCTGCGTTTAGGTACGTGCCTACATTCTACCGCTTTGTACATCTATGGTCGAAGTTAAAAAAAAAAGTATATACGTAAAAATCAAAAGTGTAGCAAGCTCTATCATATTTTGTGTATGGTGATCGATGACGATGCATGTGCAGCGACACCATCGGAGCGTTTGCGAAGAACATGCTGGATCTGCACAAGACGTTGGAGGCGATGATCCTGGAGGGTCTGGGCGTCGGGAAGGAGCGCATCGACTCACATCGACCTGCAGCCACATAATATTAGCTCAGTTTTGACTCGATTTCGACCTTCAATAATTGTTAATTGGGTGGTGTCGATGATGCCTGTTAATTTGCTCGGTATGTATGTATGAAGGTTGTGACGAACGGGAGGGTGCCGGCGAACGTCCACCGCGTCAGGACGCCGAGCGACCGCGAGCGGATCTCGGTGCAGTTCGAGTCGAGGCCAAGGTATGGCTGGACGGTGCGCCCGGCGGAGGAGCTCGTCGACGAGGAGCACCCTCGGCAGTACAGTCCCTGCAACTTCGATGAGTATGTTGACTTCCGGTTCGTGGGAGATGGGCGCAAGTCAAGTGACCCGTTGAAGAGTTTCTGTGGAGTTGTCAAGGATGAACAATGAAAGTTAACTGACTGTTTGCAGCAGACTTCAATGGAGGCGCAGTGGATGCTCTATGTGTTCCCATTTCGAAAACTTTGCTTCCAACTGTAATGTCATTTTTTCAGCAATATAATCCAGATGTACTGTCCTTGAACGTGAATCTCGTTATTATTAGCTTCCAATAAAAACTCGGGCTTCCAGATGGAAGTTATACGAGCTTGTGAAGATAGTGTGGATCTAAGCTGATGTGATTCAGGCAGGACGTGGTCAACCATCGAAACAGTTCTTAACGTAGACACATCTGTCACATCAGATGTTTGATACTAATTAGGAGAATTAGTTATAATTAATTACAAAATTAATTGTATGGATGGAGAGTAAATTGCAAGAAGAATCTATTAAATGCATCTCATCCATCATTAGACATTTTCGTGCTACAATAAACATGTGCCATGTGCTAATGACGAATTAATTATACTTAACAGATCCATCTAATAATTAGTTTTTTTATTAGATCATGTTTAGTTCACCTAATTTGCATCCGAATATTCGATGTGACATGTGTTAAACTAACATGCACTACTGCATAATGTAACTAATCAAACGCCACCTTTCCAGCCGACTGTGAGCGCTATAAAGGGAAATCACAACCGTTTGGAAAGGGAACCGGTTGTGATGTCTCTCAACATAGTAGGTTCCCTTTCCAACCAGCTGTGATGAGTGCGTTGGGCACCACAACCAGTTTTAGCCATAGACCGGCTGCGTTGCTAGTTTTGAATTTCTGAGATATGAAATTTGAGATTTTTCAAACGACCTTGGATGAAGAAACATCTAATATGAACGTTGAATATTTTGAAAAGTAATGAAAATTTACGGCTGACAACTTTTTTATTTGAGATCATCTTATCAACAAAAAAATGTTTGAATTTTTCAAATTTAAAATTCAAATTTCGTAAATGACGTCGGATAGAGAAACAACCAGTTTGGAAGTTGTAGATTTCAAAACGTTAAGAAACTTTGTCGTTGATAACTTTTAAATTTGAATTTGTTTAGGTCCTCAAATTAGCAAATTTGACACGGTGTGGCATAATATGTGGGGAATCGAAACGTATTATCGACGCATAAGACAATGTAGTGCGGTGGTGGAGGAGGCTACACGCGAGAGAAGGGTTTGTCGGTTCAAATCCTACCGACTTCGTAGCGTGCGGGTTTACGTGAAAAATGGCCCGACTTACGTTGACGGGTGACGGTATATAGCTTTCTGGTGGGGTCCCTCAGCCGGCTGCATTGACTATAGCAACACAACGCTATAAATCAAACGTTTCCCCTAACCAGCTGCGATGAGGGGTTTGGAACCGGTTGTGATGTAGCTATCTGTAGTAGTGATGAATCCAAACACCCCCTAATCATTAGCTGATTCCATTGTTCATTATACTTATTACAACCTATCCAGGGATTATACTGTAGAGGTAGAAATCGCCAACGAGCTAGGGGCCGCACCTAGACGCAGTCCGCCATAGACCTAAACTGTGCTAAAGCTGAATGAGATCCTCTGCAGTTTCCACTGTGGTGTATGTATGCGGGTTTGGATCCATATATTAGCCACACAAAGGACGGACTATTTTTCAGTAGCGCTGCTTAGGCCATTCTCAGTGCACATTGACTTGAATGGAAACTACGTAATTATATCGGAAGAGTGTCATGGCTCATCTGATGAAACTATCCCCCTATTTATGGCATGTACAATAGTTTACACAATTGTTCTCTATAACTTTTGCCATGTCACAAAAAACGGTTAAATAGACAATTTATACAATGAGTTGTCTATTTAGATGTCCATATGCGATTGAATGTATTCATAGACTCATAAATCAAGATGATTAAATATAAGTTTCATCTTTGTAGACGTTGTGCTGCTTGTATGGGAGAATGCTTGATATTCAAAGAAGCGATATTAGTTCTTATAGAAACATACTTTAGTGTGTTGTAGATTTTTTTTATACACTTCATATATCACTCAATTGGTGGCAACATCATGCCTCTGCTGTCCTCGTCTAGCCATCCAGCCAACATGCAAAGTTCAGTTCACACTCATACAAGAGAGTTGCTTATCCAGCAATCACATGCGATCCATGGGACCTATCGGCAAATTCGCAACAGACGCATGTGGCACAAAAAGACGAGTGTCGGAGCTGTGCGTTGTACACATATCCTTACCTTGCCAAATCATCGATTTTGTTGATGTGTCATTCAGTTTAACGTCGTAAAACTCTCATGAAATCTCTAGTGAGACTGACTATGCCTATGGCTTAACTACGGATTTTCTTTTAGCGCTACTATAATCATGGCCAAGCCTCGCTGTTTAAGCTGGGCCGGGGAAGCGTGTGCATGCAGCGTGAATATAAGAGTTTTCGAGCCGCTTGCGGTGGGCCGGGTGAGTCGAGACAACTGCGCAATGCACATGCACGAACGTGACGATAACACAGTACTGCGCAAACACAGATGCCATACGCGTAATCGAATTCGATCCTCTGAGTTTTTCGTAATAAGCACAAATAGCAAACGATATCGGAAACGGGCTAGAGTAGAACGAGTCGTAGCGCAACTCTGACACTATATCTTTTGACGGGCTTCTATAGAATGTACAACCTGCGAATTGAAATCCAGATACCTAGCGTGACTTCAGTTGTTAGCCTCTCCGCAACAATATCCAGCAGCGGAGCAGGGAAAGAGAGAGGAGGCGCAAATTTGAGGGAAAGAGATCGAGAGGCGCACAAGTTTTTGATCCATGGATGAGAGGTACTATATACAAACCTCGAGTTCTTTTCTTTTTCTTTGTGTTTGCCTATCAGTAGGTTCGTTTGCATGCATTATATATTTGATTGGTAAAATTTGATTGATTCTTTTCTGTAAATATTTTGCAATCTGTACCACCATCTACCTAAACTCGGTTCCCAAAACTTAAAAGAGTTGGTTCTGATGACTCCTCAATGACTTAGAAAATCCATCTCCATCGAAATATATCTATGTGTTGCTGCATTGGTATAACTCACATTAATTCAGGAGATGTATATGTTACTCTCTCCATTTTTTCACATGTCATATTTGGTTTGTCCTAAGTCAAAATTGTCTAACTTTGATCGAGTTTATATAAAATATAAGAACAACTATAGTACTAAACATATATGTTATCAAGATATATTCCATGGTGGATTCAATGAAAAGAAAATTTGACATTATAGGCGATGTTATAATTTTCTATAAGCTTTTTCAAAGTTGAACAAGTTTGACTTAGGACAAACCTAATTATTTTTCTTCGATATGGATAAAAATCTGGTGCAACATGACTATAAGCTAGCTGTGTTGGCACCACTGAAGCAAGTTAATAATTAGCTACTAGTAGCTTCATGTAAAAGCATACTCCCTCTGTATCACAAAATGAAGTCATTTTCAGATTCTCCTATGTCAAACTTACTTAAACTTTGACCGCATACACATATATTTTCTGTACGTGTTCAGTTTAGAAATGTGAAAATGGTATGAGTAGATTATAGTTTCTATGGTAGTATCTTAATGATATGACAACGTGGACACCACCCATAGACACTATGGGTTGTGCTTGGCCAAAGTCAATGTCCTCGTTGGAAAATACTCCCTCCGTCCCAAATTGTAAGTCATTCCAAGATTCTTGGAGAGTCAAACTCTTTTTAGGTTTGACTAAAATTATAGAGCGGATCACAAAAAAATTATGGAACTAAATAGATATAATCTAAAAATATACTTAATGAAGAACATAATGGTACTTATTTGGTATCATAAATCTTAGTATTTGTTATATAAATTTGGTCAAACTTGAGATAGTTTGACTCTTCAAGAATCTTGGAATGACTTACAATTTGAAACGGAGACGGAGGGAGTAGGATTTTTTTTTTGTCATAATCGTCGATGCAGGGAGTTTTGCCATGCTGCCATGCAGCCCACGTATTAATCATCGTGTCTTTAGAAATTACTAAATTTCTTGAGATGACCAAAGGGTGTGGTTCTTGGTGATATGTATGGCCACGCCGATTTGATCATGCGTTGGAGCCTACCTGGCCTGACTGGGACTTATTAGCGCTACAGATGTCTAACTTATTCTGTTACCAGGTTATATATAGCAGGGTGGCATGCTTTATACTTACTAGTCCTTGGACATTGGGTATTGCGCGTTGCCATGGCCCATAATGTCACTCTCTATTTTATATTTACATATAAGAAAATGGTGTAACCATATACTCTACATTGATTCTTGTCAAACCTCTATAATGTGTCACGCAAAGTGATGTGTTCATTGGCTCATCGCATCTTGCTTCTGTTGTTTCCTTCATCACTTAGTGAGGAGATTCTTGTTTGCATAGAATATATATAGTTTGATGGACATTTTAGCTATTCACTTCCTCATGATGATGTTTTATGTTTGTTTTGGGAGAAAGGCATTATAGCGAGTCTTGGAGGAAATGTCAACCGAGCTTCCATTTTTTCTATTCAAAAGGGTGGTTTGGGGGTGCTGCATTATGCAGCATGCGCGGGCCATCTGGAGGTCTGCAAGTACTTGGTGGAGGAACTTGAGAGGATGCAAATATGACTGGAGCTAAAGGTCCTTCCCTAAGGCTCCCCCCCTCCCCCGCCCCCCCTCTGCAAATTGGAAGTTTTTCATCTTTGACTACCTTCACACTTGTTGTATTAGATCTGTGAACTTTTTTCCTATCCTTTTCATGGCAGGCATGACACCTTTTATGACCGCTGCTCAGTCTGGTGATGTTTCTACTGTGAAGTTTCTTCTTGATCATGGTGCCGATCTAATGAAAGCAGATGAAAAAAGGACTCACAATTCTACACCATGCTGCAGGCGCTGGTTACTTTTCTGTCACAAATGCACAAACAATTTATCTTTTGTTGCTGTCATGTTGTGATAGTTGTACGTTCAACTAGAAGTCTACTAGTGTTATTTTTCATGTGTCTAATATAGTTACTTGTTTGCTGTTCTCCTACAACGTTTACTTGCAATTCTGCCACTTGGTCATCATTGCCTGTCTGTTATTATGTGACTCGGTTTATTCTATTGTTCATAACTTATGCTTTGTGAGCTCGTCTTGCTCCAGGAAGTACTAAGGCAACAGAGTTCCTGCTTTCGAAAGGGATACCTGTCGACATAGACTATGGCCGCGGGACAGCACTCTGTCACGCTGCTAGCAATGAGCAGGATAAGACCCTGAAAGTTTTATTGGACCACCATGCAAATGTATATATAGCCTCCTGACGTGCCGTGTTTCATTTTCTTTTCCAGATTTAGTATGGATATAATATAGATAAACATTTCTTTTGCTTGGCTAACTACTTAGATGACATGTGTTTTGGTTGTTTGGCCATTATATCCTTTATGTGGTAGTTCATGAACCTTTGTTTGTTTGTTTGTTTGTAACTTTAGATAGATTATCTTACGTTATATGAAGCCATCATGTTACTAAACTTAGTATTTGGATATTGTTTAGGATGGTGAAATAGTCTCTCCTAGTCCAGGCAGACCTTTATGATACTCCAAGAGTAAAGACGTAAAGATTACTTAGTGATCCGGCCCTCATTGAATGTTCTCTAATTAGTTAAGTCTGATTGAGTTTTCCTTTTCAAAGAATTTGGATGCTAAGTTTGAACTGTAAGCAAGTGTATAAATTCAAATTATATTTTCTTACATTCAGTATATAAACAATTAATCCAACTCTAGAAGCTAAGGTTGACTGTTATATTCCAATCCTTCATCATTTCATACCTACTAACCGATGGCAACTGATCCCTCAGCATTCGCTACCTACTATTCGATAGTAATTGTTACCTTCATTAGAAGGTAGGACAGTGGGACTGTATTATCTCATTAGTTCCCCTCACTCTGTCTTGCTGTGACTGTAAAAATTTGGATTCCTTGTTTATCAAGATACTGAAGTGAACTGCTCATTTTCTGCTTTCAGCCCAACGTCACCTTTTATGGCCACAGCACTCCACTGATGGCTGCTCTTGTTTACCACTCATTGAAGTCCATGAAGCTACTACTCAAGGCCAGTGATTTATTTAGTTCTTGACTCTGTTTGTTAAACTTCTGGATACTGCTATTTTGCTTGCTGAAACCATCTATTCCATTTTTTTATTAAAGAATTTTATGAACCCTTTTCACAGGCTGGTGCTGATGTCAATGGCAACGGATCTTTAGTACCGCCTCTAGTATTTGCTACAATGCGGGGAGGTTATACAAATGAAGTTCGGCTGTTGTTAAAGGCAGGAGCAGACCCTAATATTCCAGATGATGTATGTTTTTGTATTTTCTACATGCATTTCTGATTCTGATGTTCAGTATTATACTCTGTTTTCTTAAGTTCCCATAATATTCTCTCTTATGAACTTCTCTTATTTGTTTTGTACTGTTCTAGGAATTTCACTTCTTTCACAAGACATGCACTTGCACCTAGGCAATAGGGATATATTATTCGATGTCCATTCTAACTATTAGTCTGTAACTTATGTCACAGACGCATATTGTTGTTTTCTGTTGACTGTGAGATCAAGTTTAAGGGAAAGACGTACTCTTTTATCTATCAGTGTTAGTCCTGAAAAGCTGTAATTACTATGTTTGACCACATAGTCCTTACTTTGCTTACGCATCCTAGCTAATAGCTATAATGCTGTTGGGTTGCGAAGAAGATCGGGTCCATTTTCCAATTACAGTTTCTATTGATTTTTGTACGGCACATACATTTCAACATTCTAACTTTTCAAGCAACTATTTGCATGTTAGTTAGCTGTTATTTACATTTTCAACAGAACCTGGAACTGTACTAGATGTTTGCTGCGTTATTATGTTTGCATAGTTTTTTTTTCTTTTTGTAACCGATATGGAGGCATAAATCCTGGTTGAGGCTTACTGTTTCAATACTACCTAGTGGTCATTTCACATGATATAACTAGTTTCTCTCAATGTCTAGCAACTAGAATGTTAAATTATGCCATTAATGTTTACGGACATGACAATTTTCCCCTGTTGCAGTTGGGTAGATTGCCAGTGGAGCTTGCTGCATTAAATGATTGCATAGAAGAAGTTGAAATGTTGTTTCCCTTGACTTCACCAATTCGAGGTGTTGTAAACTGGAGTGTTGATGGAATAATCTCGCATGCAAAATTGGAAGATGGAAAGCCATTGGTATGCTATGTATACTCTGAGTTCCCTTTTCATACAAAACATTCTATGGATAGACTACTCTACTACCATACTCCTTTGCAGTAGGCAGACCATATTTCTTCCTCAACTTTGAGGCTAGATTTTCAACACTTAATTTGCAACTAATCTCTTATTCTTTGAGTTTGGTCCCTTGTAAGACCTAGGGTCCTTCATCTTCTTTCTTGAACATTCAGTTGAACTGCATGTTATTATATTAAGATAGAAAAGTTTCGCAAATACAGGAGAGAACAAAAAAGTAGGAAAAAAAATAAAAAAAGGAGACCTTACATTCAAATGAAAGTTACATATGCGCTGAGAAAAAAAAAAGATATGACCAAGCACTTAACAACAAGATCAAGGTAGCTGATGCCTCTTCTAAAGATCTCACATAGGACAAGTTGCACACTTAGGAAGGCACGTCTCCCAAGGTCTTTCCATCGATAATAGATGTAGAACGTAATATAGATTGGCATGATATGGGTTGCCACACACACACCCCAGAATGCCTGCTAAGAAATGACCAATCACCTTTTAGACGGCTGTGTATTTACAAGACATATTTGGTTAATTTCTGATGAAAATCCAGATCAATACAATATAAACTAACTGCTATCAACTGCAAGTTACACATGCTAATCATGTGAGTTATCCTCCACCGTCATCAACTCGGACAGTTCATTTGACTGCAAGCTATAAAATGTGTTGAGATGTTAAGTTTCTTTTCTTATCAAATCATGCTTGAGAAATATATTTTATTCAGTAATCCAAATATGAAGCCAGGTTGCAATAAGGGTCTTGCTAAGGTACTCCATCTTACCTCCTAGGAGGTAAGAGTTCGGATAAATCACAGCCGTCGATTTTTATATGATTAATAAGTAAAAGAAATAAATAAAATAAAAATCTATATATTTTTTTAAACAAAAGTCTCGTATGTATCCTCATAACCGTCTGTATGCGTAGGCGCGGACTCGCCTACGATCGGTTCGCCGGCCGTCGCTCCTGATCCGTTCCCCGGCGGCGCTCCCGATCTGTTCCCCACCGGTGCTCACCCTTCTTTTTCCAACATGTTTAACCGTCACATGGTCATCAACAGGTACAAGCTCTCCACTCCAACGTGCAGAACGTGAACTTGTCTCCATCGACCTTGCCAGAATGCCAGGAAGATTGGAAGAACCTCCTGCAGGGTAGCGTCCCCGGGAACCAACGTCCTAACGGTGTCCACCGAGATCCTCTCGTCGTAGTATTACATCCGCATCGGTGCTCGATGCTGCTCCCCAACTGCCTCTTCCGCATGGGCACGGTGGCCACGATCCTATCAAGTAGGCACCGTAGACATACGTTATATGTAGTTGACCAATTACAGAATACAATCAATCTATTACCTTTTAGGAGGTAATACTTCGTTATAACCACTCAGATCGACGGTCCTCAGTTACTCTGGAGTACCGTAGCAACCCTCTTGCAATAAACTTTTATTAAATCTATTTGTTTAGGAGAAACGACACATTGTAAGAAGAAAAGCTATGTTCAAGTCAGAGGCAAGTAAGGCATTCAAGCGGAAGGAGTATGACATGGCATCAAAATTGTATAGTTTGGTAAGTCACTAAGTCTATATTTTTGAAGGGAGCCTATTATTCCATCCATCAATAGAGTTACAGAACTAACTGGAAACATTTATTGGTTATCTAAAAGTAAAATGTATTAAACCGGAACCTCCAGTTCCTTTAATAGAAACGTAACTATTCATAGTAATGGAAATAGATTCAAACATGGAGTTCATATAGGGGGGGATTTGGGTGGGCTATTATCTCTTTCAGCTGCTTTAATGGCCGGAACATGTTGTAGTAGTAATAAATAATTTAAATTATATTTTTAAAAGGTCAAACCCATTTCACCCAATAATCTTAGTCCTCAAGTAGTTTTTGCAGACAGTTTGCTTTTATCTATCTATCGTCGTGTGTGAAATCTTTAGTCTACTGATCACAAATAATTGGTACAATCTTGATTCCATGTGTAATCATTTTATCTTGGCAAATGCAATTGTATGATTATCTTGTTTGACCATATAGGCTATAGATCATGAACCAGATGCCACCCTATATTCAAACAGGAGCCTCTGTCGACTGCAAATGGGTGATGGTGAAGGTGCCCTATCAGATGCTTACAAGTGCCGGACGATTCAACCTGACTGGGCTAAAGGTTGCTATCGTCAGGCTGCAGCTCATATGCTACTTGGGGTAAGATGCACATCTGCCCTGCAAATATGTTTATCCACTTCAAATTTAGCTGAGGTAGTGAGGTGTGGCTGTCTCATGTGCATGTATTTGTTATGTCTTAGGAGCACAAGCAAGCCCATGATGCTCTTCTGGATGCACAGAGGTTGGAGCCTGGAAATGAAGAGATTGAGAGAGAACTACGGTAATGTGCTACCTTTCTTATATCTTTTGTGAGCGTATAATGTTAGCAGCTCAATTTTCACTCTCATTGAGCTGAGAGGATGACAAGGAACTTGGGAATTTTCTGGGTTTTTCTCATTACCAAACTCTAAGCCATACAAGCCCAAGAGAGGCTGGGTTACATATATATATAGGCTGCTAGCCAGCCAGCCAAGCATATGCTAGTCTAAGATGCTTAGATGCTAAAGTAATAGATGCTGTCCTTGAGCAGCAGCAAGCCACCACCAGGACAGTCCAAGATGCCCAGCCACTCCCACGCAGCAGTCCTACAAAGGACATGTACTGCTGCAGTCCCACAAGCCCCACAAAGACCAAGTACAGAGACTTATCCATCATTCTCCCCCTAAGTCTTGTGCGTCGTCTTGTGGGAACGTATAACCATCCCAATCATGGAGCAAAGCTCCAGAAACCTGATCCTCCCAAGAGGCTTGGTGAGCAGGTCTGCAAGCTGATCCTTGGTGTTGATGTAGCTTGCCTTGATGCTCCCGTCCTCCAAGCAGCCTCGGATGAAGTGGTACCTCACCCGGATGTGCTTGCTCCGTTCGTGGAAAACGGGGTTCTTTGCCAAAGCCAGAGCGGACTTGCTGTCCACTCTAAGGTCCACTGCTTCAATGTCTCTGCCGAGGAGATCACCGAGTAGTCGAGCGAGCCAGAGCGCCTGAGTCGAAGCGGTGGAAGCCGCTATGTACTCAGCCTCGCAGCTGGACAGAGCCACCACCTGCTGCTTGATCGACTGCCAGTTCACGAGACACTCGCCGAGGAAGAAGAGGATCCCGCTTGTGCTCTTGCTGGTGTTGATGTCGCCGGCGTGGTCGCAGTCGCTGTACCCGACGAAGTGTGCCGTCCCAGGGCACCTCAGGTAGTGGAGACCGTGGTCGAGGGTCCCCGCAACATAGCGGATGATCCTCTTCACAGCCTGCTGGTGCTCCGTCGTCGGTCGCTGCATGAACCGAATAACGTAGCCGACGGAGAACGCCAAGTCCGGCCGTGTGTGGGCGAGGTAGCGAAGGCTCCCCACAAGACGCCGGTACTGAGTAGCGTCCACCTCCTCCGCCGTGCTGTCACGGCTCAGCTTCAGCCTCTCCTCCATTGGAGTGAGGGCTGGGTTGCAGTCGGTGAGCCCAGCTAGCTCAATGACGCGCTTGGCGTAGGCGGTCTGTCGCAACGTGATCCCGGAGTCGTCCTGGTGCACCTCGATCCCCAGGTAGAAGGAGAGAGGCCCCAGATCGCTCATCTGGAAGGTGGCCTTCATCTCTTCCTTGAACGCCGCCACCTCCGCATCCTTGGTGCCGGTGATCACCAAGTCGTCGACGTAGACACCCACCAGCAGGGCATTTCCTCCATTGCCCCGCCGGTAGATGGCCGCCTCGTGCGGGCTTTGCTCGAAGCCCATCCCCTTGAGCGTGGAATCCAGCTTGGCGTTCCACGCCCTCGGGGCCTGCTGCAAGCCGTAGAGGGCCTTGCGCAGACGTAGCACCTTGCCCTCCTTGCCGGGGGTTGCAAACCCCGGCGGCTGGTGCACGTAGACCTCCTCCTTCAAGTCGCCGTTAAGAAACGCCGACTTAACATCCATGTGATGGACGCACCAGCCCTCCTGGGCGGCTAGTGCAAGGAGAAGCCACACGGACTCCATCCGTGCAACGGGGGCAAAGGCGTCGTCGAAGTCAACCCCCTCCTGCTGCACAAAACCTCGTGCCACAAGACGTGCCTTGTGCTTGACGATGGCGCCGGCTTCGTCCCGCTTCAACTTGAACACCCACTTAAGGGTGATCGCGCGGTGACCACGAGGAAGGTCAGCAAGCTCCCAAGTACGGTTCTTCTCAACTGCGTCCATCTCCGTCCGCATCGCAGCACGCCATGCCGCCTGTCCTTCGGCCTCTGCGAAAGACCGAGGCTCGCCGTCGTCGCACGCGAGGTGCAACTGTGCCTCCAGGTCATGAGGCACCAGTCCTGGCACCGGCTGGTCGCCGAGAAGGTCCTCCATCGTACGATACCGCAACGGCTCGCCGTCGTGGTACGCGTCGACCCGCTCCTCGTCGTGAGTGAGCGGAGTAGCAAACTCCACCGGGCTGTGCTTAGTATGAGCAGGTGTCGGAGTAGACGTGCCAGGAGGAGTGGCTGTCGGTGCTGGAGTGCGTGGCGTCGCCGGCTGCACTGGTGTCGGCGAGGGGCTCGTCGCAGCCAGAGTCGTGGCTGGAGAGCATGGTGCTACCGGTGTGGCAGGCACCGGAGTCGGTGGAGACTCAGGGGCTGGGGTAGGCATGCTCGGCGAAGAAGAGCTGCCTGCTCCCCCAGCTCCCTCGAAGTGGATGTACTCGACGGTGAAGTCGTTGTACGTCGGAGCTGAGCCTCCGTCCGCCGTCTTGTCCCACGCCCATCCTCGCCCTTCGTCGAACACAACGTCGCGCGCCGTGCGCACACGCTGTGTCTCCGAGTCGAGGATGCGATAGGCCTTCGAGCCCTCCGCGTAGCCGATGAACACTCCCGGAGTGCTCCTGTCGTCGAGCTTGCCGATGTGGCCAAGCTCCTTGGCAAACGCGAGGCAGCCAAAGACCCGTAGGTGGGAGACCGCCGGCTTACGCCCGTGCCAAGCCTCATACGGTGTCATACCGTCGAGAGCCTTGGTGGGCGAACGGTTGAGGATGTAGACGGCTGTCACCACCGCCTCTCCCCAGTATACTGCCGGCACCCCCCTCTGCTTGACGAGGGCCCGAGCCATCCCCACAACCGTCTGGTTGCGTCGCTCGACGACGCCGTTCTGCTGCGGGCTGTACGGTGTGGAGAAGTGGCGCTGGATGCCCTCATCCACGCAGTACGCCGTGAACTCGGCGGACGTGAACTCGCCGCCGTTGTCGGTGCGCAGCACGCACAACTTGCGGCCGCTCTCCGCCTCCGCAACAGCTTGAGCACGCCTGATGGCGTCTGCAGCTTCTCCGTTGCTCCAAGGATCATCACCCACAGATAGCGGGAGAGATCGTCGACGAGCAGCAGGAAGTAGCGTCGGCCTCCTGGTGTGGTCGGTGTCACCAGACCACACAAGTCCCCGTGAACGAGCTCGAGCCGCTCCTTGACTCGGAAGCTCGCCTGCTGGGGGAAAGGGTGTCGCCTCTGCTTCGTCAGCACACAGATGTCGCAGAGCTGCTCCACATGGTCAAGGCACGGGAGGCCTCGGACCATCTCCATGGCGCTGAGCCGCTTCAGGGCCTCAAAGTGGAGGTGCCCGAAGAGCTCGTGCCACTGCCATGCCTCGTCGTCCCTGCGAGCTGCAAGACACAGAGGCTGGGCCACCTCGACGTGGAGGATGTAGAGGCGGTTCTTCCCTCGAACCACCCGGGCGAGAAGCTTGCGATGGTGGTCCCAGATCCGGAGGACTCCGCCATCGATCACCACGCGTGAGCCGCTCTCATCGAGCTGCCCAAGGCTGATGATGGAGTTCCGTAGCGCCGGAATGTAGTAGACTCCGGTGAGCATCCGGTGCTCTCCGGAGTTGGCGGTGAAGATCACGGAGCCCACACCCTTGATCTCCACAGCAGAGGAGTCCCCGAACCTGACAGAGCCACGTACGTCGGTGTCCAGGTCGGAGAAGAACTCTCGCCGCCCGGTCATGTGGTGTGTGGCGCCGGAGTCGAGGTACCAGCCGTCGATCTTGTCGTCGTCGGAGCCGTCACCGAGAAGGACTCGGGCACGCGGCTCGTCGAGGTGAAGTAGAGCAGTGGCGGGCGGTGCCTCCGGGTGCAGCTCCATAACCCCGTGGAGCAGGAACAGAGCCGGCTCGTCGTCCGGCTGGGCCTCCGCGACGTGGGCTTGGCCCCCACGCCGCCGCTGCGGGCAGTCCTTGGCCCAGTGGCCAGCCTTGCCATAGGTGTGGCAAGCGTCGTCTCGTGCCTCCTTGGGCTTGGCGGCGGTGCCACCCTGAGCGCCTCTGCGGGCACCGCCATCAGCTCGCCCTCGTGCCCCTTTCGGGGCTTGCCGCGCTTGCGGCCACTGGTCGAGGAGGAAGGCTCCCCCTTCTTCACGTCACCTCGTCGGGCCTCCCACTGGTCCTGGTTGAGGTGAAGCTTCCCGTTGATGGTGATGCCTCCCGAGAGAGACTGTGGCTCGTCGCTGTCGACGACCTTGAGGCGACCAATTGCCTCCTCGATCGTCATGGTGGAGAGGTCCAGCAGAGACTCGATCGAGCGAGCGGTCTGCCTGTACTTCTCGGGGACGCAACGAAAGAGCTTCTCGACAGCTCTCTCCTCGTCGTAGGTGTCGTCACCGAACGTCACCATCTTCTGCAGCAGAGTGTTAAGACGTAGAGCGAAGTCGTCGACGTCTTCACCTGGCTTAAAAGCCAAGTTCTCCCACTCCTTGCGAAGTGCCTGCAACGTGGACTTGCGAGCCCGGTCGCTGCCGATGCGAGCCGCCGCGATGGCGTCCCAGGCCTCCTTGGCAGTCGCCTTCTGGGAAAGCGAGAACTGCATCGCGGGAGGAACTGCGGCGATGAGCGCATCCAGCGCCCGACGATCTTCATCGTAGTCGACGTCGTTGTACTGGACGGCATCCCACATGTGCCGCACCTGGAGCCTCACCCTCATCACAGCAGCCCATTCGACGTAGTTGGTCTTGGTGAGAGTCGGCCAACCGTCGCTGGGACCAGCATCCCTGACCACCGTCTGGATGCCGTGGTAGCCAGGGGCACCGTCGCGCACTTGT
Organism: Digitaria exilis; assembly: GCA_015342445.1. Taxonomy (NCBI): domain Eukaryota; kingdom Viridiplantae; phylum Streptophyta; class Magnoliopsida; order Poales; family Poaceae; genus Digitaria; species Digitaria exilis. Next base: position 3,652,887 of record JACEFO010001795.1, read on the forward strand.
CGGCCGGGGGCGCCACCGCCGCCGCCGGGCGCGCGCTGCTGCAGACTGCCGCCGGGCGCGTGCTGCTGCTCGCCACCGTCGGGCGCGCGCTGCTGCAGACCGCCGCCGCCGGGCGCGCGCTGCTGCAGACCACCGCCGTCGGGCGCGTGCTGCTGCTCGCCACCGCCGGGCGCGTGCTGCTGCTCGCCACCGCCGGGCGCGTGCTGCTGCTCGCCGCCGCCGTGGGGGTGGGCCTCTGCCCACCGCGTAGTCCGCTCCTGCGCCCTCTCCCTCGCTAGCACCTCAAGATCCCCGTCGCCAGTGATGTCGCCGGTGATGGAGCCGCTGAGGCTGCCGCGCAGGGTCTCAACCTCTGCCTCTACCGCACGTGCTGCATCTGCCGCCTCCTCTGCTTCCACCTCCGCCCGGGCTGCCGCCAGCTCCGCTGCTGCCAGTCTGGCTGCCCTCGCTGCTGTTGCAGCGGCTCGTGCCGTCGCTTGCCTGCGCTCTTCTGCCGTGGCGAGCTCGGTGTCCTCCCGACGCCGTGCACTTGATGTGGCCGAGCGTCGAGACTGAGCGTCGGCCATGGCGAGCCACCAAGGTGTTGTTGCTGCGTGGGGAGCACGTAGCCTCAGACGAGCTACTGCTGGTCTGCTCGGGTGAGGAAGAAGGGGCCGGGGATGCTGCAGCTGCAGCTGCTGCGTGTGCTGCAGCTGCTGCTGCTCTGGCTGGTGCTGCAGCTGCTGCTCTAGCTGCTGCTGCGTGAGCTGCAGCTGCTGCTGGAAGTGGCTGGGCTGCTTGGGGAGGGGAGGAGCAAGAGATATCTAGCCTACAAGAAAGTACGACCCTAATACCAGATGTTAGCAGCTCAATTTTCACTCTCATTGAGCTGAGAGGATGACAAGGAACTTGGGAATTTTCTGGGTTTTCTCATTACCAAACTCTAAGCCATACAAGCCCAAGAGGGGCTGGGTTACATATATATATAGGCTGCTAGCCAGCCAGCCAAGCATATGCTAGTCTAAGATGCTTAGATGCTAAAGTAATAGATGCTGTCCTTGAGCAGCAGCAAGCCACCACCAGGACAGTCCAAGATGCCCAGCCACTCCCACGCAGCAGTCCTACAAAGGACATGTACTGCTGCAGCCCCACAAAGACCAAGTACAGAGACTTATCCATCATATAAGTGATAAGCAGTTAGCATGTTTCAAATTTCAATTTAGCATGTTTCAAATTTCAATAGGTTCAGGCCTTGTCTCCGTACAATGTTTGTTTCAGTGTTCTCTTCTTTCTATCATGGAGGACTGCTTCTGTTATAACAGCTGAAATTTGTTTTGTGCCTTTGGTTTTCTCAGGAAGGCTATGGAGCTAATAAAGGTCTCTCCGGAGGAGGATCAGCAGTCAAGTAATGTCGTCTCACAATGAGCAGCATGTGGTGGTCACAGTAGAATACTGGTCAAGTGATTATGCTTAGCTAGGAATGACATAGTGTCTAACGAATTGTAGGGGGGAAGCATGAGAGAATGTGTTGTGCTCGCTGCTGCTGAAGGTTTTGAAACCTGGAAAGTTGGGAGTGGGTGCTTCTTCAGGAGTAGGACTTACGAGTCTAGTGGAGTGGACGTTAAGTAGAATGATAGACGCCGTGCCCGTACACCAGGACATGGAAGAAATCTCTGCGAACTTGACATCGTGACATGCAAATCTCTACGTACCTACCTGCAACCGCAAAAGGTGAACTCTTGGTGCGAAATCGCCTGTTCCACCGGAGCACGGTGTTTCTGTTGTGTTTCGATTGATCTGTCGACTGATTCGCTATGGTGCCCGTATGGCAGTGGAAACAAATTGAACATGAAAAATGTTTTCTTAGTGATAGCAAGCTGCAAGCATGAGTGCCTGACAAGCTGTGTGCAATATGCCGTGTGGAGTTAGCATATTCCCTCGGGCCAGTTCGGGCATGCGGGTGCGGCCCGTTTTCTCGGCCGTCGTCGTCAATCGGTCGTCCTCCGACGCCCAACCCAACTCCATTCTGCTCCACCCTCGCAATTCACAAGGAATCTTCTGGAGCGTAGGGTTCGCGCATCCATGGGGGACCTCGACGTGGCAACGGCTCCACGCCAGGCGCGGGCGAGGATGGGCGTCGCCGGACCGGCTAACCCGAGCGGGACCACGAGCTCGAGGTGCTCGCTGGCGCCGGCCTCTGCTGCTTCCTCGGCGCGCTGTTGGCGTGCGACGTCACCAGCGCGGCCCTCTTGGCCTCACGCCGGGCCTTCGGCAGCGACTCCCACGCCGCAGCCGCCGCGTGGGGGGTCTTCGTGGTGTCCTTGGGCTATCTGCTCTACTTCGCCCTCCTCGCGCTGGTCTGGCACCTTATCAACAGAAACCACAAGGGCGAGGTCGTCCGAGCCCGAGAGGCACTGGTGAGCAATTCCACTCCGTTCCCGTCTCTGCTCTCTGATTTTTTTCCTCGCGTGAAATTCTAAGGCCTGGGTGTGTGAATTTCTTGGTTATCGGTGGTTGTGGCAGCTTGATGGGGGTGGAGATCCCACAAGGCCCGCGGTGCAGCGACCTCTTGCTGAGAGCATCAGAGCACGCGGCCGTCGGGATGCGCTCAATGGCCCCGTCACTGGACGTATCTACTTCGCATCGTGCGTGCTCATGGTCGTGGGTTTTCTGTTGCTGATGCTTGCGCCGGCGAAGTCCTATCCAGAGAGGCTTGGTTACTTGGTTGCTGAAATTGGATGGTTCCTTCACTCAGTTGCGTTCTTCTTCGTCATTGGCGCAGCACTTTTGGTCCAGTGTAGATCTACCTATGCTAAGGTAAAGGAGGACTGAAAGGCTGGGTTTGCATTGCTATTTTGATCCATGAATCATCCTCATCCAAGGTGTGCACTCACTCTTTTCTCCATGTTATCATTAACAGCTTGTGATTTGAACGCATTCTTTACTCGTTAGTGGCTTTTAATTTTCTTATTATTGCTTATGTGTTTGTAACCTAGTATTTATGGAAACTAGATTTAATTGGGGCATTGTGTGATGTAACATCTATTTAGGTTCAGTTTGTACTTCTGAATTATGGTATGAAATTTTAGTATCGTGAAACTTTTCTGTGTTAATTTGGCCCTACATGAGCTGACGTAATATTCTGATTTATACATTGCGATGTTTCAGTTTTGCTATCAATGTTTTTGCACTTCTTAATAATTTTGCAGTGGGTATGTAATTCTCTGCAGAAACTTCATGTAATTAGAAATGGGATGCATGCATGTATGCTGGTTGGTTGACATGACTGCTTGTAGTGTGCATAGAACTAATTAAATGTGTGAATAATATAATTTTTTCCTACTGCCTACCTCGATATTTTGGCCTTGGTGATTGTTTTTATTCATATGTATAATATTCACAAGGCATTCAGTCACCAATTCAAGATGAAAGCAAAGTTTCAAGAATTGGAGCATAGTCCTGTCTGATGTCTTATCCATTTGCTTAGTTCATAAGGGGAAAATTGTTTGTAGAATGATCTAATTGATATATTCGTAAGCCTCCCCAAGTAAAGAACCCCTTTAAATGACTTGTTACTCTGGGATAGCATTTATTCCTTTGTTGTTTCCTTTGTTATATGAATGCCTCTTTCCTTTGTAATACATATGTACATTTAGGCATAACACTTCTATTCTTTCCTTGAAACTTTGTTTGAGTTTGGAAACAATAACATGATTAAATAGATTTTACAATTGTTTTTAGCAATCTGTCTGTTATTATTGAGCTATCTTCTATCTGTTTCTGCTAAAAGGATGTCCAATTCAAGCAAATTAAGAGATGAGCAACTCAGTTCTACGCTTGAATTTTAGCAATATTTCAGTTGACATGCAATGATTTTTCAACTGTTTTCGTGGAGTCAATAATTACTTTTATTGGTGACTACCACGCTTACTCTGCTCTATTTTTTAGAGTAGGCTGTAAGATTGTTATTAGTAAACCACTCACAGATAGTGTTTCTTTTCCTTGTTAGAATTTTTCCCGTTCAATGTCATCCACCTTGATAAAACTATAAATCATATTTTTTCTGCCCAAACTTTGGTGCACATCAGCATATGCATATGTTCCCAAATTTACTTGTTAGGATTTCAGCTCTGAGTTGCTGTCCTTTCTGTTGGCTCAATTGCGCTACCTTTTTGTTTACTTGTGATTTGCATAGGCTTAGATTCTAGCATATGTGTAGTGTACTCATGCTCTAATGTAGATAATTTACATATCATTGCAAATTAAATTTTTTTACGTTTCCAGCACCACCAGTATTATCCAAAAAATATATATATATTGGCATACCATCTAACCACGGGTGCTTAACTGCTTGAGCTGATTTTGTCAATATGCATTGCTGTCCTCATGTTCAGTCACTGTCCTTTAATTAAATTCAATACTATTCTAAACTAGAAATGTTGATTGTTAAGTCCATGGATGAAGTTATCTGATAGGAGTATATCGCCATATTGTTATATGTTATTTGATGAAGAAGGAGCTTTTCTCAAAGCCTTCATCTGCTCAGACATTACTATGTGTTTTCTGCAGCTGGCTATTTATTACAGTATGCATTTGTAATCATCTTTTATTTCCTAAACAACTAACTCTGGTCCTCACTATGAGAAGATGATTTATGATGATGACTAAACTGGGAAATGATGTCAAACATGGAATTGAATTATCACCTACTGTTTAGTAGCTGCTTGCTTTGGCTTCCAGTTTTGTCAGTAATTGTAGGTGCAGGACCTGTAAACTGCATCTTCACTTTGCTACAATGAATTGCCTTACTGCTGAACTTTTCTTTTACATTATGTTACGTGATTTCTACGTGAAAACCTGACATCTTCTTGTTTTAATTTCAGTTCTGAAATGTGTGGCATGTTGCTGGAGTAAAAGAGGTTTGAATGTGTTCCATTTCAAGTCGTGCCTCAATGTAATGGTCTTGAAAATTATTAAATCTGACTTATCAAGAAAAAAAAATCTTACCTGTCACTGAAATGTTGATTACCATAACAAGTGATCGGAGACTCGGAGTGAGACGATGTTATGCTATGTACTCACTACCAGATTTCTGAGGAATTGTGGAAGCGCCACAATCTAGGCTACTATATAATCGTTTCCATTTGTACTTGTTAGTAGCTTCTGAGTAACTCAGTTATGATACCGAGCCATTTCTAGAGCACAGACCTGAAAGATGTGTAATAGCTCTCTTGCTCACAGCCTAATATTCAATTTACCCTTTAATTTCCCCAAGTCATGCATTGGTCACTGAGTTATGAGTTGCTGATTCGATGCTGTGTTTGTATATGGTTCAGTATTGATGGTTGCATTGCGGAGTGTGGATAATTCGTATGCTAGTTTGCTCTTGGAGCGGCTGGACTCTGGAGAGACTTTTGGAGCTCGGAGCGTGGCTGAGCGGTGGTGGAGCCGAGGGACAAGGATCCGTCCTCGACCAGTCTAGAGATGTTCAAGGCTTGAACTCCGAAGGTTCGCCGGCACCAGGCCAATGGCAAGACGGCAGCCCCAATCGAGCCATGCCAGCGCTGGATTGCTCTTTTCGCTCTGCGTTTGGACAACCATGGCAACATGTGGCTGACGCCATGGCCGCTGCCGTTCTCGAGAGGGTGTGTTTAGTTGGTGGGGGGGAGAAAAAACTTTTTATGGGAAAGAGGGATGAATAGGAAAGTTGGAGGGAGTTGGAGGAAAACTTTTCTGGAAAACGTGTTTTCTGAGAGGGGTGAATAGTAAAATCCAAAAGAACTTCTGGAACTAAACACAGCATACATATGTGCTGATGTGCGCCCTTGTCTGTTGGTGACGTGTTCGCCCCTGCTCCGCCGCCTGGTGCGCCGCGACGAGTGAAGAGGCGCTGCCCCAGCTCCGCGAGCGCTTGACCAAAGCGCCGCAAAGTGCACAGAAGCCACAGATGCATCCGCCGCGTACATCACCGCCCATAGCGCGCGGCTGCCCCAGGGTAGCGAGATGACGCGAGCGCGCGCTTCAGACTCAGGGTGTGTTTAGATTGGGAAAGATTTCCTAAAAATACACTAGTTACCTAAAAAAACACTGTAGATGAATAGTGTTCTGTGAGTAGGAGAGATGTGATGAATAGTGAAAAGTTAGGATGAATAGTGGATTTTTGGGAAAAGTTGGTGAAACTAAACGGTGCCTCAGGCACACTGGCCACCGGAAAGACCACAAGGAACTCATCAGTTCTTGTGAGGTTGACGACATGACGATGCTGCTGGTCGTGTTCAGAAGTACATTGTGCTGGACGATCGGCCACGCCGGCGCAGAGCCTCTCTGGCTCGGAGGGCTAACCCGATCGAGCGCGAATGTTTAGTTGGATCAAGTGCAATTTTTGTATGTCTGAATCCATGTCCGATGATCCATATAAGGGTTCATTATTACATTAGAAAATTTCATGCTCCACACCAATGCTCCATCGGCAGCCGAAACAAAGAATAACAAGCAAATAGAATAGAGCCTCACCAACTTTCATCGTCATTAACAATTTCCAGTTGGCAAAATCTGGCGTAGCACATCGCGATAATTTCAAAATATATATGCCAGTGCACTACACTTAAATCTGCCTGGTATCATTATGAAATCGTGCTTATTTGCTCTCCCACTACATCCAATTAAATAAGATTTTTTTTTATTCCAGGAGAGATAGGATAAAAAAAATGTCCATCAAGGAGGCAAGGATTAAATGGAAACTAAATATCAACGAAAGCTAGAGCTAGTCGCATTCAAACTACGCGCAAAATCTATAATTTATTACTTTTAATAAAATCTGCGGTGGGAGACGTGTGACGTGTTTGAAACATCTCTCCACATAATACATATACACATCTAGTGTTACTGCGGATTTAGATGCTACATGTACGAATAACATGGTAGCACCCAAACCAGTGCAGTTAAAATCTATCCAAAATATATAAATGAATAGTGCATAGAATTTACCGTCGTACAAAGTTTGAGGTTGCACAATTTTTTTTTAAAAAAATATAACAAAACGAGGAATATACCCTTGAACAGTAGCAACTTGCAAGTATGAACATCTGCACTTGCAACTATTCAAGTGCATATTTTCCTTTTTATTATTTCTTGCACAATTTTTTTGTTCAACCTCAAACTTTGTTTGATTGTAGATGTTTTCATACACTATCCATTCAATATTTGTTTATAGATTTTAGATGCTCCGTTTACACCCACCGTAAACATTCTCTCTCGCCCCGGCAAACCACCACACCAGCGTAGCGAGATCCCATGGATCTAGCGCCAGGCATTGTCCACCTAGTGTCGCAATAGCTTCCGGATCCTACACTTGTGTGTCTGTTTCGACTTTTGACCACCTTTGTTAGGGAATGGGAAAGGAAGCCATTGATATAAAGTTATGTCTTTGTGTTCACACGTGTGGATGGTGATCCTTACAAACATAGAAGGCATGTCGTTCTTATGTGTAGCCAACAATTCCGGTTTACCTCTTGTATCAAACGTCATCACAATTTGAGGCCTTAAACATATTACTTTGCTTGCTCATCTACTCATCTAGATGTGAAAGAAATGCATCATAATAACTAACCAACTACTCCCTCCATTTCAAATTACATTTCTTTGACTTTTTAACCTCAAGTTTGACCACTCGTCTTTTTTTTTGCAAGATATCATATTTTGCTATGACTTGCTTTATTAATCAAAATTCTTCGAGAGTAACTTTAATTTGACTATGTTCGCACAAATTTTGTTTTAACAAGATGAGTGGTCAAACTTGGTTTAAAAAAAATCAAATGAACTGTAATTTAAAATGGAGGAAGTACTAGGGATCGCCCCGATAAAATTATTTGTTGAAGATTGTTCATTGACTGCGCAAGTAATGGATATCAAATCAAACTAATTCAAAAGGCACACTTACACATTTTAATTATGCTAGTCAATCAGGTTGGTATCTAGGACGATTGGGAGGCCCCGATGTGAAATGAATACCAGGGCCCTAAATTTTGAAACATAATCAATCTATATTTCACTCAATTATAGGATCTCAACATGTATTATTTGATACATGAACTCAAGGTGTCTTGAATTCTCACGATATTAAGTACTTGACTGATTCTAACACGTCGGGACCGGAAATTCACATCGCACATCAGTTTTCTTTTGGCTGTTTATTGGGCTTTTAAATTGTGTACAATAAGAATAGATAATTAGTATACTAAAGATATATTTGGGGCCCTAATTTTTTAGGGCGCTGAACAGGGCCACCATGCACATGTCACTCTACGGCCACCTTGCATAAACGCATGCAGCGTCTTTCTCTCTTTTACATCTTCTACGCATTATGTTAGTGTTGGTCATCCATGAACTGTTTCTTTTTCTTTTTTTTTTCTTTTTGTCTCTCGTCAGGTTCCTCGTCACCAATGCGTACTCAACATTTGCTCAGATGTGTTTAGATCGTAGAAAAAATACTGTAGCATAAGAAAAACAGTGTAGCATTCGCTGGGAAACGTGTTTTGTGAGAGAGAAATAATGAAAACTTAGAATGAATACTGAAAAATTAGAATAAATAATTAATAGTTGGGAATCTGAACATTACCTCATTTCTCGCCATCCATCCATCCCGGTTGGCGTTGGCGCAGGATGGACTCTGCAGCCACTTCCTCCGTCCCAGAAAACATGCAATTCTCGCTTCTCAATAAATTTCAGAATCTTAGCTTTGACTAATTATAAATAAAAAAATATAAATATTTATCAGATAAAATATACATCATTAGATTTATTTTTAGATGTAGTTTTTTAACAAATTTATTTATAGCCATAAATACGAATACATTTTTCTAAAAATTTAGTTTTAACTGGGACGCATTCCGTGTATGTCTTTTTGGGAGGGACCAAGTAGCTTGTTTGCCACGGCCATGCACGTCACCACACCTTCGAGTTGATAGACAGGCACGCCGCTCGCAGCAGTCGTTCTCTGAGTTCTGACGCGACGCGACGAGGAAGGGAGCGGCGCACGCGATGCCGCAGCCTCTGGGTCGTCGTCCCTCCACACGCGTCGGCCACCCACGTCGCAAGTACTCCTCCCCTCCACAGTCTCCGCCCTGTCAAACCCACTGAGGCACTGACCCGCCTATCAAACGCCACCGTCTTGCCTGTGGGCCACCCATGTCACTGAGACTCTGAGATAGAGCGGGTAGAATTGGTGGTGGTCCGGCGAAACACTCCCGGAAGGCCGGCCGCCGCGCCGCGACCAGACGCTTTTCCGTGCGCCGGGTGTTGGTACGCCCAGAGCTGCCCCAAGCGAAGTGGAAGAGCACAGAGATGAGAGCTCCGGCCGCCGCGGCCGGTGCACCAACGCCCTGTCCACCTTCACCCAGCCAGGTCAAAGCGCAGGCACGTGAAGCGGCGCAGGCGGCGTTTGTATTTCCTCCCTCCCTGTGCTTCCTCCAGAAGCTTCCTTCCTTCTCCCTCTCTTCACGGGACGAGTGCGGGAGGTGGGAGTGGAGATCGAGAGGTCACCTCGCCGGGGACGAGGCGAGCCATGGCGGCGCCGTTCGTCTACTGCCGCCCCACCGGCAACGGCTCAAGTACGCCCCACCCAACCTAAACCCTCTTCTCCTTTAATGGTGAGCGCTAAGATTCCTTTTGCGTCTCTAATGGTGATTTCCCTGGCTTTGGTGTGTGTGTGTGCGCAGTGGAGGACAAGCTCATCATGGCTGCGTTGCAGGGCGAGCTCGGCCGGCTCAAAGGTATACCCCGCATCCATCGATTCACTTTCCCTCCCTCAAATGTTTAGCTCTTGCGTGGTAGCATGCTCCTGTGCTTAATAAATTAGTTAACACTCCTAATTTGATTTGGTTCAAGAAGCGTAGTGAGGCTTTATGCTGTGTTTGCGGTCCCTGTAATCCTGATAGTATCACCTCATAGAGGGCGAAAATAACATTCTTTTTTTTTTTGGGTCACAAATCTTTAATGGTGGGGGTTCTGTCATGCAGCATGTATCTTTGTCATCACATATTTGTAAATTTAGTTTTTGGGCGATGCTGTGTACGTCTGACCTGATCCCATCACGTTCCGAGCCTGCTCGGCCTCACGGGCACATAGGATTAGTGGCATAGATGTCCAAGTTATTCTGTTATCTAGTGATTGCAAGATGTGCCGCATCGCACAAAATCTTGTTGTTGTTGCATTGTTTCTATGCTCAACTAGTACTGATGCTCTTTTTTGCTATATTGCTGCACATGTTGGCTATTTGCTTCCTAAATGTTATGATGTTTGCTTTGGGACAAAGGCATTGCCGCGAGTCTTGGCGAAGGAGTTTTTTCTTTTAAAAAGGATGGCATAGGGGTGCTGCATTGCGCAGCTTCCGCGGGCCATCTGGAGGTCTGCAAGTACTTGGTTGAGGAACTTGGTGGGGATGTGAATATGACTGCAGCTAAAGGTTTGTGAACTGACAGTTGTCATCTATGACTACCTTTAGCACTTGCTCTATGAGATTTGTGAATTGTTTCTTCTCATGGCAGGTTTGACACCATTGATGTCTGCTGCTCAGTCTGGTGATGTTTCTACTGTGAAGTACCTTCTTGATCGTGGTGGTGATATAATGAAAGCAGATGAAAATGGACGCACAGTTCTACACCATGCTGCATGCACTGGTGCTTTTTCTGTCACAAATGCACAAACAACTTATCTTTTGCATTGCCAAATATGTTATTTTATTGTCATGTTGTGATAGTAGTAGTGCTTTCAGCAAGAAGTCTCCTTGTGTCATTTTTCATGTGGTGACTGGTGAGTATAGTTAATTTTTGCTTTTGGAATACCACTTGCTTAAAGTAAATTCGCTCCTTATGGTGTAGTGCTGCAACTTTTTTCATTATTGGTTTCTGTTATTATGTGCTCTGTTCATTCTATTGCTCATAACTTATAATTTGCGAACTCATCTCGCTCGCAGGAAGTACTAAGGTTACAGAGTTCCTTCTTTCAAAAGGAATACCTGTTGACATGGACTACGGCTGTGGGACGGCACTCGTTCAGGCTGCTAGCAATGACCAGGATAAGACTGTTAAGATTTTATTGGATCACCACGCAAATGTATGTAGCCCTGATGCATAGTGTTTCGTTTTCTTTTCTTTTGAAGAGTTACTATGGATAGGTAGATATTTCTTTTGCTTGGCTAACTACTCAGATGACATAGTCATAATTTATTCTATCCTTAGTATGGTAACTCATGAAATTTCTCCCTTTCATTCGTTTGTAACTTTAGGTAGATGATCTTACAGTATATGATGCCATCATGGTACTAAACAGAATTATCCAGACAATATTGTTCCAATGCCGTGTAGGATCGTGAGATGATCTGTCCTGGTCCAGGCAACCATTTAGGATACCCAATAGTTAAAAAACGAACATATTATATGATTCAATCAGCCCTCATGGAATGTTATCTGATTAGTTAAATCTGGTTGAGTTTTCCTCTTGAAATAATCTGAGTGCCAATTTTGAACTGTATGCAAGTGTTCCAAATTAGAATGCTCCTTTTCTCATATTCAGTATATAAAATATATTTTTAAATATTTTAAACATGTTTCTTGTCAGCATATTCCATGTTTGTCAAAACATGAAGAGTACTCAAATAAGAACAATAGTGTGATGATCAACTTTGGCTGTTTTATTCTAACCCTTCGTCATTTTATATTTACTATCTGATGACAATTGAAACCTTTATCACTTAATACCTACTATCCAATGCTAATTGTTACCTTCATTGGTAGGTAAAACAGTAGGATTGTATTATCTCATTTTTTCTAGTTATGCTGTTTTGCCCTGAGTCTGAATTTTTTCCCCTTATTTAACATGTTATTGAGGGGAACTGGTCATTTTGTTCTTTCAGCCAAACGCCACCTTTAGTGGTCTCTGCACTCCACTGATGGGTGCTCTTCTTTACCATTCATTGAAGTGCATGAAGCTACTAATTAAGGCCAGTATTTTCTTGACTTGATTTGTTAACTAGGATGTTACTTTGCTTACTCATTTGTGCCATTTTTTACAAACGAATTGTATGAATCCTTCTCACAGGCTGGTGGAGATGTAAATGGCAAAGGCTGTTACGTCACTCCTCTAGTAATGGCTACGATACGGGGAGGTTATACGGATGAAATTCGGTTACTGTTAAAGGCTGGCGCGGACGCTAATATTCCAGATGATGTATATTTTTATATATATTTCCTAGATGTTCTTCTGATACTAGGGATGGCAGCGGGTCGGATTCGGAGCGGATATCCGCGGATTTCGGGTTTGCGGGTTTTGGGTTTGGTTCCTAATTTTCGCCCACGGATCTGCGGGTTCGGATATCCGTTAAGCTTCGGGTTTGGGTCGGATTCTATATTTCACCCGCGGACCTCCATTGGAGCTCCGAAAAGGCCCATTAGAAGCCCATAGGAAACCCTAGTCACTCATATCTCTTCCTGTCTCCTCACTCCCCTGGCAGCCGCCGCCCACCCGACCGGACTCCGGAGCCCCGACCTCGTCTCCCGGCCTCGTGCAGTCGCGCTCCCTCACGGCCTCACGCCAGCGACGGGCGACGGCAAGGGCCAAGGGCGCGCGCGCAGCATCGCGTCGCGAGCGCCGGCCAGCCGGCGGCGCCAAGGCTTCGACTCCCTCCTCCGGACTCCTGTCTTCCCTCGAGCGCCCCTGTCGCCTGCCGTTCTGCCCCCGACGCGGCGAGTCCTCGACTCCGAGTCTCCGACGGCGAAGCCCCGAGGCAGCCGGCAGCCCCTACGCTCGACGGCCAGGCTCGGCACCGACCCCGACGCCCTATCCCCAGCGCCTCGGCTCCCCGCCCGTCGCCCGGAACCTCGATCTGCGCCTCGGCTCCCCGCCCGTCGCCCGGAACCTCGATCTGACGGCCGGCGCTCCCCCACGGCTGACATTGGTGCAACCTCTCTCCGGTGCCTTCTTCTACTCAGTACTCACTGCATCTCGTATTTCATATATTCTCTGTGCTTTGTTTCAGGAAGTGAGTGATGTCGGCCCCTGGTGCTTCAAGTGGATCTCGACCTGCTGGTGCATCTCAATCTGTGTCTTCTCGTCCTCGACCGGTTGCAGTCAATTCAACCACGCCTCCATCTGATTCTGCAACTGTAGGTAACACTGATGTGGTAGAGATAGAAGATGATGTTGCTGTTGGTAGTAAAAGAAAGCTAAGGTCTGATGTATGGAAAGAGTTTGATCTGATCAACATAAATGGGGTTCCGAAAGCAAAATGTCACTGGTGCAAAAAAAATTTATGTGGGCAAACAAGAAATGGTACTACTCATCTGAAGAATCATCTTGCTATATGTCAGGATAGAGCTTGTAGAAAAGGATTAACACAGTCCACTCTTAAATTTTCTATAAATCCACAAGATGGCACAGTCACATTAGAGAAGTATGTATTTGATCAAGATGTCGCTAGGAAAGAACTTGCTTTAATGATTATTGTGCATGAGTATCCTCTTTCCATGGTGGACCATGTTGGATTTCGCAAGTTTTGTGCTGCTTTGCAGCCAGCATTCAAGGTAGTGTCTAGAAACACAATTAGAAAGGATATCTTTGATATGTATCAAGTGCAAAAGAGCTCTATGATGAATTATGTTAAGAAATTGAGTTCTCGTGTTGCTGTTACTACGGACTTGTGGACAGCAAACCACCAGAGGAAAGGTTATATGGCAGTTACAGCCCATTTTCTTGATGAAGATTGGAAGCTAAAAAGTTTTCTTATTAGGTAAATATAAATTGCTTCATTTTTTCTTCTTGTGTTATGCATTTTGTCTATTGGGAGCAATCTGTCCAGCACAAGCACTTATTATATTTTATTGTTGTAGGTTTATTTATGTTCCAGCACCACATACAGCAGAGGTTATAGCAGAGGTTCTTCATGAAGTTCTCCTAGATTGGCATATTGAGAGAAATCTGTCCACTATAACTCTTGACAATTGCAGTGTCAATGATAACATGATGAAGACTATGATCGGCACTGTTGGTGATGACCTTGCAAAGAATAAGACTGCTATAGAAGGCAAGTTACCACTCTCCTCTTGTATGTTGAAAGGTAAATTAGTTCACATGCGTTGTGCTGCCCATATTTTAAATTTAATTGTGAAAGATGGAATGAGTGTCATGGAGAATGGAATTGATAATGTGCGTGATAGTGTTGCATATTGGTCGGCCACTCCAAAAAGACATGAGAAGTTTGAGAAAATGGCAGCACAAATGAAAGGAAACTATGATAAAAGAATTGCTCTTGATTGTAAAACTAGATGGAACTCTACTTATATTATGCTTAGCACTGCATTAATTTACCAAGATGTCTTTGATCGCCTTGCTTCTCGTGCTCCATGTGTTCCATCACAAGATGATTGGAAGTTTGCTAGAGAGCTTTGTGAAAGGTTAAAGATGTTCTATGATGTAACTGAGCTACTATCATGCACCAAATATGTCACAGCAAATCTTTTCTTTCCCAAAATATGTAACATTTTTTTGTCAATCAGAAAGTGGCAAAACAGTGATATTCCTAAGGTAGAAGAAATGTCTATTAAAATGAAAGAGAAATTCAATAAATATTGGTCAGATGTGCATGGTTTGATGGCTGTTGCTGCTGTCCTAGATCCTAGGTATAAGCTACAATTGTTGAATGCTCTTTTTCTCAAAATTCATGGGTTAGAAAGTGTGGCTATGGAAGCTGTCAACAAAGTGAGAGACTTGTTGTACAATTTGGTTTTGGAATACCAAGTTTCTATGGAGGATGTTGCCACAACAGATGGTGCTCAAACTAGACCAAGTGCTTCTGCTGAGATGGATGATGAGGATTGGATTGACACTTTTGATGATTACATGTCTAAACAGCCAGCTGTGACCTCTACTTATGTGCGAACTGAGTTAGATTTGTACTTGGAGGAGCCATTGCTGCCTAGGACACAAGAGTTGGATATTGTTCAGTGGTGGCTACATGCAGGGCTCAAATACCCAACATTGAGAAAAATTGCACGTGATATTCTTGCTATTCCTGTGACAAATGTGCCATCTGAGTCCGTCTTTAGCACTAGTGGAAGAATAATTAGTCCACATCGTAGTAGGCTTGCACCGTCAATGATTGAGGCACTTATGTGTATGCAAGCATGGTCTCATAATGACATGTTGGGTAAGTGTAATTGCTATATGCTTTTCATCTTCATTCATTATGAGTTATAAGACTAATTTGTGAATATTGTATCAAAGCAGGAGGGCAGTCAACTTTTGTTGGGGCTTTGATGACTTGTCTTGATGAAAAGGATGAAGAGATGGTATTGTTTATGTTTCCTTCTATGTGCAACTTGTGAATGTATAACTCATTGAACATTCAAGTAATTAGCTACTCTATTTTTATTTTGCAGGGTGAGGATGATTCTACCATAATTGAAGAATGATGATCTCTGCAATACAAAAATGAATCAATGATGATCTCTGTAATATTGTTAGTTTGTTTGAAAAACTATGGTCTATGGATGTTTGTTTGTGTTATTGAACTTGTGTATTGTATTCAATATTTGTAATCATTTGGACGAATCATATTTATCTTTGGTCTGTACCTTGTGTTTAGTGTTACACTATCCAGGCTTGCAGTTGTTGGTGTATTATTTGTTTTAAGTTTTGGATTATCCGTTGGGTTTTGGATATCCGCGGATTTGGGTTTGGATTCTGATTTTAACCCGAATTGGATTTGGGTTTGGGTTTGGGTTTTTATTGTGGGTTTGGGTTTGGGTCCCCAGTACATAGTCCGATCCGAGTCCGACCCGTTGCCATCCCTATCTGATACTGTCCGGTTACTGTTAAAGACTGGCGTGGCCTGAGGCTCTTCTTCTGCTCCCGTGTGTTTCTTCCAGGACGGCGTGGCCTGAGGCTTGCTGCTCGCGGCCTCACGGAGGCCCTCCCCTCCAGTGGCGTACACCCACAGGCCACAGGTCAGAATTGGATGTCGAGCAGCATACGCGGACGCCCAGCACGGGGAAGAGGGAAGGCCACGGGCAGCACAAGGGAGGAGGAGCGAGACCGGACTCACAGCCACCGGGGCGGTAGTGGAGGCAACCGGTGGTGCCTGGATTGCGACGCGGAGGCGTCCTCCAGTGCGGGCGGAGCGACTCGGCGAGGGGCCGTGGGGAGCGAGCGAGGCGAAGGTCGGATGGTTGAAGAGGGTCGGACTCGGGAAGGATAATGTTATCCTGACGCGTGGGCCCTAGGTTAATGTGCGGTGTGCTTTCCCAACCAACTCGTCAGTCCCAATGCTCCGTAGCCTCGTTTGTTTTCTTTAGAAAAAATACTCTGATTTGGTTTGAACCAGTCGTCCACAACATGCCTCCAGCTGTGTAATAATTAATGATGTTTCAAGTCATATGGTAATTTATGCATAGGGAGGTTAATGTGATGTGACATCCATACTTAATTTGCTTCTCAAATCCTAAGAATGCATTTATAATGGTGTCGAAGTATGTTATATGTTCAAACTTCCACATGGATATTTGAGAACTCAGAACTCATAGCTCTGAGACTGGACTTTAAATCGCGAGACGAATATTTTTAGCCTAATATTAACAGTCAGTGATGGAGTTACTGTAGCACGACAATATCTAATGATGGAGTAATTAGACTTAATAGATCTTACAATTTATAGTCTATTTATGTAATTTGTTTTATTTTTAGACTATGTTTAATACTCCTAATTAATGGTCAAACATCGATGTGACAAGTTCACCAAGTTGGCAATGCCAATTTGATGAACTAAACATGCCGTTATCTATCCTAACCCGTTGCTCTAACTTATTTAGAAACATAATATTTTTTTACCTATACATATATATATATATATACATATATATATAAATAGAATGAAGAACTTTACAATATTCTGTTTATCTATTCCACATGTGCCATTCTCATTCTCTAATAATATTTTCAGGCCGTTTTTACTTGTTACTCGTGATCCAGCAACATATAATTGTCCATGTGTGAATATAGGTTTCTTTAAATATAATCCAACATTAGATAAAGTTTGTCCTTGACTTTTATTTATAGGCATTGAGTAGCAAAACTTTATTGAAAATTGTGGTCGAGATAAGGTAAATGGCCAACGACATCCTCGTGTTGTTAGATTTATTCCTGGTATATATGCTGTTTGTCTAGTATGTATGTGTGCCAGTTATTATAGTAGCTTCGATTACATTGTCTCCTTACAATTAGCTTACGAGACTAACAGCCTGCTTTCATTGGTTGTCGATGCAGATGCAGGTGGGCGGAGCCAGGGGGGGGGGGGGGCGCCCGGGGGCCTGGCCCCTCCTAATGCTCATGAGTATCCTCTAATGAAGTGTATTAATGTCTAACATCAGCTTATATTGGCCATTTTAATTAAGCCGAGCAACAGCCTAGGTTACAAGCACTTACTGGCCCAAAAGTCTAACTCAATTTTATCTCTAACTAGTAGTAGATGTATGCAATTGGCTCTAATTTACTAAGGCCTTATTTTGTTCGTGATTTCTTTTTCTTTTTGCAAACTTC
Organism: Digitaria exilis; assembly: GCA_015342445.1. NCBI lineage: Eukaryota > Viridiplantae > Streptophyta > Magnoliopsida > Poales > Poaceae > Digitaria > Digitaria exilis. The sequence continues at coordinate 3,670,452 of JACEFO010001795.1, forward strand.
TCACATGGAATGTTCGAACACTAGTTAAACATAGACTAATTACAAAACTAATGAGAGTAAAGCTCAATAGATTCATCTCGTGATTTACACTCCATTTGTGTAATTAGTTTTTTTTAATTTGTCTATGTTAATACTTCTAATTAGTGTCAAATATTTGATGCGAGAAGTTTGCAAATATTCTCTCTCAAACTGAATAAAGCCTTATTATCACTATTCTATTTGAGTTAGTATATGTGTCTGTATATGTATAATGCCATTTTTTTATCGTTCGTGTCTATGACTACTTGCCCCCTATATTGAAATCCTGGCTACGCCTCCCTCATCCAGGGAAGGGGCATGGCGTCGAGACTCTGCAGTCTCTGCTGCGCTTGATGGGGTTGTCGAGCTTGGACAGCGGTGCTCTCGGCCGCTGGCCGGCTCGAGCTGGGACGGCGGCGGCCATCGGTTGCTGGTTGGCTCGTGTTGATATTTCGCTCAAGGTTTATAGCGGATGATTTATGCTTTTCAACTCGATTAATAACAAACCAGTTGCAAATGCAGGGGATTAACACCGGAGGGCCGGCGGACAATGGAGTTTTTAGCTGGCCCGCCGGACGATGGAGTTTTTAGCTCGGTTGTAGTTGCACGAGATCTGGCAGTGGACGGAACGGAAGCTTGCGATTTGGGAAGGAAGATGAAAAGGCAGCAAAGAGGGCGTTGGGCGGCGTGGGGATGTATGGGATAGCAGGACGAGAGACCTAGGTGAATTGAGCGGTATCAGGAAGTCCCTAGAACATCGCGGTGGCCTCAGATGCTAGATGAACCGCACGATATAACTGCTCACGAGAACGGACGGCTAGCAATAGCCGCTGACGTGGCTTAATATACGCTCGAGTATTGTCCGCCGTTTTCGTCCTGTAAATATTCCAACAGGCCAAGGCCATGTATTGGGACACCTTTCTTTATTAATACAGTTTCTTTATGTCATTATTTCTATCATGGCGGACTGCTATTGAGACTACGGCTGAATATCGTTGTCGTTGGTTTTTGCAGGAAGGCTATAGAACTAATGAAGGTATCTCCTGATGAAGATGAGCAGCGAAGCGTAGCCATGTGACTACTGGTGATTTGCGCGCGTCCCTGCGCGCGGTTGAAATTATACGTGAATTAGATAAAATAAGCTGAAAGTAGGTATACTATAGAGATGACATATTTTGACCATAATTATAAAGATGCATACATCATACATTAAAGGAGTAATATGTTCTTGCTACACACATAATTTACAATGATATCAAGTCTTCTTATAAGTGAAATTAAAACCCAAAAGCGTATGTAAAGTATTACTAATACCACTGAAAGATAACATCTATTTTCGAAAGTAATGGAACAAAAGAGAATTGTTCTCATGGACAATATGCAAGAGATGATAAAATGAAATAAAATTCGCTTATAGGCTTATAGCAATGCAAAACAATATTGGTGTCAAATAGTTTTTTTTTCCTCATATGATGTGAACCTACAGGGAAGCACCGAAGCAGACAATATATAATGGGCTTACAATTAGAAACTGAACCGATGTTAAGAGCTAGCAAAGGCAATAAAATTGCAAGCGTCAACAGCAGGTGCAAGATGGCAGAAACTCACCGTAAGCAATATGTACCCATAAGCAATGTATCCAAGGGCCAGCAGGGAATTCGTAGATGTGGATATAAGTAACTAAACCAGACCTAAAGGCACGCACAACTGAGCATCCTTCAATCACACATAAAGAACGAATGAACTTTAATAGTAAAAAAAAAACAGAAGCAGCAACCTCTTGGATATTCATTTAAATATCAATCCAGAAGCGCCGGTATAGTAGTACTGTATTATTAAGTTTCAGGGATAACCCCATTTTCTTGATGTCCAGAGGACATGAAAACTGAAGCAAATGCAGCCAAAGCCAATCACAACACTTGGCGCTAAAGAAGGCATAGTGAGACCCTGTCAGTTGCAACAATTAACACAATAACCACAGAGAAAGCTAATTATTGGAAGAATTTTCAAGACTACAAAATTGAGAAACGATGGGGAAAACTAATCCATACAATATTAAAGGCCAATCTAATTAACCACCACAATTTCTCGAAATCAGTGAAAGCAAATGACCCAAACATATAATAAAGAAAAATGGAGATGAGTAGGAAAGAAAAAGGCAACCAACATATATGTCGATCCCCTCGGTCGGTTCTGAACCAGAATGCAACGGATCCGTTTATTAAGCAGTTAGCTCTGAACCTTAAAATGAGTTTACAGCCCTGAACCTGACAAATGAGTTCATAGAGGGTAACCCAAATCTTCTAGTGAAGAACGCAGAGGGATCAAGATGCATCACCATGCTGCATAGTGCACACATTTTCTTTAAGAACACCATGCTGCACATGTGTACGCGTTGCTAGCGTGCAGCCTGGAGGTCAGGGTACGTGCTGCGTTCCCGCGCCCAGTGCTAGCAAGCAGCGCGCCGTACGTCCGCCTTGCCGGACAGCTGTGCCGCGTCAACTTAGGCTAGTGTGGACTCTGAGGCTAGTGCAACATTGCGGCTGCGAGGACGATGGCGTAGACAGAGAAGGTCGCGCAAGGGCGCCACCGGAATCATGGCATTAATCAAATCACGGGCATCTATCATATTTATTCAGTAGGAGATCAGCAAGGATCCAACGCTAATCACCAATTAGCTCAAGCAAACCGCATCTATTTCTACAGGATTCAATGAATGAACTTAATCAGAGACGATTTAGTGGTGGTGGTGCGCTCACCTCGCAGTACGGTGGCGAGACTGCCGTTGCCGACGAAGTCGGTGGCCACGAGCTTCTCGTCGGTGGACCAGTAGTAGCGCGCAGCCGCACCACATTGGGGTGCCACGGCCGCTGCACGGTGCGTGCCTCCGCGTCGCCGCACTATCATCGCCATGGGCATCATCCCGTTCGCCGCCACCACCTTGTACACTGTTAGATAATTAGGCTCGGTCGTAGTGTGGCTTAGCTAGAATAAAGGAACTCAACCGTTGCCACGTTGAGCGCGTCGTGTAACAGCTAGTCTGCAGATTGTTCATGCAGCGGCTCTCCTGTTTTCTCTCCGAGTCCTTAGGTGTAGGAGTGGTGATGAACGAGTCTTCGGATCGTGGGATGGCGCGATCAGAACGGAGGCGCGCATGTCGCAGCGTCGTGGCGAGTGGCCACCCGTTTCCCTTTGTAACAGCTTACCTTATATTCAGAGAATAGAGATCAGAAAAGCCGGTTGGTAGTTCGGCACCAAAAAGCATCGGTATTCATCGTGTTCTCGCGTGAGTTCAGTGAGCTGAGGGTGTTTTGTGTGCGTTTCAGGGAGAGCTTCATCATCTCCGGCAGCGGGTGCCGGACGTTGCAGCTTACATACACAATCCCCTTGCCACTCTTCCCCAGCACATACGCCGACGACCGCAGCACCTCCACACGGAACCTGCGGACGATTGCCACCAGCTCCCCGTTGCCGCCACCGCTGGCGCCGCTGTTGTTCTTGCTGTCGCCGCCACTGGCCCCGTCGTCGTCCTTATCGCCCGACTACCAGAGGATGTGTCCGATGAGCCGCCTGCATCAGCAGCAGAGCCCGCTCTTGCTGCTGTTGCCGTTGGCGTGGCTGTTGCGCTGGCCGCGGCGTTCTTTCCGGTCATTGATCTTCCAGTTCACGTAGACGACGATGACGCCGACGAGGGCAACCCGGCGGTGTCGGCGAAGGTGAGTGCGATCAGGCTCAACCCGGTGCCGATCAACCCACGGCCGTTTACTCATTTCTGAGGAGGTACTAGCGCACATCACGCCTTTAGACGCGCCTCGAGCGCGCCGGTCGGAACGGACCAGGCTGACAGCACAGAGAGTTGCCGAACGCCAAGTGCTCGCGATCCGGTCGGTGGGCACAGCACAGACAGCCAGCCAGGGCCGCCGCAGAGGGCGCGCACGCCGAATTGCATGTGCGGCGCACGCACTGGTCGTAGCGGCGCGCCGTGCCTTGGGTGTTGGGTGCGCGAGCGAGACGGGAGGGACATGCCGGGCGTTCGTTCGGGCCCGAACACGGTACGAGCACGCTTACGCGTCGACGCGCCTGGTTACCACACTCACCACGAGCCCCCAAATTCCCAGAATCGTAGTCCACCAACCCACTACAACGAGCTCGTCACCCGCAGCTCACACACGCCTGCGCGTTCCGCCTACGCCGAAGCTTCCAGAACCCAGGCCCCATGCTCCGGTGCTCCTCATTGCCGGGCTCGGCACTGGCCGGCTGCTCCGACTAGGTCGCCGCGGGCGTGGCTGCAGGGGCCCTTGCCGGACTTTTTTCTGCTGGGGCTCTTGGACCCGCGCGCCTCGTACCCGATGAACACTATCGTCGGAGTGTTCTGCTTTTGTGCAGGTGACCTCCCGTGTTTTAGACGCGAGCGACACAGCCAAACGTGCAGAAGTGATAAAGGGTAAATTACTTTGTAAATTACTTCATCCGTCCGCAAAAGAATGCAATTCTAGGTTTTTTTCACGCAGACCAAGGAAGAAGTGAAATGACGCATGTACCCCTATAGTATGGTCCCACATAAATAGTAAGTGGGTCCCACCTAAACAATATGTGGGTCCCGCCTAAACAGTACGTGACTCCCACCTAAACAATAGGCGGGTCCAACGTGGGTCCCGCCTAAACAATACGTCACTACTAGAGAATGGAGCATTCGTCCCTCACACGTTAGTACCGGTCTCAGGGGGTTCCCGAGGGCCCTCGGACCATTTAGTACCGGCTAGTAACACCAGCCGGTACTAAATGGTCCCGGGGGGTTCCCGAGGCCCCCGTGCATTTAGTACCGGTTCGTAACACCAGCCGGTACTAAATGGTCCCGGGGGGTTTCCGAGGCCCCCGTGCATTTAGTACCGGCTCGTAACACCAGCCGGTACTAAATGTTGGCATTTAGTACCGGCTGGTGTTACGAGCCGGTACTAAATGGGTTCACGGGGTATAGTTCAAAAGGAAAGCATATCCCACTCAATCACAAGTGATGCATAGGTGGGATGGTAGAGGGGGTTACGTGCGAGGCCAGAGGTGAGTTCGAATCCCACGAACCGCGCACGCGCATTTACTTGTGACTTACGAATTTTTTTCTTTATTTTTTTGGCTCGAAACCCGTTAGTACCAACACCAGCCGGTAGTAACTGGCCGACCCCGCCGACCCTGCGGCCTCATTAGTACCGGTTGCTACAGCTGGTACTAACGGGGCTGCCCATTTAGTATCGGAAGCTCAGTACGGGGCGCATAATCGGTACTAACACGGCTTTGCGCCCGGTACTAAAGGTCTCTTTCCTACTAGTGCGTGGGTCCCACACGGGACAACAACGTATAGATTAAACATCTATAGGTGGGCCCCATACTAGCTATTATGGGCTAGAGTTGCATTCTTTTGTGGACAAAATTTGAATCCTAGAATTGCATTCTTTTGTGGACGGGGGAGTACATGCAAATCCATGTGCCAATGTTCTCGGCACATTGTAACGACTGTTAAGGATTTTGTAGAGGAATTGTTTGTTGTCACCGCATGAGATGCAATATTATTGGAATCAAATTGGCACGCGTCACCAATGACAACCACCACCCAAAATCAAGGAACTCAAAACAAGCACGCACTGCACCACTCCACAAACCACAGATGACTGATGCCGAGCAGCCACTATTCTTTTGCTGTTGTGTTGGCACAAATTATGGACCAATACACGAGAGCACTAGCACGTGCAGTGAGTAGAGATGCGTGTTTGAAAGAGCATCTAAGCCCCTCATTCGGTTTTGGCTATTCATGATAACATAATCATTGCGACTAACAGTGTTTTGCAGAGGCAAAGATTAAGTTAGTGCAATGATGAGCTTTCATGGTATTCTTTGCCCCATCATTCGAGATTGATTGTATTGGTGCAAAGGATATGCTCGAAGATTAAGGATAAACTAGTTCTAAATGTCGTTTGGTTGATGAGAGGCACTTAGAGTAGTTTAGGTCTTTTTTTTCCTTTAGCTTACTATAAAAGGGGGTCGAGGGTTGGTAGCTTGACCTAGGAATGACTAGAGTTTAGGTTTGGTGCACAATTGTGAAATCTAGTACTAGGTAGCTCAATTGAAGCCCTTGAGAAGAAAGGTGTCATACTCATGCATCATATCTCTTTTGCATATTTTTTATACGTATGACATTTGTGTGCCTTGCTACCTATTGTTTTCTATGTGTTATACATGTGCTTTCTCCTAATTTATCTTATATCATGTCTTTCACATATTGCTTGCACATGCTCTTATATCTTATCCTTATCTTGTGCTGTGTTTACTCTTATTTTGTATGAGCTATATCTTTCGCTTCCGCACTTTCCTGTAAAGTTCATACAATTCAAGTTTATCCTATGTTGTTTTACCTCAATTTTCTTCTCTCATATCCTTGTAGAGTTTTATAGGTTGTGTTGTCATCAATCACAAAAAGGGGGAGATTGAAAGAGCATCTAGGCCCCTAATTCGGTTTTGGCGATTAATGACAACATAATCATTACGACTAACTTGCAGAGGCAAAGATTAAGTTAGTGCAATGATGGGTTTTCACGGTATTCTTGGCCCCCATCATTCGAGAATGATTGCATTGGTGCAAAGAATATGCTCGAAGATTAAGGATAAACTAATTCTAAATGTCGTTTTGTTGATGAGAGGAACTTAGAGTAGTTTAGGTCTATGTTTCCTTTGGCCGTACTATAAAGGGGGTCGAGGGTTGGTAGCCTTACCTAGGCAAGACTAGAGTTTACGTGTGGTGCACACTTATGAAATCTAGTACTAGGTAGCTCAGTTGAAGCCCTTGAGAAGAAAGGAAACTCAAAGAATTGAATTGGACGAGTTTCGCTTCGAAAGCGAGAAGGATGAAAATATCCAGTATCACCGACTATTTCGGTGGTGCACGAAGCAAGGGACCAAATTAGTCGGTGGTTGCTGACTCAGAAGTTGTTGACACCAAAACTTGGTGCAATACCAGGAAAATTTACCTTCATCGATTGTCAGCCTCCCAGTTTTGCCGATCATGAAAGTTTGGCAATAATAACTCATGATAATGATAGTACGGCAAGCTTAATTGGCTATTTGGCTGCCCAAGCTCATTAATATGTTATTTAGCGGTTGATAGACCCACCACAATCCTATATCGGCTTGGTTAAAAGACATCTTCCAATTGCAATGCAATAACCATAATCTCCGATCATTATTTAATGCTGATAACCAATAATGAATTAAATCTTCCAACTCCTTTTCGTGTAGATCTTCAACTGGCTGGAGCAGCAACAAAATAATGGCCAGTTGATGGTGACTATTTTTTCCTCGTCTAAATTTTATTTCTCTGGATCTGATAATTTTCCCTTCAAAGCCGATATGATAAATAAAATAACTGATTGGTGAACTGATCGTCTCAGCGTCTGAATAGTTGTCAGAGATTGCAATAACAAATAGTAGATTGATCTGTTTCGTGTTATCGATCGGCTCCATTAAAGAATAACCATCGGCATAATGAAACAGTTATCGGCAGTAATTAGCACATGGCCGTCGGCCCGACAAGTCACTATCGGCCCAAAGAAACAACCGTTTTGACCATGCTTCCATCAGCTGCGGATTTGCCGATTTCTTCTATGTGCCGTACCTGCCTCCTTTTTATTGCATACTCAAATTACAGTAGCCTCCGATGCCGATGCCGATAACTAAAACGCACGTTGCCAATTTAATCAACAAATAAATATGCATGAAATTCCTTTCTAATTAGCATGGCACAAAATCCATCCGAACAACACATATCCGATAGACACATCTCATCGGCTTTCGATGTCAATATTATAATTCGATCTGTTGAGTTGAACTTGATAATAATTTCTTTCGTGTCCCACCAGGATCCCATAAACTTAATCGGAACTCCTGTTTGTATCTAGTAAATATAATGGTCAATATTTTTATAGAAATCAATATACTGGCCTTTCCAGTTGAAATAAAACAACTTAAATCATAACCAACAGGCTTGTAGATATTTCCACGTTGCTCACATTTTTTTTCGTATCGACTTTTTTCTTCTTGAATATACTCATGCCGATACTCATCCCTCTGCTCACACAGGAGCGGTTGTGTTAAATCTTTAATGATCACAATTTCTTGGAGCTCTTGTGAAATCAATGAATTAAGATGAACCTCCTCATCAGCCATTCTAATTGACAACGAGTCTCCTTTAATGTTTTCAATTTCAGCCAAGATTATAACATCATCAATTTTTGATTCTCTGGTTACTTGGTCGCTGATCATGTTTGCGGGAAACAAGCTCTCATCAACCTCTGTTGATTTTTCAGAACATTCAACTTTAACCTTTCTCTGATCAATATCGGAATCTTGATGGTAAATTGCTGGATATGATTGCTGTACGGTTGTCTGAAAAATTGTTGACTGCGGAACTACCTCGTGCAACCCACATCCACCAGATATTTGTGGCTGATTTACTAACTGCCGATTGGTCAAAATTTCAAGCTGCCATACCATCGGCTCGAGAATCGACGTTTGTGGCTGATAATCATGTAATTGTTGCCGATGATCTGCTATAACTTGTGGATGTTGAATCATTGGCCATGGTAACTGATAAGCGATTGGTTGCGGAGACGTTGCATAGTATTGATAATCACCCATGTCACAAAGCTGAGCCGATGCTTGATGCTGAAAATTCATCGGCTGCGATACATGATGATTATACTCACAAGATGCTTTACCAACAAATGTAGTTTTGATCGCTTTGTGTACTGTGTTTGCCAAACTGCAAGATAAATTGACCATCGCTTGATGTATAGCCTGATTGAAAATCTTCTGTAATTCACCTGCATCTGTCGAGAAACTCATGATGGTAATTAGATTGATGTGTCCCACCGGGCGTACCAAAAGTGTGTTGACGCAAAAATTGGGAAAGACTTTCACGCGCTAGCACACGAAATCGGTTGTGACCGTGAATACCGGGGCGTGCCAGTCAATTTGACCTGTTAATTGACAAGGGATAAAACAATAAAATACTAGAGCGTATCGGCTGGTATTCCGATTAGCTCTATAGGTAGAATCGGCAGAAGCTGTCCGATCTGGTAAATAATAAATCGGCTTGGACAACCGATTCAGAGCAAAGCTATGCGAGATCACTAAAGTGTAATCTAACAAGCTAAGCAGAGCAACACTTGGAATAGATCTAGTCGGCTGTGATAAGAGATGCAACGAGATAACACAGGTAAAAGCCGACCAAAGCGTGTACCAAGCTGGATAAAGGTTGAATAAAATCTAAATGAAGTAACAGCGATACGCCGGTTACTAAAGCCTAGATACTTATCCGATAACTGTTGAATAACTTAAACGAAGCGACAGCGATACGCCGGTTGCTAAAGCTTAAGGATTATTCGGGAAAAGACGGAACTTACGAGGCAAGCCCTGAGATCTGATCATCCTTGACGTGCTCGAAGAACTCGTGAAAAGAAAAATAGCGAAGTCGCTGACTTGATAAAAGTAAAGGTACTGGAGAAGTAGAGTTTGTTTATTTGATTGTGGATGATTTTTACAATTGCCGCAACCTATAATATATATAGCCCTGCCAGGCCTTCGGTGAAGCTACACAAACCGAAGTCCTAAACACGTACGCATTACAGGATTCCTCTCTTCTTTCCTAACTAAACTAAATTGATACGACCAAATATGTTAACCGACTGTACGTAAGTGAGCACCCCTGATAATAACCAAACATGAAAGCCTGGTGATCACATATGCACCTATATCTCCTTTATTTTAATCTAATCTTCAAGCTATCCTTGCTTTTCCTCTATCTTCACGTGAAGAGACTGTGACATCCCACCATTAGCAAAATGTCAAGTGCTAAGATTAGTTGGTAAAGTAAAAAAAAAAAGAAAGGAGGTTATTAAAGAGGAATAGGTTGACCAAAGTCAAAAGGGTGACAAAAATATGAAAATTTTGGGAGCCAAGAGTTTCTAAATTTAGTTCACAAGATGAGCAACTTAGTTGTTCATAAGTGGTGAGAAAAATTGTGGAAATGATGCTTCAATTAAATGGAAGAAAGAAATGGGAAAAAGGCACTATTCACCGTCCGACAACAGGGCTTAACCCTTTTTGGTTTCGCTGGAAAAATCATAGTGAGCAGCTATCTTTGGGATACGGTTCTGATCGATCTAGGGGGTTTCTGATGTTTGTGTCTTAAACAAAGTTGTAAAGGGAAGGATTTCGAACAACTTTTGTTTTTGGGTCAGACTTAGAAGATGGCTGGATTCAGGAGAAAAACTTGAAAGAAAATGGTTCAGTAACTAATTTCAGTCAATTTCAGAGAATTGACAGCTGAAACGAAATTGTGTCAATTGAACTCGAATTCAAAGTTTTCTGCAAAAACTTCCAACTAGGAAGTTGTGCTCCTGAAGGTGAATTTCAAAATCATATTGGACACTAGATGCAAGTTCTATTCAAATTTTGAGAGTAATTTGAGAAATTCAGTTAAAGTCTCTGAATTCCAAATGTGTTACAGCAGCAGATTGGAGGCTCGAATTGGACCTCAATTCGTGCTCAAATGGGTTAAGTGCCAATGTACGAAATGGAATTCAATGATCCACCTACAAGTTTGCTTTTGGGAGATTTGGATGTTACCATGCAGTTTTTGAAGAAAAGCGAAGCTCAATCTCGGGTTTTGAATGCTCAAATGGGGAAAAGTGACGTCGTCCGAGCAGGCAGCTGCCGGCGGCGGCGCCTGGACCATTTCACCAGCCACGCGTCGTTTCCGTTGGGAGCCAGCTCGGGCGGTGTCGCAGCAGGAGGTGTCGCTCGCCGCCGCGTCGATCCGTCGTTATAGCCGTCGTCGTCGGTCTCTCTCTCCCTCTTTTGCTTCGTCGCTCCCCTGCTTCTCGCCATGGCCGCCGGCGAGCCGTAAGCCTTCCGCCGTCGTCCAACCCTCTCCGCCCCGCTCCCTTCCACCAAAAGCTCCACCGTCATCTGCTCGATCGTTTTCACCCGCTTTTGCTCCTCCTCCACCGCTCCACAGCCCGGCGCAGCTCGGTTTGCAGCTCACCGTCGCCGCCTCGCCGGGGTAAACGCCGTTCTTCGTGTTTGAGCTGTTGCAGTTGGTTTGGTCGAGGGATGAGCGTGCAGCTGTGTTGCTTATAGGTCTAGGATCGTGCTTGAGGGCTTAGTTACTCGGGCGCAACGTTCCTCGGGCCGGGAACGTTGTTCGTCACCGTGGCGCACTTCCGCCATGGCCGTCGCGCGTGAGCAGCCTCGCTCGGACTTCCTCCGGCCGAGTTGGTGCGCGCGCTAGGTGCGGTAGGGTCTGCTGTTGCTCGTAGAGGGGTCTTTTGCCGTGTTGGTGCCGTGTCGGCTCCGCTAGGCGTTCGCCGCCGCGTGCCAAGCGCGCTCCCGCCATGGCCGGCGTGAGGTGCTAGCGCGCGAAGTGCCGCGCGGGTTGGCCTGGGCGTGCGCACTAGGCGTCGTCGGTCTTAGGGTTGCTCGCGAGCCTGTTGCGAGGCCGGCTGGTGCTGTGGGTTCGCCGGAGCGCGGAGCGCCGTCGAGCCTCGTCGCCGAGTCGCCATGGGGGCTAGGGTTAGAGCTACCGCGGGAGTTTAGGGCTAGAATGGGTGCGCCATCGTGTGGCGTGGCCGTTGGGCTAGCCGTCATCGTCGGAGGACCCCGCCGCCGGCGAGCGTGCGTGGGTCAACGCCGGCGGAGGCTCGGTCCGCGCGGGAGCTCTGCTCCGCGTGGGCAGGGACCTCGGGGGAGAAGAAATAGAAAGCCGAGGGGGTTTTTGCAAGAAAGCCAAATAGGTTTTAGAATTAGATTTAATTTATGTTTTTCCACTGTTTTAATTATAGAAAATCATAGAAAAATCAGAAAAATATGAAATAAATTTTGATAATTCCCTTAGATATTCCTTTATGTTATAAAAATGCTAAACCTTTAAATGTGTGTTGTTTAGGATTTAATAATAATACCATTCTTAGAAATTTAATTGCTAAAAATAGTTAGTATAATTTTTAAAGCATTTAAAAATAGGATTCATGTTTTACAAGCACATTTAAAAAGAAATGCAGTGTTAAGGATTTTTAGAGAATGATTTTAGTACCCTTAATAATTCTTCTTTAATAAATATAAAATAAATAAGGATTATTTCACCCACACAATAAAACAACTTTTTCTTTGGAAAAAGGTTGAGTAGTTTTGTTGGCTTGCAACTGTATCGAGAAATAAAGTTTTGTGTGCTATATTTTAAACTGTTGCTTCTCTAATCACTGACTTGCATCGCATAATAGAATCTGAAGCCTCGGAGGTGGAGTACGTGGAACTTCCCGACAACCCAGTTCATTGCGAGGAAGTTCTGGTGATTGCTCCGGAGTCCCAGGAAGTCGCTGAGACCACTAACCTTTTTGAGACTCAAGGCAAGCCCGGATGCATCTCCACCCATCCCTTTTATAAATTCACGAGTCCAAATATTATGTGTTTATGTGTGCATTAGGTTAGGAGTTGAATGAAAACTTTTGATGCATGCAATATTCCTTGGTAGAACTACCTTACTTGATAAAAAAAAAACAAGTTGATTAGAATTGTTCACTTAGCTATGCTTAGCAAGGGTAGATATAAAAGAAGATGATGATCTAGGGTCACACTAACTTATGAATCATGAAAGCTTGAGATTGAAAGGTAGTGGGCAGAAGTTGCTAGAATGGATTGAGGTAGGCTCGATCCTTAGTTCTGCCTACCAGCTAAAGTGACTAAGGACCGATCCGTTGTTTAAAAGTTTGATCAAGTGATTCTACCTGGTTTCTTACTGGGTTATGGGACCAGTAAAGCCAATTAGATTAGCTGGCTCGTTGATTGGAAATATCGCTTACCCGTGCTTGCTGAGTCGAAGAAAGGCGGGACCGTAATCGGAAACTCACGGGGTGGTCGCCAGACGTGGGACCCACGTGGGGATGCGTTCCCGGGTTCGAGTAAGGATATTTCCAGTCTTTGGTCCAACTGATTGAAAGGTTGTCGCGAGCAGCCGGCGCAGCTGTACGTGACTGGGTACTAGGTATCTCCTGCAGGATGTAAATTGATCCGGATCGCCACAACTCTTGGTTATGAGTGCACTTGATCAGGTGTTAAACATCGTAGTGGAAACAAGTTGAACATTATATGAGAATGATTCAAAAATGCTGTTTGGATCTAGTATCACTTGTATGGAAAAGTATTTAAAACCTAGTTGAATAGTTAATACTTAACAGAGATTAAAAACTGCCAAATAAGGACCCACTTTTAGTAAGCTTTTCCGCAAAAAGTCGAGTCAGCCAAATAACCTCTATAAGCCTATCATCCTCCCTTGAGAGTCTTTTTCTTTGGTAAGACGGATAAGTCTTGCTGAGTACCTTCGTACTCAGGGTTCTTCCCTTTTTGTTTTTCAGAGGATGCTCCTTATCAGGATGACGAAGAGGTTAGTCAGAAGCCCTAGAGCATCGGTGGTCCCAGATGGCTCTAGATGAATAAAGTACTTTCGGGTTTTGTATCCCTTCAGTTGTATAAAACTAGTTTGTATTTAGATCTTAGTATTATGTCTGGAATCTAAGGTTGCTTCAAAACTCGGTTTGTAATAATTTGCATCTTTCCGTATTTATGTAAAAAGTAATGCCTTTTGTGTACTCCAACTTGGTATTGATCCTGAGCTATGGTTGACAAATGATTGTCAGTGGATGATTCGGGATGTCCCGGGGACACTCGACAGACTACCGGGTTTAAACTGTTTGAAGTACGTGCTGGTATTATCCTGGGTCAGGGTGTCTAGACGCACTTGAGCCAGTTTAAATTGGGCGGTTCTGCCACAGCTGGTATCAGAGCCACAGGTTGAGATACCCAAGAGGTGTTGCTACTTTAAAAATCTTAGGGACCTTATTTTATATTATAAAAAGGTTGTGTCGTTAGGTGGCAGTAGTCTAATGTTTGTTGTTTTGCAGATGCTGACTGTTAGCATACCGCTAGATACGGTAGAGTTATATTAGGGAGAGTTATACGATGCCACCAAATTTTATATGTGTGAGATATGTGTCTGTGAGGGCGTAGAAAAACGTTGCATCATGTGCATTGCATGATTTCAAAACTTTTCTTTGGGGGTTCTTGGTGTGTGCCGTTCTTGACCTCTGCTGTCTTGACACATGGAGGCCATGGAGCACACAGATCAGGATGGTTGGACCCAGGGATGTTACCATGATCGGCCTGGGTTCACCCGAGTTCTTTGGCAGATCTTGCAGGAAAAGGGTTTTGAGCAGCCACCGCTGTACTTCTGGAAGCAGTTTGATACTCTGCAGCAGGTGGGGTGTACTGTATATGTGCACATTCCAGAGTCTGAGGCTCATGCAACGTGGAAGCTGGATGAGACTCGGGTGCAGCGTTTTGAGTTTGAGGATACTGTTCAGACTGCCGCCTTGGCAGCTCTCACTGATCTGTGCCAGAAGAACAAGTTGGAGATTGGTACAAGCTCTGCCAGGTTCTTTCCTCTGCAGGATCCGGAGGATGGGACTTGGAAGCGGCGAGTTAAGGCTTTGAGGAACAAGTCAAGGTTAGAGAGTGATGTGGTTGCAGCATCTTCAGTGGACTATATGGTGTCCATGTTCAACCTTCTTCAGATATGTCAGAAGAGCTATCAGCGACAGAGGGAGAAGAACACGGATTTCAAGATGAAGATGTTGGGAATGAAGTCTGGTCTGGAAGAGGCTCAGCAGTCTATGTATGATAGAGAGCATGAGATGGAAAGGTCTATGAGGGACCTGGCTCGTAAGATTGATGAGAAAGATGCTGAGATACAACGTCTCAAGGAAGTAGGGGCAGAGACTACAGCTGCACAGGTTGAAGCCATGGGAGCTAACACTCGGGAGTTGCAGGCCCGAATCTCAGTACAGCAGGATGAGATTGTTGCTCTTAGGACAGCCTTGGAGCAATATAAGCACTTGGTAGTAGCTGCAAATCAACCTAATGAAGCACCACCAGCTCCAGTTGAGGGTCAACCTCCAGCTCAGGAGGGGGCAGATGAAGTGGTGGATATAGTGGGCATGGAGCCTGTTTTAGCTGCACCACCTGCACCGGAGGATGCACAGTTCGCGGATGAGGTTCTGGAGGGTTTTGAAGGCTTTGAGTTTGAGGTTCAGGAGCACAATGAAGCTTTGCCAGAGAATCCAAATGCGTTTGCTTGGGCTAATGCAAATGCTGATGGATTCGATCCTGAAGGACTTGGGCCAGTGGAGTTCCATCCAGTGGTGGTAGATGACGACAGTGAGGAAGAAGATCCTAGTGAGATTGAGGGAGAGTCCGGTATGACCTCAGTCACCAGTTCCTCCTCTTCTTCGACTTCGTCGTCGGCCTCCAGTGCGATTCGGTCTGATGGTAGTGAGAACTCCGTCAACCAGCCAGCTCCGATGGAGGAGGCAGGTTGAAGAAGGCGTCAGGATTGTGTCTTTGGGGGCTGTGTGAGGTTGAGAGCAAAGATGTTTTGTGCATATGTATGTATGTGGCTAGCATGGTAGTACTTGGAACTTTGGGCTTGTAAGCTATGTATATATATGTGTGGTGGCTTGGGTTTGAAGGATCTAACTCCTAGGGAGTTGTGTATGTTCTGGTGTGGTGTTGGTTAAACCACTGCTTGTGAATGAATAAGAATATGCCTTATGCTAGTTGTTTGCATCTATGTGCGGGTTTATAAGAAGGAAGTTTTGCTTGTTCTGCCATATATGTGATCAATCCGTCAATGAGAGTTAATGTTTTCTTGTTCTGAACTTTTTGTAGAATGGCCAATCAAAGGAACCAGCAACCTAGCTCGAGTGCGGATCCAAATACTCCACCTGGGCCGCCTACCTTGACAGACGCGTTTGCTCATATCATCAACTCCGGGACTGAGCAGATTCGCCTGTTGAACCTGATTGGTCAAAACTTGAGTACCCGCCCATCCGGAAGGCAAGCTGGGCATCAAGGAGTGACATACTCTCAGTTCTTGGAGACACATCCACCCATCTTCAGTCATGCTGAACATCCACTTGAAGCTCGTGAATGGATCCAGACCCTGGAGCAGAAGTTCCGTGTCATTCCTCAATGTACTGAAGCTCAGAAAGTGGAGTTCACAGGGTTGCAACTGCAAGGACCTGCTGGTACTTGGTGGGCTAGTTTCTTGTCCCGACAGCCTGTTGGAGGAGCACTGAACTGGGGAGATTTCAAAACAGTTTTCTGTGCTCATTTCATACCCGATGGTATTCTGAAGCTGAAGTTGGAGGAATTTCTGAGGCTACAGCAGGGCAACAGGAGTGTGCTGGAGTATACCCGTGACTTTGATCATTTGGCTCAGTATGCTCCTGAACATGTGGATAGTGAGACCAAGAAGAGGGATTGTTATCTCCGAGGGCTTAATGTCAGAATGCAGGAGAAGTTGGTCACTTGCACCTTGCATAATTATGTTGAAGCAGTGAGTATGGCTATCTCGGCTGAGGCAAAGATGAAGGCTTTGGATGAATCTCTCAGGCGTGAGGAAGCTCTTAAGAGGAAGAACCCTCCCATGGGACGCACTTTTAGTAAGCTTTTCCGCAAAAAGTCGAGTCAGCCAAATAACCTCTATAAGCCTATCATCCTCCCTTGAGAGTCTTTTTCTTTGGTAAGACGGATAAGTCTTGCTGAGTACCTTCGTACTCAGGGTTCTTCCCTTTCTGTTTTTCAGAGGATGCTCCTTATCAGGATGACGAAGAGGTTAGTCAGAAGCCCTAGAGCATCGGTGGTCCCAGATGGCTCTAGATGAATAAAGTACTTTCGGGTTTTGTATCCCTTCAGTTGTATAAAACTAGTTTGTATTTAGATCTTAGTATTATGTCTGGAATCTAAGGTTGCTTCAAAACTCGGTTTGTAATAATTTGCATCTTTCCGTATTTATGTAAAAAGTAATGCCTTTTGTGTACTCCAACTTGGTATTGATCCTGAGCTATGGTTGACAAATGATTGTCAGTGGATGATTCGGGATGTCCCGGGGACACTCGACAGACTACCGGGTTTAAACTGTTTGAAGTACGTGCTGGTATTATCCTGGGTCAGGGTGACTAGACGCACTTGAGCCAGTTTAAATTGGGCGGTTCTGCCACAGAGACCTTGGATATCATGCTCTCACAAAATATATAATATGTTCTGACCGGATGAATAAATATTTCAAGCTCAGGAGATCAGCCGACTTCTTCTTTTCTAGGATTTGCTGTCTAAAATCACGTGTCAACAGAAGTTCAGCAAGCACCATTGACTGATTCGGTAGGTGCCTCGAGGTACCACCAAATTAGTCGGTGACCCCTGACTCACAGTGGAGACAGTGAGCATCGATTATTTCGATGGGTGCATGCGTGGACCATCGAATTAATCGATGACCTTGGGGGAGCTGTGTCAAGTTGACATGCTCTCTGGAATGCAACCATTGATTCAATGATCTCCCTAAAAGGGATCATCGAATTTGTCGGTGGCTGTCAGTAACCGTTGGTTTTCAAATGGAGGGCCATCATCAACTATTTCGACGGTGCCAGAGAAAGGGCATTGAATTAGTTGGTGGTCGCTGGCAGGCCAAGGTTGGCTGACATGCTCTCTGTGTAAAAGCATCGACTTGTTCCATGGTGACGAAAAGAGGTCATCGAATTAGTCGATGGTGGACTGTAGCCGTTGCTTTTCAAGTAAAGTGACCATCGACTGATTCGAGGGTGCCTCTCAAGGGCCATCAAATTAGTTGGTGCTTCTGCGAAGTTGCAACGGCTAATGGGTTTTGTGTGGGCTATTTATAGCCTTCCTTCGCCCACATTGAAGCTCTCTTGCCATACGAAATTTATTGTGCTTCCAGCTAAGATTGGAGAGAGTTTGACGGCAAGAGAGGCACTTGGTTTGATTGGTGTTCTTGATCTTGTGAAGATTAAGGATTCTCTTTAGTGCTTGAGAGTAGCAAGTGTGCATCCATCTAGCTCTTGGTGTAGTGTAGGTCAAGTGAAGATCTTAGACTTGTTACTCTTGTTTATTCGGCATCACCTAGACGGCTTGGTGGTGTTGATCTTGGAAGCTCATGTGGAGATTGTGTGAAGCCCCAAGAAGGTGACACGGTTTGGGAATACGCCGTCCCGGAGTGGAAAATGGATATCCCTACGAGAGCACTTGATCCTTGCGTGGATCAAGAGAGAGCTATACCCTTGCGCGGGTGCTCCAATGAGGACTAGGGGAAGTTGCCGACTCCTCGATACCTCAGGAAAAATCGGCATCCTACTCTTTTCTTTACTTTGAGCAAGTTTACTTTCTGCATCTCAATTCCTGGACTTGTCATGCTAGAGTAGGATTGGACCTAGGTTGCAAAACTCTTTTGAACACTAGTTACGCACAAACCACACTTGTTAGGCACATGGGGTGAATTGGCTTATTACTTAGGATTGTTTTATTGCATAAATTTTTGTAGAAGACTAATTCACTGTCACTTAGGCATCTTGATCCTTTCAGCGTTGCAGCACCACCTCTCAAAACCGGTTGTACCTGTTTTAGGAAACTTGTTGTACCGGTTTTAGGAAACAGGGAGTACCGGTTTTCGTCGGGAAGCCGGCAAACGAACGCCCGCCCGGAAGGAACCCCGTCAGGGCAGGCGCTCTTGAAAGGATCGTTGTGATGCCGAGAGGGGGGGTGAATAGGCGCTTCTTCAAATTTCCTGAAAAATACTGAGCAGCGGTAAAGTTCTTCGGAACTTCCGAAGCTCTACAGAACTTCTGATAACAGGATTGTTCTTCACGAAATGCATTGACTCACCTGGTCAAAGAGAGGGTAGCCATTGGCATTAGTCTCGATCCTCTGGCCTACCTCGCGGGCTCGTGCTTGAGCCGACGGCTCCATGTTCGCATCGAGCTGAGCTTGCTCTATCTCGATGGCGAGCCGCATGTCCTCCAGCCCTTGTTGCTTCGCCGCGATCTGCTCCGGCGTTAGCCGGGTCTCGGCCCCGTTCGCTCCGTTCGTCAAGTCGTCTGGGGGAACCACGGTGAAACACTCCCTCGTGGGACAGTGCTTACCCATTCTCGGGGGAAGGTGCACTTCCAGACCTTTCTCCTGTTCGAGCTCGCACGGGCTGGCCATGGTGTTCGGGCCGTATAGCACCCCAGGATACTTTCGTGCCTTAGCAAGCACACCCGGGCATGTGCTCTTTCGAGGCCTTTCCATGCCTGATGTTGCACCAGATCGGAAAAAGTTTGTGACACGTTCCTCAGACCAAAAGGAAAGGCTGACACCTCGCCTTTTCGTGAGTGTGCGTCGGCCTTCTCGGCCATTTAGCTTTTCGAGCCGCAAGACGAAGGCGAACCCGAACGCTTCGCCCGAAGCGCTTGGGTTGTGTTGTCGCTTTCGCCGAGCCGGTGCACGATCCACTCGCGCCCCACCCTGGACACCGCGATGGAGTTCTGAGAGACGGCACTCACCGCCTGCGTAGCCATCGCGGCCACTGCCGAGGCGGTCGAGGACACCGCCGGGCCACCCCGTGGGACTTGTCCCACGCGGGCAGCCGGGCAGTCGGAGTTGCTGACGAGGACGAGGCGTGGCGCACCACCGTGTGAGTCCGGCATCTCGCTCACGAGAAACTCGAGGCTGCCGAACTGAATGGACGTGCCCAACCTGAACTGATGGTCACCGAAACCAGCCATCTTGCACCGGGTGTCGATGAAGATGTAGATGTGCGCAGGCCCCTACCTGGCACGCCAACTGTCGGCGGGTGGCACATGGGGTACCTCACGCCGGCGAGTGTCGATCACAGAACACGCACGTCTCGGTAGAGAATGGTTCAAGAGACACAAGACAGAGGGTTTATACTGGTTCGGGAGTGACCCCTACATCCAGCGTAACGGGCTCCTGATTGTATTGCTCTCTTGGCGGCGGGTTACAACGAAGGCTGGTTCAAGCCTTGTGTGAGTGTTGAATGCGTGTAGGGGACTAAGTGCTCTAGAGATCGAGAGTCCAGAAATCGGAATCCCCTTGTAGGGGTACGCCCTCCCCTTTTATAGCTCAAGAGGAGGGCGGCTTTACAATGTCGTTTTACCTATCTATCCTTGGAGGCCTGACGCCCCCGACGGTTGCTCGTGTTGTCGGCCTAGTGCATCTTGGCGACCCCTTCCTCAACCGCCGCGTGTCCATCACCTTCCCACCGGCAGCTTCGCGGTAGCTTCCTTCTTGGCTGCTAGCGCTGCGGCACGCATGCAGCTAACTTTTCCCGAGCGCAGGGTTGCAGATCAGCTTTTCCAGTTGGCAGGCGAGCAGGTGATGTCGGGTGTCGGTCGGGAGAAAGCGTAAGCCGCACGCCTCCCCCTTTATCGGTCAGGTTGGACTTGGGGAGGGTCTTCAGGACTCCTCCCTTTCCACTACGCATATTAGTTGACGGAGGGGACCTCTCGCGGGAGTCACCCTTCCGGTCCGGTGGGTCAGGGGTCGGGCGGGACGGACGTGCCCGACCCCTTCATTCCCCTGGTCGTCAGGAGGGTCGGGGGTCGGACCGGACGGAGGCATCTATCCTTGCGCCTTCCGGGTCCTCTATAGGTCGGGCGAGACGGAGTTCTCCGACCAGTCGAGACTAGTGCCGCTCCCTACCGTTGTCAGGGCCTCTCCCCGTCCGTGCGCCGTTAACGGGCGTCCTGACGGTGGGCCCCCTAATTCATGACCCCCACGTAACCAAATGATGACTGCCTACAATGTGACATTTCATTTTCCTAGAATCTGATCTAGATATAACTGTGTATTTGTTACTGCTATGCTCCATTAATTTTTACTCTCAATTTCCTTTGTAAAACTGACATTATTTTGTCGTTGCAATTTTCAGTTCGTGCAGACTTACTTGACATTTCCGTTTGAGAGAAGATCTTCAGTTCACACATCCTGCAAGTTACATGGTTGGAGGCTAGGAGCAACAAGACACGCTACTGCAAGTTATGTTCTGTTGTTTGTGTTGTGTTCTGAAACCATTGTGCATACTTACGTGCCATAATCTGCTAGGATATTGCTAGTGTTCATATGCATCTTATAGTCTCCTAATAGCTTCAGTTTAGGAAACGAAAACAGAACAAATAAACTTGTGGTAGCGAAAGGGAGACTAGTGGTTAGAGAATTGGGCTAGCACCCAGTAAGCCCCCTTTTGCCTCCGTGAGTGAATTTAATAGGGATGGATTCAGAAGAAGCCATGTCCATTTCTTTTGAAAACGTACGTGTGGTAGATCGTATGATCACGCTGCCGACACTTGTGTACTGGCTAATGGCACTTGAGTTGTGCCTGTGGGCTTTGGAGATATGTAAACTCCTGCTAATGAGTAATATATATAGGAGCGGCCCTAGCATAAGTACACCAAATATTTGGCCAAACAATTATGATCTCGTAACAAATTGTTTCATCCCATATTTGAAAACTTCAGTCTTGAATAGACCGCGATGTTCTCAAGCACTAAATGGTGCCAGAGAGATAAAACTCTAGCAGTGTACCAATATCCCTCTTATCTCCCAAACAAAATGTCACTATTACAGATTTGTGTGCTACAGTTGATCCTCAATAATTATTGACAATAACCAATAATCCACCCTAAGTCACAATGTATCTAGAGGGATGTCTCCAGCTCCCCCAATAGTTGATCACCCACACCATGAATGATAACGAACATGCTGTGCTAAAACTTGGAAAACATTTCTGCAAACTTTAATTCTTTGCCATGGAAATTACCCCAATTTGCAGGCGATAGAGGGTAGGTGTTTTGCCTATACGTGACGGAGTGCACACCATCAGTCCTAAATTCCTAATGCAACGTCGTTAGCGTCGTTTGTTCCAGCTTCTGGCCGTATTATTTGATGACGTTGGTACGTACTCGTATTGTATTGGTGCTTGGTGACTGCACGATTTTGTCGAGTGAGATTCTACAAAATCTCGCGGTACAAAAGTGAACGATGACAGCATGCAACGAAATGATGGATTGATAGGTAGCTGCAGCAATTTCCGATGAGGAATTGGCATAAGCAAATTCTGACGAAGTTGATCCTTTCTTCATGTATGATGTAACTCACATCAGGCACGAACTACATATAAAAATACACGAGCATGGAAGACCTATCGTGGACAAAAGGAATACTAGTATGGACATAGATATTTGGGCAAGAACATTGAACTTCCGGCATAATAGAAAAAATACACATCTATCTAAGAAACCGATTTAGGTTGTGCTGCAAGAAAAAAAGAAAATTCTTAAATAATTGCAGACCTCATAAACGGTGGGCAAGTTGCCGTGTGGGATTAGCGAATTCTTTTCAGGCACGCGTGCCCCCTTTTGTCGTGGCTCCTCGTCATGCTCCTCACGCAGCCTGCTCACCACCCTCTCCGCTACAATACATACACGCCCTCCGGCTTCGCCTCTCCATTCTACTCCGTCCTCGCCAAAGTCCTCATCCCCACTCCCTCACAGGGAAGGGAAAAAGCCTAGGGTTTGCGCATCCATGGGGGACCTCGGGCCGGAACCTCCTCCACGCCAGCATGGTCGCCCGCCGGCGGCTCCGCGCCCACCGCGGGCCAGGAGGGCCGAGGCCGAGAGAGAGGCGCGGCGAATGGCTTCTATGTACAGCGACTTCGAGCTCGAGCTGGCCTCTGGCTTCGGCCTGTGCTTCTTCCTCGGCGCGCTGCTGATGTGCAACGTCACCTGCTCCGCCGCCATGACCGTGCGCCGGGTCTACGGCGCCGACGCCCGCTTCGTGGCCGCCACGGGGGAGGCCATCTTCCTGTCCGTCGGGACGGCGCTCTACTTCGGCATGATGGCCCTCATCGCACACATTCTCAAGACAAGCCACCAGCGCGCCCGAGCACGACAGGCAACGGTGAGCGATTCCACTCCATTCCCGTCTCTCTTATCGTGCTCTGATGAGTGATGATCTGATTCTTTCCCGGTGAGGAATTCTAAACCCTTTGTGTGTGAATTTCTTTTCTTATGGAATTTTGTGTGTGAATTTTGTTGGTGTCTCGATCGGTGGTCGTCGTCGTCGCAGATCGGTGCGGATCGACGTGCGGCGCAGCGCCGTCGTGCTGAGGGCATCACAGATCGCGGCCGTTGGCGTGCGATCTATGCTGGTCCCTTCACTCGGGGCCTCCACTTGGCATTGTGCGCGGTCATGGCCGTGGGTCTGCTCATGCTAAAGCATGCGCCGGCAAACTCCAACACAGGCAGGGTTGGCTACATGGTTGCTGAAACTGGATGGCTCCTTCACTCAGTCGCGCTCTGCTTCATCATTTGCAAGGCGTTTTCCATCCAGTGGAAGTCTGCCTGTGACAAGCTCAAGCGGGATTGAAAGGTGTGCTTTGAATCTTCTCTCTCTCTCTCTCCATAGTCCATAGTGCAGCTTGTCGAAACTGGCGTTAATCGGTGTTTTGTGTGGAAATTTAATAGGGAAAATTGGATCCATAGCATCAAAAAGAACTAACATCAAAAGATCCAATCAACTCATCCCTTATATGTCATTGGACCCACATGTCATGGACACAAACAAAATTCCTTGTATGCTATCCAGTGGCACACAAGGGATGAGTTGTATTTTTTAATGGCATGGAAGGAATTTGCTCTTAACAATATCGTACAACTGCTTTTATAGATCTATATGAGTTCACACAATACTTTTATTTCTATTACATTCTGAGTTTCAGTTTTTATATTTAGTAATATTCTTCTTGAGAATTCTGCAGTGGGAAACTGGGAATTGGTAAATTTCAGAAACTTCATGAAATTAGAAAGCATATTTATAATTCTGGGTATTCTAATGCATATGTGTATATCAATTCAGAAGGCATTGTGTCTCCAATTCAAGACATGAAAGAAAAATTATCAAGAATTGGAGCCTAGTCTTGTACTCTTGTCAGATGCCTTTATATCTGTTTCATTAATGGGGAAAATATCTTTGTAGAATGCCTTTTTTGATATCTTCATCACCCCCAAGGCCCCAAGGATAGAACCCCTTCCAAACGGCTTGTGACCACTTGAGAGCAGATTTTCGTTCTGGTCCTCCTTTCTTTGTTAGAATATGGTTTATGATGTCACGGCAAAATTTGTAAAACCATCTGCATCTTTTTAGTGGCTGCTTAGTTTCGCTTTCATTTTTTTTTGTCACACCTTCACTTTGCTTAAATGCATGCGTTCATTCCTCACTATACATTACTTTGCATTGTGGTTTGCATTTCCTAAGCGGAAACCTAATATTTTTGTTGTTGTAATTTCAGTCCTGGAGCGTGCAGCATTTATCTGAAATAAAAGAAGTTTGAATAATGTTCCCTGTCGAAGAAATGCCGATTACTGATTGAAGCGGCAGGGATGTTATGCTAATAGCAGCTACCGAAGAACTCAGTATTTAAACTTGGGATGGAAAAAAGTGCCCCATATATATGATCTGCAAAATATGAAATGTAATAGCACCCTTGCTGACAAACTGGCATTCCATTCGATGCATAATTCATGTGTCGGTTGCTGATGAGCTATGTGTTGCGCACTGATGCAATGCTGTCTGTTTAGATGTTTCAAAGTTGCATTGTGGTGTGCGGTACAAGCCTTGAACTCGAACGTTTATGTCGTTGGCAACGGAGCAATGGCCACCGAAAGGGAACAGTTAGCCCTGGCGACGTCACTATCCGCCACTACCTTAGCATCCGTTGAACATGAACATGACCACGTTCCTCGTTTCGTTTCAGACGGGAACGGGACAAAAACAATTTAGTAAAAAAACCTTTCATAAGTGTCGTTCTTCGTTCGATGTTCCCATTGTTCCGGGAGCATGGCTCATGGCTGCTAAGGCCACTATCGCTCGCTGTTGTTCATCAAGAAGGACGCAACCGTGTCAGTTGGTCGTGACGACGAGAACGCCTTACACACGTTGGCTTGGGGATGATCAGATGCTCGTACCCATGCGGCTCATGGATCCGCTACCTCTAGTTCTTCCTGCGCTGGTGCTCGCGATGGAGACCCAGCTCTGCGCTCGAACACTTGTGGTCGTTGCGTGATGCTGCGATGCTGCTCTTGAGTCACCCACGCATCAAGTGCTGGTCGTGCGCAAAGCTTGCAGAGGCATTCGCCGCCCATAGATCTAGGCGCACAACTACCCTAGGCTAGCAAGCGCGCGACGGGCGTTGGCGGCACACGCTAGTTGAGTACGAGGGTTTACAAAGGTTGTATATCCAAGTGCATTACAACATTTCATAGAGCACACACCATTACTCAGCTGCAGAAGATGCGAACAGGGAACAATCAAGCACAATATCACGAAGACAGCGCAGCTCTTCTCGTCATCACAAGAAGCACATACAGCTCTGAATGCATGCGCCAGTTGACTAGTCTATAGAGAATACAGCGTAAAGACTAAGGATCTAGAGCGCTTCCCAAACTGAAAATTACAGAGCTGAACTTCGCTGTGTGGCTACAAAGACACGATCAAACATATATGAGCGATAGCCATATACTAGCTGCACCATGATAAAATATTAGTTCCACATTGGTTTGAGGATGGAAACAACAACAATTAATGTGTACGGTTGCATTGAGTATTGTTACTCTAACCACTTGAAGTTCTACAAATGATCAAAGTCACTGCAGAAGGAAGCTAAAGCTCTTTTATTCCGTCAAATGATGCATGTCCATGTGTACCACTGAAATGGCAACAACAAAATGTCATTAGTAGACAGAAACTAATAGCCAAAATAAACAAATAGTAGCGAACTATATCAGTCTTTTACTTTTATTCTTCTCTGAACTGGAATGATACGACTTGCATCAAAGAGCAATTAAAATCCAAGGCAACACTACAGAGAAAAGAGCTAACAAACCTTCCTAGCTTCTCTCCGTTTTAAATATATGACGTTTAAGACAAGCCAATAGTTCATTTTTAATTATCAGCTTGTCCTAAGGGCCATATATATTTAAGAACAGGTGAGTCCAAAATAGTGATAGTGCAGACTGGTCTATTCCATTAAATATTCACAGTCACTCATAATAACAAAGAGGAGGTGAGGCAACTTTAGTCACTACACGTGAAGTAGGGTAATTGAATATCTAACACCAGTACCCGCTGCTTGGATATTGTGTCAAATTAGTCTTCATAGACTTTGTTACAAAGACAGCAGAACCAACAAATTGACAGAATTTGATTGCCTAGGGCAACCCAACGAACTACAAATTAAAAGACCAATTACCCAAACATCTAGATCAATTAAACATACTAATAAGCATAGCTGTAGCTAAAGATATGATTAATCTAGCAAATGTGATATTGAATCAACAATCAGTCGTATGAATTTTTTTTTAGACAAGTCACATGAAAATTGTTCAGTGAGAACTAGTACTAGAGAAAAAAAGAACAACTAACAGATAAAAGCCAATAAAATAGCAAGATATATCAACTCCTACAGATCAAACAAAGAAAACAGACGGAGGAAATTATCTCATTCATTCCACAAAATCAGAATAATATATTTTCTGAAGTAAACATCACTGCGCTTCATATATATGATAGAAATAGAAGGGTATTTGGGTTAAAGTGAGCATGAGGAAAATTTTAGTGGCACCATGACTGGGATCAGTGAGCAAAAGGTGGAGCACATATCAGCTATAACTTATGTATCACGAGAACATTTTTATTCGACAGCACAATATGAACTCTTAGAACAAAAAACTCAGGAACAGACAATCCATAACACATGTGACTGATGATCACTTTGTCCAATCATCAGAACTTATACACCAGTGTTAGTGTTTTCCACAGCAAATCAACCGGCACCCTGACAGCTAGAATTAGTTGTAAACTAACTTCCGGTTAACATCAGCAATGAAATAACTAATACCAAAGTTATGAAAACAGTTTGCGTATATTTGGAAGCTGGAAGATATCATCTATATATCTACACAAAGAATCCTAAACAGCATGCCCAGCATCCAAAGAAATTGAAACAACCAAAAGCTCACAACCCACATTTTAGTTATGCTAGGTCAAGTCAAGATTCCATTTGAACTTCTAGAGAAAGCAATCTCTAAAGACTACATGGCAAATTTAATTTGCAGTCAAGTAGCAGCTAAAAAATTAACCTGACAAGAAAATTTGGTCGAGTAGTAAACTACTTAAGAATCCCATATGTTTAAAGCCAAAAGCACACGAGAGAAGACTAGGAAGCAACTTTGTAAGTTTTCCTTGATTTGGACTGGTGGCTGACAGATTTAAAATCGAGCTGGCGAGTAAACAAAATACGACAATTGAGGAGACATGAGAATCTTATACCTCATCACAGGCTATGCAGCCGGAGCACGCCCGCAATTGGTTGTAGCAGCCATATAGTCGAGAATCATGACTGGCAAGCCATGGACGCACGACAAAACGCAGGGAACGAAGAGTAGAACCTCGACAAAGATGCCTCCAACTCCACCAAGACCCCTCCTTCCAGGCAAACTCAGATTTGGACGGAACGCCGGCACCAGCGCTGGCGCCCGCGTCCTCTTCCCTAAAATGGCTCCCCCGGCAGCCGCACACACACCCACAGCCACAGCTAGCCCCGCGAAGAAGGAGACGGCAGCGACCCACACCAGCAGGTGGATGAACGCCTTATCCATCAGAATGCGTTCCCCAAGAGCCAGCACGCCGACGCCTCCGGGGGCTCTGCACCTGTTGGACTGCGATGGTAACCATCAATCCATCAGATCAGAATTAGACCATCAGATTATTCAGACACGAAACCACAATCTAATGACTACTCCTTCTGTTCCAAATTATTAGTTACTCTGGATTTTTACCAGATTCGTTGAAGATGCTATGAATTTAGACAAGTATAGATCTAGGTTCATGAAGGTGCTATGAATTTAGACACTCAAAATAGCTCTAGACTGACTAATAATTTGGAACGAAAAATACAAAACTACGAGCAGGGAACAAGAGAATCGAGCAGCCAGCTGGTCTGGGATACCTTTGGGACGATCCCGTGGAGCAAGTGCAGCTTGAGGGCGTCCCGGGCGAACCGCGTGCTGTAGAACAACGTGGCCAGGTGGAAGGGCCTCGCGCTGAAGGCCTGGCCGCGGATCCACCCCGTGAGGATCGCCGCGGCGAGGGTGGCGGAGAGCAGCCACGCGGCGGCGGCCCGGGCGTAGAAGTCGACATCGTAGGAGAGGAGCCCCATGGGAGCTGAGCGGAAACCTCCACCACAAGCGCTTCTGTGTTGGGGTGGAAGCACCGAATTGAAGCAGATTGCGAGGGAGAGGGACTACTGGTGTGTTGGTCGTGATTTAAAGCGTTGTCCGATGGTGTGACTACTTGAGTGACCTCGTGAAAAATGCAAGGGCGAGAGTGGGCGACGGTAACGGTTGTCTTGTCACGGGTTATTTGGGTGTGTGACGGTAGGACCAATGTACGTAAGATACTAGACACATCAGCAACATGTGATTTTACAGTACAATAATAGCCTTCTATCTTGTCTCCTCAAAAAGCTTGGTAGTATATTTTATTCGACTAGACCCACTCATCACGGTCCATAAAATTCTGCCATAGCAGGTATTAAATGCTTAGTCCCTCCGTCCCCAAATAAGGGGAGTTTAAAATCCGTGTTTGTAGTGGTGGAGCCACTAGTATGGCGAGTCATGGCGGCCGCCATACCTAGCTCCGCCCAAACCTCCCGTCCCCTCGGACCTCCGTTCTTTTCTGGAACCGGCCGCCATGGCCATGATAAAGCAGATGCAGAGATCAGATCGATTTCTACAGGAAGGAAGAAGATAACTGTTGATTGCTTTGCTGTAAAGTTTTGAGCCTACACGGGCCTTCTGCCTTTTAGAGTTTTGGACCATTATCCTTTCTAGTACAGAACCCAACCAGCCCACCTAAGAGACAACGTGTTCATCTTCGTCCCGCCACCGTTGTAGCATCCACAACCATACCACCTATATAGCACATGCGACTAGAAGGGGGATTTTACCCTTTTAAAGTAAGTCGTGGTGGACCATTTAGTACCGGCTCGTATCACCAACCGCTACTAAATGAGCATTTAGTAACGGCTCATAACACCACTTGATACTAAATGCCACCATAATAAGCTTCCCATCAGTACCAAAAGCTAGTACCGGTTGCTACAACCGGTATTGATGGGTGTTACCAACCGGCACTGGGGGCCTTTTTCTTATAGCCTTCCTGCATATTGGCGATTCCTCTTCTCGTCTCCTTTTACTCATCCTCAACAATGGTGGTGGGGAGCCTGTGCGCTTAGGAGTTTGAGGCCCACCGAGCCTGTGAGCAATAGTGTGGCTGCAATAGGGCATATTAAGCGGAATAGCAAGTGCTACATCCAACCTTGCTATTTCGAGTGCTATGGACGTTATTTAATATCTTGGACACAGGCTTGAGTTATATGTCTTAGTGTTCTAAGTTTGGCTACATATTTGATGAAAGACTGTTGTACTCTTGCTTACTTTTCTGGTATCTACTCGTAGAGATATGACCCATCATTTTCTATTGTCATTGTAGGATCTTGAGGCGCTGGAACTGAGTAGGAAGTTTCTTCTAGAGAACATCAGAGAAGGTTTTCACTCAACTGGCGTGGAGGATAAATTCTCGTCAGGCCATTATGGAGGGAATCATATTTGATAGTATAATGGTTTGCTTCTTTAGTTTATTGTAAATGAATAGCTGTTCGAAGTCCCTTACTGTTTGTACCGCTTGCTACGAAGAACTCTGTAAAACTGCCCGTGCATGCAGAGCATCAGTCCCATTGCTGCAAGGGAACTGTGGTTCAAGACCCGACATAGTCTCTCCGATCTAAAAGAAATAATGTCTTCCTCGCTTCTCAAGAAAACACTTCGACCAATTATACATAAAAATATATTAAGTTTACGATACAATATAGATACCGTTAGATAAATATTTAGATTTAGTTTGTAATAAAAGTTTTTAAGAATTTAAATATTGCACGTATTTTCTACAAATCTAGTTAAACTCGTAGCACGAACACCAAAACCGACCATAATTTTAGGATAGAGGGAGTATGTAAGAATGATATACTAGTATACCCTCATATCACGCACCAGCCTGGTGGCCCACATCATCTCCCATGACGTGTGTCATCAAATCATCCCAGCTTTGGAATTAAAGCACTTATGTGCACATGGCGGGACTCTACCGAAACTATGCACCTGCATTGAATTTTTTTTCACTGTTCACTTTGACCAAAAGATTTGACCATTCGTATCGTTAAAACTTATTCTAAATTTAGAAAAAAAGATAAAATCATATTCCATGCGTTCCAAATTATAATTCAGTTGATTTTTACCCTAAGTTTGACCGCTCGTTTTATTTTAAAAAAAATAGTTGACCTAGTCATTTTTAAAAAACTTAATCGATAAAATACATCATAAAAAATAAAATAATTTTTAATAAGACAACTGGCCAAACTTAGGATAGAAAATTCAAATGAATTATAATATGAAAATAGAGTACTTAAAATACCTTAATGAAAGTAAATCACAAAGAAAATAAATAGTTTTATGTGCTCATTGCAGGCACACCCAGCGCGCAGGAAAGCCGCATGCTGGAACTATGGACCGTATACTTAGTAACACAATAAATCATATTACAGTTTCTTTTATCGGACTTGCTAGCACCCGGACGTCCGATCTAGGCGCTATAGCATCGGACAGGACTGCAACATCAAGATGCAACATCCACAACATATGCAACATCGAAAATCATGTACGGACTGCAACTTCCAGTGATCCAGATGCAACATCGAACGCTACCATTTGCAACATCAGAAATCATGTACGGAAACTCATTAAAATCATTTGGTTGTGGAGGTAAACATCCCACCGTAACATGTCTAGGAGGAACTGCATATTGCAAGAAGAAAAGTTGTGTTCAAGTCACAGTCAAGCAACACTTTCAAGCAGAAGGATTATGGCATAGCATCAAATTTTTATGGTATGGTAAGTCTTGGAACCTTATCTACAATGCTTTGAAGGTAGCTTGTTCTGTTGACAGGGTACCAGCTGGAACATTATTGATGCTCGCAAAGGAATAAATAAAGTGGTATATTGCATGCCAACTAGTTCTTCCCATATCTAATTTGCTGCAATTGAATTTTAGAAAGCTCTGACCGCACAGGCCATAGACCATGAACCAGATGCAACATTGTATTCAAACAGGAGCTTCTGTACTTCTGCAGTGTAGACTGGCGTGCTCACTGCTCAGTTCTGTTCTGACTGGAGGGCGCCTCAGAGTTCGAGATGATGATCTCTAGAAGCAAAACACTCTATGAGTGTTGTAATTGTAATGCCCACTGTCATTGGTTGTGCTTGTACCATTAGATTAGGTAACCTCTCGGTGTCTGGCTGTTTATAACTTATATAGTTTTATCGGTTGAAGTTCTACAATGCACAGAGAGCAACATATTAGCACTTAGTACCGTGGTGGACTGTGGTCGGTGTTGCAGTGGAAAATTATAAATTAAAAAGACAGGCATCGAGCGGTTAAAACCACAGAAAAATTAGAACAGGCCCAACAAGCTGCTCCGGCCCCGGCCAGGGTCGGGCACGCGCACCATTTTCTCGGCCCGACAAGCGCACGCGCACGGCACGCGACACAGCCGCAGACACAACTCCACAAGTCGCCTCGGCTTCCTCCCCAACTTTCCAACCTCACCAACCCACACCCACTCCGCTCCGCTCCGCCGTCGCAAACTCGCAATCCCACGGAATCTTCTGGAGCCTAGGGTTCGCGCATCCATGGCGGCCAACGGGGCTGCAGCGGCTCCACCGCAGGGGCTGGCGCCGGCGGCGGGGAGGGGCGCGGGAGCGGCTGCTCCGCCCGGGCTCGAGCTGGCCGCCGACGCCGTCCTGTGCTGCTTCATGGGCGCGCTGCTGGTGTGCAAGGCCACCTGCGCCGCCTTCATGGCCGCGCGTCGGGTCTTCGGCATGCACTCCCGCGCCGCCGCCGTCGCGGAGGAGCTCTTCATGATGACATTCCTCGCGTGGGTTCTGCTGCTCCAGTTCACCATCCTGGCCCAGACGCTGCTCGTGCTCCTTGGGGGCCACAAGCAGGCCCGAGAGGCACTGGTGAGCGATTTCGTTACCTTCCCGTCATTTGTCGCTACTGATTTTCTCATGGGCAATTCTAAGCCCTTGGGTGTGTGGATTTTGTGGGTATTTGTGGTCGGCAGATCATTGGGGGCGGACGCGGCCGTCAGGGAGCGCTCCGTCCTGGTTATGTCACTGCGCATGACTTCTTCATGTCATTCATGTCCATGGTCGTGGGCATTCTGCTGGTTACTCTTGCGCCAGCAAAGGAGTCCTTCACAGCGAGAGTTGGTTACATGATTGGTGATACTGGATGTTTCCTTTACTGTGTCGCGTTCTGCATCATCGTTTATCCAGAGCTTTTGGTCAAATTGAGGTCTACCTATGCCAAGCTGAAGGAGGCTTGAAAGGCCAGATTACATTACTACTTTCCTCCATGAATCATTCAAGGTGTGCAATCACTCCTCTCTCTATGATATCATTGGAAGCTTGATGTGGAACAGTCATTACTTGTTACTTGTTAGTGTCTTCTCACACTCGATGTATTTGTAAGCCTGTTTGTGGAAACTGGTGGTGTCGTTAGGTTTATTTGTAAACTAACATTTTTTTTGTGGCGTACTAGTGCGTGGCATTTATTTAGGTTCATTCTGTAGTTCTAAAGCAGAAAGTTTAAACAGTAGAGCCGTTCTACTACTTTGGCATATAAGAGCTTGACATGATTTTGGTTTGTTCCAATGTTTTAGTTTTGCTATGCCATAGCTTGTGTTTCTTGAGAACTCTGCAGTGGGAATTTTGCCACAAAAAATCCATCTACATGTGCTTAGAATACAAAGACAATAGGACATGGCTTCACGCAGAGTGCATACAACTAGAAGTGAATAATCCAAATTCCCTTTATGTTTTCATTCTAGTGTCTTTTGTGCATGTACTCGCTAGCTAAGAATATTGTGTGATGTTTACTGAAACTCATCAACTATATTTGTTGAACAGATCAGTTGATAATTTCAACTGTCACCCCCAAAGTTGAAATTCTATGCAAAGTTGTTATGACTTTTGGGTTAATGTCTTTTTCTTTATTATTTATTCCTTTTGTGGATGCCTAATGTTTATAAGATACCCATGCAATATTTATATGCTATCCATATAAGTTAGCTTGATTTCGCAAGCAAACAACGTGATGTCAACTGGGTCATACAAAAAAATCTGTGCTTTGTTATGCTGTGGTTTTCAAACTCATTTCTGTTTGAAGTTTCCCAACCATATTCATTTTGTAAGAAAATGAATATATGATCAACTAGGTCCAACATGAGATTTTAACAACAGTTCAATTGATATGCTCTAGTTTTTCAACTGTATTTTGTTTAAAATGGTATTTATGTTTAAATCTATTGGTGGCCCTCCCTATCAAGTCCTTACTCTGATCTATATAGTATGCTCATAACACTTTTCTTGGTTGACTGATAGATACATAGTGCTTATTTTCTTTGTTAGTGATTTTCCCCCCTTACCAATCTCCTCCACGGTGGTAAATGGGTATAAATCATATTCACTGCTCCAGAGTTAATCTATTAAGATTTATGTTCTTTGCAATATACAAAATTGTGCTGTTCTCTTATCCCTTTTGTTGGATAGAATCATATTAGATGTGTCATTTTTTTCTGTTTACTTGTTACTCATGGGCTTTAAATTTCATTATTATATGAGGAGACTCAAGTTCTAACTGTACATGAGTTACTTGTTATCACAAATTGAATGTTTGTTTACCTTTGCATTTACCACCAGTGTATATCGCTTTTTTGTTTATTTGCGATTAGCTCGGGCGTTAGATTCATCATTTGAGCATGCATGAGTTCCAGTCATACATGATTTGCATGTTACCACAAATTGTTTTCTTATAGGTCCAAATACTACCAGTATCATCATAAAACTAAATTGGCATATTATCCATCTGGGTGCTGCCCGTGTGTTTCTAAGAAATTGTTTGATATATGGACTTTAGTGTACTTGAGCTGATGTTGTCAGTGTGTATTGTTCTTATGTTACGATAGTAATTTGTACAGTTGACTTGGAATCAAACTAGAAATGTTACAATCATGGATGAACTAGAGTTCTTTGATGGATAGAGGAGCCATTTCTCAAAAGCTATCCATCTTCTCAGACACTATTTTTTCGTCTGTTTGAATGGTTTTTAATTACAGTATGCAGTTTTAATCATCACATCATTATTTCTCGAACAACAAATTTTGGTCTTATTTCCAGCTTTCTTATGGGAAATTGGTAAATGATGTGATGTTAAACTTGCTATTTAATTAGTCTACTACTTCACTTTTATTAGCTACTTCATTTGAAGTTCAGTTCTGTTAGTAACTGTAGGGTATTTAAATGGCAATATTTTGTCCATTCTTCACCTTTTGTCATGAATGTACCTTTGCTTTGCTGTTTGTAATATCTCCGCAAAAAACTGACATTTTCTTGTCATAATTTCAGTTCTAGCATACCTGACGTGCGCTGGAGTAGAAGAGCTTCGAATTATCCCCTATGTGAATGAAATGTTGATTACTAAGTGACAGGATATCACGCTTCACGCCTTTACACGCTACCACTGTTCTGAACATTTTGGAAATACCGTAATCTAGCACATGAGATAATCATTTTTGTTCATTTAATTTCAGTAGTAGCTTCTCACTCGGGAACTCAGTTTTGGAACATAAGGATGGAGAAAGGTGTAATACCACTTCTAGATTACTTGCAGTCTTACAGTGTTTCTGTCTGGCATGATGCGATGTGACCATCTCCGGCCGCTGTCTGGTTATCGACCAGATAGCAATTGGTGCTTCGAGCCCTGCTCGCGCACAGAGAGGCAAGAAGGGCGCAGCGCAAAGGGCGAGTGCCGGACTGCCGGTGCATCAAAACATGCGTGCAGAAGTGATCGGGGCGACCCGTCATTCACAAGCGCAAGGCGCACGTTTTTTTAGAGTGGTAAACGGTCAATGGTGTCATAGCGAGCACTTCGAGGTTCCAATTTTCAGCTGGCCGACCTGAGAAAAAAAAAAAAAGGATGTTGCTCCAGCGTCCAAGCACCCTGCACGGATGCACCTATGGAACCTCAGCAACTCGGCCACTCCGCTCCGCTCCGCCGTCGCAAACTCGCAATCCCACGGAATCTTCTGGAGCCTAGGGTTGGCGCATCCATGGCGGCCAACGGGGCTGCAGCGGCTCCACCCCAGGCGCCGGCGCCGCCGGCGAGGAGGGGCGAGGGAGTGGCTGCTCCGCGCGGGCTCGAGCTGGCCGCCGACGCCGTCCTGTGCTGCTTCATGGTCGCGCTGCTGGTGTGCAAGGCCACCAGCGCCGCCTTCATGGCCGCGCGCCGGGTCTGCGGCAGGCACTCCGGCGCCGCCGCCGTCGCGGAGGAGCTCTTCGTGAAGACACTCAAGGCGTTGGTTCTGCTGCTCCTGTTCACGCTCTTTTCCCAGAGGCTGCTCGTGCACCTTCGGGGCCGCAAGGAGGACCGAGAGGTACCGGTGAGCGATTTCGTTACCTTCCCGTCATTTGTCGCTACTGATTTTCTGATGGGCAATTCTAAGCCCTGTGTGTCGTGGGCTCGTGGCAGATCATCGGGCCCGGGCGCGGCCGTCAGGGTGCGCTCCATGGCTATGTCACTGCGCATGTCCTCTTCGTGTCATTCATGTCCATGATGGTGGGTATTCTGCTGTTTACCCTTGCGCCGGCGAAGGAGTCCTACACAGCCAGAGTTGGTTACATGGTTGGCGATACTGGATGTTTTTTTTACTGCGTCACGTTCTGCATCGGCCTTTATCAAAAGCTTTTGGTCAAATTGAGGTCTACCTATGCCAAGTTGAAGGAGGCTTGAAAGGCCGGATTACATTACTACTTTGATCCATGAATCACCCAAGGTGTGCAATCACTCCTCTCTCTATGATTTCATTAGAAGCTTGATGTGGATACATTCATTACCTGCTAGTATCTTCTGCTTAATTGATGTATTTGTAGCCCTGTTTGTGGAAACTGGTGGTAGTTAGGTCTGTTTGTAAACTAGCTATTTTGTGACTGATATGGCATCTATTTAGGTTCATTCTGTAGTTCGAAAGTAGAACTTTTAAACAGTTGAACTGGCGTCGCACTAATTTGGCATATAAGAGCGCTTGACACAATATTTTTGGCTTCTGTTCTAATGTTATAGTTTTGCTATGCCATATTTTGTGTTTCTTGACAACTCTGCACTGGCAAATTTGCACCGGAAAATCCATCTACATGTAGTTAGAAGACAAGGACAATAGGACACGGCTTCATGCGTTGTGCATAGAACTATAAGTGAATAATCCAAGTTGTGCTCCCCTTAATATTTCCATCCTGGTGTCTTTTGTGCATGTACTCGCTAGCTAAACTTATTCTGTCACCCCTAACTTAAAATGCAACCAGAGTTTTCAAGAATTGGAACATAGTCTTTTTATTATGCTTCCTGGAAATAGGAAACTATTTTAGTTCAATGTGTCAGTTGATAATATCAACTGCCTCCCCAAAGTTCTTATGACTTAGGTTTAATCTTTTTTCTATATAGTTTTTGTGAATGTCTTATATTCATAATATGTTTGTGCAACAGAAAAATTTGATTGATTTTGCAAGCACACTGATTGACGTCAACTAGATCTTACAACCAATCTGTTTGTTATTATGCTGTGCCTGTGATTTTCTCTTGTTTCTATTAAGGTGACTTCCCAACCCTACTCGTTTTTTAAGCACATTAATATATGATCAATTAGGTCTGACGTGTGATTTTAGCAATAGTACAATTGATATGCCTTGGGTTT
Source organism: Digitaria exilis (assembly GCA_015342445.1). Classification (NCBI taxonomy): domain Eukaryota; kingdom Viridiplantae; phylum Streptophyta; class Magnoliopsida; order Poales; family Poaceae; genus Digitaria; species Digitaria exilis. The sequence goes on from JACEFO010001795.1 coordinate 3,707,401, forward strand.
TCCAACTCTGTTTAAAGTGCTCTTTATGGTTAAATCTGTTGATGACCTCCTATAGATGCTTACTGTGCTCTATTTATTGTGTCTGTAAGATATTTCTTGGTCATTACTGACAGATCAGTAGTGCTCCTTTTCTTTGTTATGATTTTGTTCCTCATCCATTCTCCTCCACTTTGTCAATGCGTTTAAATCATAGTGATTGCTCGTCCGTCGAAGATTGTTGTTCCAGAGTTAATCCATTAATATTTTTGCTCTTTGCAATATATGGAATTGTGCTATTCTCTTATCCTTTTTGTTGGATAGAGCTATATTAGTGGTATCATTTGTATGGTTACTTGTGACTCATGGGCTTTAAATTTCATTATTATATGAAGAGATTCAAGTTCTAATTTTACTGGAGTTACTTGTCATCACAAATTGAATGTTGTTTTTAACGTTTGCATCTACCACCAATATATATAACTTTTTGTTTGTTTGTGATTAGTACGGGCGTTAGATTCAGCATTTGAGTATACACGAGTTTTAGTCATACATGATAAGCATGGTACCAGAAATTGAATGTTTTCTTACAGATGTAACAGATTCAAATACTACCAGTATAGATCATTATAAAACTAAAATGGCCTGCCTGTTTTTTTTTAAAGAACTTGTTTGATATACAGATGTTGTCAAACTGTGTTGTTTTTATGTTCCGTTGAATCATTTGTCCCTATCCAATTGGATAGTAATTTGTACCGTAGATAAGGAATGAAACTAGAAATAACATTCATCTATGAACTAGAGTTCTTTGATGGATGGAGGGGTCATTTCTCTCAAAAGCTATCAATCTGCCCTGACATTACTATTTTTTATTCTCTTCGAATAGATATTAATTACAGTAAACAGTTTTAATTGTCACACATTTATTGCCTAAACAACAAATTTCAGCCCTATTTCCAGCTACCTTATGGGAAGATATATACTGCCATGACCAAATTGGTAAATGATGTGATGTCAAACTTGTTATTAGTGTATACTACGCTACAGTTTATTAGCTGCTTCATTTGGATTTGAATTGTGTCGGTAACGTAGGGTCCGTAAATGACAAATATTTTATTCATTCTTCACTCTGGCAACGTATATGTTCTTGCTTTGCTGTTTGTAATTTCTCTGCAAAAAAACTGACATTTTCTTGTAATTTCAGTTGTAGAGTACGTGACTTGCGCTGGAGGAGCAGAGCTTCGAATTATCCTCTGCGTCAATGAAATGTTGATTACTGAGTGACAGGATGCCACGCCTTTATTTACACACTACCACAGTTCTGAAACATTTTGGAAATGCCATAATCTAGCACATGAGATATTCGCTTTTCGTTCCTTTAATTTTGCAGTAGCTTTTCTCTCAGGACCTTGGTTTTGAAACTTGTGATGGAGAAAGGTGCAATGCCACTTTATATTACAGCCTTACAGACCTGAATTAGTTGCCATGTATTCTGCTAAATGATGATATGACATTCTGTTTGCCCCTTTCGACAAGTCATCTGTGGCTCGTTGAATTGTGATGTGTCGTCGATGCGGATCAGTTATTCTTTGAGATGGTTGTCTTGCTGCCTGCTGTCGTTAGTTTCAGGCATAACTAGTCTTATCAGCTGTTAATGTTTATGCATTCTCGTTTCATGATGTATTTCTCTATTCATGGTTGCCTACGGTCCAGATTTTTCAGAGTCTCAATGCAGCAATATTGCTAACAATTTGTATTGCCATGGCATCCGCCATTTGTCTGTCATGTGGATTCGTCAAATTGCATCTGAAAGTTGTTCAAATGCAGGTGAAGATTGACTCATATATGTTCTGTGCTGTCCTAATGCCGATCACGTAGATTGAAATCCTACTATGTCTAGTTTCAACTTTCAAAATAAACGACACAATTTGTCTTAAAATATATCAGAGAGACCAGATGGTCAAATCCTAGCTGAAAGCTGAAAATATAGTTCTTCTGTACCTGGCAATCAGCGAGGTTGATTTCAGTCAATTAGTAGTTCCGCTACAAGATTTACTATAGGTATTGTCCTGTTACAATTTCCATGTTCAGTTCGGTTTTGCATACAATTGACATTGGAAATTGCCTACTTCAAATTTGTCACTGAAACTGCTTCCACCGCAAAATGCCATCCTGCTTAAACCTGATTTCGGAAAACATTATCTTGGCTTGGGCGCATTGCAGAAGAACAGCAAGCAAAATCCACAGGGAAGCGAATAATACTATTTCCATTCCATTCAGCAAGATTTGTGCTCCACACATAGCCCTCCACATGAAACCCACATGCCGATGCCAGCAAATTCAACTTTCATTGGTGTTCTGAAAACTGAGCATTCATCTGAACTTTGGAGAACATACAGACACGCTCTGCTCAAGCAACCATGATGAAATACTCCAAGGAAAATCCAGTGGAACAGCTACTACCAGTCTACCACCAGACTCCGATGACCACTGACTTGGTTTATAGAAGCATCCATGCTACTCTAGCCGACGCATTAAACTACCCGATATAGGATATAGAACTGAAAGGGGAAAAACTGATCTTGGGAGTTGGGACACACATGCCTAGTACGGTAGTACCAAATACCAGAGAGAAATCAGTGGATATTGGCGGCGGGAATCAGAAGAGTTCGTCGTCGTTGTACTCCAGGCCCTCGAGCTCCGGCCTCGCCGTGGCATTGATGTACCAGTCCCACGCGACGGTGTCGCAGTACGTCCTCCTGTGGTGCTCCCGATCCCGGACGGCAGCGGCGATGGCGTCGTGCGGGAACTCCGTGCAGCAGATGACGGGGACACGGAAGCAGTCGCTGACGGGGCATCGGATGTAGTAGCCCTCCCTGTAGTCCTTGTGCTCCAGCTCGACGTAGCAGACGTCCCCACCGGCGGCCACGACGGCGGCGGGGTCGGCGACGGGGAGGTGGACGGGCATGATGCGCCAGGCTTTCTCCTTCGGCGCGAGCTCCGCCTCCAGGTCCAGGGTGCGCACGGAGCAGTAGCCGTGGAAGGGGTCCGCGTCATGGCGGTGACCGTACGACGTCGAGGGCGCGCGCTCGTCGGGGCCGGCGGCGTCGCGGCGCGGGTGCGGCGGGGGGCACGCCGTGCGCAGCTCCTCGAAGGGCTCGCCGCGGTCGACGGTGGCGTTGCCGTGGTGGTAGCGGTAGACGGTGCAGGTGGGGGTGCCGTGATTGAGCCCGGAGAAGGTGTCGGAGGAGGGGACGGAGCAGGCGCGGACGGGCGTCGCCAGGGTGGAGAGCGCCACCACGGCGGCCACCGGCGGCGGGAGGAAGGGGATGGCGAGCAGCGGCAGCGCCTTCAGTAGCATCGCCATCCTGGACGGAGGAGCGATGATGTCGCCGCACGCCGCGAGGAGGGTGTCGTCGTCGTCGAGGGAGGAATCTGCGTGGACGGCGGAGACGTTGGGGCAGGGAAGCGCGGGCGGGAAGGTGGTGTTCATGCGGCTTTGGACGAGGGGGCATTCGCTGGTGGTGGTGGCGCCGGCGAGGTGGTAGAGAAAGGCGAGGCCGATGACGGCGAGGTGGGAGGCGCGCACGGCCGTCGCCATGGCTGGCTTGGTGCGGTGGATGGAGGAAGCCGATGGGGGAGAAGGCCAAGATGCCCACGAGGGTGCCGATGCTTTATGCCACGAGGAGGGAGGCGAAAGTGAAAAAGAAAGTCAGTTCAGAAGGTTGTTGTTGTGCCAGTACAGAGACGGCAAAAGACGTTGTTGCCTGTCGATTGGATGATTCGAATTCTAACTCTGCATGGTTTGTCGGCTTGCAGGCTGGGTGGATTTCGTGTTGCGGCGTCACCATGGCAAAAATATGAATAGTTGAATCGGTCATTGATATTTTCTTGCAAACTCCAAATGGTGACAGATTGAGTATTGATATATACGTGCTATATAGCATGGATATCACAATAGAACTCCAAAAATATGCAAACTCCAATTATAAAAAGGTTAATATTGCCTTTTGGTTATCACAATAGAACTCCAGATCCCTACCGAAGGTCATTTCTCATGATCATCTTTTGACTTTTGCTTGTGGATTGTGGCCCGGGTGGCCAAAGGGTGCCAGCCGTGCCACACCCTTTGGCGCTATTATCTCATTGAAGCAAATTGCAGTTTGCGGTTTAGAGTTTTTTTTTTTCGCAAGTGGTTTAGAGCTGTTGGATTGGATATGGTTGTAAGCAAAGTGCCATTTAAGAGATTTTCTGTTACGTTAATTGGAATTTATGAAATATTAAGTGAAAATTTTAAAATCCAACTGCAATAAGTCGTGTGCATATACCAGGTGTTGCTAACAAATTCCTCCACGGGATTTCGAGCCTTTTTTTTACTGAGCGATTACTTCCCTGATATACGGGCCTCACAGCCGCCTGGGCCCCGGCAGCCCCACCCAGTCCTCCTCACCAACCCGAGCCGCTCCTCAGCTCCATCAACTTATGTGCAGTTTCAATATAATTAATATCCGTGTCAACTTATATATTGGACCTCGCTTATATAGAGCCCAAGGTTGTACACTTTTAAGCCTATCTTTTCTACACGAGGCGAGGACCGTAGAGTAGCGCCTCGTGGTTGGGCCTTTTGATTGCACGGCCGCAGCATGGTGGGATGGCTCGGCCGGGAGCTGACCGTGTGCCAACCCAACGGCAAGGGTCCATCAAATGATGGCTCGGCCGGGAGCCTGATGTTTCCTCTCATATTCTCTTCCTCCAGCAGAGCATGTACCGTGTGTGTCTTACTGTCTTCCTTAGTCTGTTACTGATTTTTAGCACATCGGAATTAACAGAAGCTATTAAAATGACTCATATACACAAATACTCGAACATCTCTCATCTCTCAAACAAACTTGCCTACAATTCCATCCATTACTTGTATGGAAAAGTCCAGTTTACATAATTACACCCTATAACTATAGTAATGCCAAATTCTCCCGTTGCAGGCCAACTTATTCATCACAACAAGACAACATAGGATACACTCGTCATTTCTCTTTGATGCACCAGCCCGTCCGACACAAATCAAGGTTGACCGTTGGAGGCACCATGAACCCCAACATTTCAAGTTGACCATGATGATGGAAAAAAACAACAAGATTGAGAGTTGACAATGCATGGAAACTTCAAGTGCCGTTATACAGAGGCCCGGCCCATATTCAGGATTTGGCCACACAAATCACAGCTTGTCCTGCAAATCGTGGACATCAAGTGGGTGTGGACAAAGTAATTAAACAAAGAGTATCCCGTGACAGCTGGAGGCACGCAGCGCCACCTATTTTCTCACGGCCGGTAAGATTTCGTCACCCACTGGCCCACCTCGAAACCCCCTCTGGCCCCACCCAGCCTTGCTCGTCTTCCCCTTCCCACCGCCACCACCACCCAGCGCTCTCGCTCTGCGCGCCGCCGCCCCGAGAAGCACCAGCCACTCCGCCTCCGCCTCCACCGCCGCCGCGCAGGAAGCTTCTAGAGGAGCCCATAGGGACCCATGGCGCTCCCCCTCTCCGACTACTACGACGTCTCCTGCTACGCCGGGGCCTCGCTGGCGCTCTACAGCCTCGCCAACATCGCGGTCCGCGGCGGCTGTCTCCGCGGCGACGGCAGCGTCAACCGGGCCCTGCTCAACGTTTCCGGGTTGATGTTGCAGAGAGCCTTCTGGGCGGCGGTACTTTGACTCCTCTTCGATCTCTCTCCCTGGGCATGCTGGCTGGCTGGATTTGTGGGGTTTTCTGACGACGTAAGGTCCCCAGGTCCTTGGCCGCAGAGTCGATTGGTTGTATGAGGCGTGCTACTGGGTGGCTTCCTTCATCGTCTCCATCCTCGTCGTCGCTCTCGATGCTTGCTTGGAGGCCGTGATCAGGAGGTGGGAGAACAGGAGGGTGGCAGTACCACCACATCCTGTGCTGCCTAGGAGGGGGCGCGGTGGACGGAGGCCGCTTGTGTGATCTCGTCCAAGCTATCTACTCGCTGTATGTCTCCGTCGTACATGCCCTGTTTTTATTAGTGTTGCCAGATCGTAATTGTTTGATTGCCTTGTGAGTTCTACTCCAAATGGAATCATCATCACCGGAATAATGTTGGTTGAATTTTGCATCTCGTTAATAGACACACTCGCTCCTTTTCGCTTCTCTATTTACTGCATGTTACAAGGTGACAGGCAGTCTGACAGATTTTCATGCCCTTCGAATATGTAGACTAGCTAGCATTAACATGATACAGTTAAGCTGCTCAATGATGACAGGACATTGCTGCTGGTATTAATACCACTTTCAGTTTCAGTGAGGTGCTGATTGTTACTCACAAAAAAAAGTGAGGTGCTGATTTAGAGGTTTAGTGATACATGCCTTTCAAGTGTAGAGATAAGACGGAAAGGTTGGTTTTGATTTCTCTTTTCTTGCGAAAAGTGAATTGAGATTTGGCGTGATATTGCCAACAGTGCTGACTGGTGAGTCTTCCGGAGTCTAGACTGCTTAGTTTCAATTCCCTTAGTTTGCTCTGCTTTAAATACAGATACATGGTTTCAAGCCTCAGGACTAGGATTTCCGATGAACCAAGTGATACGGGAGCTTGTAACTGTTGTTTCTAAGACGAATTAATGGGTTTATATTCTAAAACATAGCATTAGTGTCTGGAACTGAATTTTTTAATTCTGAAAGATTGGAGACTTAACCCATTCTTCATCAGTATGTTTTATCCTCTATAAATTGACTGAATCTGTAAATCTCAACTGCTAATTAATCACCCAACTGAGTGTTTGTTTTCTTAAAAACTGTTGCAGAGTATGGACTTCATCAACTTGAGAAACTTTAGTTAACTGTCTTTGCTGTTGGGCCTTATATATATCTGTGCAGTTCACGTGGGTACTACTATTCAGTTATCTTGAAATGCATTCCCAATGGTAGTACTATTCACTTATTTTATTTCCAAATGGTATAATTTCTCAAAAAATATGAGAACTGATTATGTCCATGCATGTGCAATCTGTGAGTTATTTGTTGTAGCATATGATCTTTCCACAGGTTTTGAGTGCCAACAAGGACTGTGCTACATATATACCTAAAAATAGACCATTGCGTGCAATGATCACTTTTTGGCATAATATTGGTGTCAGCTGAGATTTCCATTAGCTGCTCTCATTTTTAATTTTATTTCCTTGGCTTTTGATTTTTTTTTAACCAAATGATGACTGCCTACTGCAATGTGACATTCCATTTTCCTAGAATCTGATCTAGATATAACTGTGTATTTGTTACTGCTATGCTCCATTAATTTTTACTCTCAATTTCCTTTGTAAGACTGACATTATTTTGCCGTTGCCATTTTCAGTTCGTGAAGACTTACTTGACATTTCCGTTTGAGAGAAGATCTTCAGTTCACACATCCTGCAAGTTACATCGTGATTTGTTCAACTTCCATGGTTGGTGGCTTGGAGCAACAAGACACGCTACTGCAAGTTATGTTCTGTTGTTTTGTGTTCTGAAACCATTGTGCATACTTACGTGCCATAATCTGCTAGGATATTGCTAGTGTTCATATGCATCTTATAGTCTCCTAATAGCTTCAGTTTAGGAAACGAAAACAGAACAAATAAACTTGTGGTAGCGAAAGGGAGACTAGTGGTTAGAGAATTGGGCTAGCACCCAGTAAGCTCCCTTTTGGCTCCGTGAGTGAATTTAATAGGGATTGGATTCAGAAGAAGCCATGTCCATTTCTTTTGAAGACGTACGTGTGGTAGATCGTATGATCACTCTGCCGGCACTTGTGTAATGACACTTGAGTTGTGCCTGTGGAGATATGTGAACTCCTGCTAATGAGTAATATATAGGAGCGGCCCTAGCATAAGTACACCAAATATTTGGCCAAACAATTGTGATCTCGTAACAAATTGTCTCATCCCATAATATCATCCCATATTTGAAAACTTTAGTCTTGAAAGACCGCAATGTTCTCAAGCACTAAATGGTGCCAGAGAGATGAAACTACAGTTGATCCCTCTTATCTCCCAAACAAAATGTCACTATTACAGATTTGTGTGCTACAGTTGACCCTCAATAATTATTGACAATAACCAATAATCCACCCTAGGTCACCCCAATGTATCTAGAGGGATGTCTCCAGCTCCCCCAATAGTTGATCACCCACACCATAACTGATAACGATGCCTATATCCCGCTTACTGCCAGCCGTTGGATCACCTCTATGAATGTCGAAACAGCCACAAATTCCCTCGAGCCCCATTTTCGGCTCTCCTTAGGACGAAATCCACCCTATTGGTGCCTGCACGAATATGTCTGCATGCACCTTCAGTTCTAGGCTAATCTCAATGGAAGTTTCATGGACACGATTACCTAGAGTGCCACATCATCTAAAAATGTTTGAAACTAGTATGCCCCACTCTCAATGCATAGTTTCATCTATTGTTGTTCCCTATGTTACATGCAAAACACAAGCTGTCTAGGTAACTGTGTATGGAGGGTTTCATCACCATGAAACTCATTTCACATCTCTCTTCATTAATTCACTGCCACATCACCAAAACTGTCTATGTGGCACTCTATTTATTGCCCATGAAACTCCCACTGAGACTGGCCTAACATGTAATGAACTAAAACCCAATTAGGTATTAATCATGTTATCATGAGAATCATTGAATATTTACGCTGGTTAATGTTGATACGCATGTTAATAAACTAGGTCTACGTATAGTTTTTAGTGACGAGTGGTTTTGGACTATACTCTGGTGTGGTAAAACAAGAAAGCTCTTGACTGCTACATCAGCATATGTTTTGGCTTGGGTCAAGCACAACTCGGTTAGCACCTGGCCATGTCAGTCTTAACTAGGTAATAAGGTGGTTGGACTGTTGTCTCCCATGGTCAAACCACTAATGTTCTTGTGAGCTGTCATACACGAAGGAGTTCATTCGCCCGTGCCACGCCTTTCGCCCTTTCCACTTGTCAGGGTACTTCTTGTTCACGGCCTCTGACCATCAGGACTCTCCACTCTCCCCTCCCTCATATTCTTCACCCTTAAGCAAGAATAGAAAAAGGAAAACCTAAGAAACCCCACGTCCAAATCTTCATACGAACATCAAAATAATCAGAGGAGCTATGGCAACATCTACCTCTTCCATGAGCTCAATCATTGCCACGGATGAAAGGAAAACCTTTTCCCCAAGCTTTCTTCTTCATCTTCTTTGTCTACTTCAAGCCAATCTAGAGTAGGTGAGAAAATCAACGGCTGGACGATACGTCATGTGAGAAAAATAGAGGACCTAGCTAGATAGATCATACATCCGCAACCACATGTGGACAGGCCTTTCTCGCTTGAAGCCAAAAACCAAGAATCAAGAAAGAAGCATCACAAGCACCCTCTAATCCAACCTTGGCCACCCTCCCTCATGTTTATGGATGATCTTGTGAGTTGAACTGCTCAATTCCTCTATGATTCGTTTCTTGACCTAGGGTTTGGATATAGAACCCTTGAACACCATTGATGCATCGGCCAGGCTTGTTATTCTTAGTGAATGTCCAAATTTGCATTCGTAGATGCTCTAGAGCGATCACAAGGCTTCTCTAGGAACAAAACCCACGAAAAAACCATGTCTGATCCGTCATCCGATGCCATCGAGCTCTTTTGCCCATACTCTCCCAAGGTTGGTTCTAGCCTCATCATCCTCGGCGACCCATAAGCCCACGAGCATTTCAATTTTAAATAATTGTCTTGTCTTGTGCCCATAGAGGCCTGCTCTCGGATCGCGAAAGCAAGTTTCAGCGAAGCGGTGATCACTGTTGCCCACCTACGTAGTGCTCACGCCAGCCGGTTGGGCAAGCATGTGCTTGTGAGTTGTGACCAAAACATAGTGGTGTGCCGTGGCATTTGCGTTGCACACCATAGGTCTGCCGCGTGCGCCACTCAAAGAGCAGTCACACGCTCGTGCTTCCACTAGACATGTAACATGACAGTGGGATTGCTGAATGCAAAGCCGCCGGTTGGGCAAGCATGCATGTCCCGTCACCGCTTGGCAGGCGTCTCGCAAGGGTACATCAGTGCTGTGAAACCCAGTTTTACGTTCTTCGTAAAAACTGAAAGGGGAAATTGTAAAGTGGCGAAATGCTAGTATATTCGAATGCAAATAAATAAAATCAGTGGCAAATTTATAAATCGGTGCCATCATAAACACGACATGAGAGGGATACTAGTGCTAGTGACAGAGTACACATGGATATGCATGGTCTGCATTAAGTAACTCCCATTGACCGGTGGACCAGTCCCGGGCACGGTACCCGGTGAACCTTCCTTAAAACCCGGGCCGGCTGCTGCCTGTCTCTCGCCTTCCTCCCTCCGCCACTCCACCTCACGCTCCACGCCGAGACCAGCAGCCCACCCAGCCATTCCGCGTCCTCACTCCGCAGTCCCCCCCCCACACACAAGCTTATCCCTCCCTCCCATGGCGGCGCTCCCCGGCGGCGCCGCGACGGCCGCGTTCTACGCCACGGCGGCCGCGGCGTGCGCGCTGAACGCGGCGGCCATCGGCGCGGTGGTCAAGGGCTGGGTCCGGAGCACCCCGGCGTTTCCACACGGCCGTGATGCTCGCCAGCTGGGTCCTCTACCAGGTCGCCTTCAGGGCGTTCACCGACCACCCGCGGGCGCCGCCGTGGCCGCCGTGCGGCTTCTGCCCGCGCTCCCTCGGCTTCGACCCCGGCGAGAATTCACGCATCTGCACCGGCTTCATCGGCTCCGTGGAGAAGTGGATGGTGCTCCCGTGGGAGTTCCCCTGGACCGGAGGCAACGGGACGCTCGCCGGCGTCGGCGTGGGTGGCGGTGGCGGCGAGGCGTTCGTCTGGTGGCCCATGTTCGCCGGCTGCATACTTGGCTTTGGGATCGGAGCTTTCGCTGACGTCATTAGGAGGATGCTGCGGAGGATGCAGATGCGGAGACGACGCTCCCACCGGAGGGCGTATCGTGTGATTCGCGTGTGATCTTCAAGGTATTGCATGTCGTCACCCGTTCTGACTTCTGCACTTGCGGATTGTATTTGTTCAATTCCAAAAACAATCCAGCTAACATCATCGATCGGTGTGCTTGATGTTGACTCCTTTTTCTGTTACCTAGTCCAGATAGGAGTGAGTTTCCAAAAGTCGGTTCCTGTTTTGTATCTTCTGCTCTGTTGCTTGTTGATGGGGATACTCATGCTCATTGGAAATGTTGGACCAATTTTCATGTCAGTCTGTGATGCCAGCGCTGTTTTTAGTTACTATATATGCGCCTTACTCCAAATATGCATGGAACCCCCATAAGTTGAACTTGAGTTGAATGTAGTCATTACCATTGGAATGCGTCATGCCAGCTTGCTAGTTGGGCTTCTTGAAACATGCATGATAGATCCAAGCACAACCAAATATGTGAAAGTATTAACATGATCCTGTCAGCTTCAAGGGCATCAATTTCATAGTTGGTGGGCAACTTTATTAATATTAACTCTTCGTCTGGATTATGGAAAGTTCATTTTCCAAAAAAAATACTAGTTGTTCGATGATGAATTTCTGTGTAAAGCATTAAGCATTAGAGTATTGTTAATGTTTGGACAGCTTGATTCAATGGTTATATATCCGATATTAATTATGCACACTATGAATCATCATATATATGCAGTTTGCACTCATTTTGAATTTCTTGCTGAGAATTATATTACACCAGCTAATATTATCCGATATTACTCTTTTGCACTATTGGAGTTTAATTACTAGGTGGCACACACTAATTTCTTGTTGAGAATTATATATATGTTTCTTATTCGGAGCTACTACTTGGTTAACATTTCAAAAGCGTAATAATAAATTGGTTGAGTGCATGCTTCCTTGTGCAGAGGCTGGAATAAAATTGTACTCCAATAAAAAAAAAATCAAAATTGGTGTCTCTGAATTTTACACAAGATTTTGTTCCCTGCTAATTAACCCAGGGTAAAGCTTTATATGCTTCAGAGTTGTGAATGTTTTGTCCTCTGTGCACTTCACGTTCTATTTACATTTATCTTAGATCAAAAAATAACGTGAGGCTTCATTGAGAAAACGCATGTTTTGCTTTGACAAGTAAAGAGATATAGGATGAAAGAAATGGACTGGGGGTTGTTGGTATATAAGATGATTTTTCCCTATTTTTTTTTATCTACTTAGAATGGCTCGATGTCTACATCTAACATCTTCGAGCAGTTATAATGACTATGAGAGATCAGTTTACTTCTTATTTGCACCCTCTTTTGTACTAATACTAATACATTGTTTCAAATGAGTACACCAAAAGCTCTGCAAATGGTTTGATAGATATGGCAAACACATGCACATTTCCTTTCTTTTATTTGTTGGGCTGTTGCATGAATCATGATCTACTTCCTATCATTGATTTTGTTGCTAGTTTATCACAACGTTATTGAACACTACATTACCCTGCCACTGCAAAGCCTGGATTAACACTACACAATATAATGCTGCTGTAGATTCCTGAGCACAGGTATATTTCAGTGGTAGATACAGGAGACAGACAGCAGTTTACCTATCTCTTTGTTTCTTAATAGAGCAGAAAAATCTTCTAGACTGCTTAGTTTTTTTGCTAGTTTGATCTATATATACATCTGATTTAGGTTTATATAGTTACAAAAAATGATTTTTTTCTTAATCCAAACAATAATGAAACATATGAGTGCTTGAAATTAACATTTTTTGGGATTTTCTTCTCTAAAATTTGTGCAGGGATGCGGAATTACACTATTACAATGGGCATGTAGTGCATGCCATTTAATTGTAATGGTTAGTTTCTTTTTTTTTTATTTTTTTAGGTTTGAACTAGTTTGGAAATAACCTTCGGTTAACTACAGATAAGAAGAGTTATATCCTTATGTGTCTCTTAAGAATTGATTGTAGCACGGTTAGCACCTCAATCTTCTAGGAGATTTTCTTTAAACCGGTACAGGAGGTGTAGCTGAATTATGCTTTGAGATACAACCAGTGAATTAGAGCATCTTCAGGAGTGTTAACAAAAAATAGAGGCCTAAAAATCTGATTTTAGGACCTTGCCAATAAAAAGGAAGAAAAAGAACTCCACACCCAACAGTTCCCAAAAAGTTGGTTCTAAAAAGCTTTGAAGTGTTGCCAAATCATCAATCAGTGGGCCCGATTTTTGTCCCCGTTAAAAGTACCGAGAGGAGGCGAGAAAACAACTATCTGCTTTTGGGAGCTCAAGAGGAGCATAAATTTGGCTTCATTGGCCGCTCGTATTGGGCATTTGGGAATAACGGGCAGAGGTATTGGGTACTGTTGGAGCCCATGATTTTTTAATGTTACCTAAAAAATAGTTTTAGGAATAGGTATTAGGCACTTTTGGTGATGCTCTACCTAGTGTAAACTATGGCCTTAATCAACTTAGGATGGATGAATGAAAAACCTATGTATGTAATTTTATCGTGTACATTTTTGGATCATAACTTTATAACGAGATTGGTGGCACAAACTATGGCCTTTATCTGCCTAGGCTTTTAATATCTTCCAACTAAATGACAGGGCAACTTGAGGATATATTCCATGTCACCCAACTAAATGTGCTCGTATTATTGAGTGTGCTGCTTGCAGTGCTCTTTTCATTTGAATTATCAACTTGTATTTAACTTTGATGTTGTTTTCCGTTGCAATTTCAGTTCTTGGATCCTTGACATTTCAGTAAAACAGCTTTAATTTACCTCCTGCAAGAGATCTGGTGACTGGTTGGCCTACAACAACTACAAGCGGTTGTAGTAACATGACGACTTGATAGTTGACACCACCATGCAGGTTGTTGGTTGTTCTGAAACCGTATGTTGAAACTGAGGTACAGTAATCAAATATTTGGTACATGTAAGTATTCAAATAAGCTTCTCAACAAATCAGTGCTGTAACTTCAAGCAGAAAAGTGTGTAATGTGTCATGTGTGATAGCTAGATGACAAGATCTTTGCTAGCTGTGTGTACACTCTACCTGTCGATTGATTGAAACTTTAACAGTTGAGAGAAAGATCTAATATGCTTGTGCTACTGCCTACTGTTAGGATTGATGGTGCCCAACCGGTTCGATGAAATTATATTCAGCGTTTGTCAATTTTCTAAGATCTTTTGCAATTTTGCTATATGCCTTTCTCAACGTCTGCTCTGTTTTTGAGTTCGATTTGGACTGAGCTTTGAAACTTGCTCTCTTCAGTTCTTCTCGTAACTATATCTATATACCTATTTCTAAAACACGTAACAAGTTCTTCACACATTCTGCCGGCTGTTCGTTTGGTCTGTCAATCCGACTCCCCACGCCGCTGTGCTCTGGGCTCTTGTCCGACGCGACTTCCTCCCTCTCGACCGCAACTACACAAGCGATCGTAGGAAAATCGGAGACTCCACACGCAGCCGCGCTCTGAGAACAAATAAAAAGCGGGACATAACAACGGGGTTTGATACCTGTGGATCAACCGATGCGTAGGGCACAAGGTTCAAACCACCTGAACCACGTTGCGTTCTTGCACATTGGTCGTTCTTGTGGTAGTCTTAATTATCTTGGTTACTATGATCTGCTCTTCCAGTCCTACAAGCAAGTAGCCTCTTCTCTCTCCATCAATAAATTAAGGTAATAAAAATCATAGTGTATATAAAAATAAGAGTAAAATGCATTCACCATTTTGATCCAACAAGTTGTAAAAGTTGCATCCACATACATGAAGTTACAACAAATAGGAAGTATGGAACCCACCATACACAATATGCGCGGTTACAGTCCACTATGCACCGCAAATCTGCAATTCATATTTCAAAGCCATGGTATGCTGGCGAGGACTTGCTTGATGAATATCCATGTGTTGTGTTAGGGAATAAGTAGAGGTGCATTTGAAAAAAAAATATTCTCATGTTCAGTATAAACCAGATCAGGATTAGAAAATATCTAAAACAAATTAGAAGAAATAATAATTGTGATACTCAGCTAGATTTGGTTACAAATTCTGATTCAACCCCAACAACGTAATAACGTACTAACATATAATTCTTCAGTTCAGTGCCCGTTGCCAATATACAATTTCCTAGTTGTATAACATTTGCAACAACTGATGCCTGATTGTTCTTTGAATGTACATGGATCCTGATGTGTGATTTCGAACTACTCCAAACTATTCAAATGCAAACAAAAGTATCAATCTTTTCTCATGTTGAGCAGCTGGAACCCTTTGTGTCCCTCACCTCTCCTTAAAGGGAGGAAGCGAGAGCATGTCACATCCCCCTGGCCTAACTCTCTATCGCGAATCTCAAATCTGGCGGGTTGAGCCGTTGGGGTGAGAGTTTAGCGTAATCGCCAGGCGTCTATGCTGGTGCTGGAGGCGGTGAGCGGGTGGGTTGGTAGGGCATGGGCGGATTGAGCATGATGGATCCTCGTGAGTCCGGAACATGACGTTTGCTAACGGGGCTGAGTCTGCCTGGGGCGCAGCCCGATGTGGTGGAGGACTTGGAGGCTGCCAACCCCTTCAATACATGATAGGTACTAACTGAAATCACTATTTATAATACTAACTTATTGTTATCATGTAGTTCAAATCAATACTAACAAACAAATTAGAAACCAATCATTTACTAGACAATCCGTGCACGCTAATAAGAGTAACAAAATTTATAGGGCTAGTGTTTGTTTGAATTTAATTTGTTATTAACTGAAATCAGTGACTTGAAGCAACTAAAAGTTTTGTTCACTATATCATCATCCAAATTGTTCCCCACAAGCAAATCATTAATAGAATATGAAATGAAATTCTCCAAGTATGCATTGCATATTCTCATGTATAATCCTTGCCTCTATCTACTAAGACTATCATCTTAATTCTAGACTCACCTAAAATTGTCTGGGTGCACTGTTGTTCTTGTTAAGCTCTGCACAGTGCCATATGGACAACAATCCAAGAACCATAGCTATACATAAGGTTTATTTTCAGCTTCTCAAACTATGCTCCAACAGCATAATCTGTCTAAACAATATTCTGCAATCTATAGTTTCGAACAGTGCCTAATTTTGGATGAAATAGAGCGATGTGTGCAATATCACTATCACATAGTAAGATTGATAGCACACCATCTGATCTTTCAGTTTGCTCTCCTTGTTGTTACACGTTTGTGTTGCTTTGCATTTCAATTACTACGAGACAGAATGATTATGTGAGTTACAAATTGTGACCCTATAGTTCATGCGGGAGTTCATATAAATTGATATAATTGGATGTCTATTTGTTCTCAATTTCTATCTTGCTATTACTAATAATTGGATGTCCTTTTTGAAGCTTTTAGGTGAAGCTACCTTGGATCCTAGGTGGACACAAAAAAAAATAGAGAAGTCACAAAAATCATAAACACCCAGCCATCAATCCAAGAAGTCTAATCATATAGTTGTTGGATCTATTATCTTTTCTAATAAATTACACACATCTTCCATTACGAAAATAGACTAAAGTAACCCCCTGAAGGCCCACATATATCTAAATTACCCACCTACCTCACTATATTTTTTTTAAAGTAAACCATAATATTCATGTAAATTATCCACCTATGTCATTGTAAACAAAAGATAAAGTAGCTCCCTAATCTTCATATAAATTACATACATGTTCCATATAGTAATGTCGAATAACCCATGCATATAAATTATTTGTCATTATTAAAAATTATAGTAACCCCTAGATCTTCATCTAAATTATATACTCCCTCCATCCCACTTTAAACGCACGCCAACGATTCAATTTTTTCCCATATTAAGTGCTCTCCAAGGCATCTGAAGGGAGCCTGTGCACGCACGCAGCGCAGCTGCACCAAGCCGCAGCGCACGATAGGGCCCATTGTTGTTTCAGGAACATTCCAGACCATAAAACGTGGCGCAAGCTGCCTTCTCAGTTTCCTTTTAAATGATGCAACGTCATGTCATGTGTAGGGGCATAGCTGTCATTTCCACCCAATGTAATGTTTACAGTTCAAATCCTAAAGATGCAAATAAAATGGGACGGAGGGAGTAACTATTAAAAATATAAATGATTATTTCTACTATAAATGATGCGCGTACCCCTCTTACCACTAAGCTACACCATCACATGTGACCATATCATATTTTCATTCCCCACATATGATATGAACCCGAGTGTAAATGACTTATTTGAAGGCCTAAACGAATTCAAATTAAAAACTTGTTAATTGCAAAGTTTCATAACTTTTCAAACACTACAACTTTCATGTTGTCCGTTTCTTCATCCGAGGTCGTTTGCAAAATTCAAATTTCAAATTTGAATAATTTTAAATTTGGTTTTTTGTTGACAATATGAATTCAAATGAAAATATTGTGAACTACAATGTTTAATAACTTTTCGAGTTTTACAACTTTTATTTTGGTCATTTATTCATACGACATAGTGATAATAAAAATGTTCACTAATCCTACATCTCTCTTCTAGTTTCATACCCTATATGAGAGATAGGATTTGTGAACAATTTACTACCACTTTGTCCTATAAACAAATGACCAATATAAAAGTTTTACATCTTGAGAAGTTATACAACTTTATAGTTCAACACTTTTCAATTTGAATATGTTTAGAGCTTCAAAAATTGTATCTGTCAAGTGTCTATGCATAAAGAACCGACTGTGTTGATCTAACACAAACAGTTCGTGGCTCCAACCAGCTACGATAAGGACCAACACAAACACACAAACGGTTCATGGCTAGAACCGGCTGTGTTGATGAGCCCCTCAACGCAGCCGGTTCCAACCACCAACCGGCTGCGATGAGTAGCAACGTAGCCCTCACCCCTCATCACAGCCGGTTGGATGTCGGTTGGTAATCCAACCGGCTGTGATGACCTTTTACAACCGGTTGTAAAAGGGCGTTTGATTTAGACGATTCTATAGTAGTGTATATGCACTGAGTGTGATGTTATTGTGTGTGGTGGGTACGTACTTAGGTTTCCTATTTTTTGTCACACCCGGTTTTAGGAAAACAAACCGAATGCATCTCATATGTGCGTCAGGATCAAGTTTCACACATTTGATAGACTCCATGAATATAGAACACAAAGTTATAGCGGAAATAATAAAATAAATACATTACAATGATATTCTAGCAGCGGAAATCTTCAACTCTTCATCACAGGTAGTTGACTGGGGGTTGCGTACGCCTAGCAATCTTCATTGAAGTCACTAAAGAACTCCACATCTTCTTCTCCTTCTGATCCAATATTTAGCAAGGGTGAGTACACTTATGGTTGGTACTCAACAAGTGGGGGGAAATGCAAAGCTTTCAAGTAAAGGCTAAGAGTTAAGAGCGGTCAATATTTTAGTTGGTCAAGTTTTATTAGCAAACACCTTATTAGTAAGGTATAAGTATATACCAACCCAAATTAATCATATAAAGAGATATACATCATCTCACATCATTCGTGCCAAAGCACTCATTCCTTAACTAGGAACGACAGTTTATTTTCAACTTCAAGTTCAATTATCATGTGAGGATCCGGGCCGATCATAACCGCGAACACGGCTGTTATAACAGTTTTACGTTCTGCAGAGGTTGTACGCTTTCACCACAATTCGCGTAAAAGCTCCAAAGAACTTTGGACCCAACCATGCAGTGCGGGCCAGGCACGTACCACACTTCCAAGGTGTGACTGCATAGGGACGCTACGAGGCATTTCCAAAGAATTCCTATATGTATGTGTCCGCTCCCCGGTATCGGTGGTACTTCGGAAGCCGAAGCATTCCTTCGCCACTCCTCTAAACTTTGGACCCCCATAACCCACAATCGTGCAGCGCGAACACAACATATAGTTCATCTAGTTACTTAGCCAAGACCAGCGGCAATATGGTATTGTGGTTGTATGGGTAAATCCCAGGTTACCACTCCATGTTCCAATTAACATAGGTGATCTTGTTTAACTTCATCATCGGAACATGGATATAAATATCTTGATAAATTGTAACACAAAATTATTATCTTCACATTTAGTGTGAACCATTCCTAAGTATAGCAGCTAAGCAAAGCTATCCAACATAAATGTAAATCTGGTTGCCAAGGAATAGTCAATGAAAACTAGTCATCCTTAAATAAAGGACCCATCATTATTAATGCAATACATAGCATAAAGTAAACTTAATTAACATGAAAGTTGCATAGATTCAATAGAATATGCAGAGGGGGAAATCCACTTGCCTTAAATCCTAGTAATATCTGCTAAAGCTCAATTCCTTCGTAGACTTGACCTTCAACAAACTCTTCACAGCTTGATCTTCAAACTCGGCTTGAACAAGGTCTATCGTCATACGAACACATACAAGAAAACAATTGCACAAATAAATAAACAGTACACCAAACATGGGCAACAATATTGAGCAGGCATAGAAACGGGTCGAGGTCTCAGAAAGGATTGAAAGGACACGAGAAACACTAAGATCGGAACTAAGGTTGAGAAGATACAACTATCGAAAGATTAATGTTATAAAAGGAAAGCAAAGACTATATGCTTCATTTATTTTAATTAAGAAAAGATGTGTAATGAATAATTCAAAGAAATATTCATTATTTGAATTAATTTAAATTATACTTTCTTATGAAAAGGCCGGTAAATCCTAATTAATCTTATTTGTAAATATTATATATAAATTATACAAATTAAATAATTAACTTTAGAAAAGAATTACATATGAGCATCTAATCGAATAACCTTATTACTCGTGTTCAACTAGTCAAATATAATTAATAAATACATTTATATTCATATAAGTCAAGTTAGCATGTAATTATGAAAACTCGGGATCAACCTATGTAGCTTTTATTCATAAATCAAGTTAAATAATCATTAATCAAACTGTGCTTAAATTAGGAAAACCAAGGTATATTTCTATATAGCTTTTAACTGGGAAAGACTAGTTAAATAAATATTAATCAAGTTAACATTTATTCACAAAAGCCCATATATAAACATGGTCATGTTTTATTTAGAAAACTGGATTTCACAATGAGCATTAAGCAAGTTAAATACTAGTTTATAAAACCACTATATGAGCTAATTAGATTTTTATTTGGAAAAGCATATGAAATAAGCATTAACCAGATTAACACCTTTGTTTATGGAACAAGATATAACTCTAACAATATTTTAATTATAAAAGGCTAGTTTAATAATGGTTAATCAAATTAACTTTGATTATAAAACATGGAGGTAGAACTATGATTTGCTTTTAATTCAAAAGGCTAGTTAAATTAGAATTAAGAAAATTAATATTTATTTATTTCAAAACATGAAATATGGTAAATAGCATTGGTGAACTAAACTTTGTGCTTTTAGAGAGTTAACGCATCAAGAACGAGGCTAAACGGATATAAAACATGAAATCTATGGATAAAACAAGGTTCGGGGGCTTAACTGCGAAGAAACTAAACTAACAGGGGCTAAAACAGAACAAACCAAGGGCTTATACATAATTTCATATGAAAAGCGAAGGGCTAACGCGTAAAAAGACCACGTATGGACGGCGGGTTCGAATCTATGAAAGTTTAGGGGCATAGACGTGAAGAAAAGGACTAAAGTGGAATTACTTTTGATCTATGATGGACTACGGGTTGATAAGCAAGAACAACGGGGTTGTTTTTGCAAATGAACAATGGTCGGCTGGTTGACTTGAGCTGACCGGGGTTTAGATCTAATCTGGGCCATTGATGTGGGATCGGACGACTGAGATGATCGGGAGCGGCGCTGGTCGCCGGAGACGACGGCGCATGGCGGCGCTTTGCCGGAGAAGGCTCGAAATCGAGCTAGGCTGCATGGTTTCCACAAATTCTTGCCTCTGGAGCAAGCTGGGGAAATGTGTATCGCATCTAGGGGGTTCTTACAGAGATTTGGCCGACGGGGACGGCCGGCGACGAACCATGGCGGCGCGGGAGGCACGGCTGCGTTGCGCGGCCGATACAGAGCGAGAGGGGAAGGGGAAAGGAGCTCGGCGTGTTCCTCACCGTACCCCGAAGGTCCAAAGAAAGCTCTTGGTGGCGGAGACACAACCAAACGGTGGGGCGATGGCGGCGGCTGAAGCTTGGGCTTGTGGCGGCGCCGGCGAGCTCTAGAGCTAGGGTTTGCGAGGGTTTGGGCGAAGGGGCTTCAAAGAGGGGCGGCGGCGCCTTAAATAGGCCGAGCAGGGGTCCTTGGCGTGCGCGCCAAGAGAGAAAGGCGAGGGCACGACGCGACGCACTGGGCTCGATCCTGAGCCAGGCTTGGGTCTGGTCGGAGGAGGAAGATGACAGGCGGGGCCCGCCTATCGGTGAGAGAGCGCGGAAGGGAGAGCTGGAGGAGATGGGCCGGATCCACTGGGCCGCAAGAGAGAAGGGAGGGGAAGAGGGAGCTGGGCTGGGCCGGACTGGGAGATGGGCCAGGAAGAGAAAAGGGTTTCGAAATGTTGAAACAACAGTTTTGAAATGTTGAACCTTGAATAAACTTTTGTTGAAATTCAAATAAGAAACCAAATTTGAATTCAAAACAATTTGAATTCAACACTCAAATAAATGCTCCAACATGAAATGCATTCAATCAAATGGTGACCTTATATTTATTTTAGTTCTTTTTTTAATAAAAAGATTTTTAAATGCCTATTCAAATCAATATTCCTACAAATTAAATTTGAATTCCAAATAAATTCTAGAAAATTTTAAATGGTTGCTATTTAAAACATGTGATGAAATTCCGGGTGTTACATTTTAAAATACCTTTTTCTAATTTTTGAATTGATTTTTAGGGATGGGTCATGCCTGACCTCGCCTGAAATTCATTTTTAGGGGTGGCTTGTCATCCATCCCTACAAATGGCCTTATTTGTAACTGTGAAAAAGTTGGGGTGGTCCATGTACTGATGTACCCACCCCCAAAGGTCCCGTTTTACCTGCGGTTAGAAAGAAGTATACTTTCCCCACGCATCGTTACTATGATCTATCTACATCCACATATCAATAAGTTGCTGATACTATATATGAGCAATTTCAAAGATGATGATGTACCTTAGCGCAACCTTTTGCCAAATTTATGTACAGATAAAGCAAACGAGACCACATATATGCGGTACACAAATAATCTCGGACAATTAGCAGCATTTAAAGCACCTAAGACTGCTATCAACTACAGTGAACGATTGACGGCTAACGGGCAGACTGAGCCATGGCAGGCAAGTGAAAACCTTTTGCTATCCTCTCCAGCAGAAGCTTCCTGCTCAGTTCCAGCACTTCGAGATCCTACAAAAACACAATCAGGGAAAAATCAGCTCCACGTAACGGGTTATATTGCAGATAGTAGTTAATATAGGGTAAAACCGATTGAATATCTCTGATGAAAACTAAAATAACTCGAGGGCGTGCAACAAAGCTCTTTGAAGAGCTTGCAAACAGAAAGAAACCCAATGGCAAATGCTACAGTAGTAAGAAAAAAAGATACGATGCACACCCTTTTTTTATTTATGGTATAATCGATACATCTAAAGGAAACAGCACTTACCTTTTCACTTATGCTGGATGGAGACGGACTCGATGACGTAGTGCTCCTTACTAACCACGGTAGGGCACCACCATCACATCCGTGGAGTTCGGTCTGGCTCGTGCTCGTTGCAGCAGGCGCTACTAGCGTGCCACTGTGCCAGGATTCTTCGTCAGGGTTGGTGATGGGTGTGAGGCAAACCGGCTGTCCCACTCACCAGCCACCCAATCGGCGCCCTCGAACACCGTGGCGACCGCGGCGCCGTAGAGCGCGTTCCACGCGGCGGCGCGGCCGCCGGAGCGCACGTTGAACACGCCCAGCGAGGCGGCGCACGCGGCGATGGAGTTCCAGGGATCGTCCCTCTGGCGCGCGACGGCCATGGCCCTCTCGAGCGCGCAGTACATGGCCGAGCAGGCTCCGAACACGCCGGCGACGCGAGGCGCGTTCGAGCGGACGGCGTGGATGCCGCCGCGTAGGCGGCCACCGGCAGGCGAGGTGGAGAGGGCGCCCCTGGTGAAGAGCCAGGCTGAGCCGCACGACGCGCCGAGCAGAAACCCGCGCCCCACGTAGTTGATGAAGCGATGGGGGTGGTCCGGGATGTCACCGTACAGTGGCGTCGTCGTCGTCGCTGCGCCCATCGTCGGGTCGTTGGTCGTCTCCGGCCGTGCAAGGTAGGGTTCGATGCGCGGGTTTTAAACGTTTGATTATTGACTGTCTTTGGCAGGCCTCCCTGATTCTTTGATCCTTTAAGAGGAAGGCATCACACAGCGTGAGCGACCGAGTCGGTGTCTGTGTTACATACGGTTGAGAGTCCGAATCGTACACGATCATGTGGACATCGATTGGTCCGAGAGTCGAAATTCAACAGTACAATTCTCCATGCAAACGTCATGGGATGCAACATGATGCAATTGGCCGTGCCCAAGGGACGCAAATTGCCGGAATTCAGCAACAAAACACACTACTATATAAAAAAAAAGATTTTTGGAGGCGGTCAAAATGTGTTTTTGGAGGCGGTCAAAATGTGTTTTTGGAGGCGGTTTTTGCATGTGCCTCCGAGCCAATACTTCTGTTAAAGAGGCATTTTTGAGGCAGATTCGTGTCCGACTACGTTAATCGGAAAAAAAAATCAATGCAAAACCCTAGATAGGCCCACGGAGCCCATCGGACCCACCGAGCCCATCCAGGGGTGAAGCGCTGCCGCTGCCGCAAGCCTTCTGCGCCTCGCCGCCCATCGCGGGATCTGCAACGCCGGCCGACGGATCCGCGCCGCTGTCGCCAGATTCACGCCGCCATAGGGAAAAGCGGCTACTGCACCCACCGGAAGAGGGGGCCGCGCCTCGCCGCGGCAGGATTCGTCCCTCCAGTGCCCCACCACCACCACGTCATCTCAGTCGTGACAACGGGCTGGTAACACCAACAGGTTATGACGTGGTCAACAACACAACCATTTGGTGTCACCAGCCAGTTGTGATGGAAGAGACAACACAGCCGGCTGGTAGTGCCAACCGACTGTAGAGCCCTTTCCCAAGTAGCACAGCATAATATTTTCTATAATATAAAACAGAATTTGCACCACAATATATATCCATACAATATATATCCATATACATGTTCAATATTACAAGTTGAAAGCACCACAAATGAGCATATTACCACAAGTTCACTTCAAACAAGTTCAATATTACAAGTTCAAGCACTTTAAAGAAGTTAGAGCACTTCCACAAGTTCAAGCATTTGAATACTCCTAAATGATAGAATACTCGCCGCCTAACTGCAGGACATGGTCCATCAACCACCCAGCTAGTTGCTCCTGCATTGAAATTATTTCTGTATCGCTCAAAGGCATAGCTTCATTTTGCTTTTTCTTTCGCTGCAACACCTAATTCAAAATCAAATTAATATGGATTCAATAAGAAAGATTTTGCATATAAGTTAAATTTTCTACCCATGTACCAAGTCAAGCAACACATTTTGCACACCCAAAGTCTTCTTCTACCAATGCGATGGACAAAGCATTGCTTCACATAAAAAAATACAAGACAAAGTATTGGGGTGGTGATGAAACAAACCTCCTTGTCTAATGGATCAAAATCAGGTCCGGAGATGTATTGCATGTAATTGCATACATAGAACCGACATTGGCTATTTTCATCGGGCTGCAATAGGATCGAATTGGGCTCGAAAATCAAAAAATCTCCCCAGAAAGGTCTATGTATTTTGCTTTTTTTACTGTACTTCTCGAAGACCCTTCATGATATTGATGAAATTGATGAAAACTCAAAGTAACTAGTTGGAGATAGCAATTCGAACCGTGACTGCGGAGTTCAGAGCGACACTAGTTTCCATTGCGCTAGATGGGGACGTTCGTCTCTTTTGTTTTCTGGCGTCTTATATCAGAAACATTCTTACCTTTTTAGTAGTTTTAATTTTATTTTTTCAGAATGTTATAAATTATATTTAGATTGTCTCATTATCATGTTGAACTTATTATCTCTGAAGTTACATTTGGCTACCTCTTCATGAAACATATTAAAAATACAATACCTTACAACATTCATACATATATAAATAATACTTTAATATCCATACATATATAAATAATATCTTACAGCATTGCTACATTAAACATATATAATAAGTGTTACAACATAAAATCATTAATCATACATCATCGCCAACACCATGTATCATCCTGAGGTACTGAGAATAATGTACGTCGACAATATTAATTTCTAAAAATACATCTACATAATCTAGTGCATATATAGGTGCACTATCATTGGCCCTATGCGGTTTGTCCATTGTCTCTCCATATATCTCCATCGAATCTGTGGTTGTAATTAAAGTTAATTACTATGGCTTGAAACCCACCTTCATGAAGGCTAAAAGATATAACTATCTTTCCTCTACGATGGCTCGTTCTTTCCCTTATGACCATAGGAAGACTTCCACTTATTTGTTGTATAACGTCTTTCAACCATTCAATTGGATTAATCATCTACATTGCATAAAGTCCAACAAAGTCATGCATGAGGAATAAATTGCATATGTAGAATCTATAGAATAAATTGCAGTGGACATATAAATTTTTTTAAGTTTTTATTCTCTTACTCTGTTAACGCGTTGATCACGCGTCACAGGTTCACGGATAACGTCACTAGCCAAGGTAAATCCAGGAGGTTGCGGATATGGAGGTACGGGTAGTGGCGGTGGCAGATTTAAAGGAGGACCGCCGCCACGTCTAGGTGTCTAGCGTTGTCTTTTAGACAACGAATCACCATGAATAGCATGCCACCACGACATATCACTTTCATATGTACAGAGTGTATTAGTGCAGCCAGCAAATGAAACATTGATCTTAAATGCATGACACGTGGCCATCAATGCCTAAGCCTAGTGCACGTGGCCTTCAATGCCTATGTCTTCATGACGAGGGAAATAGAAAGAGTGATACAAAAAATATTCGAAACGTACAACCTTCAATGCGTGAGTGAGGTTCGTTGCAAGCTCCCTGGCCTGGCACAAATGCCCCAATGCTCGAGTGAAGTAAGCCGGCAGGCATTTTTATGGGGGAGAGCAGCTATCACAGTCGGTTCCAGGCCTAGAACTAGCCGCAAAAGAGACAATACAGCCGGTTCGAGCCACGAACTGGCTACAATAGAGTCAACACAACCAATTAAAACCTGTTAGATTGCAAGAAACATTTAAACAAGTTGGGGAAGTCCATTGCTCAAAAGTGGAGTTTCCATGAGCTTTATGGTGAAAAATGGCCGCAACAATGGGGGAAGAGGTGAGGCCCGTCAGTTTGGAGAAGAAAGTGAGGGGGGTGGGACGGAGGGAGAGGGTTTTGTCATATACACCCTTATGCAGCTGGTTCCACAGCCAACCGGTTGCGAAAAGTCTCATCACAGTCGGTTGGTAGATAGAACCAGCTGTGATGAGGGTTGCCTTCATCATAGCCGGTTGATAATACCAACCGGCTGCATTGGTGGGCAACACAGCCGGTTCCAACGGCTAGCATGTCTACCAATCCTGGAACCGGCTGTGATACCCACCAACGCTGGTTGTGTAGTAGTGTATACACGTGGTTTCTTAGTGCAACTTTTCTGATAGGGTTGAAGCCATTTGATGAAAAATGGTTTGGTAAAATAGCTTTTTTTTCATTCAACAAAATTTCACAGGAGTAAGTGAAGCTACAAATTTTGGATTCCTTATTCGTTCTTCTCCTTACAGGTTGTTCAGGTGACCATCCGATGAAAATAAAATAAAAAAACTGATCATGTTCGAGTTTGCGGTCCCCTTCCACCGATCATGTTCGCGACTCGCCCCCGTCCGCCGCCAGATCCCGATTCAGCGATTCCCGGCGCCGCCTGCCGCTGCCAGCGCCCAACGGCCACTGTGACGCCGCGTCCGCCGCCTCCAACTCCAGCATCCAGGCGCCCAGCGGCCAGGACGCCAGGGGCAGGCGGCCACCAGCCGCTGTAGCCGGCAAGGCCGCAGGCGCGCAGGACCAAGCCCAGGCGGCCAGGTACCACCGCGCCACTCCTCCCTACCCCTCGGTCCTTGGCGGCAGGGTAGTAGTTTCCCCCAACTTGAATCAAGGTGAGGACTGAGGAGATGCAGATCCAATCATGAGTGGTTTTAAGCTTATTTTGATTGTGTTGGTATTCTTAATTCTTGTAATGTATATGAAGAAGAAGGACGGTATTAGCATATTTTAATTGTGGGACAAAGCTGCAAAGGAAAAAAACAACAACATCCATGTGAGCTTTTAGTTAAGTTTGTGTCCACACAAAAAGATGAGAAATATTATGTTGTTTACAAGCTTCTTAAGTTGGTGCTGATTCTCTCCGTAGCCACTGCTAGGGTTGAAATAGTATTTTCCACAATGAATTTTGTGAAGAACAAGCAAAGGAACATAATGGGTGATGACTATTTGAACAATTGCTTAGTTACATTTACTGAGATTGAATTCTTCAGTCAAGTGAAAGACGAGGATATCATCAATCTCTTCCAACAAGGGAATCATAGAGTTCAATTGTAGTAGTTATTTTTTTGAAATATTTCTTAGTTATTTATGTTTCAAACTCGTACTTTGGTTGTTATTATGGATTTGTATGACCATTTTAGCTTATAAAATTATCGTCCACCATATTTGTCTGCTTTGAAATTTTATATGTGCAACATGTCGGCATACCTACCTAGCCACAAATTCATGGCTCCGCCACTGTGCCTTTGTCAATTTCTGCCATGTTTCTGAGTTGGATTTGCACCGAGCCTTGAAACTTGCTCTCTTTCGACCAAACTCTTTACAAACCATATTGTTGCTCGTTAGTTGGCTCCCTGCGTGGAAACTGACGCTAGCGACCTTCGTTATTGCGGTACACGGCCGGGTTGCTGGAGTTCTCGTCCAGCCGGGGCCGTGTCATACAGATCGTAATCACGTAATGGTAACAATGTAGCCACACCACTGCGTGCCTGCGTCACTGCGTGGACCAGCTGCTTTCCCGGGCGGGCGCCGGCCGCGTCGTTGCCGAATACAGCACACACTGCACGTCTCCGTCTCCTCGCGCCAAGCGACTGTGCAACAAGGGCCCAAAGGCCAAACAGCCATGGACGACCCGCGCCTCGTAACGCTACGAGCGATCACCAGCGATGTCCGATGGATCCCGTGCCCCGTGTCCTGGGCGTGCACCACGTACGCACCCTGCCGCCGCGCGCTCCTGGCAAGACCAGCGCCCGCGACGGTGCGGTTGACATCGCGCTGTCGTCGACACCCTTTGCTTACCCACAGGTCAATCGGTAACCTATATAATCCATGGCAGGGTAATAGGGTACATTTGGTCGAATCCAGGTGGAATCTCTATGTCTCAACCTATATGTCAATTCTGATACTTGGTTCCCATTAGAACATTTCAAGCAGCATGCCACGCTCAGCAGCAGATATAATAACGCGAGGACATCTATCGAACCGGACCTCGTGAAGATGGCGACCGTCTCATCGTTTGCTACACGCAGCCTGAGTGTTGTTCTCAGGTGCACACCGATGACTACAGGTTAAAGCCAAATATCTAGAGAACTTACTGAACTTTAAGTTTAAAAAATGAACCTCGTCATCTGGTTATATTTGTAACAGGAGCGGGGACGATAGCCGTATCCCTATTTGAACTATGCCATATAGTCCCAAAATGGTTTGCCAACAGAAACAACTGGTGGCATAGATTTTGAGAACCGTTTTAATCTAACCACTTCTACTAAAGCTGTTTCACCCCATAACAAATGCAGCATGTACAGATCCACAATTGTAACAGCAACAGTGGATGTCAGTTTTGTGCACTAGTCTGTCAACCTGTGCTACAGCACAAGCTAATTACAATTAATATCAAAATCAAATTATAACTAATAATAATTATATTAATTTGCCTCAGTCTCTTTAATCTAATGAATATTCTAACACAATACCCTAAAGACATATAATTATTTAGTTGTGATGGCTTTAGTTTGTAATAGTTGTTTTCACTTTCCATCACAACTCCATATATATTTGATACGTTTTTAATTGAATCCTTTGTTTGAGCTATGCCAAGAACATTAAAAATTGTTATTCTTATCTCTTCCTTCACACAGGAATACATGCTGAGTTGATGGCACATATCATAGGTAGTATTTTTATACAAAGAATAACATAAAAATAAAATAATAATCATATAAATAATAATTTAAAATTTCATATTGATGCACTTTAAGATATAGGGGTTACTATAAGTTTTAATAATGACATAATTGGAGAATTTATATGCACGAGTTATTTGGCATTATTTTTATATTGGCACATGTAGGTAATTTACATGAAGACTATGGAGCATTTATATTATTTTTTTACAATGGCATAAGTGGATAATTTACTTGAAGATTATAGATTTACTTTAAATTATTTTTTATGTCAGAGACGTGGGTAATTTATATATATATTTAGGCATTAGGGGGTTACTTCAGTCTATTTTTATAATGGTAGAGGTGGGTAATTTATTAGAAAAGATAACAGATCCTACAACCATATGGTTAGAGTTATTGGATTGATTGGCGAATATTTATGATTTTTGTGAGAGTTGTTTTCTTATTTCTCAATTTTGTAGTGTCCACCTAGGATCCTAGGTGGCTTCACCTAAAGGCTTCAAGAGGACCATTTAATTATTCGTAATAGTATGATATAAACTGAGAACAACAATTATATACCCAATTATATCAATTTATACTATTAAACTCCTACATGAACTACAATGTTACAATTTGCAACTCACATAGCCATTCTACCCTAAAGTAATTTAAGTCTAAAGCAAACACTAACATGTAAGAATAAGAAGAGCAAACTGAAAGATCAGATGGTGTACTACCAAGCTCACCACATGTTTGCACCCTATTGACTGTCCGTAAGTGCTAAATATCACCATCAACATCTCAAGAAAAATACTATTTTACTAGTATATTTTGTCTAGGATGATTTGGTTCCACTTGTATTTTTTCTTTGCATGATTAGGGTAACAATTGGAAGAAAAGAGCATAAAAGGATAAAGACTATTCCGTCCTAGAAATGCTCAATTTGGTGGAGGAGCTCACAAAGCAAGTCCAACAGAAGCTATCATCAACATAAAAGAGGTTGGGCCTTCACCAAATCCCACCACGTGAAGGCGGTGGCCGAGAGGCGGTGGTGCGGAACCGATCGGTCCCCTGGGCCGGCCGGTCTACCACTACGTCGGTTCAGGCTCCCGTTTGGCGATGCAGTTGTACGACGGTTTATGTCGGTTATGCTAGCTACCATTCTAAACCCTCCTCAAACCTACCTAGTAGGCCTACATAAGTAGAGGCAGACCCCCCCTATTCAGTCATTCCGCTCTTCCAGTGGGGATCACCACACCACCACAATTAGAGCCTCTCTAATTCTCTCATTGTAACTCTAGTTCTTAGGATTAGAGGAGCCAACTCTAGTTCATCATTGTGATCAAGAACATCTTGAGGTTGAAGTTCATCTTTGATCTTAGGTATGATTTTGTATCTTTTCTCTCAGATCTTTATTAAGTATTCAGAGTTATTATATGAGGTTTGTGCTATATTTATAGTTTCTTTCTTCATACTTCACGCTATCATGATTAATATAAATTATATGAATAGATTAACCATTTATGCCGGTATAAAGATCTAGGGTGTTTTAGGCTTGATTTTAGCCTTTTGCTTGACTATCCGAAGGGTAGGAGTCCTAGGGAGGCTAGAACAGTTTTCATGTACATAGCATGGTGCTTGGGTATTATGGATTCCCTTGGATATTTCCATTGTTTACCAGATATTCGAGGTAGGTGATATGCCAACATGTTGTGATAGAATTGTTTGTCCGGCTTATTCATAAACTTTGTGTAACCCTTCCTACCAAACTTTGGAGTAGGAGTTTATTAAATACTTGGGCCATGGAGTTGGGCTGGGTATTCTCCACTTAATATTAGGCTTTCCACATGAATCTAAACATATAACTAATATGACTTCTACTAACTTAGTAAATATATTAATAACATTTCTCCTAGACTGCTATAAAATCCTCTAAGCATTAGTTTATCTTTTATGAGATGGTTTGATTGAGTGTGTGGGTTTGTTTATCTATTGGTTAAGTCATGCATAATTCGTGACATTTATTTATCAGGACTTACCCATGCCTTTACTTTCCAATGAGTTTAAGGTACATGTAAGGAATGGCATGCTTAGTAGTGATATCTTCTGGTTTGTTCCATGGGAATAACACGATATCCTTGAATACTCATGGGTGAAATGCTACAATGGTATATATCTGTGAGCTTGCAGATTCCTTATATAAAATAGAGTTTTGATGTATACCAACGATTGTTTATTAACTTCATTACTAGGATTTCACTTACTTATATGGCGCTTGTGAGTGGTAACTAGTAATGATAGTTAAGAATACCTGTGTTTATTCACTTCATTATTAGGCTACCATAAAACGACACCTATGATTATCTTAGTAATGATATTAATAAATACCCTTTACAAGTATTTGATGTCATTGTCAGGGATTGGTTATTGGAATGTTGCCCATATGGCACAGTGCAAAGCTTAACTAGAACAACAGTGCACCCGGCAATTTAGGAAGTCTAGAATCAAGATGACAATCTTAGTAGATAGAGGCAAGGGTTATACATCGGTGAGAATATGCAATGCATACTTGGACATGCTAAAAGGTCGTGGAAGATACGAACTTTGCCATGCATGATGTAGATCAAAGCAAATAGTAGGAAGCTTATAGAAGATTGGAGAGCATGCTTAAGCCAAAGTTGCCATGTTTCATGGTGAGGTGTGGTATACTCTAGAAGCATGATATTTTGGCATTGTAAAAATATAAAAAAAATAGATAAGGATGAAGAGAGTTCTAGAGTTCGATATTTGGTAGAGAAGAGTGTACAAGTTGGACACAAGGCATCACTACATAAGCCATGGTCTCTTATAAATGGGGGTCCCCTCCTCCCCTTATGAAAAGCCATGCCAAGTAGAATCCATATGGATCTAGAAAACTTCCTGAGCTGAAAGTTTTGAAACTAAAGATCTTCATCAGGTTCTAATTACATGGATGATGGAGATAGCCTAGCTGAACTATGCCTGCCCTATTCTAGCTAGACTATGCCAAATTAGTTCCAACATGGTTATACATCAGTTTATATCAAATTAAGCAGCATCAGAAGCTATAGGTTGTTTTGATATGTTGTTGTTCTAATTCCCCAAAAATACACTGTTCACCAAAAAAAATATTGTAGATGAATAGTGTTCTATGAGTGGGAGAGATGTAATGAATAGGAAAAAGTTAGATAAATAGTGTTTTTGGAATTTTTTGGAACTAAACGGGACCTTATTCCTATACAAAAATAACCTAGTCCAAATCACTCTGTACTGCGGCGCCTCGAGGTTAATAAATCCACCCGGTCACCCACCCTCCATCCCACTGGCTTGTCCATCAGCTTACCCCTTTTGCCTTCGCCCTCCTGCGTCCTGCACAACACCGGCCTTCGCTCCTCCACCCCACGTCATATCCCCCAGGATTCGAGCGATGTTGCCAATTTGGCTTTCTCGGGCCACCGAGGCTCTGCGGCGGCGAGCTCCTCCTTCTTATCCGCATCTTCACCTCTCTCTTTTCTCGGGGGGAGCGAGAGTATAATCAGGAGAGGGTGGGTTCGCTGTTCGCGGGGCATGAGCATGATTGATGGCCGGCTCCAGGTCCAACGAGGTGGTGAGCCGCGGTTGGGTTCGCCGTTCATGGGGGATGAGCATTGGCCGACTGGGAGGAATCCTCCCTCGGCGCAGCAAGGAGGGGGAATCCAAATCTGCAGTCACCCACGAGCACCCTTGCTGGCGGGCGACCCAGGCGGCGATGACGACGGCGAGGCGGAGGCCACGGTGATGGCGGCTGCAGGAGTTGGAGAAGCGGCGACAGCAACGAGGACGGCGAGGTGGAGGCGGAGGAGCATGCAAGGAGGTGGTGGCGGCGCGAGGAGGGCTCGGGGTCAGCGAAGAGGCCCTCGCCGTTCCCAGGAGGGTGGGCGATTTGGGGAACGTCGAATGTGGTTGTCGGTTTCTGCTTGCGTGCCGAGATGAGATAAATATTGCTCGTTAGGTGTCTCCGATAGGCTAATAGTGTTTTTAATTTTTTTTTCCACTCATGTACAGTGCGGCCAGAGACCACAACAACCGCGAGAAGGTTGGTGAGTTTCTTAAGGACATGTTCTCCAATTTTATGGAGGCAATTCTTGATGAGGGGAAGAGAGAGGTCCTGGCGGAATGGATCAGGGCCAAAGTCGCAGTCCTTGGCAGAGCACTTCCGATCCACCCAGAGGAGGAGACTTCCTCATGCCCAGACTTTGGCAGAGCACTTCCGATCCACCCAGAGGAGGAGACTTCCTCATGCCCAGACGGCTCTGACAGATGATGTGAAGGTGGAGGATACCCCTCCTAATCCTTTCAATGAATAAAAGACATACTCATGGCTGCAACGTTTGATTCTGTTGATTTGTCTCTGAATGGAATCGATTGGTGTCAAAATCTTTGCATCTGTCTAGGTGTTGGAGGTTAGGTTTATTCACTTCAATGTTATCCGGTCTTCATCATGAACTTAAGCAACTTTGATCACCAATCTTTATTGCATAGTTTTGATTAATTTGCTCCTGTCTAACACCAATGGGTATATGTAGTATTTAGATTGGATTGCCAATAATATGAAGCACATTAATTATCAATGATTTTTATATTTAATATTTATAGGCTATTGCAGGAAATGCAAAAATGTAAAATAGGACTATGGTTTAGTCTGGGCATAGCATGGGATCGATTGGAATTCTTGTTGCCTAGTTAAAACTTAAAATGGGGTTAAACCTTCTAAAAGTTACCTTATGGCTTTGTGTATTGTGTTTTCGGCTTCAATGCTTGTTCATAGACTATTGCACTGACGCACCAATTTGCTTGTTAGTAAAAGAGTTATATTGATTGGTGCTGCCTTAATTGTCATGATATCATACTTTGAATGGGCTAATACAAAGCATAAGAAAAAACTTGAATGTACTTGTGTCGACAGCTTGGGATAAACTTTGAAGCTGACAGTTTTATTTTGGAGCCCATTTATTTCGATAACAATATTTTTGCATTCCTATTATTTGAAGCTATGTTGCCAGTTACCAGTTGCCACTGAGTTTACCACCAAGTGCTAAATCTACTCATGGGAAGGGCTTTTATTAGTATCACAGTGGCAGTGATCTTCCAATATTTGCCATATCTGCCTGTTTCCTTGAGAACAGGCAGGGCGATTACTTTGCCAATGGCTTGTAAATTAACATGTACTAGTACATAAAAAGGACATTGTTGTCCTTGCCCCATTTTCTTGAACTGCTACTTTGCTTAGTGCATATATGTTAGTTGGTAGGTATAGGCGCACTATCTCTTGTGAAGTTTTTATTTCATGAAATCCTATAGAAATGACTAATACATTGTTTCAAGTGACTGGTTGATCTAATATCACCTTGCTAGAAGGCTAGAACTAACCCTGTTAATCTTGCTTGCCCTTTAACGTGGATAATGGTTACGCAATCACTGGATGATGGCTTCCTTTTCCAATCTTTAAAGACCAATCTCTGTGCTGCAATGAAATTTTGTGGCACTGGGCTTCAGTTAGCTTCTTTCTTCTGTTGACATTGTCTACTGATTTCAATTTGAGTTCAAGAAAATGACAGCATGGCTTGCTTGTTGTGTGTCATTACTACTTGATATTGCGTCACTCTATTTCACCCAATACCATTTTGACATACTGATGTAACCAGATACGTTGATGGCTTATATGCTACATTTATTTAAACTGAATCTGTTGCTGCTGCATTTTCAGTTCTTGACCACATGACGTTTCTGGAGTGGGCCAGCTTTGATTTACCCTCGGCAAGTGAATGGATGATTAGTTCAACTACAGGCGGCTTAAGTAACATGACTCCTTGATAGCTCCCAAATACCCCTTGCTGTGGTTTCTGTCCTGAAACCATCAGATGAAGCATATATACCATGGTTCAGTTAGGAATAGAATGTTGCTATCTTTCATGCACTTTTAAATACTTAAATTCTGAAAAGGTGGAGAACTTTGTGATCTACTAGTGGATCGATGGCAAGTTCTGAAAAGGTGGAGACTTTGTGATCTACTAGTGGACCGATGGACAAGCCATATGATGCTTGTGTATGGATGCAGCTGTGACTTGAGATTCATGTACTTTTCTGGCAAAAGATGAGACAGTTAGCGCACATCACGCCTGGACGTACGTGCCTCGAGCGCGCCGGTCGGAACGGCAGTGAGGGCCGCGCAAGCCGCGTGAGCGCGCTCACCAGGCTGATACCGCTGCGAGTTGCCCAGCGCCAAGGGCTCGCGATCCGGTCGGTGGGCACAGAGTAACAGACAGCCAGCCTTGCACACCGAATTGCATGTGCGGCGCGCGCACTGGCCGTAGGGACGCGCCGTGCCTTGGGTGTTTTGGGTAGGGATGGCAGCGGGTCGGATTCGGAGCGGATATCCGCGGATTTCGGGTTTGCGGGTTTTGGGTTTGGTTCCTAATTTTCGCCCACGGATCTGCGGGTTCGGATATCCGTTAAGCTTCGGGTTTGGGTCGGATTCTATATTTCACCCGCGGACCTCCATTGGAGCTCCGAAAAGGCCCATTAGAAGCCCATAGGAAACCCTAGTCACTCATATCTCTTCCTGTCTCCTCACTCCCCTGGCAGCCGCCGCCCACCCGACCGGACTCCGGAGCCCCGACCTCGTCTCCCGGCCTCGTGCAGTCGCGCTCCCTCACGGCCTCACGCCAGCGACGGGCGACGGCAAGGGCCAAGGGCGCGCGCGCAGCATCGCGTCGCGAGCGCCGGCCAGCCGGCGGCGCCAAGGCTTCGACTCCCTCCTCCGGACTCCTGTCTTCCCTCGAGCGCCCCTGTCGCCTGCCGTTCTGCCCCCGACGCGGCGAGTCCTCGACTCCGAGTCTCCGACGGCGAAGCCCCGAGGCAGCCGGCAGCCCCTACGCTCGACGGCCAGGCTCGGCACCGACCCCGACGCCCTATCCCCAGCGCCTCGGCTCCCCGCCCGTCGCCCGGAACCTCGATCTGCGCCTCGGCTCCCCGCCCGTCGCCCGGAACCTCGATCTGACGGCCGGCGCTCCCCCACGGCTGACATTGGTGCAACCTCTCTCCGGTGCCTTCTTCTACTCAGTACTCACTGCATCTCGTATTTCATATATTCTCTGTGCTTTGTTTCAGGAAGTGAGTGATGTCGGCCCCTGGTGCTTCAAGTGGATCTCGACCTGCTGGTGCATCTCAATCTGTGTCTTCTCGTCCTCGACCGGTTGCAGTCAATTCAACCACGCCTCCATCTGATTCTGCAACTGTAGGTAACACTGATGTGGTAGAGATAGAAGATGATGTTGCTGTTGGTAGTAAAAGAAAGCTAAGGTCTGATGTATGGAAAGAGTTTGATCTGATCAACATAAATGGGGTTCCGAAAGCAAAATGTCACTGGTGCAAAAAAAATTTATGTGGGCAAACAAGAAATGGTACTACTCATCTGAAGAATCATCTTGCTATATGTCAGGATAGAGCTTGTAGAAAAGGATTAACACAGTCCACTCTTAAATTTTCTATAAATCCACAAGATGGCACAGTCACATTAGAGAAGTATGTATTTGATCAAGATGTCGCTAGGAAAGAACTTGCTTTAATGATTATTGTGCATGAGTATCCTCTTTCCATGGTGGACCATGTTGGATTTCGCAAGTTTTGTGCTGCTTTGCAGCCAGCATTCAAGGTAGTGTCTAGAAACACAATTAGAAAGGATATCTTTGATATGTATCAAGTGCAAAAGAGCTCTATGATGAATTATGTTAAGAAATTGAGTTCTCGTGTTGCTGTTACTACGGACTTGTGGACAGCAAACCACCAGAGGAAAGGTTATATGGCAGTTACAGCCCATTTTCTTGATGAAGATTGGAAGCTAAAAAGTTTTCTTATTAGGTAAATATAAATTGCTTCATTTTTTCTTCTTGTGTTATGCATTTTGTCTATTGGGAGCAATCTGTCCAGCACAAGCACTTATTATATTTTATTGTTGTAGGTTTATTTATGTTCCAGCACCACATACAGCAGAGGTTATAGCAGAGGTTCTTCATGAAGTTCTCCTAGATTGGCATATTGAGAGAAATCTGTCCACTATAACTCTTGACAATTGCAGTGTCAATGATAACATGATGAAGACTATGATCGGCACTGTTGGTGATGACCTTGCAAAGAATAAGACTGCTATAGAAGGCAAGTTACCACTCTCCTCTTGTATGTTGAAAGGTAAATTAGTTCACATGCGTTGTGCTGCCCATATTTTAAATTTAATTGTGAAAGATGGAATGAGTGTCATGGAGAATGGAATTGATAATGTGCGTGATAGTGTTGCATATTGGTCGGCCACTCCAAAAAGACATGAGAAGTTTGAGAAAATGGCAGCACAAATGAAAGGAAACTATGATAAAAGAATTGCTCTTGATTGTAAAACTAGATGGAACTCTACTTATATTATGCTTAGCACTGCATTAATTTACCAAGATGTCTTTGATCGCCTTGCTTCTCGTGCTCCATGTGTTCCATCACAAGATGATTGGAAGTTTGCTAGAGAGCTTTGTGAAAGGTTAAAGATGTTCTATGATGTAACTGAGCTACTATCATGCACCAAATATGTCACAGCAAATCTTTTCTTTCCCAAAATATGTAACATTTTTTTGTCAATCAGAAAGTGGCAAAACAGTGATATTCCTAAGGTAGAAGAAATGTCTATTAAAATGAAAGAGAAATTCAATAAATATTGGTCAGATGTGCATGGTTTGATGGCTGTTGCTGCTGTCCTAGATCCTAGGTATAAGCTACAATTGTTGAATGCTCTTTTTCTCAAAATTCATGGGTTAGAAAGTGTGGCTATGGAAGCTGTCAACAAAGTGAGAGACTTGTTGTACAATTTGGTTTTGGAATACCAAGTTTCTATGGAGGATGTTGCCACAACAGATGGTGCTCAAACTAGACCAAGTGCTTCTGCTGAGATGGATGATGAGGATTGGATTGACACTTTTGATGATTACATGTCTAAACAGCCAGCTGTGACCTCTACTTATGTGCGAACTGAGTTAGATTTGTACTTGGAGGAGCCATTGCTGCCTAGGACACAAGAGTTGGATATTGTTCAGTGGTGGCTACATGCAGGGCTCAAATACCCAACATTGAGAAAAATTGCACGTGATATTCTTGCTATTCCTGTGACAACTGTGCCATCTGAGTCCGTCTTTAGCACTAGTGGAAGAATAATTAGTCCACATCGTAGTAGGCTTGCACCGTCAATGATTGAGGCACTTATGTGTATGCAAGCATGGTCTCATAATGACATGTTGGGTAAGTGTAATTGCTATATGCTTTTCATCTTCATTCATTATGAGTTATAAGACTAATTTGTGAATATTGTATCAAAGCAGGAGGGCAGTCAACTTTTGTTGGGGCTTTGATGACTTGTCTTGATGAAAAGGATGAAGAGATGGTATTGTTTATGTTTCCTTCTATGTGCAACTTGTGAATGTATAACTCATTGAACATTCAAGTAATTAGCTACTCTATTTTTATTTTGCAGGGTGAGGATGATTCTACCATAATTGAAGAATGATGATCTCTGCAATACAAAAATGAATCAATGATGATCTCTGTAATATTGTTAGTTTGTTTGAAAAACTATGGTCTATGGATGTTTGTTTGTGTTATTGAACTTGTGTATTGTATTCAATATTTGTAATCATTTGGACGAATCATATTTATCTTTGGTCTGTACCTTGTGTTTAGTGTTACACTATCCAGGCTTGCAGTTGTTGGTGTATTATTTGTTTTAAGTTTTGGATTATCCGTTGGGTTTTGGATATCCGCGGATTTGGGTTTGGATTCTGATTTTAACCCGAATTGGATTTGGGTTTGGGTTTGGGTTTTTATTGTGGGTTTGGGTTTGGGTCCCCAGTACATAGTCCGATCCGAGTCCGACCCGTTGCCATCCCTAGTTTTGGGTGCGCGAGCGAGACGGGCGGACGCGCCGGGCGTTCGTTCGGGCCCCGACATGGTACGAGCACGCTGTCGCCTCGACGCGCCTGGTTCGCGGAATCGAAGTCCATAAAAGCCATGGCAACGAACTCGCCACCCGCAGCTCGCACACGCCTTGCGCTCCGCGCACACCGAAGTTTCCAGAACCCATGCTCCGGTGCTCCCCATTGCTGGGCTCGGGCACCGGCCGGCTGCTCCGACCCAGTCGCGGCGGGCGTGGCTGCAGGGGCTCTTGGTGGACTTCTCCCGCGGGGGCTCTTGGACCTGTCGTGTACCCGATGAACACTATCGGTTGTCAAGCTGCTTGTGCAGATGACCACCCGTGTTTTGGACGTGAGCGACGCAACCGAACGTTCAGAAGTGATAAAGGGTTTTACTCTGTAAATTACATGCAAATCCATGTGCTAATGTTCTCGGCACAATGTAACTGTTAAGGATTTGGTAGAGAAATTGTTTGTTGCCACCGGAACTCAAAACAAGCACGCACTGTGCGTACCACTTCCACACACCACAGACGCCCAGCAGCCACTATTCTGTTTCTGTTGCGATTTCATCTTCTTCATTTTCGCATTGAACAATTGAGTCTGCAGCGATTGCCTAACGCAACGGTGCAGCGATTGTGGTGCTAATATTTTATATCCAGTTTGATTATCCAATATCAATCCCCGTGTGCAAAACTGAGAACGTTGTATGTTAGGCACTTTTTGCCGACCCTCTCTTCTTCTACTATGCATTTTGGGTGCTTCGAATGCCTACTCTGTTGGACGATGATTTTTTGATGTGCGTGATGCATTTTGGGTTTAGGTACTGCAATCGGTAGGCTGTTTGGTGCGCCTGGCACGTACCGGGTGTTCCGGCGTGCTGCGCCGGCGCCCGACGACGGCGAGCCCCGACGCCGCAATGCTTTGAGGCATTGTTCGGTTGCATCGGATTCAATCCGGGTCCAGAACGATAAATATAATAAGGGCTTGTTCGGTTTCATCGGATTCAATCCGGGCCGGGAATGAAAATATAATAAGAAATTTATGATAGGTAAAAAAGAGGCCAGGATTCATTCCGGATCAAAAGCTAATTTACTCACCATAGTGACACCAAAAGACAAGGAATCAATCCACTAGTCAAGAGGTGGAGAATCATTCCGGGTATCTCGATGTATCCATCACGAATAAATTAGTTCATGAACCGGAATAAATCCCGGCCTCTAGATGTACCTATCATAAATTTCTTATTACATCTATCATTCTCGGCCCGGATTGAATCCAATGGAACCGAACAAGCCCTAAGAAATTTATAATAGGTACATCTAGAGACCGGAATTTATTTCGGGTCATAAACTAATTTATTCGTGATGGATACATCAATAGACCCGGAATGATTCCCCACCTCTTGACTAGTGGATTGATTTTTTGTCTTTTGGTGTCACTATCATGTGTAAATTAGCTCTTTGCCTCGGAATGAATCCCGATCTCTTATTGTACCTATCTTAAATTTCTTAGGGCTTGTTCGGTTCCATCAGATTCAATCCAGGCCCGGAATGATAAATATAACAAGAAATTTATGATAGGTACATTTAGAGACCGGGATTTATTCCGGGTCATAAACTAATTTATTCGTGATGGATACATCAAGAGACCCAAAATAGTTCCCCACCTCTTGACCAGTGGATTGATTCCTTGTCTTTTGGTGTCACTATCGTGTGTAAATTAGCTCTTGACCCGGAATAAATCCCGGTCTCTTAGTGTACCTATCATAAATTTATTGTTATATTTTCATTCCCGACCCGGATTGAATCCGATGGAACCGAACAAGGCCTTATTATATTTTCATTCCCGGCCCGGATTGAATCCGATGGAACCGAACAAGCCCTTAGTCGTGGCAAATGAATGAATGAATGATGCTTGGTACTGTACTTCCTAGAGCCGAGACGATAGATGTTCAATTCGTATCACATGACTAGCACGGGATTCTCCTCCACAGCTGGCTATGGTCACCCGAAAGCTCCACAGGCTGTCGTCACCCACTTGGCCACCTGGGCAAGGCCACCTCAAAAGCCCCCGCGGCCGCTCGCCTCCCCTTTCCTGCTTCCTCCACCACTTCTCGAGCGCTCCCTCCCATCCCATCCCAGCGCACGCCCTCCGCCTCCGCCGCCACGAGCCCACCACCAAACCACGCCGCGCGCCATGGCGCTGCTCTCCGACGCCGCCGCGTTCTACACCTGGGGGGTCACGACGTGGCTCTTCACCGCCAGCGTCGTCGTCGCGATCGTCAGGTGCTGGGCCCGCGGCCGCGGCCTCCGCGTCGAGGACGTCTTCACCGGCTTCCGCGCGCCCCTGCTGCTCGCCGCCGCGCTGCTCTCCCAGGTCTCCCTCAGGCTCTACACCATCCGCGTGAGCATCCCCCAGGTACTACTAGAGCGCGCGGGCGTGCTCTCCCCTCCCCTTTCCCCCCTCTTCTCCCTCGGATTTGTGGGTTTTGTGTGGTTGGTGATGGTGGATTTTGGTGGTTCCCATGGCGATCCA
Source organism: Digitaria exilis (assembly GCA_015342445.1). Lineage (NCBI taxonomy): Eukaryota > Viridiplantae > Streptophyta > Magnoliopsida > Poales > Poaceae > Digitaria > Digitaria exilis. The sequence continues at coordinate 3,749,149 of JACEFO010001795.1, forward strand.
AGCGCCAGCGCAGAGGCCAGGATGCCACCGGCGGCGTGGACGCGGCCGTGGAGGGTTTCCTGACCGAGGAGGCGTACGTGTGGCCGGTCGGCGTCTGCATGTTCTGCCTCGTCGCGCTGCTGATCTCCCGTGCCTACGCGGCGAGGAGGAGGAGGGCGGCGGCGGCGGCGCCGCCGCCGCGTGTGGTGGCTGGGCAGAGGACTGGGAGCTGTAGCGTGAGCGTCCCCGAGCTGGTGCTCTTCCTCTTCTGTGTTTGGACATGCGCCTACAGCTTCCCCGTGATGGTGCGCGAGTACATGGCTGCGACGGCGAATGGCAGCAGCGATTGGGCAGCATAGTGTGTGATCGTCCAAGTCTCCAAGGTAGAATAAAGTCCTCTCTCTAAGTCTTCACCAATTGTTGTTTGACTTGTGTTGCTCTTATTAACATTCACTGATTGCCTGAATGCCTGACAAATCATTGATTGTATTCCTTACTGTCACAAGATGAGGTCATGAGTGCTATGTTTGATTCTGTTCTATCCAGGTGAATGATCGATTGGTGTCAAAGTTTGGCAACTGTTTAGTTTACTTGTTGACTATATGCCAGTGTGGTAAACCAAATGTGCATGCTGCATTCTTGTTAGCAAATATATGATGAGTTGATGACTGAATTGATAGAACATCAAACCACGTGCTGATTTATATTAGTTCAATCACAGGTAGCAATTTCAGTGTAGAGGGTAAAAGAAAGTTCATTATCCTCTTGTTTGTTAAAAAGTGAGTTGGCACAATAATTTATGAACTTAAGCAACTAACTTTAGTACTTCACCTGCCTAGACTGCTGAAACTGTTTTATTCCCCCTCTGAAGGGAACTGATCAACTGAAACTGATTCAGTATGAAATTGCCACGAACCAGATCAGCTGCAGCTAATACTACGCTTTCCTGTTTGGTTCTTTAAAAATATTCCGTATCTATGTACTTTTTCTGTAATAGTTATCTTATTGTAGGATGAAAATTGAATTAAAATGGCATGTTCATCCATGAAAATGCTATCTAGTAGTGGGCACATTTTCCCATTTTAGCATAGAAATTATGATGATGTTTGTATTGTGCAGTACTTGGGCCAATTAATCATTGCAGTACATGGTCATAATAACCACAGAGAATGCTTCCTACTTTCAACACTTTTGTAGCATGTCCTATCATTGTACAATGAAATTGGTAGCAGCAACAACAACTGGTGCTAGAATTAGCTCCCCTCTTCTTTATTTGTTGTCACAGATTTCTATTTTTCAAGCCAAATGATTGCGATTTGCACAGTGCCTCACTATATTTGAACAAAGAGTTGATATAAGATATAACTGGAGGATGTTTTGCTGGTTTATTCTATCTATTTTTATTGACAATTCGTATGAGTCAAAATGACATTTTACTGCTACAATTTCAGTTCTGGAAACATTACATGCCAATTCTTGGATCGGAAGGCCTACAGTTAACCATCTCCAAGTGAATTTATGATGATTAGTTCAGCTACAGGCGTTTGAAGGCTTTGAATATAAGAACTCATCTTACACATTGTCTCTGGTGAAACTATTGTTGGAAGTTGAAACTGGTAGATCGTACTAAACCAGGATAAGGCTATCTTTCATACAATTTATGCATATATACAGAACACCTTATGAACTTCATGTTCGTGCTAAAGAGAAGTAAAACATGATGCAGTCGTTCAAGGTTTATCACTTGCGTGGTATGTACTCTGCTAAGTGGTAATGATGAGACATAATTGCTTCCTTGCTTTACCCTTGCTATGCATGCCTGATGCCGGGTTATTTTGACATTTTCTTTTCAGAAAATTCTGTTTGTGTGTGTGTTTTGCAAATTATGCCCGCGATTCTTGCTGTGCTGAACCGATGATTCTGATGGTCCAGAATCGTTTACCATTGAAACTGGGCAATCCTGTCATAGCTGTGTTGCATAATCGCTGTGTGTAAATTGCAGTCTGACGAGGGACAATCAGATTGAGAGCCCAGCTCAGGAGCCTATGCAGTTCGCCAATGCCTGCTCCTACTCTGTCGAGCCTGTCATGAACTCATGGTCGTGATGAGATGCCTATACGCAACTTGGTCGCCCGTCGCCCTCTCCGCGTGGACACAACACGATCACCGTGCGCAGCAGGCCGAAGCCCCGAACAGGGTCTTGCTCGCCGTTTCTCCCGGCACTTCACGCTTATGGCCTCACCCAACCTGAATCGCCGTTTTCTGTTCTGTGTGTTCTGGCCTGGGCGGGGTGCTCTACCGCTGCCGGAGTGCCGGGGCATCACCGCGCATAAGACATTCAGACAAGAAAACTACGAAGAAGAGTCTGCGACCACGGATGCGCGTTCCTATGCACCTAGCACACATCACGCCTGGACGCGCGCCTCGCACGCCCCGGTCGAAACGGGAGCGAGATCCGCGCCACCGGCCGCGTGAACTCGTCACCAGGTGGAAAGCACGGCGAGTTGCCGAACGCCAAGGCTCGCGACGGCGGGACGCGCCGGGCGTTCGTTCACCCCCCAAGGCCCCAACACAGTACTGTCACCTCGACGCGTCTGGTCACCAGGACCACCCCCCCCCCCCCCACCCACCCCCATTTCACAGAATCGAAGTCCACAGAGGCACAAACCCACGGCAACGAACTCGTCACCGCAGCTCGCACACGCCTGCGTGCTCCGGCGCTCCCCACGGCGGACTCGGCGCGCTACGACCCGGTCACGGCTGGCATGGGCTGCGGCTCTTGGCGAGCTTTTTCCCGCTGGTCGCCGACGGTCCAGAGTGCTTTGACGATTGTACAATCTGAACGTTTTGGACCCGCGCGCTTCGTACCTGATGAACACTATCTGGAGTGCTCCGGTTGCCAAGCTTGTGCAGATGACGACCTCCCCCTCCCGTGTTTTTTTATGTGAGCGGCATAGCCGAACGTGCAGAAGTGATAAAGGGTACTACTAAATTACTATGTGAATTACATGCAAGTAATCCATGTGCTAATGTTCTTGGCACAATGTAACTGTTAAGGATTTGGTAGAGAAGTTGTTTGTTGCCACCGCATGAGATGTGATATCATTAGAATCTGATTGGCACGCATCACCATGGACAACAACCACCCAAATCAAGAGCAACTCAACAAGCAGACACTGCACCACTCCACACACCACACAGACGCCCAGCAGCCACTATTCTTTTGCTGTTGCAATCTCATCTTCTTTTCGCCTTGAACAATTGAGAGCTGGAGCTATTCAGCTTACGTTCTGCAAGTGATCACTATATCTTCACTAGTTCGAGTTATCTAGTACAAGTGGGGTATCGTAACTAGACCATGAAGCTATGCCAAACCATTATGGAAACTAATACACTGTACTTAGTTTGGATATAGCTGTCATTCGGACCTTTAATTTTATGCATAGAAATAATATACCGAAACTACGTGAAATGGAAAAAGAACGGGGCTGGATCTACTGACTAGTTACGAGCAGCTAGCTAGCGTCAGTGGCTCATTGCAAAAGTGCTAAAGCTTATGCCTACATACGGCCATTTATTTGCACATGGCAGGATTGACCTGGCCGTGGTGGACATGGTAAGATTGTACAGCCAACGCAACGGCTCTTCAATTCCCCCATCTCCATGGATTCACGCGAGCCTGCCACGACCACGGACGACGCACGAGCATGTTGCTCCGGCCTCCGGGGTCCGGGCGGCCACCAGAGACACGCGGCCGGCGCACCGCCGGGTGGTTGTGTCCGACGGAAAGTCTCGGAACACGCTAGCCACTGCCATCGTTCGCCGGCTCGCCCCCCAGACGTCGTCTACAAATGCACGCGAGCCACTGCCATCGTTTGTAGTCGCCGTGACAGACCACCGTGGAAGCGAGGTGCCGTCCATTTGGTGCGCCTGGCACCGGGCGTTCCGGCGTGCGCTGCGCCGGCGCCGACGGCGAGCCCCGACGCCGCCGATGCTTAAGTCGTGGCAAATGAATGAAATCAATGAATGATGCTCTTCCTAAAGCCGAGACGACAGATGTTCGATTCATATCACATAACTAGCACGAGATATGGATGGCCAAGTCCATTTTATATTAAGCTAACAAACCCGCCAGCCTCCTTTCGGCGCGGCCCGGAGCGCGCCCGGACACGCCCCGGCGCGCCCGGCCGGGCCCCTTCAACTCCGGGTCCCTCGTGAGTCGTGACGTCCGTGGCCGGCAGCCAGCTCACTCCACAGCCCACAACAATAACTCGCCACCCACACTCACGCGCTCCACCCTCGCCACTCTAGGGCTCGTCGCGCACTCCGATCTCGCTCCATGGCGGTCTCCGCGGCATCACCGGCGGCGACTACCCCGCCCCGCGACGTCGACGCGGCGAGGGCTGATCCGCGCCGGCTGCTCCTCCTCAAGGCCGCCGACGCCGCGCCCTTCGCCTTCATCGGCGCCATGTGGATCAACCAGCTCGCCAGCGCCGCCTCCGTCGCCGCGCGTCGTGCCTGCGGCGAGGGCTCCCGCGCCGTGGGGCTCGCCAGGGAGGCCGCCTACGGCGCCTTCCTCGTCATGGCCGCGCTCCTCCCGCTCGCCCACCAGCGAATGGTCATCAAGCTTAACAGCAAGGTATCGTTGGATTTGGATCCACCACCCACTCCTCACTCCTTGCCGAGCAATTCTTTCCGTCGATCTGGTTGGTTTACTCCATGTCCACGATCGAGCAGCTTCTCTCTCTTTTTTTATTCCTTTTCTATCGTTTTGTGGGTAGATCGAGCAGCTTCTGATTGATTTGAGTCTCGATTTGTGGATTATTTTTCCGGTCGGATCGTTCAGCGCCGTCGTTTTGTGCCTGCGCTCATCGGCCTCCGTCGGGATGGCCGCGTTGCTTTTGCTTCGGTGCCTGTGCTGGTTATCTTCTGCTGCTGTGGGCTCATAGTGGCGAGCCTGCTGATCCGATGGCTTGCGCCGCCAAAAGGTTCCGGGTTAGAGATGGTTAGTGCTGGGCTTTGTGATCTTGGAAGCTTTCTTTCCTCGGTCACAATGTGCTCGGTCATTCTTCCAAACTTGATTATCCTGCTGAGGGCTTCGGCTACCTGACTTGTGGCGAGGCCAGGTTACTGTAACAGCCAGGTGCATGAATAATCTAATAAGGTACTTATCCCTTTACTCCTCTTTTTACATTATTCTCACCGGTAGTAGTTCCTTTCTGTGACCATGTCGATCGTAATCAAACTCTGTTTGTTGATGGCTCATAATAAGTGCAAACCCTGTGTTCAGTAGGAATTGAAGTTAGTTAACTTGGAACCTGCTTGCTTGAAATATGCCCTACTGATCTTCTACGGTGATGACATAATCATGTTCTTTCGGATTTGTTGGTACCTTTTGTATGAATCAGGGTTGAATTTCTTGTGCTGCAAAGTTTTCAAGAATTCATATGATAGGGTAATATATGTTGAGTTTCTCTGTGTAATTGATAGGGCCGGGGCATTCCTTAGTATTTACTAGGTTGTTTGCTTTATTTATTAGTTTTTCATGCAGTCTTCTCTATTTAATCACTACACAGTCTCTGTTCCAACTTAACCAATATGTAAACTCATTGATTAGTACTTTTGTGGTGCATTGCAACTGTTACATAGTTGCTAGAGATTGCCCGGCAGTTTGCCAACATCGTTGGCTGTTGGCCATTTGATAAAATGTTCTTGCAACTAATTTCTATATGATGTCAAGCTGGTCCATTACCCTTTTGTTTGTTAGAATTTAGAAGTATTTATTCTTCATCATGAACTGCTTGTTGCCCCATAGTCTTGGCTTTATGTTTCCGCTTAGTGATCTAGTCTATCAGCTTTTAATAATGTCGTAGATATGTAGCACAGAAAGAAGATTATTAATAGTACTGATTTGCATTTAGTGCATGGATTAACCGTACTTAAGGTAGTTTTCAAGGTAGGGATATAATATTCTAATAGGCAAACCGCGGATGTTATTTACTTGTTTGTAGCAGCATCAATCATGTATTGTTTTTTTCCTCGCAAAAAAAAAATCATGTATTGTTTCCTAGTTGTTGGAACTAAATATTGATCACCTGCATTTTGAAATACTCGAGTCCCTTTATTTTATCCATTTATTGTGTATATATTCTTCCCAGGCACTAACGTCAACCAGAAACTGAGAGTTTTTGTGATGTTAACTTGATTCTATACAGTATGGAAATTAATTACGAAAACTGATATATTATGGAGCATATCATTTGCTTGAGCATCTCTAGCTAATAATCTTTACCATCTATCTTCCATTTAAAACATCTGTTTTGAATTTCATGCTACCTTGATTCTATACAGTCAAAGTCTGAATTCTTTGAATGACAGTGGATGAAAATGTTATCATTGGCTATATTAAGTCCCATATATACCATGATCTCAAAGTTAACGGCAATTTTATGGTGTGATCAGTTATTATTTTGTTGCACATGTGGATTATGGCTGTAATTACTACAGGGTGAGTGCTTAAAAGCCATTGTTTTCTTATTTCCATCAAGTAGAATGGTTACAATCATTATAATTTGAAATGGATTGCACCAGCTGAAATTTAGTTATTAAGCCCCTTCCGCTGTAGCTGTTGCCTATTTAATTTTATTAGCCAAATGAGTTTTCTGCTTCCAATTCAAAGTGCGAATTATCTTAGCAAAAATCTCGATGTACTCGTTTGATCGGATGCGTTGCTGGCTGTCTGCTCAGTTTATTTTGACTATCGGTTACTATATGTATGTTATACTGATGACACTCTATTGTTGCTATTCCAGTTCTGGAACACATGAGATTTCGTTGGAGTAGACGAGTTCCGGTTCACCTGGTGCAAGTGACCTGATGTTAAACTACCATGTGGTTGTAGTAAGAGGGATGAAACCAGTTGTCATTTCTGTGATGAAACCATTGTGTATAGTATGAGCTGAAATGGCAGTGCAAGATAAAAAGCTATTCTATCCAGTCTGTATATTCCCTCATATATATATGATATCAATTCAGCATGCATGCTAGAAAAAAGAATGGTCTCACCTTTCAACATTGTGAAGGTGCTTTATGAATCCCTGTGACTTACTACATCCATCCCAAATTGCAGGTCATTGACTTTTCTAGATCTATAGATTTATTTACTATGAAGATATAATGTATAATAAAATATGAAAATCTTAGAAAGCCAAAAATTAGAAACGGAGGGATATTAAATTTGTTCCAGTACATGGACCAATATACAGTCTTATGTTGCCATAGGGTCAATGCCTAAAGTGCCAGCGCTATCTAATGTCGGTTGAAATCATAGTAATGCAAGGAAATTGGTGGTACTGATCTGAGCTTCATCTAGCTTCTAGCTTCTGCAAGCTATGGCGTCAGAGTTTTTGCTTTCAACCAAAAGACAGTAGCTTGTTTTTTTTTTCCCCTGTGGAAGTGCCATCCCGTTTGGACCAAGCTCAATTTGACATACCCATCTGCTGCTTGTATGGTCAATTTGTTTCAATTATTGTCCGTTCCTATCATCTTATGTGCATATAAAAAGTAAAAGCTGCCATTTGCCTGCTGCGATTTTAGTTCTGCGACGACAGTGTCACTTCATAGGAGCAGAAAACTTAGGAAAGCGTCATTTTAACACTTCCGCATTGATGGTTAGTTCAACTACAAGGATCTGTTACACATTACCTGTGTTAAAACAATTGAGCTCAGCTTGCATAAGAGTCAACCAAGCAGTTTTGAAATATTTTCTGAGATACATTTTCTCTGCTATTATTTCATACATTTTCTGCGCATATTGTCATTACATTGGAAACAAGCAATTTTGAAACATAGCGGTGAAACATTGTTATATTGTCTTGGCGTATCGATCTACACCGACCAGTTGAGTTGACAAAGAGTCAACAAAGCAGTAAAACTGCAAGGGGCTTCTGCAGAGGGCTAGCTTGCTTCGATCCTAAGATTCTGCTGCCTGCCCACACACTGCATTTCTATTGCTGAACTATTCAAAACGAGCAGATCCTTATGAGTAATGCAATGGCGTGGCACATGAAGCATGCAGTAGTATCACGTCAACGGACGGTACACGCAGATTTTTCTTAACCTCTCCAAAATTTCTCGTGGATCAGTGGACGACGTTGACATCTTGCTTGGTATGCATGCCCAGCTTCTTGCGTGGACGCGGTTCAACCGTTGCCCTGGCATCCTCTGTTTCCACGGCCACGCTCCGATCCGCTGCGGCCCAAGCCACCAATGCACCCACCGGTTCAAGCCGACACGGCCGGACCAGACCAGGGGTTTTTTTACCGAACCGGACGGCCGAACCGCCGCCCGGCGATAGCGGTAAACCGGTCCGGTTGGACCGGTTACCGCTAGAAATCGGACAAATTCAAATTTTGAATTCAAATTCGGTTTGAGCAGCTAACCGGTCGGTTTGACCGGTTAACCGGTCGGTTTTTTTTTATTTAACTTGTATTTGCCGAAAAAGATATCAAATGAGCAAATATTTGAAAACTTTTTACACCAATAGATTACACGCACCTTGAAGTATTTTTAGGAATTTTTACGATATTTTTTCATTTTAAATTTAAATTTGAAAATTTTGAATTTCCACCGGTTCAAACCACCCCGAACCGCTATCGGTCCGGGGCGGTTTGGTCGGGAACCGGTCAAACCGGACCGGTTCCCGACGGTAAGGTGAACCCTGGACCAGACAGGGCCCCGACGTGATCGGGTTCCACAAAAAATCCCCCTCCCAAACCCACCAGCCACAGCGCAATCCTCCCACCACAAGCCACCGACGCGTCGCCCGAGGCGAAAGCCCCAGTCGCTCTCCCACTCCGCTCCGCTCCGCCTCGCCGCCGAAGCTTCCGGAGCCTAGGGTTTCCAAGCACCCCGCTCGCCATGGCGGACTCGGAGGCATCGCCCGTCGCTGCTCCACCCCGCGCGCCTTCGCCGGCGGCGAGTGCCGCAGGGGCGGGGGCGGCGGCGCTGCGCGGGCGCTCCTACGCGGTCGTCGAGGCGGCGGCGGTGGCGCCGGCCCCGCACCAGGCGCCGCCGCCAGCGAGAACGACGGCTCTGCGCGGCCACCTCGCTTGGGTCGCGGACGTGGTGCTCCTCGCCTACTGCGCCGCCAGCTGGGTCAACCTCGCCGCCATCGGCGTCGCCATCGCCGCGCGCAGGGTCTGCGGCGACGACTCCCGCGCCGCGGCCGCCGCGAAGAAGGCCGCCGAGACCGCCTTCATCGTCATGGCCATGCTCATCCCCGTCGCCTCCCCGCGGTTCGTCTGGATAGTCGAGAGGTGCCGTAAGGTTGAGGACCGCCAGCGCCAGGTATTTGGATTCTCCACGCCCCCCTTCATACCAATTTGTCCCCAATTCAATGCTCCATTTCTGAGTCTCGGACTTACAAATTGCGTGGGTGTTGATGCTGGGCCATCCAGCTCGGGAGTGGAGCCACCAGGAGGGCCGATGTGCAGCGAGATCGTCCTGCAAGCAGTGGACCTGGAGCACGCACCTGTCCGAACGCCCGCCTTACCTCTGCCAGTGTGGCTATGCTGGTCGCCCTCGTCTGTACCCTTGTCATGTTGGTGGGTCAGTTGATTCAAGTGCATGCACCTGCAAAGGACTCCTACCAAGACAAGTTTGGCTCTGCTATCAGTGACATGGCATGCTTGATTGCCACACTTGTTCTATGTTCCTTCCTTCTACCGGGCACGGTCATCCAACTGCTGCGACACGGATGTGGAGTGGGCTACGGCCCGTGGCAGCTCAATGCTTGAATCATCCAAGGTATTTTCTTACACTTGCTCTTCACTGTTTAATTTCACCAGTAGTCGTTTAATATAGACACATCACTCCTGTTTCTTTATACTGATATGTTGCTAATGTACGATTGGATTTGGAGGTAACTGGGCGTCTGGGCCCTTGTGCAATGTTGGATTTATTTGGGTTTTGTTGTAGAATTCTAATCTGAACATGCATTAGAGTAGAACATCTGTTCTTGTGGCATAATTCTAATTTGAATATTGCCAATTTGATGGCATTGGTGATGACATAATCTCTATATTGGCACTCAAATGTTTGGACTCAAGACATATTGTTTTACATACTGTGTAGCATGAGATTAATATCCGTATCCATGTCAAAACTAAACAGTTTTCAAAAAAATGGTATGCTCGTGTGCGGCACATATGTTTTGCTTCATTGCCTAGTTGATGTAGCTATGATTTATCGCTTGCTTGAGTGTTAATTGTTATATTGTTCTGTTTTAGTTTGCCATGTAATCATCTCTGCTTAATCAGTACTAAATCTTTCACCTTTTCAGTATGTAAACTCATGTTTTAATGTTAGTTAGGTATAATTTCTGCATATTTAAGATTTGTTGCCAGCACATTTAGTTGTCTGCTGGGCATTTCATTTCTAAACTGCTTGGACGTTTTATTTAGGTATCCGTTTTAAGGTGTTGGAGGTTAGGTTTGTTCACTTAAATGTTATCCGGTCTTCATCATGAAATTAAGCAAATTTGATTTACTCCTGTCTGGCACCAATGAGTATCTGCAGTATTTATATCGGATTACCAATAATGTGAAGCACATTAATTATCAATGATTTTTATATATAGTATTTATATTGCTCCTGTCTGGCACCAATGACTATTGCAGGGATATGGTATGAAGTAAAATAGGATTGTGGTTAGTCTGGGCACAGCACATATCAATTGAAATTCCTGTTGCCTAGTCAAAATGTGGTTAAACCTTCCAAAAGTCAGCTTATGGCCTTGTATATTGTGTGTTTGGCTTCAATGTTTGTTCATAGACTAGTTCATTAATGCTGTAACGCACCAATTTGCTTATTAGGAAAAAAAATATGTTTACGGTTGCTGCCTTAGTTGTCATGATATCATAATTTGAATGGGCTAATTCTGTAACAAAGCATAAGAAAAACTTGAATGTAGTTGTGTCGACAGCATAGACTAAACTTGAAGTTGACAATTTGGTTTTGGAGCACATTTATTTTGATGACAATTTTTTTTTGCATTCCTATTAATTGAAGCTATGTTACCAGTTGCCACTGAGTTTCCCACCAAGTGATAAATCGACTCATGGGAAGAGCTTTGATAATTATAACTCTGGCAGCATGATCTTCTGATATTTGCCATATCTGTTTGTTTCATTGCGAGCAGGCAGGGCGATTACTCTGCCAATGGCTTGTAAATTAACATGTACTAGTACATAAAAATGACATTGTTTTTGCCCCCATTTTCTTGAACTGCTGCTTTGCATAGTGCATATATGTTGTGTGACACGTTAGATGCCTCCAAAGAGGCGCATAGTGCATATATGTTATTTGGTAATTATAGGCAGAGGTTGTCTTGTTGAAGTTTTTTATTTCCTCAAATCCTGTAGTGATGACTAATACATTGTTTCAAATGACTGGTTGATCTAATATCACCTTGCTAGAAGCCTAGAACTAACCCTGTTAATCTTGCTTGCTCCTTAGTGTGGATAATGGTTATGCAATATATATCTGGATGATAGTTTCCTTTTCCAGTTTTTAAAGACCAATCTCTGTCCTGCAATGAAATTTTGTGGCACTGGGCTTCAACTAGCTTCTTTTTTTTTGTTGACATTGTCTTTGATTTCAATTTTGGTTCAAGAAAATGACAGCACGGCTTGGTTGTAGTGTGTCATTACTACTTGATATTGCGACACTCCAGTTCACTCAATACCATTTTGACACACTGATGCAACCAGATACATTGATGGCGTACATGCTACATTTATTTAAACTGAATCTGTTGCTGCTGCATTTTCAGTTCTTGACCACATGACGTTTCTGGAGTGGACCAGCTTCGATTTACCCTCGGCAAATGAATGGATGAATGGATGATTAGTTCAACTACAGGTGGTTTAAGTAACAAGACTCCTTGATAGCTCCCAAATACCCCTTGCTGTGGTTTCTGTCCTGAAACCATTAGATGAAACATATATATCATGGTTCAGTTAGCAATAGAATGCTGGTATCTTTCATGCACTTTTATATACGTAAGTAAGTTCTAAAAAGGCGGGGAACTTTGTGATCTTACCGGCTCTGCTAGTGGACCAATGGACAAGCCATATGATGTGATGATTGTGTTGTGTATGCATGCAGCTGTGACTTGAGATTCATGTACTTTTCTGGCAAAGATGAGACAGTTACGTTAGGGTATTTCCTGAATTTTCGGTTTATGGGATGGGCAGGCTACCATTTTGGATTAGATCTTCTAGCTGGTTTAAGCGTACTGACCCCAGAACCAGAAGTCCAAGATGTGATATTAGTGTAGTATGCAGGTGTCAAATTCGTTCACTGTCAATGTTGACAGGGATGAAACAAACTCGCTTCTACCCAATAATGCAAGGGGCAGGAAGAGGAACTCAGTAAGCTCATGTCTACCAAACAATGCCCGTGTGCAATTAGCGGATGTATTTAGCAATTCCCTCGAACGGCCTGGCCCATTGGGTCGAAAGAGCCTGTCATGGGCTCGGCCCTCTATGAACACGTTCCAGTCCATCGCCCGGCCGCCACTGCTCTTCCTCCCCTTCTCACTCTCTCCAAGCCTTCCCCTCCAGTCTAGACCAACAACTCCCCACTCTGCCATACCCACCACCCACACCGTGCTGCGCCGGGCCAGAGCTCGCGGGCCCCATGGCGGCGGCGGCGGCGGTGGGGATCCTGGGCCGCCGAATCGCCTCCGCGGTCCTGTCGTTCGAGTTCATGCTCGCCGGAAACTGGGTGGTAGCCTTCTACCACATCGTCGACACCATGGGCGGCTGCCTCGGCATGGGGGGCTCCGTGTCGGCCGACAGCAGGTGCCGCCACCTGATGTCGTACCCGCCCGCCGTGGCCGCCGTCTCGCTGCTGCTGATGCTCTGGCTCTGGCGCCGGGAGCTCAAGGCAAAGGTACGGTCCTCGCGCGGAGTGGCATTCCGAGTCCGCCGCCGCCGGATTCGCTCCCCATCTTCCTCCGTCCGCAGATTATATCCATGGGAGTGGTTTAGCTGTTTCTTGGTATTTGATTTTTGACTGCTGCCATGCTAGGCTGTGGGTGGAAGAAAGGACGGCCGTACTGATCCCGATCTGGGGATGGAGAAGGGACCGGAGCGCTGTTGCCTGCGCGAATCCGATTCAGTGGCCGTGTTTGGCATCATCTTCGTCTACTCATCCTGCATCCTGGTCATGTTTCTTGGTGGTATGGTTCGATATGCTGGCGAGAACCTTCTGCTGAAGGATCCAACCGATAAGGGTGCTGCTGCTCAAGTTCAAGCCGGCTTCGTCATCAGTGATGTTGGAATCCTGTCCTTTGAGTTTGGGCATTGCTTGCTCTTCATTCCATATATGCTGCTCAGAGTGAGGTCTCTCAAGTCTCAAGCAGGATTGCGTCGGACCCTTTCCACTTGATGTGCATATCACCAGCACTGACCATCAGTAAGTAATCATTTTTCTCTTTCATCAATCTTAAATATGGAATGTGTGTTGATTACTAGATTCAATTGGTATTTGACATGTGTAGTACTGTATTCAATAACCTCCATTTAGTAATGATTGTCAAGTTGACCTTTCATTTTAAGGAACTTTGGACATGTACCCTTCCCTGATGAGTATGAATGTATGATATAGTGATATACTAAAAGGCTACAGCCACACAATTCTTTCGTGTGGTTCAACTAGAATGGGAGCAATGTCAGTGCCTGGTAAAGCATCAATTCATGCTTTGAGTTGCTAACTGGCAGTCGATTTCCCTATCTTGTTTTTTTTTTCTTTTGGGGCTCTAATTTGCCACTGCAGTAATTTCACTTAGTAAGAAACCCCTTCCTAAACTGCTACAACACTTCTAGCTATTATACTATTGATTTGTCCTTAATTGAGAGCTTGTCATTACTCAAGCTTACTCTGATATCAGATGCGAACTAGTTGCTTGGCAGAAGATTTCATACAATGAACGCATCTGCATAAATTTGTATGCAATAAATTACCATTTACTTTGCAAGGGCTTGGAACAAGTTACTTATCATCATTTTGTACTAGTTCTATACCTGTCCATGAGGAGTTACAAGTCTGGTTATGCCCCTTATCACTGAGTTTGGCTAATGACATGTGGTGAGATTAAATACAGTGATGTGAGGCTACTCTAGAAACCTTTTGCTGTAGTAGGGCTTTACATGCCTAGGCAAATCACCTGATCTAAACAAACGGGCAAATCTTTCTACCTTGTTGTAAACTGTTTACCAATTACTGGAATCAATTTTTATTATGGTTTTGCTGGACGATAGCAGAGACATACAATGATATAGGACATTAGTAAATTGCCACAGCATGTTTCCTCTCTGCTAATTGAAAATTTTGTGTGTGAACTGCAGTTATTTAGTTACGATAATTGAAAACAATGCATCTGCTGTCTTATGCCAAAGAAACATCTATATATGGATAACTACTACTAAAAAAATTGGTTTTTGGGATGTGCAGGTGACCTTTCAGACCGGGATTTCTTATGCTTGCTCCGTTGGAAGATGAGCAGATTTCAGGGACTGTTAAATGGCAATGTACATTTCAGAGTTCAGACTTGCCCCAGAATTACTATGATTTTCCCTCCTTGAGGTTATTCTGTAGCCAACGGCGACTATGTACTTGAAGCCCTTATTTTGTTAGCTACACCTATCTGCAGCTTCAGATGAACAGCCTCGATAGAACTTACTTGATGCTGAAATGTGTGTGTCGCATTTGGGTTGTCTGTCTAGCGTGCGAATGGTATTCCTGCTGTGGTTTACTTGTATTGCTTTATGTGAACTCCTTGCTTGAGTGGCCCGCGTTGCCATACGCAATTATGAGTTGCTCCTTGTGGTTCCCAGATTGAAAACTTCTGATGGCCCAGTCGCCAAAACCATGTGTTGTCCGATTCAAAAAATGCACGCTTTATATTTGAATTGTTTTTTAAAGAATTAATTGTGAAGTCAAGGGTACATGGCCATTGGCTCAGTTGCGAGGGCTGCATGCTGCAGCGCACAATTTTCAGTCAGCAATGTACTGCTTGAGCACCCAATCCGACCCTAAGAAAATCACCGCCTCAATCAAATCATTTAAGATCCAAATCCAATCACCTATCCGACTCGAAATTTGCCGGGAAAACGCGTGGCTCGAGCGTGAAACCTACGCAACTGGGGAACTCGAGTTCGTCTCGGTTTAGTGCTGCAGCCACTAAATCCAGAATGGATCGGAGCCCATGGCACCTTCCCTCCTCGCCAACCTCCCCTTCTCCCCTTCTCAGCTCGTCTTCCATCAGATCCCATCCCGTGCAGACGGCGAACCTTCTTCACCGGATCCCAATCTCGCGCAGCCGGCGACAGCATGGCGGCGCTCCGCCGCTGGAAGCCGTTCCTGGGAGCTTTCGCTCTCATCGACGCCGCCATCGAGGCCGCCGACGCTGACGGCCTCCTCTCCCGCGACGAGTTCCGTGGCGCGAGGGCACGCATCATCGAGCTGATCTTCGACGCCAAGGATGACGAGAACGCGGAAGGGCTCTGCGCACTGCTCGACGAGGCCATGGAGGGGTCGCTCGCCACGCTGCGCGCGGTCCCCGTGGGGAGGATCGAGCTGGCCTCCGGCGATCTGGTCGGCGCCGTCGGCGCGCTGACGAGGGATTACGCGTCGGAGCGGGTGCGCGCGCTCGCGCGGGACGTCGTGCGCGGGTGGAAGGCGGAAGTCAACGCCGAGCTTGCCAGGGCCAGGGCCGCCATGGACGTTCTGGACAGCCTCTCGTCCGCTCCGGTAACCACAGCCGGCTTCGACACAAAAGCGAACAAGATTCCGGAGGAGCAGCCTCGCCCAGGCCCAAGGAAGACGACGGTCGTCGGCAACAGCCGCTGTGTCACGGACTTGTACGCTCCCTTGCCCAAGAAGAGGTATCCAATCGGCCACAGCACTAACAATGGCAAGCCACAAGCGAACATGGGAGCTCCAGCAACAGTCCCAGTCCCAGCGAAGCCGAAGAAGATGTCGGCCATCGTCGTCAGCAACCTCGCCGAGGAAGAGACAAAGATGGAAGCCACGAAGCGAAAGCTCCATGTGCGGTACCAGGAGGCCCAGGACGCGAAGCGACGGCGCACAATCCAGGTGATCAAGCCCCCACCACAGTCAGCGCCGGGGACGGCAGGCCAAGCGCACGGCAACGCACACCTGGGCACAAGGCCGGCGAGCTGCAAGGCGGAGAGGTGCTTCAAGAAATCTTCCTCACTCCGGAAGTCCGAATGAAGGTTTAGTTAGGGAGTTCTTCAATCGGATGGTAAAACGATTCTATTGTTAGAGTTGTCTACTGACCACTGTTGTTGTGCAAAGCTACGCTATCTTGATGAGATTGGCATTATTATTCCGACAGAACAAATGATCCAACTTGTCTTGTACGCAAACTGAATTGATACTCCTGTGCTTCGCTGTAAATTTGATGAAATTCATAATGCTGCATCGGGATGAACTGCTGTTCAGTTTTGCAATATGCAAGACAGCTGCAGAAGCAGAGACAGAGCACCAGTATAGTACATTCTGCAAGCCCTGAATGGTTACGGCTGTTTGTTTTTGCTCTATTTTTGTACACTTGAGAGTCAAAGAGCCCAGCTTGAATGCAATGAACTTTGACCATACATCATCAGGCTATCAGCCAGGTGAAGCTCAAGCTTCAGGTTCAGGACCCAAAACAACAAACAAATACAGTCATAATGTCACAAGGCTTGTGCAAACCCATTTGACAGGGATGAAATGCGTTCATGATCTAGAACAAAAAGTTTCTGGCTTTCTGCAGCAGCAAGCGGAACCAGACAACTATATCGAAACATTAACACGATCTTTACGGGCTGTGTCTAAGATTAGGCAGTGTCGCTAGAGCAACGCAATCTAGTACGTTCTGGAAAAATTACAGAATCTGCATATTTGACCTCATTTAAGTAGACTTGTTCAGGTGCACTAGTTTCAATTAAAACTCACAGCTAAGATATGAACACCTATTACTGTCTGAGATAATGTGGCAAAAGTAGAAGACAACAGGCAAGATATTGATTGGCAATTGGAATGTTCTATGACTTTACAGACAGCTAGCTTCCACCACAATCTCACATGGCCCGTGTTGCCGTACACAACTTTTAGTTGCTTTATCTTCTATAGTTCCCCTATCGAAAATTGCGGACGGTTTAGTCCCCAAAATACGTACGAACGTTTGTCAGTGTAAGGCTCTTATAACACCCTGCAGATGCCTTCAGTTCAGATGCCTTTAATGGGTTTCACTTTTATCTGGATCTGAAAATTGATCCTTCGTCGGTAGTGTTCCCTGTGCATGCGAGCAGAAGTATTTCACCCACAAAATAAAGTACTGCTCGTTGGAACAGAGGGGAATTGTGAAATATTGTCTCCCTAATGCACCACCAAAGGCAAACAATTCACGAATGAAGCACCGTTGAGCACGGAACATGTGCATAATGGACTGGAACTGCAATACTGCATGTGAAGATCAGTATATGCTCATCGAGGACAATGTATAGAGACTTAGAGAGGCACGGCGACGAAGCTGACAAACACGAGAGCAAGAGCAAGGTGGCGCATCTGACCTCGGACGCGGCGGCGACTAGGGGCTGCCGTCTGGCGCAGGCGACATGCCATGCCCGACGCGCAAGCGGCCGCAGCCGTAGAGTGAAGCGGCCGGGTGTTGGTTATCGTTATTGTATTATTTTTTTGTTTTTTTTCCTCTTCTAATAAAAATTACGGCAAATCTTTTGCCGTTCCGTTAAAAAAAAAAAGCAAGATACTTGCGAGCTGCAGGCAACTGACGGCGGCAAGGCCCTTGCGCACCAGCAGCGCCTCGCGTTCCGCCGTGCCGAAGAGGGTCCGGCCACCGTCACTGTGCCAGCCGCTGGCGACGGCAAAACCATTGGTTCTCGAAGCTTTGTCATTATTCCTTGTTCGGTTTGCATGGTATCAGCTGAGGAGCTCAGTGAAATGGAAGTGGCGGCGGCGGGTAGTTAAGACGTTGAGCGAGGCGTAGTACATGGGGGGCAGGCAGTGGTGCTTGACGATTTCCAGGAAATCATTTCCTGGAACCGGCTTGAGTAAGGAAGTGGTCGGGCACCGTGACCATTTGGGGGATCCACGCGCCAGGCCACGGCGAGGTATCGCCTGAGATCGCGACCGCGACCGCAGCAGTGAGGGGCTGCGGGCGACACGCTTGGCGAGGCCATGGGCGCCCATCGAGTAGCGCGAGGAGATGCCCGGCAGTGGTCCAACAGAGCGTGGCAGCATCGGTGGAGTTATACTGGGCTACTGCTAGTCTGCTACTCCATCGACGACCTCGGCTCATCGGCTGGGTGCTCGACGGACGCCATCGCCAAGACCAACAGCTAGACGCCGCCCCTGGTGCCCGTGGCGGCCGGTGGCGCATCGCGCGACCTCCGCGCGTGTGCCTGAGCGCGCGCGGCGCTGGGCAACCAGGACGCGCACCTTCGCCGAGGGCTTGCTTCCACGGGCACCGATGGCCGCCCGCTGCGCCGCGTCGAGGCAGCTATAGCGCAGCTTACGCAGCTGCTGAAGCAGCAGCCTCCTCGCCAGACGCAGCGGTCCGTGGTTGACGGACATCGAGGACGTACGGCGAACAACATGGAGCTCAAGCGCGCCCGCTCCGGCACCAAATCGACGCGCGTGCAGTGGACTGGTGGACGTCGTGCTGGCGCAGAACGTACAGCAGCGGCCGCGTGATGCGATGCGAGGTGTGCATGCGAGGTGTGCGTGCGCCGCAAGAACGTGGAGACGATAGAGGAAGAAGACGACCACGTCGGGAGGGCAAAGCAGTCGGAGCTTCCTCCAGTGGCTCAGCTGCAGCACCTTCAGCCTTCAGGTGCATGCGCGTGTGCCACACTCGGCAAGCTCATGCCGTGCTGGCCATCTGGTTCAGTGAGGCATTAGTGGCGCGAGGATTGCCGGAATTGCAATGGCAGAATAGTCGGAGCAGTCGAGTAGCAGCAGGATGAATACGCATTTGGGACTTAGTTTTTTTCCCCCATGTAGAAGCGGTCAAGGCTGTATCGAAGTCCATCTCACGTCAATATTTGACAGAGCACAACATGATTCAGCATCAGATTCAGTACATCCATCTTGTTAATTAGTCATGAAGGCAACAAGGGAAAAAAAATAATCCCATGGAACGCCTGTACATCATCTATCATTCAGCCCTCGACCCAGAATTGTAGTAAATGTATATCAAAAATATGAGTTTGACCAACTGAAATGGTGACATGATAAAGCATCATTGTGCATCCTGATAATACTATGTACTTGCTAGCTAGCACTGTATCATTAGTTGTCGTTTTAGTTTTTGAGCATAGAGTTAAGGAGCGTCAAAGTGATGAGCCATTTCCTCGTTAGATTCGTATATTCTCTCTTTTCTTTTTTAATTTCACAAGTCACAACCACTAGGTGCGTGTCCCATGTATCTTTTAAAAAAAATCACGTCACAATCAATAATTTCACAACCAGTACTAGGGCGCGTTGACTTGCTTGCCTACTCCGGCTACACATACATGTACAAGTTGTCTCCATGGTACTACATATGCATTGGCATTTGGCAACCGCGATGGCGCATGCAGGAGGAGCACCGTCCCACCTCATTACCTCCTCCTCGGCTCCGTGTCCTCGACATCACCCTCGTGCCTCCGTCTCCACCAGGCTCCCCACCACCGGAGAGCTCCCTGCTGCTCACCTTCTACGCGTCTTCTGGTTCCACCACCCGCCCGCCACTTCCTCTACCGCCTCACCCCGGACGCCGACGTCCACGGCCACCCCATCCTCTTCAACCTCAAGGATTCCTTGTCTCGGGTCCTCAACGCTTTCTACCCTCTCGCCGGCCGCCTCCGGCTCACCCCCGGCACGTCCAGCCGCTACGAGCTTCACTACCTCCCCGGCGACGGCGTCACCTTCAACGTCGCCGAGCACGGCGGCGGCGTAGACGACAGCATCTTCGACGTCCTCGCCACCGACGACCCATGGGCGGTCACCGAGATCGCCCCGATCGCGCCGTGCTCTCCATTCAGGCCACGCTCCTGCCCGGGCTCCGCCGCAGCCTCGCCGTCGGCGTCGCTGTGCACCATGCCGCCGTCGACGGCTCGGCCTCCACGCACTTCCTCCACTCCTGGGCGGCGGCCGTCGCGTGCACGCACACCAACTCGTCGTTGCCGCCTGTTATAGACCGGAGCCTCCTCCCCGGCGCTTTGTTCCACTTCCAGGCCACGCCACGGACCGCGACCACCTTCAGAAAGGTGAAACTCGAGATGCCCGCCGGCCAGCTCCTCGCCACGTTCACTCTGACCAGAGATGACATCCAGCGCGTCAAGGACACCGTGACCACCGAGGACGCGCGCCACGGCGTCGCGCCACCGCCACGGTGCACCTCTCTGGTCGCCGCGCTGGCCGCTTCGTCTGGTCGTGTCGTGCCACCAGTGAGCCAAAGAGGCGACGAGCACCACCACACCCGTGGCGAGCCCGCCGGACAGCAACGGCGACTTCCGCGGGACCTGCACGCTTGCGCTTCTTCATCGACCACCGTTCGCGGAAACGATGCGTCGGCCCAGCGCTCGCCGTGGCTCCCCATGCAATGACGCGGTGCGCGGCGGCCATCGATGAGGCGGTGCGCGGCGTCAGGACGGGCAGCATGGGCGCGTGGACGGACCGGTTGAGGGTGGTCGCCGCCGGCGCGATGAGCATGCTGATCGTGGCCGGGTCGCCGAGGTTTCCGCGTCTACGAGATGGACATGGGGTTCGGTCGGCTGGAGAAAGTGGACATCGTGTCCGTGGCGAGGACCGGCGCGCTGGTGCTGGCGGAGAGCCGGCACGGCGACGGCTGGACGGCATGGGGCGGTTCCGTATATGCTTCGCCGATGCCATCGCGGGGTTGCACGAACGCGCAGAGCTGACATGATCGATTGAGCGGCTGCATTATGCTTTACCTCTACTAGAGGAAAACCGCAATTCTCTTCAATAGATATGCAAGATCCTGCGTAAAGTATTGGCTTAATCAGGAAAGACAAAACTCAATTACTAGTTCATTAGTTATTTCTTGTGTTTCCCTCTTCAAAACTAAGCATATAATGCAAATCTCCTAGCGCTGAGTATCTTGGTGGTTCTAATATTGACAATATACACATCTCCTAGCGCTGAGTATCTCTCCACAGGCATAATGAAAGTAAACCTTTGCAACATGTTGACCGGTATTATAACTTTAGAAGCACACTTTATAGCCGACTTTATTTTGACATAAAGTGTAGTATGCGTATATGTGGCATTTATAAATATGTCAACTAGAAATATTATTGGATATATCCTTAGGATGATAAATACTCGCACCATCGTGGTAGACCAACTACCAACTCTATTTCCTATATATGCAACTTGAACTTTTGTTGTCTCTTTTTGAGCAAGCAAGCTTAACTACCTAGTTAATTTTGGAACTATGACCTCATTGCCTCATTGACCTATCCTCCACCTCCAACTTGAACATTCCAGTAGCAACCTAGCTAGCTATAAGCCATCCAAATCCAATCCATGAATGTTCTTTCATTTTTAATTAGTACTCCCTCTGTCTTAAAATCTTTGTCATTGTTAACATTTTATTACAATATTTGACCAGTTGTCTAGTTCAGAAAAATGGTATAGGTATGATTAATTTTTTTGTGGCTTACTTCATTAACAAAGGTATTTGGAATAATTTTTGAATAAAATGAATGATGAAATGTTGTGATAAAAAGTCAATAGCGACAAATTTTTGGATACGAAGGGAGTAACAACTAACCATCATTCCGATCCATACATGTTCCTCCATTCTTAAGTGCACCTATCCATGTACTCCTCTTCAAATCTTTTCAACAAGAAATCCAAAAAGGCGTCTTCAATTCCGCGTCTCATTTTCTGGTCCCTCTCGATCGATGTCTATATCCTCGGATAGTCTTGTGACGAGGCTTCCATGACCATGCCTACTCCCTCGGTTTGCAGACCTAGCTTGTGACGTGTTTGTTGTGCACAACTAGCGACACAACAAACTAGCAGACTGGGATGGCCTATGGAGCATTGGAGTGTGGACGCAGCAGAGAGCAAGTTGATCTCTTTTGGTACAAGATTGTGGGTAAGGCCCTAATTAGAAATTTGACCAAAAGTCTTTGACACTGATAACCGTGCCCTTTCTCACAGAGCACACTTTTCAGTGTGAAAAGTTTTCAACAAACTTCACCAATTAAATATGCCATAAGTATTCGTTCAAAAGAACAAATAATCGTGACATTGATGTCAAAGAGTAATCAGATTGACTGTTTCACATGGTAGGGATGAAAATACATATCTCCAGTTGTCTAAATGGAGAATCAGGGAGGTAGAGCTGGTAACAAAAGGTGAAGGCTTATAAACCTGACGACACCTTATTTTTCTACTCTGCTAGCAAGTAATTCAGCAAACTTTTTTTTTGACACGACCCTACAATTTGAACTTCGGATCAGCCGCTGGATCGGATCACGCTGCCTCTCGATCGATCATGTCAACTCTGCGCGCGTGCAGCCCCGCGATGGCATCGGCGAAGCAAATACGGAACCGCTCCATGTCGTCCGGCGGCAGAGGGACACCCACCTCCATCCGGCCATCGCCGCGCCGGCTCTCCGCCACCGCCAGCGCGCCGGTCCTCGCCACGGACACGATGTCCACCTTCGCCGGCGTGCCGAACCCCAGGTCCATCTCGTAGACGTGGAATCTCGGCGATCCGGCCACGGGCAGCACGCCCATCGCGTCGGCCGCACCGCGACCTCCCTCAACTTGTCCGTCCACGCGCCCATGCTGCACGTCCTGACGGGGCTCACCGCCTCGTCGATGGCGCACGCGGCGAGGAGGCCGCCCTTGCCGGCGCCGGCGAGCGCGGCCTTGGGAGCCACGGCGAGGGCCGGGCCGACGCAGTTGCCGAGGTAGTTGGAATGGAGCGGAGTGTTCATCCGCAAACGGTGGTCGATGGAGAAGAGCAAGCAGATCCGGCCGCCGCCGTCCGTGCTCGCTGCGGGTGTACGTGGTGGTGGTGCTCGTCGCCTCTTTGGCTCGGTAGTGGCACGACCAGACGAAGCCCAGCGTGGCGACCAGCGAGGTGCACTGGGGCAGCTGCGTGACGCCGCGGCGCGCAGCCTTGGCGGCCACGGCGGCCTTGACGCGCTCGATGTCATCCCTGGACAGTGTGAACGTGGCCAGGAGCTGGCCGGCTGGCATCTCGTGGCGCCTCGAAGTGGGAACAAGGCGCCGGGGAGGAGGCTCCGGTCGATGACAGGCTGTGGCGATTGGGGATGCGTGCACGCGGCGGCCACCGCCCAGGAGTGGAGGAAGTGCGTGGAGGCCGAGCCATCGACGGCGGCGTGGTGCACGGCGACGCCGACGGCTGGCGGAGCCCGGGCAGGAGCATGAGCATCGCCTGCAGGGCGAGCACGACGCGCCGGCACGAGCGGGGCGATCCCGGTGACCACCCGTGGGTCGTCGGTGGCGACGCCGTCGAAGATGCTGTCGTCGGCGCCGCCGCCGTTGTACTCGGCGACGGTGAAGGCGACGCCGTCGCCGGGGCGCTAGTGAAGCTCGTAGCGGTTGCACGTGGCGGAGGTAAGCCGGATGCGACCAGCGAGAGGGTAGAAAAAAAGCGTTGAGAACCCGAGACAAGAATCCTCGAGGTTCAAGAGGATGGCGTGGACGTCGGTGTTCGGGGTGAGGCGGTAGAGGAAGAGGCGCTCCACGGGTGGGATTGGGAACCAGAAGGTGTCGTAGATGGTGAGCTGCAGGGAGCACTCCGGCGGAGGGGAGCCTGTTGGAGACGGAGGCACGAGGGGTGGTGTCGAGGACACGGAGACGACGAGGAGGTGACGAGGTGGGGTGGGAGTGCGACGCTGCTCCGCCGGTGCCATCGTTGTTGCCAAATACCAATTGTTCAATACAGATGTACTGTACCATGGAGACAGCTTGTACATGTATGTGTAGCCGGAGTAGGCAAGAAAGCCACGCGGCCTAGTATACTGGTTGTGAAATTAATGCTTGTGATATTAACATTTTCTTTAAGAAACATGAGGGACACGCACCTCTGGTTGTGAAATTAAAAAGAAAAAGAGAGAAGAATATACGTATCTAACGAGGAAATGGCTCATCACTTTGATGCTTCTTAACTCTGCTCAAAGCTAAAACTACAAAAAATGAGACAGTACTGTTTGTTCTGACATAAAGAAGAGATCAACTAGTTCTGACATTTACCGATCAGAACCTTCACTACATGTAGAAGTACATGCACAGGTAACTGAAGAATCTCAACTGCAATACGTTAACTGAAGAAGTTGTCCATCTATACATCTTAACTGAAGATTCCGCTAAACTGAAGAAAGTGTTTGCAAAAAGTTTAGACTCCACTTCAGACTCTATTTCCACTTCTGAAGAAAAGTTTAGAGTCCACTTCTTGTAGCTGTAAAAACAAAATATTGGAGTCAGGGATCAAATAGCATCAGAATTATAGAGCTGTGCAAAATAAAATTTGGTATGTAGCTGGACTAACCTCGTGCTTCTTCATCATTGGCATAAAGCTTCTTTTGCATCGCCAGCAATGTCTTCTCTCTACTAGCCCTTGCTTCTTCAGACATATTACTTATGTCTTGACACAGTAGAGAACTGTAAGCTTCAAGGAATTTAGCATATATTTCACACAAAAACAAGGAGTGAGAAAATGCATATAGTTCAACAGAAATTAGCTTAACTGAAATTAGCCCCAAAATTCTCAACTGAAAGTTGCATAACTGAAAAAACTCGGCCCTTTCAACCATCATCAGGATGCTTCACTACGTAGCACTGAACCAAAAGAGAATTGCTTCACTAAAATTGGCTAGGGTATCCAACAATGAAATAAATCCTCGACATGCTTTCCTCTACATGCTTGGCTATCTGACAGTTAAAAACAACTACTGCAGCACTGATTTCACTACTCGGTCAGAGATTTAACTACCGATTCCATACACGAGTCATGCCATTGCAAATGAGAAGGTTAACAAAACTCAGGAAAAGAAGAACGAAAAATACTCGACTCTGACTCGATCGATCTAATTGCTGAGTGCGTTAGGTCGTGTGCCGTCCTGTTTTGTTCTCTGTGATTCTTCCTGATCTTTAGTCAAATTTGCATGCTATGGAGGGAGGTAGACCGATGGACTTGTATGCAAGGGAGATATCTATTTGAACTTACTCACTCAAGATTAGTTACTAAGGAGGATTGGCTAGCAGCAAGAACATTACGATGATTTTAGCGGTTAAAAACGAACGGAGGGAGTATATGTTGTCAGAATACATCCATATATGCTACTTCACGTTACAACTTAAAAGATGCTATTATGTATCCCGAAACATGGTGGAAAGTAACAGTCGTAGTCATCTAGAATACATATGTCTATTATATTATTATCAGGATGCAGAATGATGCTTCATGCATGTCACCATTTCAGTTGGTTAAACTCATATGTTAGAGATACATTTACTGCTGGGTCGAGGGCTGAATGATAGATGATGCACATGCGTTCCATTGGATTTTTTTTTCCTTTGTTGCCTTCATGACTAATTAACAAGATGGATGTACTGAATCTGATGCGCTTAATCATGTTGTGCTCTCTCAAATATTGACGTGAGTTGGAGTTCGATACAGCCTTGACCGCTTCTACATGGGGAAAAAGACCCAAGTCCCAAATGCATATTCATCCTGCTGCTCGACTGCTCCGGCAATTCTGCCATTGCAGTTCCGGCAATCCTCGCGCCACTAATGCCTCACCGAACCAGATGGCCAGCACGGCATGAGCTTGCCGAGTGTGGCGCACGCGCATGCCCCTGAATGCTGAAGGTGCTGCAGCTGAGCCACTGGAGAAAGCTCCGACTGCCGGAGGATCAACATCTCGCTCATGCATGCTTTGCCCTCCCGAGGCGGTCGTCTTCTTCCTCAATCGTCTTCACGTTCTTGCGGCGCACACCTCGCATGCATCTCGCGGCCGCTACCGTTCGTCCGTTTGTCGTGCGCCTCCACGACGCCCACCGGTCCACGCGCGTCGATTTGGTGGTGCCGGAGCGGGCGCGCTTGAGCTCCATGTTGTTCGCCGTCCTCGATTTCCGTCAACGTAACCACGGGCCGCTGCGGCAGCTCCGAGCCTGGGGTTCGCTCAGTGCCGGCCTCCTGTTCCGTTGTTTCTTGGTGGAGCGTGTGGCGCAGCAGCGGCATGTGATGCTGTGCCAGCGCTTGTGCGGCCATCGGTGCCCGTGCCCCGTTGCCCCGTGATAGCCCTCGAGGCAGGTGCGCGTCATGGTTGCCCAAGCGCCGCGCTCGGACACGCGCGGAGGTCGCGCGATGCGCCGCCGGACGGTCGCCACGGCCCCCAGGGGCGTCTAGCTGTTGGTCTTGGCGATGGCGTCCGTCGAGCACCCAGCCGAGGTCGTCGATGGAGTAGCAGTAGCTCGACCCACGCTGCGACGCTCAGTCGGACCACTGCCATCTCCTCGCGCTGCTCGATGGCCTCGCCAAGCGTGTCGCCCTCGCGCCGCGGGGTGTACCAGCACTGGACCGCTTGCCGCAGGCCGTGTCGAGCCGCGATCTCAAGCGTTACCGCGAAGTGGCGTGGCGCGTGGATCCCGAATGGTGCGCGACCACTTCCTTACTCAAGCCGGTCGGAGGAAATCATCAAGCACCACTACGTGCCCCCTCCACGGCTCCACTACACCTCGTTCAACGACTGGGCCGGCGGCTCCGCCGCGGTCTCGCCGTGCACCACGCCGCCGTCGACGGCTCGGCCTCTACGCAATTCCTGCACGCCTGGGCGGCCGCCGCGTGCGCGCACACCAAATCGCCTGTCATAGACCGGAGAGCTGAGAGCCTCCTCCCCGGTGCCTTCGGCCTTGTTCCAGGCCACGCCAACCATCAACAAGGACACAAGGTGGAATTCGACATGCCCGCCGGCCAGCTCCTCGCCACGTTCACTCTGACCAGAGATGACATCCACCGCGTCAAGGACGCCGTCGCCGCCGCCCCGGTGCACCTCACTGGTCGCTACCCTGGGCTTCGTCTGGTCGTGCCACCACCGAGCCAAAGAGGCCACGCCCGACGAGCACCACCACACCCGCGGCGAGCACGGACGGCGACAGCCGGACCTGCTTGGTCTTCTTCATCGACCACCGTTGGCGGATGAACCCTCCGCTCCCCGACAAGTACCTCGGCAACCGTGTGGCCCCAGCGTTCGCCATGGTGTTACTATTCCTGGTCCGGCACAAGAGGAAGGCGCAGGCGGGCCTCGAAGGTCGGCAAGAAGCAGTAAGCCCAACAAGAGTGTGTTTGGGCCAGAGTGGTCTCGGCCCACGTAGTAGTGCGAGTCTGGAGTCTGTATGCGATATAAGAGATGGAGAGAAAGAGAGAAGAACTATGTATGAACTATGATGAAAACTTGAGAAATGAAATCCTTCCTCGTTGAGTGAAATTCTTGCTCCTATCCTGTAATTCTTGCTAGCCTACCCCCAATTCTACTCTGCTGCTAACATTCTGGTATCAGATTCGTCGTCCTGGACCACCGCTTCACACATCTACCTTCGTTCCGATCCGCCGCCACCGCCGTCATGGAACCATCCACTAAGCTCCTCCTCGATGAAGTACAGAAGCGCATCTCCGATGAACTCGCCAAGCTCCTCGATGACCGTGATGCCAAGTGGGCTCAGCGCGCCGACGACTCTGACCGTCATAACGACGAACGCTTCTCCAAGCTCGAGTCGGCGGTCAAGGTGTTCGACGAATGGCATCCACGGATCGAAGCTTCCGTCGACGACGTCAAGTTGGAGATCCACAAGTTGACTCGGCACTGGGATCGCTCGGTTCGGGATCGAGCATCGGAAGACTCCGGTCTCCTTCCTCCCCCCAAGTTGGACAAGTCGGCGTTGGAGCGCCCTCCTGCTCCAGATTCAAACGCCGACGGCCCTAATGGGCACCGCGTCGATTTCGCTCACCGGGACGATGGCTTTGGATCGGTGCTTGTCCAAACCCATCTCCCGGTCAAGGGTACGTATTCATTCTCCTCTCCCCCTTCCCCTCGCGCTCATCACTCCCAATCAGCCCCTCCTCCGCCTCGCTTCCAGCTCCACCATAATCCTTCCCATGACTCCTCCTTCACAAGTCGCCTTCCCAAGTTACAGTTTCCAGTATTTGAAGGCGACAAACCCAAACTTTGGCTATCTCGTTGTGTCGATTACTTTGAGTTGTACCATGTTTCACCAGACCTCTGGGTTCGATTCGCGGTGTCTCAAATTCAGGGCACTGCAGCTCGCTGGACGCAGGCAGTGGAGCGTCAGCTTAAGCATGCCCAATGCCCTGAGTTTTGTCAGTTACTCATGGACTGTTTTGGGCACGATTATCAGGAGTTATCTCTTCGTCAATTCTTCCGCTTGAGGCAAACTGGTTCAGTTGCCGAATATGTTGAACAATTCTCCACATTGGTTGATCAACTCATTGCTTATGGCCACTCCACAGATCCCCTCTATTACACCACTCGTTTTATTGATGGATTGCATGCTGATATTCGTGCTATTGTGATTGTTCATCGCCCTTCTTTGCTGGATTCTGCTTGCTCGTTGGCATTGTTGCAGGAAGAGGTGTCCGACCCCCTGAAGCGGCGTGACTTCAAGCGTGCGAAAGCTGGGTTCCCGGTGAAACAAGCACCTCGTGGTCCCCTTCCTCTACCACCACCTCCTCGCCTGGACCGCGCTCCCAGTTTGCCAGTTGTTGACGACAAGAAGGCGTCTGAAGCACCTCGGTCCACCAATGATAAATTTGCATCACTTCGTGCTTTCCGCAGATCTCGTGGGTTGTGTGATAAGTGCGCCGAGTCTTGGCGCCCGGGTCACCGCTGTGCTCCGACAGTCCAGTTGCACGCTTTGCAGGAGTTGTTGGAGTTATTTCCATTGGAGGTTGATACTAGCACTGATCCTTCTCATCAGTAGCTCGATATTGGTAGTGATTCGGCTGGCCAGTTGTCTATGATATTGTCACATGATGCTCTCACTGGTGTCGAAGGTCCCAGAACAATGAGGTTCCAAGGTTCCATTCAAGGACATGCTTTACTCATATTGGTGGATTCCGGCAGCTCCCATACCTTCCTCAGCCATCATATCGCTGCCAAGCTGCAGGGAGTGACTTAGTTGGCATCACCAGTGTCAGTGAAGGTAGCTAATGGGCAAGTTTTAACCTGTGATTCACACTTGCAGGCAGCTCCTTGGTTCATTCAGCACTACCAGTTCTCTTCAACACTCAAAATTCTTCCACTGCCTCACTTCGACCTCATCCTGGGTATGGATTGGCTAGAAACGTTCAGCCCCATGAAAATACACTAGAAATCTAAATGGATGGCAATTCCATATCAATCTGATACGGTGGTTTTACAAGGCATTACTGCTGCTTTCCCAGATGAATTGGTGGTAAAAGTCTGCAGCATAACTGACCCACTACCTTCTGCTCCCCAAGACTTACATCCTGACATTGCTGCTCTTCTGTCTGAATTTGCCTCAGTATTTGCACCAGTGCAGGGTCTGCCACCAGCCAGAGCTTGTGATCACGCCATCCCTCTACATCCTGGTGCACAACCTGTTTTCATTCGTCCCTACCGCTATCCTCCAGCTCTCAAGGATGAAATTGAAAAACAAGTTAAGGAAATGCTAGACAAGGGCTTAATTCAGCATAGCAGCAGTCCATTTTCTTCCCCAATGATCCTTGTCAAGAAAAAGGATGGCTCTTGGTGCCCATGTGTTGACTACAGGCACCTCAATGCTCTCACGATCAGGGGTCAATTTCCAATCCCCACCTTTGATGAACTGGTCGATGAACTAGCGGGAGCTAGTTGGTTTTCGTCACTGGATCTTAACTCCGGGTTCCATCAAATACGTATGAAACAAGGAGAGGAATACAAGACAGCATTCCAAACTCACTTTGAGCCATTTTGAATTCAAGGTAATGTCCTTCGGCTTGTGTGGAGCTCCTGCTACATTCCAAGGTGCTATGAATTCCACATTGCATCCCTTGCTGCGGAAATGCGTCCTTGTTTTCTTCGATGACATACTCGTCTACAGCAAATCTTTTGAAGAACACCTTCAGCACCTTAGGCTTGTACTGGAGCTATTGCAGTCTGATCAGTGGCAAGTCAAAATGTCCAAATGTACCTTTGCTCAATGATAGATAGCTTACCTGGGCCATATTATCAGTGTTGAGGGCATTTCAACTGACAACTCCAAAGTGGAAGCTATTACCAGTTGGCCCCCACCTTCAAATGTTAAGGAACTTCGTGGGTTTCTCGGTTTGGCCGGCTATTACAGGAAATCCGTTCGCTTTGCAGTTATTGCCAAGCCACTGACGTCCCTCCTCAAGAAAAACACGGTGTTCATATGGACTGCCTGTCATCAGTCAGCATTTGATGCTCTGAAAGTCGCCCTGTCCTCGGCCCCAGTGCTGTCTACACCTGATTTCGCAAAGACCTTCTGCATCGAGACCGATGCCTGTGCTCATGGAATTGGAGCAGTCCTCACCCAGTCTGGATATCCTCTAGCTTATATCAGTAATCCCTTGGGACCCAAAACTACAGGATTGTCCACCTACGAGAAGGAATATCTAGCAATTCTGATGGCGGTTGAACAATGGAGGACTTATTTGCAACATGCTGAATTTGTCATCTATACAGACCAGCGTAGTCTGGTACACTTGTCTGAGCAGCGGCTACATACGCCTTGGCAGCAAAAGGTTTTCACTAAGCTTTTGGGCTTGCAATACAAGATAATATACAAGCAAGGCTCTGAGAATAGGGCTGCTGATGCCCTCTCAAGAAGACCACATCCCTCTTCCTCCCTAATGGCAATGTCTACCTGTATCCCTGCTTGGACATCCTCTATCACACAGGGCTACCAGCAAGATGAGGCAAGTAAAACCTTGTTGGTATTGTCGATCCAAATGTTGTCCCATATTTTTCCCTACAGGATGGCCTTTTGCGATACAAAGGTCGAATTTGGTTGGGGTCCAACTCTGCCTTGCAACAGCAAGTGATCGCTGCATTGCATGACTCCCCTGCTGGAGGTCATTCTGGCTTCCCCGTCACTCACAGGCGGTTGAAACAACTCTTTGCTTGGAAGGGCATGAAGTCCGATATTCAATAGTTTGTCTCGTCCTGTGCTGTATGTCAACAAGCCAAGCCGGATAGATCAAAGTATCCTGGGCTTTTACAGCCCCTGGCCGTGCCTTCTTCAGCATGGAATTTCATCTCTATGGACTTTATTGAGGGCCTCCCAAAATCTCAGGGGAAGAATTGCATATTGGTCGTGGTGGACAGATTTACCAAATTCAGTCACTTCCTGCCCCTTGCCCACCCCTTCACAGCTCAAATGGTGGCCAAACTTTTCTTTGATAACATCTACAAGCTCCATGGGTTGCCAGAATCGATTGTGTCTAACCGTGATAAAATCTTCACCAGTTCGTTTTGGCAGGAATTGTTCAAACTCTCCAAGGTTTCCTTGAACATGAGCTCTAGTTACCATCCCCAGTCCGACGGCCAAACAGAACGGGTCAATCAATGTTTGGAGACATTTTTGCGCTGTTTTGTCCATGCTTGCCCTTCTAAGTGGATGGATTGGCTCAGTGCAGCAGAGTTTTGGTATAATACATCTCCTCACTCAGCTATTGGTTGCTCCCCGTTTGAGGCGTTGTATGGCTATACCCCACGAACTTTGGGATTATCTCCTCCAATGCCTGCACAGTCCTCTGATGTGGCCAAGTGGATTGAGGATAGAAGGCTAATGAACTCGCTGTTGGTGCAGCATCTAAATCGGGCTCAGCAAAGGATGAAGAAACAAGCAGATAAACATAGGTCGGAACGTTCATTCCAAGTTGGTGATTCTGTGTATCTCAAGTTACAACCATATGTGCAGTCTTCTTTAGCACCAAGGGCACATCAGAAACTTGCATTTAAGTTCTTCGGCCCGTACAAGATTCTGTCCAAAGTGGGACCAGTGGCCTATAAGTTGGAGCTTCCCAATTCTGCATTGATTCATGACGTCTTTCATGTGTTTCAATTGAAAAAGGCCAAACCATCGTCGGTTCAGGTATCTTCCTCCCTTCCAGACTTGCAGTCCTCTTATCAAGTCCCGGAGAAGATCTTGTCCAAGCGCTTGGTGTCTCGTGGTGAACATTCTGTCCAACAAGCTTTGATCAAGTGGTCTGATTGGCCTGAATCTTTGGCAACCTGGGAAGATATTGAGGCCCTTCGACAGCGTTTCCCAGCAGCACTTGCTTGGGGACAAGCAGGACATTTACAGGGGGAGATGTGACTATTCCTGGTCCGGCACAAGAGGAAGGCGCAGGCGGGCCTCAAAGGTCGGCAAGAAGCAGTAAGCCCAACAAGAGTGTGTTTGGGCCAGAGTGGTCTCGGCCCACGAAGTAGTGCGAGTCTGGAGTCTGTATGCGATATAAGAGAAGGAGAGAAAGAGAGAAGAACTATGTATGAACTATGATGAAAACTTGAGAAATGAAATCCTTCCTCGTTGAGTGAAATTCTTGCTCCTATCCTGTAATTCTTGCTAGCCTACCCCCAGTTCTACTCTGCTGCTAACACATGGCTCCCAAGGACGCGCTCGCCGGCGGCGGCGCGGGCGGCCTCCTCAGCGCGTGCGCGGCGGCCATCGACAAGGCGGTGCGCGGCATCGGGACGGACAGCATGGGCGCGTGGACGGACCAGTTGAGGGAGGTCGCCGGCGCGATGAGCATGCTGTCCGTGGCCGGGTCGCCGAGGTTCCGCGTCTACGAGATGGACATGGGATTCGGCCGGCCGGAGAAGGTGGACATCGTGTCCGTGGCGAGGACCGGTGCGATGGCGGTGGCGGAGAGCTGGCACGGCGATGGCGGGGTGGAGGTGGGCGTCCCTCTGCCACCGGACTACATGGAACGGTTTCGCAAGTGCTTCGCCGATGGCATCGCGGGGCAGCACGCGCGCAGAGCTGAGATGATCGATTGAGCGGGTGCGTGATCAGATCCAGCGGCTGATCCCAAGTCTGCAACCAGTTCGGATTGCTGGGCGTAAGCCCAGCGCCGGCTGGTTTGCGGGGGGCATGAGCAGCTGGCTGGATCACGTATTACAAATGGAATTTTCTTAAAAAATGTAATTGACTAAATACATTTTTTCCCCAAAATAAGAAATATATGACTAGTTTGGAGCATATAAGAAGGAAGAAATTTTTCGACCTGATGTATTTGAGATGTTGTTTTAATGACAGTGCCAACAAAGTTTAATGCCATAGGCAGAATTTGCCAATGAAGTTGTAATAGACAATTAAGGATTCATAGAAATGACCTTGGCTATTTGAGGCTCTTTGTGCTATCTTGTAATGCGCTGGAATGTTGTTGCTCGTAGCTGCAGTTTGATGGACAGGTAGGTTGTGCTGAAGGTTAGTGATTGGTGGTCATAGGCCAGGAAGCCACCGATGTCCTTACTTTTGATGCAGTCATTTTCCGATAGCGACTGAGTGCATGCCTGGGTAATGATTCAGCCCATCATATATAAGCTGAATGTGGCTGGGACGTGGAGGCGAGGGGACAAGATGGGTACTGGAAGCAAATTAACTGATTTGGGGGTCGGCACAAGCTGAAGCTGACCGTACACACTGTATTTGGTCTACTGGAAGCAAATTAACTGATTTTTGCAGTCCAAGAAGAAGTTGTGATGCTCAATGTTTTGTTTAACAGTAGTCTTGATAAATGAAGAGTGAAGGAACATAAAATTTCTGCAAGAATCACAGCCGCCAAACTAGTATCTACTAGTTCAGTCAGTAAAAAGTTGCAACGAATGTAGCTGCTAGTAAATTGGACCCCTTTCCTATCTCTAATCTTCCAGCATCTGGGGATAAGATATAACAGAAAAGCAAGCAAACAATAGCAAATTAAGCACGTAGCAGGAGACAAAGACACTAATTTTCTCTACTGGAAGAAAATTAAGCACATAGCAGCAGACACTAACTAAATGATTCTGCTGGTTGTAGATACTGTAAAACTAAAAGCCACTTGAAATGGCAATCTGAAATGATTCTGCTGGAACCTGGTGATGAATCCAAAGCTCTATTTGTTTGATGATATAACAATACACAGAATCTGAAATGCTGTAATTGTTAAGACCGACTTCAGACTTTGGGCCTGCTACTTTCCTTCTTTTGTAAGGCATCATTTGTTCCCCTTATTTTTCTTTTGCGCAAAACCAAAAAACGCATTCTCATGCAACTATGATTTATGCTGCCCAGAAAAATATGTAATGCTCACTGTTTTATTTAATTTTATCTATGGGAAAAAGGCACTTTAGCTTTGATAAGTGAAGAAATAGAGAATTATCATCTCTGCAAGAATAACAGTTTCCCAAACTAGAACTACCATGAAGACATTCAGTAAATGTAACCATAGCAGCAACTAGTAAATTGGGCCCCTTCTTCTCTTCTATCATAGGAGGAAAAGATATAACAGAAAAGCATTAAAACAGGACATGACAGATTTGCATTGCAAAACAAGAGATGATCGTACACCGCTACACGCTGATATCTGCTACCTAGACTGGAAGCAAATTAAGCACAAAGCAGTAGACACTAACTACTAAACGATTCTGCTGGTTGTGGATACTGTAAAACTAAAGGCCATCTGAAATAGCAATTGACAACTGACTGAACCTGGTGATGGATACAAAGCTCTAATTGTTTGGTCATACAACGATAGAACACAATCTGAACTGATCTAATTGTTAAGACTGACTTCAAAATTTGAGTCTCTTTCTTTCCTTCTTTTGTAAAGCCTCTGTTTTACACTAGAGCAACAAACACATTCTCTTGCAACTATGATCTGTGCTGCCCAAACAAAGATATGTGATGCTCACTGTTTATTTAATTTTATCTATCAGAAAAGCCAACTTTAGCTTTGGTAAATGAAGAAACGGCAAATTATTACTTCTGCAACAATAACTGCCTTCCAAACTAGAATTACCATGAGGCCAGTCAGTAACCGTAACCATAGTCTATAATAGCAGCTAGTAAATTGGATCATTTCTTATCTTCTAGCATAATAAGGGAAAAAGATATAACAGAAAAGCATGCAAACAGGACATGACAGGAGAAGTTAAAGATTCACCAACAGATAGCCAAAATTGAACTCCATTCGTACCAGATTTATGCATTGCAAAACAAGATAAATTCTCTCAGACAAAACCTTGTGCAGGACAGACAAAGCAGTACTGCGACTAAGAAGCTACTAGTTCATAACATCCATCTAGTGGTTCCTTTGCCACTCAACACAGATGAGATGTCCCTAAAGGAAAGCTGCAGGCTCTACACACCTGAAACGCCTAACCACTAATCACACACAAGATCTGGAAGCCCTCCGATCCGCATGTTAAAGAAGGTCTGACCTATGGAAGCAATGCGTCTATGGTTCATCAGCTTGGTCACCCGCCTCAGCCTCGAGAGATGGTTCAGATGGCGTTTCCATGTCCTCCCCCACTAGCATGCTCAGAAGCTGACTCGACGAAAGCTCCATGTCCGGCTGGCTCTTGATCTCCAACTGGCCAAACAGAGATGCCAATTCCTCATCGGATCCCTTCGCGGCGTCCAATTCTTCCTCGCCATCAGACCCTTTCATCTGACTCCCACCTGCAAGCAGAGTACCAATAACAGTGTCAGCAAATTTGTAGATCAGCAGCTAGAAAGCAGCAGCAGCAACAGTGTCAATACATTCGCAGCACCACACTGGAAACAGAATTGCATCGATTAAGTAACCAACACTACAACAAGAGGCAAGCCATGTGTATCATAACAAGAAACATTGCACACAGAGACACATCAGCGCAAAGCAATACTTCACATCAATTAACCAACAGTGTCAACAAACGATTGATGCGCACTTACCCTCTGATGAAGCAGGAGACGTGGGTGGCTGCTCCAGCACCCAGGCATCCACGAAGCGGGAGTCCTGGAACTGGGCATCCTAAAGGAAGCGGTCCACCCAGTACTCCTCGCAGGCAACGACCACCCTTGTGCGCACGTTCACGGCGAGGATGGACGCGTCCTGGAAGAAGTAGACGACGTCGTGGTTGTTGGGGTCGATGAGGGCGAGGTTGGGCACCTTCCCCTGCGGCAGGCCGGAGCTGATGTAGGCGGGGTGGGCCCAGATGTCGGCGAATGGCGCGTCACACTCGAAGTTCCAGGGGTTCAGGCTCGCCAGATTGCCGAGCGTCCACACCGAGACGGAGGGGTTGATCGGCGGGTCGTAGAGGGTGGCGCGGTCGTAGGAGAGACCCTGGATCTCGACGTAGCAGAGCGTGCCCTGGCTGGGCCTGATGCAGCGGCGCTGGTCCATGAGCCTAGTGGGGCGTTGGCCGCCGCCGAGGCCTTGCATCTCGGAGCCTGGTGGGAGCGGGACGAAGCGCAGGTCCGGGTGGTCCTCGAACGGGTCGCAGGTGAGCATGCCGTAGGCGATGTCCACCCAGCAGAGGAAGCGGCCGTGGGCGAACACGCCGTGCGCGCCCCATGGCTCGTGGTTGGGGGCGGAGGTGAGCGTCTTGACGGTCCACTGGCCGGTGGCGGTGGAGAAGCAGAGCAGCGCGTCGTGGCGCCTCATGTCCGCCCCCTCGGCCGGGTGGAGCTGGACGACCATGTGGTGGCCGGGGAAGCGCGGGTCGGCGACGAGCCCCATGGTGCGGCGCGGGAAGAGCTTGATGGGGACCTCCCGGTGCACGGCGGGGAGGCGTGTCGCGGTGCCGGCGCCGACGTCGCAGAGGAAGTAGACGGGGTCGAGGCCGCCGCGGCGCTGGGCCCGGTCAGTGGCGAGGAAGAGGAGGCGGTCAGGGACGGCGGCGATGATGTAGGCGAAGTTGTCGAAGGGGGAGCGCATCCTGGGGTCGGGGGCGAGGTGCTCGGGCACCAGCAGGTAGGAGCCGCGCGGCGGGTCCTGGAGCTCGAGCAGGAAGTCGGCGACGCCGGGGGCCACCTCCGCGGCGCGCTCGTGCTTGGAGTCGCAGACGACGACGATGGAGGCCAGCGCCACCCACGAACGCGGCTGCTGGCGCGCCTCCTCCTCCGCGGTCGCTGCCTCGCGCTCCGCCGCCTCCTCGCGGGCGCGCGACGACTCCGGGCGCTCGGACGCCATGGCGTGACGGCGACGCGAGCCGGCGTGCGGCGCTGATTGGGAGCGGCGGGGTTGGGGATTGGAACGGTGGCTAGATGGTTGGGTTGGGTTGGGTTGGTTGCTGCAGAATCCAATGTGA
The DNA here is from genome assembly GCA_015342445.1 of Digitaria exilis. Classification (NCBI taxonomy): domain Eukaryota; kingdom Viridiplantae; phylum Streptophyta; class Magnoliopsida; order Poales; family Poaceae; genus Digitaria; species Digitaria exilis. The sequence continues at coordinate 3,786,534 of JACEFO010001795.1, forward strand.
TTCAGGTGGGAGACGGGAAGAAAGGGCGGGGAGATTTGCAGGCCGCGGCTGGAGCAGAGGCGTGGTGGCTGGCCAAGTCGGCGTGTGTCCCGTGCGTGGTGTGCAAGTTGCAAGGGGGAGGGGGAGGAGAGGGAAAGTGCCCCTCGGGCTCCAGCTGTATTGGGGCCCACGTGATGTCACCGGAATGCTGGAGCGTGGGGGGCGGGGTGCGAAATGGAAAGGTAGCCGCGGCGGCGCACCGTGCCGTGTGTGCAGGTTGTGCATCCGTGCATCGCCGATACATGAGTGTGTTCGTTCCGTGCCCAACGACACGACCGTGAGGAATGGCGAGCAAACGTTTTTTTAGACGCTCAACACGCACTGTCACCACCGCGCCGTCTATATATTTCCCTCTCCTCCTTTCTTCGTCTTCGTCTCCTCCGGCCTCCCCTGTACCCAACTTTCGCATCCTTGTAGTCGTAGCTCTCCTCTCTTCGCATCGGGTGGCCCTCCTCATTTCGCACCGATGGCCTCGAGAGGTGCATTGGTCGTGGTTTGTTCAACTTTGGTTGCTTTTCTGGTTTCAAATGTGCTCGTGATGAAGTAGATTTATATGTAGTCCGATTGGTTAGTGAGAATTATCAAATATGGTGAAAGTTCTGTTGTCATATTGTAAATTGGAATTCGAATTTGATGTTGCAGCTTGGGGCGTGCCGTTGCAACCAAGCTTGCTCCGGTCGTGCGGGACAAAAGTGTTCAGGTGATGGAGACGTTGACTGGTGCCGGAGAGAAGGTGAAGGTCGTCATCGAAGGAGCGGGTGGAGCGGCGAAGGACGGCGGACGCATCCTCCTGCCAGCAGGGGCGGACCCAGTATTAGGATATGGGTGTACACATGTACACCCAATAACTGTTGCAAAAAGATCGAATTCAAAGTGTCGCCTAGGCGAAGGTGTCCGAGCGATGGAAAAACCTAGGTGTCGACGTCGCTTAACCTCGCCGGGGAGGATGGACCCGCACCGTCGTTCCAGTGCTGCGCCGACGAGGTCCGGAGCCGTGACCGTTCCAGTCTGACGCGGCCGGAGGTGGCAGGAGTGGGCGGTGGAGGAGGCAGGAGCCGGCGGAGGAGGAGGCAGGGGCGGGTTGGGCGGCGACGGCGGAGGTCGGAGGCGGTGGCAGTAGAGGATAAGGGTTGGGAGTTGGGCTGGTAGGGTTTGGTAGGCTTAACGGGCCTTTTTTTCATCTTCAGGCCCATTGGTTTTCTGATATTTTTTCTTTTATAGATAAAGTAAGGCGTCACCATTCGCCTTACCGTCTAGCTGATTTTTTTTCTTTTATAGATAAAGTAAGGCGTCGCTTTTCGCCTTACCGTCTAGCGTCTGAGTAGTGGCATATTGCCTTGCCTTTCGCCTTAACTCTTTAAAAATACTAAGTATGTAAAATCATGGTCAGATCCGAAAACAAACCCTACCGTTACAAAAAGATCAAATTTAGTAGGTAAAATCATGGTTAGATCCGAAAACAAACACTATTGTTGCAAAAAGATAGAATTGTGGCCATCATTTGTACAATATAATTAATGTTTTTTACATTTTGTGGTTAGTGAGGAAAAATACATCTATTGTATTGTTGACTAAAGATTATTTGACTCATTTGAAGCAGAGCTGTTTCAAAATATTCGATTTTTTAAAATTTAAAATGCATTCAATACTAACAAATATCTTTGGTAATTGTTTTTTATTATCTACTTATGAAACGAATTTTGTTAGTGTCGTCAGAACATGGGTAGTCGCTGGTGTGGAGGAAAGGGAATCCAGATACGGTAACAACCATTAGATACGTAACGGATGACATCCATAACGGAGAAAGTCATCGGTGACTTTCTTTGGGCGTATTAGCGCCATGCTAGGGTAGGTGGAGTATACCGTATTCAATGGATAAGCCTTCTATGCGATATTGCGGAGACACTCATGCTACTAACATATGGACCCTAGGCTGGTGTGGCTCATAGGTTGGTGGGACTAGTCCCTCCAAAGTAATGCAGAGAGACATTTCTCGTATCCAAAAATTTTCCGTATAAGATATTTATGGATATACATTTGGGTATGCATCTAGATACTTTTTAAAAATGATATAACAGCAACACATATTTTTTTAAAAATGAAGGTTCTAGATAAAATATCTTTTCAAAAAATATCATGATCGCTACTTAAAAGAAAATTGATTGTTTTTTAAATATGGTATTATAAAAGTGATAGCTTGGCTGTCCCAACTAAATTATAACTCTAGAACTACAGCAACCTTGAGAATTTCGTTAACCACTTGCTTTTGTCGTACTAGGTTCATATTGTCTGATTAAACTTGTTCTCAAACAGTCTTTGTTTTTAGTGGTCCCGTGAGGCCTACTTAGCTCGAGCTAGAAGTTAGGCTTTCAAAATACTACCTTCCACATCTTCTCTCTTTGTGTTCCTTGGTGTGTAAAAATATATTTTCGTTGTCGTAATAGAAATGAGGCGAGGCGGCCTCGATAAGAAAACTAACAATGTTGTAAAAGATTAAAATTTAAATTTATTGTAAAAATATATTTTTCTGTATATTTAGGATGGTTAGTATAAACAAATTGTTAAAAATTATGTAATAAAATAATATATCTTTAGGAATAAAATTAAGAATGCATGTACACCCATTTGTATAATCCTGCATCCGCCACTGCCTGCCAGACGACCCCTCCGTCTTCGATGACATCGCCAACGTGTACACGAGGATGAGAGACCGGAGCCGCGCCAGCACCGCCGCGTACCGCGCTCGCCTGCTACGCGTCCTGAAGGAAAACCGCGACGCCCCGTCTTCCGAGGCGAAGCTTCTGTCGCTGGTACGCGGTGCTACCTTGAGGGTGATTTGCGTTGCTGTGATGGTGGGCATTACGGTGTTCGTGATTGGCGCACCATCAGATGATATCGAGGTTAGTGATATTAATCCTGTTGCCTTTTTTTTTCTATTGCTGGATGGTGCTTTATACGTGTCCGTTTCCAGGACGACCCCGTTCCAGGCTCCCGGTCTCCTCCACGCGCTGCCCTCGCCGCCGCACCCCGCTGCCGGCGTCGGCCGATTTGTCCGGTGGGACCCGGCGGGCATCGGGAGGATACTGCCATCGTCAGCTCGCCCGGGCCTCGTCGATCTGCACTACCTCCCCATCTACGCCGTCCCCGCCGACATCCCCGCCGTCCCCGCCGCCCCACCGCAGCGTCCCACCCCGTACACATCTGGGGCCCGGCGGGGTTAGGCCTCAACATGTGGATCGGAGGGCTTTCAGATCTTGTGTGTGATTAGTAGTTACGCGTTTCGGGAGTGTATAGAGCATGCAGCTTTCCTTCAGGGACATATCTCTTCTGTGTTGAGTTGCAAAGGAACCACTAGATGGATGTTATGAACTAGTAGATTCTTAGTTGCAGTACTGAACTAGTAGATTCTTAGTTGCAGTACTGCTTCGCCCGTCCTGCACAAGGTTTTGTCTGAGAATTTATCTTGTTTTGCAATGCAAATCTGATATGAATGGAATTGAATTTTGGCTATCTTTTGGTGAATCCTTAGCTTCTCCTGTCATGTCCTGTGTGCATGCATTTCTGTTATATCTTGTTCCCTTGTTATGCTAGAAGATAGGAAGTGATCCAGTTTACTAGCTGCTATTATGGACTATGTTTACGATTACTGACTGGTCTCATGGTAATTCTAGTTTGGAAGGCAGTTATTGTTGCAGAAGTAATAAATTACTGTTTCTTCGTTTACCAAATCTGAAATTGGCTTTTCTCATAGGTAAAATTAAATAAATGAGCATCACATCTTTGTTTGGGCAGCACAGATCATAGTTGCAAGAGAATTTATTTGTTGCTCTAGTGTAAAACAGAAAAGAACGGAGGCCTTACAAAAGAATGAAACAGAGACTCAAATTTTGAAGTCAGTATTAACAATTGTCAATTAGAGAAGTTCAAATTGTGTTCTATAATAAACAATTAGAGCTTTGAATCCATCACCAGGTTCAGTCAGTTGCCAATTGCTATTTCAGATGGCCTTTAGTTTTACAGTATCTACAGCCAGCAGAATCATTTAGTAGTTAGTGTCTGCTGCTTCGTGCTTAATTTGCTTCCGATCTAGCTAACAGATAGCAGCGTGATGAAGTCCACATCCCCTTTTCGTTTTGGTAATTCAGCACTAGCAGAACTAGATGGAAGCATTATCTGCTTTTATGCATGACAAACTTTTAGATAAACTTCTCTTGCAGGCAGATCTCTGTTTAGATTTTCCAAAACTGCCTCTTCGTTGGTTCATGCTGACACTATCTTGAGTATTATATTTCAGTAGAACTGGAGAATTAACCACATTACAATCAGCAACTGGAGAACTATATGGTAGTGATCTTGTACAAAGCCTAGATGCATCTTGAATTATTGATTGAGTGTTCCCATCAGTTTCATATCAGGCTTGAGTCCAGCAACATCCAGATTTGTAACAAATCTACAAGGTAATGTATGTTTAGGTATGATTCAAAGAAACATAGCACACTGCACATGCATAACAAAAACCCATTTTCCTAGGGACATAACCATGTTTACTTCAAAAGACAAACAGCATAGCAATTGATGATTGTTTGATCTGCACGATTTTTTTATAGAGGTGGAAGAGGATTAAAACATGTATATACATCTCAGGTGACTATTCGTCTCAATTTGTGTGATTGACACCTAAATCCGTTTACTCTTGGCCCCACCTTTTGCTTTTCCCCAAATAGATTAGCAAATCAAAGCCTAAACCTTCACTAAAAAAACAAAAACAAATTCTACATATCACAGATAGCCTCTAATTTAATCATGCATCTTCATGGAAGACCAAAGCAAGCAGCATTTGGTAAGAACTTAATAAGAAAGCAAAATGATGTATTGCTCTCATATGCATCACAGATATGCCTAAACTCAAGCACATCTAATCAGCAATATACATACCTCGCTGTTAAGTTAAATGCCCTGAACAATGCCACTGACATAGCAGACCATTTAGTGACAGCTTTACAAAAAGAGATTATAGCAGCTTTAGATACAATATGAAAGAAGAGATGGATCAATATATGGCAGCTGATTTCTTCAGTAAAGGGATGTATTCAATACCTCTTCTGCAGTGCCTACACGATCTTGAATTGTGAAAGCCAAATTTGATACAAAAGATCCCCTGTCAGTGGATTGTGTGGTTACACAAAAAAATACAATCGAACTGCAAGTACAATACATGCAACTTAAAAGACTAACATTTAAAAACAAAATCATGAACTTTAAATATTTAGGTGAACAAAAATTAACTAGAGAAGTGGCTTACCCAGCTCACAAGATTTCGTAGGTTAACAGCTTTCAGGTTTGGAACATCAGCAACACTCAACAGTAAATGGCTCGGTACAAGAGAGAGAGCTGAGGCCTGCAAATAACATTAGAAACAATACAGCTATGATTTAGCTTAAAAATACCCATAGATCTAGTACATACTTAAATTACATTTAAATTTAAATGTTTGGAACATGGGATGGAGTATGGATGAGAAACAGAGTACAAAGAGATGGAGATGGCAATACCACTGCAACGCACTTGCATAAGAGGATCATCGCAAGCCCTGTCAACTATTCTGCCCCTTGCTATTAGGCAAAGCAAATGAACCTTGTGCACAAGTTCAGCCAACTCCTGCATAAATCAGAAAATAAAAGGGTAGCAGGCTGTAAACCACGCCACATCAAATATATACTTACTAGAAGAAACGGAGGTCGGCTAGTTAATAATAGATAGTTCGAACATGATCCAAACAACTAGAGAGAGCAAGAATATTTAAAGTTAATTTACCTCTAGTCCACGTGCATTACAGAGGATTTCTGTTAATTTATCCATAGATAACGTGATAGAAGATGTTTTTACTAGTGTTGATTCCTAACTTACAATGCAATGAGTGGTATGTTGCCTAGAATAGTTAAAGGCTTGCCTAGACTGCGGATCATTACATTCTGCTCTTCACACACACAAGCTGGTGTTTCGCAATCCTGAGTGCATATTGTAATGCCAGATCGACAATAAGAGTTTGATAACCATAAAGTTATGGCAACTGGTTAAACTTAGAGGACTTGTTCATGCGCCTACCCATTCTGGATACCTTGGCTAGCAATTTCTAATAGTCATAAAGAGATTACCTTCTCTTCAGAAGAAGCCCTCCGAACAGTCTTCTTGTTAGTGGAAGAAGGTACATCATCAGTGAACTCAACAGTGACAGTATCTCCAAGCTCATGGGAATATGCATTGTGCTCCACATGTCCCTCTTCCCAATCCATGCCAGCTACATCGTTGTCGCAAACAGCCTCCGTCTTTTCCTCCAAATTGCTCGTTACATGGCTCCCAGTACCGCATGTCTCCATGGTGGCATTATCCTTCGGCTCTGCCTTGGCTTACCTTGTACCTTTCTTCCGTGTATTTCAATGTGGTGCTTCCATTTCCACCTAAAGAGAGCGATTTAAGTAAATCCCATCATGGAACATTTAAGCTTGTTCCACACGACTATAATCTTCATTACCCAAAGGTGACATTTCCTATTCTACTTCTGAACAAAAATAGCATCACTTTACTTTTTTTAACACAATAAATATCCAGACGGCCAGTTTCCTTTGGATAACACCATTAGAAATATCGACCAAATGTAACAAAACTGCGCACTTGAACAAGCACAAGTATGTTCATTTATTTGACCGTAAACCGTAAGGCGCTCAATGTGCTCCTCCCTAACAACTGATCCAAGTCATGGAGCAAACCAAATCAACACTACAGCAGTGAGCAGTTCGATAATACCCCCCATGAACAAAATCACTCGGATGCGAATGGATTCGCATTGGCGTGCAAGCTAATACCAGCACGCACACGCATGGCGCAAGCAAGCGAAGGGCGAAGGCCTCACCTTGGCAGGAGACTTCCCTTGCGCCGCCGGCAAAGCCCTCCGGCGATCCGCCCCGCCGGCCGCTGCCTCCGCGCCTGGTCCTGCAGAACAGTAAAGCACTTATCTCGACTGGAAGCACGGAGGAGAGGAGGCGGAACGGGGTTCGGAATGGGGCACGAACCGGCGGAGGGCGCGGGCTTCGGTCTCGCCTCGCTCGCGGACTGGCTCTTGGTCCGCCGCATTTGCCGGCGATTCCGGAGCTCGTCAACTTGCTGCGATTCTATGAGGAGAGGAAGAGGGGAGCGAAAGGAAAGGGGAGGTGGGGGCGCCACGCCTCACCATATGAGTTGCCTAGCGAAGGCCGAAGGCATTAATTCTTGGTCCTCTTTAGAGCAACTCCAAAAAACCTAGATATAATTTAGAGTTTCTTCTTAACGGTGGGATAACCAACAGATTATCCATTCTCAAATCACTTCCACGTCGATTCTTTTACTACGATCGAGCACTTTCTTTTCCCCTCGTTCCCGTCCGGCTAGGGGCACGCGCGATCGATCTAGTGGGCGCCGCCGCGACATTGACGCATGGACCCATTTTAGCTAGGTTGAACAATAAATATCTTATGGGTTTTTAATTAAAGTTTTGTAAAGTTTTACTATTTTTCCAAGTTATTTGAACTTTATGTGTCCATTTAATTCCAAAAATCCAGGAAGAAAAAATTTAAGTCATGTTAAATGGAATAATAATATAATGTAGGTCAATACGAGTTGGAGGGTGTCAACGTTAAATGGAATAATAATTCATGACGGGATTGGCCTGTTCCTCACTGCTGCAGGAGACAAGTATATGTGTCAACGTGTGGTGTGGCAGTATGAATGCTCCTCATCTTCTGAATAATATTGGCCGCATTGTATAGTTTGTATTATTTGGAACAAACGAACCAACTAGAGTACCTGGTGTATAGTGGTACAATAGTTTCCTCCAAGCTCCAACCGTACTGACCGGGGTTCTACTCCTTGATGTGCAATACTATTTTTTTGAGCCTTGAGGTTTTTAATTAAGAAGGGATAGAAAAAATCCCCGAATCCTGGCGTAACACTAATCCATAAATCTACTTTCACGAGGAATTGAACTTGTGTTGGTGCAACCATACCACTGGTATCTAACCACTAGGTTAGAGGACCCTAGGTAATTTATTTACCTCACAATGTTTCTGAAATTCGCCTCACTAAGCCTAGACGTGTCAAGCTTCAATTCAATAGATCAGTAGTGTGAATAAAGCCATGGAGCTAGACGTAACTACCGGACCCAAACCAAGCTCTCTCTCTCTTTTTTCTTCTAGATATTCTTCCTTTTTGCCAACCAATCAATGATTTCAAGTCGTCCTAGTCGACAAGACAATTAGGGTCTTACGATTAGGTTCGATTATACAATTTGAAATCATATGTTTCTGGATTTGCCTCACAACCCTATGACATGTAAAGCTTCAATTCAATAGATCAATAGTGTGTGAATTGTGATAAAGCCTTGAAGCTGCACGTAACTAGCGGACCCAAACCAAAGCTCATTTGGCTTCTCCGTTTTTTTAAATAGAAAAAAAGACCGAGTACAACTACATTTAACCATCAGTCATTTATCAACCGATATATCCATGTGATTTTAACCTTTGAATGACACGTCATTCTCAGTAGCCTCCTCAGGAGACAGGCCTCAACAGTCAAACCACATGACAGCTCTTTAACCCAGCAGGTCCATCGCCAGCGTTTACAACAAAACTAACACACACAACGCTAAGCACCGCGGAAGGAAACGAGAACAATAAACTCTACCCTGCTCGATCTGCATTATTCCCACAGACTAGGCTATATTTTTGGGGCACGTAGCAGATGATAACAGAGCAACTGTACAACTGATATGAATCTCTTACCCCTTGCAAATAGAGATCCAAGTTTGCTACAATGAATCCACCGATCCAGATGAAAACTGATAGTTGTATAATGGAACTAGTGTGTGTGTGTGTGTGTGTGTGTGTGTGTGTGTGTGTGTGTGTGTGTGTGTGTGTGTGTGTGTGTGTGTGTGTGTGTGTGGAATCAGGGGCATCCATGCTGGTGCTTTCAGTCCGTAGAGAATGCTCCCTCGCACTACCTGCAAGAGGGATGCAGGCATGCAGCTGCTAGTGAGGCGCATTAGGCATATGTATAAAGCACTCATGGGGATTAAAAAAAAACTGCTTATAAGTAGAGGCAAGTATGAGCTAAAAAAAATGAGGTTGTTGGCCTTTCAATGTATATAGAAGAAATGAGAAACATAATTGTTCACGAGTATGATGGGCAAACATGCCAGAGTCACGGGTCACGGCTGGGCTGGACGAGCTGGCGGGGAGGTGCCCGCCTGACCAGCCTGGCGCTGCTCCCTGGCACCGGGTTGAAGCTGGACGACGACGGCGGCGTCGCTGTCCTCGTCTTTGGTTGCCTGCAGGTGCTTGCGTTCCTGGCGCGGCCGGGGAAAGGGACAAAGGGTCCAAGGTGAGGCGGTACTGGAACTGGTACCACCACTACGTCGGCCGCGCCGCCGTGGCGTGCGCCGTCGCCAACGTCTTCGTCGGAGAAGCAGTTGAACATGCCTCGGCCGTTGATGACAAGGGACTGTGGCTCGCCGACGAAGACGAGCGGGCCCGACGGCCTACTCGTACACGCTCTGGTGCGTGGTGCTACCAGTCCATGAGGAGGACGGTGTGGTCCTCGTCGTAGGCGAAGGGCTCTGCAACGCCGTCCGGCACCGACACCACGGTCATGCCGTCTAGCCCGGCGACGCGCTGCATCCCGTAGTGCGCGTGGTACAAGTACGTGCCCGGCTGGTTGGTTTACATGTGTTTGGCATTGGCACACACATATTGTTTATTAGTGAGAGACACGTACAGATGGATGTACAGTAGCAGTTTAAATGGAAATGGTACCCTGTCGGCGACGAATCTGTAGGCGAAGGTCTCGCCGGGGAGGATGGGGCACTGCGTGACGGCGGCGGTGCCGTCGACCCCGCTGAGTGGATGGCCGTGTCCTCGGTCTTGATCGAGCTTGTTGCGCACGGTGACCACGACGGTGTCGCCCTGCGTGTGTCGCGGATGGTCGGCCCGGGCGCCTCGCCGTTGGTGGTCAGGGCCGGCCAGCTTCTCGAAGCAGTCGGGGGACTTGCGCTCGTACGCGACGTCCCACGTGTGGTGGTGCACCTTGGCCTCGGCGACGAGCAGCGCCACCAGCGACCACAGGCAGGCGCCGAGGACGGCGTCGAGCATCGGCCGCCACGGCGGTGCCGCCATTCCGCTAGCTTTTGTTTTTTTGAAGGTAGGATTCCGCTAGCTTTTGTCACGAAGCGATCGAGCAACCTGCCAACCAGCTGCTAGCTAGACTGTTGGGGCTTGGTTTGGCTTGGTGCGGGCCTTGAATGAAGAAGGGAGATCGAACCCGATCGATCGATTGGTGTCAATGGTGTGTGTTTAAGCCCCTACAAAGAAGCTCTAATTTATACGTGCTGTTTGAGCGTGTCGCGAACTGGTCAATGCAAGTTGGCATGAGCGAACATTGTGCTCCTCATGGGAGCAAATGGCTTGGAAAACGGCACTGAACGCATGTCCCCGAAGCAGGTCGTGATACAGCTCCTCCTGAAGCGAGTGTCCCGGCGTCAGCTCTGCATTTTAACGTGCTCCATATATTTCTTTAATCAAGTCCAACTATCATGGTTGAGTTTGAACAATGAAATGGATAAGAAAGGGGGGGAAAAAACCGAAACGGTCGTACACGCGCGGTTGATCCGGCCCGGCCGCGCAGCTTTCTACTTTGGGTGACTCGTGCTTGTCCTACGTGCGCATGCGAGCGGCCAGTTCATAGTCACACCAGTTCTGGGCCAAACATCGTGGAATTTCACAAGTTGATTCCTTCCTCTTTCACAAACATCGTGAATAACCATTGACGACACCTGGATTAGCAGATTCCTCTTTATCAGGTGAATTACCAGCATGCTAATTCGTGCACAAGCTGCTTCTCAATGCCTGCAGGAAGACAGGAACTGTGGCCATCACGTTAACCTTTCCTCAATCCATTACTTGCTCAGAGATTTTAAATCTTCTTTGGGCGTCTGCAAAATGAACGGGAGCATCTGAATTTAGCGGTCTGAACTTGCGATGATCCACCCTGCAAGCACAAGCACCATGTCTGAAAGCTCTGCACTCCGCTTCCTGAAGGTGGTAAACATCGAGCAAATGCGTGTACGTGTGCTGGAATATGGTGCACCACGCCATCGGGTGAGTTCACGTCCGTGGGCGCCGGCACCTCCACCCCCAACGCTGTCCGTCCACCGCGCCGCCCGCGGGCCATGGCGAGGCCGTCTTCTTCAAGGTGAGTTCAGGGCTTTCCGGGTTTCTTGTCAGATCAAGCACCGGCCGCCTCTGGGCCATGGCGAGCCAGGCGGAAGGGATATGCACCCAGAGGACGGCCGGCGTCAGGCGGGGCGCGGCGGCGGGGGATCGGAATAACGGATCGTGATCCAAAACGCACCCGAATATTTGCAAATAACACCCTAATTTGGATCGCGATCCAAATATTTATAATACCCCCTTACCCTTGTTTATTTATAGATACCCCCCTAAATTGGATCGTAATTATTAATCGCGATCCGGTTATTTGCAATAACAACCCTATTTCGGGCCGCCTCCTTCCCCCGGGCCGGATCCCGCCCCTCCCATGCGGCCCATCGCCGCCATCCAGAGCCGCAAAGCAACATCCAGCCCCCGCATTATTTTCTGAAGACGTAGCGCTGGCAGCTAGTATATGGCTACCTGTGACCGGGCCCCGGAGGCGCGCGCCATTCGCCTCGCGACTGGGCTCGCACACTTGCGGGCATGGCGACAGCTCCGGGACGGAATTGTGCCCCTCGGCCACCGACAGAGCTGGTTTGGATGCCGCCGTTGCCTCCACCAAGCCGGGGAGAAGAACGGCAGAGTGCTATGCTCCGGCTGGCCTGTCAGCAAGCCGGGGTCAGAAGTGGTGTCCGGGAGCTTTGGAACTCCCTCGTCAGACTAAGAGCCAGCCATGGCGAGATGGAGATTGTTCGTCTTGAGCACTGCATTGCGATGTTCAGCAGCTGGCAAACAGCCAACGAGAGGTCATTGTTTCACGAACAAAAGTGTCTCCATGCCTACAGCAAGGAACTATGGCCATTAGCCACATTTACCTTTTCCCTCTACAAAATGCTGAATCAAGTTCCTGAATGATCTGTTCCCATTTCTGATTTGCGGAGAGAGAATTGTAAATTGTTACTACTACAAGCGACGGACAAGCTGTATCTTCAGAGAGTAAGCCTGGAAAAGTTGCATCTTTCACACATGACCATCGACAGCATCTGAATTACCGGATTCACAAAAAAAGAATAAGGAATTATCAGATTCCTCTTTATCAGGTGAACTATCAGCATACTGGTTCATGCGCAGCTCATTTATGCGGCACTAATGCAGCAATAACATACTGTATTCCAAGTTCGTATCAGGAAGAAGAAGGAAAAACACATGTGTGGCTGTGTCCCAAGGAAGACGAGAACAAAGGTGCTTCTCATGGCTGCAGGAACTGTGACCATCACAGCCGGCTGGTTTGAAATATATGTAAATATATGTTGTGTTGTCCTAAAAATGAGCATAACAACCGGCTGTGTTCTGTACACCATCACAACCGGTTTGGTGTTACCAGTTGGCTGTGTTCTTCCAACCATCACAACCAGCTAGCAACACCAACCGGCTATGTTGTTCTCACATCACAGCCAGCCAGCTAGCAACACCAATCGGTTATGTTGTGAAGCATAATACAGCCGGCTGGTAACAACATCGCCGTTTGGTGTTCCTAGCCAGCTGTGTTGTTCTGTATCATAGCCGGTTTCGTCTGTGTTGACCTGAGCGTTCCTAGAAATCAAATGGTTGTCAAAACTGGTTGTAATGAGGGTTTCCCAACCAAGATGTGATTTGTGTGGTAGTGTTCACTAATAACGAAATCATCTTTACTATTGGCCAGCGGGAACAAACAAAGCACCGGAGGCCCTGATTAGTTTTTGCTGGAACGGAGGTTTTGTACCTTTGTCAGCACAGTACCATCCAAGTATAACTTCCAAGTTTCAGGAGTAACAAGACACGTGCACGACGTTGCTGATGTTTCTTTACTTGAACAATTCGTGATAAATCATGTTCATTTGCAAAAGTCGCTTCCCAACCAATCATCTGAAAAGTGTGTGGCAATTTTGACTAACAAGTCACGGGGCCTGACGACGGCAGATTACTACACTCTCTAGTCCATGTGCTCATCTGGAAAGTCGTCCCATGCGAACTGGTCTTGTGAAAAGGTTACCAATCGAGAAATTCCTGTTGGTACTAGATTCAGACACCTTATGTTCACAATTATTGCTTTTCTCTTGAAGAGATATAAGGTCAGTCTCAGTATAGGTTTTATGGGCAATAAATAGAGTGCTATATAGGTATTTTTGATATTGTGGCAATGTATTAATGAAGAGAGAGATAAAATGAGTTTCATAGAGATAAAACCATGTATACACAGTTACCTAGACAGCTTGTATCTTGCATGTAACCTAAGGAACAACAATAGATGAAACTACGAATTAAGAGACGGGTGTTTCATCCTAGTTTCAAACATTTTTAAATGATATAGCACATAAGTAATTGTACCATGAAACTTACATTAAGAATGGCCTAACTGTCGTGATCGAGTCTATAATTGCTCATATTTGCTAAAGGTGTACTTTATAAGTCTGTTGCTCAGTTACAGTACGATGATCCATCTTGTCCTTGCCTGGCTGATCGAGCTGCTGCTTGCCTGTACAAGTCGAGTGCTTGGTCCATGACCTTGGCTTGCGACAGAAGCTCTAATCTTTTCTTCCTCGGAGGATGCTGCCTCGATAGTAGGCTGTCCTGTACTGATGAATCCCCCGTCTCTCCGCGCCACACCCACCTGTGCATCGCCAGCACGATGCGTGGGTCGTAGCCGGCCGCAGCGAGCAGGAGCAGGCCTAGGCGATCCGCCTCGTACTCCTGACTGTAGAACCAAGGGCGCATGAACAGGGACCGCAACGCGTCCTGTGTGGCCGCCTTTTCATCGCACGGCGGCGCGTCGAGTAGCTCCCCGGCGAAGTTTGCGAGGAAGCCGGCGAAGACCCAGTTCCGATTTCGCTTCTCAACGTGCCTCGCGATCACATGCCCGATCTCGTGCGCGAGCACCGTGGCAATGGCGGTGGCATCCCTGTAGTACTCTAGAAGCCCAGTGGTGACACAGATACGGCCGTCGGCGTAGGATAATCCGATTGGATATAGGTCGTCGTCAACCACGCTGACCGACCAGTCGATGCCGCGGAAGGGGCGCCGAACGATCCGTGGTGAGAGCCCGCCCGACCCGTAGTTGGCGTCGTTGCACGCCGCGGCGATGAGGCCGGCGGCCATGCGTCGCACGCGGATGCTCTCAGGGTGGTTCATGGGGAGCATGCGCCCCCGCTTCTCCTCCCCGTTGGCCGCCGCTGGCGCGTTGCAATTCGGCGTCGCCGAACCAAAGAGACGGCGTGAAAGTAGGTTCTTGAAAAAAGAACATGTTTGACTAGTCTTGACGTACCGCAGACACCTGGCATACGTCTCGCGTCCCGTGCATACTTATAACGTACAATATAATACATGGCTAACGCGAGAACATTCACTCTTGGATTCGGACTAGCGAAGTAGCGATCCGAAGTCAGTTCGGAGTCGTGAACACCAACTCAGTTGTTTACCTTGAAAAGAAACCCAGTTAAACACGATAGATATAATCCCGACAAACCACGTATCATCCTCGCGCCACTAATGCCTCACCGAACCAGCTGGCCAGCACGACATGAGCTTGCCGGATGTGTCGTTCCTGAAGGTCGTCCAGCAGCAGGAGGAAGCTCAGACGAGTGCCGTGACAACATCTCGCCGATGCCCTCCCCGACGACCAAGATGGGTGGTCGTCTTCTTCCTCGTCTCCGCGTTTTTGTGGCGCACACCTCGCATCACGACACCGCTACCGTCTTGCGCGGCAAGACGTCCACGCGCGTCTCTTTGGTGCGGAGTGGGTGCGCTTGAGATCCATGGTCTTGGCCGTCCTCGATGTCCGTCAACCACCGGCCGCTGCGGCAGCTCCGAGCCTAGTGTTCGATCAGTGCCGCTGTGCCACTGCCAGTCGCCTGTGCCTGGCGTCTGGTGGCGAGGAGGCCGCTCAGCAGCTGCGTGAGCTGTGCTATGGCCGCCGCCTCGACGTGGCGCGGCGGGCGTCCGTGGGTGGGTGAAGCAGGTGTCCGTGGAAGCCCTCAAGGTAGGTGTCCGTCCTGGTTGCAGACACGCGCGGAGGTCGTGCTCCGCGCGGTGCGCCGCCGGACGCTGGTCTTGGCGATGGCGTCTAGCTCCAGATCGTCGCTGGTCTTGCTCTTGGGCTCTTGGCGATGGCGTCGAGTACCAAGACGAGCTCGTCGACGGAGCGACCCTGCAGCTCGAAGCAGTCGGGCAGGGGCACCACCATCTCCTTGCGCGCCTGGTTGGACTCGACAGCGAGGCTAGCCCCTAGCTCGATGGCCCCCAGGCCGTGTCGAGACTCGAGCCGCGACCGCGACACGCACGCAAGGTCATTTCCGACTATACCGCTCTACTGTACACAAGGCCTCCCTTGCCCTGCCTGTCCTTGGACGCGGTGCCGCTGACAAACTGCCTGTTGCCCGTCGTCCTCACTCTCGGTGACGCCGCCGGCCATGGGCGCCCCTCGTGCAGTGGAGCTGCGTGTGATCCCGATATATTTTTCTTTCTAGAATTGGTCATGCACGGTGATATTCCGAACCACAGTCTTCACCCCAATCTGAACACAGCGCACGTGTCACATCCTCGAGGATGAATGCACACTCACACGCTGACAATCACTCCCGATGATAGCCTGCTGACAATCTCGAGAGGTAATTGATCATCTGAAAATACTTGGGCTCTGTAATGATTGTTGGTGTATCTGATTTGTTTCGTACCCAATCCCAATGGTTGCTATCAGGATTTGCATAGCAGACAAGTAATTCAGACAAGTTATGTCCATCAGGCACCGATACACCACTGCCGCAGCCGCCTCCGACGCCGCCTAGGGAAACGAGGTTAAGCCGCGTCGATCCCATCATCGACGACACTAAGCACACCGCTTTGATCAACAGCCATGCATGCCCCTGTAGACGTACAGGGGGGCATCCATGAATGAGAGAGAGGGTGTATGCCTCAGACGATTCTCGTTAGCGTCGGCGATTCGTTCGGCTCTGAGAAGGGTGATTGCTAACGCACAAGAAGTCTCTAATCAAGGGGATGCTGATCTCGCCTGGGATCGAAGCCGCTTCTTCCAAATGCTGGAGGAAATCAGGTATGAGGAGAGACCAAAGTCCTACGACGGCAAGATCCAACATCTGTCCAAGCTGTCAGATGTAGACGGCAAGTTCTGGTGTTCTACCTCCGATTCAGAGAGTGAATGTGAAGGCAACGCCGATTCAACAGCCAAGGTACGTGCATTTGTGATTGCGATTGCAGGAACATGTTCGAACGCCGGAAGGAAATTCGTGGACAGTGAAGATCATGGACATGTTCCAGGTTACTTCAAACTGTAGAGGCCAGAATTTCCATTATCTAAAAAAATATTGCAGTCCAGGATGAAGGGAGGGAGAAGAAACGAGAGAAAGCTGCATCAAGCAAGGAAGGCAAGGGCATACGGTGGCCATGGTCTACTTCATCATGGAGAGGACCATTGCTGAAGCCTCGCTCTTCGCCTCAACATATCATTGGCGATCTTCTTCTTCCTGCTCTTCAGCGGCACGCCGACGGGAAGGTCCGATCATAATAATGACAAAAAATAATTTATATTTTTCTATCATGCATTATGATGTGTACTACCATCTGACAAAATTTAAACGTAATATGATAACTTGTACAAAGAAAAATAAAAAAAAGACAAATTGTATTAGAGGGTAAAATAGGTCAAATGACATAGTTTAGGGGGTAAAATGAACCAAAAAATAGTTTAGGGGTTATGTAGACTTTGCTTATAGTTGAGGGGAGTAATTTGGACTTTTTCCTTATTTTTTCTATAAAATATGAAGGAATATCCTAAATAGTATAGATGGTCAAACATGAAGACTATAAGGCATGTATGAAGGGACAAGGGATATAGTTTCATGTATACATTTACAAGCAATGTTACACAATATAATGGTCGCTCTTTCGCTCTGAAATAAAAGACATACTCCCTCCATGTTCAGTTAAGAAAGTCATTTTTAAGATTGTTCTGAGTCAAACTTTGTGAACTTTGACTGCAAATATTTTTGATGTGTTAAGTTTAGAAATGTGAAAATTATATTAGTATATTTGTATTGAAATATAATATCATAAAGTACACTTTAAAATATTTTTATAAATGTTTTATAGCAAAATATATTAGTTAAAGTTGGGAAAGTCTATGTTGCAGTCGAGTGTTTGGCTGTACTGTGCACACTCGATTTTTGTGTCCATCGGATCAAAAATCAACGACAGTGATCAGATTCTAGAAAAGGAACAGAAATCGAGTGTGTCAGATTCCTTTTACACTCGAATTTTGTTGGGCTGTGCCAATGTTGCACTCGAGTGTGTGGGCTGTGCCAATGTTGCACTCGAGTGTGTGGTTGTATTGTGCACACTCGAATTTTGTGTCCATCAGATCAAGAAACAAGGACAGGTGATCAGATTGTAACAGAGAAACAGAAATCGAGTGTGTCAGATTTATTTTACACTCGATTTTTGTGTTGTGTCAAAAAAAATTGTTTCAGGTGCACAACACATGAGATCTACACTCGATTCTGGTGAGTTCTCACATACCCAGCTAAACAGCCCAAGACAAATAGGCCCAAAAACTTGAACAGGTAATTGCTTGAAATTCTCAGGCAGAGCAACGAATTTCAAGCAAACAGTTTTTAGCTGATAACAGTGATGCTGTTCAGCCAACGCCAAAGTGTTTGCAACTGTGTTTATTGCAACATCTTCACACAGTTTAAGTTCACAGAGCAACTTCAGTCTTTCCAATGCATAACGGTCCGCAGCAGCAAGTAAATGCTGAGCCATCAAAGTGGAAACCCAAGTTGTATTTACACCAGTAAGCTCTTCAATATCTGGCAACTCATCCCAGTACATGAAATGGAGTAAAGCCTGCAAATTTCAGATTTGAATAAGTTGTTGCTAATGCAGACAAGCAGGAAAACGAGATGTTTCTGCAGAACAAAAGGAATGTAAAGCTCAGTACATTGATTGCCTTCATATTGCTAAAACAATAAAGGAGAAAATATAACAAAAAAACATATAAACGACAAGAAGAACGAGAGGAAAAGAGTCAACATACAAATGACTAGTAGCAGTATATGTCGGACAGGAACTTAAAGCACCAAGGGGATAGATAATACCTTGCCATTGAATTCATTCGTCATTAAAACTTCAGGAGCAATATATGCTGGAGTTCCCAAAGCGCATTTTGGTTGTGAGTGGAGAACAGATGACTGTAAAAATCGGAGAAAAATAGTATATTAGTCAGTAAATCAGGTAATTAAGACACAGAACAACTTCCAGTATCTTTTTCAACATTTAACATGACGTTGTTGGCATCCAAAAAGAGGTAAAACATTTAATCAGTCTTATTTTCAGTAGATTGATAACCCTCATATAATTGCTTTAGCATTAAAGTAAAAGGCAGGAAAAAAAATATATAAAAGACAAGAAGACCAAGATAAAAGAAATATACAACAAACAAATTACATTATACTATGTGGACAGGCCATAACTGATAGGAATCGGCACTTAATGCAACCCCCTTGCATTAATATCAACCCCAAAATGACAAATAATGCAAACAACAATAGGCTACGAGGAAAAACAACTCTCTAACTTGAGATAGCAACTTGACATAGCTGATAGAGAAGCGGCTAGTAGCAGCATATGTCAGTTAGTTCATAGAGCGTTAACACAAACGAGCACACATCTAGTTCATACTGAGCTGCAAGGCAATCTGCATGTCTAACTGAAACTGAATTGGTGGCCCAAATGTTCAATGCGTTGGCACTAATTACTTTCATAACACTCTATACTTTTAGTATTGTTCAGGAAGGCACTGAAAATTTGTTCCATCGTTGGCATTAGCCAGGGCAAAGTCGATCAGCGGATTGCAAGGTCTACGACTTATTTATTATATTTTTATTCATCTGAACAGCTGAAGTGAAGAGAACTAGCTTTGATCTTTAATTTGTATGGACAATAAAACTTTAGAAAGTTTCTATGGATCTTGCTACACAGAGAGAGAGAGAGAGATAGAGACACAATCACACACACACACACACGCACACACACACACACATGACAGAAGACAGAGACACTTAGGAAAAACACAAGACAGAAGAAAAACAGTCAGCATATGTCAGACAGGAAAATAAAGCACCAAGGGGATACATAATACCTTGCAATTGAATTCTTTCGCCGCTAAATCTTGAGGAGCAATGCATGATGGAGTTCTCAAATTGGATTTTGGTTGCTGTAAAAATCAAATAGCAACAGGACAGTAGTTAGTAAATCAGATAATTTAAGACACTGAACTTTCAGTACCTTTTTTTCAGCAGTTAACAAAAAACAACTACAACAAAGTACCATGGCTAGATCTGATTCGATCTGTCCAGTCCAGCGTCGTTTTTTTACCGGTTTCAATTGGGAACATAAGTCTTCGGATTTCCAGGAATTTGGATCTTTTGGTTCAGAAACTTCACAACAAATTAATGATTCTTTTCCAACACAATCCTAAAAGAAAAAATAATATAATTTATGGGGAGAGCATAAAAAAATAGATTGATATTACAACACCTCCTTTCATAGGGGTTAATGCTGCTGGTGCTACCTTATTGACTTGACCGACTGCTTCTACAGGTTCTTCGGCAAACAGATTGGTTTTTGGGAAATCTCTATGCTTGTCTGGCTTAGCACAATGGATTCTCTTGTACATAAGGTGTAGGGGAGCTAAACAATTGAATGAAGAAAAAATAAACAAACAGGAATAACAACAAAAGAAATTGGATGAATAAATTAAAAAAAACTAACCCGATTCAGAATTGGCAGCACGTTCAGGATTTAGAAAACCACTTCTTAAAACTGGGGTATCAACAATAGGTAATTTTGGCATGTCAATCTAAAATAAAAACAATATAAGTGAAACTGACAATCAATAAATTGATAAAACATTCGCATGTTAGGTAAACGTACCAACATAGTAGCCTTACCGGTGGAATTATCATTGCAAACAGAAGGTTCCTGATCCTTTTCTGAACATACCAAGATAGTACCTTTGATGGTGGAAATATTATTATAAACAGTAGCTCGATGAACCTTTTCTGAACCTACCAAGATAGTGGCTGGCTGGTAAAATTGTCATTGCAAACATAAAAGAGCTACCAAGAGTTTTTTGACATTTTACTGAGATAAAGATAACATAAAGTTGAAAAGAAAAAGAAAAAAAACTAGAATGACAGTCTTTAATTACAATAATTTCATACCTTTGTGAGGACCAGTGAATCCTTTGCTCTCATAGTTCTTAATTATAGATTGACATGCAATTTGAAGAACATTTATGATGAGGACTTCAGAACTACATTTACAGAAACTGCAAATTGATTGCTTGTTTCCGTGGACAAGATCAACGATTGCATTGATTGCCTGCGATTTAATTAATTCATGAGACTTGGAAAAAATGATACACTTGCAAAGAAACAAAACAATAAGAACGAAATAAACCTCGATATCCAGAATATGACCAAATGAATCAATGAGTTTGCTCTTCACAGAATAATCAGCATCAGAATCACTTCAAAAAATGATACATCTATTTTGAGGATCACACCCTTCTTCTTTTCTTTATGGATGCTATGCACAATTTCATGGGCAACTACAACGCTCTCTAAAATGTATCTCCCCTTAATAAAGGCACTCTGTTGCTGGGAGATGAGTCTATTAGCAATTTTCCCTAGCCTTATGGTTAACACCTTAGAAAAAATTTTGAAACTACAATTGCATAGGCTTATAGGTCTAAACTTTTTCATGTTCCTAGCCCCTTCCTCCTTTGGGATTAAAGTTAGCAGGGCAAAGTTTAATCTGTACAGGTCAAGTTTACCTTTAAAGAAGTCTTGGAACATCTCTACTATATCTGATTTGATGATCCCAAAATTTTTGGTAGAAAAGAAAAGAAAGGCCGTCTGGGCCAGGGGCCCCTTCTGCATAGCAGCTGAAGATGGCCTCCTTGATTTCTTCTTCTGTAAAGGGAGCTATAAGCATCTCGTTCTCCTCTCTGGTTACCTTATCACTTTCTGCCCAAAAGTTCTCTCCTAGGGAGATATTCCCTCTATCCTCTTTCTTAAAGAGATCTTTATAAAAATCCACTGCAATTTTCATCATACCTACTTCATCTTCCATTAGGCCCTGAGGACCTTCAAGGCAATCAACTTTTTTCTTTCTATTTCTATGGTTGGCTACTTCTTGAAAATAGGAGGTATTCCTATCTCCTTCTAGGATATCTCTATCTCTAGACCTCTGTCTAGTTTTGATCTCCTCTAGTCTCCAGATTTCAGAGAGCTTGTTAGCAGACTCTTCCATCCTTATCTTTTCTGCATTTGAGAGGGTATGGTTTTCACTTTTTTGGTCTAGTCTATTGTACTCCACAGCTAATTGAACTTTCTGCTTATTCATGACGGCTACTTCATTAGCTGCCCATCCTCTGGTCAGCCTTCTAAAGGTCCTAGTTCTAAACTGCCACCTATTTAGACTATTTTCCTCACTACATGGGGTTGACCAGGTTTTGTAGACTATTTCTTTAAAGGACTCTTTTTCCATCCACCATTTTTCAAACGTGAATTTTTTCTTTGGTCTGCTCAAGTCCTCGCCAGTGTCAAGGAGCAGGGGGTTATGGTCGCTGGGGAGTCTATTAAGGGCCTTAATTCTAGTTAAAGGAAAAATACCATCCCAATCCGTGGAAGCAAAAATTCTATCTAACTTGGCTATCACCAGATTGTCCTGGTTGTTGGTCCAAGTATATCTCCTATTGTTGGGGTTTAACTCTATTAGTCCCCATCTACTCACCCAACTATTAAAAGCATCTGCCCACCTATGGTTGATATTATTGTTACTTTTATCCGAGCTAAATCTACTCAAGTTGAAGTCATCACCTGGTCCACCTAGCAGTATTGGGCCTTGCCAGGAAGACATAACCTGGTCAATTTCATCTAAAAAGTCCTGCTTCCCTTCCTCATACGGGCTACCATAAACCACAATGACCTTCCAATTTAGATCTGTTTTCCTAGACTGGACCATAATGGAAATAGAGTACTTCATCTTATCACCCTCAGTAATATAAAAAGAGATCACTATTAAAACCTACTAAAATACCCCCAGCACTTCCAGTAGCTGGTAGATAGGACCAATTAAAAGGTGTATTCCCAGTCAGGGATCTAAGAAAACCACTAGAGAAACTATCTTTCTTAGTTTCAATAATTCCTACAAAATCTACATGGTTGCTTCTGGTTTTTTCTACTAGGGCAGGTATTCTTCCAGGTCTCTCCAGACCTCTGATATTCCAAAAAAAGCCTATCATTTATACGTGGCTTTATTTTTCTTTTTGGGAGCTACCTCAGTCCACTCTGACTGCTCCACAATATCTACTGCACTATTTTAGAATTCAATTCTATTACTAATGGTAGGAGTAGCAGGATCCACAATATCTACTGCAGCTGCTCAACTCCATAGGTCCCGCCGGCCGTTTCTTGTTCGCATCTTGGCCCATCGCCCCCGCTTGCAGGTGCCCTGTCCAGCAGATTCATCGACTGCTGTCTCGCCCATGGCCTCGCACCCCTGCCCTGCCCTACTGGTTCCATCTGCGCTCGCCCATGGCCTCACACTACTGCTCATCCAACGCCTACGCGCGCGGCTGCTCCACCTTGCCAGTTCCGTCGTCTTCTCCTTGCCCGCGGGCTCGCACCCTGCTCTGCTCCGCCCCACTGGTTTCGTCGGGCGTCGCTGCTCCACAACGGCTGCGCGCCGCTGCTCCACCAACGCCTGCACGTGCCGCAGCTCCGCCCCTCCTGTTCCACCGGCCACGCGCAAGGATGCGTCGAGGAGAGACGGCGCGAGACGGAGTGAAAGTGGGACGAGCTCGTCCGGCCGATTTTTTGGGACGGGCTCGTCCCGAATCTCACGAGAATATACCATTTTCTAGAACCGTTTCATCCTATGATTCTGCAACCAAACGCTACGAAGGATAGAGCGGCTCCGTCCTATCCCATGACATTCCACCAACCAAACACACCCTTTGTGTTCGTGTTCTCTTAGGCGGATTGGGTGCTATTGTTATGTCTGTGCCTCAACCCGACCCGACAAATGTGTTCGTGTTCGTGTTTTACAGCTTTCACTTCAATTGGATACCGTTCTTTTTAGTATGATGTTTGGGAATTCATTGTCCAGCCTTTTAAGATAACTGTTCTAGAAAATATTACCGAGAAAGAAATGGCTCCATTAGGATAAAGCCGTTCTGCAATTTATCATTCCATCGAGTTCTGTTAGCAATAACATGCTTCATACATACGCTTTTCACTCAATCACTCTCTTTTTTGCATGAAACAAAATATGAAGTTGCCACTTTGCCCTTGTGCCGAAACTGCTTCATCCTGGCTTTGCTCTGTCGTTCACGCAACCCTGGGACGAGTGCGTGCAGTCTGCTCTCTGCCGCAAGAGAGCGTGGGTAGGCGCCTGATCCAACTATGGTTTTTTCGTGGAGAAAAGGAAAATCTAAGTGTTGGTAAAAAGCTCACAAACGATTTGTTCTTACGGAGGCAGGTTTTGATGATTTTTCACTGGCCAAAGACTCAAGAGCGATATGACTAATGCAGGCAATTATGGGCGGCTGTGTCTTGCAGAATTGTTTCGCCAGTGACTTGAAACTGAAGGGTTTTTTTTTCTTCCTTCCCACAAGTAACGAGAGCCTTTTGCATGCGCGGCAATGGATCCCAGCGGCGTGCAGGTGCAGCTCGCCAGCATGCCGCGGCCGCGCGCAACAGCGGCGTGGAGTGACAAGTCTCCTTCCTCGTGTTCCCGGCCAGTAACACAGCAATGACGCATCATGCCATCGGTCATGGAGGTTGTTTGTTCGTAGGCGTCGACGTGCGAGCGCGCAGTTGGGAGTTGGCGGACGCCTGTTCTGTTAGGTGGCGCAGCGGATTCCGATCCGGCCCTCTGTACACATGAGTCGGCGCCCAGGTCTACGGAGACCAACAATAACCAAGGTCTCAGACCAGACTAGCCTGATAGGAGGAGAACTGTCCCACCTTATATATCGTGTTCATCCACCATCAAATACCGATGTGGCACTAAATCTAGCATGTTCACACTGGAGCTGAGCGATTACAGGGTACAGCCGTCCTGTGAGGCCCTGCCGGTTCAATAACATGTCTGGTGCGCGCCGCCGGCGAGCCGAGCAACCAGCGCGTTGGCGCTGACGATTATTGAGGGCACGGGGCGGCGTGGAGATCGATCGATCGCCAGCGGTTGTGGCTTGTGAGTGAGCAGAGGTGCGCGCTGTGTTGAGAGCATCCACATTATAAAATTTTGGCAAAATTTAGTGAAATTTGTTGAGGTGCGCTACTTCGTGCAGATTAGAGTGCTTAGATTCACACATGCGTCCACATCGAGAGCGGGAACCTCATAATTAAACCTTGCGTCAGACTATAATTTTTTTTAACGAAATTGACTGAAAATGGTTGAGGACAATCAGTTCTTCGTGGAGATTTATGTGTCTGTGTTTACACATGGGTCCCAAGTCAATACGTGGCTTCGGTCTATATACATATGAAGCCATATATATAATCTAAAGCCCAAAATAATTCACTAGATGCTGGATTTTTGCATTATGAAAAATCCAAGTCCACATCGAGTGTGAACTCCATAATCCACATATATCCAAAATAAAAATAGATCCAGTCCAATAGGATCCAAAGAGAGAAAATCCAATGTCATATGGATAATCCAAATCCACTCCGACCACTAGTTATACAGTTGTACAAGTGCGTATTCCCTCCATTCTAATTTATAGTTTGCCTGACTTTATGACCTCAACTTGGACCGTCATCTTATTCACACCATTTGTGTAAATATAGTTAAATTTAAGTTATTCTTGAAAAACTTTTATTAATACAATACATAACAAAATGTAATATTTTTCATATTTTTTAGAATAAGATGAATGGTCAAACTTGACAAAGGTCAAATGCAAGTATAATAACTATATTGGCTTTGTCAACATTGCAACCGGAGCTCGAGCAGGAGCTGCCGTAGCCATACACATTCAGCAATAGCATTGCCGGCACCCCTGTATTCGGCTTCCGTGACCGTGACCATGAAGCGGTAGCCTGGCGTTTAAATTGAACGACTATGAAACCAGTGAATCACAATTCACAAATGTACACTCAAAACCGGAAGTAGAATGCCTAGTGTCCGGACACCTGGCCCAATCAGCGTCGGAATACGGTTGAATGTGGTCGGATGCAGAAGAGTGGAGCTCAATTCCGAACCTTGTAGTACCGTGCACATACCATAAGGTTTGCTTTTCTCAAAAAAAGAAAGAAGAAAATCATACCATAAGGTTTGTTTGAGCAGCACCAAGTGAGGCATGCTGGGATCGTGCATGTGAAGGCAAATTTCCTGCGCCGGCGGCATGAGCGAGATCAGGACGTGATACTGGACCTTCTGCATGGCATCTGTTTTCTGCACGATCGTCACACAGTACACTGGGGCACTGTCTGTTGCAGCAAATTAAATTTAGGCTATGTATCAATTGGAGTCGATTCCGGAACGATCCAAAACAACTCCTCTGCATACTTCTTCTCTTGCGAAAGGAAGAACCCACCAGATGGCAATCGACATACCTGGATATCCAGAGAAAATAAATGGACAGGATCAAGCTAGGTCCTTGATGGCGAGTGTGGTGGGCAGGTTGGTAACAGCGTCGTGATTCGTGAAGCAGCACATTGATCGGAGGACACCATCACTATGATGTCGTAGACGTGTAGGAGGAGGGTCTACCGTCGCCGTGTCGCAAAGTAGAATGAACAGGGATGCATCGGAACGTGTCAGTGAGAACCCAAATGGATCGTGACGTCGGTGAACCACTGAAACCATGCTGGTGGAGTGGTGGTGCCTGTTTTACCGTACAGGCATCCATGGGGTATAGCGCGGTCCTATTGGAATGTATGCCATGCTACGTTACTATGCCCATTAGAAAGGTAACGTCTGCTTTGACTGGAAACCTTAGTGCTTTTACTGTTTACTACCTAATCTTTGTAAAGGCTTCGTAGTGCACCATGTAACACATATACATCTCAGAAATGTGTAGGGAAATGGCTATCCCTAGCGAATGGTGACACGACTTGGGTAAACATGTGTAATCTTTGCAAAATGTCTGAAACACAGATACATCAGTCGTGCTCACAGTTAAGAGTGCTCTAAACTGATTAATTAAACTTGAAGATACATTAAATTATGGTTAATGTCATACACTTATGATGTTTGTTCAATGTTTTATATATTTATATTAATTGTAGGTTGGTGTATATACACTTATACCTTAGGAATCACATGCTAATAAAGCTTAACCATCTGAAAGTGCTTATTGCATTTAACCAGTGAGCATTTCCTTGTTTAAGCTTTACATGTCATATAATTCTCTAACACTTGCTGGGTACAAACCATAATTGTTGTCACCTTGCTAAATCCACTGCTCCGTGTTGATGTTTTTCTTAAGCTGATGTTGAGTCCTAGGTGCACATGACTCTAGTAGCCAATTGATTGCGAAGTTTGGAGTCTTCATTTCCAGCTTGTATATCTCTAAGGGCTTATTCGGTTATGTCGGATTCAATATGGGCCATGAATGATATATATAGCAAGAGATTCATGGTAGGTACAATAATAGACCGAGAATCAATCCATTAGTCGGGAGGTGTGTGTCTCTAATTTTACCTATCATGAGTAAGTTAGTTTTCCATGCAGAATAAATCTCAATCTCTTATTATACCTATCGAGTTTCTTCTATATCCATCACTTCTGGCCCAGATTGAATCCGGCATAACCAAACAGGCACTAATGGACTTTTAAAGTCATTTATACACTTTTTTGTGATACTGTTGTTATTATTCACTGATAGCCACTACATGTATATTTATGGAACTCGATCTTGGTGTATATATAGTTATGCATTCAGTTGATTTACAAAACCGGGTGTGACGACATCTCTCTACCTCTACCAACTGTATGATGCCAGGCTGATCCAATGTAGACAAGGGATGCACCAACCCTAATACGTGATGCAGTGCCGCAGTGGTAGCGGTGAATCTCATGCCCAACAGAGCCTACGTCCGACAAGGTCAATGGAGGGGATTGGTTATTACGAACTTAAACCAACAAGATCACTATAATACCCTTACCTTCCTAAATTAATTTCTAGAATTCTATTGCCATGGATCAAGGATCATAAAGAATTAGGAGAAAAAGGGTTCAGGAAGTAGTGAAGTACCACCAGATACATTCCGACCATTGTAACAAAGCTAGTAAGTAGTAAGTTAGAGCTTAGAACTCACTAACAATATAGGCTTGAAAAGGGGTGACATCTCTACTTTATCATATCCGTCTACCCAAGCACTTGGCTGCTTAATCCCCCCATCTATGTTGACAAAAAAAAACTGAACATCAACATTTTATTTATTTTTGCGGGAAATGAATGTTTTAATTTGATTGGTTGTCCTCTAACTAGTTACTTTGATGACGACCATAATTAGAACGATTGCATAAATTTGAACATCTGGTTTCCTAAAACTAAAACATTCAATTTCGAAAAGTCTCCAAGCATGAAGTGGACCTCACCATTTTGTAGGGCTCATTGAAGCAATCGAAATGCGCATATAGATAGTCTATTTTGGACTCCAAATGAGTAAGTTATGGTCATTTTAGGAATCTGCTGGGGAAATATGAAGTCCCGGTTTTTATAAGAAAAAACCTATAAGAGTCATTTTTAAGCTTGTTTCTTGATGTCTGTCCATGGGGCAAAGCCTCCACACCCTATATATAAATATAAAGTCTCACTGCTGATTTAGGGCATTACAAACCTACTACTATTTATCTTTTTCATACTCTACCTTTTCCAACCCCATACTCGTTCTTTGTTCTTTCATCTCGACGCCGTTTGGGGATGTTCTAGGTGGCCTGCCGAATGCCGATCCTAGAACAACCCAATATGCACTCAACCTGACGAGGTCCCTCCCTGGTGATCTTTCACTGCTTTCTCGTCAGAGCTCCGATGAAAACTGGAATTTCTAGTTTCAAAACCGGCAGTTTTGTTTTTATGCGACAGCACCGCAATATACGTCGCTTTAGGATGCACGTGCTCAGTGTTTCGCGCAACATGTTTTTACATCAGCACACTGATTTTTTTATTTGTTGTAGAGTCTATCGAATTGATGGAGAGATATTATTTTTCCTATAAAAGATGAAGGAACATCCTAAGGGCTTATTCGGTTCCATCGGATTCAATTTGGGCCGAGAATGATAGATAGAAGAAAAAATCATGATAGGTACAGGTAGAGACCGGGATTTATTCCGTGTTAAAAACTAATTTTAATTTGCTCATGATGGATACAACAAGAGACCCAGAATCCCCCCCTCTTGACTAGTGGATTGATTTCCGGTCTTTTGGTGTCACTATTGTGAGTAAATTAGCTCTTGACCCGGAATGAATCCCGGCCTCTTATTGTATCTATCATAAATTTTTTGTTATATTTATCATTCCCGGCCCGGATTGAATCGGATGGAACCGAGCAAGTCCTAAATAGTAAACATGGTCAAACATGACAATAAGAGTCATGTATGAAGGGATAGTTCCATGTATACATTTCCAAGCAATGTTGCACAAGGTCATCAATGTTTCCCTCTGTCAAAGGTCTACTGAAAAGACATACTGAGAGTCTGAGAGCAGGAAATAAGTCCAAATTAGAAGAGACCTACTGAGACAAATTAATTTTCTTGTGCGCTTTACCACCAGGCTAATGATAGATGTGAATCTCCCTGTGCTTTCGTGTTTGACCACGGAAATATAAGGACAATGGCAGGTCTAGCTATTGTGCTAGTTTATTGGGGTGCAACAAAATCATGCTTGACGACTAAGATTGATCATTGTATTTGCGCCATATCGAAATCGCGACAGCTGTGACCAGTGCCGAGAGAACTCCAAATGCTACCACGATTGCCACCTTCTGATAATAATGCTCGGATACTTTGAAGAACAGTCCAAACATTAAGACCAACATCATAATGACACACAGGTAAATGCCAAAGTGTGTCTGAAAAAAAAAAGCACACACACGTGAGGTTAGCATCCATGCCGATCGAAATGAAATATCACGTTAGCAACAGGTCAATTACTACTTACCACAGGTTGGCACTCGTCGTCCTCTGGAGGTGGCGGCAGGGGATCATTTGGACCACCTGGCCACGACGCTGCACCACCAGCATCGCTGGGCGTTCGTCCACCGGTGGTGCCTCCGCTCGCAGCCGCTGGGAGTGGCGGCCTCACGTCGTACGCCCTCACCGTCGCCATGTACTTGTGCCAGTCGTCGAAGTAAGCTCCTGTGCTGCCATGGTACCATTGGTACAAGCCGGACTGTAGTGGCCTGCTGCTGCTATCTCTTCTGTTGGTGTCGGCCTTGGTGACGAGCACGGTGGGGCAGTTCGTCCGGCAGCTGCAGCACCGCCGGTCGTTTAGGAAGAAGCGGATCCTTGTCGCGCAGCCGCCGCAGACGTCGCGGTGGCCACACCGGCCGACGGCCACCCACTTTAGGGGCTCCATGCACACGCAGCAGCATTTAGGTTCGGCGTGGACGTCGATCACGACAACGTGGCTCTGCTTGTGGGTGTCGGGCTGAGTCATGATCGAATCATACGTACGGACTAACTAATCTAGTATTTGAGGCCCGCTATACATCGATATGATGATTGCGCGCGCGATTAATCTTAGCAGGGGCCGGGCGCCGACTGGGACTCGGAGAGCTGGTACGCGTACAGATCGAGCAGGAATCCGTGTCGGACTCGGTTGGCCGTGAGACTGTCACTCGCTCGGAAAGGACGATTTGATTCAAATTTGTAACAACGGACATGCAAGTGTCATCCTTTTTTTAAGGTAACTTTATTTGAAAAGGTTGAGTGAAATATTATGTAGAAAAGTTTGATAAAAAAAATAGTTGGCAAAGAAGTTTGGTACCAAATTGTGACTCCAAAGTTAACAAGGTTTAAGCAAAAAAAAATGCAAATTTGAATGGAAGGTTTGTACAAATTGTGAATTAAGAGGTTAGAAACCTTTGACGAAAAATTTGTTAAATAAATATAGAACGAAAAGTTTGTTACAAAAACTGAACAAAATTTTATAAAAAAATTCCACGGAAATTTTTGTACAACAGCATTATGATCCTCCCTTGTCTCCTTAAGGGATATGTGCTATTCCAATTGCCAATAAACTTGAAGAGAATCATGCTTACGTTGGAAACTACATCCCCTGAGAGAGAAACTGCTATGTTAGAAACAATGCAACTAGGTTTCTCTTTTAGGCCCTACAACTAACCTTTTATCACTTTCACTCATCATCTTTCATTAACTTTGGGAAACTAAGGGCATGTTTGGTTGGTGCCAATATATGGCCATGCCAAAATGTTGGTATGCCAAAACATGGGCATGCCAAATTTTTTGGCTAAAACCTTGGCAAGATTATAATAGGACTTATAGCATCTCCAGCAGATAGTCCAAATCCCATCCCCCATATATTCATTTGGCTATCCACTTTAAAAGATTCTCACCTCCATATTACTCAGTCCTCCAACAGACTATCCAAATCCCACCTTTCAAATCTTATTCACCTATATTGTATTGAAGAAACTAATATTTATAAAATGTTGTTCACTCAATGGTTATTGGGGCCTACATAACACATGAGCACATGAACAGGAATGTACATCGGCTTTCCAGTGGGCAAATATGGTCATTTCTTGATCCTGGATGGCTAGTGCTATAGGGATGGACATCCTATTGGCTGCTCTGCTGGAGTTGCTTTTTTACCGAATAGCCAAATATAGATATGGCCATGCAGATGGCCATGCTGCTGGAGATGCTCTTAGTTTGGTGGAATGGTGGGCTATCTTTTGGCCTCCAACCAAATGAGTACCAAAATTTTATGGACATGTCCTGATTTCGGCTTGGCACATTTTGGCATCAAACCAAACAACCCCTAATATCTTATATGGCTCGAAGCATTTACACTAAAATATCACTTTCACTCAATGTTGCTTTTGACTTGCAGGTTATATTCTTTGTGCAAGTAAAAGCCATATGAAAATTATGGCTACTTCGAACAGTGTTATATTGAAACTAAAAATAAAAATTTTACCTATTCATAATAACATGTTCATTTTATTGTATTCTTTTAGAAAAAAAAAACTCAAATGAAGTGTAGGTGCGAAGTTAAATTTTAAAGAATACTCCTACATCAATAAGAAAATGGCTTCTGTTTGTAAGTTGTAACAGAGATCATAGTGGATATCAAGGCTTGCAAAACAAAATTACACGAAAAATAAATCATTTACACCGTAATTCTAGTAGTACCCAGCTTCCTCTCGGTTCAATCTACTACCCAATACCCGTTCGGTGCTGGCACCTTGGAGTTTGACCAGGTGAGACAGTGAGAGTCTCCAGTTCTCCACGGATTAGCTTTCCACCACCCACTCCGCTCTAGGCACTACACTACTCGACGCACGCTGAGAGAGGGGGAGAGATGCTTCGAGAGCCTAGGGTTCCGATGCCGTGCGCCCCGGCAGCGGCGGCGATGCCCACGCGCCGCCCGCTCCTCAAGGTGGCTGCGGCCCTCTTCCGCCATGGCGTGGACGCTGTGGTCTACGGCTACCTGGCCATGGTCTGGGCGCACAGCCTCGGCGGCGTCGCGGTCGAGATCCTCGGGCGCTGGACCTACGGCGAGGGCTCCGCCGCTGAGGCCATCGGCGCCGCCGTCCGCGCCGCCTGCTGGCTCGCTATGGTTCGGCTCTTCCCCGCCTTCTTCCCGCTGATGCTGATACGTCTTCACGAGCGTGTCGTGTTCGAGCACAAGCAGGTGGAGGAGAAGGAGAAGAGGGGGAAGGTATTTTTGTTTTTGCTAACTGCTCCTAAAGCCGTTTTTATTTGTTGTTTTGAAGATAAAAGCATGAGCTTTGTTAAACGATTCAGGTTATCAGTGCGTTGTGCGTAGAATATCTAATTTCGGTTACTTTCATGTTCGGAAAGCTTTGAGCTACTTAATTGATTATTTCAAAAAAAAAACTTAATCGAGACATTAATTTCCTCATCTTTGGAATGGACAGTTTGTTCACTGTCGTATAGCTAGTGTCATTATCTTAGTGTTGCCTCTCTCTTCAGATTGAAGCTATTACGAGAAATGTACAATTGTCTACGATCTTCTCTTGTTTCTGAGCTGATATATAACTCTAATTAACAGAAATCTGTTTCCATGGAACCACTGTAGTATTTAGAGAAATCTTATTTGGTTATTCAGTAGCTCTCTAATATGATTATATGCTAATTTTCTGAAAACTTTCCCGTTTTCTCATTTTAGGACCGGTATTCTTAGTCATCTTGTACTTTCTTTTTGTTTGATTAATGGACCTCAGTATGCCCAGATTTGAATTTTTACAATTATCATTTGTGTTTGAGGTCTGTAAATTTTGAGGCACGGTATGGATATATTCCTGCTCCTATATGGATATATCAGCTCTTTATTCATCTTCTGTAGCACTTATTTTAGTTCAGAAGCTGAATCTAGTTTTCTATCGCTTTATTTGTCGACGTTCGCAATTTGTATCTAAATATGTTATGGTTGGTTGTGGTAGCTGCTGGCAAGCAAAAGCAATGAACAACTTCCAAAGAGGAACAGAGCACAGTCCATAAAGCTACCCAAAGGCTTCAACGTGGCCCCACTCTACGCGTCTTCACCTTTGTTTCAACTTTTACAACTTGCCATTGTGATGAAACACACTGAAGGACATGAATGGATGGGCTCTGTACTCTATGATGTTGCATGTTTTGGTCTTGCTATTAGTACAGGTTTCTTGGTGCAAAACATTGTGATTATGTTGACAGTCCCTAAGGAGAAGGATGGGGACGATGTGATGCAGTAACTTGTGAAGGTATCTGTGCTTCTCCTTGCATATTTGTTAGTAATATATTTCTTATTCTTACTCTAGTGCATGTGTTGGCTTTTAGGTTTTTCATGTTATGATTTTCTTAATGATTGTTGCTTGGTTCCATTCTATCTCTTTTTTTTTGTCGCCCCTTTGAGTTTTTTGTTAATACACTGATGTGAAACTAAATTAGTGAACTGTAGTTGGTGAAACTTGGGTGCACCCATAGTTTGGCAGCAATTGTAACTTGTTCTTTTTACCTGTAGACATCGGTCTATTTTTGTAGGAGCAATGTCTCTGTTCTTTATACTCAGCTCTTCTTAACTTGATAATGGTGGCAAAGTTCACTGCTGTTTCTTGTTATGTTGTATATTGAACCCTTTTCTTGTAACTTTTTTTTTTTGCTTCTATAGCTCTATTATTTTCATGGAAGTCATCAAAAGGAATTTCTTAGCAAGTACTAACCGATTTCTATATACAAAAGTTACCACGTTAAACAATCGTTGGTGTTAGGGTCTCCTGTCAGGTTACATAGTGAAGTGCTACTAATTTGGTTGTGCCTAATTAGGTATGACTTTCCTTGAAAACTCGGCTATAACTTGTGTTCTAACTTTTATATCCAAGAAGCTGTGAATTACTGCATGTTCTCCGAAATTAACCAAAATAATTGGAATAATGTAACATAAATAATAAATCCAGGCCTGATAACCAGTTTAAATTGGCACCATGCATAATAATTAGTAACTGTAATTCATCTGAAATTGTTTCTAAAACTTTCTGAGTTGATGTTTCTTCTTTTTCATAATTGTTAGTGGCCTTTGTGCATCTCTCCTGTTTCCCTTGGTGGCATCTCACTGTATTCTTACGAGTTGCAATTAGTAACTAATGATTATGACCAAACCACATCTACAGATTGTTCTTGGCACATATACATATGCATTTAGTGACAAATCGGAATAGTACTTGATAGCCAACTTAAGAAAGAACTATGTTTTCTTACACAGTTCTTCATCTTCTATCCATCAGCAGTGCTAAATTCTGCTAATTAGTGATTTAGTGTGATATATCTTCGTTCAAGTAAAGTGAAAAATATTCATTTATTACTGTTTATGAAATAGAATTACCTTGCAATTACATGACCAACGAATTAAGGATATAACCAATATTGTTGACGTGGCGTCCAATGGTGTAGGCTGTGCATCATATCTTTCAGTAGCTAAGTACTTGCTAGTGAGATGTTTTATCATTTCTATAGCTTAGTTTTGTTTTGTCAAAATTGTGGCCTTGAACATCTCCATATGTTTTAGCTTGAGCTAAGACATTAAACATATAGAACTCCTTCCTCATATATTTGAAGAATCCTACCCAGAGCAGGCTCACTGTAGGGACCCAGGTGCTGCATGTGTCACTCTTTGTTAGCGGAGTCGAAGCATATCCTTATATCATATTGCACACTACACTATCCAAATCTCTCTTTACATGATGTAATTGGCAGCTGTGTGGAATGTGGGTTGAGTTACAGTCATGTACCTGTGCTCTCAACACCTGTGTTATGCATTTGTGTTCCACTACTGGACCATACTTGAAAACTCCAACCCTATTGCATGGTCCTGGTTTCTGGTAACTTCCAGATCGGTGGATGAACATGTTAGCTTTGAATTTGCATTGTGTTTGTTTGCTCGGTGGCTTGCCAGAAAGCCAAAATAAAGTATGATGTATAACCATACCCTAGTACGATACTAGCTGGTGTATAATGTGTTGTTTGTTGCTTACATTGAATAGGCTGTCATTTTGAGGTGAACTACTTTTTGCTAAGTTTCTGGATTGGAAATGTCTGACCTTCTCTTCTTTGGCAGTTTCACTCCCACGAATGCATTTGACGAGGTGCTATATATGTATGGAAGTCCACCAAGAGTACAAGACCAAAAGATGCTATCGTTATTTTGCAGTGTTTACTATTCACCATTTTGGAAGAACTCGTGGCATAATATATGATAAATAATATATATGTATAACCCATCTAGCTGCTAGTATATGCTGGGAGATATTCAGTTTATGTTCCCTTAAGCAGCTCATATGCTATTGTTAGGTGACTGAAAACTACGTGACAAATGCTACCAATGACTGTTCTTTTGGTCTGGTAGAATTTTATCTTCCTTGGACGTATGCTTATGGTTGATCTTGGTCAGGCTTGAAAATGATAGGCTTTTGGGAAGTTCATTTGGCTGCTTGGTTGAGTCGATTCATGGCTGATTGTGTCTGATTCTGACATTCTGTGACTTCTTGGTACATTGGTTGTCTGATGCGGGCATCGAGCAGTTGCTAATGTGGGTGCTTGGCGCTTGTGCCCGTCTCCAGGACGTACTGTCACTGACCTTGAGGGGCACGCGTGGCAGTGGACACGTGATGGCACCACACCACAGCCATCATTTGTAGTGGCGATGCATGACAAGGCCGCTAAGTAGCTGCACAAAGATGAGCGTAAACATGGTTCAACAGGAAGGAAAAAACATAAGCATGATCATCTTCTGATCTCTTCTAGTTTTGCTTTTTTGATTGTCTGAAACCATCTATAATCCTCGAAAACCCATATCATTGATGATAATTTTAGTTCTAAGTGCAAGATGTCACATTTGGGTGTAACATCATGCTCCGTTTCAAATTATAATCCGTTTGGTTTCTTTTACTGTAAGTTTGAAAATTCATCTGTATTAAAAAATATACAAATTATTAGTTTTTGTTATGGTTTACTTCCTCTTGATTCAAATTCTAGTTTGTACGACTTTTTTTACCCTAAGTTTGACTGCTCGCGTTATTCAAAAAATTTGCAAAGTTTCAGATTTTTTTTGTTATGGCTTGCTTTATTAATCAAAGTTTTTTAAGAATAATTTAAATTTAACTGTGTTTACATAATTTTTTTTAAGAAGACTAGTTGTTAAAGTTGGGGTCAAAAGAGTCAAGTGACCTATCATTTAAAATGGAGGTAGTACTTTATTAATTAATAAAAGTTCTACCATAATAATAAGATTGATTATGTTTGTACAAATTGTTTAAGTAAAATTATTATAATTTAAAATGGAGAATATTAATGAGTAGTTCATATACACCTAGTTTAGTGAAAAAAATATCTTGACAAACCGCATCGGGGGCGTAGAGTGCAGACACTGTACCGTGTACGCGGCCCATCCTCTTAACCGCTTGCTCTTGCTGGTGTCAAGCTCCTTCCAGAAGCCTCCACTCCGCATACACGCTCGCGCCGTACACCAACCACTCCGTCCTCCATTCGCAGTCGGAGAGCGAGAGATGCTTCGACGGCCTCGAGTTCCCATGCCGGAGGCGAGTCCTCCTCGGGGCGGTCTTCTCCCGAAGGCGCCGGCGGCGGGGCCCCTGCGCGTCCTCGCCCGCATGGCCGTGGACGCCGTCCTCTACGTCTTCCTGGCCGCGCTCTGGGCGAACAACTTCGTCGGCACCGTCCTCGAGATCCTCGGGCGCTGGGTCTGCGGAGAGGGCTCCTCCGTGGAGGCCGCCGGCCTCATAGTCCGCGCGTGCTCCAAGTTCGTCATGGTTTTGCTCGGCCCGGCTTACATCATGCTGGTCCTCGTGCGCGTCAGCGAGCATGCCGAGTTCGATCTCAAGGAGCAGAAGAAGGAGAGGAGGAAGAAGGAGAAGGTACCATTCATGTTTGTTTGTTTAGATTTGCAAAATCTACCAACTTTATTGCACTATTCAGAGGGTAGAATCAACTTAATCGGCAACGTTTGTTCGACCGTGTTTGTTGAATCACGAAAAGGAACGTTTGTTCATTATTATGCTTAAAATTGCCTAGTGGTTCTTTTTACAAAAGTCTGTATTTTGTTTTACTTTGATGATCTGATACTCTAATCTACTCATGAAGGAATCTGAATCAATTGCAGCACTATTCTAGTAGTTTCTTTCGTATTCTTTAGAGAAATTCGTGTCAGATTGGATCTCTATATGGCTACTCATATTACTACCCAGTGTTTCTTCTTTTCCCCTCCCTATTGAAGGTAGTACCGTAGTACGAGGGTTCTTTCTAAAAAAGTCTGCAATTTTTCTCTTGTATTTGGTCTGATACTCTAATCTATACTCACAGAAGAATCTGATTCCATTGCAACACTATTCTAGTAGTTTATTTTATATTCTTTAGAAAAATTCATGTCAGATTACATCTGTGTATGCCACTATGCTTCCTAATATTACTGAAGGTTTTTCCTTACGACCTTTTAAATACTGCATCACAATCTGATCATGTAGTGGACGTTTTTTTTTGTTTCATTACTGTGCCTCACTATTTGAATGTCTGTGCTATTCTAAAGTTTACTTTAGGTGGCATAAGATCCACTGCTCCTAACAAGAATCCCAGCTTTTACTATTGCTGCATCCTTTTTTAAATTGAGAAGGCAGGTTATGTAGTGTATCTCTAACACCCTTTTGCCTTCTTACATGATTTGCATGTGAATTGTTTTGATAGCTGGCGGCAAGCAACCATATCGTCGTGGTGGAAACAGTTAACGAACAGCTTCCAAAGAGGAAAGCAGTGCCCCGGCCCCGGATACCCAAAGACGTCAAGTTGGCCCCACTCTATGGCTTGCTGCCAATGTTCCTACTTCAGTTTCTTGCCATCACCATGCAACTCCATTATGAACAAGGATCTGTGATGTGGAGGGTGGCCGATGTACTCTTTGACATTGCACGCTTGGGTATTGCTGTTATCCTTGGTGTTTGGGGTGTGCCAAATTCGGTGATTCTAGTGACGATTCCCAAGGCTAAGGACAAGGTGCAGTGAATTGCACAAGGTATGCATTGTTAGTAGGCACCTTTAAGGCTTTAACATCATTACAATAATATATTACTTCTTGTCATTATACTGTTACAGAGCATCTATGAGTTTATAGTTGTTCCCTGTTATAATCGTTCTTCAGAACGGTTTTGCTTGTTTCATCTTGGCGAATGTGTTAGCACTTTAACTGTCCCTAATGATATCTATGGTAAAATCATGTGAAACTGATGCAATGAGTGTAGCATACAAAAAAAGACCGGCGCTTCTGTAATTCAGCTGCAATTGGACCTGTTCTGGTGTAGTTTTATGCATATGTAAAGATCCATTCATATGGAATCAGTTCATATTAATTTGATTGTATTACCATACTCCATTTTCCTCTCGTTATTCTGTTCCATTTGCCTTTTTGTAATTTGGTTATCTTTCTTACTTCAAAAAGTATAAAAAAATGCTAGTAAGTTTCTGTATTCAAAATGAAATATTGTTTAACTTCTCAAGGACCGTAGTAATTGAAGAATAAATGTTTTTTGTTACTTATTGACGTGTTACTAATTTATTGTTACTAGTTGTTATTATGCAATATTTGTCTTTAATAATGGGAAAGTTGTCAGTTCCTGGTTGTTCTATGATCAAATAAGCTGCAATCCTGAAAGCACTGCTTAGCAAATCCATGCTTGATCATCTGTTTGAACTGACATGCGACAATTAAGCACGTTCCGTGACTTGATGTTGCTTGTTAGTCATAGTTGTTGTCTATGTGTCCATCTCAATCCCCGGCTTTCCTTGGTAATGTCTTACGGTATGCTTATGAATTTCAACTGGTAGTACAACATTATGCAAAACTGGCTCACATAATATTCTAGCAATGTTGCATCAGCACTTAATGAGAAATAGTGCCTAAATTTTAGATCTCTTTTCTACCGAAATCAGCTTTTATTTCCACATTTTGTCAATCCATAACAGCACTATAATTAGATAAGAGTCCACATTAAGTGAAAGTGAAAAGTTTCAATATGTGCAGTTTTTTAAGAATTATTGTGTTGTTTATTAATGTAATTTAGCTTGTATTTGAATTAGATATAGCTTAAGAGCATCATCAGACTATTTTATTACTTGAACACTACCACATATAGGTTTTGATGATGATACGTAGTGTACTCCCTTCGCCCCAAAAAGCATGCAATGCTAGCAAAGTGCTATTTTTTAGTATCTTAAGTTTGACCAGTCATAGATGATATCAAATAAATACCATTAGACTAATTACAAAATGTATTTTCATAACAACTTTATTTAGAGCCATGAATATGAATACAATTCCCTATAAACCTGGTCAAACGTGAACCATTCTAGCTGGCATGCAACCAATAGTT
Organism: Digitaria exilis; assembly: GCA_015342445.1. Classification (NCBI taxonomy): domain Eukaryota; kingdom Viridiplantae; phylum Streptophyta; class Magnoliopsida; order Poales; family Poaceae; genus Digitaria; species Digitaria exilis. The sequence continues at coordinate 3,825,997 of JACEFO010001795.1, forward strand.
GCATCTTCTTTCTTTTCTTTTTTTTTTTTTGCGATGGGGGGAGTATATCCTTTCCAAGTTAGCCTTTCAGTTCTATTGAATTCTTTTGTTTTGTAAGTGGTTCTGAACAAACCTGTAGTTTTGTTTTAGATCAGCAAGGCTATATTTTTTAACTCTTAAGTTGAGCCAGAATAGATAAAACTGTTTCCTCATTTGCTTAACTTGTTTGCATCTGTTCTACTTGTTTCTCTATGATATTTCTAGCAGTTCAAATAAAATTGAAACATACTTCAGAGAAAGGGATGGTTGCAAGTTCAAAGGGGGGGGGGGGGGGGCGCCATGCGCAATTGTATTTTTACCTAAGGGAGGCACTCCGTCATGCAGGTCGTTGCATGTGTGACTCCCTGTTAGAAGGGCCACTGCATATACTGAAAAAACATGTGCTACAGTGTCCAAATTATCAGTGAATGTGAGCACAGAATGGTACGTACTATATAGGCATGGTTGAGTACGCTGAACATGAGTCTGTACTCATGTTGTAAGGTCAACATATTAACATGTTCTGCTGTAAGATATGTAAACAATCCAGCCTACTTTGAAAGTTTAGTGTAGCATCAATGGTTTCCCTGTACAGGAGTGTGTGAATTATGTTAGGATATTTCGTCAAATCTGCAGGCCTTCAGATATTTTAGTGAATATGTTTAGATCATTTGTCGATAATTAGTTTGATTTGAAATCGTGGTTTTCTTGAAAAGATAATAAAACAGATGAGCTAGGCGGGTACATTTCCTCTTATGCGTAAGTTAATATAGGATATTTACAGCCTCGATGATTGCTTTGACTGTACTTCTTTTAGGAACTTAACAATGCAAGGTTCTTTATTTGGGTTTAGGGATTGGGTTTAGGGAGTATTAGCAGATATAGTCCATCATTTTACTGTAATTATCTTCCTCTCTTAATTCAATGATATGCAGTTCTCCTGCATATTCAAGAATCTTTTATTGTAATTCTTTCTGTACATAATAAAGTACCTGCCCATATATAGTTCTGTTTAAGATTTAATATTCCTGTTGTGTAGAGCTTATGAATTCGTCAATGCCTTCAGGAACTTTTTATAACAGTCTGTGCATGCGTGTTTTTTTACTAACTTGTTTTCCATTCTATTATCAGAAGGCCAAATTATTTACGAGTTCGATACCTTAGTAGCTGATATATACTGTATTGTTTGCTGCTCACTATGGATGACCTGCATTTTGATCTGAGCTTATTTTTTGCTGATAATTCTTCGATTGGGAAACATCTGACATATTGTTTGTTTCCTTCTTTGACAGTTTCAGCCTGCACGGTACGTGAACATTTTGATGAGGCGCTACATACGTGAAGTTCATGCTGAGTTACCATATATACCGAGAGATGATATTGTTAACGTTCTAGTGTGTACTTTTTATCATTTCTGAGCAACTTTCGCCGTGGACGTACTCACCTACCTCCTGCCATACCGAAAGATTTTCTGTTATGTTCCCGTAGGCACCTAAATGCTACTGTTGAGTGCCTCAAAGTCAAACATCACGAGAAATGCTACCAGTGACTGCATTTTCTGCCTGTAGTTACTTACCTTGGACAGACTATGTTTTGTCATGACTGCTGACCAGGCTTCCACAGTTAGAAGGTATATTGTGCATCAGTACACTACTATAAAAACTAGTACTATTAAAAAATCGGTCGTTTGCATTGGCTCCGACAGCTGAGTCGCTTTATTTATGCCTGTGTTGTGTCACTTTTTCAGTTATGTCTGATGCTTGCACACGGGCCGCTGCTAAGATCGGTGCCTTTGTGGTTTTGTCGAGGTTTAGTAGCATTCAAGGTAGCCCAGTCAGCATGCGAAAAACAGGGAGTGCCCTGCGCTTGTCTAAAGCTCATATTTGCCTTCCTCGGACAGCTTCTTCCAGGCCTTCCGCCAGTATTCTCGTCCATGGCATTCTGGAATCTGTAGAGAGAAATTTCCAAAGACAACAAAGATTTGATTGATTTTACTGGCCTTTCTTGACGTTTTAAAGTTCACATGAACGACAATCTAGGTCTTTATTTCCCCCTTTTGTGAGAAGAAGCTGCGTTCACCTTCAGTCACTTGTCGACATCTGACGTCCTGCATCGCACAATCGTGACTCTGGTGTTGGATGTGAAGCACAGACTTGCAGTGTTTTAGCTGCATCATTCTGTCTAAAAACCAGAATAGGCTAGCGAGTGCAGCTAACAAAACGCATTCGGGCACAGAGCCACATACTTCGTAACCAGTCACCACAACAAGAGAACCGGGCCTCCCAGCTTTGAACCCGCTAGCCCATACTAGCCCGCACTGTCTGCGTGTCACGCCGAGAATCGGAGCAGGGTTCCGACGCCACCGCCGGCGGCAGCGGCAGCGGCTCTGCGCGTCCTCACACGTCCGCCTTGCATGGTGTGGACGCCGCGGACCGCAGTCTACAGCTTCCTGGCCGCGGCCATGACTGGTATTTATCACTCGTAGCATTGTCTGTTCCATGGTTGAACCTCATGAGTAATGTCACGATGTGTTCTCTATCTGTTGTTTTAGTTGGCCCTGTTGCTAGGAATTTTTTTTGCAACAACTAACATAAAACCACATACACCCCCGCGTTTTGAAAGAGGGAGTGCTCCCTTTCTTCTGAGTATGTAGATTACCTTAGGACTGACTTGCATATGTCTTTTGGATAGAAATTTCTCATCATTGTGGAGTCAAATTATTGATTTTTACTTTTTTGCATAATAAAACTCCCAAGTACTTTGCAGAAAAGAGTAAGGTTTATCTCATTCGCTAACTACCTAGAGTACATGGGTTCCCTGTGATAAGTTGTTCACAAGTAGCATGAATGTTGTTGAGGAATAAAGAATATGCAAGTCAACCCTAGGAAAAGCATGTCCGGCACGAAGAGATTGGCGACTTGCATCAAGTTTGCTTTTTGTGATCATCGTGAACTTCAGACCGCGGTGACCACGGCTTCACCCCAGAACTCCGCTGGAACTTGCCGCTGCCTGAGGAGCGCTCGGGCCATGGCGACGACGGTCTGATTCCGTCGCTCCACGACACCATTTTGCTGCGGGGGCTGAGAAATGACGAGTGATACCTTCGTCGGCGCAGTAGGAGGGGAACTCCGCGGCAGTGCACTGGTTCCCAGCCTCGGCTTGGATGATGTGCTTGATAGCGTCCCCGGCGTCCGACTTTGCCGCCAGAATCACCACCCACATGAAGCGCGTCGCGTCGTCGAAGAGCAGCAAGAAGAAGCGACGGCCACCGGGTGTCGACGGCGTGACGGGGCCGCAGAGGTCACCATGTACCAGCTCCAGGGGCTTGTCTGCACGGCAGCGACTCTGCTTCGGGAACGCGCCGCGACGATGGTTGGTGAGGACGCATGTGTCGCAGAACTGCTCGACGTGGTTGATCTGCGGCAGTCCACGCGCCATCTCCAGTCGGCTCATCTTCTCGATTGCCCCGAAGTTGACATGACCCAGCCTCTCATGCCAGAGCCAGGCACCGTCATCATGGTGCGCAGAGAGGCAGAGTGGCCGCGCCACCTGGACCCGCAGGATGTACAGGTGGTTCTGGCTTCTCTCGACCCGGGCGAGAAGACGGCGCCCGCGATCCCAGACTCGCAGCATGCCATCCTCAATCACCACACGCGATCCTCCTTCATCCAGCTACCCTACGCTGAGAATTGAGTCCCTGACGCGCGGGATGTAGTAGACGCCCGTCAGCGCCTTGTGCTCACCGCTGCGCCCCGAGAAGACGACCGTGCCCTTGCCGCAGATGTCAACGAGGCAGCCGTCCCCGAACTTGACGGTGCCCTGCACCACGCGGTCGAGCTCGGAGAAGGCGTCGCTGAGGCCTGTCATATGGTTCATCGCGCCGGTATCCAAGTACCAGCCCTCCAGGCGGTCGTCGTCGTCGCCGTTCGCGCCGAGGAACGCCTGCGCCTTGGGCTCGTCGATGTGGATGCGCGAGTGTGTTGGCGGCAGAGGTGGACCGGCTCGGGGAAGACGTGGCGGCGGACATGGATCGGCTCGGGGAAGACGCGGCGGCGCTGGATCAGGTTGGGGAAGGTGCGGCGCAGCCTCGTTGACCTCCGCCAGGGCTATCAGGAGGGTTGGCTCGTCCTCCTCTTCGGTCTTGGGGGCGCGACACTTCTTGGCCCAGTGGCCCGTGCGGCCACAATTGTGACACGGCTCGTCGCGTGGAGGTGCTTCGTGCGCCTTCTCCTTCTTGCCGATGTTGCCACGCTTGTGCGAGCGCCGGCGCTGCTTGCCGCCGCGGCCTCCCTTGGAAGAGCCTTGCCCAGCATCACCTTGGCGCATCTTCTCCATCCACTGCTCCTTGGTGAGGAGCAGCTGGCCGTCCCCACGAGTAGTCGGCGCCACATCATCCTTGGCGTCACAGTCCTCGGCTGCACGCAGTCGACCACCGACATCTTCCAGCGTCAACTTGGAAAGATCAGCCGTTAGCTCAATGGCGACGGCCACGTGGGAGAGACGCTTGGGGGCGGCCCGCATCAGCTTCTCAACCACCTTGGACTCCGGGGGTGCTGAGCACGGCGACGAGGTTGCCGTGGCGGATGGTGAAGTCGTCAACGGATTCGCCGCTGTTGAAACGGATCGACTCGAATTCCCGCGCGGAGTCGCTGCGCCTTGGTCTTCCGCACCGCCTCGCTGCCGATGTGCATCGACTTCACCGCCTCCCATGCTTCAGCGGCCGTGTCCTTCATGGCCAGAGACGCCACCATCTCCTGTGGCACGGCACTGGTGATGGCGTCCAGTTCCATGCGGTCCTCCTGCAGTGAGTCACCTCCGGGCTCGATTGCGTCCCAGAGATTCCTCTCCCGCATCTTGATCTTCATTATCAACGCCCACTCGGTGTAGTTCTGCTTGGTGAGGAGCGGCCAATTCGCTGGCCCGACGCCGACCTCACGGATGACTCGCTGGATGACGACCTCGCCATCCTTCCCACCGCTGCCACTGGAGCCGTCCGTCTTCTTCCCCTTGGGAGCCGGAGAACCAGGAGGGGTGGGAGTGTCGTCGCCCACCATGAACACGAACTGGATGGCCGGATCACGATGCCAGCGGCGGTAGCGCGCCGCTATCGATTCCAGTCCCTCTCAACTGGCTCTGATCACCAATTGTTAGCTCTCAAACTCACCAGAAACTGAACACACAAACGTAGAAATTTTGGTGCTGCAAAAGGCAGCTTTTGTGTTATACTCTATATTGCTCAACTTAAATAGAGTGCTTACAAAGTAAAAGACCCGGTCATTTCTCCTACTTCGCGTGGTTAGCGCATCCATCCCTAAGCCACGTTGTCCATGACAGAGTCCAGATTCGTGGCGCTAATCTTGGCCACGACGCGCACGGGCGTCCACAGGTCGGAGCTCATGCGCGCATGCAGAACAGAACATGCAAACAGATAACTAACTAACAAGACAGGACTTATTCCAACATGTCTTTGGGTTCTAGAAGGATCAATGGTGATTATGGAAAAGGACGCCGGAGTCCGTGGCCACAGCCGAGGAGGACGACAACCACACGGCCACGGTCATGGTGGTCATCTTCGAGGCCGGCAGCCGCGACGCCCTCGAAGCACGGACGTCTCCGGTGAGCCCGTGCTCTGCTGCACGCCGGACATGGGGCGAGCTTGGTGTGTGCACCGAGGGAGCAGTGATGTACCGCGCGCGTGGAGCGGCACCGCCTGGCCCTAGGTGCTCTCGGGCCTCGGCGCCTTCCTCCCTGGCACCCTCGAGGCAACGTTCCCAGGCGAGACCGTCGCCGTGTCACGCACTGGCATGTACATCCTCCTCTTTGCTCACTACGACGCGCCGCCGCCTCGCTCGCCGGCGGGCAGGACCATCTGGAAGAACAGCAGTGGCGTTCGCCGCTCTCGGAGCGTGCTGCTTCTGAGTGCTGACCATGGACATGCCGCCATGGGCCACGGTGCGGTGACGTCAGCGCTGGCCAGCCTGAAGAGCGCCAGGGTGGCAGGCCTCGGTGCCGCGTTCTTCGCCGCAGCGGAGGGCCTCGATGTCACCGAGAACGTCAGAATGTCAGCGACCACTCGTCGTCGCCGGCGAGGAGGCTGTTCCTGGTGCTCTCCATGGGGTCCTGATTCCTGAACACGGTGTGTTCCAGCACTCGCCGGAGCTGGACACCTCGCCGGCGTTGAAGAACACGACGAGGCACACCACGAACACAACACGAAGGTTGGACACAGGATTTTGTGCGGGCTAAACTTCACCGCGTTTTCCCATCATCTTCTATTTACTAGTATCTTGGCACGTGCGACACGCACGTGCTATTAAAAAAATAAAATAAAAAAACAACCAGAGCTAAAATTTTTATTCAATATATAAAAAAATTATATATGTAGAGCTAAAATTCCACGCCGTCGTTCGTTGGGATGGGCACGGGGAAGGAGTACGCCGCCCATCTTGGGAGCGTTGTTTTCTACAGGAGAGATGAGAGAAAGGAGGAGAGCAATTAAGAGCCGGAGGAGAGAAATTAAGAGTCGGTACTGTTTTATTGGCTCAGATTCAGGGCGTAAATTTTTCTTGTTTTTACGGTAACTGAATAAATTTGGGTGGGCTCACCGGAGTTCGGCGGCGCTCCACCGACGCGTTAAATATTATTTAACGCCCACGGAGATGAATAGTAGTTACCTATATATATATACATATATATATATATATAAGTACATGAGAGGCAAGAGGGGAGTAGATATAATAGTATAGATTATTTTACTTTAATAATTCGAAAATTTATAATTGTCTTAATGTGTGACTGATTTGTGGAGACAAATAACGTCAACTTTAATGCCATCATGTATATGGTTTCTAATTTCTTCTCAAAAAATGTTATACAATTAAAAATGACTTGTTATTCTTATTAAATACCTTCAAGTGCTGACAGAGATCGTCTACTCCCTCCGTCCCATTATAAGTGCAACTTTTTACTTTTCAGTTTCACATTTGACCGTTCATCCTATTTAATTTTTCTGTAAAATATTATTTATTTATTAATAAATTAGTTTATCATCAAATAATTTTAACCAAATCATATGTGTTTTAACATTTGTAACAAAGATTTGAATAGGACGAATGATCAAGCATGAAGTCCAAAAGTTAAAAGTGACACTTATTTTGAGACAGAGGGACTATTCCCTTCCCTCCCCGGCCTACACGTGTCCCATCGCGAGGGCAGCGGGAAATGGGCGATGTGGTTTCATCAGCAAGGAGATTGTTGAGGCTTCACACCTCCTCGTGGGTCGTGACCTTCTGGATCGGTGTACGACCTCTTGTCGGGTTAGGATGAGGCGGGTTTTCTGCTTGCTGGAGAAGCAAAGGGAGGTGAGGGCCTCCCTCGTCTGCCAGCTTGTGCCTCTTCAAGCTTGCCAGATTCTTTGGTCCCCCAGGGGGATCTATCGTTCTGTTCTTCAACACTTTTCCTTTGACGTGGCAACATTAACCTTAATGTTCTTTTTAGAGCCCATCAGTGTGTATATCGTTTCTAGTAACATCAAATGTTGTTGTTGAGCTCATAGCATATGTCGTTTCTATTTTTTAAAGAAAGTTATACTCGGTAAAAATTCCTCCTCTCTTGCATAATTGGTTGTTTTGATTTGATGACGCATATGCATGGAAAGGATTGACTTTTGTTGGAAACATTGGTTCTAATTGGCATGCTTGATAGAGAGAATGATTGCGTTCTTGACCGTGATCTATTTGGCCCGCTGCTTGTTGGTCGTATGGATTATGTGTGTGTGTGGAGGGGGTGGCTGGTGCAAACTATTGAGGGTGAATTAAGTAGTGCTACTGCTAATTAGGTAGGATGATAAAAAAGATACAAAGAGAATAGAATGGTAGTCATGATTGGGGCTGGTGCATATAAGGCAGTGCGATAAAAAAAATAACCAAGCTGAAATTACGTGGGTACGCAAGCTGAAAATTAGACAGGAAAAATAAATAAATATCATACATAAAAGGTAGCCATGATTCACCGTGAACTACATATATATATATGTATATATACATATATGTATATATATATATATATGACACGTCTATTTGGCTCGTAGCTAGACAAATAATATTTAGCGCGTCGTCGGCGTCGGTCCAGACCTCCGACGAAGTAAATCAGCGACAAAATTACTCCGTTTTCGTCGGTAGGAGTAAAAATCGGATACGGCATGTTAGATTTGATCCGCGGTCATGTTTGTCGAAGCCTCGAAGGCCGCCCGCTGGTCGTCTTTGCCGCCGGTTGTAGACGTCGTGCTTTGCTGGACGTTCTTGGTTTACGTGCCTCCATCCTCGTCACCACGGCGGTGCCGCCGGTGCATGCATCATGGCTGGAGATGAGGACAAGAAGCTAATATAGCTCTACGCCGTGGCAGCACAAGAACGACAGGGTGCTAATCGACCTGAAATCGTAAATTAATATTTGTTCTTCCATCCGTTTTGCTTGTGTTTGCCTGCAGAACTGTAATCCCGTCGATTATGGACCGACGGCCAGCAGGTCACGCCGCCCTAGGACCCTAAAGCCTCTGTACGTACCGCCGCCCTGCATCAGATAAGGTCGGTCGGGCCAGGTAGCAGCACCGCCCATCGAGCGCATCACCGCCCTGAAGAAGAACGGCGCTGCGACGGTAAGATGAATAATTACATGCCGAGATAAGGATGGAAGATTCTCTGGTCGCAGCCTAATTTTCATTATCCTGCATGCAAATTGATCACCATGCATTCTTTAGAGATGATGCGTGATTGCCATCTCATTATTCTGCATGGAGAGTAATATTGCAGAGTTGCTGGTATCCAGTATCTAGCATTCAAACATAAGCCTTGCGTGTAGTTGCATGGTGCAAGGCGGGGGACTAAAAGCTTCACCGTGAGGTAGTAAAAGCTTCACGGATGGTGCAAGCAGGTGAGGGAGTAAAAGCAGATGGTGCAAGCAGGTGAGGGAGTAAAAGCAGATGGAGGTGATGATGCAATCAATTATGATTGATCTAAATTATGAAAAAAAAACCTCTAATTTGGGAGGAATCAAAAGGAGTAATATTCAAAAGTATGTAAAAAGGAGTAAAATTACTACTTGTTCTAAGCTTTACTTATTCTCTGGTTTCAGCATTATTATTGAGAGAAGTAATTTTCAAATATCTAGCATTCACATTGGCTGTAAAGAAGTAAATTTAAAATTTAGAGCAGAATTTTCAAAATGAAATTCTAATAATAATAAATTACTTTTATGGTGTAACCAGGAGTAATTATTCTATAATTATTAATATTACTTCCCAATACAACTAGCAGGCAAAACATCTCCTAATGTTTTTATTCTCAGTATTATATCTTCTATTTGAAGAGAGGATTTTTTTAATTCTATTGATTATTGCTCTATTTTTTTTATCAATAGGAGCTAGTAAGAAGTATTTTTCAAACATAAATAAGTAATTGTTCCAGATGAATATTTCTCTATAGTATTTGTCCTGGTTTTAGAAATAGAGTAGTAATTGGCCACTCTTATGTATAAAGAAATTAGGGAGTAGTTGGCCATAGATAGACACGAGTAATTGGCCACTCTTAGAAGTAGGAGTATTTTTGAGTTGAAGAAGAGTAAATTTTAAATGACAACAGCAATATTTATTTCCATCTGTCAGGAGTACTTTTTAGATGTCAAGATTATTTTCCACCTGACATGGAGTACTTTTTCAAATGACAAGAGTATTTTCAACTAACTGTAGGAGTATTTATTTTCAGCTGTCGGGAGTATTAATTTTTTTTCATTTGACCAGAGGAGTATTTTCATAAAATGATATGAGTAATTTTCAAGCAGAGTAATTTTTTATTCATTTTGTTTGCCGTGTGGAGTAATTAGTTATCAAAATAATAGTTGCACATGTAGTAATTTGGCGCAAATATTTTATAGAGTGAATGGACTTTTAGCCATCTGAAAGGATGCATGGATGCATCAATGCATCAAAGAGATTTCAGGCTGCGCGTAAAACTTTGCTGGGACGATGCATGGAAGGTTGCTTGACTCATATTTATATTTAGTATGAGATTAAGAGGTTTAATGGGCAATAAACATTTGCATGCATAGAGGGAGTGATTTCGGGGTCAACCTGCTGCATCATGCACGGAATGAATACAAACAGAGTAGTATTTTTAGTCACATTAGAGGAGTAATATTCAACATAGAAGTATATTTTAACATCATAGGAGTGATTCTGAATAGGAGTAATTTTCAATATTAGACTATTACGTATTTCAAAATTTTAGAGGGGTAATTTTCATTTTATATGAGTATTTCAATAACATTGGACGAGTAATATTACATATTAGATTAGAGTAATTTCCTAATATTTGAGGTATTTTTCCATATTTTAGTATTTTTAATTTGATGAGTGTTTAGTTTTAACACAATCTGGTACAAGTGATTAACAGATTCATCTGAACGAAAGCTACAACAGTAAATTCGAGAGACAAAAAAAACCAAAGTAAAATCAGTTCAGAGAACTCATCCAGTGCCATTTTCCGTTATCGAGTCTTGCAAAGGTGGATCACTGTGCTCTGAATCTCGCCACAGACTGGTGAGCAATCATGCCGATTCCAATTACCAATAGGGCATGTGATTCAAATTCTCAACCAAGGCTGTCAGAGTGATCGAGGAAGGGAAATGAGAAAAAGGAATCAACTAAATACAGGGTCTCATGCAGTGTTCTTGTATGAGCAGAGAGTAACAGAGAAAGGAAAACTTCCATCCCGCAGTGCTCACGTATTGAGTTCCTGTGTGCATCACCCCGGGTCTACCTGCAAACAGATAAGTCAATTCTACAGATATGAACATCGAATTGATGTGATATCACATGGTGAAATCCTCCCCCATGATTTAAGTCCCCAGGGAGCCCTCTTGCCTGCCAAGTTTGTGGAAGACCATGGCATTTGGGGCTTGTTCTCATATTATAAAAACAAAAAGAGTGTTCGCCAGGGAGGGACGATGGACACGGAAACGCCCTGCAATATCAGATGCGGGAATTGACTACCGATGTATCTGGACGCAATTGACTGCCGATTAATCAAATGGACAGGATTAAAATCCTACTCTCCCTTAGTCTTCTATAGGCATGCACAAGGAAAATCTGATATTTAGAATCGGAAAATCTGACATAGGGGGCTGATCTATAAAATTAATTTGAGAATGGAATTCGAAGGATGACTTGGCTCAAAGAAAAATCGTCCATTCCATCAGGTCCCGTTACGTGCTTCCAGCATAAAAGAAAAAAGAATTAGATCCGGATCAGATAGTGAGGCGTAAGTTTAGGAGAAGGGTGTGGAATCACTTGTTCCTATCGCCTATGGTCGTGCAGAAGTACCCATGCTGGCTGTTCTGATCTAGGCCCCCCTCAGGTGGATGTAGAGGAAGGTGAAGGGGAGCAGATGGCTCCAGACGCTGGAGGAAAGCTTTGGCCACCGGAGATGTGAGAGGAGGGGCAGCCACCGCCAGCCTCGCGTGCGCCGCCGACTAGTCGTCCGCATCTCGATCTGTCTCTCGTCAGGAGAGAGAAGGGAGAGAACGTCCGACGAGAGTGTGGTTTACATCAAATAAATGCCAAACGTTATTACTATTAAATTAATAAGGAGTAAATAGTGCACATTTTACGGTTTGGCGGGAGATATTTACATCACAGAACTGTGGCCGGAATTTTGCATCGCGGGCGGCGCTCCGCCGGCGCGTTGAATAATATTCAACGCGCCGGGTGTTGAATATACATTAGCTGTATATATATATATATTTCCATAGTGTAGATAGATATCTTATATTTATTTCCTTTCATATGCATCTGGATCACCTCCCATAAGAAACAAGCATGGTTCCCTTTCTATAGGCAGTCGAATCACCTGATTAATTGCTTGTCATTTAGAGTTCATATGTTAAGCTATACATATATTTTAGTAAGTACATATATGGAATAAAACATGTTCTGATTTTTTGAAGAAAAGTATCTGAAGTATCCTTAATACCTAATCTGGTGTTTTGTAGGATAACTCAATATCTGGTGCCTTCAAAATGAAAGTTCATGTTCTTGTTCATGTGTCAATGTTATTGTTCTTACTGCTTACTTAGCTTTGCTCAGCAAACCCACCATTGCAGGCATACATGAAGTTTCTTAATGAGGAAAACATATTTTTTTATTCAAGTTCAAGTTAAAATAACAAGGTTAATTCTTTTTTATTTGAAGAAGCAAAAATGATCATCACTACCAAGTCAACAAAAAATAAGTAAAGACCAACAATCATGTTATATGACATAAGGAAACAATCTTGTTATCAATCGCGTATTCAGTTTGCACATATACATAGAAACAATCGATTGGAAGAAGAGATGATAATGAAAAATAGATTAGATCGGGAATCTTTTAGCGCATACATATTACAAACATATTCAACCTTACTTATGATTATGACTACTGCACAACCGCAAAAAAACATACAAGGAGGTCACTCGGAATATAGATGAATGCCGATCTCTCTGAATAATCTTCTTAGCCTAATGGAAATTTTTTGCAGCTGCAGTGGCCCCTTGGCAAGGAGGACCCTGGTGCCCAAGCCATAGTTGTCCAGCTGAAGCTGAAGTCGTCCTCGACCACACCCAGTGTGGCTTCTTTGTCCTGGAAGCTCTGCATGTCGTAGAACTTGATGATGAAGCATCTATGGCCGTCACGCCTACATGCAAAACTCATATTATTAGCGTCGTGCATGCATGTGTTATTAGCATATGAATTAGCACTAACCTGCATAGTTCAATCATCTTCATCCTATCAACGTGATTGAAGAGTTCTCGGTTTCCTCAAAGCACCATACAAAATATTGAATATTAAAGTTAATAAATTTAAAATATTATATTAAAATATTAGACAAGTTCAAATTTTTAACGCACCTCTATCGTAATTTACACAAACCCTCGTCGCCACCATGTAGTTATTTTGCATTCCGTCCTCAATGAGCTTTCTAGTGAGCATTGGTGAAAAAACATAATTTCAAAACAATAGGAACGATATACACACGGACATGATGTTCTTCAAGCAGATTTCCCTAGTGACATATGGATCCAGTTAGCATTGGTGAGTCACCGGGCCAACGGTCACCAAAACAACAAATAAATCCACCTCGAATACACCATGTCAAGACCCTCTGCCAAAGTAAAAAAAACGGATAATACACCATTCTACCCATGTGATCATTGAAGAGAATTGGAGGCGAGGCGTGTGCTAGAGCTAGAGCTAGTAGGTGAGGCTTGTGCTAGTGCTATGCTAGCAATGGAGGGGCACGATGGAATTGAGGAGCGGCTAGGAGAGACACATATATAGGTGGCTTGGCCATTTTATTTGGTAGGCGAGGATTTCTTTAATTTTGACCATGGAGAGATTTATTTCTTTCGTTAGAGAGAGATCAGGGACAAGTGGAGTTTATTCCGTTTAATAGCATGTCTTTTATTTCCTATTAATAGCTCCTCCTTTAATTTTCTTTTCTTTCTTTTATTTCTTTATTGTGTTGAGATAAGGGGCTTTCCATTTTCTTTGCCACTGGGGTGGAGGTGGGAGGATGTTTCCTATTTTACTTCCGTTTTTGGGTGTATTTGTTAGTGAAAAAAAATAGATATGTTGAGGTGGGAGGGGAGGTTTTGAAGTAAGAAGGACGACCAAATCAATCTCCCCCCTCCCCTTTGGTCGTCCTAGGCCCACCGTTCAGATATGAAAAGTGGGCCCTTTGTGAGGGGTAAAGGGGTGTGTTTGTAGGTAAGAATTATCCTAAATTTATTCATTTCTTTGTAGTATAGATTGGAAGGTAAAACATGGGTCATCAGGCCACGATGCGCGCACGGCGCGCAACGCTCCACGCGAACTGTGCCATCCTACAGCTCGAAACGTGCCGTGAACGTCGCTCCACTAACCACCTACCAGCGCCAACGCACAAGTCGTGTCATGCGTGCTATCAACGCTCTCAAGATAGGCCTGAGCTCATGCAAAAACCAAATATAGATGACATGCTGTACAATGCATGGATGAAAACTTAAAACTAACTGAACGAGCCTGAGTTATGCAACACGGTGTTTGTGTACCGGATATTCAGCTCTGAATAAACTCAAGGTGAGTAGCTCAGAGGCATTTCAGAATGCTTTCTTCAGATTTCTTCAGTGAACACATCATAATTTCATATTGTAAATCCAATTCATCTAGGTGAGACGGATGACGACAAAGCTGGAGATGCACCGGAGATTAACCAATGCATTAACCATCGCGGTGGCCGTTTCGCTTGGCTAGATCACATTTGAGATAAACCCAAACAAACAACTTGGACTCTCCTCATTTTTGTGTAAGCAGAGTGTAAATTCAATCAGCAACTATTCCTATTGCGTCGCTCACTGCATTCAGATTTGAAGCTTTCAACACCTGTACTTAGCAAAGACAACCAAATTGAGCACTCCATAGGCTTAGCCTGAGCCCCGTCCTGTGGAACCATCAATCTTTCTCATTTTCCTTTGGATCTTTGCCTGCAATAAGCTCATCACTTTCATCATACCAGCTGTAAGCCTATGACTTTTATGCACCTGTCTCAGCTAGTGCTCTAAATATTCTTAGCTTAGGGTAAACGACGAAATAACATATTTCGTGTAATTGAGATATCTAGTGTGAGGAATCTCCAGCTAAATCCCGTTAATTAGATCATCTTCCATTGACCAATCTAATTAAAAGAACTTAACCTCGGTCGTCCTTGAGATGTGTCCCAAACAATGCCCAGGACGACAAACCTCACTAGCACAAGTTAAACATCTTCATCACACATAGCATTGCATACATAGAGTTCACCATACATAAAAGTGTTCAAGTCTTACAAACCAAGTTAAGTTTCTTGCATAAAGGAGAATAAGTTGCAGCGGAAGGTTTCAACATCGCTCTCCAATATATTACATAACAAAATAGATGAGTTCACTCTCATGCCACAAGTGACTCATTGACATAGGTAGACATGGGGCAGCTACCCCCAGCCCGCAGCTACCTCCTGCCCGCTCCCTTGTCGGCGGAGAGAAAGTACCCGAAGATGGGCTCCGAAGGCACCTCACCTGGAATCAACTTAATAGCAGCACCGTTAGTACATTTCGTATTAGCAGGACTTATCCCAAACATATACATTTGGTGGATGCAAGGGATTAATCAAGTTTTAATATCCAAGTACAAAATGGCAAACGGAATTTAATAAGTAAATAAGCAAAAGGCATAGCATATCTAATCTCTAAATCATATGCCAGTACAATTACATAAGTAAAGTGATCATGTAACATCAACCATGAGCTCAATCTTCCATAAGCCCTTCTCCGAAACTCTACGTAAAGTCAAAGTCAAATGAGCGTGCCATAACCAAGAGCGTGGCTATTGCAATAGATAAAAAAAAACCTGCAGGGGTGTACAACTTTTCCCACACGAGGCGCAAGACCAACGACCATACCCTCGGCCAACAATAAGTGTCAATTCATGCCATCAACCGTTCACATACCCACACCCAGCGATGAGAGGGTGGCCGGAGATGTATAGGGGCAACGGACGCATGCCATCTACCCCTCATCACAACCCGTATCAAACCGTCCCATAGCAAGGTCCGGCTTATGGTTACTTGGCTTGCCCATCCCATCCTAAGCATGTGGTTTGTACGAGGAGTGCTCAAGTTCCAAAGCGATACGCATCAGTCCTTAACCAATTCAAGCAAGCCTAACCAATTGAGTTCCACTCTCAGCATGGCCCTACATTACTTGCTCAATCTCGTCTCATATTCATGGTTGATCATCTTTAAAACTTTCCAACTATCCAAATATGATTAAGACAAGCCCTATGCCTCGCGAGAGGTGATGCCCTTGTCATCTCCCGACTTCTACCGGCTAAGCATGGATAAGCAAATTAGGTCGTCAAATCTAACAACCATACTCAGCTAAGGGTATTTCTAATCCCAAAGTTCATGACTAGTAGGTTCTACTCTACTCAATTCACATGAACTAGAAAAGGGTGGTTTATGCACAAATAATAAGTAATTTTCCATTCATAAACAGATTAGAAAAAGGGTGCCTACCTTGTTGCTGAAAGATAGCCTCCTCAACCACGGGATCCGGCACGGTCTCAAGCTCGGCGTCCTCCGATGTCTCGGTCTCTACATGAATCCAATGATGAAATGAGTGCATATGCCATGAATAAATTCAAAAGATGCATGAGAGCAACCATTTATCATGTTTGGAATATGCAAGATCATATGTACCGCTAAGTTGTAGTGCATGTACATACCCTATAGTGGTTAGGGTTGCTCAAGTATAAAAAGAAAATGTTGAAACTGTGTAGGAGCGGACGGTCCGGCCCTGGAGGGCAGTTGGTCCTCAGTTTAGGGGTTCAGTTGAGCAGAGCCTCTGGTGGAATTTGAACTGAGAGGCGGACAGTCCAGCCACGTCGGGCGGACGGTCCGCCGTTCGTTGGGTGAAGTGGCCGATTTCGGCTGAGCCTCTGGTGGTTTTGGGTGTAGAGGCGGACCGTCTGGGCCTCTCGGGCGGACGGTCCGGTTCGCAGCCGAGCGTCGCCGGCGAGGTCACCGGCGGCGATTCCGGTCGTTATTTTGGGTCCCGTTTGTTTCTAAAGGTTGCTAGGGACTCCTAGGCTTCATTTCAAGTGGTGGTTTTGACATGCATACGGTTTTCGAAGTTCTAGCTCATCCATGGTGATCTATTCACTAAGAACACCATAAACTCTAGTCCTAGAGCAATGGGGACTAGATCGGGGGAGGGAAAGGCTCACCGGTGAGGGCCGCAGGTTGGAGTAGAGCGGTGCTTGGGGCTCGGGCTTGGGGCTTCTTGCTTGAGCTTGGTGGAGATGAGCAATGGAGGGGGTAGGAGAAACTTGGGGGAGCTCCTTCTTCAAGCTTGAGGTGGGGAATGGCATCATGGAGGAGCGGCTCGACGACGTGGTGCTCCAGCGAAGCTCTGGTGAGGTCTCCGGCGAGCTCTTGGGTGCCTTCAATGGAGGAACCTTGGAGGCTCATCCATGGTGGAGAGAGGAGGAAGAAAGAGAGTGGAAAGGCGAAAATGGGGTGGAGAGAGAGCTGAGGGAGGAGCTCAGCTCGTGTAGGCAGGTGGCCTGACGGGTGGGACCGGCGGGGGTACGTGGCGAGCAAGCTCTACGCCACTGCCACGTAGGCGTCGCGCAAGGGCGGACCATCCGGCTCTTCCAAGCGGACCGTCCGCCGGTTGACAGAGAAAAGCCTAGGGGCTAAAATATTACTTAGTAAAATATTAAACTTGATTATGTGCTGATGATGCTTATGATGGTATGCTTAACTATAGATTATTTTAGGGTCGTTACATCTAGGTTACTAATAAAAAAATGCCTTGCAAGCCTCAGGGTTGTTTCCCGTCTTATTCAGTAGAAAACATAGTTGCTCTAACAGAGAAAATGACAGTAGAACCAATTGCCAACCATTCTGATCATCTGCAAAACCGCAATACGCGTGCAGATACACTTCAGGTTGATGGACGAGTACAACGAGCGGTGGCACGCGGCGTGGGTGATCCCGGCAGTGTGGCAGCTCATCTCCTTCTCACTCTATGCCATCTGCATCATCTAGGCGCCATCGCAAAGTTTGACGAGATAAGCTGATTAGCTGAAGCTTCAATGCATCACTGGCTACATCAGCTAGCTGTCCGTAGAGCAGCTCCTCCGAGGCTCAATTTGCAAATCCTGATAGACATATCCTTTGAGTTTGAAGCAAATCCTTCCATGATCCAAGCTCAAAGTAGTTGAGGCTCAATTTGCAAGATCAAGATCTGCCACATGCTGACATGCATATGAATAGGCGTCATGGTGGACGGCCTTGGCAACCTTGCCCTGGTGGAAGAAGATGCCATTGGCGATGCAGCAGTCCACCATGGTGGCCTTGATGTTGTGGCACGAGACAAAGGTCTTGTTTAGTTCCCGAACTTCCCACCAACTTTGCACACTGATAACCGTGCCCAATGTTTTCAAATCGTTTAATCGCTCCTAGTCACTGGGTACTGATCAGGTGATTAATCATGACTAGGCAATGATTAATCGTGATTAGTTCTGAGGTAGTCGACCAATCAATCTAGAACAATTTATAGCCTAGTCAATCACCTATAGAAGAGAAAAACACAAAGATGAGGAGTTGAGCACACACTTTGTTTGAGGCCAACATGTAATTTTCTTTTCTACCTTTCTTTGTCTTGAAATGAGAACATATGACTTACAAAGGCGCGTGAGAGCTAAAGGCGCAGTAGAGGCAGCGGGCAAGAGAAATTTTACTCTCCTGCTTGAGCAACCGGCGGTTGTGAATCGGGTAATCGGCTAGGTAAAAGGTGTGGCTGGGCTAAGGTGGGCTGAACTACTCAAACCCTACCCCAAATGAAAGTTCCAGACCTAGTCGTTTGACTAGGGTACCTCGACTAGTCGTGATTAATCACCGATTTGTTTCTTGATCGCTTGACTAGCCAATAAAATCGAATCGATTTACCTGATCGATGTCCAAAAAATGATTTGTCGATTAATCATTGACTAATCGTGATTAATCGAGCGATATGAAAACACTGACCGTGCCTCTCTCACAAAAAATTTCAACTTCCACCAACTTGGTACCAACTTGGCACCAAATTTTAGAACTAAACAAGCCCAAAGGTGCATAGGGGCGGTCGAGCCAGTTGATGCCGCCATCACCGTTGAAGAAAGACACCAACGACCAGATAGTATCGTCGTATCGAGGCAGTGGAAGAGGCCCATGGTCTCAAACTCGTCCACCCACTTTGGGCCACACGAGCATGAGCACCAGGACGGGTTGATGGTGTACACCGACAGGCCGGACTCGGCGAGACGGCAATCCACTATGGTACAGCGAGGCCGACGGGCCAACGGCAAGGTCGACTGGGCAGTTGTGAGGCATGAACGGAAGAGGAAAGACACGGCAAAAAAACAGAAGGCAAGTAGCAATGGCCACACACACAGGATGACTTGCAGCGGAGGCGCGGCAGTGGAAAAAGCGATCAACGATTTTGAACATGGAGATTCCAGCTTTACCTAGTCTGTTGGAGTGTACTAAAATGTAAGGAGAGAATCTTAGCTAAATGAATAAATAAATAAATAAATAAGAATATAGAGAATGAGTTTTGCCTAGTCTCTTGGAGATGCTCTTAGGGGGTGAGATACGTGTTCTTTTGGAGTTGCTCTAAGCCCATATTTTAGTACATCTCTCTTTTCAATTAGTGCCCTCCATATCTAAGATGGCTTACTGCCTAGCAATGCTTGTAAATGGGATTTTTTTATTTTTTACTTTTTTAGTGCCGTGATGAACTTTGATCATCCTGTCATTGTCCATGAGAGGAATCTACGCCGGAGGGGCTATAGTCATTATCCATCTGAGGAGGATGCAGATGGACCAGTGCCGCCGGCCCTGCTGGTTCCAAATTGTTGTTGCGGCGCGCCAGCATTGGTCAAACAATCTAGGCACCCAAAGATTACTGGACGAGCCTACTATAAATGTAGGTTGACATATGACATGGCAAGATATCCTTATGAGTCCCAGTCTTGTTGGTTTTTCAATGGATTGATGGCCCCGAGAAATTTGATCCTAAGATCCGGCTCTTCCCATATGAGAGTGCAAAGCTTGTTCCGTATCATGAGTTCCGGCATTGGATTTCTCCCCCACCGAACCCCCCCTCCAATACCCTCCAATAACCGTAGACGAGAGGATGGCCACTGCACGGAGGCGTATTAAGGATCCTCCACTCTTTCATTGTGGAGTCTGTGCTACCTTGGTGGTGCCTCCCTGTGGTGGTTCCCCTGACAATCGGCCAAAGTACTCCACATTCTTCCAGTGCTCGCTAAAGACACTGGTTAGTTTCCATCTGTATTCTTTGTGCATAATACTTATACCTATATGTTTTCATGCAGTTATATTATTTGCTCATAATCTTAAATTGACTAAACTTGCAGGATGGTTGGCCAGTGTGTCAGTTCAATGAGTACGTTCAGGGCATGCGTATGAGGCCGGCCAGGCTCCATGGCCGTGTACAAAGAATCCTGAAAAGAGATGCAAGTGTGGTACCTTGGCTGAGCGTGGTGTGGTTCCCTCGAAGCTTGGTTATGGATGGTACTGCGGCAACGTGTGAGTGATGTGGTATTTATGTTTGACTTATCTTTTGGAGTTGTGTGTTGCGCCTCTTATATTGATGCAAGTGATATTGTTTGCGCAGGAGGGTCGGACATGTGATTGAGAAGTTGATAGGTTCAGACGTTTGTGTCAACGAGACAAAGAAAGAGAAACAAGAGAACTAAGTGAAAAGACAAGGAAGAAGTATGATGTTCCATTGCCAGATGATGAGTTGCTATTTGGTACGATTCTTGAAGAGTATATCAAGGAGAAGGGGTGCAAGCCCCCTATTATCAAGTATTGGAGGCAGAACAGGATTTTGTATCCAAAGCCTCTATCCTAAGAGGAGAGGACTGAGAAGCGAAGGAAGTTGGAGAAGAAAAGGCACTTGGAGAGGTAAGTACATATAGGGCAAAAGAGGCACAACTCGAGGCTACGAGGGCTCTTGTTGGGGACTTGCCATCTAACATGGCATTTAGGAAGGGTGCTTTGGATAGGAGCACTGATGGAGTACTGATGGAGTCTTTGAGATGAGGAGGAATGCACAGAGGGAGACGGTGAGGTCTCCTGGGTCTGTTTTGCGAAAAGAAAAGGACAAGGGGAAGTCTAAGGGATTACGCGTGAGATTCGCACCAGTTGAGCCTACTTTAGCACAGGATGCGGTAAACAAGGGCCAGGGAGTGGTGGTTATCAGCTCAAATGAGGATGATGGTTGGGGTGACGATGAGGTACTCTCTAGTTGTGAGTCCAACTAGACGTATGGTCATATTTAATTTGTGTACTTTAATTTCTGCAATTTAATTTGTGTAATGGACATGTAACTGGATCTTCTAGTTTCATTTGTGTGATGAACCTGTTTGTGGAATATTGTATTCATGTCATTCGAACGCATTATTTTGAGACCAATTCCACAAGATGAGAACTCATGCATGATACAGAGTAATTGCATAGCGATGACATGCAGGATTCATGTTCTACCCATAGTAGTTGCGTCGCCCACTAACTCTGGCCCTGCCGCGCCGGGTGGGGTGGCGCGGCACGACCGAGCCTGCGCGTGGGCCCGGGGCGGAGGCGATTTGAAATCGGGCCTGTCGTGCCAGGTGGGGTGGCGTGGCAGGCCATGCAGCGGCTGGCCCACCACGCGCCACGCTGGCGGCTCCAGCCAGCATGGCAGCTTTGCCGCGCCACATGCACGGCGCGGCAGAGCATTCCTATTGCGCCAACTGCACTGGCGCGACCAAACTAGCTACCCGGTACAAATAAGCACCAGGCCGGTTATTATTATATTATTATTAAAAAAAGTAAAAAAGAATTCTGTAAATGGTGCTTATTTGGGTAGCAAAGTAGACTATTTTTCACGACCGTGCAGTCATAGACAGGGATTCTGTAATATTCTCCACACTTGGCGAGCAAGTAAGGCTAAATTGAACAACTCAAAGTCTCTCTAACAAAATCCTCCTATGTACGTTGGTTGAATCAATTTCTCCCATGCCACAATTTGCCTGATTTGGAAATTTGGAAGAAAATTCAGAAGTGTTGGTGGAGTTGTTCAAATGGTAAACGCAAAATAAGTAAAAAAAAATACAGTACTATAAAGTTGCCCCTCTTTAGTAAAACATCTTCATAGATCAATGGGCTTGTTTAGATGCATGCTAAAAAATTAGAACTTAGGGAAACATCTAAAAAATTAGATCTTTGCACTTGTGTTAGGTATTTAGATTTATTTGCTTGTTTTTTAGCAAACAGTGTTTAGATCCATTTGCAAATTTTGAAGTGGCCCCACACATATGGGTTGCAGCCATCGGCTCTAGGGGACGAGTAGGCTCACAAGGCTCACAGATAGGCTGATCTAATTTCAGTGGGGCCTACATATTTGGCCTAACGATGTCTCTTGATAGGCTGATCTAAATTTTTATATGTGTTTAGATAAAGTTGAGCTACATTTTTAGCTTTTTACACTCCAACTAACAAGCCCCATATGGCCCAGATATTTGAGAGGGAAGGAAAGATGGCCGGCCCGTAATGGAGGCGGCCACCTTGGGCCTCATCAGCCTGTATGAAGCCGTGCAGAAAAGGTAAAAAATATGGCCCGGCCCGACCACGGCCAGCACCGATAAAGTGCCTGGCTCGGAACCGTCCGATTGTTTCCTGAAACCCTAGCTCCAGTCTTCCCCTTTCACTTTCCCTTTCGATTACGGCGGCGGCGTCCTCCATCGCATCTCGCCCCCCATGGCTATGGCTAGCATCTCGCCCTCCGATTGCGTCCTCCTCCATGCCAATGGCTTCTCCGGCACTTTCTTCCACCGGAACGCCACCACCGCCACGTCTTTCACCAGTGAGGGTTGCAGCATCGTGGTATCCTTGAGCTGCCCCGAGCGTCCGCTGCTCCCCACAATTCTCTTTGTGCAATGCTCTGGCGTCGACTTCTCCAACGAGCCCCCACGCATCGTCCGCGCCGTGGAAGACACCATCCTCTTCAGCGTCCCCATCGGCCGTCGAACAGATGCCTCACCGTGCAAGTACGACTACTACATCTACCGGGTCGGGGACATTCCGACGCTTCAGCTGCTGCCGCCCCCGCTTGACAACTTCATAGACGAGGATGCAGGCCTCCTTCGCCACGGGGATGACGACTTCATGGTGGCCGCGTTGATCTCTACAAGCAAATTTGACCTCTACGAGCTCCACCGCTTCGACTCCAGGACTGGGACATGGAGCCAAGTAGTGGCTCGATTGGTGGAGCCGCAGGTCTCGTTCCCCTTCATCATGTCTCTAAACTCAAGCCGGCTTGGTTACCATCTCACGTCCACTGTAATCAACATCGGAGGCGAAGGCGGCAGGATGGGCTGGGTCGATCTCTGGCGTGGCATCCTCATCTGTGACGTGCTCGAGTCAAATCCTAAGATCCGTGGCGTGCCCCTGCCGTTGCCCATGGACCTGCTGGCATGCAACAATGGTCTGGGAGCTGAATTAGGAGGCTGCGCAAGGCCCCTCCGCGGGATTGCCGTCGTCAATGAATGCCTCAGGTTTGTTCATTTGGAAGCCATCCTCACCACCTCCAGGACTACTCTGCCTACTGATAGCAGCGACGATTACAAAGAAATAGCCGTTCCTGACCCGGTGATGTCTGACTGGGTGATCCATACATGGAGCAACTCCAAGATGACTAGCTCCTGGAAGGACTGGATCAAGGACTGCAGTGCCAGAGCGTCAGACACCATGATCCCCAGCAAGGTCAAGTCAAAGATGATCAACTCCGGACTGCTCTCACCTGAAGGAGCAAATCCGGTGCGACGCTTGCAGAACCTCATGGTGTCACACCCAGCTCTTGGCATTGATGATGGTGTCGTTTACTTGCTGGCCAGACTCAGATTCCAGGACCCCAAGGCATTTGTTATCTCTCTTGACATCGGGAAGAATGTTCTGCTAGGCTCAGCCGAGTTCGCTACTGAAAAGAAACAAGGTGCTGGCATTATGTATTTCCCAAGTAACATCTCAAAGTATGTCGACCCAAAGGCTAGGGTACTTCCTATCCTCAAAGGTACGCCTCAAATTAAGTGCTGCAGCTGCAGATTAATCCTGCTACAAGATATGGGATTGGGTCAACAAAGATAAGCCCTAAATTAATGAGAATACCTGATCACTGAACCATAGCCACTGTCAGTCCACTGTGTGCTTCAGTTATCTTGCATTGATTCAGTATGCCCATTGTTTCTTTTTTTACTTTTTCTTCACCTTGGCTGTTAATACGCTGTAATTAGTTCATTTAGTTTCTGTATATTGCAATTATAGATTGGGGGAGAAAAAGGGTAGAAAGATAACCAGGATCATCTCATCAGCCGGAGGTTAGTGGATATGGCCTTAGATCTAGGAGATTAGGGATTGGTGTAGGTATAGTTAAAACGGGATTCAGTGTTGGACCTAAAACACGCCTGTGGCACATTGCCTAGCTGGTAAAATCAATGTTACTATTACTAATCGTGGGTTATAGAGTTTAGCAGAGTGCTTCCAGAAAAGCTACAAGTGTTATAGCTAGCATGCAAAAAAAAATTAGCTAAATTTAGGTTCAAACATTAGTAACTGGAAAATTTGTCTGCAGCACACTGGGTTCAAAAAACTGTCTGCAGGACATTTTTTTTTGTCTGTAGCACACCGCCTCATGTGCTGCAACAAAAATTCTTAGTAATTTCAGGAATTTCAGTTCGTAATTTCAAGTGCTCCAGACATGATTGCAAACATAAGTAAACATAAAAAATGAGCCACATCTCACAAGATAAGTTATAGCTTGGTAGTCTCGTAGTTCATAAATCACAGGTATATAAGTTCATAACTTAGTCATAGCAGAGTTACTGGCACTAAGCTATTGAATTTAGCGGTGCTATTTCACACTAGCGGGGTTTGTGGTAATATCTGCAATATTGCAGCGGCACTTGTCTCAAGAAGCTATAGTGGGCTATACGCAATAGCGGGCTATTTGCAACACGTGAAATCATTCACTCTGCACCTACTGGTGGATTTGTGCACCGGTAGACCAGTACCAATCCCAGTGAAGTTTGAGTTTGATTAGCGTCCCTGTTAGTCCTGTTAGTTAGAACAGCAACAGATACCTTGTATTTCAAATAGTCATTGGTGAAACCGCGGCACCATACCTGAACTTGTAGGTAGATTTTTTATGTCCTACAAGCGTTGGTTGTGTTGCCATCCTACTGAGATACCTTTTGTTGGTGATTTGGCATTTAAAGTTTTTCCTTTTTTATTATATAAATATATAGTCAACCTGAGTTTTGCTAGCAGATGCGATGAGACCAAGGTAAAGAAGGATCAAGTATTAAACTATTTATGCTGTCTGACTGTTGCAGGTAATGAAGATAGCTCGGAGGAGTCGAGCCTGGGTGAAGGCACTGAATCTGTTGAGTTTCCTAGTTTATATGTTTGTTACAGTCTCTTTTAGATTGCTGGTGCATCTGTTGGCTAGCTCGACTTGGATGTGAGCTCGTTTGTAATAGGATCGGGATCTTTAGAGTGCTCGATCTGGTCCCATGTCGATTGTGATACGAGTACTATATCTGCTATGTTGGTCTTGATGGTACTTGGGCCATGTTTGTTTACCCTCAACATTATATAACCTAGCTATTAAGCTGTGGCCTGTTTGGTGTTCTAGATTATTGGTAGTCTTATTCTGCATCTGCCTTTCAGAGCTTTATGCTCCCTTTATCCCGTTCAAGTACGTACTGAATTCTATGGTGTGTCGCCTCTGGCTGTAGAAAATAGTTTTTATGGAAGACTTTTTTGCACTAGTAGGGTGGGAAAATAAATTGAATTACTAATACAATAAACAACCACGAAGCTAGGTCACACCATGAGTGATTTTAGTTGACTAGTCCAAATCCAATAATCTCTTCAACACACGCAACATATCATGTGCCTTGATGTACACCGCGGAATTATCATTTTTTTGTCTGTAATACATACAACCAATTGAAGATTCATACATAATCTTTAGGTATTGTAAACAATATTTTCAACATTGGAATGACTGGAGTAAGCCATGACCATAACCAAAGTGTTTGGTATAGTCGGGTAAGATAGTTATTAAAAGATCAATTGACTCCTCGATCCGAAGTAGACTTCTGAACCTAATGACTATGAACTATGTGAAGGGGGTCAAGGAGTGTCTAGAATTATATAGATAATGTATATAGGAGAGTATGCATCATGATAACGAAACAAATAAACATATATCTCAGGACAAATAACAAGCATATGTTTCTTTGTAGATTTGATATACAATCTCCTTTATTGCTTCACTTTCTTCTAATTTCCACTTGAAATTGTTTGACACAACGGTTCTATTTGGAAGACTTAGATGTCGCCCATTTCAAAAAAAAAAAAATGACAGTCTTGTCACAAGCATGCACAAGACACGCTCGTGTATACTACGTAAATGAAATCCTTATTTGATTTTATCATAAAACGTGGGTTATTCTATGCAATCTATCATTTCCAAACAATTTGATGTACCATAAAAGCGTCTGTAAACAGCAAAGTGCTGCCAACATTTCTTAGTCATCTATGTTTTCGTGAACAACACAAACTCAAGTGTCCAATGGTCTGAACTCCACGTAGATGCCTGTAGCAACATCATCAACCAACTGGCCACTTAAATTAAAATATATGTGATAGAATCCCTCAATCAATCATGTGGCAGCTTGTAATTCAATTTTCATACACAAATACACAGATCTATATCAATTTTTCATCACCAAATAGCTTCAATGGAAAGAATATCAAATTTTCATCACCAAACAGCTTGTAATATACAGAAAGTTGGGTACCATGACATCCCGTTGATTGAGTAATAGTTATATGTTCTCACAAAATCTTGTAGCATATTTTACTGATGTAATAGTTGGCCATAGTAATGGAAATACTTCTTTGCTGATGATGCCTCAATTTTTGTATTAAATATGAATTTCCAAGCAATCATTGACCTATTCTCCAACAGCTCACCTGTCATATACAAATTGGAATTTCCAAGCAATTATTGATCCATTAGCTCACCTGTCATATAAGCACCAATAAGCATTTTTTAATAAAAAAAAGAAAGGGGAAGTGTTAATTTTGTTGCATTCGTGTTAGCATAAGTTACACGATCAACATATCTGCTCTATGTTTATCTTTGTTTAAATGCTCTGCTGGTGCAGAGTGTTCTTGCAACTTCTCCCAAATAAAATTTTGAAATATGCACAGGTTAATCTAATGTTATGACTTATGAACGACAGTTACTCTCTTCATGCGCTGGCTGTGCAGATACAAAGTAAACATATGCACGTTCTGGAAATGACCAAGAAGATAACTTATCATCATGAAGGTATAATTCTAGTACATATGGAAACAAAATTCTTCTGATATTTCACATGTGAAACCACACTTATATTAGTGCAAGTCAGTATGATAGCATTTACTCAGAAATGCACTTGAGCTATGGGCATTAGTTTCACACTTACATAGAGTGGATATGGGAGATACAATCAGTGCTATGTATGTGGACACTAAAATTAAAAGTAACATCAAGGTAATGTCTCATAAAAATGCAAAAGAACATACTGCTGAAATTATCTAAAAGAATCATGAAAGGAAAAACCAGTTTTTTCCACTAATAACTTGTTTTCCATCATTGGAAAGCTAAAGTGAAGGCTTTGCTATCAGCCAAGTAGCCAGGGACTACAAAAGTGCCTAGAAACATCAAGTTATCTTCAGCTCAGCAGAACCACACATTTTACTATACTGGATTGAGTTAAAAATGGCATGTATGACCATTAAGTTTCTTAACAGCAGCTGTAGAAAATGATTTTAAAATGAATTAAAGGGTTAGAAAATACTCGAGAGAGATAAATCTTATAACCTCGGCCAGCTTTAGAAAAATTCGAAACTGTATCAACGTGTGAGGAGCGCTACCATAGCTTCCTATATGATTTTTGGATAGACTCAACAGGTATGCCTCAATATTGTATTCACAGAAAATGAAGTGTTAGCACTTAAGGAATATAAACATTATTCAGATCAAGAAAAAAAGGATCCATTACTAAAAAGGGTCAAAAGAATTTGTACATCTAGCATCATGCAGACAAACAGGAAAGCAATATGGTATGCACTAACCTTTGCCGAAGCAACGCGTTTATACTGATTGGCATTTTGCTGCACAATCCTGCGATGCGTCTGAATCCAGTCATCACCAAGTATATCTTTTGTTTCTGGTCTGAGGCAACATAATCGATAATTAAAAGAACAGTTTGTCAAACATATCTGCGAACAGATCTAACCATATAGTGGGGGTTGTTCATAAGAAATAAGTCAATGCAGGATCCTTGTACTGTATAGACTTTCCATCCAGGTTATTATGTAGAGCCTGCATTATCCTTTTGGTAACAGCGGCAAGCTGAGATTCTGCCTCAGTGCCACTATCAAATTCTTGAAATAGTAGCTTTATTGTTGACTGATAACTGTTCAAATGAGAGCAATGTCTATTACACATGCTATTTCAGGAAACAATAAATAGACAGGACATTGCTTGATGAGCAAAATGAACAAACAAATATAAACAACTACTCGTACAGTCTTTGTATAGGCATTGCAGCATAAAGGTAAGAAAAACTTTCCTGATTCAAATTTCTGCAAAATTTGACATAACTAATCACATAGCTAGTCAAAGGATGGACTGTTCCATCCTGAACAATAGATTTTGAAGCATCTTTTTTCAACTGCCTCAAAATCTGCAAATGTTTCCTGAGCAGTCTGTGCCAAGCGCTTTGTTAAGCTGGCTGCAGCTTCCCGCATCTCAGTGCAAGGTTTTCCTTCAAACATTTCCTCAATCAGATAAAACAAAAGGTTCAAATAAAGCTATTGTCATAATACTTTTAAGCATATCATCATTGAAATCAAATATTTTAAAATCACAACATAATTTGCACAAGCTAATTCAACAAGTAGAAAAGTCTGTCAAATATGGAGAGGCAGAAAGGATGTGAAGGGAGGACATTGCTTGATAGCTTGGCCTAAGGTGACTCGGCCTCTGGAATTAGGAGGGCTTGGTATATCAAACTTGCAGCAACTAGGGTGGGCTCATAGAATGAGGTGGCTTTGGTTACAGAAAACTGAACCAGACAAGGATGAACTGAAAACTTGGGACTTGGCTGGGGCTCGAGAAATTTCTCATCTCCTTGCCCTGCAGCACAACGATTAGCCTAGTAGGACTCCTAGGTCAGGGGTTTGTTTCCTTAGAAAGCTGTAATATAGTTTAAGTGTGTGAGGAGGGTTTTTTTGCTGGTTTTTTTACCTTAGAAACAAAAAACCTTTGTACTGGTCACTGGGTGCTACACCCTTATTTCTTCTTTATATATTGATACGTAGCTCTCCTGCGTGTTCGAGAAAAAAAAAAATGGCCTCTATAAATTGATTCCAGAATACCTCCTGTTGAAGTTCACACATTACTTCATATATATATATGTCAAGCATTCCAAACATCTTTTCATGGGATCTTTTATGTTTAGCACCATCATATCCAAAGCTGGAAAGAGTTATAACAATATTTGCTGTCAGTTCAGCAAAACAATGGCCCTTGTTAAAGTTGACGCCATAAAAAATCTGATCACAGATTTGTCTTTCCCCTGCTAGTAGTAATTTGACTTGTTTGAAAAGCACAACATTGTTAGCTTGATGCTGAAATGGGCAAACACAACATGAGTACATTTTAAGAAGGATCCTAACCACAATTCACATGAAGTGTATACAATTTCCAATTTCAGCCTCCAGAGCCTCCCATTGCATTTTTTTTAACATTATCTTTAATAAGCTTTTCCACTTCTCACGCATGGCAAAGTTTTCGATCTTTATAGTACAGATTTGTTGAGATCAAAAGAAGAATGCCATGAGAGTGGTAACTCTGAACAGTTGCTAAAGATGTAGACAGCAGACACGTGCAGAGGCTGTCTCCCTTGTGTTCTACAATGATTAATAGCTAATTAGCAAGATAAAGTCTAAAAATATTGTGAACAATAGATGCACCATATGATATCAATCGATGACCTCAGTATCACAGTACGCCTATGCCACATGTTAGAAAGCTCCAAAAAAGGATTTGAAGCTTGGAAATCCTTTAATTGGCAGGTTTATAGGATAAAATAGTATCCCAAGGTTCTAACATTATTAACAGCTATTTCACTTCACATATTATGCCAAAAAACATTTATTAAATATGTTTCCTTCAAATGATCTCACAAGCTCTATTTTCGTACTTCACATTACATTGACAATAGAAGGAATACTTTAACTTCAGTCATTGTCTAAAATTCTGAAAATCAGATATACACATTGCCAACGACTGAGCACAACTGCATTTTGCATCATGAAAGAGCAAAATGCATAACTGGAAACGCTCAAACTAGTAGCTCTTGTACTCATGATTACCTTTTCTTCAAAATCTTTTCAACAAAGTAAAAAAGAGACACGGTTTAAACAAAAGCTGCAAGACATATATGCAATAGAAAAGATACAGTAGAACCAATCGATACAGTTAGAACTTCACATACGAATGTAACAAAGTATCTAAAACTGGAATTGCATCCTGCCCCACCACCCCTAGCATGCACGGACAGTCAAAGATCATAATTTGCACTTGTTAACGTCCATATGAAATCAATTTACATGTACTTCATTTCATTTATGGCAACAGGGAATTTAGAACAAGTAATCAAAATTCAGAAATATGTGGTATACTAATACCTATCTCATGCCTTATAATTTTTGACAAGTTGGTTAGTCTGGTTGACAATTGAGAAATGTGCATCAAGAAGAATGAGCAGCGAATAGGAAGACAACCTAAATCAAGAAGGTAGGGAAAAAATGTCGTGAGGAGCACAATGACTTTGAAGAAGTAGACAACCTCGACAAAGTGACCTGGGGCCAGAGGTCGGCAAACAGCCCCGGAAGAAATGAACCTCGACAAAAATCACCAGCTTTCTTACAGGACCAAGCATTGCATTAGAAGAGAAAAAAAATCTTATCGACTAAGATAAACAAAATCACCAGGTTTCCTACAGAAACAAGCATCATGGTGGAAAAATCTAATCCCATCGAGTAAGACCAAATTATGCACTCACACATGTTTCATTGAACATAATAGAATCAAATTTGAAGCTGCCAAAGCAAGCAGAGCACTAACAGATCAAATGCTATACTGGAAACAGCGCTAGTGCATTAATGTTGGGTCACATGGTGCGGATTGGCTGCTTCCGTGATATCTTCTCAAACGCTTGTAAGCACTGCATATACGCAACGGAAAGATCAGATCAACCTCAGGGAAATTTCATTGTTGATCAGGTCACAAGAGCATTTGTCGTGACCTGCTCAGTGACATCTAGGTAAGGTACTCGATGGTGAATTGGTGATTGGTGAGGAGCCGATAGCAGAGGACAGGGAGGAGGCCCAGGCGGATGACGGCGTCGGCTGCGCACGGCATGGCGTCGTAGAGGTACGTGTGGGGGCAGTCGGGCAGAGTAGTAGCAGACCATACCTTGGACTCCGCGGCCTACGCCTCGCGCTGACTTCCGCTGTCACTGCTTCACGCCACCTTCGGGAAGAGGTTCCGGCGCCGGGAGTGAAGCCACGCAAGAAAGGGGCCGCGGTCGCCGGGAGTGGAGCCGCTCTGGAAATGGGCCACGTCCGAGACCGCGCTCGACCGCCAAGTCCGCACGAAGCCGCGCAGCAGCCGGAGCCGAGGCCGCCTGCTTCGTGCGCGCAGCACAGGGAGCCGATGTGCCCGCCTGGGTCCCGCGCGCCGCGCCGCGCCACGCCGCCAGGTCCGAGAGAGGAGGCGCTGTCGTAGGGGGCCCTCCGCCTCTGCGCACACAAGACACGACGAGGAGCGGGTCGGCGCCAGCGCGCGGGGGGCGGGGCGAGGAGGAGGGCCCGGCCACCGCGGCCAACGACGACGCCGTCGCCATGGGGTTGGTGGTGCGGGGCCGGCGAGTGGGATCGAAAAGCGACGGGACGTGGTTTGGAAGGGAAAGGGAGGATCGAGGGGATATTTAACTTTTTATCATCACAGCCGATCGCCACTCCTGATATCACTTCCAAATGACAATACATCTATACCAGTGGAGAGAGGAAACCTATATGTTTTACCACTATCGCTGATGTATCATGCCAACAGTCCAATCTAGCATGGATCCCGGTCACCAAATGATTTGGAAATGACTCCCTTGTCCCTGGAGCCATATTCCCAGCAGCATACATATTTACCACACACAATTTGCACACTATATAGCACACACAATTCTGTTGAATAAAAACATAATTTGCACCCTACTAACCACACACAATTTATACACATGCATTGACTTTAAATCCACTTGCATAAATTCTATTGGGCCAAATAAAATGAACACGTACAAATCAACCACATAAATAACCCCCAAGGCGAGATCAACACAATTCCGATTCCAGAACCAGCTCCGCAAAAAGATCCATCAAAAAACAAAGTTCATGGAGCAACTTCTACTAATCCAATCTCTGGACCACAATGATGAGTGACAAAATCGGCCAAAACTTGCCCTTTGACTGCTTTCAACGATTCAAAGCGTAAATCAAACTCTGAAAGAGCCAAAATCCACTTTCCGAATCTACCAATTAAAATCGGCAGTGACAGCATGTATTTTATAATATCATCTTTACTAACAACTATACACTCAGCCGATAGTAAATAATGTCTGAGCTTGGTACATGAAAAGTATAGACACAAGCATAGCTTTTCAACCGGAGAATACCTTGTTTCTGCATCCAAAAGCCTTCTACTTACAAAGTAGATAACACGCTCTTTTCCTTCAAATTCTTGAATAAGGGCCGATCCGATAGAAGAATCATCAGCCGATAAATATAACTTAAACGGCTTATTTTTCTGAGGAGGAACTAAAACAGGAGGAGACACAAAATATCTCTTAATCCGATCCAAAGCTTCTTCCTGCTCTTTTCCCCAAACAAACTCCTGATCGGCCTTTAATTTCAATAAAGGTGTAAACGGCTTAATCCTCCCAGAGAGATTAGAAATAAATCTCCTAATAAAATTAATCTTGCCGATCAATGATCGAAGTTTAGTCTTATTTTCCGGAGCCACAATTTTATTGATAGAACCTATCAAGGTTTGACTGATCTCAATTCCTCTTTCGTGAACCATAAATCCCAAAAATTGACCAGCAGAAACCCCAAATGCACACTTCATAGGATTCATCTTCAAGCCATGTCTTCTTGTGCACTCTAGCGTCTTGCGTAAATCGGCTAAATGTTATCTATAGCTTTCCGATTTAACAACCATATCATCAATATAAATTTCAACAATCTTGCCGATAAGTTTATGAAAAATATTATTCATAGCACGTTGATATGTAGCTCCAGCATTTTTCAAGCCAAAAGTCATGACCACCCACTCATATAAACCAACATGCCCCGGACATCGAAAAGCAGTCTTATGAATGTCTTCTTTAGCCATAAAAATCTGATTATAACCAGCATTACCGTCCATGAAGCTTATAATTTGTGTCCTGCTGCAGCATCAACTAATAAATCAGCAATAGGCATCGGATATCCATCCATCGGAGTCGCCTTATTAAGATTCCTGAAATCAATACAAACACGCAATTTTCCATTCTTCTTATATACAAGAACCACATTAGAAATCCACTCAACATATCGGCATTGCCTAATGAATTTTGCTTCAATCAACTTAGTAATCTCGGTCTTTATGTCAGGTAATATTTTAGGATCACATCGTCGAGAATCTTGCTGATGTGGCCGATATCCTGGCTTTATAGGTAACCGATGTTCAACAATAGATCGGTCTAAACCCGGCATTTCATAGTATTCCCAAGCAAAACAATCTTTAAATTCTTTTAACAAAGAAGTCAATTCTCTTTTGTACTCATGATCTAATTTTACGCTAATAAACGTCGGCCTTGGTTTATCACCGTCCCCTAAATCTATTTTATCTAGTACATCGGCCGACGTGAAACCATATCCTAGTTTCCCTTCATCTTCTTGAAGAAATTCATCCATCAGGACGACTCTTCTGAGCCGACTGCTTGGATCGGCTGTAGACCGAAATCGGCTACTCTGAGGAATTCAGTATCCAAAGCTCTTCCTGATATACACATCACTTGTTCATAATTCCATGGCTGCGCTTCTGCAATGGCTATGCTGTATGATGCATCTTCTTTGACAACTTCTACTGTATCCTCAATCCATTGAACCAAACATTGATGGATGGTTGATGGAATGCAACAATTAGCATGGATCCAATCTCTCCCCAGCAACAGGTTATATGATCCTTTGCCATTGACTATGAAGAAAGTAGTGGGCAAAGTCTTACTTCCAATAGTCAACTCCACGCATAGTGCCCCCCGAGCCAGAGAAATCTTTCCTTCATAATCTTTCAGCATCATATCCGTCTTTATCAGATCATCTTCACTTTTGCCGATCTTGCGAAAAACAGCATATGGCATCAGATTAACAGCTGCTCCACCATCAACCATCATCCTGGTCATTGGCCTACCATCAACATGTCCCTTCAGAAACAAAGGCTTCAAGTGAACCCGCTCTTTTTCTTCTGGTTTCTCAAAAGTCGCTTGCATTGGTTCTAAATTTAATTGAGTCATTGCTTCTTCAATCTCAAAATCTTCTTCATCACTAGCCGATGCCATGAATTCCCTTGGTAACATGAAAACCATGTTAACATCGGCTGCATTATCATCTTGAGCGCGTTGTTTAGGACGCCATACTTTAGATGACACATTTTTGCTCCTCAAAAGCTGGCGCGACTTTTCTCCTTGAATTTCATCAAATCGGAGTCTTTGCAACCTCCTTTTCTGTGATTTTGTAACTCCATCTGGGCACCACCTTGGTTGAGGTATTTTAGCTTCTCGATGGATATTCCGATCCCGATTTGGCAAAGGTTCTTCATCAGAAACCAAATTATTAGCACGTTCTTCTAATTCTTTGCTCATAATCGGTTTATTTCCCAACCTATCATATACATTCTGCCTACCTCCGATTCTTTCATGAACTGGAGTACGCCGATATTCTTCATCTCTATCCCGAATAATCGGCCGACGCTCCCTATCTTCAAATCGAGGCCTTTTGAATGACATATCCCTTCCATAGCCTTCATTGCACTCTGGGCAATCATCTGGAGATGGCAACTTGATTCCCTCTTCCCAGCAGTAAACGAAAAAAGGACATCTCCAATGATCCTCATTCCGATACATCCTTTCCTCTTGCTGCCTTGTTCTCTCTTGCTGACATTGATATTTCTTGATCAACCCTTGAGAAGTAACATGTCTTTGAGGGTTTCTGGGATAATCATTTTTCTCCATCTTTCCTTTATCCTTTAAGTCAGAAGCAGAAATTTGCACTCTACGATCAACAGCGCCTTTTTCTTTTGCAAATTCCGATGTCAAAAGCTTCGTCTGCAAAGCATTTCCCTTAACTGGCTCTACCATATTCACTGGGAAAGGATGCCCATCAATCTTCATCGTCTTGAGTGGTTTAGAAGGAATCTCAAATCGCAACTTTCCTTGCTCAATCGCCGATTGGATTTGGTTTCTGAAAACCTTGCAGTCATTGGTATTATGAGAAGTAGCATTATGCCATTTGCAATATGTCATTTTCCCGAGCTCTTCTGCAGATGGAAGACTGTGATTGGCCGATAATTTGATCATCCCTTCTTTAAGCAATAAATCAAAAATCTTATCAGTCTTGGTAACATCAAAACCAAATCTTTCTGGTTCCTTCTTACCAAATGGACAAGCAATCGGCTTCTTATTTTTTACCCATTCTATCAAGCCGATTTCTTTATCTTCATCGTAATCGGAATCGGAATCAGAACTATACCCAAGGTAATTTATCTTCTTATGATAAGGTCGCTTCTGCTCATACATCCGATTCTCGTGCCTTGACATTCTTTGCACAATATGGCTTAAGCTTTCGAACTCCTGAGCATCATACTTCTCTTTGAAATAAGGAAATAAACAATCAAAAGCCAACTATGCTAATTGGGAATCTGTCAAGTTCAATCCATAGCATCTATTTTTTGTCTCCGTGATTCTCTGAATGAAGTTTGCTACTGACTCATCATTCCTTTGCTTCAAGCTTGTCAAATCAGTAATAGTCTTCTCTTGAACACCAGCAAAGAAATATTGATGAAATTGTTTTTCTAGGTCAGACCAGTAAATAATTGAATTTGCTGGCAATGTCATAAACCATGAAAAAGCTAGTCCAGATAAAGAGCTTGAAAATAATCGGACCCTCAACGCATCGGTAGCAGTAGCCTCTCCACATTGCACCAGAAATATATTGATATGCTCAATAGTGGAAATATCATCATTACTAGAAAACTTGGTAAAATCAGGGATCTTGTAACGATGAGGATAAGGTAGCAAATCATAAGCAGGTGGATAGGGAGTTCTATGCATCACGTGTTGAGTCTTAGGCTTCAATCCAAACTGGTTTTGCATAATTTCAGCTATCTGGGCTGCCCAATCCACTTGATTTGCTCCCTGTGCTATTTCTTGTACTGGTTGATGCGCTCTCTCTATCTCTTGACTTGGCTGAATCGGCCTTACAAATCCCGTTGGTGCCGATTCATTTTGTCTAGATGGCTCTGGTTGACGAATCATGTCCTGAAGATATATTTTGATTGGACATCTGACCTTGGCCTTGATGTTGGGTATTGCGATAAACCTCCATAGCTGACGTAGTACCATGTGGCTCTGACTGAATCGGCATATTCATATTAGGCGCTCTTACCGATTCTAGTCTTGGAGTCCATATTTGATGTATGATTCCCTTTTCATCAACTAAAACCCAATTAACTCCATCAGTATGTGGTACCCATGCCATCTTTGGCTCCTCAGGTTGAGCCTTCTGATTTGATTTAGGAGAAGTCACGAAATATTCAGGAGGCATTCCTATCCCAGATTTAGGATCATATCCTTTGAAAAAGTCGCCTCCCTTTGATGCCGATGGAATCGGTGTTGATTGGGTGAACACGGCTGAACTGTTTGGTGGGGTCTGAATTGGAGGCATAGTAAATGATGTTGTTGATGGAAACTCTCCTTGCATAATCGGCCTTGATGCGATTGTGTCTGTCCGATCGGCTGATCGGATGTTGAGCCATTAAACACCTGAGAGAATGCATTCTTTGCAGCCCTTGCTTGAACATCTTTTGCTGAAGTGTCAACTTCAAACGGAGGAAGTTGTTGGTATGCTGGGCCTTTAAATTGAAGATCACCATCACGCAATGAGCGAATCACTTGATTATGCAACTCATTACCTAAGACTGTGCCTTGATTTGCAAAAGCATGATGGACTCCTTCATTTATCAACTCATTTATCATTCCAGGTGTCTCAGCTATCTTGACTTCACGAGGCAATGGAAATTTAGTTTTCTTGATAGCTTGGCCTTGTTTAGTAGTACTGAATGACTTTAAGCATAAAAGTTCAAAATCTTCAACTACTCTTGCCATGTCAGCTTTCTGCTCATCAGTAAGATCTTCTTTAGTAGTATCAATGACATTCTGAGGTCTAACGTCAAAACGACCAGCTTTCTTCTTTGACATGATCGAAGCTTTCGGGTCCCACCGGGCGTGCCAAAAGTGTGTTGACGCAAAAATCGGGAAAGACCTTCACGTGCTAGCACACGAAATCAGCTGTGGCCGATGATGCAGGGCGTGCCGGTCAATCTGACCTGTTGATTGACAAGGAAAATCGGACGTTAGTATCACAGCGAAATCGGCTGGGTTTCCGATTTAGCGATGAAGACTAGATCGGAACTAGATTCCGATCTATAATAAAGAAACGGCTAGATCAGCCGATTCCAACATAAAGCAGAGTAAGATTACTAAAACGTAACCTAACAAGCTAAGCAGAGCAACACTTAGAATAGATCTAAATGGCTATATCAGATCCGATAATGAAGTATAAACAAAAGCCGATCAAAGCCTATTCTAAGCTGAATAGAGGTTGAATAAAATCTAAACGAAGTAACAGCGATACGCCAGATACTAAAGCTTAAATGTTTACTCGATAACTGTCGAGTAATCCCAAACGAAGCAACAACGATACGCCGGATGCTAAAGCTTGGATCTAACTCAGTAATACGGGACTTACAGGCAAGCCTTGAGATCTGATCACCCTCGACGTGCCCAAAAAAACTCACAAAAAAGAAAGACGAAGTCGTCGGCAATTGTATATAAGATGCGAAAAAGTGTAAAGGTTTGTTTGATATTGGTGTGTACAGACTTCCATGACCACGCAAGGTCAATACTTATACTCTGATAACTACGACTCCTAAACGTATACGACAAACTTACTTGACGTAAAAGAAAAGATCTTTCTTAAAACTGTCTAGGACTCAGACTTAAAAATAACCGACGCTCTATTTCGGTCCTTCTATAAACTTAACCTGGGAACTTCCCAGGACTCCTCCACATCATCATCCTCTTCTCCGATTTTTGACTCTCATCGGACTCTGACTCTGATTCAAACTGCTCTTCTTCTCGGACTCCGATTCCGATTTGATCCGCTTCATCTCCCAGACTTCGATTCCGATTCTGTAACTCTGCTTCTCTTTTGGCACCGGGGTGACCTGTTAAAATCTGGTGGCAACAGTTTCCGAAGCATCTTGGTGGTCTTCCTCACAAGGAGAGCAACCTCATCAAGTCCTTCACTCTTGCCATCATCATCGTCGTCGTCACTTGACTTCTCAACAATCACCTTCTTCATCTTCTTCTCTTTGGTAGCCTTCAAGGCTATGTCTTGCTTGATGGAGGAAGAAGAGCCTTCATACTTCTCATATTCTTTGGTGTAGCCCATGTAGTCTTCATGACCCTTGATCATCCCGTTGAGATCATCATATAAGTAGACGGTGACGATGCCGGAGTACTTGTCACTTGGAAGAGCACTAAGGAATCTTCTCTTGACTTCAAGCTCTTCCATCTTCGTGACATCAAGCTCATTCAACTCCTCTACAAGAGCATTCAAGCGTGAGTACATAGTATGAGCACATTCATTAGGAAACTTCTTGAAAGCATTAATTTATCTATAATGACTTTGTGTCGCTCCTCTCTCTCATCCTTAGAACCCATGTGAATCTCAACAAGTTTCCTCCACATTTTAAGGGCTTTTGTCTCACTACAAACTTGATTAAAGTTTATCTTGTTGAGACTTCTAAGGAGAGTGTTTCTAGCCTTAGCATTAAGCCTCGCATGAGTAGCCTCAAGTGTGGTGAGATTGTTCTCATCAACGGGCGCGGGAAAACCATCTAGGGTGGCCTTAAGCACATCGGCATCCATGGCATCAAGGTATGCTTCCATACGGATCTTCCAATAGAAAAATCCTTACCATCGAAAACCAGGGGAGGCCCTTTACAAGACATCTTGCTCTAGGTGGTGAAGCCTATCCTTTGAGCAACGAGGCTCTGATACCAATTGAAAAGATCAAGATACCTAAGAGGGGGTGAATTAGGCTTCCACAAAATTTTAAGCAATAAAACAATCCTATGCAATAAGCCAATTCACATTATGTGCCTACAAGTGTGGTTTGTGCCTAACTAGTGTTGAAAAAAGTTTTGCAACCTAATTCCAATCCTACTCTAGCATGGCAAGTCTAGGAATCGAAATGCAGAAAGTAAACTTGCTCAAAATAAAGAGAAGAGTAGGAAGCCGTTTTTTCCTGAGGTATCGAGGAGTTGGAAACTCCCCCTAGTCCTCGTTGGAGCACCCGCGCAAGGGTATAGCTGCCCCTTGATCCGCGCAAGGATCAAGTGCTCTCGTAGGAGATATCCATTTTCCACTCCGGGACGGCAGATTCTCAAACCGTGTACACCTTCTTGGGGCTTCACACAATCTCCACGTGAGCTCCCAAGATCAACACCTCCAAGCCGTCTAGGTGATGCCGAATCACCAAGAGTAACAAGCTTCAGATCTTCAGTTGACCTACACTAGACCAAGAGCTAGATGGATGCACACTTACTACTCTCAAGTACTAAAGAGAGTCCTTAATCTTCACAAGACCAAGAACTCCAATCAAACCAAGTGTCTCTCTTGCCCTCTAACACTCTCCAAACTCAGCTGGATGAACAATGAAACTCGCGTGGCAAGGGAGTCTTCAAGGGGTGAGTGAAGGGGTATAAATAGCCCCCACTCAAAATCCAACCGTTATGCAATTCGCAGAGCCATCGACTAATTCGATGGACACACCATCGAATCAGTCAACGCCCACTTTCCATTCAAACTTTGAACAGTGCAACGGCTAGTTCCCCCGTCAACTAATTTGATGCATACCTCATCGAAACAGTCGACGCCACCTAGCGGTATGTGCCACAAAATCTTCACAAAGATTAGAGACCATCGACTAATTCAACGCAGCTGCTGTCGAATCAGTCGATACGACTCAGAACCATGCACACTGGGGTCTTCACATATCTTCAAGCACCATCGACTAATTCGACGGACACTCCATCGAATCAGTCGATGCTACACAGAACGTTGCACCAGCTACTAGGTGGAAACCAAGGGCCATCAACTAATTCGTCGGTCTCACCGTCGAATTAGTCGATGTTACCCAGAGCGCTGCGCCAGCTTTTGGGAGAAAACTAGGGGCCGCCGACTAATTTGATGGGGCCTCAGCAGCCCATCGAAATAGCCGATGCCTCTGAGTTTTGTGCAGTCTTTTTCTCTTTCGAAGTCGAAACTCGTCCAATTCGATCTCTTTAAGTTTCCTAACTTCTCTAGGGCTTCAACATAGCTACCTAGCACTAGATTTCACAAGTGTGCACCACACCTAACTTCTAGTCTTGCCTAGGTCAAGCTAACGATCCTCAACCCCCTTTATAGTACGGCCAAAGAAAAACAAAGATCTAAACTACTCTAAGTGCCTCTCATCATCCAATCGGCATTTAGAACTAGCTTATCCTTAATCTTCAAGCATATCCTTTGCACCAATACATCCATTTGCAAATGATGGGGGCCAAGAATACCGTGAAAGCCCATTATTGCACTAACTTAAGAATTACCGCTGCAACACACACGTTAGTCGCAATGATCATGTTGTCATGAATCGCCAAAACTAAATTAGGGGCCTCGATGATCTTTCACTTCCATTGACGCGAAGGTCTCATATGGAAACATTCCATCATCCCAAACAATCAATCAGCCATTACCTTCCATCAGCAAAAAAAACTTTTCCCCACAACGCATCGCATCATGTCAGGCTTTGCTCGGTGAGGGGAATGAGCGTGCGTGGCTCACGAGCCTCCTCTTGTCGGCTTCACAAGGGGTGCACCGATGGTACACCCTTTAAGTCGGTTGAGATATTCTTTTACTATCCATTTGGGAGTAACCATAATATCTATTAATATTAAAAGTAGGTTTTAGTTCTTCCTGTTCCCTCCTCTCATCATGTCGGATTCTCAGCACCGATTGGTACTCGCCAAATACAATGGGGTCGTGAAGCCCATCGCGTGCCACCTGTCTGGTCAAGCTAGTCCATTGGTTGCTTTATCAAACTATCTCACTCTAAAGCTAGGCGGAGAAGCCAAAGAAACAATACCTTCCCATGTGCAAGAGAGCCACCTCATAGAATGCATACAATCAACACTATTGAATTTGATGCCTCATTTTGCTGAACGACGTCATGTCAGTGAAATTCCTAACAAGAAGGAACATTTTCTGCAAAACGTCGTGCCATCACTGGCAAAAGGGGTTCGTCTGAATGCAAGTTGCAGAGGGTGCGTGATTCTTTCTATTCTAGCAGTGGCAAAAACGGTTTCTTGCAAATTTGGCAACCACTTGCAGCTTTGTGCTTTATATTGTTTATTCATTATATTGATTCATGTCGTATCTAATAGGACCCAAGATTTCAAACTATGTGATGAGTTATTAGTGTTCTACTCTGTTGATGCTAAACTGGTACATGGGTGGTTATCTGATCCGGATGATAAAGAGGTTTTTGATGTTATTGGCAAATGCACACATGGATCCCTGCTTAGAAGAATTAATGAGGAAGGTATCAAGGAACTTGTATCTGGCAGCAAAAATCCATCGTCTTTAGGTGAGTTTTTTTTTTTATATATTCAACTTGTTTGTATAAGAATTTACTAGTATGTTAAGAAAGGATTCAAAGGTTTGTTTAGTCAGGCCTAACTATTTATTTACTTTTATGTAGGTAAAAGGATTCAGATGTTCATTGATTCCGGTCTCACAAACTATGGGTATGCATTTTTGTTCGTAGAACAATTATTTTTCCTTTAACAGTTATCCACAAAATTAATATACATGTCATACTGTTCCAACAATGTAGGTTCAAAATCTTATGCAAAGAACTAAATGAGCATCAACTTGCAATCCTTTGTATCAAAGATCAGTTTGATGTTATCTGCAAGGTAGGAAATCAATCATGTCCCTGCACATAAATTCATTTTTCTCCATGCAGTGTTTTATTATATTAGTGTGCATGCAGTATTCTGGCGATCTGTTCGTTCTAGTAACAGATGAGCATATTCTCATGAGATTCGGAGAAGCCTTGTGGAAAAGGTTGGCAATGGTATGTG
Organism: Digitaria exilis; assembly: GCA_015342445.1. Taxonomy (NCBI): domain Eukaryota; kingdom Viridiplantae; phylum Streptophyta; class Magnoliopsida; order Poales; family Poaceae; genus Digitaria; species Digitaria exilis. The sequence continues at coordinate 3,868,363 of JACEFO010001795.1, forward strand.
ATGATACACTCTAAACATTTTTTTTTGAGTTTAGGCTTATGATACCATTTGCAATCTTTGTCCCAACCCAAATGACAGACAGAAGAGGAGACCTTCTATGTCTCAATGGAGTTTGTTCCAATCAAGGGGCAACAAAATTACCCCAAGGTATGCATTTTTTTTCTTTTTTACAAGCAAAGATAGTAAGCTCCAGTTATTGTGACATTCTCGCTAGTTCAAGTAAAAGCCGAGTCTTAAGGATAGAACTGATTCATATCACATTGGAAGGGTATTTTGCTTCAGTGTAGCAAAATCTCTTTGCTTGAGCAGTAATCAGTGCTTTTGCTGAGTGCGAGTATATTCGGGTATGTTCTGTTCTTTACCAAACTGTTGGAAAACTTGCCACACCTCAACACACCTAAATTTAGCCGGCATTGTCTTGGGCATCAGTTTATTGTATTTTTCTGCCAAGGCAAACATGCACTTCATCCACACCATCTTCATAATTTAAACACAAGCCCTGTCATCTAGAGTTGCCAGCCAAAGTTTCTTGGCAACTGCAGAATATAAAGTGTAGTAGGTTTTTTTTTTCTTCTTTACCTTTGACCAGGCTGGTCCTTGGTTTACTTGTTATTAAACCACAGAAAAATTTGAATTTGATATAGCAAACTATGTAATTAGCCTTATTGCCTTACTAAATTATTTCTTTCTGCTTATTCTGTCCTTTTATGCACAGAATATATAAGAGTGTTAATCATGTCCTTACATGACTTCAGTTTTTTAATGTCTGACTGCTAATGAAATAACAGGCATCTGAATGGTTTCAAAGGACCTTGTCAGAATTTGATGATCCTGGTGACAAAGGGGACAAAAAGAAGATAGAGAAAAACATTACAAAGAAAGTACAGGAAGAGGCTGGAAAGTCAGCAATATCAGGACATGAGGAAGCAAAGGAAGAGACAAAGACCCCTAAGTTAGAAACATCTGGAGATGATGCTTCCATCTCTGATAAGCCCCCACCAACACTTGCCGACCGTTTCCTCACATTTCTATTAGAGTAAGCTTCACTCTAGAGTTCTGTTAAAAATACATATATAACCAGGATGTTTACTTTATTTTGAATACCCAGGTTTCGAGCTGGTGGAGATGCTCCTTTTTATGAAGGTGTCATAGAAGGAATGAAGGCTATTAATTTGTTCACATTGTATGTTCCATTTTCATTCATTCAACAGCATAATGGACAGCTAGCTATTGACATCCAGGATCAGTACCGCAGGTTGGTGCATTACCCTCTAAGTTGATATCACCACTTCCATGTCTAAGGCTGTTTTGATGAAATAGTTTTGTCTTTCCAGTGTATACAATGAATTGCTGCAGCATGTTATTTCCCGCCTTGAGAAGCATGGTTTTGACAAGAAGTTGGCAACAAAGCATGCACAACTTGAAATATTGGGTTTGCCAGAACCCAAAAGGTATCATATTGTGATCTATCACGTGCCATTGAATAGAAAATGATAATTTGTATTTGGATCAACTTCCTAGCTGATGATTTGATTGCATTTTTTTCACATGCAGCATCCAAAATTTTGTGCGCTTTGTTGAAGATAATGAAATTGTTCATCCATATAAATTAGACAATAATGTTTGGGACAATGCAATTACATCGGCTGGAAGAAACATGGGACTTGGCTATTTAAATCACCTGTTTGATAGATTTGATATTGGTGTATGTTGGGGCAGAGGTGAAAAAGAATGGGGTGTGAATAACTTAGAAGTCAGGAGCGAAGGGAAAGAGTTTGTTATCAATCAAGAGCCTGATCAAGAAGCAACCCAAGAATTAGTTGTCTATAACTTATTGAAGTTATTTGACATCATTCAGCCATGTTATGAAGGAACTATCAAAAAAACTCCTGTGTTTTTTGACAGTCTCCAACATGATATTCTTACAGCACCTGATCCAAAGGGTGATCGCCAAACTTGGAGCAGATATTCAAAGTTCATGAGGTCAGCACTTGCTTTCAAACCACCAGTTGTAAGAGCTGGACTGATAACCAATGTCTATAAGGTGCTCGCTTTGCCAATCATTGTGAAGAATGTTAACTTTCAACCCATACTAAAGAAGCTTGGAGATGATTGGCGTTCATGTGCAAGACAGCTGGAGCCATTCATTCTCGTCTACAAGTACAGAAATGATATTTCAGAAAATTTCATTTATGATAAGTGGGAGCAAAACCACTGGAATGTAGTTAAGTATTCTCGACACTTCATTGAACATGTTGTTCTCTACCTAAAGGTAACAACCGATTGATCTTTTGTCTTCAATTGCTTCATTTTAAAACTTATGTTGAAAGGTAATATTAATTTGATGATGTTTTTGCTAGAGTAATTCATTGCTCCATGACATTGGTATTATTGAGATGATGGTGGCAAGATGTCTTGAGAGATATATTGCTAGATCAATGAGAGCAATTGTCATGGAATATGGCGTCAATGGAATGTAAAATTTTTTCTGTCTTAAATATTGATGTTCTATATTCTACAAATCTTTTGAAAGTTCTTTTTTATAGGTTGTCCTCTGCATGGGGCTGTTTTGAAGATTCCGAGTAAGTTTGGTTATGAGATTTGAAAAGGGTTCTTGAATATGCATATCTATTCTTACTTGCCTTTGTTATGTGCTTATAGCTGCAAGACCATGCCACTGCAAACACTTCCCCAAGATATTGTTGGCACTGTCTCAAAACAGGGCGAAAACCTGGAAGGCTCAATCTATTATGATGGTAAATATTGCTCTTTCATAAAGATGGGTTCTCTGTGACAATGCAACATTTGAATCATTTCGTGTTTAATAACACTGCCTTTTCTTTTGTCAATTTTCAGATGAACTTGTGATTCATATTTCTGATTTGAAGGTGTGTCCGTTAGTGTTTTATATCCTTTTTGTTTTTAAGTTCATGTGCACCTCTACTTATTTTGATGCTGTGCAGTCAGGTGACAAGAACATTGTTTGGGGGCACTCAGAAATTGAAAACTCCAGCCTATCAGATGGTTTGGCTTCCGAGGAGTCAATTGGTTTACCGGCTGCTCCAACTATCCCGAGTCCATCTTTGGCTAGGCTCAAGAATTTCCTGGTAGCAAAAGAATGGAAGGTAAGCAGTTTCCATTTACACTTTCCCTCAATGTGTTTCTGTGCGCACACCCTTGATGGTGCTTGTGTTCTGTCCTAATTTCCTTGTTTTGCCTAAAAAATTCTTTGCAGATTGAAAAATCCATCGATGGTTTACGCCGAGGGGAGTACGTATTGGTTAGTAAGGTTGTTAGGCACGATGGAAGGGTAAGCAATGGGTATTATAGCATGCATTTAGGGCTGATATGCTGAGTATTTTTTGTTAAGTTAGTCTTATTTCTTGACTTACCCTGGTATATGATGTGTTGCAGAGTAACAGAAATGGACCCAAGATAGCTATCGAAGGTCCGGTCTGCATTGACTATCAAGCCATAGTTGTGCACGTTACTGAGTGGCTCTCATCTCCTGAGAACCAGTGATGGAGAGATGTAATGGACAAACTACAAACCAGTTGTATAAATTAACTCCTGCTATATCAGATGGAGTTGTGACCCCTGTAGACTAATGCAACGCTGTGGGGGTGTGGGGACTCCCTAGTATATGTAGTGAATGCTGACAGTGTCTCGAAGCATTTTGGCCCTTGTAGACTAATGCAATGCGGTGGTAAAACAATCCTAGTATTATATGTAATCAATGTTGACCGATGGAGTTGTGCCTCAAGTAATTTGGCTCCTGTAGACTAATGCATTTTGTCATATTTAGTTATTCAGTCACGGGTTGTTTTGGTAGGTATTTGAATTTGTAATATTGGCTGAAAAGTTGCTGGGCTCTACTGAGGTGTTTGAATTCCCAAAGTCCACGTGCTAGTAGGTACCGTACAACGCAATGTAACTTATCCCTGCACACAAACTTCTTGTTGGCCGAAAGCTTGTCTGATTGAGCCAGCATCTTGCAACGTTGTTCAGGCATCTCCGTGACTCCGTCTCCGTGGATGACTGGATGAGTCAGGTTGCGCCCTCAGCTCACCGCCGCCGTTGCCGGGACGCACAGCGACGCGCTCTTCCCTCACTAGGAGGCTCAGGCCAGGAACAGTGCTCGCCCTCGCAGGACGCCCACTCGAATCGCTCGAGGACGTTCTCCGGCCGGGGCTCCCTGTGGTTGTACCACTGTACCGCGTCCCGAACCCAGTGCACTTGGAGCAGGCGCCCCGGCCGGCGCGAGCACCACGAGCAGTACCATACTTGGCGGCTTGGCGCACGCACGGGCCGAGCACCGTACCGGCACGATCGCGCCGCCTCCGTCGTCGTCGTGGCGTTCATGAGCGTAGACCACCTGACGCTGCCTCCGTCGGTTCCGGCCGGCCACGAGCACGGCGCCGACGAGGCCAGCCGCCGGGCCGCGGCGGGGACACGACGACGGCCTGGCGGCTTTCTCGTAGACCTCGAACGGAGCCTGTCCAGGCACAAGCGTCTCCGGCTTGATCAGCACTTGCTCGTTGCTGAGGCGGCGGCGAAGCAGCAGCGGAGGTCGTACTAGTACCTCACCTCAGTACCTCACGCGGCTGGCGTCAACGAACGGGAGCTGGCGATGAGAGGCAGCTAGCGGGACTAAAGGTCTTTGGTAGGCAACGGGACCTGCGCCTGGTGACCGGCCGGGTTGAGCTCCGAGTGGGCGTCGTCGGCGACGCAGATGCTGGCGCCGGCGCGCGTGAGCTTCACCGCAGTGGGCGTTCGTGGATCGTCGATGTAGGCGGCTTCCTTGACCATGAGGATATAGGTTGCCCGGAGCTAGAGATCGACCATTGTGTTCGACTGCAAGACAGACGGGTCTGGTTTCCAAGGGCCCGCGTCCCCCCACTGATGCATCCAAGTCTGAACCCTGTACTCTTCGTCGTTGGCGAGTGTTGATTCCAAAAATTGGCATGATAAATATGTAGGCCAAACGATATGTTTGCCTAGCTAGAGATTATTTTTGACCAGGTGCATGCAAATTCTAATATTGACATCAGCCGTCTCGACCCTCCCAGGCTCTAAGTCCAACACCCTCCCGACTTGGCTCTCCAGTCCACGAGCAGAGGAGCGCTCGGCACCCGAGGGCCGAGGCCGCATCCTGGCCACCGTCGTCTGCGATATCCCTCTCGACCTCGATCGCCGGCCGCTGGATCACCGTTCCGTAGCTGGGCGCCGTCGCCTTCATGCCCTCCCTGCATGGTGCTCGCCGTCCCGCCGTAGCTCTTGCGGTCGTCTGGGCAGGCACCGGTCAACGTAAAATGATTGGCGGCGATCAAATTTTCGTGTTTCATTTTGTGTAGTATATCAATCAATGTGGTGTGTTTGGAGCCCCCAAATTTATGAGACCACAGAAATGGTATAATTTAAATTTTGGTAATGTTGCTCAACCAATCATCCAATCGTGAAAATTATTCATCGATTTAATTGGAGATTAGACTAATTACTTTTTAACCGTATACATGAGGATATCTTATTTGGGATGCAAAATGCATCTGGAATATGGAAGCGTGCAGCGATGGAATCTTAACATGCATTAACAAACTGATTGGGTTATGGTGGCCTTATGGGCCTGTTTATGTTTCTTGTAAAAATCTCTGTTTCAACACATCACATTTATCAAATAACAACACTCTTTCAATGTCACTGGATGTTTATTTAGATCACAATAAAAATTGAACCAACCTAACTGTGGAGAGTGGAGGCTAAATAAAACAGTGCTAGTGTACAATTCTTATGTGTTAGATTGTTATAATGTGGGCTACTGGGCTGTGCCTGTTTGAAACATCTGCCATTTTCATTACTATTATCATCATATCTGTATAGTTATTTTCTTAATCTAATCGTGGTCGTCATTGCGCGGGGGGGGGGGGGGGGGTCAAAGTCTGAACTCTGGAACGCTGTCCCTGCTCCCAAGAGCAAAGTGGAATGGCACCGGCTGGCGAAAGATCTAAATGTGAATCCAGCTGGAGAAATGGAATTAGCAAACAAAACATTGGGCCTGACTCCATCATGTAAGAATTTGTTCTGCTACCAAAGCAACTCTGCAAACTGAGTGTTACTAGCGGAAAGCTGGTAATTCCTTTGGCAACTCTGCACAACAAACCGTTCAAGGTAATATTCCCTCTTTATTGTGCATGCAGACTGGTACAGTAGACATTTTAATATGTTTCTTGTGACTTCTCTAGCTAGTTGTTTTAGGCTTTTCTATTGCTAAATGGGTTCAAGATTGCAATGGGCTAGATCTTTTTGTTTTGTTTTTTTTTGTCAAACAAAGACAATCAGTGGTTCCTTTATTTTTGAAAGAGTAAACAGTCCAGGTTTGAAAAACTCTGATGAGTTTGCTACTTGGTTTTGTTCATGGTGTTCAGATATGGGGCCTGTTTAGTTCAACACCACCTTGCCACCTTCACACCTCAACAAACGTTAGTGTGCCCATGCAGTTATGCTAGCGTCTGGTTAGGACCCAGGAATTGGCTTACCGACGCATCCGTGCCCATGCGCTCACTGGCTAGTTCAATTTTCTGCTTACACATGGGCAAGAGACAGCGGTGGCGGAAATCATTGTCAAACCATTTAGGGTGCTGCTTTTTTCGCAAGTGTCCATGCAATGCTTAATGCATTTATAGAGGACCAATTTGAATGGTCTATGTCAACTTTTCCTCTATTGATCTGTTAATAAATGTGAAAATGTTACTAGAGAGTGACAGAATTTTTGCCTTTGTACTTTGTTAACTTAAGAAATTCATGAGCGGAACTGTACTAGTTTGTGGGACCAATGTGGAAGTTTGCATTGTCTGTCCACAGTCTCTCAGCTGATTTAAAGTAAGCATGCGTTCTCTTTGGGGGATTTTCGCCATTGAAAATGTTGGAGCTGTCCAAGTTTAAGGATCCAATGTTAGGTGTTGTTTCCTATGGGTAGGTACGTACCCTGACATGCATATATGAATTATTGTAACAAGTACAAACTAGACATGGAAAAAATGTCATCGAGAAATTGCATTGGGTTAATGCTTATGCCCTGCAGCGCTGCCATATACCCCAGACCATTGAAAAGTTATGTAATTATGTTAAATAGGCATTCTCCAATCCTCTTCTAGTCTTCATGGCAGGTTGATGCCGCCATGTGTTTAGCCAATGAAGTTCAAGATAGCCTTGGTATTCTAGCTTGATACATCAATGCATTTTAATGAACCTTCATTGCTTTTGGGACTGCAGTGCACAAAAATATTAATTAATAAACCACCTGAAACTTCTGGGCAGGCAGGAAACTTGATAGCATAAGCAAGCAGTATAAATTAACTGAGATCTAGTACCAATTTTTCTTGGTTAAACTAATTTGAGGGTCTTAGTGGCTCCTCTCTAAGGTATGCATGGTTGGACCATAGGAAGACTCCTAAACAAGAAAGACCTTAAATGACAAGGACAATAGTTCCATTTACTCTGTTTATGTGCTTGTTTCTCTTTAGTTTTAATTGGCTGCTTCTATTACGTTATACTTTCTTCAAATGGCATGGCTTCCAATAATCCTGCAAGCAGTCGCTTTAGTCACTACGGGAGAACAGAAATTCGCCGGCGAACAGTTCGCCGTGTGTGGCACACGGCAAACGTCCGACGACGAACAGCTGTGACGGAGAAGCCATCTGCTTCGCCGTGTGCTAAGCCAGGAGCACACTACGAACACCGTCGTCGTGTGTTTTTCCGCCACACGGCAAAAAAAAAGCGCCGTCAACGGAGGACGGCGTGACGGCAGCTTCGCCATGCGCCCGACACTTGACACACGGCGAACTTGTGAGGTTTGTCGTGTGCTTGGTCAGCTGGCACACGGCGAACCTCACAACTTCGCCGTGTGCTCGGTCAGCTGGCACATGGTGAACCTCACAACTTCACCGTGTGCCTGGTCAGCTGGCACACGGCGAAGTGGTCTTTACCAGCAGCAGAATGCCCACTTCGTCGTGTGCCTGGTCACTTGGCACACGGCGAAGTGCACTTTAAACAGTGTTTTTTTGTCACTTCGCCCGTGTGCCTAGCCTGCGGCACACGGTGAAGTGTCCTTATTTTTTCTGATTTTTTAATTTTACATTTAAATGTCCCCACTCAAATAGAAAATCACATATAAACATGAATATATGACAAGAAGCATTTCAGGCAGTACATATAACTAAAATGACAGTCCGATGTGACAACAATAATTATAGTTCAAGTTCACAACAACCATAAGTCGATTTCACAACAATAATAGTTCTTGTTCACAATGACGGGAATATTAGTGAGGCGGGTTAGAGGGTGCTTCGTCGACGGGTGGCATTGCATTAGGCTGAAGTGGGAACAACCATGCTTCGTTGACGGGCGGCATTGCATTAGGCTGAAGTCGGAACTGCTGCACTGGAGGGAACGTCGGTGACATCCCAGCGGGTGACCCGTTTGGCGCATTCGATGCCGCCAATCCCAACTATATAGAAATTAAAACATTCAAAAGGACGATGAGATATCAAAGAGATTAAAACTTATTCCAAGTCTCTAATACTCGAACGATATCAAAGAGATTAAAACTGCACAAATTACAGACGGCACGATGGCCGACAACCACACATTCATTACAATTCAATATATTGCTTCCTACATACAATCTAAATTTCAGTACAAATTCGATTCTATTATTCAATGTTTCATTAAATTTTGATATTCACATATAATCTAATCCAATACTATTTTCAAGAATTGTTACCTTAACGACGGACGACGCGCTCCTCCTCCTTCTCAAGGCCGCACGTTCCTCGTCGGCGTCCTCCTCCTCCTCCTGCCCGGCCGGCTCCTCCTCACGGCCGCACGTTCATCGTCGTCGTTCTCCTCCTCCTGCCCGGCCGCACGTCTCTCGTCGTCGTCGTCCTCCTCCTCCTCTCCCACCTCCTCCTCTCTTTCTTCCTCTCCCCCTCCTCCTCCTCCTCCTCACGGCCGCCGCTGGCTTCCTCCTCCTCCTCCTCCTCCCCTTCTCCCTCTCCCTCCTTCTCCTCCTCCTCACGCCCGCTGCCGGCTCCCTCCTCCTCCTTCTCCTCCTCTCCTTCTCCCTCTCCCTCTCCCTCCTCCTCCTCCTCCTCCTCATGCCCGCCGCCGGCTCCCTCCTCTGCCAAGGCCGCGGCCGCTCTGCGTGGGCGGTGGGCTGGGGCCGGCCGGGCGGCGGGGCTAGGATGGCTGGAGGTGGCTGGCCGGGTGGCGGGGCTTGGGTGGAGCAGGCGGCGGCGGCGGCTCGTGGTGGCTGGCGGCGACGGTTGGAGGCGGCGGCTGGCGGTAGGAGGCGGTGGCGCGTGTGAAGAAGGCATGAGAGTGAGAGAGAGTGAGAGCGAGAGTGACAAAAAAATTCAAAAAATCTTCGCCGTGCGCCCAGATCTACGGTGCACGATGAAGAAAAACATTAAAAAATAAAAAAAATCAAAAATCCTTTCGCCGTGTGCGAGGACGCAAGGCACAAGGCGACTCGCAACATTCGCCGTGTGCCAATATCAGCAGCACACGGCGAAATTAAAAGAAATAGATTAATTTTAAAATATTATCACATGGAGCTAGAAAAATAACAAAAATTAACATTAACCAAGTTATGTTGCATAATGACTATATAGAAATGGTTTCAAGCCAAACTCAAATTCGATTATTACTCTGCTTTATAACCTAACCAAATACTTCTCTACTTTCTCGAACTTCTTCTAGCAAGTTCAACGTACGTGACAACATTTGCGAAACCTTCTCAACTATTTATTATACACTTTACATGCGATGAAATGAGTTATCATCGAATCTTGTAATTTTTCAATGTCGTTTGAATTTTCTATAATTTTTACAGCACTCAACCCCACGTTGACGACAAAATTTTTTGAAAAACAATTCCATATTTTGATTTGAACTAATGGATGAGGACGTAAAATACCTTCAATATTATGGATATTATTTTTCCACTTATTTTACTTTATCATTTTATTAAGTTTCAATTCAAATTTGGTAAATACAAAAAAATCTTTTTAAAGAAAAGAAATACTAAAATATAGCAAACAAAACTAAAAATACACCAAACTAAAACACGCAGTGCCAAGCAATGTAGGAGATGCGTACAAAATGTTTAGACTCCAAAATCGATCTTTTTTTGTACCGTTTGCCGTGTGCTGGACATTTAGCACACGACGAACTTAAATTTCGCCGTGTGCCTTGGCGTAGCACATGGCGAACTCAAATTTTGCCATGTGCCACGACATAGCACACGGCGAACGTGGCGACGCCGTTAAGGGTGCGCAGGCCGCCGTTAACGGCGGGGAGGGTGGGGTCTCGTTGTCAAGGGTTCACCGTGTGTGTTTTGGGTGACACACGACAAATGCTGTTTTCGCCGTGTGCCCTCTGAGTGACACACGGCAAACAATGTTTTCACCGTGCGTTATTTCTTCACCGTGTGCTCTGGATTAAGCTCACGGCAAAGTGTAGGGTCGCCGTGTACCCGACGTTTGACACACGGCAAACGTCTTGACATACGGCAGATGTCCAGATTCCGGTAGTGAGTTAGCCAAGCTTTTAATGTATAACTAGCCCGTGTTTTTTTAGCAGCGGTTAAACAAATGGGAATTAGCTATATCATACATCTAATTTTGGAAATCATACATGTTGTATGGTCAACATGATCAAATCACGTTAAGATTCCATTTATTGTGGACCGTGATGAATTATGTACTTCGGTTGGTTGTTAGTTAAGGCTACTTCGAAGTTCACCTATCTGGTAACAGTGTTACAGACTTACAGTTCATATGGATTTTTATCTCGAGGGTCCAGAGTAAGTCATGTAATGTTGATTCAGTTCGGAGCTGTGATGAATTTTTCAATTTTCTGGCTGAACGTCAGACATTCAGCATTTTGATTCTTTGTTCTGGAATAAGTTGAAAAGTACTTTTTTCACTAATCACAGCAATTGATTTAGAAGACATTGTCAAAAACCTAATACAAAATCATGGGATTCTTAAAACAGTTTTGGACTCTCACCGAGCCTATTTTGCAAAATGTAGAATCGCATGTCTGTAAAAAAGACATGCATTTCAGAAACATATTGTCTTCTCTCTTGTGAGAATTATGCGACGAGTGCAACAAAGTAGTTTTCTGTATGATGAATTAACAGAATGGTTCTATTCCGAGTTTGTACAAAAGTTGGGTCTATTACTCTGTTTAGCAAAATATTACAGTTTCTGTGGAACAGAATCCTTTAGTCTCCAATCGGATGCCTTTTGGTGACCTATAAGGCCATTCCCAACCCAATGACTAGGATGGTGTCCATAGAAATAAATGAGTTGCCACATAGGATAAAAGATGATGTGGCAAAGAAATAAATGAAGAAAGAGGAGGAAACTGGGTCTTGTATGAGACATGGTTTCTACACACTATCCAAGACATAATGAGAGGTGAGCAGCATTAAATTCAAATATTGCTTAGTGGTGTTTGCATTGGAAGGGTAGTGTCTAGTGCTAGTTTCTTACTGATGTGGATCTTATGGACACTATAACTAGTGTCTTGGGTTGGGAATAGCCTAACGATGAACTGGGACAACTATATATACTGGGTGTTCTTCCACCTTCTAGTCTTTTAGTACTTTGCAATATTACTGATGCCAGTTTTAGGCCAGTCTCAGTGGAAGGGTCATGGAGGAGTGTCATGACATTAAATATCATGCTACATCAGCAAATTTGCTTACAAGGCAGGGTTATTTATGAGGAGAGAGGAGGGAGAGGGTCATGGGATGAGAGGGAAGGGTCATCACCATGACTCTTGGTTGGCACAGGTCTCCAAGTTTACAGTCTTGATAACTTTGTGATGACCCTCCCACTGAGATTGGCCTTAGTATTCAGCTAACTTTGATTAGGCTAGTTACTGCAATTCATTTATTTCTGGTTACAGCATATTTTGTGCTGCTACTTCTTGAGCCTGTATACGTTCAAGGATTAATTAGCTAGCAATTCATGGAAAGGAAAAGGCTGCTGACAAATCCTTCCACAATTTCCGTTTCTGGACGTGCGAGGCATTATTGGAGTTAATGCGTGATGTGATTCTGATAAGATGATAACTACTGGTTCGATGCTTTTGTTTCCTTCTAAACACAGCATAGTCACTCTGGAGACACCGGCATACCATGGAACTTAATGTAGGATTAGTATATCCATTGCCTATGTTCTGACAACAAGGATAATCAATGGTTCCTTTATTTTTGGAGAACAAACAGACCAGGGTTTTGTTTCAAACCACCCAGCAAATGTGTTTAGTTCAGTGTCAATTTGTGCCTGTCCAAATGCTGGCGCGCCCTGCTTAGGAGTTAGGATAGCATTTCGTTGGACACCCAGGAATCGGCTTGCAAGCGCATCCATGCCATGTGTTCCCAATCCCAGCTAGTTCATTTCTCCGCCCATGCATGGGCAAGACAGTGGGGGCTGGGCACAAACCAAACCTTACCATATTACAGTGCTTAAAGCATTTATAGTGGACATTTTTTTTCATGGTATATGACTTATATGTCATTTTGCCTCTGTTATCTGTTAATAAACGTGAAACCATAAGCTTTTGTACGTTATCGTCTGAAATTCATGAGTACAACTGTAGCGGACCAATGTGGAAGTTTGACCAGCTTCAGCCTCTCAGATGATCTAAAAGAAACATTAGCTTCTCTTCGGGTGATTTTATTATTTTTTCACATATATAGAATGTGTTTCGAGCTGTTCAAGTTTTATGATCCGCTTTTAGGGATTTGTTCTTATGTGTAGGTTGGTACCACGGCATGCAGATATACTTATTGTAACATATATACTAGAATAGTAAAACTTTCATCGAGAAACTGAGTAGGCTAATGCTTATGCCCCAGAGGCCAAGCGATTGCCATATATCCTAGACCTTTGAAAAGCTTAGTGTCTAGGTTAATCAGCATGTTTCAATCCTCTTTCTAGTCTTCAGAGCAGATTTATCTCAATATCTCATCAAGTGTTTGTCCAATGAAGTTATGGATCATCCCTTGGTGTTTTAGCTAGACACATCAAGAGATCAATAAACTTTTTATGCTTTTGGAACAGCGACACTCAAAAATATTAATTACGAGATCACCTGAAACTTCTGTGCTGGCACCTGGCAGGAAACAGAATAGGAAGCACTATAAGTGACACCAATTTTCCATGGCTAAACCAATGTTAGGATCTTAGTGGTAATTCTCTTCGGTATGCATGGTAGGTATATACCTTTTTGTTATCTTGTACCTGCAAGGGCCATAAGGATACTCCCAAAAAAGAAAACACCATAACAGGTAAGGGCGATGGTAGCATCTAGCCATCTACTATGTTTGTGCCTTTTTTCTTTAGTTTTATTTGACTGCTTCTATTAATACTTCCTTCAAAATGCATGGCTTCCTATTGTCCTGCAAGCTTGTCCCTCCCGGTAGTCAAGTTTTAATTTAAATGTATATCAGGTTTGCGTTCTTATTAGAGGTTGCACGTGTGAAAATAGCTATCTTATACCTCTACTTTTGGAAAGAAGAGAGGTCTATTAGCTAGTTGTCTGGTCAACATGATCAATATTCTAGCAATCAATTTGACCATGATCAAATATGTTTCCAAAAGCAATTAATTTTTATCATGGATCACGATGAATTGTATTATTACACGCAATGCTGCATATACTTGGATTGATTGATGAAGTTAATTTAAGTTCACTAATTTGGTAGCTGTGTTGAAGTACTCCATGAATTTTATCCCCAGGGTAAGACCTGTATTGTTCACTGAGTTCTATAAGCTGTGATGCGTTTTGTGTTTCCTGGCAGTGCATCAGATATTCAGCACTCTGAAGTCTATCATGTTCTGCGTTCTAGAGCAGAATAATAAGAATATCTGTTATAGAAGAAATTGCATTTAGTATGAAGAATCATGGTCTTGCTAGCACAGTTTTGCACTTCCACTTACCTGTCGCAAATTTACAATACTTGACTACTTGTACTTGGGGAGGTATTTTACTGGCAATGTAGCTATGAGGAGTTTTTATGTAAAAAGTTTTGTATTATCTTTTTCTCTAGGAGGTGAGCAATCAAGAATTTTTTTTATGTCATAAATTAATAGAGTAGTTCAAGTTTATATAAATGTTGGGTCTATTATGCTGTTTAGCAATAGTTCTTTCACTTGGGGATATTATTTCTGCGGAACAGAACCCAGCAGTATCCAATTGGATGCTTTTTGATAACCTATATGCCATGGACTTTGGAACACCTATATCGAATGACCATCCACCTATTCTTCATTCCAAACTTATGTCAGCTTGATTAGTTCGCTAAATTTGATATGGCTGGTTGCAATTAAGTTTCTGTTATAACATACTTTGTGCTGGCATATATCTGGAGTTTTATTTTATATTCGACCACTAATCAGCTAACAATTCCTGGAATGGAAAAGGGCCACCGACAAACTCTTTGCCAATTGCAGCTTGTGGGCATGCAAGATTTTGTTGGAGTGGAGATCTGATCTGGTCCTGACGAGATGATAGCTACTAGTTCGATGCTTTTGTTTCCTGGTAAGAGTGAGTTTAGTTCACCTAACTTCTCCAAAAAACAACACTATTCATCTAACTTTTCTCTATTCATCTCATCCCTTCTACTCACAGAACACGCTTCCCAGCACGACCTACCGTATTTTTCTAGATCTACAGTGTTTTTTCTCCCAATCTAAACTACATATATGGGCACACCAGTATGATATGACACTAGCAGGTCCTCTGCTCACGTTCTGAAGGAGTGCAGTTCTACCTTTGAATTCAAATTTTTTCCCAAAAAATACACTATTCATCTAATTTTTCTTTATTCATCACATCCCTCCAATTCACAGAATACTATTCATCTATAATGTTTTTTTTTGTGAACAGTGTATTTTCGGGGTATAGTTGGGTGAACTAAACGCACGTAACTGGAAATCGGGGAAGCAGGTCTTCTGCGCACCGTTACGTGCATGCCCAACGTCCAGTTGATGCTGCTGTTATCTTGCACTGTGTCGCAGTCTTGTGCTGAGCTCTGGTTACTTCCAGCAGTTGGTGTCACTGTGTCAGTCTGGATGGACTCAGGTTTCGTTGTAAGCCTAGGCCTTGTTCGTTTTGGCATGGAATGAGCTCTAAACCACATGAAATATCTTGGCATGGAATCAATCCCCGCATCTCCTACATTGTTTGGCACTGCGTGTTTTAGTTTGGTGAATTTTTAGTTTTGTTTGCTATATTTTAGTATCTCTTTTCTTTAAAAAGATTTTTTTGTATTTACCAAATTTGAATTGAAACTTCATAAAATGATACGGTAAAATAAGTGGAAAAATAATATCCATAATATTAAAGGTAATTTACGTCCTCATCCATTAGTTCAAATCAAAATATAAAATTCTTTTTCAAAAAATATTGTTGTCAACGTGAGGTTGAATGCTGTAAAAATTATAGAAAATTCAAACAACGTTGAAAAATTACAAGATTCGATGATAACTCATTTCATCGCATTTAAAGTGTATAATAAATAGTTGAGAAGGTTTCGCAAATGTTGTCACGTACGTTGTTTGAAAACAAAACATTGCTAGAAGAAGTTCGAGAAAATAGAGAAGTATTTGGCTAGGTTTTAAAGCAGAGTAATATTCGAATTTGAGTTTGGCTCGAAACCGTTTCTATATAGTCATTATGCAACATAACTTGGTTAATGTTAATTTTTGGTATTTTTTCGGCTCCACGTGATAATAATTTAAAATAAATCTATTTCTTTTAATTTCGCCGTGTGCTGATGACCCCGGCACACGGCGAACGTTGAGAGTCGCCGTGTGTTTTCTCGTCTTCGCCGTGTGAGCACACGGCAAATTTCTGTTCTCCCGTAGCGATGCCTTCGTCTACGCCATGTGCGCCGCGTTGTTCCTGAGCAGCGCGGGCACGGTCCTCTCGGTGATCGCCCGCCGCGCGGGGTGCGCCGGCCTGGCGGATGTGGCCAGGCTCACCGGCATCGCCGGCGCGTGCCTCTCCCCGTCCATCATCGTCGCCATCCCATTGCTCGTGTGGCGTGGCACCGCAGCCACCATGGCCCCCGCCGCCAAGGACTCCAAAGATCAGGTACGTTTCAGCGCTAAAGGTTTCATTTCATCATTAGAATAGCGGGAAACCATTATTAATTGATCGAATACGAACCCGGAAACCATTATCTCTTCTCGTCGCCGTGGCGTGGTCTCGCCGAACTATCGCCTAGCTCGGTAGCTCCCTCCACCTCGCCAGCAGCTCCAGAAGCCCACGCCGCACCCGCACGCGCCTGCCCTCGCACGAGAGAGCCAGGGAGTTCGCATACGATACCCATAGAAGTGACGACGGTCACCATGGTGGCCGCCGGCACTGAGGCCCCGTCGTCGCCGGTCCCGCTGTCTGTGCTCCGCTTCCTCGCTTGGCGCCTCGCGGACGCCTTCGTCTACGGCATGTGCGCCGCGTTGTTCCTGACCAGCGCGGGCTCGGTACTCTCGGTGGTCGCCCGCCGCGCGGGGTGCGCCGGCCTGGCTGACGCGGCAAGGCTCACCGGCGTCGCCGGCGCGTGCCTCTACCCGTCCATGATCGTCGCCATCCCCCTGCTCGCGTGGCGTGGTTCTGCTGCCATGGCCTCTGCCGCCAAGGAGTCCAAAGATGAGGTACGTATACGCTATCAATCAATCGCCCTCGGTCATCTTCACCTGTTCTTGATAACAGTCACTTTGGTTCCTTGCGCTTGAATGGCCTAATTACGATCTTTATCCAACAGGCACCAGCAGCTCGACTTCGTGATGAGAGCAAGAAGGGGTCGTTCCTCCGCAGTATTTGGGCCGGGCTTCCAAGGTGCTGGCGCGCATTGTGCCTAGTTTCTCCTCCTGCGTTGGTCGGGGTGTTGATGCTTTTGTTCTCACCTGTGAAGGGGTCGTTCGAGGAGAAAGCCGCCTCGCTTCTGATGGATGTTGGCTTCGTGGGGATGGCGCTCATCCTGGGCTGCTGGTTCGCTCCGCACGTGGCCATGGAGTGGAGTGGAGGGGCGGCGGCTGACCAGCAGACGAGTGTCAGCTTGAAGAAGAATGAGCTTCCTGTTTAAGGTTTCCAATCCGATTGCTTCGGTGCTTCTTCATGTCTCAAGTTTTGGCTTCGATCAATTAATAATGGTTTTGAAAAGGATAGATAGACTTGGTTTTTATTTATTACTGACAAGGGTCTATGACCGTTGTTACATTGCATCTCAGTTAGCAAATGGAGTACAAAGTGAGAAGTGCACATTATTGTGACTTGTGAGTCAGATAGATAGTACCAATTGACACCTTGGTATATGTTTCTTTTGGGGAAAAGCCATCGTGGGTTACTACATATATATGGCATGCAGTTCAGCTAAACGCCCATCATATATATCAAGTGATGATGAAAGTGATCGAATTCTCACACTCATTTAGACTTTCATCACTTGAAACATGCTCTCCTTTGGTTTGAATTAGACTTCAATCGATTGTGACCAATTTTGTTGATATGCTGCTCATCAGCTGCTGTACTTTCGGTTATACTACCTTTTTACGATTATAGGCAGGCAGATGAAATCTAGTGACAAGTTGTGCACATAAATAATGGGCATCATCAGCCATAGGCACGCACAATCTTCACGTACAATGGATTGGAAACAACTAGCCAAAGCAAGGAATCTCCAGAGACTCTCTAAAACATTAGCTAAATTTACAGATTTTTATCTCTTTTGTAAAAATAAAAACGTCCTTAAAAAGATGGGATATCGAACAGACTACGTATAATAGTGACTCTCTATATTCAAAATCTCCCATGTCCGTTCATATTTTTTTTTCCGCCCAAACGTCGATCTCTCCTGCCGCTGAGCACACTGCCGCCAAGTCCATTGGCTAACCCATTTATCGCCGCCCCAAGAAATGTGCTCGATCACAATTGCATTCCAATGATCCTGTCGTGCATGAAGTTTGCTGCTGCAACCAATCCTATTCCTGCCGCCCACCCATCCGCAACCCTCCTGCCAGTGCTACTATATGCATTCCTCTGCCAACAAATAATCGCAGCTATATGCATAAGTTACCGGTAAAATTACTTTTAAATGACAGCAGAAATAAGAGGACAAGATCACATTCCAGTTTTTTTTTGTTTGCAAGGCCCAACCTGACGATGACTTGAGGCAATTTTCAATAGTACAAGCAAGTTCAAGGATTGGGTTTAAGAGGTTGAGCCCAATCAAATGCTGTGCTGGTATTCTGAATATTATCTCCCATATTCCCAAAACTAGTTATCGGATTCTGAGAGTCTGATATATGCATAATTTACAGGTAAAGTGACAACCCAAGCAGCAGCTGATATTAACATTAAGACATACACAACTTAATGCAAATGATAGAAATATGTCTCATAGTAGCTGAACTGAAAATGATAGAATGTAGCAAATGATAGAACATATCTGAATCACACGAGCAGGACTCGCATCCCACACGGCACGTGGGGAACTGAGAGGTGGCCTATACCGCTATACGCACATATCGCCTGACCGGATACAGCTGATTAAGCGGCCCATAGACCCAGGAACGAACAAATAAGAAGCCCACTCATTAGTTTCCACCGCTCGTAATGTTTTCAGGGACAGCCCACCGTGGGAACACGTGTCAAAACATTGGTATGATGGGATTTTAAGTTGGTATTGAAAAATTTTAAATTAATTTTTCTTTAAAACCGTAATTCATTTTTCAAATCTATTTGGATCATCATAGTCTTCAAAATTAATTCAATTTTAATTCAAATCTATTTGGATCATCATAATCTTCAAAACTTCATATATATAAACAATTGATATGTCAATTGACATATATAAACAATTTTACCCTTGGCTCATTTAGGCCAAAGTACTATATATATACATTGATATGTCATATGCAGGAACATAAAAATTTGTTGCCCTCCTATTGAAATCATGGAGCACATTTCATCTTTCAAAAAAGTAGTGGGGTTTTTCCTCATGTGAATGAAACTGATGGTTCGGAGCTTGGGGCCAGATTGGTATAGTGCGGGTACCACGTTACGTAAGATATTAGATGTCGGCAGTGCCGATATTTTGGCACCCTTCAGCAGTCCAGGTTCAATGCTTATGTTTCCTTGGTATGGCCAACTTTTTTTGACATTACTAGCACGTTGTGGTTGGCGTAACTATTATTGTGTGTTTGGTTCATAGCTACATGTTTTATAGCCACATTTACGATGTGTCGAAAGTTAGACGGATAGCGCCACACCTTAAGCAAGTTTAACCAAAAAAACAAAATAGTAATGACTAGGCAGGGTGAGGCGTACCGAAGATCCAGCTAAGTAAGTTTACGTGGCTGCTGCAGTTGCAGCCATGTGCGTAAACACGTGCATGCCGGCATGCTAGTTTTTTTGTTAAAAAAATGTTACCATTCATGATGGAGCTACGGTGATTTTACATGATATTGGCAAGCAACGGACAAATGAGAGCCACCTGAATATGAAAACTTTCCCGTGAAAGTGACAAACCATGTTTATAATTTGATGGCGGTATATCATGAGTGGGTGTTTAATTGGCATATTACACATACCATAGTGGCTGGAACAACGCAGAAGTTCAATGATGCCGGACACAGCAAAAAATACATTACGGATCATTTGTAGCTATAAAACCAACACAAAGTATTTGGATATAGAGTGAGTGCTGCAGACCAAGGTCCCTAAACTTGATTCAGGTGCCACTCACATCGCTTATAAACTTTTTAAATACGTATTCAAATCCAAACTTGCTGATGGTTTTAGTCAGACAAAACGATAATACGAGGGGATTTTGTGACCAATCGTGCAACACGATCCTGATTTTCAGTATCGAACTGCCCAGTCCCCACACGACTCCTCCGGCCCATCCAGACGAATAAATCGAAAAAGGAAAAAAAAAGAAAAGTCAAGAAACAAAAAAAATTGCCGTGGTCGCTACGTAGCCAACCATAAGCCGCCAGCCGGATAGAATTTGAACACTTCAGCGCGGGTCAGTTTCCTTCAACGTCGCCAGTACTATATAACATCCCTAGTGCTTCAGTGGTAGGCAACAAGCAGCAGAGTAGGAAGGAAGCAGAGATGGCTCCTTACGTGCTCGCCGCAGCTGTCGGCGCGCTCATCGTCTTCCTCTACGTCGTCGTCCTAAACCATCGTCGGTGCGGCAATCTGCCGCCATCCCCGCCGTCGGTGCCGCTGCTCGGCCACCTCCACCTCATCGGCCGCCTCGCCCACCGCTCCTTGCACGACCTCCACCTCCGCTACGGCGGCGGCCACGGCCTCCTCCTCCTCCAGCTCGGTCGCCGGCGCACCCTTGTGGTGTGCACGGCCGCGGCGGCCACGGACATGTTCAAGAACCACGACCTCGCCTTCGCATCGCGGCCTCACAGCGTCGGAGCCGACAAGCTGATGTACGGCTGCGACAACGTGTCCTTCGCGCCCTACGGCGAGAGCTGGCGCCGTGGCAAGAAGATCGCCGTCGTCCACCTCCTCTCCCCTCGCCGCGTCGAGTCCTTCGCGCCCGTGCGCGCCGCCGAGGTCGCCGCGCTCGTGGCGCGCACCCGCCTCGCCGCGGCGGAGGCCGCCGGGGAGGGTGTGGAGCTGAGAGGGTTGCTGTACGGCTACGCCAACGCCGTGGTCACCCGCGCCACGGCCGGCGCCGCCGGAGCGACGGCCGAGAGGCTGAAGCAGCTGATGGCGAAGTCCTCGGGGTTCGTGGCGGGATTCGAGCCGGAGGACGTGCTCCCCGACGCGCCGGCGAGGTTCGTGAGGTGGGTGACGGGCATCGATAGGAGGCTCGACGACATAGTCCGGGCGTGGGACACGTTCTTGTCCGAGATCATCGCGGCGCACGAGGAGAAAGTAGGCGACGTTGCAGAGGAGGATGAGGATTTTCTCGACGTCTTGCTTCGTCTCAGGCGAGATGGCGCCGAGGGGCTGGAGCTCACTGACAACCGCATCAAAGCCATCGTCAAGGTCATCTTCGTTCGCACGCAGAAATGCTCTTTATTTAAATTTCGTTTCTCAAGAAATCTCTGCTTTTCTTTGTTCTCCTCAACCGTGTTCGATTCTTGCGTCTCTGAACTGTGGCAGGACGTGATAATGGCCGCAACTGAAACATCATCGGACACGCTGGAATGGACCATGGCGGAGCTCGTGGCCAACCCACGGGTGATGGCCAAGCTCCAAGACGAGATCGCGCGAGCTGCCGCCGCCAGAGACGGGCAGCTGGCCGAATCAGACCTGAACAAAATGGGATACCTGAGGGCGGTGCTCAAGGAGGTGCTCCGGCTCCACCCACCGGCGCCGCTCCTGGTGCCGCACGAGTCGACGGCGCCGGCCGTCGTGCAGGGCTACGAGATCCCGGCGAAGACCGTGCTCTTCGTCAACGTGTGGGCGATCGGGAGGGACCCGGCGGTGTGGAACGCGCCGGAGGAGTTCCGGCCGGAGCGGTTCATGGTGGCCAGTGGCGGCGGCGGCGCGGCAGTGGACTTCAGGGGGACGGACTACCAGCTCATCCCTTTCAGCGCCGGCCGTAGGATCTGCCCTGGCATCAGCTTCGCGCTGCCGGTCTTGGAGCTCGCGCTCGCTGGTCTGCTTCGCCACTTCGACTGGGAGCTCCCCGCCGGCGTGCGCCCGGGTGACCTCGACATGGGCGAGGCGCCGGGGCTGACGACGCCGCGGCGCGTTCCACTTATCCTAGTCCCCAAGTGCAAGGTGCTCCCTCAGCCTGCACTGCAGCAGTAGGATCAGGACTCTCGCTCTCCAATCCTGCAATAATCTCTCCGTGGGAACCGTACCGTACCATGAGAAAGTTGTGTGTGTGGTGGTCTTTTCTTCTTATCATTTTGACCTGTCGTTGATGGAAATTAATAGCAATGATGCGGACTCGCATTACATGGTGGAATCGCTGTCTCTGTACATCATCGCGAAGTTGACCTTGTCGGAAACATCGCTGTCTCTGGTGTTTCCCGACTCCGAAGTGACTTTACCGACTGGTTGGTGTTCCCCGATTAATACCGAGTCCGAAAACGGCCATTACGAGACAGATACACGGCCATTGCGAGGCATCTGTCAGTGTCTGCTGCACGCCAAAGGCAAGGACAAGGGCTTGTTGTTAGATGAACCTTGTCTTCTTCTCGTTCCCGTCTGCAGCAGTGTGCCTGGCTTATGTTAAGTGCCAAATGGATCATCGTCCGCACATTTCTAAAGAACCAACTTATACGTAGCGAAAATGAACAGCTATAGAATACTATCAATCAAGAAGGGTATAACTCATCAAAGGAAAAAAGAATCTCGCACCAGCAGAAATTTCTCAATTGGTAAAGTACTGCTGCACCCTTTTCGTTCCCAAGGGACTTTCCAGATGAGCATAGAGACTACATTCTATTAAATCTGATGCGGTAATGGACTACGCCTTGTTACTCCTAAAACTTTCTGCGCACTTTTCAGAAGATTATAGTTGGGAAGAGACTTTCCAGATGAACACACAGATTATCATGCATTGTTCAAGAAAGAAAAAGCAGCAACATCGTGTCTTGTTACTCCTGAAACTTGCAGTTGTACTTGTGTTGTCACATCCTCGCGACAGAGTTGCTGATCAAACTGAAAATCAAATTATATACAAGTGTCAGCGAAATTGCCAAAATTGGGAATTTGGAAGTTCTGAGCACATTATCAGCACATTAATTGCAACTGCATCATGTAAACCAAGAGTATGAAAAATTGTGTTATACATCCAGAAGTGCAAAAAACGTGAAAACGCCAGGGCTCCATGTATGATTGAAGGCTAAAGTAAACAGCTGCAGAGGAGACAATGTGATGGACACAGCACGAAGCACTAGAGCCTCTGTGATGGCTTGACACAGTACATGAACAAATATCCAAAAGGATTTAATCTTTATTAATTGTCCGAGATATATCATGGAAACAGGACATACTTGTACAGAACTATAGCCATGCATTACCTCTAGTCATTTAACCCACATCTGATCAAATGGGTACTTCAAGAAATATTTATGACACAAAAGTACGAAATCTTTTACTATCATGGATCATGCAAATCATATCAAGCCATATTATCTACAAAACAGAAATCATTGACGATGATTGAACATCAAACATGACACTAAGCTAGCATAGCCATTATTGTATGAGTGTAGTGGTAAAAATATTCAATTCATCATAGAGAAATAAACAAACCAAAATGCGTTTTGATTAGCATAACCATGAAACTGTGAAAGTTTGCTAAGATTTAGTAACAAACACCTTGAGATTCACTCATATACTGTTAATTCCAATCTTCAGAAACAAAATAAAATATAGTTCATTCAATGCAGTAACAATCCCCTTTAAAGAAGAAACAAAACTTAAAGGGCTGAGTTGAGCAATGTGGTTTCTAATCAACTAGCCAGTAAAACAGTTCTGTATGAAGAATACATAGTGCCAAAACAATTGCATACCACAGCAGCTACACTAATGCATCCAGATTTACAAAGAATGTCAAGAATCTGAAAGCATATCATGTCATCTAGTCAGTCGACATACTCTCATTTGTCAAATTACTTTCCAACTAAAATTTTGTCAAGGAAATATCAAAGTGCTAGGCTGATATGGCATAAACCTATATCTACGCAATAAAACCCAGATAAATTGCAGATCACACAAGAATCCAGTTATACAAAACAGCCTTATTAACGATGTTAACAATAGATATAATCTTAAAAAACCTAGTAGATACACCTTGAAGGTTAACTTGGTTTTCCAAGAATCTGGCCAATTGGGAAGTTCTAAGTATACCATCAGCACATTGCTACTACATCAAGTAAACCAAAAGAGTATGAAAATATGTTTTACATCCAAAAGTCCAAAAAAAATGACCATTACATGGCTCCATGTATGATTGAAGGCTAAGGTAAACAGCTGCACAGGAGACAATGCAATGAGTCCAACATGAAGCTCTAGAACCTCTGATGAATTGCCAGTGCATGAACAAGTAAATTTGGTTCAATTAACAGGTTGTTCAAATAAATAATATATTCAAGAGGATACAAACTTTATTAATTGTCAGAGATATATCACTGAAACAGAACATCCATGTGGAGAATTTCAGCCATCCACTCCCTAGTCATTTAGCCCATTTCTAATCCAATTTATGTACTTTAAGAAATGTTTATGACATAGAATTAGTAAACAAACAGAGATCAAAACATACACAGCCATATCAAAACATGTACAAATCATGAAAACCATATAATCCATATTATCATGGATCAAATAAACCATACCAAGCCATATTATCTACAAACAAACAGAAAATTAAGTACAAGTCTCATTACATTGGATATCATAGCCCATGACTGAACATCAAAACATGAAAGATAGCATAGCCATTATTGTTTGAGTGCAGTAGTAAAAAAAGTACTCTCGATTCATATAGAGAATAAAACAAACCAAAATGTGTTTTGATTAGGATAACCGTGAAATTCTAAAGTTTGCTAAGATTGGTAAGAAACACAACGAGATTCACACACAAACTGTCAATTCCAATCTTTAGAAACAAAATAAAACATGGAAGTTAATTCATTGCACTAATAATTCTCTTTAAAGAAGAAACCAACCTTACAGGCTTGATGTTAGCAATGTGGCTTCTAATCAACCAGCCAGTTAAAACAGTTTTGTGTGAAGATTACAATGTGCCAGAACAATTGCTTACTGCAGCATCTACACTACACTACACTACACTACATCCAGATTTACAAAGGATGCCAAGAATCTGAACACGGAAGCATGTCATGTCATCTAGTCAGTTGACATACTCCTATGTGTCATTTTACTTTCCAGGACAAAAGTTTGTCAAGGAAACATCAGTCTCCGAACAGTTCCATACAATCAAGAATTCAAGATGCTGGTGACATCAAAAGGGAAAAGGGATTACACACCTTAAGCTGCCGTGTCAATGTGGCATCGTCGCTTCACGCGCCTCAGCGCGGCAAGCCATCACCAGTCGGATGATGAGAAGAGGAAAGGTCACGAAACAGAAGATCACGGGCCCCAGGAAGAAGACTGTTTCCAGAAGCAGGTGGCCAGCCTTCTGGTCACGGTCTCCCATTGCCCACGAACCCACTTGGATCAGCACGGCAATGGCAATCACCATGAAGAGCGCCAGGAGGTACACGAGAACAGCACCGTGAACTGGTTCGTCGGCGCGCCCTGGCTGCACCGCCGTGCCTCCACCCGCACCAACCTGCCACGAGCACCAACAATCCCCCAACAATTGACCGGACCAATGATCAGAAGCAGAAATGCACGGCGACATGTATAAGCGGCCGCGGAGCTTATCGCCACCGCACATCTCGCATAGGGAGCCCCCCACCCTCCCTGCATGCACGGCTTTTACAGAGCACACGGTACATATGGAGCCCACGCATAGTCAACCGAAATGTGCCTGGCAGGGTGCTTCCTTGCCTAAAATTTTTTGCCTCGCCCGGCAGATTGAAACCCTGCCCGGCGGCGCGAGGCCAAAATTTCCCCAGCCCGCTCACCGTGCCCCCGTTTAGGCTTGACGAATTTTTTCAGATTCATTGAGTCTCCGGCCAACACCTAGAGTCATCCCCGTTCCCAACATACACAATGCGATCGTACGGAGGTGGCGGCGGCTACCTCCCCTCGCCGATCGGCAGACCTCGTCGAAGGCGGAGGTCCAGGCGCTGGCGGAGGAGTTCCCACCACTGCCGGCCACGCCGAAGGAGGTACCGTCTACCTCCCCTTCGCCGCATCCGCACACTCCGGAGTTGTCGGAGCAGGTCCCGGTGCCTGAATACATCTAATTAGCAGGTACTGTAATCCCGCAGTCTGGGAACTGAGACATGTGGAGTCATGTGGAGTAGTTCCCAGCCCTGTCGGAGGTGGTTTCGGCGCTGGCGGAGGAGTTCCCAGCCCCGTCGCCGCCGTCCATGGTTCCATACCTATCCAGTTCGCCGCACCAGGACACACCGCCGGAGCTACAAGCTCATTCCATGGAGTTATGCTTGGACGTTCCCGCATAAACGCGTCCCCTGGTGCGGTGGTGCCATCCCCGTCCATGGAGGCAGCACTGTTTGTGGGGATGGTTCTTTTTGTTTTAGATTGGACACCTGATGAATTCTTTTTTTTTTTCCTTTTTCCATTCAGTTCTGGTGTCGTTTAATATTTTGCTTCATCGTCCAAAAACAGATTTTTCCTTGCCAGCACTGTTTGCGTTTCGGGATGGCTCTTGCTTTTTAATTGCTTTACTTCAGATGGCAAACAGGGCTCATCTTTGTGGCTCAAATGTTTTGTTCTGCTGCACGAAATATAATATGTTTTGTTGTCTTGTTTCCAACCTTGCAGATGTGAGGAGGATTCGAAGATGTTGAACTAGCTGCCCTCTTGTTTCCAATTTCTTTTCAGTTCGGCTTGCCAATGGTTTCGTGGTTCGCATTTGAATATGGCTCTTCGAGTTCTGCTATAGTTTAACGGAGAAGGGGCTTACCACTGTGATTCAAAAGGACTCTTGTTCTGCTGCGTTATATCTTTAGAAACTTTGGTGTGACTTAGTTTAAGGTGTCTATGCATGAAAGAGCGAAGTAAAGTGATTTGTGAACTGTGTTGTTTATTGTGTTCAATGCTAGCAAACAGTTACAGCATAAAACTTCTCAGCAACCTTAGGCCTTGTTTAGTTGTGGCGCACAATTTACTTTCTACTGGCGCACAATTGACTTTCTATCAGTAAGTAGAACTGACTGGTGACATATGTTTTTTTCTATAGAATATAACTATGTAGTTGTATTCTAGCAAAAAGAAAGTTCCCCTTGGCTACATTTCTTTGTCCTCACCCATTGATGATGAACACCATCTAGTACATGTGGTTCTAAAATGTTACTTTTGATTCTCACGAAACAAGTTCATATCCTATTTGTTGCTCCATGGTGCAAGCCTAATCATGACTTTATTTTGTAAACTAGGACACAACTATAACATCATAAAAAGAAACTAGGACACAACTATGGTGGTGAACTCAGTCAAGAATCATTAAAGCTGAAGAGGAAAGCAGACGTAGCAAGTTGAATAGGTTCCACGTCGAGATTATTACGGTTTCATAAGGGGCGCCACATATTGGAACAGTTAAATGGTTAGACATGGGTAAAGTTTGGATGACAAATATGGCCACAAACAATGAGAAACTAAGATATGGTGATGGATCAAGTTGCATCCATGGTATCAAAAAATAGGAACACTCAAATCATATTCGGTTAAACATTAATAAAATAGTGAAACTCTCTTATGAATGGAGCCATTCCCCATGTACAAGGAGCCAAGTTCCTCTGGGCAAACTTTGAGCATAAGCCTTTTGCACCACATGGTCTTTTCCAGCACTTCCTTGTTAGCCTAAGTCATTGCCTTGCACTGATCTGCAAATTAGACAAAAAACCTGTCAAGCAATCATTACCTGATCTGTTGAAATATTTCAAGCATCTTACATACTGCCCAAAATATACCTGTGTATACCCCTCATCCAACAAAATTATTAATTTCAAAACACCTCACCATCCATTATTTCCAAAAGTATCACTAACATTGTTGGCACGTTTTAACACCTTAGTCCCTGATACTTAGTTTCTACAAATTAAAATGAGAGAATCTACATATACATTTCTACAAATTACATCGTCATCACATTTTGTTCCAGACACGGAATGTAAATGAGTGGAACATTTCAGCGGCAATAAGGCTGTTGAAATGTAACAAGAACCCAATGCATAACAAATACAAGAAGAGAGGATTGCAACCCAAATTGCAGCCCTAAGATAACAGGAAATGTTCAGCTTTCAGATCTAAGAAATGCAGCATATAGAACAGGTATGGTCTTTCTACGTTACAAACCTCTGTAAAGTAGTAACATTGATCTGTGGTCTTTCTATATGCACTTCCGAAACAACAAGTACTTCAGAAACAACAAGTATGACTTCAATAATAGCATGCACCAATCACATCCAAAAGAACAGAGGTGAGTGTAAATGTAGAAGAACTAGTGGGGCACATTATCAGCGTCAATAGGAACATTTGGTCCCTCGAAAATCTATGCAAAAAGACCAAACATTTGTATCTCAGAAAAGAAACCTGTGGCCAATGTCCCAGATCCCTTTCGGTGCACCCCCATGGTCCCATCAGCACAGGTCAATAGATCTTCAGAATCATTTCATTCATATCAGGAGGCACATATCCACTGTTGCCTTCGACAATTAACAGGTAGTATAGAAGAGCTGTCCGAGGCTCTATCAACATCCCATGTAAAAGAACATGCGCAATATTAGGATTATTTAATTTTTATTGGGTTGGCGATCGTTATCTGTACTCATGATATATAAATTCATGTTTTTAGAAATGATTATCATTACCTGCCTCAGTCAACAAACCAACAAGTCCCCATCAAAGTATCGTGAGTACAGGATAGGGTATAGACCAGAATCATAGCTGCCATGCAACAAGAGCAAAATTAGATGGTTCTACGCTATCCCAAAGGCCATTTCATGTCACATTAACTTGGCACATAATGCGTATATACACAGGATGGCACATAACTTGTTACGAGAGATACTAAAGTGGGGAGTTTAGCATGCACTATGAAGTATCATACATCACACGAAGCATAATTATTCCATCAATTTTAGTTCAGAGGGAGAGAAATTGACATCTCTGCAGATTTTTTTTTCTTAGCAGAACACAATCCATCATTGAGGAATAAGAGCTGCCTAAACAAATACCAAAACAGCCAGAAGAGAAGCATAACGAGAATGTGTACAACCAGCAGACGAAAGCAACTTTTCTGTCAGAGGAAAGCAAAATATTACTCTTGCCTTCCAAAAGGACTTAATTACTAATTTTTCATCAGTGCCGGCCCTGTAGTGTAGACAGCCGGGGCGGCCGCTCAGGGCCCCCAAATCAAAGGGGCCCCTAACCATACTTACCTCTAGTAGTCTACTATGTGAACGACATTACATCAATTAAATTAAAAACAGGTCAGCCAACACATGTGAACGAAAACAATCAACCCATCAACGTTTTTTAGGTCAATCTTCCAAACATATTGTCGAAGCCACCAAGAGATAGTCCCAGGATTTCTGCTTCGCTACCTCCCTGCAGCCTAATGCGGAGGTTGAAAGAATCCATAACCAGTCCCAACTAATTGGGCCCTAGAATGGTGTTTTTTTTTTTTGCTTCATCATTTTATTTTATCTTTTCATGTACAAATGATATCTCAATTCCCAAAAAAATTCTAAAGATATGTAGTAGAGTTGACTTATTGTCTTGTGGAGACATTGTTCATTGTACAAAGGAGTCATTAGGGATGCAATTTCTTACGAGTTATTCATGGTAGCTGGTAAGATTTTTTTTCTTAAGTAGACTTTTTGTTTCATAGATGCTAAAATCAACTTTACAATGTTAAACACATAAAAACACTTAGATGGTTTCCTCATAATTTGAAAAAAAATACTTATGATAATATATTAGAGGCCTCCAATTTTAGACTCGCCCAGGGCCCCAAAAATCACAGGACCGGCCCTGTTTTTCATACGCATTCTTTTCTGGTTGACCTATTGTACGCTTGCAACTTCTGAATAGTTAAAGATGAAATAGTTCATAAGAACAGTTGACCATTCAAAATAAAACTCACTTGGACCATGTCACTAAGGCAGTAGGAAATGTAGCACATTTTAGTGCCTTGACGACAGAAATGTTTGCAAACACTAAAAGTGATGCAGGACTGACTGGCACATTTTAGAACCACCATAGAGCTTGAAATGTTTTAAACTTCGATGAACATATTCAGATTTTGGAAGCGACTCTAGGCTGGAAAATTACAAATCTTCCACTTGCAGAGTCAATGGTCCAGAACTTTCAAAATTCAGATATTTTTAAAAAACTCACTTGTATTGTAAAGCACCAGTAACACTGCCATAGAAAGAACAATTAGTTGCAGAACACAATAGCGACTGATGTTCCTTTTCTGGCTCTTGGCTGACTGGAAAAGCAATAAAGTCTTTGTACCATTAGGGACCATGAGGAAACCATACAAGATTACTCTGTCCTCAAATCTCAGATCTAGAGTTTGAGCATACCTGTGGCTCCGAGTAGGAGTACCTGCTGACCCAAAGCAATTAAAGCGAAGAACAGACTCCTGCGACTCCATCTTCGGAAGCTTCTCCGCGGGCTCCTCTTGGGACAGTGGAGCAAGCGGCTAGGTCGTGGGAGGAAGAGGAATGGAGAATGGACCACTGAGTAGGAGGAGGAAGACGAATGGGGACTGGGCGAGATGGGGAGCGCTCCCGCCTCCTGGCAAGGCAACGGCACCCTTTCTACCTCGTTGGGGCGGCTGGTGCCTGGTGGGAACTTTGGCCTCGGCATCTCGCCTCGTGAGGCATAGCTTGTCCAGGCAGATACTCTCGTGAGGCAAAGAGCTGGGTTGACCAAGCGGGACCTACACACATAAACAATAGTAAGACGTCGGAACTTTTCAGATCCAGGTGGAACCTTTTCGCACATCCCAATAAAGTGTTGTGCACACCAGCCGATCGATAGGCTCCGCGGCCGCTTATACTTCACCGTGTTTAGTTCCAAAATACTTTTTACTTCCTATTCATCTCCCTCACAGAATACGCATCTCCAAAAATTTCTTTTTTCCCTTCCTATTCATCCCCCTCACATAACACGCATCCCAGAAAAAAAAGTATTTTTCCCCGCCACAACTAAACACGGCCCTGGTTTTTTCACTCTGGATCAGAAGCTGCCCACCACTGATAACGAGTGGCATCAAACAACAGTCCCAAGGATTGAAATCGCGATGTATTACGAGTGCGTTTGGATCGTAGCCGCAGCTTGCCGCAACTCGCCGCGCCAGAACTGCGGCGTGCAGGTGCTGCGTTTGGCTGCCGCCATAGCTTGGGCGTGCCAAAGATTCGTTGCTTACGTGTAGTTCAATTTTCATACCGAGAGATGCTAAAGTTGTGGCAGCCGTTTTCTTCCCCGCACCTGCGGCGCGGCCGCACATACGGCGTGGTAAAGTCTGATAATCAACCAAACGCGTCCTACCTCTCCATCCCTGCGGCTTGCCTCGCGCCAGGACAGGCTGACGAGGATGAGGATTATGGCTTGGATGAAGAGCCCGAGCACCACGGCGGCGGCCACGGCCAGCTCCTTCGTGGCGGCCGCTTGGATGGAGGCCCACCCGTATCCCAACACGGTAGCGATGAAGGCGGCGTTGGCGGCGCTGCGCTGCTCCCCCACGCGAAGACGAGGAAGCCGAAGCAGACGACCACGACGACGAAGTCCGCGAGCCGGAGAGGCTTCGCCGGGGCCGGCGCGGCCGCCCGCGGGGGCGCTGGGGCCGGCGGCGCCTGGGGCGGAGCGGCGGCCGACTCGACGCCCGCCATCGGAGCGCGGACCCCAAGCTCCAGAAGGCTCCGCTCCCGAGTGGATTGCGAGGGCGCCGGCGGCGCGCGCGGCGGAGCGGAGCAGAGCAGAGGGGTGGGGGTGGCGTGGGTTGGTGAGGTTGGCCTCGGGGAGTGCAGAGGAAGAGGCCGAGGGGAAAAAACTTAGGTACAGAAGGCTGTAGACTCCCTACAGTGCAGTCCCACTTCTGATCCCCGCCACGTGGCCACCCAGGCCATCGAACGTTCTGGGTGAGATTGACTTTCACGGTGCCTGGGTGGCCGCGTGGCGGGGATTAGAGGTGAGACTGTACGATAGGAAGTCTGTGCAGTCATGTACCCAAGTTTTTTCCCAGCCAAGGAGACCGCCCTTGGATTTTCTGTGGCTCGTGCCGTGTGCGGCCCGTGCGTGTGCTTCTGCTTCGGTTCAGGTGCGCTTGCGCGTGTGGCCCCGGCCGAGGAAATGGGGTGCGTGTGGCCGAGCTGGATCAAACGGGATTTGCTGGACGTGCCAGGTTAATTGCACACATTTTTTAATTTTCAGCCAGAACTAATTCGATTCCGCGTAGAAATCAGCTAAAATCCTCACGCTCCAAAAGTGAACGCGTTATACTCGCCTTGTTTAGATGTGTGTAGTAAAGTTGGTGAAAGTTGGTGAAATGTCACATCTATCATTTTGACATTAATTAGAAGTACTAAATATAGATAATTATAAAACTAATTACACAGATGGACTCTACATCGCAAGACGAATTTATTAAGTCTAATATATGCCGTCATTAGCGTATTTTTAATGACTGGTTACTGTAGCATGACAATATCTAATGACGAATTAATTATGCTTAATAGATTCGTCTCACGATGTGGAGTCCATCTATGTAATTAGTTTTTTTTACATCTATGTTTAATACTCCTAATTAGTGTCCAAACATTTAATGTGACAAGTTGACAAAATAAGTTGGCAAAAATTGACGATCTATTCATTACGGCTGGTCCATGGTACAAGAAACATTTGCAGCACTGGATAGTTTGACGGAACTTCATCTACAGCTGCCTGTACTTTTTTTTTTCTCCCCTGTAATCTCCTAATGGTATGCCAGGTGATGTGTCACGATTCGGGGGTTCTTTTTTGCGTGGAGTGTCACGATTCGTTTTGTTTCCCCAATATTGTTCAGAAAAAAAATATTGTTAGACACTTAGACAGTTAGACTGTTTTTTTTAGTGATGTACTCGTAAGCATAGCAGTTTCTACCAGTATTTTCCAGTTGAAATGGAATTGTGTGCGTCTACAGAGATGCAAACTTCAATTTCTGACAGTTTTCAACTTTTATATATAAATATAAATGGAAGTTGTAAATCTAAGTCATCATCCAGAAAGGATAAGGCACGTAGAAAGGCTAATAAAATAAACAAACATGTTTCTCCATGAAAGGCTTTTATTGGAATAGCAGAGGTCTTTCAGACTTGGCTAAATACCGATACATTTATGAAGCGGTCAGGGATCTAAACCTCGACTTTGTTGCTGTCATGGAAACCGGCAAACAAGATATGTCTCGAGCAAATCTAGCCCGACTTTCAGGAGGGGTGATTTTGTTTGGCATTGTCTTCCTCCTAGAGGACGGTCTGGCGGCATTCTTCTTGGGGTTAATTCCACAGTGCTTGACTTATCACTAATTGTGGAAGGGGAGTTTTATATAAAGTTCCATCTCTGCAATAAAAGTAATAATTTTAAATGGATTCTCATGGCAGTGTATGGCCCGGCACAGGAAGATTTTAAATCTCCATTTATGTCCGAACTTGTACGCGCATGCCAACAGAATCCTTTACCTACTCTAATAGGTGGGGATTTCAATATCATGAGAAGTAGCAAGGAGAAGAATAATAACAGATTTAATGGAAGGTGGCCTTTCCTATTCAATGCAGTTATTGATAGTTTTGATCTAAGGGAAATTGACTTAACAGGCCGACAATTCACTTGGGCGAACTCATTGCCCAATCCTACATATGAGAAACTGGATAGGATCCTAATGACGACTGAATGGGAATTTAAATATCCTTTGGTGACGGTTCAGGCTCTTGATAGAGGTGTCTCAGATCACACACCGTTATTATTGGATACTGGCACACCATCATACATGGGAATCACAAAACGGTTCCAAATGGAACTTAGTTGGTTCTCTCGTGATGATTTTTATGATCGTGTTACAGAAATTTGGAACAAGCCAGTACGAGGCCAAAATTCTGTTCAAAGATGGAACAGAAAAATTGGGGCCTTGCGCAAGCACCTCCGGGGATGGGCAGCCCACTCTCATGGAGTGTATAAGCAGCAAAAACACACCCTTCAGTCCACCGTCACATCTTTAGATACAATGGCAGAAAATCGTGTATTGACTGACCTTGAGCGTGAACAATTAGAGTCGGCACGTGATAATCTGACTAAACTCCTTCGTGAGGAGGAGATTAACTATTATCAACGTGCTAAGGTTACAGACGTGCTACTTGGTGATAACAACACAAGGTATTTTCAAATGGTGGCCAATAGAAAACATAGGAAGAAACGAATTTTCTCCCTAGACCATGGTAATGGAAAAATTGAAGGGCAAGCTAATCTAAAAAGCTACATCACTCAGTTCTATAAGGAATTATTTGGACCACCAAAAGAGAATTCCTTCTCTCTGGATGAGAATATGATTAATGATATCCCTCAAGTTGGTTTGCATGAAAATGAATTTCTCACGGCTCCTTTTACTGAAAAGAAGATTCGGGAAGCCGTTTTTAGCATGGAGCATAATAAGGCACCAGGCCCCGATGGCTTCCCAGCTGAATTCTATCAAAAGTTTTGGGAAACTATTAAAGGTGACTTAATGGAGATGTTTTATGATTTACATAAGGGTGATTTACCTCTCTTCAGTCTCAACTTTGGAGTCATAACCCTTATACCAAAGGTTCAAGATGCATGTCGAATACAACAGTATAGACCAATCTGTCTGCTTAATGTGAGCTTTAAAATTTTCACCAAAGTTGCCACGTTGCGATTAAATTCAGTCGCGGATCACATTATCAGCCCAACACAAACTGCATTCATGCGAGGACGGAATATCCTTGAGGGAGTCGTCATCTTGCATGAAACAATCCATGAACTACACCGTAAAAAACAAAGTGGAGTTATTTTTAAGATTGATTTTGAAAAGGCTTATGATAACATAAGATGGCCATTTCTATTGCAAACGCTTCGGATGAAAGGTTTCTCACCTAAATGGATATCTTGGGTGCAATCTTTTATATCGGGCGGAAGCGTAGCTATCAATGTTAATGATGATGTCGGATCCTATTTCCAAACTAGGAAAGGTCTTCGACAAGGTGATCCCTTATCACCAATACTTTTTAACATTGTTGCGGACATGCTAGCAATATTAATCCATAGAGCCAAAGAAGATGGTCAATTAGGTGGTATGGTACCTCATTTAGTTGATGGCGGTTTGTCCATACTACAATATGCTGATGACACAATACTCTTTATGGAACATGACCTAGAGAAAGCTCAGAATCTGAAGCTTTTGCTTTGTGCTTTTGAACAACTATCGGGTCTAAAAATTAATTTTCATAAGAGTGAAATCTTCTGCTTTGGCGATGCAAAAGAATATGAGACCCATTACACAGAATTATTTGGTTGTAATATTGGAGCTTTACCAAAGAGGTATTTGGGTATCCCAACTCACTATAGGAAACTATCAAATGCTGATTGGAAAAAAGTAGAAGAGCGTTTCGAAAAGCGCCTTAGGAGATGGAAGGGAAAGAATTTATCTACAGGGGGACGACTCACTTTGATTAACTTAGTTCTTAGCAGTCTACCCATGTATATGATGTCCTTTTTTGAGGTTCCAAAGGGCGTTCTAAAGAAACTAGACTATTTTCGATCTCGATTCTTTTGGCAGTGTGATGATCATAAAAAGAAATACCGCTTAGCCAAATGGGATATCCTGTGTCAACCTAAAGAACAAGGTGGACTAGGGATCCACAATCTAGATATAAAAAATATAGCCTTACTTAGTAAATGGCTATACCGCTTGTTAAGAACAGACGGTACATGGCAACAAATTATACGCAATAAATATCTAGGTTCTAAACCACTAGTGCAAGCACAGTGGAAAAGCGGAGACTCACATTTCTGGGCAAGCCTTATGAAGGCAAAACGGGACTTCCTTCGTTTTGGGGCTTTTATCATTAAAGATGGGTCACAAATAAGGTTCTGGGAAGATAGGTGGTTAGGAAATAGGACGCTTCGTGAACAGTATCCTGAACTTTATAGTATTGCCCGTCGAAAACAGGATACTGTGGCGGACGTCCTGGGCACCAACCCACCAAATATCTCATGGCGTAGGGATCTTATTGGTAACAAATTAGTGACGTGGAATAACCTCCTTCCACGAATCGCCAATATTGTACTAAGCCATGATGAAGATGAATTCCGATGGAACTTGAATCAAAATGGTGAGTTTTCAGTGAAATCTCATTATTTGGCTTTGATCTATAATGATGTTCCAAATGTCAACAAACAGCTTTGGAAATTGAAAGCACCCTTAAAGATTAAGATCTTTTTATGGTATCTCGCAGAGGTATTATCTTAACTAAAGACAACCTAGTTAAACGCAATTTGCAAGGCAATAAACAATGTTGTTTCTGTCACCATGATGAAACAATTCAACATCTTTTTTTTGAATGTCGGTTTGCTCGTATGGTGTGGGCTGGTGTTCATGCGGCTTCTGGTATCTCACCACCTCGCAGTGTGTCAAATATGTTTGGCACTTGGCTGATGGGGATTAGTGGAGATCTAAAACCTTTAGTTTTACTTGGAGCAGCAGCAACATGTTGGTCCCTATGGTTGACTAGGAATGCTATGGTTTTTGAAAAGAAACAATCTTCTTTTTTGCAGGTTATATCCTTAATTACCCATTGGCTTCATACATGGTCTATCCTTCAGAAGCCTATTTACCAAGGTTTCATTGTGGAGGCATCTCAATTCTTGGCGCAGGTGGCCAGGGGATTTTTTACCCAGGCACATGGGTGGCGGTCTAGTCTTCGGATTGATGACCATTAGTGTGCTTGCTGTTTTTTTTTCATCATTTTGTAAGGTTGTGTGCTGTCTAGGCAGAGGCCGGGAGATTTTCAAGTTCTATTGTATCACCTTGATGTAACGTTCTTGAAATTAATAAACTTCCCATTTCGAAAAAAATACATCAGGCTATCAGCCAGATGAAGCTGGACGACGACCCAGAAGTCCCATAACAGTAAATAGAGTCACAATATCGCAGATCTTGTGCAAGCCAATTTGACAGGGATGAAAAAAGTTCATCAGCTAGAACCAAACAGTTTCGTGGAAATGAGTCACAATGTAATTTGACTCAGTTTGACTATCCAAACAGCCTCGTGGAAAAGAGTCCTTAGAGCATCTCTAGTCGGTAAGCTCATGTTTTGAGTTTTAGGCCGGTCCGTGAAATTTAGGGGCTCGAATTCCACTTTGGCCTCCAGCCGGCCTGAGCAAATGATGACCTGTAAATCAATCTGACAAGCGGGGCCCACCTGTCAGGGAATAACCTAAAAATCTCGAACTCCAGCACTTTGCCCGGTGTCCGTCGACCGCCTCTCCTCCGCGTCGTCGCGCCTGCCTCGCCCGTGCCGTGTCTGCCGCCGCGCACGCCTAGAGCCTGGTGCCCACCGGCCGCACCCGCACTCGCCGCCGCACCCGGCTCATCGGCGCCATGCCCGGCGCACCAAGTCGTTGTCATCATCTTAAAGCGCCTTAAGGGACTCTCCTCGTCACTTATTGCTTCAAATGGATCAAGTACCATTTGCTTCCTGTGCATGGACGGCTGTCGGCAGTGGCATGCTGATTGTTGTATTGGCATGTCAGGGGAGGTCCCAAGCGGCCGTGGTGGCGCAAGTGCTTGCGTTGCAAGACGTGCTGGAGCTGGTGCCGGAGGCTGAACTCAAGCCAACGATGATCGCGTCACC
Organism: Digitaria exilis; assembly: GCA_015342445.1. Classification (NCBI taxonomy): domain Eukaryota; kingdom Viridiplantae; phylum Streptophyta; class Magnoliopsida; order Poales; family Poaceae; genus Digitaria; species Digitaria exilis. The sequence goes on from JACEFO010001795.1 coordinate 3,905,934, forward strand.
GAGGAAGTCATCGACGGAGGAGCCATGTCGCCATACCGAGGCACACACGGTCGTGGTGGCTACACGAACGTCGTTTCTGGGATGCTGAGGTAGACCTGGCCAGCCGAGGAGGGCGCCCGTCACCAGAGATGCCGTGAGGAGGCGGTGCCCAGCCAGACGCTACAGCAGTCTGGTCTGGCTCGACCCAACCTATTTAGAAGACTAAAACAAGCAAGAGATAGAGACCTATTTAGGGCCCGGTCCAGCCAAAGATGATCTTAAAACCAAGGAACCTACGCAGGACGCAGGCGAGACGTGCAAAAGCCAGATCAGTAATCCCCACCATCCAGGGATCCCGTTTACTCCAAACAGGCCGGCCGGCAACCCCGGTAGTAGACGATGGGCTCGGCGCCGCCGCCGCCGCTGTACGACGAGCCCCCGATCCATCGCCACCGCTTCATCGACAACGCCGGCGAGGGCTTTTCGTTTGGCTTGGCGTGCGGCTCAGCCTTCTACGCCATCAAGGGCTTCCGGAGCTCGGCGGCCGGCGGGCGGCTCGCCGGCGCCGGACACGCCGCGCTCGTGAACGCGCCCCGCATCGGCGGTATGTGTGCCACCTTGGCCGCCTTGTTCTGCGCCTCCGACAGCGCCATGGCCGTCGCCCGCCGGAAGGACGATTCCTGGAACAAGATCGTCGCCGGGACCACCTCGCTGGGCTTGTTCCGGATGCACTTGGGCGCCCGTGCCGCCGCGGTATCCGCGCTCTTCGGTGCGGCGATCAGCGTGGCGCTTGTGGGCCTTGATCGTTGGCTTGAAGGCGATTTGGAGAGCCGACGTGCCAACGATCCCACGACACGGAATAAGAATTCTGGCTCGCTAGCGCCCGCAATGCTCACTCCAACCCAGGGCCAGGGATCAAGTGGCGCCCTATCATGGCTGAGGAGCTCTGCAATGGCTCCATCTCCATCGATCACGAGCAACAAGGTGAGGTTTCAGTTTCTTCTTAGGAACTTATAGGCAATCTAATAAATAGCGTATAGCGGTATGCAACGTACTCAATTAGTATCCATGTAGCTAGCGTGTCGCGGATAACATGTGCTATAAAAATTAGATGATTTTTATAGTATATATATTTGAACATTTAACATGAAATTTTTCTTACAAATTTAAAAGATTTAAGTTAGTCATTATATTTTATAACAGTACAAAAGTAAATAAATATATAGATACAAAAAATAAAGGGATGCATAGAAACATTAAATTGTCATATTAATGAAAAACCATCATTTGTTATCGCATAGTTCATCATATTTTCAACATTTTTATTGCTATTTGATTCATCTTTATTGTCACTTTAATCATTCACATAGCAAATATAGAATTCTAAAATGAGCAATAGCGAATGCTAAGGGAAATAAGTTTAGCCTTGTTATTTTGGGTCGGTTATCATGTACCGGGTAACAGTATTAGTATCCATGTAGGTCGAGGATCATGAGTGCTATAGCAGATGCTAAGTTGAAATACTGAATAAAAAAGTTTTAGAGCATATTTGAATCTTTCTTTCTTAAATATTTAAAAGCTTTTAGTTAGTCATTGTAATTTCAATATAAAAGTAAAATGAATAAAGAAATAGATATAAAAAATATAATGGATGTATACGGACATTAAGTTCTGAGGTTAATTAAAAAAAGTACATCATTTGCTATCACATCATTCTTTATTATTATCTCAATCATCATTTTCAACATTATTCTTGTTGTGATTTGATCCATCTCCATTGTCACTTCAATCATCAAAGTAGCAAAATAGCATTCTAAAATGAGAAATAGTGGTCTGAGCTAAGCGAAATAGCATGTGCTAAGTCCCACCTTGCTACTTTGGGTCCTCTACCTTGTAGCATATCGGTAGAGGTCTGCTACCGCTATAGCATATGAACCCTATTTAGTACCTTTATCAATTCTCATAGGGTTGAATCATATATCCTAGCGTTCTAAGTAAAACTACATATTGGATGAAAGACTGTTGTACTCTTGCTTGCTTTTCTGGTATCTACTATAGAGATATGACCATCATTTTCTACTGTCATTGTAGGATCTTGAGGCGTGGGATCTGAGTAGGAAGTTTGCTCTAGAGATCAAAGAAGGTTTTCACTCACCTAGCGTGGAGAATAAATTCTTGTCAGTCCATGGTGAAAATCCTTTTTGTAGTAGTGAAAGGAAGGTTATGATGGCCAGGGTCCGCTCGTTCGTCAAACAAAGGAGAAAGAAAACGAAGGGCCGGCACGCGCACGAAAACTGGGCTGCAGTGCGAAGCTGGCCGATAGGCCAGGGAAGAAACAGAGAACATAGAATAGAGAGATGAAGTTTATATGCTTTTGTAAGAGTCAAACAACCAATGAATTTGAATTAAACAGCAAATTTGAATCCAACACTCGCAAATACTATGCATGACAGCATGAGTGCATAAAACAAATTGTAGACCTATATTTACCCGTCACCTATTGTATTCAATATCGTGGCTGATATGTTGACCTTGCTAATTAAAAGAGCAAAGGCGGATGGACAAATTACAGGTATAATCCCGCAACTTATAGATGATGGACTATCTATTCTCCAATATGCGGATGATACTATTATTTTCCTTGACCATGACTTGGAACAAGCAAAAAGTATATGAAACAATTGCTTACTATTTTTTAACAGATGTTTGGGTTAAAAGATAATTTCCATAAAATGAAATATTATGCTATGGGCAAGCCAAGGAGTTCGAAGATGAGTATAAAGAACTCTTTGGATTTTACATGGGGGAGTACCTATTTAGATACTTAGGAATCCCAATGGACCATAGGTAACATCTTAATGCTGAATGGAGCAGGGGGGAAGAGTGCTTTCAAAAGAACCTGAGTTCTTGAAAAGCCAAACACTTATCATATGGAGCCAGATTAATACTTCTGGACTCAGCGCTTACCAGCCTGCCCGTGTTTATGATGTCCTTTTTTAATTTATCAAAAGGTGTACTTGAAAGGTTGGATCAATATAGATCACATTTTTTCTGGCAATGAACTATAGATAAGAAGAAATATCACCTTGCCAAATGGAATATCCTATGCCAGCCGAAAGATAAGGAGCACTAGGGATTGTTAATCTATATCCAAAATAAATGCATGTTAAGTAAATGGATTGCCAATTTACTTAACACACAAGACATGTGGCAATCCCTATTTAGAAATAAATATCTGAGTTCCAAATCTCCTACACAAGTTAAAGCGAAACCAACCGATTCCCATTTTTGGAGGGGATTAATGAATGTTGAAGATGATATTTTATCTTGTGGGTCCTTCAGAGTTAATGATGGAAATCCAACGAGATTTTGGAAGGATACATGGGTAAGTTCAAGGCCATTCAAAGAAAATTTTTCTGCTTACAATGTTTGCACCAGCCCCATGCCACAATAGCGTGTGATGTCGATAGTGCCTCTCAATATGTCTTGTATAAGGGCTTTGATACAGGTCAAACTCAGGGAATGGCACAACCTAGTTGCTACAATATCAAACTGTCAATTACAAGATGTGGCGGATAGGTTCAAATGGAATTTTGTAGAGATGAGACCTTCTCGGTAAGGTCCATGTACCTCCGTATCGTAACAAGGACATTTGGAGATTGAAAATTTCTCTAGAGATAAGGCTCTTAAATAGAGGAGTCACATTAACAAAAGGATAACTTAGTGAGGAAGAATTGGAAGGGCCAGAAGTGTTTTTTGTAATTCTAATGAAGCAATACAACACCTATTTCTTTAGTGCGACCAATGCTAGGGAGCTTTTGTGCCTAGTTTTCTATGTTACCCGAATAACTCCACCCACTTCGGTTTCCATATGTTTGGGAACTGGTTACGGAATCAAGATTAAAAGAAATAAGAATCGCTGATTTTGATGGGGGGATATTGACTCTATGTTGGGCTATTTAGAGATGTCAAAATGATATTTTTTTAACAAATCCAAGTGTTCATCATTTATGCATGGTCTCTTCAGGAAACATATTTGTTGCACTTTTGGTCGTAACTGCAGCGCGAGGACGTCACGAAAGAGATGTTCCGAAATGCGAGCTTATTAATGCTAGAAGCTATCGTCTTGTATCAACCCAATTTAAGCTGACTTGTTAAATTTATAACAATTGGGTTATGTATATTTGTAGAGGCTGGATTCTATCTTTTATATAAAAAAATAAAAGAATTTAAATGCTTAGTAAAAGCAAACACTCCTAGCAATTTAATTTGGGAATATAAGTAAATTTTAGAAAATTTCAGAGAGGTGCTTAATTGTTTATGCGATGAAACTTAGAGAGTGGAGTAGGAGTACGCAGCAGCAGCCGCTCGATCAATCAGCTCAGCTGTGCGGGTACAAGTGCCCACGATGGCATCGGTGTGAAGCACTGGCGGAACATGTCGTCTGGTGGCAGAGGGACGCCCACCTCCATCCCGCCCGTGTGGTGGTGCCGCGCCGGCTTTCCGCCACCGCCACGGCGCCAGTCCTCGCCACGAACACGATGTCCACACCTTCGCCAAGTGGCCGAGCCCAAGGTCCAGCTCGTTGAACCTCGGCGAGCCGGACACTGACAGCACGGTCATCGTGCACCGCCTCATTGATGCTCTCCTTGACAGCGGCGCACGCGCTGAGCAGGCCGGCCGCGAGCGCGTCCGTGGTCCCTTGCGCTGGTCCAACGCAGTTGCCGGGGAGCGGAGGGTTCATCCGCGAGCAGTGGTCGACGGGGAAGAGCAAGCAGGTCCGGCCGTCGCCAGTCGCCACCCGTGCTCGCTGCGGGTGTGGTACTCGTCGCCTCTTTGGATCGCTGGTAGCACGACCAGACGAAGCCCAGGGTGGCGAGCAGCTGGGTGCACCGGGGCGGCGCCACGCCGCGACGCGCGGCCCTCTGCGGCCACGACGTCCTAGACGCGCTGCGCGCCATCCCGGGACAGGGCGAACGTAGTGAGGAGCTTGTCGGCGGGCATGCATCTCGACGGCCTCCGTCGTATTGGTGGTCGACGTGGCCTGTAAGAAGGCGTCGTAAAGGTCTCTCGCGGGTCGCCGGGTTGGGGACGAAGCAACAGGATGGTATAACGATGTCCGGCGGAAGGGCCGGAGACATCGCATGGAATCTCGAAGAGTTGACGTGGAACATTACAATTTGGACTCGAAATCTGACTGAGCCCGTTTAATTCGCGTCGCGCGAGAAAGGCCATGTAGAGAAAGCAATATCGATCCCTCCTTCACATCAGGCGCCGGCGCAGCCCCCTTCAGGCCTTGTTCGTTTACCGCCACCCCGGCTGGGATTGTGGCCCAATCCTCCTGCATCACCCTGGCCCGGGAAGAATACCGGCCCACTCAAAATCATGCGTTCGTTTAGTCCCCGCGTGGGCCGTGTCCCGGCCCAAACCCCCTCTACTCTTCCAACTTCAACCGGGGAGCCCACCACCTGGTCGACGGTGTGGAACTAAACCCTTCAAACTCTCTCGGTCAAGGACTCAGGGGGCGAGGGCGGCGGCGGCGGCGCGAGGCTGTGAGGGTGGAGACGCCGTGCGCATCTCCGGCCGGCAGCGCGGGTTGGCGGCTGGCTGTGGCGGCTAAGGAGCGGGCGAGGAAGACGGATCCTGGCTGCTGCCCCTCCCAACGGCTGCTCCACCCGACGGCGACCCTTTCCGACGACGGCGGCAGGTCGGCGGTGACGGCGTGCTCTTCTCTCGTCAAGCACTCATCCCCTCGGCACTTGGTCGTCTTCTCTCCGGTGAGTCACCCATCCTCTCCCTTCACCTCTTCGATTTCTCTCGTTCATGCTAGGGTTCTTGATGCATCTGGATATCGAATAGTAGGGGTTCTTGATTTGCGTAGGGGCTTTTGATTCGTAAGATTTGGATGTTAAATTTCCTAAATATCTAGTTCCAATTTTTAGTTGAGGCGTGTCCTTGTCCTTCCTGTTGTTCACGACGGTGAGTCCTGTACTAAGCTATGTGAGGAACCCAAGAACCGAATCGTGAGGCACACCATGGCTTGCTTGGTTGTGAGGTAGGCTAGGTTCATTCTATTAATCTGTTTGCTCTGCTTTGGTCAAACAATTTTGCATTGTGCCATTGTGCTGTGTTCTTTGGTAGTACCGTTGCTTGAAACAGTCAGGAAAGGAAAATGGTCTAATGTTGACAGTAATGAAAGAGATCTTGTGACTTGCATTTCAACCTTACAGGTGGAAAGGGTAGGAAGTGTGAGTTTCAGTTTTAAATACGATCACTAGTTTCTTGCATAAGTTATTTAAGTAGGGGCATATGAAAGCTATGTGGTTCACTTAAACAGGCATTCTGGAGTATGGCCTTTCCTATCTATGGTTAAAAGGAGGTGTGCACAGCAACAAACCTCCTGTCTTATTCATTAGTTGTGTGTTACTGCAATGTTTTTTTTACTTGTTTCCTGAAAACGCTAGATGCTGAAATGCACATGATAGATGTATCTTTATCATTGCAGCTATTTATTCAGTTCGTGTACAGTTTACCAAATTAAGTCCCCTGCACGTTTCTTCCTAGCGTTCAGTTTTTACTCTCTCTTTAACTGGAATGAACAATATCCATTTCAGAGGTGATTTATAATCTGACAAAGCTGTGCTCTAGGCATGATCTAGTTGAAATAATACTTGAGCTTGCTGATTTTCTTCTGCAATAGAGTCAAAATGTGTTAATGGCTGTATTAGATCTGAACTTCCACTATGCAGTCAAAATGTGTTAAAGGTAGGAACAATACAGTCTCGTATCATGTTTCATGTACTTCCTGCAGAAAGTTGTGCTGCTGTTAAAAAACCAATGTTGTCAGCTACTTTGTGATCTTGGATATGTTTGTTCAGAAAATAATCCTGATGGCATAACTCTTTTTTGTGAATAATAAACTAATCATGACTCATGATTAGTTTAGCTGCTTCTGTACAGTCCTCTTAATGGTGGTTTGTTGTCCTTTATCGTGCTAGTTGATGTCTGTCTTGCGAGGTTGATTGATCCTGCATGGTAGTGTGCACTCACACGGCTGTTGACTGCCGTATGATTGTATTGCTAGTTGTTTCAACTGTGGTTGTCCCTGTTACTTCTGGATATTTTTCTCTGCATCATGTATTTCCAGAGGATCAGGCATACTACCTGATCTACTTATTTCTTGTGAGCTCGCCATATTGTGTATTGTCTCTTGTCCCTGAAAGAGGTCTGCGTGGTTCTACCAGTCTTCTACTAATTAGAACTGATCTTTTTTTTTCCCAGGTCTGCTAGAGGTCGGTGCAGAAAGAGTAGACCATCGCACTTCAATGGCAAAGAAAGAGACTGATTAATAGCACACTATTCTTGTCAAGCCTGAGAATGAGCTTCTATTTATGTACTGAATTTGAACTTAGTAGTTATGCACTAAAATATTTGTCCCTTTAGATGCTGTTTTAACCCCTGTCTATCAACTTATAAGCTAGTATTCACGTCCAAGCAAGTGATACGTGCTAGTCATATGATCGTGTTTGGTACAAGTGATGTTTGTGGAATTTCTACTCATCGGAGCTTGTATTTCTGAGCAGTAATCTCTTGCCTCAATCCTAGCCAAAACGAACACAGGGTTTGAAGACAGGGATTAGGGGAATCAAGGGTTTTGTCCTCCACAGGGGTTTGGTGACATCGGAGGGATTCACCCAATCCCTCCCTGGACAAATTCCCTTTGGAGATTTGATCCCTGGCTGCCGAACAAGGCCTAAGGGAAAACGATATAACAGAAAAGCATGCAAGCAGGACATGACAGGAGAAGCTCACGAATTCACCAAAACATAGCCAAAATTGGATTCCATTGGTATCATCTTCGCATTGCAAAACAAGATAAATGTTCGCTCAGACAAAACCTTATGCAGGATTGACAAAGCAGTACTGCAACTAAGATCTAGCTTATAACAACGATCTGATGGTTTTCTGCAACTCAACTCGGACCACAACGTCCCCAGCCGAAAGTTGCCGTCTTCACACATGTGAAACTCAATGAAAGTCCAGTGTATGCTGCTCACAAGCATCACAGTTCGCGAGCCAGTTACCGCATTCTTGGCACTGTACCCTTGATGATTTATTCTTCTCCATAAAAACACGATGATACTTCATGCAGTGCGGAAAGAAAGCTTTGGAGTGGAAACACGGGGCACTGATGAACCTCGCACGGCGCCCTGGCCTTTGCACACGATGGTACTGGAAGCAGTGTATACACGGCCTTTCAGACCCACGGGCCGCAGAATCTGCGAATTGCTGCAGGAGCACCTGAAGTTCTTCAGTCTCAGAGTCTACATCACTTTCCTCAGTACTGTTGGAGTTGGAGTCCGAGTCAGACTCAGCATGGTCGCTAGACAGAATACCATCTGCTTGCCATTGTATAGCACATTTGCATAACAAGAGCAAGTCAATTAGACTCAGCATCATGCTACAATATTTATGCTACCAAACCAGAGATATAACAGTGAGCATAGCATCTTTGGATCAAAGATAACCAACAGAAAAGCATGCTCCAAATTAAATAAAACAGAGAGCATCGCATCTTTGTTTTATTAACCAAAATCAGCTGGGGGCAAGCCAAGTAATAAGAAGAACAATGGATGGGTGTGTGTGCACGTACTTTCTGATGCCAATTCCTCATCGGATCCCTCACCAGCCTCCAATTCTTCCTCGCCATCAGACCCTTTCATCAGACTCCCACCTGCAAGCAGAGTAATAACAGTGTCAACTATTTTGTGGATCAGCAGCTAGCAAGCCGCAGCAGCAACAGTGTCAGCTAATTGGTCGGTCAGAGTCGCAAACAAAACAGCAGTAACAGTGTAAAGTGTCAGCCAATAACAGTGTCATTCGATCAGTTAGCAAACAACAGTAGCCAACAGAAAGCAATCAGGACTCAACTAATTATTTGATCAGGAAGAACAAAAGCAAACCTACTCTACTATGAACTTTAGCAGGCTGCCAGCACACTAATCAACAGGAAGCCACGGTGGATCAGCAGCTAGCAAACAGGAGCAGCAACAGTGTCAACACATTCGCAGCACCACACTGGAAACAGAATTGCATCGATAAGTAACCAACACTACAACAAGAGGCAAGCCATGCGTATCATTACAAGAACATTGCATACAGAGACACATCAGCGCAAAGCAATACTTCACATCAATTAACCAACAGTGTCAACAAACGATTGATGCGCACTTACCCTCTGATGAAGCAGGAGACGTGGGTGGCTGCTCCAACACCCAGGCATCGACGAAGCGACAGTACTGGAACTGGGCATCCTGAAGGAAGCGGTCCACCCAGTACTCCTCGCAGGCAACGACCACCCTTGTGCGCACGTTCACGGCGAGGATGGACGCGTCCTGGAAGAAGTAGACGACGTCGTGGTTGTTGGGGTCGATGAGGGCGAGGTTGGGCACCTTCCCCTGCGGCAGGCCGGAGCTGATGTAGGCGGGGTGGGCCCAGATGTCGGCGAATGGCGCGTCGCACTCGAAGTTCCAGGGGTTCGGGCTCGCCGGATTGCCGAGCGTCCAAACCGAGACGGAGGGGTTGATCGGCGGGTCGTAGAGGGTGGCGCGGTCGTAGGAGAGACCCTGGATCTCGATGTAGCAGAGCGTGCCCTGGCTGGGCCTGATGCAGCGGCGCTGGTCCATGAGCCTGGTGGGGCGTTCGCCGCCGCCGAGGCCGTGCATCTCGGAGCCTGGTGGGAGCGGGACGAAGCGCAGGTCGGGGTGGTCCTCGAACGGGTCGCACATGAGCATGCCGTAGGCGATGTCCACCCAGCAGAGGAAGCGACCGAAGGGGAACACGCCGTGCGCGCCCCATGGCTCGTGGTCGGGGGCGGAGGCGAGCGTCTTCACGGTCCACTGGCCGGTGGCGGTGGAGAAGCAGAGCAGCGCGTCGTGGCGCCTCATGTCACTCCCCTCGTCCGGGTGGAGCTGGACGACCATGTGGTGGCCGGGGAAGCGCGGGTCGGCGACGAGCCCCACGGTGCGGCGCTGGAGGAGGCCGACGCCTAGATCCTGGGGCACGACGGGGAGGCTGGTCGCGGTGCCCGCGCGGACGTTCCCGAGGAAGAATACGGGATTGACACGGCCTCGGCCCTGGGCGAGGTGCGTGGCGACGAACAGGATGAAGTCGGGCGCGGCGGCAAGTATGTAGACGAAATTTGCCGGCTCACGCTGCCTGGGGTCGGGGGCGAGGCGCTCGGGCACCAGCAGGTAGGAGCCGCGCGGCGGGTCCTGGAGCTCGAGCAGGAAGTCGGCGACGCCGGGGGCCGGGGGCCACCTCGGCGGCGCGCTCGTGCTTGGTGTCGCAGACGACGGCGATGGAGGCGAGCGCCACCCACGAACGCGGCTGCTGGTGCGCCTCCTCCTCCGCGGTCGCCTCACGCTCCGCCGTCTCCTCGCGGGCGCGTGACGACTCCGGGCGCTCGGACGCCATGGCGCGACGGCGACGCGAGCCGGCGCGCGGCGCTGATTGGGAGGGGTGGGGTTGGGATTGGGACGGTGGCTAGGCTAGAGAGATGGTTGGGTTCGTTGCTGCAGAATCCAATGTGATTCAGTTGGGAGAAGGGAAGAAAGGGAGGGGGGATTTGTAGGCAGCGGCTGGAGCAGAGGCGTGGTCGTCAAGTCGGCGCCGGGCGACGGGGCGAGGCGGCGTGTGGTCTGTGCAAACGAGACGGGGGAGGAGAAGCCAGGAGAGGGGGGCGTGACTGGGGCCAGCTGTCTTGGGCGGGGTGCGCTAACAAACTACAGTCCAAACCTATTAGTCCTAATTGATAAAATGAATATCCTAACAAACTGCTGCTTGGCGTGGCTACCGGCCACCGTGACAGTTGTTATCATCTTTATTAAATTATTTTTCAAACATAATGAAAACTAGATCTGCGTAGTTGGCCATGCAGTATACACGGAAACATGGAGTGCGAATTTGATGTTTGTTTGTTTACACATCTCAAGCTAGGTTTATTCTGTCATTGAGTTGAAATGGAAGCATGCTTTCAAAAACATTAGCCTATTCTTGTCCAGAGTCTATTTCCTTAAAATAGTTCACATAGCTATGAACTCTTCGTGTTGAACAAATCTAAAGAGCAAGTCTTGATTGATATCTGGACATTGCATGATTGCTATTTGATTCAGTTGCTTAAGTTTGCAGATTAATTACGAGAGCTCTTTGCATTTTTATAAGTAAATCCATGAGTTACTGTTCTTATTAGGATCAATGCTTGAGAATTGTGGATTCTTTCTGCAGAGAGCAATTGTTCTTGTGGCACACACTATAGTAGTCATGATATATTTTTTGACTGACTATTCAATGATTAAATTGAATGTTACTGTACTAATTTAATGTTTGTGTGTGAATTCCAGGGGCATTAGTACTTCGTGTCAATTTTCAAGCCCAATTTTATCTCTCTGTTGACTGTGTCATGACTTTTACAGTTCCTGTTAGGTCCTTGATAGCTCTGCATGCTTCTTTTCATTGTCAATCATAGGCAGCAATTGTGGAGATGTACGGTATATGGTGGTTAACTTTCCCTACATTTGTCGAGTCTACACAAAGAATTTCCATCCCAAACATGAGTTAAGGCAATTGAAGTGAATATTTTTTTGTTATGCTCATGTTTTCCTTCTCTCGTCTCAGTCCACTTCAATATGCAAACATCTAGGCTTCAATCACAGTAATTTAAACTCCTTCCCGATCCATTGTTGGATGTACTGCTTCAGTTACGACACTTTTCTTAGGAATGATGCCAAGATCTGTATCATTCCTGATCTGTAGCTGTTTGGCTCAGCTTTTAAGCTTCAGCTAAATATTCAGCCCTTGTGATATCACTTATATTGATTGTTTTATTAGGATGTAAGCGAGACAGTATACTCTTTTCCTTATATTTAGAGAGCATTGCATGTTCATACAACTCATGTACGACCACATGCAGTGCATGGACCATGTTTGTAGGTTTGTAACCAGGTATGACTTCTCCTTCCCTTTACTCGGTGTTACTTATAATGTAGTAATGTGTTCTTACCCTTCCTTCCTACTGCCTCTTCAATATATATTTTCTACTGAATGATATTTGTATTTGATTTTCAGGACCTGGGATATGCTGCCCTCTTCAACTGTCATGGATTTGAGTGTCAAGAGACTCAAAAGGTGTCGCACCACTCAGGCCCCGTTTAGTTTTCCAAAGATTCCCCAAAAATCCACTATTCATCTAACTTTTCCCTATTCATCCCATCTCTTCTACTCACATATCACTATTCATCTACAGTGTTTTTTTGGTGAACAGTGTATTTTCGGGGAATCTTTCCCCAATCTAAACACACCCTCAGACAGAGGATGCTGAAAAGCCTGAACGTACAGCTGAAACTGAAGACGCTCAAGGGAGTCAGCTGCCTGATGAAGCTGCTGGCGTCAGAAAGTCTACACGGGCCAAGAAGCCTAATCCCAAGTATCGGCGAACTTTGGTGGTGCAAGTGAAGCAGAGCCAGCGAGACGATTGTAACATATTGTGCAGGCGACGAGAAGGTAGAGCGAATCAGCGATCTTGGGATCCTCAGTGTATTTGGAGAGTACTTTGGTGAGGTTAGTGAGACATTCGGAGTGAACCACTTGCCGTGCACGGGCCATGGTCGTCTAGGTTGGAACCCGGTAAAACGCAGTCACACATGGATTTATATCCTGCCCTCTACTTTGACTACACACTTGCTAGCTTGACTAGTGTGTCTATTCATCTTGTCCGTATGCATGCATGACACCTACAAGCCTGTATAGGTTATGTATACGTCTGAATCTCCTAAGTGTCCATGCGCGTGACACCTATGCAAAAGAATCAAGAGAAGAGGGTTATGACTTATGGATGAGAGAAGAATTACGTACGATTTTCTTCACAAAAGGAAAAAATTGAATTTAACAGGGATTAATAATAGAACCCAAAAAATACAAGAAAGACTTTGTTCAACATTCTCCATGACGCTCAAAGCCAATATAATAGTAAGCACAAAATCATTACATGGATAATCTAAAATTGCTAGTCAATCCATAAAATATTAATTGTCCAACCTGGACAACAAGGCTATCCAAGAATCCATAATCTTGTCTCTTGAGTACATGCAAAAATTTACATAAACAATGAAGTTAACATGGAAGCTCATTTTTACCATCAAATAAACCAATTTGGACTGATAATCTGGAAGCTCCAAATCTCCAATTGCTTGTCAATTCACGTCGATGTCGATTAAATGTTAATCATCGATCAGTTAAGCACTCGAGAGTGTAAACAGCGAACAACGATGCATGTTGGCCTATTGGGGGAGCACGGTGCACGACGAGCGAGCGAGACGAACGCTCGGCACCGGATGGACCGGATCATGCGTCGGCATTGGTCGTGAGACCATCCGGAGCGTCACCCGGAGCAGCTGTACGGACACATCAGAACGTGGCTCGGCAGTTGGCAGCACAGTACTGTAGCGGCTAAACATCACGCATGCGTCACTCGGGCCGTGTCCGAAGCACATGGGATGGAATGGCCGATGGGCGATGGGACATGGCGCACTCCCCTAGCATAATTTTTTTTGAACGAACAATGAGAATAACATATTTTTAACACAACAATGAGTATAGCTTTTCATCGCCTGTTTTCTCAAATCTGTTTTAGAAAACCATATCCTCGGTCCCTTTTATGAGTTGTGTGGATAAGCCGATCCACAGCCACGTTATTCATATATCATCTCCGTTGACCCCTTTTCGACTCGACTATCCATCCTAAAAGCTATAGTCACCTCTTTACTCGCGCTAAACAGCCATTTATATAGTTAAAAAATTATTAAACATTTAAACAATGATTGATTAGATGGACATGCCTTCTCACCGTATAGATTGTAGGACTAAATAGCCATGTAAGTGGAAAATCCATAACATAACTTTGTTCGTCATACGTACCCAAGATGGCAAAATCACTATTAATTGTTGAATATGTGCACTAACTGAGTGTGCTCAGCTCCAAATAGAACATTGTTCAGTGACATAAAATTGGCAAAATAAAAAGTAAAATTAACAAAATCAAAATATATATAAAAAAATGAATCTGCATGGAACGGTGTTGAATGGAGAAGTCCGTAGAAAAATGTTCAGCAGTTGTATTTAAACATGACAAGAAAAGCATTCGAGTACAGCATTCCTGCAAACTAGAAAAAGCTCGCGGCGTTGCCGCAAATGGCCAGTGGATGTGCTCGTATACTTGCTTGCCAGATTGCGTGGGAAATGGATTATGTTGGAGTGAAGTGTTGAATACATATGACCTGGAATATTTACAAAGAGAGAAATACCGAGTCAAATAAAGAGTAAAAATGGAGTCTTAAACATTGGCGTTTTAAGTTTGTTGAGTAGCAAAAATTTGGCAGTCTCTTGGAGATACTCTAATAGCCGATTTTTGTAGTCGTAACTGTTAAACAACTAAACTGAACAAACTATTTCCGAGAGGGATATAAGGTAGCAGGAAACCTTAAGGAAACAAAGGCCATATGAAAGAAACATTTGGAATTAACATAAACACTGCTTGTAAGATGGATAAACAATTTTATGGCTAGCACCATCGTCTAATGTTCTTTTTACTGAACAGAATAACTTGCGGGGTTGGGTGCTTTCATGTTTAACCAAATTGATACCCATTGGCACTGAAAACAGTAGACAAAATTTATGCAACGAATACATTATTTTAAACAGACAACCATTAATTAAATCTGTAACAAAAGCATTAGATTGTTAAATTGCTAACCTGATGTCGTTCGTGGATTCGTAATCATTATTTGTCTCATGCCTCTTGGTCTTAAGCTTGTCATTGCTGCGGCACTCCAACTATCCATTAATATATCTTGACGTTTGCACTTTGCACCCTTCCCATTTTATATCGACTTAGCGTATGACTTTGGCTAGTTAGTTAGTTAGTATTATTATTCAATCACCACATCAGTGCATAGAGGTAAATGGTCGAGCATTTGGTGTACATAACGGTAATAAGCAGTCATAAAGATCACAGAGGTAATACGTATGTTCTTTTATTTTCTCTTTTCCTTTCCCCTCTCTTCCTTATCAGCTCATGCATAGCTCTATGGCCATGGCTAGACTGTCTGCTCCGTCCTCCGCCTGTTGCGCGTCCATGCATGCACCGGCCGGCACAGCACAGGCGTGCTCGCCCGTCCGCGGCCGGCGGCCATTGCCTGCTCCTTCCCGCGCGTTCGCAGTCACACATAGCTCGCCCGTCCGTCGACCGGCGGCCAGCCTGCCACTCCCTGCTTAGACGGCTCGAAGCTGCGCGAAGGGTCGAGAGTCGAGACTCGAGAGGATGGCCGATCCACCGCACGCCTTATTTTCACCATAGATGTACGATCCAACGACCGAGAAAAAACCAGATGACGTGGCCCAACAGAAATGCTCGGTTTGGGACCAGCTTTCGTTATTAGGAGATTCCATCAGGCAACTAATGGCTGCGTTCAGATTCAGGAAAATGTACTTGTCCAACAAGTTTTTTCTATTCACTCCACTCACAGAACACGCTTCTCAGTGCACTGTTCATCTAAAATTACTTTTTAGGTCCTGCTACGTTCAGATTGCAGGATGCATGCCACCGTTTCCACCTGGTAGGCGCACCCACACGTCTTCCCGTCCCTCCCACAAGGACCACAACGACAACCCCACCACTCAACGCTCTCTGCCGCCGCCACCACCACCACCGGCACCAACCCATTCCCCCGTCGGGTCCGCGCCGTGCCCCGCCGCAGAAGCTTCTAGACTCTGGGGTTCCCGCTCCCATGGCGCTCTCCGACTACGCGGCGTTCCTCGCCTGGGCGGGCGCCGCGCTGATGGTCTACGCCGGCGCCTCCGTCGCGAGACGCAGGGGCTGGGTCAGCACTGACTACCTGCCCAAGGCGGCCGTGGTGCTCCTTACCGGGGTGCTCGTCCGGAGAGCCGCCGCCCCCAAGGTATCCTCACCTGCGCGCCGCCGGACATGGCCCCCTTCCGCGCTTGATTTGGTGGATTTTTGCAACTTTTGCTTGTGCGCCGGTGTTTCCCATGGCAGCCCGGCCAGAGCAGAGTGCCCCAAGCCGTCATCACGGAGGCCGCTGCGGGGCGTGCTCCGAGGGATGAAGCGTCGTCATATGACTCGCTGCCCATCATCGCCGTCTGCCTCGTCCTCACTGCTTGTGTTGCCTTGGAGGTTGCGAGGAGGAGGAGGAGGAGGAGGTCGCCGCCGCCGCAGATTGTGCCTGAGAGGAGGTACGCTGATCGGAGGAGGGCGTAGCGTGTTATGGTCCAAGGTATAAGCTCTTCTCTATGTGTCTTCTTCTGTTCTGATTATTTGTTCACAGCAGCAAGCTTGACACAGAAGCCCGAAAATTTGGTTCCCAGTAGTTTGTACTTTGTATTACCGATTTGATGGCAATGCTTGTTCATAGGGATACTACCCGTAACTAGAATTGGACCAATTTTAATGCCAGTATGATATCAGGGAAGTGCTTAAGTTGTGCTGAAATGTGATGTGATAGTCACACCAAATGGAATCTTATTAGTGAAATGTAGTGTTGGGCTAGTATTTTTTTCCAGTTCCTTTGGAATCCAAGCTTGTTAATTAGTACAAATTTGCATTGCCAAGCTTGCTTTCTCGGATAACAAATCTGAATTGCCAAACTTCGTGTTTAATTGTTGCGTCATGTGTCGCAACATTAGTATCAGTTCATATATCCTCTTAATATAGTCTGTGTGTGCCTTCCATTCAAAAGTAAGACGCATCTTGAAAATCTCATGCTTTTATCATTTATGGACCTTTTGCCTGTATGACACTTGGAATACACGGTTTTGTGGGCAACAACACATCCCACTCGTTACTTTGGTCTGCTGGACACCCGAAACTGATTTAGCTTGTAACACACCGCTTCCATGGGAGGAGGGAAATTGCCTGATAACTAGACCATTTTGCCTAGAGTTAGATCATTGGCCCCCATGTGGTAGGCCTGACCACAGCGTTATCAGTACATTGCTTTAGGTGTGAGCAGCATGTCACACAACTTAACTAGTATAACATGTACGTAGAACTTAGCATGTCACAAAATTACATCTATTTGTCATGCCAAAAGCCTTCCTCCATTTACTTGGACACCCAGGCACAACCATCATATCTATGAGTTGGTCCGGCGCCATTCTACCATGCACCTCAGCTTCCTCCATTGCGATTTTTCTAGCTCGGCTGTGAAAGGAAGGATAACTAAAAAAGCAGTTCAAATATCAAGGTAGTAGAACTAGGTTTAAAGAAAATGTTTACCTCCTAGTCAATGCTCCAGGACTGTTGTTAAGGTCAAGCGGGCTTGATGGATTCTCCCATTGCAATTTTATGGCTCGGCTGTGATAGAAATTTAGGACAAGAAAATCATATTAGTTCAGGTATCAAGTTTGTTACTAGAATTTATTTCGACCAGAAAATTTGTACCTTCTAGTCACTGCTCCATGACTACAGTTAAGGTCTAGCTGGCTGGATGGTGCCTGATGCAAGCCTAAGGGGTGTGCTAATGCAGGTTGAAGCTGCTTCTGTTATGATTTCCTTGTTCTTGGCTCTCTTTCTCTTAGGTTTTGGTGCACTTGCGCTAGCTGTCCCTTCTGTTATTACTTCCTTTTGCTTCTTGGCTCTCTTTCTCTTTGGTTTTGGGGGTGCTGGTGGAGGAGCATCTGAATCATACACAGTCTCATTGCATGTTTTCTGGATGTGTTCAAACTAGCCACATGTCTTGCATTTCTTTTTTTTTTTTCTACTTCCACCTTCCTCAACTGCTTTGATTCTACTTGACCTTGGTCTACCTGCTGCCTTTTCAATACCGGAGGCCACAGTTTGAATCCTAAATCCACTTGAGGCCACAATGTCTTACCTGGGATAGGTTCAATCCAGCCTTCAGATGCAGCTTTAAACTTAGTTACAGAGTAGCAGTTATGAACATAATCATCCAACTCTAGACCCCTGTAAGAGCATATCAAACTGATTGCATGAGTGAATGGAAGTCCAGTGATCTGCCATCTCCTACAGCTGCAAGTTCTTTCTTTCAGGTTCACAGCATGTCTCCAAGGATTCGAAGCCCTGTAAACATCACTAACCTCTGCTATGTGGCCAGCACCTTTATGGATAGTATAAGAGCATCTCCAGCAGAATAGCCAAATCTAACCCTCCATATCTTCATTTGGCTATCCACTCCATAAGATTCTCTCTCAATATTTCAGCATGCTCCAGCAGACTAGCTAAATCTTACCCTCTATATCCTATTGTTCTATATTTTATTATTATCCGATTCAACATGAATTAAAATATCTCTTCCTAAATTTTGAGAATTAAATTGACACCTAAAGTTGAAGTAATTTCAAAAAAAAGTAAAACTTTTAAAAATTTTAATTTAAAATCTCTAATAGATTTTAGGTTCAACCTAGTTAAAATGGATTATCTATTTTTTATTCTATCACCATAAAAACATACGTGATTTTAGGAGCTTGATGTAGTGATTTATTAAATTTATGAAAGAGGGAAAGTGAGTAGTATTTGACGGGAGACACTAGAGATAAACAACTGACCCCTTTGTCAGACTCACAGCACCTTTTGCCAGAGGTACAACACAGAGGATGGCGTGTCTCTTGCCACAGCTAAATTTGGCTGGCCGCTATCACTCGATGGCGTGTCAATAGGGATGGCCAGGCCTTTAGCTACTCTGCTGGAGTCCCGTTTTATGGGCAAAACGCTAAAATTGGTGATGGCGTGCTGGATGGTGATTCTGCTGGAGATGCTCTAAGTGTATAACGAACCAATCCTCTACTCTTTGCATTGAGGTTCTTCACAATGTGAGGCAAGACTTTTCCGGTTAGTTTCATGGCTAACCTTCTCCTCTGAAATAATTTTTCCATGATTTTTTGTCTAATTCTATCCGTCAACTCTATCACAGGAAGTGACTTCTCATGATTTATCCAATGTTGAAGTTTCAGCTATGTTATCGATCACATAGTCACACTTTCTGGCTGTAGAGAAGTCAGACAAGTGCTTGTGATTCTCCTCAATGCATTTCATTGCCTTTTGTGATGATGTCTTCGTGATATTGTAGTGCCATTAAAACACCTCCCTCCTATAAGCTCTTGATGCTGGCCAAAGGTGTCTCTCAAAGACCTCTCCATGAAATCTCTTCTTAAAGTTCTTAACTAAATGTCTCATGCATTCTCTATGCTCAACTCCATTGATGAAGACTTTGGTAACTGCAGAATCGATGCCTTTCCCGGCATCAGTTGAGATGGCAAGTCCAGGTGGGGATCCAATTTCCATTTCAAGCTTCCTCATGAACCATCCTTCTTGCTCTCTGACCCAAAAACACCATATGCCACAGGGAACATCTAGCTGTGTCCATCAGTGGCTATGGCAGAAGCTAGCTGCCGCTTCAACCTTCTAGTAAGGGCTGTGAAGTCGATGCCCAAACATGTCCTGCATCCATTTTTTGAACCCATCTATACATGGCTTTAAAGCAACAAACATCTTTCTAAATCTCATTTTGGACCCAACCTTCTCATAATCTATTTCTACTAAGCTTCCAGGAGACGTCCTTTCTATCTCTGCTTTGAACACAGAAGCATGCTGGAAGCTGTCCTCCCACTTGCCCAATATCTCATCAAGAGCTAGCTGCCTCCCATTGTAGACAACCCAATATGATAACTTGATCAGGTACTTCTCTTCTAAATTTTCAGCAAATCAGAAGCACCGATTGTTGGATCATCTCTTAACCATTGAGCTACCCTGTCTCTAACCCAGAAATGGTTAGCCATGCAATTGCTTTCTAGCCTGCTTGTACTTTTGCAGCAGTGATTGTATGGTATCTTCTTAACCTACCAAAAGGTCAGATTGTAATGCAAAAATTAGGAGTTGTGTAAAAACTAGATTTGATTAATATAAGGAGCCATGAACAAAAAAATAAGACGCATAAATTAAGTACCATCCATGTCCTTCCATCCTGTAGTTGTGAGGCATGTATCCTCCACTTGCACTTCTTGGCTTTGCAGTAACCTCTGTATCTTGTGCTTCATTATAAGGAGCTGCAATTTCAAACTCATTTAGAATTACAAACTGCCTGATAGCTCTTTTGAAAGTTTTTCCATCCTCCAATGTCACGCCAACCTCAATCTTTGGATTTTGTAAGTCAGTCACATGGTCAAGAACCTCACAACCTTCCTCATCAACAATAGCACGATCATCATTATCTTCTTCATCTGTGTCAGGAACGTAGTCAGTCTCATTTTCAGCATCAGAAATCAAGTCATCATGGAATACTTTCTCATAATCTACCCCAACATACTCTATTTTGGCATTTTCACCCCAAGGATCATCATTTGTAGGTCTTTCCTTGATGATTAGCAGCATGATTAGCAGAAAGATGAGCATCCGGCTTTAGTCGCTGCAAGCTCAAGGGGACCTGCCACGTTAGTACTGCTCGGTTGTATGGATTGTGCCTGTGAATTTGCAATTACACTAGAAATTGCACTACTACTTGGCTGGTTAACGACTGAAACAACCAGACGAAGCCTCCTGACGTCCCAGTACATGTCAAATGCGGCAAACAATGCTGAATCAGAATTAATCTCTTTATACTCGGTTGGGATTGTCCCAGAAGGTCACTGACAGACTTTGTTCCCTACCACGTTTTATCTCGACATCTAAGTCAGCGTAGAAATCCATCCATGAAATAGTATCCTTATCATAAATCCAGTTCTTATCACTGGTGGCATGATACTCATGCCTACCATTCTCCCCAAGCTGTATGTAGCCTAGGACACGAATGGCAAGTCTACAGGAATGTATTGACTTCGATTATTGCAGTTACTATAGTCATCTTAAAACTGGTGCACATCACCCTACTTTTTGCTGATTTTGTTAAAGCTAACCGACTTACTGTGAACTTTGTCAATTGTAACTAAATGGTAATGCTAATATGCATGCTCTTTGAGTTTCTGTTCACCCATTGTCCCTGTTTGTATTGGTAGTTTGGTATGCTCCATCCATTTTGATTCCCATTTCTTTGCATAAAAACTGACATTATCTGTTGCTGTTTCAGGTCTGGAACGCTTACATTTGGAGATGGGTTTTATCAGTTTACCTCCTAGTGACTGATTAGTTCTAAGAATTGTTTTAAAGTATCAAAGCTCTCACCTCAGATGCTACTGCACTGCACGTTACAAGAATACCAGATGCTATTTTGTATCCTGAAACACAGTGGAAAATGATAGTCGTAGTCATCTAGGATGCATATGGCTATTATCAGGAGCCACAATGACGCTTGATCATGTCACCGTTTCACTTGGTGAAGCTCATGGCCTCATGCTTTGAGCTGCATTTACTATAATTCTGGTATGAGGACTGAATGATAGATCATGCCCAGGCGTTCCATGGGATTATGTTTGCCTTTGTTGCCCTCATCAGTCATTCAGTCATCACTAACAAGATGCCTGTACTGACTCTGATGCTGAGTCATCTCGTGCTCTGTCATATATATTCACGTGAATTGGACTTCGATATAGCCCCTTGACAGCTTCCCCTTGGGGGGAAACACAAGTCCTAAATGCACGTGCATCCTGATGGTCGACTACTCCGCAGGGTTTACAAAACCGGTCCGGTAGTTCGTACCGCCGGCCGGCGGTAACGGTATACCGGACCGGTTTGACCGGGATCCGGTAGAAACCGGTTGAATTCAAATTTTGAATTCAAATCCCCCGTGCAACCGGTTTCTTTCGGTAAACCGATCGAATTGACCGGTATCCGACCGGTTTTACCGGTATACCGACCGGTTTCATCCGGTTTTGGCGGCAGTCCAAACCGGTCGGTTTGGGGCGGTAACCGCCCGGTTTGACCGGTATACCGGCCGGTTTGGAACGGTTCGATGGAGAACCAAAAATTGCCATGAAATATGCGTAAATTAAGGAAAAAAATAACTAAAAATATAGACAAACATCCATACATATAATTGTACATACAAACATAGTACAAATGTCCATGCAAATAGTTCAGTAGTCCTCTGGTACAAATAATTGTTAATACGAATAGTCTCGCACAAAAAATTGTTCAACGGTAGCATCGCGAGGCCATTTCATACTCCGCGGTGGACATCACATTCAAACCCTGCCTTACCAGCAACTCAGCTTTGAAGTCTTGCCAAGTTTGGCCCGTCCAGGCCGATGTCGTCTGCCACTCCTGAAGTAACATATTGTACCAATGGGGATCTTGCCATTCGTACACCCATCTCATCGGTGGCTGCATGCTCAACTCCGGTATAGGATAGTGGTAACTAGACTGTGAGGAATCCCTGTAGGAGGAGCTAGAAGAGAACTGTGGAGAGTCGTAATCCGTCGGTCCAACCGTTCTCCTCTGCGACATCGGTGCTCCATGGTCAATGTCCTGGGTTGCATGTGTGAACTCAGTCTCCCCTGCAATGAACCACATAGTATAATTAATACTCATAAGTCAAAATAATAAAAACATGTTCATATATACGTACACTTGGTACCTGTAAAATGGAGACCAGCAGGTGGGTTTGAAGGTGACACGCCTCGGCCCCCGCCACCGCCAGTAGCACCGCCACTGCCGCCACCACCATTTCCATCATCACCATCACTGCTACCATCCCCATCATCACCATCATCGCCGTCATCGCCATCATCACTATCATCACCATCATCGCCAGAGCTGCTGTCCTGAGACTCCTGATACTCTGGGCTTTTATCACCCTCACCATCATCAGTGTCTTCACCGCTCAGGACTTCTATTTCTTTCTGTTTCCCTTTTCCCGTTGCCTGGCCTCGTTGGCGCTTCGGGACAACCTTGCTAGGCGCGACGTGGTACTTACGCTTCCCTACATGAGTGTCACCCACATGTCGCCGTGCCCAATCACTAATGCAATCTTCCCCTGTAGAAGTACGGAGGTCCGCCGGATTTATTTTATCAGCGACAATATTAGATGGAAGCGGCGTGTCACCTTCATCGTCGTCCTCGTCTAGAACAGGAGCTTTGTTTGACCTTCCATATTCCATCCAATCCCGCACTGCACTTTTAGGCTCATAGAATGAAAGATGGGCTAGCTGGTCAATGAAATCTTCTTGATCCCGTGGAGGATCGGCAACATCCGCAAGTCGCAGGCGCAGGTTGTAGTTCACATAGACAAGCTTGTTCAATTTTTTGTGTGACAACCGATTGCGAACCTTTGTATGCAGCAAGGCAAAAGTACTCCAGTTCCGCTCACATCCACTTGACGAACAACATTGACCAACAAGCCGCAAAGCAAGGGCCTGCAGCCTGGGAGTTTTGTTCCCGTTCATCATCCACCATGAAGCTGCAGTTGTCTTTGGGTCATGCGCCATTTGTTGTGCCAACTGTGTGCCAAAGTCACCACGTTTCTGTCGAAACAGCTCAGCCTCTTGTAATGCCTGGACGGCGCTCGAGATATCGGTCATGCGCTGAAAAGCATCCTTCAGTGTGCTCCACATTTCTGTACTTGGTGTCCACGAATAGGCATACCTCGGATTGAGGACAGAAGCTGCAAAATAGAAAGTACAACGAATGAGCATAAGGTGTATGGAACGTGAAAGTATAAACTTTTGTTCACAATCAGCAGAATCCGTCTTACCTGGAACCACATAGGTGTCATAGAAGATGTCCTTCAACCTTGCGTTGTAAATTCGTATATACTCTTCGTACATGGAAACATTGCGGCCAAAGAAAGATTGCATTTCATTTCTCACGCTCTGTACGTTGTGACATACCTCGCACATGTTCGGCCGCTTGTCCTGATCAGCAAAGCGAAGTAAGCTGTATATTGGTTGGACTGAGTCAATGATAAATTTCATTCCCTCCCACCACTCTAGACTTGAAAATCTTGTATGAGTAAATCTACCCATATTTGAATTGGCCCATTTGCTCTGCAAAAATTCAGGAGATGCCATCCACTGCATGAAACGTTCACGTTTCCGATAAATGCTGTCTAGGAACATGTAGTTGGTCCCAAAGCGAGTTGCACACCACTTCACCAACTCACCACCAATCGCCTGCCTCATCATTGCATTCAACTGACCATGATTGTGTAGCCACGTTGATATTTTCTTGCATTGATCAATCAAATCTTGATGTTCGTACCTTTCACCGATATATTTTAACATCAAGTTGACAGTGTGTGCTAGACAAGGTGTCCAACTAATGTGTTCGTATGTTTCTCGAATCCCCTTGCAGGCTTTCTTGTAGTTGGAGCCGTTGTCCGTGATCACATGAACGACATGCTCTGGTCCAATTTCGTCCACCACCTTCATAATTTCCTGCAAATACACATATTGTTTAGCAACATCCAAATTATATTCGGATCGAAATGAACTAGGTACGGGGTTACCTTCCGCAAATACGCAGAATCTTGAGATCTTCCAGTCGCATCAACAGACTTGTGGAACCACATGACCCCATTGCAATATATCAAAAAGTTAATAACACTCATCTTTGTCGGCCCAGTCCACGAATCACACATCAACGTGACGCCGAACATAGGCCACTCTGCCTGAAACTTGGCGTATTGAACCTGCAAGTCTCGCTCGGTTTGATCCAGGTACTTGCCATCAATATCCCGTCCAGTGGGTGACACGATACCTTCACCTGCAAAACATATGGCAGTCAGGAGATTAGATCTAAACATGTAGTTACGTGGCTACTATTTTGGCTGCAAAGAAAACATACCCCACTTCTGTGTCTCTCTGACCGCACTGACAAAGTATGGACTGTCAGCTTGTCTTCCAGGAACTCCCGCAGTATGGAAAAACTTTGACCAAGCTCTCCCAATAGCTTCCTTTGCATTCTTGCCCTTCTGCGTCCATGAGCCTGTGTCAATCCTTGGCTGCGTGGATCCACGCGACGAACCTAAGTTGTAGTCCGTCACCCCAGGAGTCTGCCTCGCTGAAGTTGCCCTTCGAAGCATCCTCTGCAACTGGCCCTCTCCCCTCGTACTACTACCCGCTCCATGCTCGTATGCACCTCCTCTCTCTTGCACCCCGCGACGGAACTCCTCTTCCGCTCTTGATTGGTCCAGGGCACGCTGCAGCTCAGCCTCCTCATCATACGCTTCATCTCCACCAGGATAGTTACCTTCCGCTGCAGCCTTCTCCTTTCTCAACCTCTCTTGAGCACGTTGAGCAGTTAGCCTCTTTGTCCTTTCAAGGTCACGCTGAAAGTACTCACGCACCTCCTTTGAAACCCTATCACAATGGACGACCTCCGTCCCGCGCCCTGCCAAATGTTGTTTCAATCTAGTGGCACCACCGCCTCCCTTGGACTTATGACAATAGTTGCATCTCCAACCGGGGTGAAGACGTTCACCGTGTTCCCATACAACATCTTTCTCTCTGCCAGACATTGCGTATCTACAAACATAGAACAAACATAAACATATCAATATCAACTTGACAACACATAGCTATATCACAATGCTTAAATCCTACATCCATTTCCTTATTTCCAAAATCACAATACCCTACATCTAAATGTACATACATGGCTACAAATCACTAGATCCACTTCATACATTCTAAAATCACTTGGATGCAATCAAAATATACCTAAATATCTCCATCACCACATCCATTTCATAATTTCATAGATCACAATAGCCTAAATCATTGAAAAAATCATCAAATCCATACCTCACCCGCGGTAGGGCGGTAACCGCCGAAACCGAGCGAAAACCGCTCAAACCGGAGCGGTATGCCGGCGTGTCGAGCCGGTAACCGTCGCGCCGCAAACCGGACCGGTATACCGCTCAATCCGAGCGGTAACCGCTCCTCCCGGCGCGGGATCCGGTCGGGCGCGGCGGTTTCGCGGCGTGGGGCGTTTTTTCGCCCGAGAGAAGGCTCAGCTGCGCGGGGGGGGGGGGGAGCGACGGGGTGTCTGGGGGGTGAGGGGGGCGAGGGGGGGGGTTATTAGGGTTTACGCGATTTGGGCCGAGTTGGGCCGAGTTGGGCCGACTTGTTTTTTTCTTTTTCTTTTTTTATTTAACTTGTATTTAGCGAAAGAAATAGCAAATGACCAAATATTTGAGAAATTTTGACACCAATAGATCCATCACACCATGAAGTATTTTTAAGAATTTTTATCCGATTTTTCGAATTTTTAAATTCAAATTTGAAATTTTTGAATTTGGGCGGTTTCATACCGCCCCGAACCGGTACCGGTCCGGGGCGGTACGACCGGATCCCGCGGTTTTCGGGCCGGTTCCCGCGGTTTTTTTAACCCTGCTACTCCGTCTATTCTGCCATTGCTCTTCCGGTGAACCACGCATCATTCTCGCGACCCTAATGCCTCACCGAACCAGATGCTGGCCAGCACGGCATGAGCTTGCTGCTTGCCGAATGCGGCGCTCCTGAACGTGGTCCAGCCGCCGGAAGGACGACGTTGACGCGCGTCGATTTGGTGCTGGTGCGGGCGCGCTTGAGCTCCATGCTGTTCGCCGTCCTCGATGTCCGTCGGCGTCAACCACCGGTCGCTGCGGCAGCTCCGAGCCTGGGATTCGATCAGTGCCACTGCCAGCTGCCTGTGCCGTTGTTTCTTAGTGGAGCGTGTGACGCAGCAGCGTGATGCTGTAGGCGTTTGTGACTGGCGTCTGGTCTCTGGTGGCGAGGAGGCTGCTCACTGCTCAGCATCTGCGTGAGCTGCGCTACGGCCGCCTAGATGCGGCGTAGCAGCGGGAGGAGGCCATTGGTGGGTGCTCGCCGAAGCCCTCGAGGGAGGTGTAGGTGTCTGTCCTGGTGGCCAAGCGTCGCGCTCAGAGTCTCAGACACGCGCGGAGGTCGTGCTCCCTCCCCGCGGTGCGCCGCCGGCTGCTGCGGCTCCCAAGGGCGTCTAGCTCTAGACCATCGTTGGTCTTGGCGATGGCGTCGAGCGCCCAGCGCCCCAGCCGAGGTGGTCGATGGAGTAGCCCAGCAGCTCGACTGACGCTGCGACGCAGTCGGGGCACTGCCATCTGCTGCCGCTGCTGGATTGCCCCCACGGCGCCCATGGGCTCGCCAAGCGTGCCGCGTGGGCAGGGCGGAGGCTTGAACGTGCTGCAGGCAGGCGTTCACGCTAGGGGACGCGTCGTGGCGCGACGGCATCGCCGTCCACGGCGCGAGGCCGCTGCCTCGACGCCGTCCTTGTCAGTATCGGCGCGCGCGACGTTACTGGGTCACCACGGCGTGATGCTGTGCCTGGCGTTTGGTGGCGAGTAGGCAGCTCAGCAGCTGCCTGAGCTGCGCTATGGCCGTCTTTCGAAGCGGTGCAGCGGGCGGCCATCGGTGCCAGTGGAATCAAGCACCCGAGGAAGGTGTGCGTCCTGGTTGCCCAGCGTCGCGCTCAGACACGCGCGGAGGTCGTGCTCCGCGCGGTGCGCCGCCGGACGCCGCGGGCCCCTGGGGCGCCTTGGCGGTGCCGTCTCGAGCACCTAGCCGATGTCGTCGATGGAGTAGCCCAGCAGGAGGAGCTCGACTGACGCTGCGACGTAGTGGGGGCACTCCCATATCCTCGCGCGCATGGCTGGAGTGTTGCCATACCGCTAGCGTAGAGACGAGCCCATCGATGGCGCCCATGGCCTCGCCAAGCGTGTCGCTCTCGCGCCGCGCCCCGCGGTGTAACCGGCAGTCCGGAAATGACCCGCTGCCCGAGCCGCGCCAGGCCGTGTCGAGCCGCGACACGCGCGAGCACATTTCCAACGGCAGCCCTCTACTCTACATGAGGCTTAGCCCGCATCCTTTTCCTCCCTCGCCGGCTCGCGCTCTGCCTGCCCGTGTCCCTTGGACGCGGTGCCGCTGCAAAGTGACAACCTGCGCGCCCGGGGCGTCCTCGGTCTCGGCCTCTCGGCGACGGCCCCGGCCACGGACGCCACGCCGTGGAGTGGAGCTCTGCAGGCACTGCAGCGGCGGGTGATGTCGAATTCTCGATTCCAGAGGGTTGGACGACGTGCTCGATGGTCGATGCAGGAGCGAACAAGCTTTGTGGCATGATCTGGTCGCTCTCTACTGCGGTTCGGTCTTCGACGGCTCCTGCTTGTGTAGCTGTGTATAAAGCCGACGCTGCTGCGGTCGCGATCTCAGGCGTTACGCCGTTACCACGACGTGGCGTGGCTCTTCCTTACTCAAGCCGGTCGGAGCCTCGGAGGAAATCATCAAGCAGCACTGGCACCCGGCAGTCGTCAAACTAACTCGTCAAGGTGCGGGATTGGCATGAAACATCGGCTCGGATTCCTCAGGGTTTGCAGTGCGTATGATCATACTCTTTCCGAGTCATGGCCAATCGTGTCCGGCCACGGCCGTCAATGCACCAAGTCGGAGTCCTGCCCGATCGCCACGCGTCGTCCCAGCTCGACGAGTCTATTGCGGCGCCGCGCGCTCCTGAGAATAATCGCGCACGCGCAGTCATATCTTATACTTCTAATGATTGTCTAATTCGATCACGGCTCAATTACCAGACACCCACGAGAGCCGCACGACGTCACCGAGCCTCGATGATGCTGCGTGTGCACGGGAGCCGCTAAAGTGGGCGACCGTCGG
This sequence comes from Digitaria exilis, assembly GCA_015342445.1. Lineage (NCBI taxonomy): Eukaryota > Viridiplantae > Streptophyta > Magnoliopsida > Poales > Poaceae > Digitaria > Digitaria exilis. Next base: position 3,934,554 of record JACEFO010001795.1, read on the forward strand.
CCGGTGCGCGCGGCCACGGCCACTGCGACGTCTGCGGCGGCTGCGCCTCCAGGATCCGCTTCTTCGGGCACGACCGACGCGGCGGTGCTGCTGTCATATGCCGGACAAAGCACTGCGGGACCGTGCTCGTCACCAAGGCCGACACACCGATGGAGCTCGCAACAGGCCGCAAGTACAGGGCGACGGTGAAGGCATGCGTGATGCGATCATGGCACCACGCCCTTCGAGCCGGCCATCCGGTGGACGAGGACGAACACCGTCGTTGTCCATCATTTGTTGCAACCGAGGATTCGAGGTCAACGATGAAGTGCTACAGCCTGTCTACCAGCCTCGATCAGCCATTCCAAATCATGCTCCGATGATTCATCAAAGGATTCAAAATGAGTTCGGTCCGCCGGCCGGATCGGTGCCTCCTATGAGCCGATGGCCAAGCTGTAGAGCGGAGCCGCAGGCTTTGGAAACAGCGAGCGAGCCGCCTTTTCTTTGCGAGCGGTAGATGTCTGGGGCGTCGATTCCCTCTGTTAGCCACGCGGCAGCATTAGGAGGCTGGTCCTCACCGATTGAACTGTGCGGACGTACCCCACCAAATTTTTTTCCCGTCTTCTTCAGCATCGCCACGTTCTCGTGGTCCACGACTCGCGCCACGTGGCCTCCGGGTCGCATCGGCGGCGCGGACAAACCAGTCGTGTGTTACGCCGCGCATCTGCACCTGTCTCGTCACGATGCGATCACACGCTAACACTGGGATCAGAGCAGGCTCGTCTCTACGGTACTAGTACATCATGTAACGATTTTCTTGGCACACGTGACGTGACATGCATGTCCCCTCAACGAACAGACGATGAGACGAATCCACCGATCCTGGCATCCTGCCTCGTCGCCCAAGCCGGCGAACGAGAGCTCACCGTGAGTCCGGGTGGTGCAGGCAGCAGCAGGACGACACACTGGCTCCCGGTACTATGCTTGAAGAAATGATCCAATTTACTAGCTGCTAACATGGACTATGGTTACGATTACTGACTGGCCCCATGCTTTATAGTTTGGGAAGCATTTATTGTTGCAGAAATAATAATTGGCTGTTTCTTCATTTATCAAGCTAAATTGGCTTTTCTCATAGATAAAATTAAATAAACAGTGAGCATCACATCTTTTTTTGGGCAACACAGATCATAGTTGCAAAAGAATGTGTTTGTTGCTTAGTGCACAAGAGGAAAAAAACAAAGGAGGCCTTACAAAAAGAAGGAAACAAAGACTCAAATTTTGAAGTCAGTGAGCAGTTCAGATTGTGTTCTACATCATTGTCTGACCAAACAATTAGAGCTTTGAATTCATCGCCAAGTTCAATCAGTTGCCAATTGCCATTTCAGGTTGCCTTTAGTTTTGCAGTATCTACTGCCTGAAGAATAATTTATTAGTCTGTCTACTGCTTCGTGCTCATCTCTTGTTCTGCAACGTTTTATGTCCTGTTTGCATGCTTTTCTCTTGTGGATTCCTTTGGGAGGAAGTTTCAGCGCAGAACAAGGGCGCAAGGCTGTTAGCGGTTAGTTTAAATTGCGTGGCTTACTGACTTAGAGATATTGGTTTCAGTTTGTTAGGCCGAATGAAATCAGTCGCTTAGGCCTTTATGTATCTGCCAAGAGCTATTTTACAATACACAATACTAGTCTATAATTCTATACTACTAAATGTTCTCTAATAGTACGGATAGTATAACTAGCCCATTGGCCGGTAATCCCTGCTGGAGGCCTGTGAATCTGGGTGGTCGGCAGAGAATATCCTTGAGATACTTAGCCTACGTCGGGACTTGTGTTGCATCAAGAAACGGGATATTGACACAAAGCTTCCTAATTACCTCGACGAACTTGCCGTATTGTTCGTCGGCCATCGGCTTCCTTCTCCATTCCAGAAATGGTAAGGCAGTCGTATCGTGGTAGTCTCGGGATGCCCTTGGGACTTCCTCGGTCTCCTCCTGGGCAGCTTCAGTTGGTTCCGCTGCCTCCTCTTGTTCTTTGGCTTCTGGCTTGGTAGCAGCAGGGCTGTTGATGGCCATGTGCAAGGTGCCCGACCGCATCGGACCCCTAAAAATTTAATGAGTTATTTATTTAGCTGTATGTGGAATATTTAATACTATTCTAGTTGGTGTTGTTTTGCATGGAGGTACGGTCTTCTGCCGAGTGCCTACATCTTGTGGCAAAGGCGGATCCTATGTGTGGCCTTACCAACCCGCGTAGTCACCGCACTAACATTCTCCTTTGTGGGAGGCTCTGGTTGCCTGGGTAATTTCCCAATATTAGGGTTAGGACTGGTTTATGCAGGTTTTCAAGCTTTAAATGGGCATATTTGGATGAAGACCAAGACCGTGAACGACCACCAAGGATGTGACGGGCAAAGGCTTGAAGAACACACTCGGATGACTTTGAGATCGGAGAAAATCCAGCAGACATATCAAAGATCCAATCATATCCCGAAGCAAACGACGTCAAAAGGACCACACATAAGTTACCAATCTAGAAAGGAGTCCGCACGCGAAAGAGGAGGCTGAGATGGGCCAGAAAAGGCCCAGGCCGGCCGGCCCAGCCCGTTTTCGTGGCGGTTCGGCTCCCGTTCGACCTAGGGTTCCCTCGGACTATTTAAACTTATGTCTTATAGAAACCGGACGCAAATTTAGACCACAGAGCCGCCGATCGATGGACACACACCGGAGGAAGCTGACGGACGCCGTCCTCAACATTGCCTAGGAGATGGCTTAAGCTAAACCCTAGCCGGCATGGTTGGCCCTGCATGGTGACGCCATGGTGGGATTCCGGAGCCGTGCCTAGATGTATCAAGGCACATGTACATTGAATGGTGAATCAATCTAATCTTATCTCGTTGTTTTGATCTTCTAAGATGCATGCTTTATCTCATATGTCTAGCTAGCTTTTGATTAGATGTGATCATGGTGATTAGTCTATAAGTTTAGCTAGCATATGCTCTTAGTAAGATTAGATCTAATGATAGTGATTAGTCTTAGCCTTGCGGATTCATCTTAGTGGTGCACGGGAAGCCGCGATCACTGGCATCCCTAGTGTAGTGACAATATGCGGGAGTAGGCCGGTGGAACGTGTATTGTGGAGCCATGTCCCATTATAGGTTCTCTTTGTTTGATGATGACCTTAGTCTCTGTGCCAAGTGGTTTGGTCGGAAACTCTGTAATTATTTTTGTAGGATTTAAATTTGTTTCTAGATAAAAATATGAAAAGCTTTCTAGTAAATAACAAGTAAATAATTTTAAAGTCAAATTGTGGATGTAACTCAATTTCAGTACTGAGTATCCTCTAGCCAACTCTCAAATTAAAATAATGTAGCTAACTTGACTTTTGATATTTGGGAAATGACAAGAATGGAGGAAAAGAGAAGAAAAAGAAGTAATCTTAAGTAAAGAAAAGAAAAATCTAATAAATCATAGAAAACAGAATCATGTCCATTAATAAAGAGTTAGTAACAACTTCAAAATGTATGTTTATTTCACTCACTTCAAATCACCTATGGTTTATCCTAACCCTAGCCATCAAGTTAAGAATGAATATTTATTTCTCTATTATATTTCATGTAGACACGAACCTAAACGACGGAGTCTACGAGTTGGTGCCGTTGCAGAGGAGATAAACCAATAGCATGAGGTGAATGTGGTGCACGTGCAACAAGAACCGGAGCCCAAGGCTAACTTTTAGTAGGAAAGCAAGCACTGAGCATAACCTAACTTTGTTTAAATTATGCAATAATGATTCTTATATGTTTGTGCATTTAAGTTTCGAGGAGTTGAATGAAACCCTAGAATTGTATGATCATAGGTTCCTTTGGTTGAATACTAGTATGGCAGGTTCGATAGTTGCTATGCTTTAGGACCGTTACAAGTCGAGTGTTTTCCTGACACTCTCGAGATATAGGAGTTGCATGCCTTTACTTATGTCAGAATCATAAGGATTGACGGATGGGATGGTATGTGTAGATATCCCGTCTGTGTTTGATGAATGGACCTAAGGTCGAAACGTGTGGATACTTTGTGTCAAGTTTTTGAACGTACCCACGCATGTACGTTACATGGGGCCGGTAAGTCCAAGTGTCGGATTGATATGGATAGATCCTTTAGCCCACTGTTCTTGGAAATGTTATCCCATGGGCACATGTGGGCATATGTGTGATGCCGTGAGTGATGTTGTAAACCAGTGCCCAAAGGCAGTGGGATCTAGACACCGTCTGTGTTCATTTTTTAGGCTATCTCATGCGTGTGGGTTTCCCTAGCCAGGTAGTGAAATTCGGTTAATGAGACTGCTTGACTGATGTACTGCATTGAGTAATAAGTGGAATAAAGAGTATATAAACTTAATGTATGAAATTAATTGTATTGCTTCACTTGTTTGCCTAGGAAGGATGCTAATTTAGAATGGTTAAATATGACTAGAACTTGATGTTAAAACCTTGAAAATAAGGATTCTTAAATGCTTTTGGCAAAATAAACCCCACCAGCCAAAGAGCCTTGCATGCGTAGAAGTTAGTGATGTAGTATACTCAGCCTTGCTTGTGGCTTATTTTTCAGGACCATCCCCTCAGGAGGTAGTTGCCACTATGGCTTGAGCTAGTCAGCTCCCTCCTGGCTACAACATCGAGTGGGATCCGACCTCTTCCGAGGATTGTGAGGAGTAGCGTCACGGCTGACTTCATCGTGACGTCACTATGGATCGTTACATAATTTGAATTGTGGAATGCTGTAATCTTTGGAACCTCGTCTTCGGGTGAGCGTATGGACGGATGATCTTTAGTGTATAGTTAATCGAGCGTTGACTCGACGGCAATATCTAGCTTGGTAACATTTAAGTATATTACCACCTATGGCGGTCGTGATATACTCGAGTGGAACCAATTTCAGATAGATCGCTACAGTGATACAACCCATCAATTGGTGGTGCACTGTTGCCCTCACCAAATCAGTCAATGTTCCTGCTGCTGCGTTTGTTTCACTACTTGATTTTTTTTTTGTGTTTCCACTCACTTTCCTAGCTTCGTTTATATTGCCAGTAGCTCTCATAGCTACGCGATCTTGGTCATGCTAGAAGAGAGGTGCTCGAGATTTTAATCCAGGATATAGACAAAGTTCTCGTTGGGAACTTTTATTGGCTCCCATTTACCCCCCGTGATCGCTATCTCAATCCCACATAGTGTCTTCATTTGTCCTTGCTCTAGATCTGAATGAAATGGCTTAGCCCGTCAAGCAAAAGCTTCGCCATTTTACTCAAGATCGAAATGAGGTCATTAGGGTAGAATTGAATATGCTCACTTGTAAAAGATATGCATAATAGTCCTAGCACCATTAGTCTTGGAACTACATTTCTAACGGTTCTATGCATCATATGGCTGCAAGCAACATTAGTCCCGGTTAGAGCCACCAACCGAAACTAAAAGTTAAAACCTCTAGTTTCGGTTTGTAACACCAACCCGAACTAAAAGACCATCATTCAGTTACGTCTGTTGTTACCAACCCGGACTAAAGGAAGCACCTTTAGTCCTGGTCGTTGGCTCCAAACCATACGCCCTGTTCAGATTCCCTAAGAAAACACTATTCATTTCAACTTTTTACTATTCATTTCAACTTTTTACTATTCATCAACTTTTCACTATTCATATCCCTCATAAAACACGCTTCCCAGCAAGTGCTACAATATTTTTCTTAAACTACCGTATTTTTCACCCCAATCTGAACACAGCCTAAAGGGTACTACATAGGTTAGCTCAGAAGGATACACGTGTGCCTGTGTAGGGTGGGGTGAGAAGTAAGCTATTCACGAAGCAAGAAGTCCTATGTTCGAGTCCCGAGTACAAAGTAATATTATTTGTTCCAGTGAACAATTATATGTGGGACACTGTGGTTTTTTTTATTTTGATAAACTCTGGTTAAAGGTGTTGAAGTTTTATTTGTTCCTACAATATACCGTCGTACTGTTTGTTTTTTTCGCTATCGTGATTTTTTTGTCTAAATAAACATAATTTTACATGATCTAAGACAATTATTTGTAATTAACTTTATCTTTTGTTTTTTCAATATATACTCAAAGTCTAAGCCCATACAAATTCTCACATAAGATAATAGTTGCGTGGGCTCATAGAACAATGTAAAGGTAAGATATAGCTAATTTGAGGTGGATTTATATTCCGCTGTAGATAAAAAAAATTTCAATTTATTTTCTTTGTTTTTCTTATTTAATTCATTCAGTAGGTCGATACTATTTTCACTAAAAATGAAAAACATAAAATATCATATTTTTCTTTAATGTTTTAAGTGAGCATATCGCTCCACACCATCCGTGGTGAATTCTACGGCCTGCGAATGAGCCACGTCGCCGGTGAGTCCCAGCCGTCGGATCGGCCAGCCGAACGGCAGAGATCGTGGTGATTTTACAAAAAAAATCCCTTGGGTTTTATGGAAATAAACCTACCGTCCACTCCCCTCTCTCATAATGTTTTACAAAGAAGCCCTCGGATTTTCTCGAAATCAACGTGTAGTCCATTCTAGCCGTTCTAGCAATATTTTTAAGAAACCCCCTCAACTTACTTAAAATCAACCCACTGGTATTTTCCTCTCTCAAAAATTGTTTTGGAAAATACCTCATTTTTTATTTAAATTACGCAACGACCTGTTATATTAGTTACTTCCCTACGAGCAACACTATACGTACAATTCGACCAATAAATCACGTTCGAACCAAAAGATATCTAGCATAAATTTTTTTTATAATGTCAAAACCTACAACTTTATTATAGAGCACATTTTAAAACCCAAAACACTTTTTTCATTCATTCACGCAGATAATTATCTACTACCCGTTCTATATACGATTCCGATAGTTCTTAAATTAAGAAGTGTTCAATACAAAAAAAATCAATCAAAATTCGAAAACTTAAATCTTTGATACGCACCTAAATTTCAAATTCAATATGTTTCAATAATTATGTACTACAAATGATTATATGAGATCCGTTGCACCTTTGATTCTAATATCAAAATATTTTGAAATTTGAAAAAAAAATGACCATTGAAACGGCTCAAAATTTAAACCATAGAAAGTATACTCTAGAGAAAACTAAAACATCAAAACGTTTTGAAGTTTTAAAAAAATACTTTTAAATAACCAACTTTTCAACCAGAAAATGGCTCTAAATACTAAAACCTACATAATTCATACATAGCAAATATAATTCAATGCTCCTTCCCAATTCTATTGCAATTTTTTTATATTCCAACATAATATACACTTGAAAATAAAAATATACCCAATATTCTAAAATCTACAATATTTCTACATAGCGCAATGCGTCCTGGCATTTATTTCTAAAAAAAATGTTAATACAACCAAGTGCAAAAACAAAATAAGCCAGGCACATCCACTGGTCATCTGCGGCAACGCCACAGCCTTTTCTAGTTTGATAAAGATGCACAATCCGACTAGCTCAATCTTTTTTTTTGAGACTATGACTAGTTCAATCCTATCGTGCCAACATGACGTGGAATAACGACCAACGGCGACGGGGAACATCGTGCGGAGGAATCTCGAGGAGTTTCGCGTGGAACACGACTGGGACTCTGTGATTTAATCCGTTTGCGGTGCGAGAAAGACCAGGCATATATATATATAAGAAAAGCAATATGTTGTTTATGAGGAGGACACCATCGTCCGTCTAAATTCCACTTTTCGTTTAAACTCTAAAGAAAAAAAATCATGGGCACCGGCGCCGTCGGCAGAGACGCTACGGAAACGGACTGGTCTTGGCTTCCGTTGGATCCTCTTCTCCTCGTGATGGTGGCGCTGGAGGCCCCCGACCTGGTTCGCTCCGGGGCCGTGTGCTCTTCGTGGAACGCCGCCTATGCCATCGTCCGCCGCCTCGAGTCGCCGCCTTGCATCTTCTATACACGTGCGGAGGACACCGACCCTGACGTGGCCACCATCTACAATCCCGCCCACGGCACGTCCTTCACCGTCCGCCTGCCGGACCTCCGCCTCCGGTCCCTCCACGGCTCGGCGCACGGCTGGCTCGTCGCGGCGGACGACGTCTCCAACCTGCACCTCGTGAACCCGGTCACGCGCGCGCACCTCGCGCTCCCGCCCATCACGGCGCTCCACCACACGGAGGCCGCGTCCGACGAGCAAGGGAACACGGCGTATAATGTGCGCGGCTACTGGTGGGACGACCCGGAATCGTTCCCCGCGCGCGATCTGTGCCTCTTCATGTACTTAAAAGCCGTGCCCTCATGCAGCCCCTCCACCGGGAGCCAGTGCGTCGTCCTGCTGCAGCACCACCCGGACGGCCAGCTCTCGTTCGCCCGCTTGGGTGATGAAGCTTGGACGTGGATTGGAGGCGACGAAGACGACGACCGATCCTATGATGAGAGGCGGCTTAGCTATGGCTATTGTGATGCTGTGTATAACAAGAAGGATGGCTTGTTCTACATGCTCCGCTATGGCGGCGAGATAATTACTCTTGATCTCAATGGTGATTCTCCTGTGATGAAGAGGATAATGAAGCTTGTGATGACCAAAGAGAATACTCCGACGAATATGTACCTAGTCATGGCGCCCTGGGGTGACCTATTGCAGGTCTGGAGGACGACAGACCCACCAGTTCCAGAATGCATAGATTCTGAAGACCCGGACCTTGCGTTGCACACAAAAGAAATTCAACTCTACAAGGTTGACACTGAAAGTCAGAAACTTGTGAGAATGGCGAGTTTGGGGGAGTACGCATTGTTTCTTGGTTTGAATTCTAGCATGATCCTTTCGACTAAGGATTTCCCAATGTTAAAATCAGATTGCGCCTACCTTACGCATGACGACAACATAGACATTTGGTTACGTACCAACGGACCGAAGGAGATAGGCATGTGGAATTTTAGAAGTGGGACTTTGGAGGATGTTGGCGACAATGTACATTCTTGGCAGAATTGGCCCGTTCCAATTTGGTTCACACCCTCACTTTCATAAGGATGTTTATTTTCTTTTTTTCCTTTGGATATATGTATTTTTCTTTAATTGGCATTTTCTGATTTGGATGACTTAATATGAAAGCGCATATTACATGACAAATAAACTTGATATATGCTATCTTTTGTGAATTACTGGATATCCATATTGGTTTGGATAAAGATCTGATACAATTGCTATAATGACTTGTAAGTTTCCTCTTCTATGCTAGAACAAAAGCGTGCAATTCCTGACTAGATATGCAAGATTTTGCTTACAAGAGGGCGCCAAGAGGAGAGAGAAAAACCAGGAGTATTTGTTCTGTAGTTCCTTCATTGTTTTTTAGCACCCTTTAAGGCGTTGTAGCAAACTATTGGAGTTGACACATAGATCTACTTTTTTTTTCTAGAGTTGGAATTCTTAGAGTTTGAGCTATGGGTGTTTTGTTTGATGGTTTGCGATGCTGCAAAACATAGAGCGAACCAAAGAAGTCGTAAATGCTCCCTAAAATTGATGAAACTTCCCTATTGTAGAGTATTTTGGATTTATTGATCTTGACAATATATAATGACCAGACTCTTATATAATAAGCAAATTGAACTTATTTTTTTAGCTAACAAGGAAGTTGTTCTTCTCGAATGAACATCTACAGAGTGTGAACTGTGAAGTTCATACAGCAGTGTAACAACCTAGCCATGAGGCATGAGCCATCCAATACATGAATGTTTTTCATTCTTAATTCAGTAATAACTAACTAGCTATCAAATAATCCAATGCATGCATGCTCGTTCTCAGGTCAGTAATGATGTCACCCGTGACACCATCACATATGCCCAATATACTAGGTGTAACTAATTTTTTGTGTTCTCACTAAATACAAGTTGTTTCCTTCTCGATTGGTTCCGTTCACATGATCAAGTATTGGATAGAAATAAGGCCAGTAGTAATTAGAGAGTGTAGTGGACTAAAATCTAAATGTAGCTTCCTTCTCTCTGTTTCTTCTATCCGTTCACACTTTGAAATAAGTAGAATTATATGCTTTCATTGGATGTTGGGAGTACTTACAACAGAAACGTACATTGGACCTATCCACATACTCTTGTCTTCAAATCCTTTCAACAAGAAATCCAAACAAAAGCAGAGAGAACTAGCTCGTGACGTGATCGTTGAGTACATGTGGCGAGTGGCAACGCAGCAAAAGCAGAGAGAGCACAAGTCACATAGACACTACGATCTCTCTTACTAAAGTGTGTGTGTAATAAGAAGTTCTAAAAGAATAATCATGGTGATATCTATGGGCGTTCCTCAAAGAATAAAACACTTTACACGGTATATGAATCATATGAAAAATAAGAGAATACCGCCTGCGTTCTTTTAATTTGTTTCCAACAGGACAAGGACATAGGATAGCGGGGCATTGATTTCCAACCCCTTGCCCGTAGGTGCAGTGGACCTACAGACCAATGAGAGATAGAACCTTTTGCACGATTTCGTCCAACACGTCGTCGGCGACGCCGGTTGCTAGCAGATAAAATGAGGGTAACCAAGGGATAAAAAAACATCACAGGAAGCACCAAGGCTGAAGTATGAAGCTGAGGTTCAGCGAGGCAGCCGTGGAGCTTGGTAACTACGGCCTTCGTGCTTACCAGGGAGTCCAGGAGTAGGTACGCCAACCAATCGCCACCAGTTGGCTGCTCCCTTGATAGGTGAAGGCCATATATGAGGAAGAAGGAAGAAGGCACCTTCTCCTTCTGTAGTCCGTTGTCTGTGACAAGAGACCACAGTTTGAACATATCATAAATAATTAACCAGAATGTTGATCAGAATGTTTTCTTTTGTTTTTTTGGCGTGGTGAGCTCATGTCACATTTTTTTGGGAGCATGTATATGTGCCATGACCATATATTTATGGTTACAGTAATTTTTTTTATTCTATATGTTGTTCTGATCACTCACAAAACAAGTAAGGCATGGTTGTTCTGATCACTCACCTGTCAAGAGGCTTTAACGGTGGAAAACAGATGGCAAGGGGACGGAATGGCATGTGGGTCAAAAAAGTTTAGCTCGATGGCACACAGGTGCGCTCAAACTTTTTGATGGAATGTGGGTCAAGACGAACTTTTTTGATGGCGTACAAGTAAAAGGCTCTGGCTGAGAGGCACGAGCAGATTTTTCTGGGTCAACCCAATGACCCAGTACCCAAAACATAAACTTTGGTGTAAATACCCAATGGGTCAGCCCACTATATACTGGTGTCAAATAGTTCCAGAAGCTATGGGTCCATGGGTAACCCAATCTAACTGTGGCCGGCCTATGTGTTTCCTCCCATCGCTGGTCTCGCGCCGCCTGGTCGCCGGCTCGCTGCCACCGCCGTCCACATCGGGTACGCTCTGCAAGCGCCACTCCCCTACAGCCCTGCCCCCAGGCCTCGTCGTCTTCCTCGCGCTACTTTTGGTCCAATCCATACACCTTCCAGCGCTCCCCCATGCAAGCGCGGCGGGGCTGAAGAGGGATATTTCAAATTTGAAATTTTGTAAACAACCTTAGATGGAGAAGCTTCCAAAATGAAAGTCGTTCATTTCGAAAAGTTATAAAACTTTGTAGTTGATAACTTATTCATTGCAATTAGTTTAGAGCCTCAAATAAGCAATTTACTCTCCGCTAAGCATAATACGTGGGGAATAAAAACAGGATGTGGATGCATAAAAGACTGTAGTGTAGTGGTAAAAGAGGCTACGCACGAGAGGGAGGTCAGCGGTTTGAATCTCACCAGCTGCGGAGTATCGTGCGGATTTTCTACCCGTGGTTCGGAGGGTCCACTGACCACTGGTCAGGGTGCGGCAGTGGTTTTGCTATTTTTTTGAGTGATTTTATGAAATTGATCTTTGGCGTCTACCCTGTGTCCTGTGTCCTGATCTGGCACACAACAAAGACCCTCTTTGCTGGCAGGACTTTGCCGTGTGCAACACACGGCAAAGCCTTTGCCGTATGGAAAAGGTCCTTTGCCGTGTGTATAAGGCACGCGGCAAAGAACTCGTCTCCCGTAGTATGGAAGCGGTTCAAATCTCACCAGAAGCGGAGTAGCGTGAGGATTTTCTACCCGTGGTTCGGAGGGTCCAGTGGTCATGGTGCTGCAATGGCAGGCCAGTGGGGTCTCCCTCCCAAAAATTTTTTTGCTATTTTTTGGAGTGATTTTATGAAATTAATCTTCGCCGTCTGACGTGTGTCCTCTGGCACACGGCAATGTGTAAAAGGCCCTTTGCCGTGTATATGATCTCTGACACATTATACTTTCTCTCCCACGCGTCGGCTATCTACTGCTCGAGTTCCACCTCTTGTCTTAGTGTGGACACCGCTCGAACGATTGAGAATTAATTCAGATGGACCACATTCACACCGAATCAACAAGTGTTTATATATTGTGAAATCGGCTCGAGCTAGGTGCCTGACCTCACGACAAGGCCACAAGGGCGCTCTGTCCTCTTTTCTGTTTTGTCCATGTATATGATTGTGCTGATGTGGTTTAGCTATTAGCCAAGTGACATGTACCTACTCTAATAACATAGTATGATCTCTGACACATTATACTTTCTCTCCCACGCGTCGGCTATCTACTGATCGAGTTCCACCTCTTGTCTTAACGGTGGGACACACACAGAAGAGCAGCGTTGCCGCGTCCCGCGTCATTCTACGGTTAATTCAATCCTATCGTGCCTAGATGACGTGGTATAACGACCAACGACGTCGGGGACATCGCGCGGAGGAATCTCAAGGAATTTGATGTGGAGCACGACTGGGACTCTGTGATTGATCCCGTTTGCAGTGCAAAGCCAGGCCTATATATATTTATTATACATATATGTATATAAGAAAAAAAAAAGCAATATTGTGTTGTCTATGAGGAGGAAACCATCATCCGTCTAAAGAATTCCACCTTTCGTGTAAACTCGACAGCAAGTCATGGGCACGGGCGCCGTCGGCAGAGTCGCCGCGGAAACAGCCTCTCTCTCACCGGACTGGTCTCAGCTTCCTTTGGATCCTCTTGTCGTCGTGATGGTGGAGTTGGAGACCCCCGACCTGGTCCGCTCAGGGGCCGTGTGCTCCTCGTGGCACACCTCCTACGCCACCGTCCGCCGCCTCCGCATCGAGTCCCCACGCCTCTTCTATACCCGCACGGAGGACGCCGACCCCGACGTGGCCACCATCTACAACCCTGCCCGCGGCACGTCCTTCACCGTCCGCCTGCCGGACCTCCATGGCCGATCGCTTCACGGCTCGGCGCACGGCTGGCTCATGGTAGCAGACGACGTCGCGAACCTCCACCTCGTCAACCCGGTCACGCGCGCGCAGCTCGCGCTCCCGCCCATCACGGCACTCTACCACACGGAGGCCGCTGCGCCCGACAAGCAAGGGAACCCAAGGTATAGTGTGCGCGATGACGAGCCGGAGTCGTACGCCGCGCACGATCTGCGCCTCTTGATGTACTTAAGAGCCGTACCCTCCTGCAGCCCCTCCGCCGGGAGCCAGTGCGTCGTCCTGCTGCTGCACCACCCGGACGGCGAGCTCTCGTTCGCCCGCTTGGGTGACAAGGATTGGACATGGATTACATGGATTGGAGACGAGGAAGACGAGGACCGATACTTCGATGAGATGTGGTTTAGCTATGGCTACTGTGACGCTGTGTATAACAAGGATGGCTTGTTCTACGTGCTCCGCTGTGGCGGCGATATAATTACATTGGATCTGAATGGTGATTCTCCTGTGATGAAGAAGATGCTTGCGATAAAACGCAATGATACTCCCACAAGTATATACCTCATCATGGCGCCTTGGGGTGACCTATTGCAGGTCTGGAGGACGACAGACCCACCAGATATAGATTCTGAAGATCTGTGCCTTGCGTTACACACAGTGGAAATTGAACTCTACAAGGTGGATATCGAAAGTAAGCAACTTGTAAGGATGGAGAGTTTGGAGGATTACGCGTTGTTCCTTGGTTTGAATTCTAGCATGATCCTTTCGACAAAGGATTTCCCAATGTTGAAATCAGATTGCGCCTACCTTACACATGATGACAGCATGGATATTTGGTTACGTACCAATGGACCAAAAGAGATAGGAGTGTGGAATTTTAGAAGTGGGACTTTGGAGAATGTCGACGACAATGTACATTCTTGGCAGAATTGGCCCGTTCCAATTTGGTTCACACCCTCACTTTCGTAAGGACGTTTATTTCTTTTTTTCCCTTTGGATGTGCATTCTTCTTTAATTGGCATGTTCTGATTAGGATGAGTCAATATGGAAGCGCATATTATCTGACAAATAAATGACAGATAAACTTGGTACATGCTATCTTTTGTGAGTTATCCATGTAAATTTGTTTGTTTAGATTTAATGTTTCGTCTATATATTGTGGAAAAAGATCTGATGCAATTGCTATAATGATCTGCCGGCCGCCCAAACCCCATGTCCATCTCGTAGACGTGGAACCTCGGCGAGCCGGCCACGGTCAGCATGCTCATTGCGCCGGCGACCTCCGTGTACCCGGTCCATCCACGCGCACATGCTGTTGGTCCCTACACCACGCACCGCCTCGTCGATCGCCTCTGCGACCGCTGCGCACGCGCTGAGCAACCCTTCGCTCACGTACGTACCTTCGCAGCTTGTTCGTGTCAACAGGGTGTGCTGGAGTTGTGGTGTAATCCTATATATCATGCAATCTGCCTTCTGGATCCATGGCGGCTTTGGCACCTTTAATTTGCTTGCGTCATCTCTGACCGAAACCAAACCACGCGCTTGAATTGATCCGGCAGACCGGCACGAGCATTTCAATCCAACTCGTCTAGCGACAAAAGGAGCACACGCGCCACGCGGTTCATCTGATTATTGCGGGGTGGGGGAGATGCTTGCATGACTTGCACTAGATGCTTTCGGCCCTCGCACATGTTGATCGAGAATTCCAGATGGGATTGATTTCTCTTTTTTTTTTGACTTTTTATCTTGATTTCCTATAAGGCCATAACAACAAACTAGAGCAACATTAAATTGTCGCTCTTCCCGACATTAGCTCAGAACTTCTATCATGCCATATAAAGCTCGGAACTAGTATATATATATAATAACTTCTATATTTGGGCCCATGGACAAAGCCATATAGCATTATGACAAAGCCATATAGTGTCTACATTGCCATGTCATCATCACCCTTAGAAACTATGGTTGTTACTGCCCAGCTTACAATTGTGGGCTAAAATTATACTTTTACAATACTTGGATATGGGGGTGTTTGGAAATGGGGTGTAAATATTTAGCACCACAAATTGCCACTCCAATTGGCAGCTGTGAACCAACAGGGGTGCCAATGAGCTCCAAATCGATTTGGCACCCCTCTTTTTTTGGCCAGCCCAAGAGGCTCAAATGGGCTCCAATTCACATGTGGGGCCCGCACTGGCAGCCCTAACTCCCCCATCTGTCTCCCTCTTCTACGAATTGCACCCCCTGAGCCGCTTTCCCCCCGCGCCTCAGCCGTCGCGTTCCCCTCCCCCATCTGCGCCACCTCCTTGGCGTCCCCCCTTGCCACATCCCCCCCCCACACCGACATGCAAGCCCATCGGCAGATCGACCACCTGATATGGATGGTGCACGACCTGGCGGTTGGAACCTCGAGGGGGCCAGCTCCCCTTTTCAACTTCATGTCCCAAGGTTATGCAACCGGCTTCGACAGCGTCGATGTCAACTCCGAGGCAGACCTAGCGGCGGATGTAATTTTCTGTTGTCGCCCTGTGAGTTGTACGAATTTTTTGAATTCCACAAATGATTTTTTGGTGTGTCCTAGGCACTTGTTTGAATTATTGGTGTTGAATTATGCAATATTGAAATATTGTTTTGTATGAGAATATATGGATTATCAAGGTAGCAATGATGCATGAAAATGAGGAGCGTATAATTGGGATATGTGAATTATATGCAAATTGGCACATCATCCAAACATGTGTGGTGCTAAATTTTGCACATGTTATTGTAGCTACTTAAATTAGCACCTCAATGTGTACTAGTGCAAAAGATCGATACACGCCCATGGTCATTTGGGGTGTGATTTTCTATTTTTAAGAAAAGATGTTGCTTTAATTGACTAAATAATTATGGAGGCATGCCATTCTAATTCATTTCTTCATCTAAATTAATCACGCACAATGCATCCTAGTTCATTTTATCAAGCTTTTATGTCCACCCAATGACCCAAAATAAATTGAACATGCATCCCATACCATTTGTGGTCCATGTTTATATATAAGACCATTAAAAAGTCACTCCATTTTCCTTAAGGAAAAAGTCTACATCACCCCCCAACCTATGGAGGTTGGACTACATACCCCTCCAACCTATGAAACGGTCTATATCACCCCCTGAACTTGTCAAAACCGATCAAATTACTCCCTAAAACAGTTTTAAAAAATCATAATAAATCATAAAATAGAAAATCCAATTGTTTTGGACTTTAAATGAGTAGATATACACATTGAACATGTAATATGGTATGATTTAGTACACTTTTTTCACTATAGCTTTAGATCTATGCTTTTCTCTATAGTTGTAAAAAAATGTATTAAAACATATCATATTATATGTTCATTGTGTATATCTACTCATTTGGAGTCCAACACAATTTGATTTTTTATTTTATGATTTTTTTGTGATTTACTATGATTTTTAAAATTGGTTTAGGGGAGTAATTTGATCGGTTTTGAGAAGTTCAGGGGGTGATATAGACTGTTTCATAGGTTGGGGGGTTATGTAGTCCACACTCAATAGGTTGGGGGTGATGTAGACTTTTTCCTTTTCCTTAATAAGCCGTGAAGTTCATTTGATGCTTGCTAATGCGGTGTTGTTTTGGGTTATTTTTTAGAAAACTGACCACTACATTCACGCATCTTTTTCCTTTAATTTCCGGGTACCTTCCAGCATTTCTACCGTCTTAAATAGGCACGTCATATGTTGCAGACATATCTACAATCCTTTTACTTTCCGTGCAAGACGCGTCGGCTGCATGTGCCGCTCAGGCGTCCAGCGCGTGGCAAATGGTCTTCGGCGTGCTGTTGAGAACTAGCTCGTGACGTGATCGTTGAGTACATGTGGCGAGTGGCAACGCAGCAAACTAGCAGAGAGCACAAGTCCACATACACAATACGATCTCTCTTGGTAAAGTTTGTGTGTCATACGAAGTTTTACAAGAATAATCATGGAGATATCTATGGACGTTCCTCAAAGAATAGAACGCTTTACACGGTATATGGAGTGAAAAGTCATTCTTCCTTTGCACTAAGAAAAAGGTAGAGTTGGAAAACAAAAGTAGTGAAGCTGCCTAGCAGCAAGTAATTTAGTTAGCCACTTCTTTTGACACGGTCGATGTAGACATGTAGTTGACGTGTGTGTGCGGCCCGGGAGTAGTGCATGGGATGCATCGATCCAGCAATACCCTTCATCACACCAGACATAGCTTCCACATCTTCGACAAAGCTAAAACTCGCTAGCTTTTCCTTAAAAAAACTCACTCGAACTGCCACTCGGATTTATCTTGGGAACCCTACACGTTGGACTTTGCAGCAAGTCGGAATTAAAAAGTGAAGTCGAGTATGCATGCTCCATGTCGGAATTAAAAAGCTCAGCTGTGCGCGTGCAGCCCGGCGATGGCATCAACGAAGCACTTACTGAACTGTTCCATGTCGTCCGGCGGCAGAGGGACGCCCACCTCCACCCCGCCATCGCCTCGGCGGCTCTCCGCCACCGCCAGCGCGCCGGTCCTCGCCACGGACACGATGTCCACCTTCTCCGGCGAGCCGAACCCCATGTCCATCTCGTAGACGCGGAACCTCGGCGACCCGGCCACGGTCAGCATGCTCATCGCGCCGCCGACCTCTGTGAACCGGTCCATCCACCCACCCATGCTGTCCGTCCCGACGCCGCGCACCGCCTCGTCGATCGCCGCCGCGACCGCCGCGCACGCGCTGAGCAACCCGCCCGCGCCGCCTCCGGCGAGCACGGCCTTGGGAGCCAGCGCGAGCGCCGGGCCCACGCAGTTGCCCACGTAGTTGGCGGGCAGCGGAGGGTTCATCCGGGAGCGGTGGTCCACGGGGAACAGCAAGCAGGTGTTCTGGCCGTCGCCACCGGTGCTTGTCGCGTCCTCTTTGGCTCGCTGGTAGCATGACCAGACGAAGCCCAGGGTGGCGACCAGCGAGGTGCACCGTGGCGGCGTGACGCCGCGACGCATGGCCTCGGCGGCCACGACGTCCTTGACGTGCTGCACGTCGTCTTTGGCCAGGGTGAAGGTGGCGAGGAGCTTGTCGCCGGCGCCGGGCCTCTCGACGGCCTCCGTCTCGTTGGTGGTCGACATCGCCGTCGCCTTGAAGAAGGCGTCGTAAAGGCCTCTCGTGTCGGGGACGAGGCTCCGGTCCGTGACAGGCGGTGGCGCTTCAGCGCCGGTGCGCGCGGCAGCGGCCCAGGCGTGAAGGAACTGCGTGGAGGCCGAGCCATCAACGGCGGCGTGGTGAACGGAGACGCCGACGGCGAGGCCTCGGCCGCGGCGCCCGGGCAGGAGCGTGGCCTGAACGGCGAGCACGGCGGAGCCACCCGCGGGCAGCGCTGGCACGAGCGGCGAGATCGTGGAGACCTTCCGGGGCTCATCGGTGGCGAGGCCGTCGAAGACGCTGTCGTCGCCGGCGTACTCGGCGACGGTGAAGGCGACGCCGTCGCCGAGCCGGTAGTGGAGCTCGTAGCGGTTGGACGTGCCGGGGGTGAGCCGGAGGCGGCCGGCGAGAGGGTAGAAAGCGTTGAGGACACGAGACAGGGAGTCCTTGAGGTAGGAGACGATGGCGTGGACGTCGGCGTCCGGTGCGAGGCGGTAGAGGAAGAGGCGCTCCACGGGCGGGAGGGGGAGCCAGAGGACGTCGTAGAAGGTGAGCGGCAGGGAGGTCTCCGGTGGAGGGGAGCCTGACGGAGGCACGAGGGTGGTGTCGAGGACGTGAAGGCGAGGAGATGGTGGCGATGGGGAGGATCCTGCACCTGCACGCTGTTGATGATGTTGCTGCTGCTGCTGCTGCTGCTCCTGCGCCACGGCCGTCGCCATTGCCGCCGACAATACGGACGGACGCACACGTACGCTCACTCACTCACGCTCTTGCTCGGGAAGAAGATCACCGCTCGCTCACGCACGCACCTTCGCGCAGCTTGTTCGTGTCAATAGGGTGTGCTGGTGTTGTGGACTTGTGGTGTATATATCATGTGATCCAACATTCTGGATCGATGGCGGCTTATTTGGCACCTTTAATTTGCTTGCGTCATCTCTGACGGAAACCAACCCGTTTGATCCGGCAGACCGGCGCGAGGATTTCAATTCGACTTGTTTAGCGAGAAAAGATGCACACGCGCCACGGGGTTCATCTTATTTATTGCGGGGTGGGGGAGATGTCGGTCGAGAATTCCAGATGATAGGATTGCTTTCGCACATATTGGTCGAGAATTCTAGATGGGATTGATTTCTCATTTTTGCCTATTTATCTTAGATTACCTGTAAAAACAAAATAGAACAATATTAATTAATTGTCCTTCTCGACCATACAATAAATATGCTTATATTGCATCATCATATAAACCAGGTGGGAAGTAGTCTATTTATAATAAAGTTCTACATTTGGGCCGACCATAGCCCTATGATGACAATGCCAACAAGAAACCAAAGAATAATGGAGCTTATGATGGAACCATAATCTTTGCTGCTTGCGCAAGATTCCTCCCTACTTGAGTGTTATATTACTCCGTAAATGCTAACCTTTGTTAGTATCCAGTATATGTTGGGCCTCCTCCAAAGGGAGGCGACGTAGACATCTAAATTACTGTTTCAATTGGCAAACAGTGCAAAACTACCATTGCTAGCGGTCAACCCTTGCATACCCTATAAGCCCAGCCCCCTCTCCCCCCCCCTCCTCCATTGTATGGGAAGAAAGAAGGAAGAAGAAGAGGAAGAAAGGAGAGGAGGAAGAAGAAAGCCCCCCTACATGTGTGGCTGAATTCGCCCCTGCTAGCTAGCGGTGCAATTCTATAGTTTAAACTTTGTCGTAAAAAACATGCAACTCTAGCACATAGTAGCTACAATAGGACCCACCGGTAGATAGGTTGTGGCTCCACGAGGGACCCACGTATTATTTACGTGGGACCCACGTGATATTTAGGTGGGACCTACGTAATGTTTAGGTGGGGCCCACGCGGGACCCGTGTAGTCTTTATGTGGGATCCGATACTGTTTAGGTGTGACCTATTTTGTTTTTTCTATGGGGTTTTCATTGGTATGCGTGAAGAAACAGTACCGGAGGGAGTATGTACTCTAGGTAGCAATGTTTCATGTTCAAAAGTATTTTTCCCTGTTTTATTCCTGTTGTCCAGTGACAAGCAGAACTAACTATAGTTGGCCATGCAGCCCGAGGCCCGCCGGCCCGGCCCACGGCACGGGGTTTTGGCCCGGCCCATGGCATGGCACGGCACGGTGGCAGCGGGCCCGGGCCGTCCCGGCCCGAGCCGTCGTGCGGGTCATGGGCCGCCACCTCGGCCCGTGGCACGGCACGGGCACAGCCCGGTAAAATGGCCGGCCCGATGCCGGCCCGATGCCTCCCAACGTGATTATGTGAATATCAGGATATGTGATACTATGAATGTCTGAATGTGAATATGTGATTCTAAAATCTTGTATTCTTGCTTGAATCTTGAATGTTTACTTGAATGGAACTTTTATGTGATTGTGTAGTTGTAATTTGTGAATCTTTGAAAGTTTGAATGTTGATGGGTCATGGGCCGGCACGGCATGAGAAAAGTCCGCCGTGCCAACGGGCGGCCCGGCACGGTAAATCGGCCCATGGGCCGGGCCGTGGGCCGAGGGCGCGGCACGAGGCACGGTGGTAGCACGGCACGGCCGGCACGACGGCACGGTCAGGCAGGCGAGCTGCGGCACGGCACGGCCCGTTGGACATGTATAGAACTAACTGAGATGGCATGTTCTATGTTGGGACAGAGGCATCAGCTTAGAAAATGGAATGCTATGAAGCGTTAAATTACTTCTGCTTTTCATATTTGATCATGCACAATCCATGAATTGATATGCTTTTCAGCAGAGCGTAGTTTAGACGATCACCAATGTACTGTCGCACTGAAGTTGGTGGAATTGTTTTACAAGCAGATTGCACAAGGATCCAGACTAAATCTTCATCCGGAGCGAACTAATAAGACTTCTTCAAGCCGCGAAGATAAGTTGGTACGGTGCTAGCTCTTGCGGTGTTGTTGGGTTATTTTTTATAAAAACTGGTGACTACCTTCACGCATTTTTTTTTCTTTTATTCGCGGGTACCTTCCAGCGTTTCTAGAGTCTTAATTAGGCACCTCATATGATGCAGACATGTCTATTACGGTCCTTTTACTTTGCGTGGCAGACGCGCCGGGCGCATTTGCCGTTCGGTGTCCAGCGCGCGTGGCAAAATGGTCTTCGGCGTGCTGATTTTCCCGAACAAGTTTTGACCCGTAAGTTGCGATGCTCCGGTCAGAACTCAGACGGTCACTTTTGTCATTCTAGATTGAATTATTGATTGGCTGATTTGAAGTGATGATGCATAAATAAGCTTATTATTTCTTTTATTAATGCCACGGAATCCAATTTCCGTACTGTAGTTGGTGAGGCATTCGATTCATGAATATCGAACACAAAGAGACATTGTCGCAGCTAATTTGGTTGTCTTTCTAAAGAATCAGAACTTTTCTACTTGAAACTTTCTATCTGAAAATAATTTATTTACTAAACTAATCGGTTTAGAGCTACAGAACTTTTTACAAAAACAATTGGTTTTAACCCGAGAAAAAAAATCCTCTGCTCTACAAAATCCAATTTGGTGGAAGCACAGCTACTAGATGAAAACTTGCAATTCAGAAATGAAACCTTTAATAGGGGGAAAGCATCCTTTAATTCAATTCTGAAATAAAGGGATTGCATTTTTTTAAAAAAAACTAACATTTTTGTAGAAAACTATATTATTAGACTTATGGTCAAGACCGACATCTAGAATTAGCAACAATCAAGACCCAAAGAATGCTCCGGTACTCCTCTTTTATTTTCTGGCACGAATATTAAAGCAGCCTATTGATTAATTAGTTAATTAATTTCTTAATTTTTTTTGTCTGGGCTACGAATGGGTCTAGGCGTGTAGCCTATCTATGCCCAGCATCCATGCCCGTTCAAATGGTTACATCTGTTTAGTTCGGACAGACAGTTCTTCTCCCGTCGTCTTCCTCCTCCGCTCGCTCGACCACTGTCGGCCGTCACCCTCCCGCCCTCCCACCGCCCCCTCTCCTTCTACGTAGTCCGTGGCAAGTCACTGTCGTCGCCAGTGCCGAAGACCCTCCACCTGATGCTCCGGCAATGTGGGATCTCCGGCTGATCACCATCGACTACAACCGGGAAGGGCGTCTTCGTTCCCAAACCGGCAGCAAAGCACGACGCCGCCGTCGTCGAGCACCTCGCGTCCGCAACTCCGATGCGCCGGCGACGGGACTGTCATCACCGTATCACTGCGGTGCACCGGCGAGGGCGCCGAGTTCATCATCCACGCTGCGGCGCCCGGCGTCACGCACGCCCACCGACATCGCCGGGGAGCTCTACATTCCCGCGAGCTGGTGGCGCGCTCCCGCTCAACGCTCAACGGGGTGGCCATCACCGACGCCGCCTCGGTGGCCGCTGCTAGCCGCGCAGGTCCTCGAGACCTCGACTTCAATCATGGCTGTCCGCAGTCCGCACTCGAATATGGTCCGATGGTCCGACCCCACCCCAACCTCCTCTCGCTCCACGACTCCATTGCCAAGCCCAACCAGGCAACCACGCCGCCGTCTCCAATAGTCCAATTCCACAACTCGTGAGAAGCTTCGAGAACCTACAGTTTCCTCTGCCGTCGCGTGGTCGCCGCCGCGTTCGAGGTCAGATGCACCACCTTGCTCCTGCCTCCTGCTCGTGTTCGTCTTCGTCATCAGCTTCGTCGCCACGTATAGTTCGTTAGAAAATCAGTATTGGAATATGTTTATCCACAATCCACTCCCTGAATCTTTCTTATACGTAACAAGTGAGAATGTGAGATTGCAATAAGAGGTGTAGGCTATTGTTCTGAAAACTGCTTTGCAAGTAAAACTTTGGAAAATTCTGCTCTCACCGACAATTTCTGCATTGAGCTCACTGTGAATGCCAGTTTAATACTACTTAACTACATGTTCATGCCAGCTCATTGTACCCTGTTACATCTATTGTACATAAACTCAATGCTTTTCTGTTCAGTAAAAGAAATCAAAACTCCAGTTTCACCATGTCTGAAAATTAACTCGGCACTCGGCAGTAGAAGCGGTCTTTCATGTGGTAGTGATATGGCACAGACCACACAACATTTTGGTCATCAGGCCAGAAGTTCCGCATAGTACCTTCTGGCTAGTCAAAGTGGCATGGCAGCATGCCACATTAATGATTAATCTATGTTTAACCTCGTTAGTTTATCGGGCAAAAAGTGTTATCACCCCCTCCAATTTGTTTGAAAGTGGTCTGCATGTTGATTGTTGATATCATCATGTGCTTAACAATTAACTGTAATTAAGGAAGGATGAGGTCATTTTTTTGCTGTTGCTCCTTTTCCCCCATTGTACCTTTCCATGTCTATCCTGAAAAATAATCGAAACACAAGATGCTTTTACTGTTGGTATGAAATCATTAAAAAAAATACCCAAATGCTGCTTCCAGTGTAACCGTGATCTTTTGCAGCTTCATGTAGGTTTCCATAAATTTTGTCACACACTAGTACAGAAATGTGAGGAATTGAGTAAGATTTCTCATCCACTTTGAACATATTGGACTTGCTTCGATAATTTAGGAAGCACTCTCTGTGATACTCAACTGCTTATTTTGCTGTTACAATTGATATTATTTTTCTGTTACAATTGATATCTTGATAATAGAATAGTGCATATTGGCTATTGTTTGTAATACTGACACCCTTTTTAGTTTCAGCTCCTGGGATGTGTGACTTCCGGTAGTAAAGGGATCAAATTTGGTTGCTGCTAGCTAGAGGATTGGTAAAGCAAGAACGACAACACCAAGACAAAGAGATTTACATTGATGGTAAGGCCAACGAGAAAGCAAAGCACAGTGCAGCTTATGAGAAAACCATAATCTATGCTGCTTGTGCAAGATTCTTCCCTACTGGGGTCTTATTTTCAAATGCGATCCTTTGTCAGTATCCAGCGTATGTTATCACCTTGCAGGCCTTCAGTACTCTGTATAAGTCTACCCTTAATATTCAGATCTCTCTCCATAATGTCTCCAGTGATGCTTTGCAAACCTGACTTGTCTCTCTACTAATGGGTTTCGCTTTGCTCTGTACCTGGAAGCTGGTCCTTTTCCAGTACTGTTCCTTGTTTTATTCCTACATGTAAGTAGAAATGTTTCATGTGCAAAAGTATTTTTCCTCGTTTTATTTCTGCCGTCCAGTGACAAGCACAAGTAATTGAGATGGCATGTTCTAGTTTGGGACAGAGGCATCAATTTAGAAAATGGAATGCTATGAAGTGTAAAGTTACAGAATAACCTTCAGAAAACGAGAGAGGAAGCTTTGGTATGACTTGAGGTGTTGAAGAAGTTTTGGTTGCGTCAATTTGTTTCTTGAGTACTCCCTCCGGGTTGGTAAAAGAAGACGTTTAGGACACTGACACGGTCTCCAAAACACAACTTTGACTAATACTTTTTAGTATAAAATATTTGTAAAATATATTTTAAAAGTACTTTTCTGAAACTATATGTCCATACAAATCTACTCATATTATTTTTATATTTCTAAACTTAATACTTAAATAATTATTTACAATCAAAGTTTACAAAGTTTGACTTAGGACAATTTCAAAACGTCATCATTTACCAATATGGAGGGAGTATAACCCATGTAAATAGAGCTTCCGGTCTGGTGGCAGCATTATAGCTTGGAAAAACTCATGCTTTGCATTGCAAAGCATAGTTCAGTTTACAATCCAAATTAATGCACTGTCGTCGCACTGAAGACAATCACTAGATTGTGCAAGATAATTAATGCACTGTCGCACTGAAGTTGGGTTACACAACTCTAATGGTGGAATCGTTTTACAATACAAGCAGATTGCACAAGAATCCCAGACTAAATCTTCATCTGGAGCAAACTAAGACTTCTTCAAGCCCCTCCCCGCCTCGAAGGTTTCTTGCCTCAGGCTCTGGTGCGCGATGCGCGGCGCCGTCGCTGGCGGTGGCCGTGGTGGCTTGATCATCTGGATCGTGCGCCGCCGCTTGGCATGCTTGGCTTCCTGGTAGTGCTCGTGGTCGTGGAGCTTCCTCTTCGTGGCCTCAATCTTCTTCCCCTCCTCGGCGACCCTGCTGACGACGACGACGGGCGGCGTCTTCTTCGGCGGCGCTGAGACAACAGCTGGAGCTCCCATGTTCGCTGCCGGCTTGACGTTGGTGTTAGGTTGATCTCTACCACAATAGGCCCAAAGGCCCATTGGACCCTTGACCTCGCATCCTGATCGGGGATGCCCAGCCCAATAAGGCTGGTGGGCCCCTGTCGCACAGTGCCATAAATAGGGAGGTGGGGCCAGGACACAGAGAACGAGGTTCACCGCTACAGTCCATTCCCCACCTCCAAACCCTAGCCCGATCGAAAGGAGGCTCTGTATGCGATGGGAAGCTCCACCAGCGCCGCCACTGCGACCTCGCCGACGGGACTACACCGACCGTGCCAACGGGACTACACCGACCGTCGCTGCCCGTGCGCAGACTCCATCGACAGAACCAGGGACTCGAAGAACAGAAGCGGTTCAAAGGTATGTCATTCACAGAATCACAGTTATACACCCACTCGATCCACTCCTAGCCGATCCACAGAACAAACAATTGGTATCAAGAGCCACGCTAGAGAGTTGGATCTGAGTTGGGGAAGAACAGATCGAAGAGATTTCGAAAAGAAAGAAAGAGAAACAAAGGAGGTTTCGATCTCCGATACAGAAGAAAGACCAGTTTCCGATCCGAATCTGAGGACGAAGAAAAGAAACAGAGAGATTTCGATTCGCATCGAATCGGAATAAAGATCAATAGAAAGAACCGAAACCCTAGAACCGATTTCAATTTCAAATCAGAATAATGAACAACCGAAACCCTAGAGCGGGAACGCGCCCAGGAACGGCTTCCAGCGGCGGAGCGCCATGTCGCCGGCTCGTGTTGCCTGCTCTGCTAGAGCGCGTTTGGATTTGATTGGAGGCGAGAAGATGGAGATGGAGAGGACAGAGAGAGAATGCGCGAGGAAGGGTGCTCGTCTGCTCGATCCCCCGTTGGGAGCTTTATGATGGCTGCCGGCTGTCGGACTCGCAATGCGTAGGCTTGGCGCGTTTAACTTCTCTCCCGGCAAATTTCGAGTCGGAAATGACAGCTTGCTTTTAAAGCACAACCAATCAATCAAGAAATGTTTCTTTTTTCTTTGAATTGAAAAAAGGGTTTCCTTCTTCTTCTTTTTTAATCACTTGTGACGGCCTGACGGTGCTCGCATTGCTAACGGAAAAATGTGTGCGCTGCAGCCTTCACTGAAGGAGTGGAGTAAGCTTGCTAGCCACCATCCTGGACTTCCCAATTCATTCTGAAAAAATAAATTGATTTTAATTGGAGATATGGTTTTGGGGATTGGATCGTCAACAGAATCCCAATCTGGGAACTAGAAAACTATAATCAGATGGAAAATCTTTGTGGAATTGCAATTAGTTTCAGGCTAGAGGAAAAGTTCGAGTTTAGGGACTGAGCTTTAGATTTGGGAATTGGAATCTCATTTAGAATTTTTTTAGACGTTATTATGGATTTAGAACCATTTGACTTGGAATTGAACATTTAACAAACCGTCAGAGGATTGAGCACCGTACCAAACTGAATTTGAACTTTCAGGTAGAGGACACACCGCTTGGGGTCATTTGATATATGGAGGTGGTATATCACATGATCTAATCAATGGAAGATGTATAGACAGTAAATCATCAACGAACTAAAATGCAAAAGTGACAGCATATCCATTTTTTAGAAAAAGAAAATATCCATAAGCTGCTATAAAATCATTTTCGACATCACAACATGATGTGTTAAACCCAGGGTTAATATAAAAGCATCTTTAACGGCTCCTTAATGATGTGTGTTGGACACACTTTAACTTGGTCACGAACCAAACAATGTTTTCTTGTCTTGATTTTGTTTTCGTTGCCCTATAACTTGGCCACGGACAAATTTTGGTTAGGCCTATTGCGTATATATGCAGGCAAACAACCCACAAATCTGAAATCCACCAGCACCTGAATTCTACGACAGTTGTGCGTAGGAACTGGCTGGATTAAAAATTTCTTGACCAACAGAAAATTTTATTCAATCCAGATGCTAACCAGATTGTTTGTAAATGGCCAAATCATCTTGCGTTGACCTCTAAGACTAGAAGGCCCTAAAAATCAAGCCAACATGCTACCCACACAATGAACTCATTCGTCTCAAGTAACATCGTGTGATCCCTCGCTTTTCAACGACATGCAATGCAATGGAGTACGCACATGTAGTCATTTTCAACGTAAGTGGGGCACACTTGCAGAAAGAAAGAGTTGACTTGTTTATTTGTTGAGGAACTCTACGGTAGGCCGGCCTTTGGCCCATCTGAACTTTGTCACTAAAAGGATAATTTTTACATCCTAGAATTTTTGAAAAATTGACTTGGATAGGCAGTAGGGTCATCACGCAAGGAAGATGGTTGTGATTTGCGTCAATGTTTCAAAGCAGGTAAGTCAAGCTCTAGGTTCACTAATGATTAGCAGTCTCCCTCCATTTCAAATTATGGTTTGTTTGATTTCCTTTTACCCCATATTTGGATGCTTGTCTTATTCAAAAGATTAGTACAAATATTATCAAATTTAAGTCATTCAAAAATAACTTTAATTATTAAACCAAGCCATAATAAGAAAATATAATGTTTGTATAATTTTTTGAATAAAACGAGTGGTCAAAATTAAGGTAAAAAAGTCAAACTTTAATTTAAAACGAAGGGAGTAGTATGTATTTCTGGATCTTTCTTTGCTGCAGATAATACAAAACAAAATGAGGGCAAAACATAGCAGAAAACGAGATAGAGAAGAGAGGGCTTGGGAGAATGGAGATCTAAGAATGATGATGTGAGGCAGGTACTCAGATATTTGCTTGCAAAGCTCATCTTGAGTTAGTTTACATACTTTAGACTTTTCAAACTAATATAATCCTATAAGCTAAGTACTCTGCATTATCTTCTTTTAGCTCTTTTTCCCTCCACTTGTATACATGTCTTGGATCCTTTGATTACAACTAAGCGGGTTCAGCTAGCAATGTCTTTTTTATTCTTTTTTTTTTTGAGGAAACATTTTTTTTTGAAACTTTTTTTTGGGAGGAAACTAGCAAAGTCTTCTCACACACAGACATTCGGGGCTCCCAATTTCCGACAGCTTCAACATAAATCCCCTTCGACCTCGTGGGTCGTGGCTGCTCTGCTTCACTTTACCCAACCACTCCTCCACTACCACTGAGAGAGAGGAAGGAAGGAGGAGGAACTTCGAGAACCTAGGGTTTCCTTCACCTCGCCGCCATGGTCGCCGCCGACGCGAAGGTCCGCTCTCCGCCTCCGCCGCCATCGTTGTCGCGGAGCATCGCGGCCTCCCTGGCGCGCGCGCACCACCGCGTCGCCCAGGCCGTCGACGCCGCCGTCACGGGCCTGCTCCTCGTCAAGGTCGCCGGCGACACCTTCCTGTGCGCGTTCCTCGCGGCCACCTGGCTGCTCGCGGCGAGCGTGGCTACCGTTGACCTCGGGCGCGTGTTCTACGGCGACTACGACTGCGCCCTGGTCGCCGCTGGGGCCAGAGTCCTCTGTCTTGCCGCGCTGGCCATCGGGACCTTCTGCGCCCCTGCAATCCTGGTGTTCGTCCACCGCGTGGCGCTACCGGGCTCCGACACCGACGATGAGGAGGTCAGAAAGCACCGAAATTTAGATCATTTATTAGGATTCAATCCCGCATGTGCAGGGTCATTGATCTGATAACTACTGCTCCAGCCATTTCCGTGCTCATAAGCATGTTCTTGTCAAATTGGTTTGCATTTCGGTTGTGCACAGGGACAGGGTCCGAGGCCGAGGGGTTTGGCAGTGGCAATGGAGGAAGTGCTGGGTAATTGCGGCGTCACGGTTGGACTGCTAGCCGGCCTGCTTTTCCATGTGCTCACGATTGTTGGGGATCTGCTGAAGGGGTTCTCGCCTTCCAAGGGCTCTCCTATGGAGGAGCTTGGCTCACAAATGAGAGGTGTGGGGACCTTGGGCAAGGATGTGGTCTGGTGCTTCGTCATCATTCCGACTGTTGCACTGATGGTGTGGAGGGTGACAAGGCCCGGATGGCGATGCCACAGCGGGATTGAGGTATGTTTCTACAACTTGCTTTGAGTTTCTCTGTGCTTATGCAACATAATATCTTTGGTATGTCTGAAATGTTCAGTTGCTGTTACATTGTCTGCTCAAATTTTTTTTCCTCTGGCTTCCCAATCGTTATGTTACTGTTGCAAGCTTTGGCCTTGTGATTTGTGAACATGGAATGGTGTATACTGAACCACAAGTTATCCTGGCCAGCTAGAAAAGCGCTGCTAGGGTTATTTTTTAAATTAATTCAGATGCTTCTCTTAGCATGTGATTATAAAATTGCTCAGATTATCTGCAAAATCAGAACACCTTGTTTGTGCAAATTGAATCAGACCTTGATCTTTGTGACTTAGGAACTTGGTCAATTATGCAGCTAGTAAGGTTGTCATAAGATTTTGAAACTGCCTATCTTAGTATGTACAGTTTGGTACCCACGGTGTGTCCTTTGTTTTCATGTGTTCCCCAGCTCTATAGGGCATTAGATGATTGCTGATAGGTTTGCTGTAGTACCAGTACTAAATACTGAGCCTATAATTCACCAGGTTTTAGGTGGGAACACACAAGTTATGAAATGGTAATTCATGTTCTCAACATGTTTAAATTGTTGTACTGGGGAGGGATTTCTGGTTTGCTCTGCTCCTTACCCTCAGTTGGTCTTGAGTACACTTACTGTTTTGAACTCGTAACCTTGATTATAATTTGAGCTCTTCCACATTGTACCTATACAAATTGCACCCTTTACGCTGTGTTGGGTATCATCAAGGTCTGAGCCTCTGAGATGTCCTATGTAATGTATTCTTGTCTGTCCTGCTGCATGACACTATGTCAGTAGTGCTGTTAACCTGAAATGTTTACAGAAGTATATTCTATCATATATAATTGTTACACTTCAGTCATGACGTCTATTCCATATCTAGTTGTTGGCTAGTTGCATATTGTTGCCTGTACAAGTGTACATGTTAGGAGCAAAGCTCTTTGGTGCTTCTCTCCATTTAAGCTATCCAGATGAAAAAAACACATCATGGTACCCATCCCTGGTTTTGGTTATTGTGGAAATCAATTCTTGTCGAGTGGATGGCACATCAGCCTTCCAAGTTGCATGCTTACCAGTGTCATATCAGTTGGCTTGCATTGTTGTTTCAGCCTGTCAAACTATATAGGTGGCCACATTTTCAGCTGTGATTGCTATCTAAACTGCTCCTGAAACAGTTTATGTAGGAATACTCCAAGTCTGTAAATGTTTCAGAAGATACTAGACTACACTGCTTAAAATGGGTGGGCACTGCCTAGTTATAGATTGCACACATAGGGCATACCTACAAGTCCAAAAGTTGGTTGATTAATGTCAATAGAATAAACATCTATCATCCACTTTTTTATGCATCTACTTTAACTAATGTGTTACTTCTTTATTAAACAGAAAACCCCTTGAAGTTGGGAAAGTGCAGGGAAGATGGGCAAGGACAAGGAGTTTCAAGTACGAACTATGGACCCTTTGCCGATGAACATTTGCTCTGCTTCCTAATGCTCTGCAGCTATGAACTTTATTCTGTTATTATGGATCTTCTACTAGCATACATTGCTCCCCTATGCTATGAATTCTGGCATTTTGAAACTTTGGTGTGTCTATGGTGCTGGAAGCCTGGTACATGTGCCCTGGCAAATTAACATTGAGGAGTATTACTTAATATGCCTTTTTTTTATCAGTGTAATACCCAGTATGAGACGATACTTCTTGGGACGTAATATTTAATTGGCTTTGTTCCAGTCGTCTTTGATTTATGTGGTTATTGTGTTCACTGGTTGCCATTGATGATATTTGTGGTTTGCTTCGTCCATGATGTATGTCTTCCATGTATCTGGTCTATTACTAGTTAGCTTGCAGGTCTGAATCTTTCGTACAATGCTCATATGCCTGTTAGATGTTGTACAAGTTGTTTGAAATTCCAATCTCTCTGCAAAAACCGTGTGACACGGTACAGATAACTCAAGTTAGTTTCAACTTTGCATTCAGAATGCCATAGACTACTAACACGGTTGCACCCATCCCAATGTGAGATTGTGGTGGAATATAGTTGTCATGTCTGTTAAAGTCATTGAACATTAGAGCTTCATGCCAATTGCCAACCAATACAATGCCTGTTGTTTCATTATCTCAGAGACTACATAGGTTTTCATATCTTAGCTGTGAGTGAAAGTACACCTGAACAAGTCTACTATGCTGGAACAAGGGTAAATATGCCTATTCTGTAATAATTCCTGTGAGCTGTCTGGTTTTGATTCCTCATTTCCCATGGTTGTTGGATCCTGACGAAGCCTTCATCCGCAGCGAGCGCCCAGGTGCACGCAGCCTTTGCTAAGGCGGCGGCCGTGGTGGCTTGATCATCTGGACCATGCGCCGCCGCTTCGCATCCTCGACCTCTTGGTACCTCTCCTCGAGCTTTCTCTTGGTTGCTATCATCTTCTCCTCCTCCGCGATGCTGCTTCTGACGATGGGCAGCGTCTTCTTCTGCTGCGCTGGGATGGCCGCCGGCGCTCCATGGTTAGCTGATGGCTTGGCGTTGCTGCTGCTGAGGACAATTGGAGCCTTCTTGTTGGGCAAAGGGGCATATGACTCTGTGACTCGGCGACTGTTGGCGATGAGTGTTGTCTTCCTTGGGCAGAGCTTCTCCTCCGGGATCTTCTTCCATGGGCAGCTGGGCTTCTCCTCCTGGATCTTCGCCTTTGCATTGGAATCGGCTGCTGGCGCCGTGTCCTTCTTCGGGAAGGGGGCGCAGGACTCAGTGACACATCCGCTGGTGGTGACGACCGCTGTCTTCCTTGGGCGAGGCTGCTGCATCTCCTGGATCTTCTTCGCCTTCGTGTCGGAGTCGGCTCTGGGCACCACCACCGCCTTGTCCACCGGAGGCGGAGTAGTCGAAAGGCCGTTCAGGGCGTCCATGGCGGCCCTGGCCTTGGCGAGCTCGGCGCCGACGCCCGCCTTCCACCCGCGCACGACGTCGCGCGCGAGCCCGCGCACCCGCTCCGACGCGTGGTCCCTCATCAGCGCGGCGACGGCGCCGACCAGATCCCCGGAGGCCAGCTGGATCTTCTCCGCGGGCACCATCCGCAGCGTGACGAGGGACTCCGCCATGGCCTCGTCGAGCAGCGCGCAGAGCCCCTCCGCCTTCTCGCCGTCGTCCGCGGCGTCGCAGAGCAGCTCGACGATCCGGCTCCTCGCGCTCCGGAACTCGTCGCGGGAGAGGAGGCCGCCGGCGTCGGAGGCCTCGATGGCGGCGTCGATGAGCGGGAACGCTCCCAGGAACGGCTTCCAGCGGCGGAGCGCCATGTCGCCGGCCGACTTGCGCGAGATCGAGAACTCGAGATTGGTGCTGGATGGATGGATCTGATGGAGGAAGGGCTGAGAAGGGGAGATTGGCGAGGGAAGGGAGATGGCGAGAAGGTGTCACGGTGCTTGGATCCATTCTGAAATTTCTGGATTTATAAGTGGCGCGCGGCAGAGCAAGACCGAGACGAAGACGAACTCGAGCCGCGTAGGCTTGACGCTCGCGCCACGTGTACTTCCTCTGTCAGTCGGAAGTGTTAGCTTTATTTCTAAGCGCTGTATGATTAATGGTTTTGAGGCGCCACGCGTTTTCTCTGTCGAGTCGGAATCGGAAGTGTTAGCTTTGTTCTAAACGTTGCGTGGTTTTTTTTATAGTAAACATCCACCGTACAACAATTTGTGTGCTTGTATTATTTTGGTCCAACAAGTAGTAAAATTTGCAAATAGATACATAAACTTGTTAAATGCGTGCATATACGGTCACATGTACTGCATGTAGATATATTTTGCCACCATGAGATGTAATGTGGACGGTTTACAACCCTTACCCCGTTCTTATCTATATCATAAATATGTGCACAACTCTTATTCCTTTTGATATGGGTAATATTTTTTTAAAAAAAAACTTCAACAATTTGTTACCAGTTGACCACGTATACCATTTTTTTGAAAAAAAAAGTATGATCAAAACCATTTTATTGTGACTCATGTACATTTTGTTTACTCTTGTTCAGAAGTAAAAGTATTAAAAAAAGAATTTGCTAACATGCCTTTTAAAATTTTTGATGACGGATATATAGTAGATTTAAAGGAAACAATATTACCGTAGGCATAAAATAATTGTTTAAAAAATAATAATCCTAATATTAATGTTAAGTTTGATCAACTAATCAACTATATAAAATGAGAAGAATATAAAAATTGGCTTAGGGCTTCGTATATACATTAAATGCAATAATTCTAAGTTGGATTTAGAAAGAATAAAAAAGATAGTTCAATTAGTGTCTTGGTGACATCGTTATTTTTTTTCATCTTTTCACATTTGTCAATAGAATATAAGGTCGTATACATGTTTATTGCATATATAGATGTGAAGCGGGAGAAAGATATGTGTTACATGCATAAAACCATCCATTTTAGGTGTTATGGTGAAAAAATACGTCTATATAGAGTATATGTAACCGTATATGCACACGTTTAACAAGTTCATGTATTTATTTGCATGTTTTGCTACTTGTTGGACCAAAATGATACAAGCTCACAAGTTGTTGCATGTTGGGTGCAATTTACTCTTTTTTTTTGAGGGATCTAAACGTTGTGTGGTTAATCGTTCGAAGCGGTGATTTTTCTTCTAGACAGGGGCTTTGCTACAGTACACCATATTACCTCTTAGGAGGTAAGAGTTTAAATAAATCAAAGTCGTTGGTTTTTAATATAAAAGATAAATTAAAGACTTTAAAGAAAAAGGCCGGCAATCTCGGAACTCTCGTTATCTCACATTCTCACGGAGTCGCGGTGCAGAGGAACGTGCGCGACGGTTTTGGCGTTGTTCCTCCCTAGCGATCTTGCCCTCCCCGGTGCTATTGTTCTGATTTCTGAACGCATTCAACTTGCAGACAAAAACTTAGAGGTTGGATGACCTTCAGCACTATTTGATCCCTTTCTAAAAAAAATATTCCTTTCTAGTAGTAATTTTTTGGGCAGATTCAATTAATGAAAGTATGACAGAGATATGGGTGTGTGCACGGCCTGGCGGAGGACCAGGCGTCAAGGTCGCAGCATGCACACAAAGTTCAGATTTATCGGCACACATTCCCTGTTTTCTAAATTATAAAATATATAGATAAATATTTAATCTATTACTTCTTAGGAGGTAATAACTTCTAGATCTACTTAAATGGATGGTCCACAATCATTTTGGTGTACCGTAGCAAACCCCTCTAGACAGTGTAAAGGGTTGAAGCGCTTTGCTAGCCGTCTTCCTGACCGGACTTTACAAAATTCTTTTTTTAAAAAATAAATTTAAATATAAAGTGTGTATCGATTTTAATTTGAGAACACGTAGTTTCCCGGATTGGATCGTCAGCACAATTTTCAGTATGACCTTTTGTGCAATGGAATTTACGTTTCATCAGCGAAAGTTCCAAGTTGAGGGATTGAAAACTATGTATTTGGTTAGTTGGATTGTATTTCAAACTTATTTGGCACTACTTAGAAAGATTCTCACTCCGATCCTACATATTTGGAGCTCTACAAGTCTACATAATGGCAATATTCAGCAAACATTAAAAAAGATATTGCAATCCTGTTTTACCTAAATAAATATAGGGTAATAAATAGATTAAGGGTCTGCTTGGTTGTCAGGCCATAAACTGCCACGCTATGTACGGCGGTGCCATAGAGTGTGGTGAGGAAAATCTTGCCACACGAGTTTGCATGTAGGGTAGCATTTATTCCTAAACCAAACATCTACTAGATTTTCTGTGGCACGCCTCACCCGCGCGTGGCGAGTTGTGGCCTGGAACCAAGTAAGCTGTAGGTCCAAAAACAAACCTGCTACCGAACTATTGCCGTTGTTCGCAAAAACAACTCATTCATAGTTTTTTACTCTAAAGCTACTTTGAACTTTTAGCAATTTCTACCAGTCCATCTGTCCTAAATTTTAAGTCATTTAACATATTTAAATACATAATTTTCAGTACATATCTAAACATGGAAAGGTATATACAATTTAGAACTTAACTATATGCGATCTACAATTTAGATAAAAAGAGTACATATTGTGTACAATATACGAGGCACAATTAGCAGTTTCCTACCAGCTGATTAGCGAATGCTTCATGCACAATTTCCTTGGTGCTCGTATCCCCGGCTCCTCGCTCATCTTGACCTGATCGTGTAAAATCCATCGGGTTTTAGGCTTGTTTTGATCGCTAACTTTCGCCAACTTGTCACATCGAATGTTTGGATACTAATTAAGAGTATTAAACATAGGTGTAAAAAAAACTAATTACATAGATGGACTCCACATCGTGAGACGAATCTATTAAGCCTAATTAATTCATCATTAGACACTGTCGTGCTACAGTAACCCGTCATTAAAAATACGCTAATGACGGCACATATTAGACTTAATAGATTCGTCTTGCGATGTAGAGTCCATATGTGTAATTAGTTTTATAATTAGTCTATATTTAGTGCTCCTAATTAGTGTCAAAAGGATGGATGTGACATTTCGCCAACTTTCACTAACTTTTTCTCCCTTCATCTAATTCTCCCTTCATCTAAACAAGGCCTTAAGCCAAAGTCTGACCGTTCCGGCACGCACGATCAATTCCTGTTGACCCGCGTAGACTCGGACGGTCTATTCACACTAGCGCCCCCTTTCTTCTCGAGCTCGTCGCTGCTCTGCTCCACTTCACTAGCACACTGCTCCGCCTCCACTTCTCACCCAAACCAATCGGCCGCCACCGGGACTGAGAGGGAAGAGAAGCTTCAAGAAGGCAAGAAGCTAGGGTTTTCCCCCGCCGTCAGACATGGCAGCTGCCGTAGCCGATGGGAGGGCCCCCTCGCTGGGGCGCGTGCGCCGCCTCCTCGTCAAGGCCCTCATGGTCCTGCTCTACGTCAAGCCCGCCGGCGACTCCGCCCTGTGCCTGTGCCTCGCGAGCGCCTGGCTTGTCGCCGCGGGCGCGGCCGCCGCGGACATCGGGCGCGCCGCCTGCGGGAGCGACTGCGCCCAATGGCATTGCTGACGGATTGCATTTGGTTGTGTGCCAGGAATATGTTGAGAAGAGCTTATTGACAGCGGCACTGGAGGAAGTGCTGTCTCGCACTGTCTTTCTTGGAATGATGGCCACTGGGGCTTTCCTACTGCTTCGAATTGTTGGGGTTTTGCTGAAGTGGAACTCGTCTGTCAAGGGGTCTGACTGGGAACGAGTTGGTTCTGAAATCAGTCTTGTGGGTGCCTTGGTCACGGATTTATTGCAGTGCTTCGTTGTCATCCCCACTTTTACACTGAAGCTGTGGAGGGTGACGCGACCCGGTTGGCGGTACCACCTTGAAGTCTTGGTATCCACCATTTGCTTCATCTTCCTATGTTGATGTGCTGGAATGCCCTTTCAATTTGAGTATATTCCGCCATTTTATTCATAAGAAATATTTGAGCAGATTCCACCATTAGTTAGCATTTTTAAACCGAATAAGGAGACACCACCAGCGTTGTTTTTTTAGATAGGATTAAGTTGTCAATTGATTCATATTATTCTCGGACAAGTGATTATGGAAATTATCAAATCATTGGCAGTTGAAAATCAAAACATCTTGGTTATGCGAATATCCTCAGTTGCTTTCTTGATCTTTTTTACTAGACCAATTATGCAGCCTTTAAGATTGCAACAGAACATATAAATTGCCTACCTTAGCATGGTCTGGGAATTCATAACATTTTTGTAACCCAGGGTGTGTTTCTTAGTTGCATCACCTTATTGCCAAGTGAAATGTGAGTTCATCAATGGGTCTGGCTGACAAAACTAAATCCTGATAGTCTAAAATGAACAAGGGTTTTGCGAATTTTGGTCTCGACATGGTTGAAATGTTTTACTGGGGAGGGGAGTGCTCATTTGGCAAGTACATTAACACAATATGTTCTTCTGTCCACTATCGGTTTTCTGCTAGATACCATGCAAATCATTTGATCCTGCGTAAGTTGTACATTTGGTTGCCGTGCTGGCTAGTGGCTACCATCAGTTGTTTCTACGGTAGCTAGTCCCACTGTGTGATGGTAGTGATAGTGACCTTGCTAATGGAAGGATGATCATCGTAACTTTTTCCATAAGTTCTTAGATTGCATTGCTCAATGTGGGTGGTACTGTGTGGTTTTATATTGACATGCACACATAGCACACTCATGCAAGTCTAAAAGGTGGTTAGTTAGTGTTGATAAACATCTGGATCCAACAATTTATGCATCTATTTAAGTATTTGTTTGTCCTTTTTCCAAACAGAAAACACCTTGAAGAGCGGAAAGTGTAGTGGATGGAGATGGGCAATCAAGGAGCTACAAGTACCGACTCTGCTAATGAATGCTGCTGCGTCCGAATTTTATTTCAACGTCTACGCAAGTTAATTAGTATGCCATTATGGATCTGATACTACCATATAATGACCCAATGCCACGAACTCCATTATTTCGGAACTATGTTGTGTCTAGGCAGCTATATGATGCGTACGGCTGGTACATGTAATGTGCCCCGGCAAAGTGGCCATAATTATTAATGTGTTTTTTTAACGTCTCTGTAATGCTAATGCCCTAGGGAGGGACGATGCATCTTTGGACCTAATAACTCCAAGTGCTACTCCAAGTGTTCCAACCTAGGTACTGATCTCATGATCTGTGTGTGGTAAATGTCTTCGGTATTTTTCTTTCAGTAAACCTGATGTGCCCTTGTCACGGCTGTGCGGCAATGAGCGAACTGGGTAGCTGTGGGAAGTCTCCTGCCGCTGGGCTGCCGGTTTCTTGCCCGTGAATCCGTGATGGGGTTAGGAGTCCCCTGAACGGGGACGAGCAGCAAGGTGATGAGGAATTGAGGAGCAGAGAATAGGATATTCGAGTAGTAGATTGATCTGGCTTGTTTTATTCCCTGGCTGGGGTAGCTATTTCCGACGGGACGGTTGAGTTCGACCCACAGGCCTGCTTTGCAACATTTCAGAGCACTCTGATCCGCTCCCTTTGTAGGCCTAGTGCAACAAAACATCCCATGCAGTCCACTTGCAGAGCCAGAGACTAACGTTGTCAGAGATTGGTTGGGGTGAGTTTAGATTCACTAGCTTTCTGCCAAAAAAACACTATTCATCTAACTTTTCCCGACTCATCACATCACTCCCACTCACAGAACACTATTCATCTACAGTGTTTTTTTGGGTCTACCGTGCTTTTTCGGGGAATCTTTCCCAATCTAAACACCCCCTAAGCTCATACGGGTACAGCAGTACAAGTCTTGTTTTTCGAGTACCATCAACAGAAAAAGAAGCCAGAATAGTTTTCAACATGACAGGTAGAGATTCATATGCTACATAAAAGATAGCTCAGTGAATCCAGCTAAACAGAGTAGTAGAACAAAAACTACTTTCGCAAAAGCTCCATTTATATATCCATATCTGTTGCTGCTCTCCAGGGCTGCCAGTTCATTTTCAATTTCTTCTTCATTCATATAAAGTGGTTCATGCAATATCCAGCTGGCATTCAACGATATACCTGCAAAATAATACAATCAGAAAGTTCGTAAGATAGTAAATTAATAGTAATGAGATGTACAAACATACCTGTTTTGTGGTCCCTCGACATCTTTAACAATATGGTGCTCCCGACCAATGCTTATATCCAAATACTTAGTTCTGTGAATCAAACACACAAAATCTGAGATTTAATAGAAAATTATGTCCTTCAACTAGATTATTATCGAAATTTGCAAATAAGTAAAAAAAAACTCCTGTCTACCAGCACAAATAAGAACTTTAATATCAAAAGATAAATTCACTTACTCCTTTGTCTTAAAATAGTTCAGAATTCCACAGAGATGATCACAACGCAGGAATGAGGTTCCCATTTTAGGATCGTAGTAGTTCATGCCCACAAAATTGCCATTGACATCAACAAGAGGCCCTCCAATCCCAACCTAACCATGTCCCAAGGAGAAGGTGTCAGTTGTAAAGCCACATTTCCCTCAAAAAAAATGTGTGAAGCCACATCATACTCATCTAAAAGTAGGAAACTCAAAATGAAAAATGGCACTACCTTGGTGATTTTACATGTAGTATAACAAATATCTTTGCAACGCAATCTACCTGACCACCAGGTACGGTTTCCACTTACAGCCATTAATACACCTGATTCAAAACGACGGCACACAGATATAGAATAATCTATCTCAGGTCTTGTTTATATGAGAAAGTTGGTGGAAAGTTGGAGGTGTGAATAGTACACTGGTAAGCGTGTCTGTGAGAGAAGATGTGACTCGATGTGACTGGAAAGTTGGTGAAAATTGGTGAACTAAACAAGGCCTTATCATGTTTCAGACTTGCAGGAGAATCAACATTGTAATTCTTAACACTAACTAGAGCAACATTGTAATTCTTGACACTAACTAGAGCAACATTGTAATTGAAACTATCGCGTTCCAATTTCCCTTCAATGCACTGATTGTTTGGAAGTGCACCACAATCTGCAAACAATACAATGAAACTTAAAGCAGTGTCTTGCCCCAAAAAGGAACCAAGGTATAATTATGAGCACCAACCCTTAAGTCCTCAAAAATCTTGTCTGTGCCATCGGGAATCCTGACCAAGCTTGCTGAAGTCAGAATAGTCGGACATTTATCGGCATTGTCAATGAAAAATCCTGTGCATTCAAAAAACTTTGATTCACCTGCTGGGGACCATAACTGTCAGTAACCGAATGCAAATGAGAAATAGCAAATAGCACATTGATGTAAAATCACCATTGAACGAAGCAAGTGGACAACATTTTTCAATATGTTCAAAGGAACCCTTCCTTGAATTCACCCCAGACACCATAAGGATATTTATCACCAAAACTCACTTTAGAAGTATTAACTTTGATACCACCTGGTAGACAAGACATTGTATAATCATTGTTAGTGGCACAACAGGGCTAGAAAAAGGCTCAACGCATGATAATTCTGCAAGTGTACAAGCATTGTGATTGACCATATCACAGTGTACAGTAAGTGGACTGGCATAACTTGAACAGTTAACCCAAAATGTGCTTTGCTTATGCTGGTGCAATAAAGTTTAATAGCACTGACATATGCTAAATCTGAGAGCAACAAAGTTGATTAAAATTCAGTACATAATAATGTAAGCTTAGAATATGATGGCAACTTGTGCAGTGACCCGTGTTACAAGTAATTGTGTTTAGCCATGAACATCACTACTCTTCAAGGAGCCAATGATGGCCATAGTGTGCATGTAGAGATCTTTTGGGTATCCAGATTTATGTAGAGATGAGTGTAGCATTTTATTCTACTAATCTGTATGTGATTCGGTTCATGATATGATTAATTTGTACACCATTTATTTAGATGAGACTGAAGTTACTTCTAAAAATCTTCTGTGGTTGCAATTACAGGAAATGATAGCATGGTTGTAATGTACTAATGTTGCAGGATTAGCGCTAACAGTACAATACAACTGTAGAAAATTAAATTAGTTATATAAAAGTACAGATGGAAAGGCTTAATTTGAACCGCTAGAGGACCTTACAAATAGTGGTGAAAAATAACATTTAGTGATCAATATCAGGTGGTTGTGTACTCACCTTCCGCATTTGAGTAACGTTGACCTATGCACCTTTCTATATCCCTGAAGACGAAAGTCAATATGAGTACTGACCCCAAATTTTGCAACAAGAGTAGATATTGTAATAAAACAAGGGAACAAAATAAATATTAGACAAAATCCCAACACTAAAGAGACACCATATCCCCTTTCTTGTGTGCATATTTTAGTCTCAGCATAAAATTCTAACAAATTTTGGATTTAAAAAATATAATGGCTTCAACATTTGAAACACAGGATTATGGATACTCGAGAATAAAGATTAACTATGACACAGACAATAGGATAGCTGGCCACTTTGAAAATATCTTCCACGAGGCACCGGATAAGTTGTTATTAAGGGTAAACATTAAAAGCTGTACAAACATAGATAAGCAAATTGAAAATATAATGGCACACCTGAATGGCTTCATCAGGTCAAGAAATGCTTTCTTTTGCTTGCATGTCTACAAATGCCCTAAGCATTCGATAATTACACTCCCTGGCACAAAAATGGGTCTTTCCATATCTGAGAAAAGGTTCATGCTAACAAAGTTACCATTCAAATTTAAAAGTGCACTCCCCTCCATACCCTAGAACTAAAAATTAGTGGCAGGCAACAACGGTTACGCTGGGATAGAAGTAAATGGATAAGGAATAAGAGTTATTCCCACCTTTAGGTTTACTTGTCACGGTTGACTGTCTTGTGCTAATTTTAAATGCAAATACTTTATCAATACTATGTAAATACTTTATATGTATAATGTCTTCGAATTGAGTTCCATGTAAATTGTCTAGTAGCCGGAGTATTCACTATCTTCAGATCCACGTGAATCAGTTACATGTCCCATATGCGCTCATTAATATGCCATCGATGTCACGCCCCACTGCTATTACACATCTGCAGTGAGGTATCAGTTCAACCTCATGATTGAGAGGTACACAAAAAAAATGATAGCCAGACGGGGCAAAGACAAAAACAATTGCATGATCCAAATCATATTGTTCCAGAAACCACTCTGAAATATATATTCCATGGCGTACCTCAATCTATAACGATGAAGCAAGGAAACAACAAAGGATGGTCACATGTATCTTAAATAAACAAGAACAAACTTGTAAATGATTATTTGTGGCACCAACCTTCAAACATTTATTGTGCTTTTCTGCAGCATGTAAAGCTATAAGCAAACTTGCTGAAGTCACAAAATGTGTGCTGTTACTCCGGCATCCTATAGCTATGCCAGACAATGTAAACAACATTGTTTCTCCTGCAAATTCATAACTTATATCATTCCCAACTTATGATGTTTAGAAATACTTTGAACTCTAAGGGTACAACAGTTGTAATTCACCGTTGGTCAAAGCAATTGAGATGACACTTTCAGACAAATTTGATGGAGGATTATCCAACCAGAAGTCCTCACCTAGTTAAAGAACATGAATAGGACAGCTTTGAGTGTTTAAACAGAAGCATAAAAACATGCGCGGGAAAGGGAGGGAGGGAAGAGGAGCCAGCAGACCTTTATTAGCACCCCCCTTATTTGGCAGCATCTTTCCAAAACTGAAGAAGGATTAAAGGTAAAATACAGATCATTACCAGCAATGCAGCGCTGCAGGTTCAGTTTTATGCCAATGCTATTGAGTCTACTGTAAGCCTCCAAAACAACTTTCATAAAGCAACCAAAAGAAGTGAGGCGTCAGCTTCCTGATTGCTAGTTTCTCATTTCTACAAATAGTATCAACAAGTTGTATTCTGATTTAGGAATGCATAGAGTGCTCAAGAATTAAGATCATTGTAGTATATATTTTAGTTTCCAACAATGTTTGAAGAAACAAGCAACAGAAATGGGTAGCCAGCGTGCCCTCCACTGACAGTGGGTGGTGTGGAAAAGGGCCGTCCTACAACTGGTAGCTGCGGCGGATTCACTAAGAAATAGTACATACTCCCTCCGTATTGGTTTTAGAAGTCGTTTAGGACATGATTGTGCATACCAAGGAGTGATTAATTAGGGTGGAGTTTTTCCAACTTGCCCTTAATAAATATGCTGTGGGTGCAGTGTGACCACCTAAACAATTCAACCGGATTGGTTGCTGCGTTTATTCCCAAGACGACCGAGCTGAAGCTCTCATGTTTGACTCCTTGGGAGCACAAATTTTTGCTTCCTTCACCATTTTTGCGGAAGGGCAAACTAGTCCAAAACACATATGCATGCGCAGGACGACTGCTTTTTTGCAACTCCCTCCGCTGCACAG
This sequence comes from Digitaria exilis, assembly GCA_015342445.1. Lineage (NCBI taxonomy): Eukaryota > Viridiplantae > Streptophyta > Magnoliopsida > Poales > Poaceae > Digitaria > Digitaria exilis. Next base: position 3,977,995 of record JACEFO010001795.1, read on the forward strand.
GACGTCCTCTAAAAGAGGTACGGAGGGAGTATACAATCAAACCCTAAGAGCAACTCCAATAGTCTCTCTATGCATCCTAAGTGTTGGGAATAGAGATTTTAATGGAAAAATATCCTTGAACATCTAAGTGGTTATCCAAATATAGCTATCATCTATTCCGGATTTCTCGCAAGCCAAATATAGATAGCGAAAATGACTCTCTAAGTGTAAACGAGATATAGAAAAGCTATTGAAGATTGAAAATGTATAGAAAACGTTTTTTTTTGTAAATGACTCTTCAAATGATAATTTAGAGAGTGCAATTTAGAAAGACTCTTGGAGATATTCTAGGCAAAAGCAAAATATATGGTCAAACCATCCAAGTTTCAGATTTCCAACTATCTAGCAAGCAGGCAAACTGAAAAATCAAAGCTCTCAACCTAATTTCATCTCCGTCGATACCAGATATCGAGCGGAGCTGACCTGATTTGGCGAACTTGGTCCGAAGCACTATGACTACAACCCAACCATAATAAGCAGATCCACGACGAAAAGCCGAATGGTGAGATAAACCATAAAAAAAATTCAGTCTCCAAATTCCAAAAGAAAGAACACCTGACTTATTAACAGATTCGAGCCACTAGAAGAGCAATCCGACGAACCCGTCGACAAAACTATGATCGATCGATTTCCGTCGCAACGAGAGATATGAAGGACAGCTTACATGATTCGGCTGCGGACCTGGAGAAAGTGATTCGGAGATTTGCGCCGCAACGAGAGATGTGAGGGTACACATTAGGGTTTTCTTTCCTTGGGAAAAGAAGCCAAGATCCCGACGATGTGGTCACAGATCGAGGGGGAGAGCACCAAAGAGGGGGAGAGGCGGCGTGGCTTGAATCTTGATGGTGCGCGGCGGGCAGAGGAGCCGTGGCTTGTCGTGCTCAGTCTATCGTTGGCATTCAGTTTCGTCAGAAGTTGTGAAGCAAATCAAGTCGGCGACTTGAGAGACGAGTTGGCTGACTTCCCTTGATGCCGTCCGTCATGCATTGGACGGCCGTCATCAAGGCAGGAGCGTTTAAGCTGTAATTTTCGTTGTCAGGTAGCAAACAACGTTTAGCCTTTCAGTTATGTTAATGACAGGTCATCTCTATGTAAGCCTGGTCCAACGCCTAAGAGGGCATCGATGTAATGAACAAGACAAATCATATATGTAGTCAGACTAGATAGTCATAGAGCTTGGCACACTGGCAATTTATCTGTGTATCAGGGTTCTTGCTAGTTCTTGCTCGTTCATCTCTCTTGTTCATTCTTTCATCAGCTGGAGTTCTTGAATTTGTTCGATTCTTAGGTTTTTATCTTCTCAATTTCTTCGGATCCTGACAATTGGTTATCCAAAGCCAGCAGTCTTGGCGTCGATTTCATCATTCCAAATCCAAAATCCATGAATTCTGTCCTATTGGCATAGTAGTTAGGTAGTTTTCGGCTCACCCATGTAAAAACCCACCCACCCCTACACTATTCGTGGGAAACACCCATTCCCCCCCCCAACAATTGGTAGTCGATTCTGAACAGCTAGGGTTGTGAGGCAGCTATTCTCACGTAAATTCCCGGTCACTAATCTGAATTCGATTTGTGGTGGCGTCGGTGAGAATTGCTCTTTGGTGAGAGTTGTCAAGCAAGCAAGTCTTGGTGTAAAATTCGGCACCCTACTAGTTCTCCATAACAAAAGATGGGATTTTTGTTATCACATATTCACATTCTCTGATGAAACCTTACCATGTCTTTCCATACTTCATACTTGCCTCCTACAAAAGGTAGCCACCATGCTAGGAGCTTCCAGAATCCCCATGCATGGCGTCAAGCCTTTGGATCCCGACAGTGTGAAGCACATTGAACTAAATCTCCATGTTGTAGGAGCAACCCACAAGTAGGTGATATATGTGTCCACCATGATGGTCAAAGAATCCGCAAGCTTGTGTGGCCACGTCATCTGTGTGAAGTCCAACAACGCTTATGCAGAGCTAGCCACAATAAAAATCTGCATTTCTCCTTATGTGTTCGTGTGTTCCACATTGTATTGTTCTTGTCTCCTTCCTTTGTCTCGGGAAATTTCCTGCATAACACTTTTCACTTGTTGGGCTTCCCTTTATTTGTAATTTCTGTCATTTGAACTATACCACAAGGTATATATGGAACAATAATAAAAGGAAATTGTATAGTTTGTTTTCAAAAAAATTCCAAGGACGTTATGATTATCTTAGCCTATTTATTTGTTTGTGACTCCAAGGCTCCATGATGAATGTGAATCATCATATATATCTCGAACTTGGTAAACAAGAAAAATTTATGTTTTCTTTTTAGTTTGGATCATCTTCATGCTTCTATGACTACTTGAACAGAGGGTATGGAAGTTTAGTTCAATGGTTGTAGGGCGCCAGTCATGTTGTATATCAGTGATTTAATGCCACTTTATGCACCCCATGTGCCCGTTTGCTTTATCCACCAATCCTCAAGCTGAATATGTGGTTGTCAATGGGTCTGTTGTAGACAAAACTACTAAATTCAGATAGGATATAAGGTAAGAATTTGGTTGAGAATGCAGAAGTGCTGATGTTGTGTTTCATGTTCTCACTTCTCAGTAGTATTGATTAGGCTTGCACCCATCAAATGTTCCTCAGTCCATTATCTGTTCTATTATCTGTTCTGAAGTCTGAACTAGTAGCATTGCAGATAATTTCACTTTAGGGCCACCCAAACTTCTTGATTGAGGTCTAGATATCAAATTTACTTGCTAGTCCCAATTGCGATGGTTGTGCTAGGCTGCTATAGCAACCCTTATTCATGGGTTGATGTTCGTGCCATAAACTTTACACTACGATTACAGTGGATCTCTGATTGAGTAATCGCCTAATTGCCAGTTTCAACTAACTATACAAATTAGATAAGTTGTCAAACTTGATGTTTGTTGACGGTCGTTAAAACCATTCGGTGGCCGTCAATATTTCGGGAGAAACAAGGGTTTCATGCCATGTTCCATACATAAAATGTTGATTACTAACAAATTCCACAAGTTTTGGATGATTTGTGCCTGCAGGGACCTATTGGTAAAATTTCACCCAAATTGGGCTCAGACCCAGGCCGACCGGCCTCCCCTAGGCCGGCCGGCCTGGCCCTGGCACATTTGGGTGTCAAACTTCGTCCATGCAGAGGAAACACAAATGAAGATGATCAGGGACGTTGATTTCAACGTCGGTTTGATCAAGGGACCCGAAAGGCCTAGGATGCTTTGTACAAGGATTGAAGGGCCCACCTACCTAACTTACCGGCTGTAACCGCCAAAGAAGCACACTTAACCGTCATTGGGATGGGATCATGGCCGTCCAGAGCGAAGGCGGTGGCCAGAGGCGCCAGGTGGAGGCCGATCGGCCTCCCCTAGGCCAGCCGGCCTCCCCTCGGCTCCAATGGCCCACCTCCTTCTCTCAAGGGACGGTTATGACGGTTAGGAGGTAGGGCCAGCTGCAACCGATGTCCAAAGGCTATATAAAGGCCCCTCCTCTTCACTCCAAGACACACTACACACCACTACACATTACTCCACTTGAAGTTTAGGAGCTCTTCCATTTTTCCCTTTTCTTAGTCTAGGATTAGAGTTGGGAGTAGAGTCGAGTCGAGCTAGTTCTGGAGTTCCTCGGAGTTCTGGTAAAGCTCTTGTATTCTTTCCTTCTTTTGAAGAGTTTAATATATATATATATATATCTTCTATCTTCAGAGCATTTATAAGCTTATCTTTGTTTACCTTCCTTTTTTGGGTTGTTTCCTATAGTTTTAGGTCTAGAGTGTAGTTTAGCTCTATCGAGATTTATCTTGCGGGTTTTCTAGTCTCGACCAAGGCCGTAAGACACCTTGGAAGGACGGGGTTTTCTTCTGAAGGTACCCAGAGGAAATCCTAACAATAAGTGCAGACGTGGTGTCTGACTTAGTGTTAGCTAGGAAGTGTGTTGCACCCCACGGAACTGATGTGGTAGGCGGCAGGTGGTGACAGCTCTGTCCGTCCTTTGTAGTCCACCACGTTCGGGTGTATTCATAACAGTAGTTGATGGGCCTGGGGGAACCCCTCTCTCATCCCAGTCTGAGTTCCCCCCGCTGCAGTCGTCGAAGCAAGCTCTGTTCCCGATATCTAAGCTAGGTTCTGGGTTTAAGGGTATAGTGGCTTAGCTCTGAGTAGAAAGCTTAGTAAGTCCGGTCTCTCCCAGCGTCTTTCCTTTTCTATAGATTTGAGGCTCCTGTGTGTGTGTCGCTGGTCGTTCAGACCTTCTGTGCGGTCATTCATTTGACCATTATCCTACACTTAGGTGTATTTATCCCCCGAGATTAGTGAGTGTTTATTTCTGGAAAGATCTATCTCATTATTCATCAATTCTCTTTAACCAAGGCTTCTATGCGGAAATATAAATACGATACCCTGGGTTTCCCCAAGGTGAAATGCTACACCGATATATTCTGTGCGCTTGCAGAATCTCTTTCTAAGAGCTACATTATAAATCGAGTACCTTCTTACGTTGATTTAAGAATTATCGTTAAGAAGTATCAACAATGTTAAAAAATCAAATGAATTGTAGTTTGAAAGAGGGAGAATAAGCAAGTCCACGACCACGAGTTTATGGTTGTGTGCCGCTGGCCAGAAACCATTTTTTTCTTAAAGAAAGAATTCTATGACTTTTGACTTGAAAGAACCAGCTTGGATCACGAAAAGAAGTCTTTTGCATGTGCTCAATGGAGAATTCCCCAACTATAGTTCCTTAACCTTCCACTAACTTGACACACTGACAACCACATCCCCTCTCACAGAACATGTTTCCCAGTGTGCCAACTTGCCACCAACTTGGCGAACTAAACAAGCCTGTAGTCAATCATACCTAGGAGACTGGGAGCATATTTGTAATGGAAGCTCAAAGCCAACGGTACCACACAATTTTTTTTCTCAAACATGTAGGAGAACTGCGCATCATTGCTTAAAATTTGCCCACCATGTGGCAAATGAGGTGTCAGAGGGTTGGGGCAAAGGGGGCTAGACCGACCAACTGAAAAGTGATGGAACCACAATTACCTAGTAAAGACGCATCCAACCCGGAGGTGCTGATTATCCTCCTCCACTTGGTCACATAGAGAGTATAGCACTGGGTGTGGGAGGCCTCTTTTGGCTGGAGGGTCTGCTGGCTAGCAGCCCCCATGAGCAGCCAGCCACATGGGTGCCCAAGATTTCCATGTGTTCATACGGTTTCAACCGTGACTCCGTCATAAAATGAATACAGTACTATCATTTTTTTGGCTCAATTGCTGTCTAAGAGCATCTCCAACAACTCTTGTATTCAGTTTTGTATAGCTAAAAAAGAAAGACGAAGGGAAAAAAACCCAATCCAACAGCTTACCTAAACTATCAGCCATGCATCCAGGCTAGGTATCCGCCCGCCTCGACTAGCTTCTTTTGCCTGGCCCCCGCCGCTCTGCATCCTCGCCCACGCGTGGCCTCATCCCTCTTTCCTACGTGCCGCGCTCGTTCGCATGCGCCGTGGCCACTTTCGCGCGCTGGCGCTTGTTCGGCTGCCTTTTTCCACATGCACCCCTCCTAATCAAAACGACAGAACTTCCAGCTTGATCAAAACAATAGAACTTCCCTGATCAAAACAACAACACCTGAGATTGGCATAACGGGCCGTCAAGAACTCTCGTGGTGGGCGCTGGGCAAGCATCCACGTCCAGCATCGTTGCAAGTGGACATCAAGGTGGTGGCGGCTAGGCACGGCAGGCGAACGTCGGGCCAGAGGTCGAGGCGGCGGCTAGGAAACGAACATCGAACACATGCGGGGTCACGGAAAAAAATACGGTATATGACATGGAACCGGTTTTGAATACACCCACCCACTTTTACCTAGTCTGTTGGATTCTCTCGTAAAATTGATGGAGTTTTATATTTTACAAGAGGGGTAGAAACTCTATATTTAACTAATATAAATACAAGAGCTTTTGGAGATAGCTTGCTCTAGGATATAAGTGCGGGTAGCAAAGCTCTTTCAAAATGGATTAGCGAACGGTTAATCTTCTTAATCCGGTCAAAATCCGATACACAGCTAAGAACAAGTACAACTGTACAGACAGCTGCTATCTTTTCTTAACGTAAAAAGACAGTTTGAACACCCCCGATCATTGTTACTCTACCCGACCACACCGCACTACCGCAGCCAAGCCAACCACTCCGCCTCCACTGAGAAGAAAGGGAGCACGGGAAGCTTCGAGAACCGAGGGTTTCCGCCGCCTCCATGGCCGCCGCCGCAGCCGCGCATCCGGTTCCGACCTCGCCGCCGCCGGCGCGCCGCGTCGTGGCGCCATGGGCGCGCGACCGCCTCGCCGAGGCCGCCGCCTATGCTGTCATCTGCTTGTTCCTGGCAAGCATGTGGCTTCTCTTCGGGGGCCTGATCACCGTCGAGGTCGGGGCACTCGCCTGCGGCCAGGACTGCCCCGTGGTCCTTGCGGCATCCAAGGTCCTCCTCGTCGCCACCGTCACCTGGATGCTTCTACTCCCCTTCACCGTGCTGCTACTGCCGACGCTGTTGCTCCGCGCGGCGGAGGCGGCCACCGACATCGAGGCGGCGACGGTACGAAAGGTAGAAAATTATGCCTTTTGGATCTATTTCTGCACGCGCGCCGCTGCGAATTAGATAGGTGTAATATGAAATCGGTACCTTTTACTGCATCCGCGCAATTCCTGTTATTGATCTTGTGTTGGTTGGTTCGTTCCGGGCAACTGAACCAGGCGCCTGCTCCGAAGCCTTTCGCAGCGGCAGCGAGGGAAGAGCTGCGTGACCCTGTCACGCAAGCATTCCTCGTTTCAATGCTGTTCGTCCTGCTCCTACTCGTCGGTGTTTTGCTCAAGGACAACTCGCCTGTCAAGGGGTCTCGCCAGGAGAGGATGGGTTCGGTGATCTGTGAAGTGGGATTATTGGGCGTTTACACGGTGGATTTCTTCGTTGCTTGCCCCATTTTGACCGTGAGGACGTGGAGGGCCTGGAGGATGATGCTGCATACTTGAGGTATCCACCTTTCGCCAATTTGCCCTGACTCTCCATCTGTTTAGGGACTGGAAAATCTTTTGTATCTGCTGTGCGAATGTTGTCTGCATTTGCAGCGTGTTGGCAACAGCAAGGAGCAAACAACTTCTTTGATTTTACCATCACTTTATGAATGTTGGAAACTGTTGACACTATTTAGCATGGATAAGTGGCTCATAACATAGTAAGCCATTGGTCACCCTAAATTATTTACCTCCTTGTTAGTTTGTAGAATGGATTATTACCATTGGTCACTGTAAAGTATTTTCTGCCATGTTGTTTTGTAGAATGGAATTTTGCTCATTTAACTATGTCATAGTAGATGCACTCAACTAAACTGTAGTTAAAAACCAAAATACTGTGCTTGCAATTAGCCTCAATTACCCTTTCTCTGACCAATGATGAGGCTGAGGCTGTACAGGACTTTAAACTGCCTGTAGAAACATATGAATATACTTCCATTTGGGACTCTGTCGCTATTGATTCATCTCTAACAACTGACGGTGGTGTCCCTAAATTCTAAATGGCTGGATTTCTAGGTGTGGGGTTGTTTCTTCTACCACATCTCCTCTTGATACTTTGCTGTGTTATCATTCATCTATTTTATGCTTTTCTAGGTTTTAAAGAACTCAAAATTTTCATTTCGATACATAAGAAAGTTAACATGGTGGTAAAATAACTCAACCTTTTAGCTTTAGCCAGTTATCTACATGATGTACTCTGTTTCACTGCATTCTGTTTTTGATTGATATGTTTCACTGATCCTTGTGGAACAGAGAAGTGCAATTGAGTGCATTTATGTTGGTCATGAGATTTCCTCTTTTCTTTTCCATTCAATAATAAGTATTCATAACTCATCTTGTTGATAGTTGCATATGATTGTTCTACTATTAATTTTACATGTACAATAACTGGAAGAATAGTTCCATTCTCTCCCATGTAGTTAATTACTCAAATTCTGAACCTATTTGAATGTTAGCTTAAAGGCAAGTAATGAATTGTTGCAATAACCTTGCATTTTTGCCTTACACCTTCGATACATGGAACACAATATATGGTAACCGCTGGCCACTTTTTTGCAACAGATAAACTGAAGAACTGTTCTGATTGTATTAGAAAGTCAGGCATTTTTTTGTCCCAGCCATGGGTGCTGGCCATTAGTTTCATTGCTTTAGTTCTCCAATTATGCTCCTATTGAATTCAGCAACAGTCAACATTTTTTTTTCCTAATCTGTGACTGGTGCCATAACCCATAACCCATAGGGTGTGTTTTGCTTTGCATACACAAGTCCTTAAGAGTGCCTGTGAGGTACGTAGTTCATTGGTATAACAGAAGGAAATAAAGTTAAGTTTAATATGTAGAAAAATTAACATGGTGCTGACGGGGTATCTTACTTCAGTCTTCAGCTGGTTGGCCAAGTGTGAATGCTGTCCTCTGTTCCACTTGTTGGACAGTTGAAGTGCATGGAGCACATATGTTGTCATAGTTTGATTGTTCTTTTCTTATTTTTTTGTCACTCTTATTTCATTTAATAATAACTAATTTCACTAATACGAATTATTAAGCGATCTTGGTGATAGAACTGGATAGTTAACTTTATAAAATACTACCTGGTCGATATATAATACTGAACCTATCTGGTTCTGGTCCCTAACCTAAGTGTAGTTACTAGCTTTAAATCTAGGTTGCATTGAAAGTTATGCTTTGCACCATTAATGCATGGAATGTGATTTTTTTTATAATGTCTGACCGTGCTTTCCCAATGGACAAACTGAAGAACTGCATCTGATTGGAAGGCTAGAGTTTGTTTGCTTGCTTGCTTGTTTTCTGCAAAACTAATAAGCTACAATGTGCTGGCCACTAGTTTCATTGCCAATTCTTCAATTTTACTACTTCACAATTTACCTACATATTTATTGTGATACAGTATGTTTCTTAACACCATTTTGGTGCCCCAAGGAATGTTTTTGCTCAGTTTTATCCTCTATCATGGTGTGACTAGGTTTGTTTTTAGTTTTTACCCACCAGAGGTAATATCAGCTTAGCTGTCATGTACAGATTCTGATGAAGATACCCCAGTGACATGGTTTTTATAGAGTACAGTGCTGGTGATTTTGCCACAGTTACTATGTTGTGCTCAGTGCCTCAGTTGCATTGCATGCCCCATCAGGTCTGAGGTTCCATATGTAGTATCTTGCCAGTCCCTCCCTGCAGTCATGGTTCCATTTAACATTAGCTTCAATCTGTAATCTAGTCAATTATGTTTGCATTAAGAACTGTTCCTAATTGAGCATTTTGGTTAAAGTTTTCTGCAATATGATTTTGTCTAGTCTTTGAAATATAATGTGTGTGTATCTTCACAGTATGGAAGTTTTTTAGTTTACCATGAACAAGATGTTAACTGCTAATCATTTGTATATCTGAATTGCACATGCACTAATTACTAATTACTGTGGTTAAGTCATTTGAGAATTCAGAACTTGACCAGGTAGTACTAGTAATTAATTTGGGATGATTATCTAATCTTCAAATATTGAGCCTTGTGACCATTTTTTCTTCATGCAGCACCCTCTTTCGATTTTCTTGTCAGCTTTGAATACTTTATGCGTTTGCACATACCTGCCATTTCATGCTTCATATATTGTTTCGAAATCTCCCGATAGTATTTATTATCCCATTATGCGGACTCTGGTTCAGTACGTCAGTTTATGTGGCCCAAGAAAGCGTGTTCACACAACACACTTGAAAATTTTTACAGGCAAATTATTTGCTTTAGCTTATCCAGAAACCTTTGTTTATTTTAATCAAGGGCATTTGGCTCTTTCCATGTAAGAAGAATGGTTGCTTAGCATATGTACTACACAGTTCTTTTTTTGTTTGATGCCTTATTACTCTTTAAAAGTTTGACCATCAATATAGTTAAATTGATCTAGATTGTTTATGTAAAACTATGGTAGTAGATTTTTTTCTTTCCAAATATACTAGTAGATAAATAAAATTCAAATAAGTTGTAGAAACTAGTAGTGAAAGTTACATCTGAAAAGACCTAAAAAAATCAGTGCTATTTAGTGAAGATAAACTATGGAGCATATTTTTGTTTACCTTTCTGAGTAGATTTTCCCGTTTCTCTGCCTCATTACTCATTCTCATGTTTATCCGGAAACCTTTCAGACAGAAGATGTACCTAAAATGATCATGCATGACTATTGGGTTTATATTTGTTGTATGAATTCACCATGGAAAGGAGCTCAAATACTACTTATAGTTGAATACTGATCTTCTCTTGCTTTTGTTACTTCTAATTGAGTAATTATTTCTCCCTGTTAAAACAAAAAATATTATCCATTGTACTTGTCTTCACACTTTAGGATCGCGGTCTATGATGCTCAATCACCCCAGTGTTTTTGCTGTTACAATTTTTACATTGCTGATCAATGGTAGTACCAGTTGGCTATCAGCTCCTCCGTGGAACACTGACATACGTTTTGTTTTCATCATTTCAGCTTCCGACTTACTGGAGTAGTGGAGATCAACTTCGGTTGCTGCAAGATGATAACACGAGATGTTTGGGGACTGCTGACGGGAGCTGGTTCTTTTTGTTCCGTTTCTCCACTTCTTCATTTCAGACTTGTCATTAGCTCAGAACAGAGTGCCTCTTATGCTCATCTTTTGGCAACCAAATTGAGCCATGAACCTTGGCGAAATTCTCCTCAGCCTTGATCAAACAGTTGCTACCTGCCTGCCGTAGAACTCTGATGATATTTGTGTCATACAAATATACAATGATGTATTAATGTTTGTGCTGAGCTGGGTCATGCTGGACCGATGAGCTCCATATCACCTGATGATTTGAGCAAACTGGAAGATTGCTTGTCATTTCCTAATTATTGCTCGATTACGGATCTACTCTTCCCTTCTATTGTTGCACTTCGCAGGATGGAACGCCCTGCACGCGTTCCTAGCCAAAATGGTGCACTGAAAGCACTTCAATTTCGGGGTTTCATGTTTTGCCGAATTTTCGATTTGGATTTCAAAAAAAGCTGTCACCATCTTTGTTAGTTGCGGACTGTCGAAGGGGATCATGGGACACTGACAGCCTGACAATAACTCTTGCAAACTACCGAAGTGAACTGAAGAACGGAGGTGGAGTTGTTAATGCCTTCTGAAAACTGCCAGTAGAGTACAGAGAAGGAGCCGAGTTTGGAAGAGATGCATGGTGGACTGCTCTGTTGGTTTTCCTGAAACTTGAGGCCCTCCTCAAACTTCCAGTCCTGCACTAGCTTGGCCAGATGTGCATCCTCCGTTAATTCCAGGAGGCCTGGCGGTGGCTTTGCTGGCCAGCTGCCAGGAGTTGCCGGCGGACGGCCTGGTAGGAGAGGTGGACGCGGGGGTCAGAGTGACCACCGGCGGGTGGCGAAGTGGAGTGGGGTTGCTGGTGGGGGAGGGATTGAGGTGGACACCGGGGCCGGAGTGGCTGCCGGTGCGGTGGTCGCCGGGGCCGGAGTGGCAGCCGGCGAGCAGGTGGCTGCTTGGGTGCGGAGCTAGCTCATGCTTGGGCCATTTAGACACATTTTTTTTTATTTTTAGACTGCATTGCTCAATATGAGTGGCAGTGCTTGGTTTTCTATTGCCACGCATAGAGCCTGCAAGTCTAAAATATCAATCGAGTAATAATGGTGATAAGCAACTATAAACCGAGCTTATGATCTATATCTGGCCTTCCCATTTTAAAATAGAAATCCTGAAGAGGGGAAGACCTACAAGTACAACACTTGGCTCATGAATAAATGTTCAGTCATAATTCACGTCATTTTGTCACAATGGATGGATCTGTAGACAGCACAAGATATTCCCCTATTGCACAAATTCAGACAATTTGAAACTGCGGCATATTTGTGCCGACTCAAAAGCCTTTTGGACAGCATATCTGTACCTTGCCAAAGTGACAACGGGTAGGACTCAAATGCGCTTTTTATACTCTAACATTCTGTAGTACATACACGAGGAAGCTTCTTTGGATGGTAATAATATCTTACTGGATATGCGTGTTCTGATCCTGCCTTCAATCTTTGTAACAAATGTGTCTGCGATTTTGTAAATCCAACATTGCTTAGCTGTTGCTTTTTGCTAAACTGAGAGATCAGCCTTTTTTTCGTATCGATTGATATTTGAAATGTCAATTTCAGATGCATGTTCCGCCTCTTTAAATGTTAGATTTGATAGGATGCAGTGCCCTGCTCACATTACGAGCAAAAAATATGCACTATAACGTTTATGTAGTTCCTTCCTAAAATTTTAAAATTACCTTTAAATAACTATTTTGATTTCGAAACACTTTACTTTGATTTCCAATTGGGGAACACTTAAAAATTGGGTTTACATTACCTAAAAAGTTTCTATTTTATCTTTCATCGAAATTTTCAATTTGGAACTTGGATTTTTTTAGGATTAAACTTATCAAGAAAAATGATTGAATATGAAAAACATAAATTTTGATGAATAACCTTTATTTGGGAATTGAATTGTTTTATTCTTAGAAGAACTTTCGTAATTGGAAATCTAACTTCTTTTAGGATGAGGGGTAGCTTTCTTGTGACTTAATTCAAAGCTACTCCATCCGTTTCAAATTCAGATTGTTTGACTTTTTTGACCCTTAGTCTGACTCCTCGTCTTATTAAAAAAAATTATATAAACATAACCGAATTTAAGTCATTCTCGAAGAACTTTGATTAATAAAGCAAGTCATAACAAAAAATATATATTCTATAACTTTTTTTAATAAGACAAGTTGTCTAACTTGAGTTTAAAAAAATCAAACGAATTGTAATTTGAAAGAGGGAGTATAAGCATGTCCACGACCACGAGTTTATGGCTGTGTGTCGCTGGCCAGAACCCAATTTCTTTTTTTAAAAAAGAAATACATGACTTTTGACTTGAATGGACCAACTTAGATAAAAAAAAAAGATGTCTATTGCATGTGCTCAATAGAGAATTCCTCAAATGTAGTTCCCTAACTTTCTACTAACTTGACATACTGATAACCATGGCCCTTCTCACAGAACACGTTTCCCAATGCGCTAAATTGCCACCAACTTATCGAACAAAACAAGCCTGATATACCTAGGAGACTAGGAGCATATTTGTAATGGAAGCCCAAAGCCAAAGGTAACCACACAATTTTTTTCTCGAACACGCAAGAGAACTGCACGTCGTATTAATATGAGAAAAGCCCAAAATAGACATATAACACATACGCACACACAAACAACGCAACCCAACACAATGTATTACACAAAACCCACACTCCCCATTGCGCTTAAGCTCAGGGGATAAGGCCTAAACAGAGTCCACACTTAGCCTATTCCAGTTGTCGTGAGCAAGGAGAGACCCCTTGTCCCTGCCATGTTCCAAAGCTGGGCCTCCTCCTTAACCTTGGCCAAAGCAGCATCAAGGCTTGGGAAGCATTGTTAAAAACACAATTTCGGTGCGCGTCAAATGCACTAGTAATCCAGAATGATAAGGGAGTTAAGACCCTTTTTAAGCTCCACAGCTGCAGCTTACTCAATTTTTGCCCACATGTGTCAAAGGAGGTGTCAGAGGGTTGGGGGCAAGGGGTGCTAGATTGACTAGCTGAAAGAAATGGAACCACAATTACTTAGCAAAGACATATCCAACCAGGATGGAAAAAAATTATGTGCATGAGTCCTGCGAACCGCAGTCCGTGCAGCACGGATGTGCAGCGTGTGTGATCGGACGGGGGACCTGCGTAGGCATCGCTCGGCTCGTTTGACGTGCTCTTGGCTCAGCCTTCCGCTATCCTCGACTAATGGAAACCTCCATTGACTCACCATGTTCGACGACGGAACACGAACGCCGCCGGCGACGAGCCCTCAGCCGTGCAGCCATCAGCTGCACGTGCCCTGAGCTGCTCGCCCACCTCAGACTCCGTGTTGATTCGCACCTTCGCCTCCACCGTGTTCGTGCACCACCCCTTCACCTCCGCTCCGACGACGCCCATGCCCCGCGCAGTCGTCCTGTCGTCGTGAACAGCTTGCCGTTGGCGGCTACCCACGTGCAGCAGTTAGCACATTATAGGTTCTCCAGCCACGACGGCCTCGAGCACCGAGTTCTATCGCAGTGCGTCACGTGGCGGCCACCGGCCGACGAGGGATGCAGGAGGATGCTCGCCTACGGCATGCTGGCAAGTGGCATCCATGACGCGACGACGAGGCCATGGTCCTTCACTGTAGGAGCAGTGTTGTGAGGTCACCACTGCCTGCCGCCGGCGTGCGCGCGGATGACCCAGAGGAACTGGTGCCTGGATCGATCTGTCCAAGCCCATGGCGATCTCGAATGAGTTGCTCCGTCGAGTGCGAGAACCTGCTACCCAAGCAGAGGAGCATGACGTTGCGCATCAGCCACGCTCGGCAGTTGCGCGACGCTGTCGCCGACCAGCGGGCCAACGCAGACGCAGTAGACTGGCAGTGGCGGCGGCGGCCGATTGGGGACGCAGCCAGGGCCTGCCGAGCTGAGCAAAAGTCAAACGGAGCCGAGCCGAGGAAAACAGCGCCAACGGAGCCGAGTGATGCCTAATGCATGCCTCCCGTCCGATCTCACGCGACCCGCATCCAAATAGGTGCTGCACCGACTGCGTTTTACAGGAGTTCTTCATGGAATTTTTTTTTAATTGGAACGGTGCCATTGTAAATAGGCAACGTATCATATGGAAACCAACCTCTCCGTGGAAACTATAGAAACTAAAATCTGGGCCACACGATGTTGATCCAAGGGTGCGACCAAATCAGGTGGGAGGGGTGATTTGCAAAAACATCTTGCAATCACCCCTCCCACCTCCCCTGAATTTTGCAAATCACCCCTTCCACCTGATCTAAACAAGCCATTGGATCAACATCGTGTGGTTCAGATTGAACTTTCCATAGTTTCCATGGGAAATTGGTTTCCACTAGATATTTCCCCTTGTAAATATGCGAGTTCTGAGATATACCACTACAATTCACCTATTAGTAACAATGCCATTACAATTCTTATCTTCTCTGAAACTTGCCATTTTCTACGTCTTTGATTCCCTTGACCCACCTGCAGTCTACCGTATTTCTGTATCGCGAAAAATACCCTTGGTACATCTCTTTCTATGTCTCACTGACAAGAAGGTCCTACGCGTCATCTCTTTCCTCCGTTCGTTCACAACCAACTTGCTTCTGCTAAAAAAAACTTGCTAACATCAAACAGAGGTCAGCAGCCGCCATTGCTATGCTCAGCTCGACCTCGCCCAGGTCTGCACCACACCTCCGTCATGCAGCCAGAACCAGTTGGCAAGCAGGAGGTTCCGCCGGCGGCCGCCGCCGCAGAGCCACACGGCCCGGGCGTGGGCGAGCAGGGAGATCGAGCTCTGTCACACAGGGAGCCGGACGGCCATAGCGCCAACGAGATCGAGCTCCATCCTAGCGAGTTCAGCGGCGGCCGGCAGCGGTACGCTACCTCAATAAGATGGCGTACAACAGCAGCCACGGATGCGGTTACAGTGCCACGCTGGCGCACCACCACCACGCGACGGCCAGCAGCTCCACACTGGAACAGTTCACATCGAACCTGACCGATTCCGATCTCATCGCAACTGGTTCCTCGCCGGCGGCCAGGAGTTCCTACGAGGTTCAATCCCAGGCCACCAGATTGAGGGACTGGCGGACAGAGGCGCGGGGCCAGCGAATGCAGGCGTGGGGCGGACGGAGGCGTTGGGCATGCTGCTCAGGAAGAAGGAAGGGAGGAAGGTGATGACGTGTGGGACCCGTGCGTCAGTGAGAAGGAGAGCTAAAGGTAGTAGGGGCAGTTTTGGGTATACGAAAATACATACGCCTGTAGGTGGGGCCTAACATGGTTGAGACGTATAAAATGGCATGGTTCAAGCTCCAGCCAAATTGTAATGATATGTTTACAAATACCTGAATTGTAATGGTATTCTTCCGAACTTGAAAAGTTGCAATGATATAAATCTATAAATTTTTTCCCCTATCCGGAGATGGAGGTTGCGGGGCGCCGGTTTCTTTTTTTTTTCGCTAAGGCCATGTTCAGATTCCCAACTATTCACTATTCATTCCAACTTTCACTATTCATTCCAACTTTTCACTATTCCTCCCTCACGGACGTTTCCCAGCGAATGCTACAGGTTTCTTATGCTACAGTGTTTTTTCCTACTAATTGAGAGGAAACGGGGGAGGGGGTCGCTGACTGCGGGGAGGCGGAGGGAATTTCGTGGGCGGGCGTGGGGGTTGTGGACGAGGGCCTGCACGGACGGGTAGCTTGTTTTCGGCTTCACCATTGCAGCGGTCGCGACTACATGAATTGATTTTTGTAGATAGTAGAGAAGAGATAGAGATAGAGAACTAGAGATAGAGATAGTAGAGATAGAGATAGGTGTTTTAGGCCTTCCTTGTATCGTCGTTTTTTAGTTCTACTGGGCCGGCCCAATCCATAGCCGACAGCCTTATAGAAAAATCCATACCCGACCGCCTTCGATTCTGTCTCGCTTGAGAATCGGAGCGGCTGAACACAGGCAGCTTCTACTCCATTGCCGCCGGCTCGCTGGGGGTGGGAGTGCCGCTCCAGCCCTAGCCCCCCCCCGCCCCCCCCCCCCACACACACCCCACCCCCCACACCACACACACACTCCATCAGGCGCTGCCGAGCTGCGCCTGCCCTGCTCGCCGGTTGTCGCGGAGCCACGCCTCCCCTCCCCTCTTCGCCGAGCACCACCAAGCCGTGCCGCCCCTCCCCCGGCCACTTCTCCGCAGATCAAACAAGCTGTGCTTCCCCTCTTTGGTGCTCTCTCTCTCTCTCTCTCTCCACAAAAAAATCTGTGACCACGTCGTCGGGATCTTGGCTTCTTTTCCCCCAGGAGAGAAAACCCTAACGTGTACCCTCACATCTCTCGTTGCAACGCAATCTCAGTATCACTTTCCCCAGGTCCGCCGCCGAATCATGTAAGCTGGCCTTCACATCTCTCGTTGCGACGGAAATCGATCGATCATGTTAGAATCTGGTTTTGTCGAAAGGTTTGTCGGATTGCTCTTCTAGTGGCTCGAATCTGTTAACAAATCAGGTGTTCTTTCTTTTGGAGACTGAATTTTTTTATGGCTTCTCTCGCCTTTCGGCTTTTCGTTGCGTATCTGCATACTCTGAGCGGACCGAGTTCGCAAAATTAGGTTAGCTCCA
Source organism: Digitaria exilis (assembly GCA_015342445.1). Classification (NCBI taxonomy): domain Eukaryota; kingdom Viridiplantae; phylum Streptophyta; class Magnoliopsida; order Poales; family Poaceae; genus Digitaria; species Digitaria exilis. Next base: position 3,995,311 of record JACEFO010001795.1, read on the forward strand.
CTCGATATCTTGTTTCTATGGAGATGAAATTAGGTTGAGAACTTCGTTCTTCAGTTGTGGGGAATCTGAAGCTTCGATGGTTTGACCATGTATTTTCCTTTTGCCTACGTGTGGTTGATTTAGCTGCATCTCCAAGAGTAGCCAAAAAATCTACTCCCAAAAAGCTAGGTTTGGGACTCTGGAAAAAGTAATTGAAGCCAAAATAAAGCCCCTCCTCCAACAGTACCCAAAAGATGATTCCTGAAACAAATTTAATTACTACCATATCACAATCTATCTGTGGGTCCATCTTCCACGGATAGTTTCTCTCGGGGAACTTCAAAGTGCCGGTTCAATTGAATTCAAATATAAATGATTATTATAGAAATCAGTTCACGGGTAAAGTTTCTGAGAGTTTCTCTCGACGCCTTGTAGTTCAGATCTCATACATTAGACTTCATACATTTTTTTCCATTAGGGGCATGCCCGAATTTCATTATTGAGATAACGAAATTACATAGTCTGGCACTTAGAGAACAAGTCTAAGGCAGAGTACTGTAGAAAGGAGGTTCTCTAAGACTCACACAAGGGAGTCCAATTACAGACACTGACTGGCAGAACAACGAGCAGGACAGACACGCAAGAGCATCTAGAGTAAAAAAAGAAAGGCACTTCTTTTGCATTTGGGGGAAAGACACAGTCTTCTTGTTCCAGAGTGACAGCTTCAGTTGAGTAGTACTGTCCCCGAGTCCGCTGGCGATGCCTGCTGCGGGTGAAGATGCAGCGCCGTATTCTTGAGAACTTCCGCTCCATCTTTCAGCGCCTTCTTGTCCTCTGCTTGTTGTAAACCTGCCCAATAGGATAGAAAGGAGCTGACTGAGCATATGATCTCGGTAGGAGACCTAATTTTCTTATTCTCAAAACAATTGTTATTCCTTGCTTTCCATAGAGACCAGCAGACCGCAGCCATGCCCAGCATATAAAATTTTGTTCCCCTGGGTAAGAAGGTTAGGGCCCAGACCCAGTATTGTTCAAAGGAACCAGAGCGGCAGGTAGCCCCAACGATTAATGTGATTATACTCCATACGTACTTGGCTAAGGAACATTCAAGAAATAAATGGGTGATTGATTCTTTCTCTGGACAGAACCTGCATCTGAAGTCACCTTGCCACTTACATCTTTCTAAGTTGTCTTTAGTTAGAATAGCATTCTGCTCAATGAGCCACATGAACACCTTGATCTTCAAAGGGATCTTGGCTTTCCAAATTTTATTATTTGGGCGATTTGTTGCCCCGCAACATAGGTGTTTATATTGAGACTTAACTGTGAACATTCCACTTTTATCCCATCTTCACTTCATACATGAATGAAAAAACACCAAACATCTGCAAGGGGGATTCATTGAATGGATACGTGCCTGCCTTGGTGCGGCTCGCATGACGTCTGTACGTTGCTGACTGGAACGGAACCATGCAAAATCAGGGATTGGGACCACAGAGGGAGTGCGGAGATTTGGCTCCTGCGGCTGCTCATTTTGGGCAAACAGAACGATTGGGAGTTCGTTTTAGGAACTCTTGGAGACCCTGATTTTGTTGATATGTCCAAAAATAAGTATTGGGAGTAACACTCTTGGATATGCTCTTAGGGTTGGATTGTATATGTAGTGAATCCGACACAGCTCCATTGTAAGAAGGCCTCCTTCGATACCACCCACTGTCAGTGGAGGGCACTGTGGCTATGCGTTTCCGTTGCTCGATTCTTCAAACATTGTTTGCTCGTTTCTTCAAACATTGTTTGCTCGTTTCTTTGAACATTGTTCGGAACTAAATTATATATATTTTGCTACAATGATCTTGAGTACTCTATGCATTCCTTCATCAGAATACCACTTGTTTATACTATTTGAGAAATGAGAAACTAGCAATCAGCAAGCTGACAGCTCACTTCTTTTGTTTGCTTTGTGAAAGTTCGATTGGAGGCTTACAGTAGACTAAACAGCATTGACATAAAATTTGAATTACTGAACCTGCAGCATTGCATTGCTGGTAATGACCTGTATTTTTCCTTGTTTAATTCTGCTTCAGTTTTGGAAAAATGCTGCAAAATCAGAGGGGTGCTAATGAAGGTCTGCTGGCTCCTCTTCCCTCCCTTCTCCCCTCCTTCCATGTACATGTTTTTTGCCACTATCTGAGCACTCAAAGCTGTCTTATTCATGTTCTTTAACTAGGCGAGGACTACTTATACAATCTTCCATCAAATTTGTCTGAAAGTGTCGCCTCAATTTCTTTGATCAATGGTGAATTACTGCTGTTATACCCTTAGCATTCAAAATATTTCTGAACATCATTAGTTGGGGATGATATAAGTTATGAATTTGCAGGAGAAAAAATGATGATTACAACCTCTGGCACAGCTATAGGACGCTGGAGCAAGGGCACAGTGTTTGTGACTTCAGCAAGTTTGTTTATAGCTGTACGTGCTGCACGAAACCATGATATGTGTGTGAAGGTTGGTGCAGCTAATAACCACTTACAAGTTTGATCTTGTTTCTTAAGATACACGTGACCATCCTTTGTTGTTTCCTTGCTTCATCATTGTAGATTAAGGTACACCATGGAATATATGTTTCAGAGGGGTTTCTGGAAGAATATGATTTGGTGGATCATGGAATTGCTTTTGTCGTTGTCCGGCATGGCTATCCTTTTTATTGTGTACCTCTCAATCCCGGGGTAGAAGAGATACCTCACAGGGGACGTGTAATAGCAGTGGGGTGTGACATCGATGGCACATTAAGGACCACATGTGGGACATGTACTGATTCACGTGGATCTGAAGATAGTGAATATCTTATGTTCTCTACATGTAAATTAGCTAAGGTACCTTTTCACTATTATATCTTTGAATAATCTTTTCTATTTACAGTAAGTATGCACTGAAGTATGTCTTATGTTCTATAACCAAAATGTGAACGTACTTATTTGTCGCTGTTAATTCCTAGTGTGAAATTTTAGACCTCTAAACCCTTCAAACAGTTAAGGTGAATCTGTTTCGTATTATTGAATTGGATGGAACTCAATTCGAATTTCGAAGACATTACACATTTGAACTTTTACAAAGTATTGATAAAATATGTGCATTTAAAATTGTCACGAGACAAACAACCGTGACAAATAAACGTAAAGGTGGAAATAGTTCTTATTCCTTATTCATTTATTTCTATCCCAGTGTAACCCATGTTGCCCGCCACTATTTTTTGGTTCTAGGAGGGGAGTGCACTTTTTGATTTGAGTGGGATCTTTGTTGGCATGAACCTTTTCTCATATATGGAAAGATCAATTTTTGTGCCAAGGCGTATAATAATCGACTGCTTAGTGCATTTGAAGACATACAAGCAAAAGAAAGCATTTCTTGGCCTAATGAAGCCATTCAGGTGTGCCAATATATTTTCAATTTTCTTATATATGTTTGTAGTTACAGTTTTTTAATGTTTATCCTTAATAACAACTTCGTCGGTACATCGCGGAAGATATTTTCAAAGTGGCTAGCTATCCTATTGTATGTGTCACAGTTGATCAGTATTCTAGAGCAGCCATATTCCTGTGTTGTAAATGTTGAAGCCAGTATATTTTTATAACTCAAAATATGTTACAATTTTACGTTGAGACTAAAATATGCACACTAGAAAGGGGATATGGTGTCTCTTTACTGTTGAGATTGTCTAATATTTACTCGGTTCCCTTGTTTTATTACACTATCTACTCCTGTTGCAAAATTTTGGGTAGTACTCATATTGATCTTCGTCTACAGGGATATAGAAAGGTGCATAGGTCCAAGGTACTCCCATAGTGAAGGTGAGTACACAACCACTTGATATTGATCACTATGTTATTTAATTGTTCTATTCATCACTATTTGTAAGGTCCTCTAGCTGTGCAAATTAAGCCTTCCCATTTGCACGTTTATATAACTAATTTAATTTTCTACAGTTGTATTGTACTGTTAGCACTAATCCTGCGATATTACACCCATGCTATCGTTGCCTGCGATTGCAAATAAATATACCACAGAAAATTTTTAGAAGTAACTTCGCTCTCATCTAAATAAATGGTGTACACATTAATCATATCATGAACCAACTCATACTGATTGGTAGAATAAAATGCTACATCTGGATACCCAAAAGATCTCTTACATGCACACCATGGCCATCACTGGCTCCTTGAAGAGAAGTGATGCTCATGGCTAAACACAATTACTTGTAACATGGGTTGCTCCACAAGTTGCTGTCATATTCTAAGCTTACATTATTATGTGCAGACTTTTAATCAACTTTGCTGCACTTAGAGTTAGCATATGTCAGTGCTAATCAACTTTATTGCACCAGCATAAGCAAAGAACAATTTGGGTTTACTATTCAAGTTACCGATATGTTCAATAACAATGCATGTACAGTTAGTGATATGGTCAATCACAATGCTTGTACACTTGCAGAATTACTCGTATGCATTGAGCCTGTTCCCAGCCCTGTTGTGCAATGATTATGGTAAATAACAACGATTATACAATGTCTTGTCTTCCAGGTGGCATCAAAGTTAATACATCGAAAGTGTATTTTGGTGATGAATATCCTTCTGGTGTCTGGGGTGAATTCAAGGAAGGAGTAGCTTTGAACATATTGAAAAATGTTGTTGCACTTGCTTCGTTCACTGGTAAATTTTTATCAATGTGCTATTTGCTATTTCTCATTTGTACTTGGTCATCACTAGTTACTGACAGTTATGGTCCCCACAGGTGAATCAAAGTTGTTTGAGTGCACAGGGTTTTTCATTGACAATGTCGATGATAAGTGTCCGACTATTCTGACTTCAGCAAGCTTGGTCAGGTTTTCCGATGGCACAGACGAGATCGTTGAGGACTTAAGGGTTGGTGCTCATAATTATACCTTGGTTCTTTTTTGGTGCAAGAAACCGCTCAAGTTTCACTGTGTTCTTTGCAGATTGAGGTGTGGCTTCCTAACAATCAGTCGATTGAAGGGAAATTGGAACATTATAGTTTGCATTACAATGTTGCTCTAGTCAGTGTCAAGAATTACAATGTTGATTGTCCTGCAAGTCTGAAACATGATAAGATAGATTATTCTACCAAGGTAGTAGCCGTGGGCCGTCGCTTGGAATCAGGTGTATTAATGGCTGCAAGTGGAAAACATACCTGGTGGTCAGATGGGGATTGCAAAGATCTTTGTTACACTACCTGTAAAATCACCAAGGTAGTGCTGTTTTTCGTTTATTGTTGCCTACTTTTAGATGAGTATGATGTGCTTAGCCTTGTAAACTTGGCTTCACAATTGACAACCTCTCCTTGGGACATGTTTAGGTTGGGATTGGAGGGCCTCTTGTTGATGTCAATGGCAATTTTGTGGGCATGAACTACTACAATCCAAAAATGGGAACCCCATTCCTGCGTTGTGATTATCTCTGCGGAATTCTGAACTATTTTAAGACAAAGGAGTAAGTGGATTTCTCTTTTGGTATTAAAGTTCTAATTTTTGCTGGTACACAATTTGTTTTTTGGCTTATTTACATATTTCAACAATAACCTTGTTGAAGGACATAGTTTTCTATTCAATCTCAGATTTTGTGTGTTTGATTACCAGAACAAAGTTTTTGGATATAATAATTGGTGGGGAGCAAGATATTGTTAGAGATGGCGAGGGACCACAATACAGGTAAGTTGATACATCTCAGTACTAATAAAGTTACTATCTTCTCTACAAATTTACTGATTATATGATTTTGTGGGTACGTTGTTGAATCCCAGCTGGATATTGGATGAACCAGTTTATATGACTGCAGAAGAAATTGAAAATGAACAGGCAGTCCTGGAGGACAGCAGGTTCTATGGGTATATAAATGGAGCTTTTGCCGTGCGCAAGTAGTTTTTGTTCTATTCTGTCTGTTTAGCTGGATTCCCTGAGGTATCTTTTGTTTAACATGTTATGTAGAAAAAACTATTCTTGTTAACTTTTTGGTTGATGGTGCTTGAAAAGCAAGACTTGTACTGCCGTGCCGACCGTATTAACTTAAACAGTCTCTAATGACATTAGTGTCTGCAAATGGACTGCATGACACCTTTTATTGCACTAATTGGCACAAAGGGTGCGTGTGTGGTTCAGCGTTTTCGGCCGTAATTGGTTCACACTGCCATCTTTTTTTTCCCCCCTTGAACACACACGAAACTGTATATTAAGAAGAGTAAAGAAGTGGGTTTACAAACCTGAAATAACCGTACAACCTTTTACATAAAAAATATCTCTCTATGTTGCTAAAATCTTGACCCCAGCCCTCGAGAGGAACAAAGCCGCCTCAGGCATTGGCTTGCTCTTGAGTAGGAGCAAAGCTGCCTCGGGCATTGGCTTGCTCTAGAACAGAAGGTTGGATATCCCTGGAGTTTCGGCCAAACTCCAAAGATGGAGCTCATCCCTTATCAAAGCCAAAACATCATTTAGGCTTGGTTGGATTCCATCAAACACAATGATTTTGTGATTTGAAATGGACCAAGCCTCTAAAATGATGATGGAATTGAGATATTTTTTAGCCTGACCATTAATACCATTGTTCATGGTTGACTACCATTCATCAAATGAGTTGTCCGGTTGAGGCCAAAGATGTTGTAGGCTGATCTTATATAGCATGTTGTACCGCACTAGCCTAGAGAAGACACCTGTGTTTAGCAGATGAACAATTGTTTCTTCAGTTTGATCACATAGCGGACAACGTTCAGGATGGGATAGGCCTCTTTTAGCAAGGCGATCTGTTGTCCAGCACCTGTTATGTACCATTAACCACGTGAAGAACTTGCATTTGTCTTGTGCCAACTCTTCCATATTCTCTCCCAAGACCCGAACTCAACAGCCCCAATGAAGAATCCCTCATATGCAGATTTTGTATAATACACCCCTGAGCTAGATAATTGCCAAATATGAGTGTCATCCACTTCAGGTTGACGAGGCCATCCCGAAAGAAGGTCTAATATTTTAAAAATTATATCAAAACGGGTATTGTAATGGCACCCAAACGCCTTATCACTTATGTCCTGCACCCATGTCATCAATAAGGGCCTACTACATTGCCCTTTTCCTTGCCTTGATTTTTACTAGACCAAACAAATTAGGCACAAGGTAACCACCTGTTGTTGGTGTTCCTTAAATCTTGCTAATCCACAAGTACACCGAAATACCGATGTAGCACTTCACCCGGAAGTATTCAGGGTATCGAATCCACAGGTAACAGATATAACTTCCTTCTTACTAAATTACCCCTAAGAGTTGGGAAAATGTCTGGTGTACTGCCTGACAGGTACAAGAACCCCGTCCGATTTTCCCGGTCAGGTAGGCCTACCCTTAAGAAAGCCTACCTGGCTGGGGCCACCAGAAGAACACCGACAGGGTCATCCTTCTGGTCGGTGCGATTACTTAGCGCCCAAGATAAAGATTCATCAGATCTGGCGATAAGATCAACAAGATCCCGAAGGTTTAGGGAAGTTATGATTTTACTTGTAAAGCAATCCTTATCTATCTTCCTTTCGGTTGTAACACTACCCCCTCGGTGTATATAAGGGGGGAGGGTAGGGACCCCCTCCATCTCATCTCATATCTCCACATCATACACAAAAACCTCATACATGACGTAGGGTTTTACTCACCTCGAGGCCCGAACCTGTCTACATTGTGCATCCTGTGGCCATCCTGTTCTTGAGTCTAGACGACTTCCCTTCTCTCAATTAGATCTACACTACTTGGGCTACCCCATAGTAGGATCGTCGGTCTAAAACATCGACATCTGGCGCCCACCGTGGGGCTATCGCCAAAAGCTCCTTCGTCGAACAAGATGGTGATCCTTTGCCCTTCCGTCATGATCAAGTTCGAGGACGGCGAGGTCCTTCATTGGACGCTGGACAAAGTTCCCCAGCCGGAGCCCGCCGCCGTCTTGTGCGCCACCCCCTGGAGGAGATTCCCAAGCGCAACTCCGACACGATCTCCGGCGCATACCCAACACGGAGAAGCACCTGGGTCCCGGTCCACGGGCCAAGCGCGGACCGTGACGTTAAGTGCTGGCCGATCACCAGGCCAGCAACCATGCCCTCCCACCCTAAAGCCCGGTTACCATCCGGACTTCGCATCACGGCGACAATCCAAGTAGGCATCATCAACAGATCTGTTACCACCTCACAATGGGGAAACCGACCTACGTCGCCTCAGCAGATGGATCATCGACAATCACATGCTCCTCATCAAGCACGTTCAAATCTCGCTCAGCGAGAAAACCACCTGATGAGGACATCCCCAATGATGCTCACAACGCCACAACACCATGTGCTAAACAAGATGGCATTATCAACAAGGGGCCAATGACTCGATTAAGGATGCAACAACTACAACATGAGGTGAACTCATTCCTTGTTGATAATAAATATTCATTTAGTAAGAATTGTTTACTACCTAATCGTGGTGCATTGCTTGTGCTCAGGTTTGTTCATGAAGATACAACTCATCCGAGTTCTTTGGACCTTGGTCAGAGTTCTTCCGTGATGAGGACATCACTCCTACGGATATACACGAGATTTCTTCGCTGGACATTCAAGGTCCAATCACAAGAGCTCGCGCGCGACAATTTAATCTAGAGGTGAGTTCGCTCCTAAGTGTTCCTATTAATAGTTTTAAGAATGGTTCGCTACCTATTGTTTATAATGTGATTAGGAACTAAGAAGAAGACCAAGAGACACATGGAGAAAGGCTTAGACGCATGGAGGACCAGCAAGGGTCGGCCAAGCTTCGTCGAGGCCCAATACAACTCAACTTCGAGTCCAACTCGGAGTCCAGGAGCTGCCTTCGGTAAAACAGACGCCCAGGCCACATACAGAGTCCGATTTTGGCGATCCATATATGGTTGGAAAAAATATTTCATAGAGCTTCCAATGGCGCTGGTTTGAGGCCCAAATTCCTCCTGAGGCGTCGGGAGTCGTCTGAACAAGGTGGCGTACCGAAGCATGTGGTTGGGCAAAATCTTTGTCACATGTGGCTATTTGAGCAACTGTTGGTGCCTCGGTTCGTTAGGTTGCACGAGTCAAGTTATCCCCATGATCCTACACGAGAAGATCGGGCAAGCCCCCGCATCATCTTGGTATTCAGAGCTACGGTTTACTCGGTAGGATCTTTACCCTTGTTTTCCCCTTTAGTTTGCTGTCCTAAACTGAAAATACCAAAAATTTCCACTATCATAACCCGATCTGAAATTTCAGTGAGTTTGGTTAAGTTCTAGTCCAATAGATCGAGTTTGGTTGCTGAATCCTTGTGTTCCTTGGTGTTTCTTCTTGTTTTCCACCTCTAATTTGTGTTTTCCCTTGTTTCCCCATCCATATTTTCTTTTCCCCATTTGTTCTTGTGTTCTTGGTCTGGTTTACTTTCATCCCGAATCCATTTCACGGCCAGATCTGAAGTTCGAGCACAGTACACTAAAACTAGCATAACGTTTACATCTGAAGTTCATTTTGAGTGCTCTTGTACTCGTTGGAAAGCTTATTTCAAGGAGCATCTTTTATCTTTAGACTTGAATACGTGAATCAATCGTTTTGATAAAGTTTCAGATCCGTGAATGTTTCAGATTTTGATGAGTAGAGTTTCTCTCAGCTGATGAAAGACGAGTTACCTGTTGTAGCTCATAATCTTTGTACTTTGCTAAATCTGAGAGAAACTTTGAGAAAAAGAAATACTTTGTGTACATGTTAGTGTGCTGAACTCAGTAGCAAAAAGAAAAAAAGAAAGAACAAGTGCTGAGTTCACCACATTGTTTGTTGGAATTAAATAGATATCTTGGAGCAATTGTCTGGCACACATTCTTAACTTGTGCAACATTGAGCTTAGTTCTTGACTCATATTTTCATCCTAGCTCTATCCTTTTTTGCTGCAATAAGTATCTTATCCTTGTGCGTGAGTTGCTAAACATATTCTACCACTTCTATTGGTTTCAGTTCAGCAACTCGAATTTGCTCTTGGTTGGATATTTACTTAGCTTTACAATAGCTTAAAGTTTCAGATTGTACCACTAGTTTACGACATATATAACCTTACAAGCTCCACATATAAGCCTATGTTTAGGATGCACTGTGACTTTGATTTCGCTTGATCTATCACCTTTGTTGTGCCTACTACCACCAAGGTGAGTGCAGCTCACAAATTCAGCAAGGAGGCATAAGAGCTTCGGTGGTAAGAGAAGGTGAGGTTGAGTGATTTCCACCAAGCCACATATCTTAGAATTATTGTCTTGTTCTTCTACTAACCATGGCAGGTGATGAAGATGAAGATGAGCCACGGTATGTCACACAAGAGCAGCTGCAAACATTGATGCATAACTTCAATGAACAACTCAATGCAAACATGAAGACAGTCCAAGACAATATGAATGCACAAGTTGTTAAAGCTTTTAAGCCAACCACTGGTGATGGAAGTGTGCATGATGAAGAGCTAGATGAAACAGATGAGGAGTATGCCGCTCGGTTGCAAAAGGAAGAACAAGGAAGAAAGAATGCCCAGGGGCATGGGCATGGAGAAGGAAGAGGTGGTGCTGCATTTGGCCGAGGAAGAGGTCGTGGGCGTGCAGGTGGTGTTGCACATAATCTGAATATGAAGAAACATTTCAGCTGCACCGCAATTATAATTTCCAACGCCGTTCTCTCAATATACAAGATCAGCCCAATGATGAAAAGTTTGGAAAGCTGAAATTCAGCATGCCTAAGTATGAGGGTACATCTGACCCTGATGCTTATCTCACATGGGAGCTGAAAGTTGAGAAAATATTCCGTGTACACAATTATTCAGAGGAAAAGAAAGTGCACATGGCGGCACTTGACTTTGATGGGAAGCTCTTATTTGGTGGGAACAAATTCAGAATCAAAGAGATGAGAATGGTGGAATCCCAGTGACAAGATGGGCTGAAATGAAGAATCCCAGTGACAAGATGGGCTGAAATGAAGAGGGAAATGAGAGCACGTTTTGTTCCAAAGCACTACAAACGTGACGTCTTTGACAAGCTGCACAATTTGAAGAAAGGAAGTAAATTTGTAGAAGAGTATTACAAGGAAATGAAGCAAGCCATGATTAGAGCACGTGTGCAAGAGGATGAAGAGCAGTTCATGGCACGTTTTCTCTCCGGTCTAAGCAAGCCAATCAAGCGTGTTGTGGAATTTCAGACCTACAACAATGTTGTGGAGCTAGTGCACATTGCCCAAAAAGCTGAGAGGCAATTGCATGATGATGCTAAGCCAAGCAAGCACTCTAATTTCAGCTCAAGAGCCCCATCAAGTGCTCCAAAAATAGTTAAGTTTGACTTGGGGCGTGACATGTTCTCATCCAATACAAGCTCCAATGCTAACACTCGCTCCACACCCGCTGAAAATTCCAATGCATCAAGTGTGGAGAAATCTGCTAGGCCAACATCCTCAAAGAACAATACGACAATGAGTTCCACCTCTACAAGTAGTGGAATTCAATGTTTTAAGTGCTTGGGTCGAGGCCATATCATCAAAGATTGTCCTAACAATCGAGTTATGTTTGTTACTGAGGGTGGAGAATATGATTCAACTAGTGAAGATGAGTGTGAATTCCCCACTGAAAATGACAATGTTGGTGATGCACAAGAGGGTGAAGGTGATGACTACAAGGCTTATTCTTATGAAGCCGACCACACCGTTGTAGTCACCAAGGCATTGAGTGTTCAGGTCAAAGAAGAAGAAAAGGCACAAAGGTTCAACTTATTTCACACACAAGCCAAGGTGAATGAAAAGTTGGTCAGGGTGATAGTTGTTGGTGGTAGCTGCTGCAACCTTGTTAGCAAAGAAATGTGTGAGAAATTGAATCTGACCATGATCAAACATCCCCACCCCTATCATGTGCAATGGCTCAACGATTGTGGTGATGGTGAAGTCAAAGTGCAATATATGGTGAAGGTTACCTTCAGCATACAAGGTTACACCGACACCGTTGACTGTGATGTTGTGCCAATGACAGTGTGCCACTTGCTCTTAGGGAGGCCGTGGCAATTTGATCGACATGTCCAACATGATGGTCGTGACAACACCTATGCTTTCAAATGGCAAGGAAAAGGAGTTAAGCTGCTGCCCATGACTCCCAATCAAATCATAGCAGCAAACATGCAAAAGAGAGCAAGAGAGAGTGAGGTACAATAGAAAAACTCTAGTGCTATCCACAAATCCGTGAGTGAGCGCCACAAGCCAAACATGAGTAGTAAAACTAGAGAGCTTGAGGGAAAAGGGAGGGTCATGATAGCCACAAAAGCACACATGAGAGAAATGAGAGACAACTCTCACATGATGCATTTTGTGCTGCTGTACAAAGATGCAATTCTTTCTACTAACGATATGACCTCTCTTCCTAGTATTATTTCTAATGTGTTGCAGGCTTTCAATGATGTTTTTCCGGAGGAGATACCGGCAGGTCTACTTCCTCTTTGTGGGATTGAACATCAAATTGATCTCGTTCTAGGAGCTTCCCTCCCAAACCGGCCACCATACCGCACCAATCTGGAAGAGACCAAGGAAATTCAACGACAAGTGCAAGAACTACTTGACAAAGGGTACGTGCGTGAAAGCCTTAGTCCTTGTGCTGTCCCTGTTATTCTTGTTCCAAAGAAAGATGGCACATGGAGAATGTGTTGATTGTAGAGCAATTAATAACATCACTATTCGATATCGTCATCCCATTCCTAGACTTGATGAACTTAGTGGTGCTATTATCTTCTCTAAAATTGACCTACATAGTGGTTACCATCAGATTCGAATGAAAAAAAGGAGATGAATGGAAAACAACCTTTAAAACAAAATTTGGTTTGTATGAGTGGTTAGTGATGCCTTTTGGTTTAACTAATGCACCCAGCACTTTCATGCGTTTGATGAACCATGTTTTGAGGGCTTTCATTGGGAAATTTGTGGTGGTTTATTTCGATGACATTTTGATATACAGCCGCACCATGGAAGAACATGTTGAACATATCAAAATGGTGTTGGAGGTGCTTAGGACTGAAAAGTTATATGCTAACCTAGAAAAGTGCACCTTTTGCATCGACAATGTTGTGTTTTTGGGCTTTGTTGTTTCAGGACAGGGTGTCGAGATGGATGAATCCAAGGTTGAGGCCATCAAGAATTGACCTACCCCTGTCAATGTGAGCAGAGTGAGAAGCTTTCATGGTCTTGCCGGTTTCTATCGGCGCTTTGTGAAGAATTTCAGCACCATTGCAGCTCCATTGAATGAATTAACCAAGAAGGGTGTTGAATTTATGTGGGGTAAGTCATAGGAAGATGCTTTCCAAGAATTAATGAATTGCTTAATTTCTACCCCATTGCTTGTGTTACCTGATTTCAACAAATCTTTTGAGATTGAATGTGATGCTAGTGAGATAGGCATAGGAGGTGTGTTGATGCAAGAAGGAAAACCCATAGCATACTTTAGTGAGAAACTTTCTGGTGCTCAACTCAATTATCTTGTTTATGACAAAGAGTTGTATGTCTTAGTTCGTGTGCTTGAAACTTGGCAACATTATCTTTGGCCTAAGGAGTTTATCATTCATTCTGACCATCAGCCATTAAAATACTTGAAAGGCCAAGCAAAACTGAACCGTAGGCATGCCAAATGGGTTGAATTCATTGAGTCTTTATGTTGTCAAGTACAAAAAAGGGAAAGAAAATGTTGTTACTGATGCTTTGTCTAGAAAGTGTGTTTTGCTTAATCAATTGGAGGTCAAGGTTCCAGGGATAGAGAGCATGGAAGAATTATATGATGCTGACCATGATTTTGTAGAGCCATAAATGAAGTGTCAAGGAGGGAAAGGATGGGACAAGTACCATGTGCATGATGGTTTCTTGTTCCGAGCTAACAAATTGTGTGTTCCAGATTCGTCAATTCGTTTTCTCTTATTGCAGGAATCACACATGGGAGGATTGATGGGTCACTTTGGAAGAGAAAATACCTACTTGCTGCTGAGTGACCATTTCTATTGGCCGAAGATGAGACGTGATGCGGAGAGGTTGGTGCAGCGATGTATCACTTGTCACAAGGACAAATCAAAGCTGACCCCCCACGGTTTGTACACCTCACTCCCTGTTCCAAATGCACCTTGGGAAGATATTAGCATGGATTTTGTTTTGGGGTTACCAAAAACTAAGAAGGGGAGGGATTCAGTTTTTGTTGTTGTCGATAGATTCTCAAAGATGGCACATTTTACTCCTTGCGACAAGCGCCTGAAAGAGTGGGAAGATTGGGAAGATTGCTTGCCACATGTTGAGTTTGCATACAATAGGGCAGTCCATTCAACAACGCAGATGTGTCCATTCGAGGTTGTGTATGGTTTCAAGCCAATCACACCCCTCGACTTGCTACCCCTAACACTTCAAGAGTGTGCAAACATGGAAGCACACAAGAGGTCTGAATATGTGAAGAAAATTCACCTAAAGACTAAGCAAGAGATTGAGAAGAAATCTGAGTATTATGCTGCGAAGGCAAACAAGAACCGCAAGAAGATGATCTTTGAGCCAGGTGATTTAGTTTGGGTGCATTTTCGGAAGGACAAATTTCCTGAGAAGAGAAAGTCTAAGCTGCTGCCTCGAGGAGATGGGCCATTTAAGGTTCTTGCAAAGATAAATGACAATGCCTACAAGATTGAGCTTCTAGAAGATGAAGATGCAGCGAGCAACACCTTCAACGTTGCTAATTTGTCTCCATTTCATGGTCATGAGCAGACCGAGTCGAGGTCGACTCTTTTTGAAGAAGGGAAGGATGATGAGAACATCCCCAATGATGCTCACAATGCCACAGCACCATGTGCTAAACAAGATGGCATTATCAATAAGGCGCCAATGACTCGATCAAGGATGCAACAACTACAAGATGAGGTGAACTCATTCCTTGTTGACAATAAGCATGTATTTAGTAAGAATTGTTTACTACCTAATCGTGGTGCATTGCTTGTGCTCAGGTTTGTTCATGAAGATACAACTCATCCGAGTTCTTTGGACCTTGGTCAGAGTTCTTTCAGGTTCTTCCTCATGAAGAGTTCTTTCTCGTCCAAGTACCCTGGAGACAAACTTCGGAGTTCTTTTTCTCTTGATTCCTCAGGGCTATGGAAGCCCATGAGTACTTGATGGAAAACAATTCTTACTAAATACTTATGAAGTCTACCTTACAATGCCATCAAGTTCCGAGTTCTTTTGAGATTCTATTATGGAGGTCCGACTAGATTTATGAAGACTGGTCAAAAGGTCCAAAGTCTGATTGCAGATTTATGAAGGGTCAACTTACCAAGCAAAACTGTACCATTCTGCCAGGATTCATAGTGCATGCTATTAGGGGTGAAAGTGGTATGGATATTTCCTGTCCGACCGACCGATTGAAGGCCCTCAGGCCTTAAATGGTACAGTCCGTATCCGGAACCAAAAAATCAACATTCGACCATATCCGTATCCGTGTAACAAAAGTTGAATGTCTATTGTAGATATATAATGTATATCAATATCCGATCCATATCCGACATATTTTGTACTTTACGTATCCGAAGCCGATCCGGCAAAAAAATAAATATATGTATTCGTATCCAGGCATATCCGTCCGTAGCCAATCTGTTTTCATCCCTACATGCTATACATGGTTGGAAGCATACTGAAGTCTATTTTCCAACACAACTGATGGATCAACATTTGGAGTTCTACAACAACCGGTAGAGTTGTTTTAATAAAGATTGGTCTGGCTGTGTAGTTCAGACTAGTCCGAACTGTTGTAGTTGTATTTTGTTCTAGACCTTAGTATTTCGTATTGGGCCTGTGTGGGAGGCCTCCAGCCCAACTAGGAGGGATGTTCCTAGTATAAATTCCCCTGGGGAAAAGTCTATTTTTCACCCTTCAACTATTACAAAAGTCTAATTTTCAACCTCAAACTACAAAACCAGATATTAAAGACCCTCCAACTATCCAAACCATGCAAAATTGGCCCTTTGGGTGGTTTTGAGGGTGATTTTGGATTTTCTAGAAATACCAGAAATATTATTTAAACTTTTAAAAACCATAACTAATTCATTTTGGTCCCAAAAAATATGAAATCAGTGCCAAAAGTTCTCTTAAAATGTAACCAACCTATTGGTGAACCATTTAATATATTTGGGTATTATATTTATATTACAAGTGTCTTATTTTTTTTCTAAAAATAATTACAATAAAAATAAATAATATGCAAATAACTTAGTAGGTCACATTTTTAGAAAACAATTTACACCGGATTCTAAATTTTCTAGTTCAAAATAAATTAGTTATTAATTTTTTAATTTTTTTGAAAAATACAAAACCACCTTCAACACCACCAAAGGGCCAATTTTGCACGGTTTGGATAGTTGGAGGGCCTTCAGTGTCCGGTTTTGTAGTTGTGGGTTGAAAATCATACTTTTGTAATAGTTGGAATCTATTTTTCACCAATTCCCCTTGGGGTGGTGGTGGAAACCCTAACCATGAATTGAAATATGAAAATAGAGAAGCCAAGTGGTCTTGTCCTTAGGGTTGAGCCATGGCTGCCCCCTTAAGGATTGAGAGTTTTCTCTACCACTTGTTGTGTTTCCTTGTGATTTGCAAGAGCATCGCCTCTACCTTTGCGTGGTTCAGGTAAGGCACCGACCGAAGCGTGTGGTGAGAAAAATATTTGTCACAGGTGGCTGTTCGAGCAGCTGTTGGTGCCTCGGTTCGTCAGGTTGCACGGGTCAAGTTATCCCCATGATCCTACACGAGAAGATCGGGCAAGCCCCCGCATCACCACCTCGGCGCCGCAGATGCAAGATCGCCACCAATAGCGCCGACGTATCCTCAAAATAGATCCAATCTACCCTGATTTCCCTTCAGACTGAAGAACTCTGGTCAAGCCTACCAACGTGAGTTGTAAAAAACAACCCACGCTGAGCAAAGCAAAGGTGGACCAAGCACGAAGTCTGCAACCCCCTCGGAGGACGTTGGGAGATCTGGTCATCTCAGACACTCCTGAAGGGGTGATCGTCCACTGGCCCGACACAGATCTGTCGACCATCTTCCACGACAGTGATGAGTCATGCATGATCTCCACCATATTGGGAGAAGTCCCCCAAAACCATTTCCAATCGGGGCGGGATCTCTCTCCCGAAATAACCTCCACGGTGCTGGTCGACTCCTACAACGACGACACTCACAACCCCAAGCGAGAACTCTATGCTGGTGTAGGAGGGTTAGATCGAGTTGGCGAGATCAACCGTTGCCTCACCGCTGATCTGACTTCGAGGAGGAAGGAGGCTCCTTTGCAACCCCAACCGCCAACATCGTCAAGGCGAAACACCTCCTCGTAAGCGTTGAAGAACACCCAGTGATCACCACAACCAAAGATCTCCTGGAGCTCGCTGCGATCCAGACCAACAAGGTCGACCCACTACGATCGATGTCTCACATGGCAGGAGGAAGCCGCAGCCGTCACACCGGTCGTGACAGAAGTCACTATGGCAGCTCCAGCCAAGTCAGCAGCGGAATCCGCAACGAGGTTCGCAAATAAGGAGCCTCAAACGAATGCCCTGTCATCGCGATGCTTCTTCTGCCGACGGGGCAGGCCACGAGGTTTCGGGTTCCGTCGTTCCAGAGGGGACATGCGTGGAGCCTAGCGCCTCGGGGGTCGACGCCCCTGAGGTACCCGTTGCGCTCGCCAAAGCCGAGGGCCATGGCGAGCGGCGTGCCACGGGCCAGGTCGTGGATGACGTCGGTGACGACGCCCTTGAGGTATCCGTTGCGCTCACCGAACCCGAGGGCCATGGCGAGCGGCGTGCCTGGGCCCGGGTCGCGGATGATGTCGGTGACGACGTTCCGTCCTCGGGAGCCGCCGAGGTGGTTCTCGACGTTGCACTCGACGGCACCCTCGAGGATCCCACGAGGTGGGAACGTGCATCTGGCGAAGAGCGTGGCGCTGTGCTCGCCCTTGAGGGCGTTCCAAGGGAAAGGCCGGCTACCGCAGAGGTGGGAGAAACTGCGCTCGAGGGCCGCCGTGGTGATGAGCCTCGCGAAGAGACTCATGCCGCGGGGGCCGAAGTTTTGTCGGGGGGCGTCGTGGCTCCGCGCAGCGCCCCTGGACTGGTTCTGTCGTGAAAGCGGAAACTGCCCATCGAGGGGGTTGGTGCTGGCTTTAGGATCGTTCACGGAAAGCTTAGGCGTTGGGGGACTTAACGTTTTTCGTACCCCTTTCGAGGGGGTTGGTTCGTGGTCAGTGCCCCCTGCCATAGCCGTTCACGCGCCTAATGCCGTTTTCCGAAGGCGGTCGCGAGTGAGAAGTGACAACGCTTTGCGCAAAAAAGAATTCGAAAAACGATTGATGTTTTTTGGGGTTTTACCCCCGTGCTAACCCCCGAGGGAGGGATGATCCTAGCGAGGGTAGGATTGCCCCTTCCTCAGGTTGAGGCTAACCCCGCAGGAGGGTTTATTCAAGTCGAAGATATGTACAGAGATCCTAGGGCTCGAGGGCCGTTCTAAGGGTAGAAGCGACGTAGCTGCTGTATGTTCCAAGCATTTGCTAGGATCTGCCCTTCTTCGTTCACGAGCTTGTACGTTCCGGGCTTGAGCACCTCGGCGATGATGTACGGGCCATACCATGGAGGCGTGAGCTTGTGCCGTCCTCTGTTGTCCTGCCGAAGCCTCAACACGCGGTCTCCCTTGTTGAGATCTCGACGCCGGACCTTTCGAGCTTGGTGTCGTCGCAAGCTTTGTTGGTATCTTGCGGAGTGGAGCAGGGCTACGTCTCGTGCTTCATCAACTTGGTCTAGCGAGTCTTCTCACGTCTACTCGTTCCTCCGTTCCTGATAAGCCTTGAGCCTTGGGGACCCATATTCCAGGTCAGTCGGGAGGATCGCCTCTGCCCCGTAGACGAGGAAGTAGGGGGCGAACCCCGTCGCTCTTCTCGGGGTCGTTCTTAGGCTCCAGATCACGGATGGCAATTCTTGTATCCACTTGTGGCCGAATTTCTTCAGCTTGTTGTGGATTCTTGGCTCGAGGCCTTGCAGGATCATGCTGTTGGCACGCTCTACCTGGCCATTCGTTTGTGGGTGCGCCACTGCCGACCAATCCACCCGGATGTGGTAGCTGTCGCAGAACTCCAGGAATTTCTTACCCGTCGGTTCGCAAATACACTCCAAGCCATCAAGTATAAGATCAAGCCTCAAATCATCAAGATGGCAGCCACAAATCTGTTTAGAGGAGAAGAGACGGACAATCCATATAGGCACATCAAGTGGTTCATAAGGCTATGCAATACGATGCAACAAGATGGAGTCCCATTAGCTTGGTTCCGGTAAAATTTCATCTCATATTCGCTCGTGGAAAAGGCAAGGAGGTGGCATGAGCTAGCATCCTTTGAGGTGAATGGAAATTGGTATGAGATGATGAAGAATTTTTGTGAGAAGTTCTTCCCATTGAGCAAGGTTCATCACACCTGGAAGCAAGTGATCGCCTTTAAGAAAAGAGAAGATGAAGAATCGACTAAGCTTGGGATAGATTGAATGACTGGATTGAGCAAGGACCAAAGCTAGGATTTTCTAGTGATGTACTCTTACAAACCTTTTATTTTTCCCTAACCTTCGAGTGTATGAAATATGTTCAAATATGTGTAGGAGGATATCTCATGGAGAAAACACTTACGGAAGCCGCCCAACTCCTACAAAAAATTAGCAAGGGGCAGCAATGCGTAGATATTGGGAAATATGAGATTCGGTGAACCACGTGCAAGAACCGCAACTGGGGAAGCTTGCTGAAATTTCAAAAAAAAAAGAAGCCCCAAAGTCAATTAAAGAACGACCAAAGCAAGAAGAAGACATGTGAGCATCTCACGAGGAAGATGCATCGGTAAAAGGATTGGTAGAAGAAGACAGGAGCTAGGAGGGCGCCAAGTCGTTGAGGAACTTCGAGGAGATGGATTGGATTCCTATTGATTTTGGAGATTTATTTGATAAAAGAAGACCTCAACTGAGAAAGAAGAGATAGGCAACAACTATAGAACTGGATTTCCCCTCTAATCCGAGTACGAGTTCGAGAAACAATCGGCCGGGGAAATCATCGTAGACTCTTTGAAGAAGAAGGGAAGATCGACGACAAGCACATTGAAGAAGCGGAAAGAATTTTTGGCGTGAAGCCCAAGTCGTTGCCTTTCGCACACATCGCCAAAGTTTATGCAATTGGGAGCGATGACGACGAAGTTATAACATTGCCCAACCCTCATTTACATTGCATGATAGAAGGGAATGTTGTCCTTCTACAGCACCGTCGTGCTGGTGGCGGCCGGTTGGCGCACGGCAGCGCTGGAGGCGGCACACGCACGCAGCATGCGCTGGAGGCAGCACACACACGCAGCATGCGCTGGGGCAGCCACAGTGGCGCATAGGGGGTCGCACAATGGTGGGATATGGCGGCGCATCAGCGCAGGGGGGGGGCGCGACGACGTTAGTCATGGGACGTGCTCACAAGGAACAGAGGAGCGTGCAGGTGACGGCGTCTGCTCGTGTAAATTTTTTTCATTTTGGTCCTTTTCTCGTAAGGTTTTATATATGGACCTCTAGGCGAAAGAATTCGAAAAATGGACCCGAAACTAGGCGCCAGGTCCCTTAGTGCCTAGGTGTAACGTGTGGGCGCCATGTCAGCTGGCACCCGCCTTTGCCACATAGGATCCCCCGTGTCTGAAACCCTAAATCAGGCATGGGAACTGGGCGACAGGTCCCCTGGCGCCCACCCGTTATACCTAGGCACTAAGGGAACTGGCACCCACCTTGCAGCACTCAAAACCGCCACCGCCCCCTTTCTTTCTTCCTCTCCTCTCTTTCTTTTCTCTCCTCCCTCTGTTCAGAGGCGTCCAGGCGCCGGCGCCGGCGCCCCCTGCGCCGCCACCCTCATCAAGGAGCAAGGTAGCCTCCCTCCCCTCTTCTTTTTTTCATCATTTTCTTGTTGTATTTCTAGTTGAAAACGAATACCCTATGTTTCGAATAGATGCCTCGAATCTTTGATTATTGCGGGGATTAAGTTGAATTAGTTGTGTAGATGGACAATGTGGATGTGTGTGACCAATTTTCTAGCAATTTAATCAATTTCTACGATGTTTGTTGTATGTTTACCAAAAATCATGTAAAATTCCCTATATTTACAGGAAATATATAGGAAATTAAATTTGAAAATTTTAGTTGAGGTTCATGCAATACTCGTGATGCAATTAAATTGTTTTTGTTGTCTTAATTCAAATAGATGGATAAACTAGTCACATTGCGTTATAGTGGTAATGTGAGGACAAATCATATGGGGGATTTGAATTTGAGATGATGGAAGTGGTTTTATTGTTTTTCAATGCTAGACCGTCGGATGGTTGCTTGTGAGGAAAATAAAGGAAAGTTTGCAATGGTCAGAGTCTGGTGTTGAAGTTAAGGTTCAAGGAGTCATTGATGTCGGGTTGAATGGCAGAAATAACAAACGACTGATCCCAATTGCTGGTGAAGTGGATTGGAACAATTATGTAACTCTTGTGATGAATAGTGAAGTTAGAGCGTTGGATTTGATTACGCGGCATGGTACCACTCGGCTACTCGATACGTACATGCTCCGGACGGCTTGGACACGGGATGACTACGCGGAGATTCCCTCATCCGATGATGAGGACACAACTTACGACTTGCGAGGACGTGCCGGAAGAGCAGTGGAACTAGGCCCCATCCTTGACAGAGTGGTATGTCAATTTTCCAACAAACTATAGTCATGCATGCTAGATATATTATGGTAAAGACATTGTCATTATATTGTAATTGCAGGGAACTTCTATGAGCTCGTCGGTTCGTGATATCGATGCGGTACTTCAGTCCCCTCCTGGTGACCCAAAAACTGAAGGCCGCATGAGGGCATTGCTACAAGTATAGTTCTTGTTTGCAATATTCTCTCCACTTAACTCTCTATTTACATGACTTGCTACTTTAAGACAATGGGATTATTTTGATATTTTGCAGAAGTTACGGTCCCGTTGGAGTCGAGCAGCTGCTCGTGTCGGTTGTTGGACTCGTCCCGGGGATGTCCACGTACCTTACAACTTGCAGTCGTCCGCTTCCTCGTCATCCCACAGGACAGCGTCAAGGAGCAGGCAAGGGGCGTCAACCTCACGTGCAACCACCTTCACCTCTCAACGTGAGGAGAACGAAGACGAGGA
Source organism: Digitaria exilis (assembly GCA_015342445.1). NCBI lineage: Eukaryota > Viridiplantae > Streptophyta > Magnoliopsida > Poales > Poaceae > Digitaria > Digitaria exilis. The sequence goes on from JACEFO010001795.1 coordinate 4,017,569, forward strand.
GGAGGAGGAGCAGCAGCAGCAACAGCAGGAGGAGGAGGAGCAGGACTACAATGAGCTTGGCTCGTCCCAGCTTATCGGTGCTCCACCAGCCACGCAGCCATCACAGCGCCCTCGCCGCACTGGTCGACCTCCTCCACAACACACGCCGGGGACCGACGCACTAGGCAAGCGTCGGTCGAAGTAACGTTCTTGTGTTTGTACTCGACTCCGTATGTGTTGTACTTGTGACTTGTATGGACGACTTGTATGGACTTTATGTGATTTTATGCTGTATGGACCCTATGTGACTTTATGTTATATGGACTTTATGTGACTTGTAGTACTAAATGTTATAGTTATGTGTACTTTGAATTATATGAACTCTGTTTTTCTGTGAATGTGAATTTCAACTTCTGCTCTCTGCAACCTGGGCGCCATTATGTTTGGCGCCTACATTCATAACCTGGGCGCCATCCTGTTTGGCGCCCAGGTGGACAGCACACGAATTCACTTAGGCGCCAAATAGTCCGGCGCCTACGTTATTCATGTAGGCGCCGTAGTAGTTGGCGCCCAGGTTGCAGAGCAATCAGGAATTCAAGTTCCAATTCTCAAAAGAACAGAAGTTCATATAATTCAAAGTTCACAGAACAAACAATTGTCAAATTAATGTTCATGACACATAATACAATTCACAGGTGATCCACATAGTTCATACAAGTTCACACACATAGCTAAAACAAATAGCTCATACACATAGTTCCAACACATCGCTCAATCAGATAGCTCACACATAGTTCCACCACATTGGTCAATGCACACATGGTTCAAACACATGATAGTTCACAGAAACAACCTAAGACAACAATGATATGTCCACCTCTAATCTTTCCTAGGTGACAGTCGAGGCAGGTTGGCAACGAGTGACTTCATGACCTTGAAGTTGTCTCACAATTGGATCTAAACTTTGCCCAGTTTCAGCATCTGACCTTCTCTTCTTGTTGTTCTCCAACTCTTTATTGTTTCGATCCAGGCTTCGAAGAATATCAACATTTTGACCTTCTCTGAGAATCGTCGTGCCACATAGTGCCCCTGGAGCTCTTGGATCGAGGCCACATACCTCTTTTCCGTGCTGCCACCCGTTGCTCTTGCTTACGGGACCTTACATAGCTATTTAACACGTCAGGATGCCTTCCCTTCATCCTCCTCCATTCAATCTCATGATCCACTATGGCCTTCTCAAGATAGGACTCGTACATACACTTCCGAGTACTCTACAACCAACAAAAGATTAATTTTGATAACCTGGTAACCATATCAACAATACATATGCAAAGAGTTATTTCAAATTCATCTTGAACTCACCAAATCATCGCCAACCATGTGCCCACAATAATAACTTATTCCAAGCTCTGAGGGCACTAAGCCATACTGAGCTTTGACACCACAATCACACAAGGTATCTGGTGCGACGTACTTCTCTTTCGCCTTTTTCCTCTTGTTACCTTCATCCTCGTCCAGCCAGTAGACTTCGGACCATAGTCATACTCAGAAAACTCACAATGAGGATAGCCATTCTGTCGGGTACCAAACCATGGGGTACCCCAACCTACGGCCCAAGGTGGCCCGACTAGAAGGCCACAGGAGGAAGCCCAAAGGCGCGGCGGCCCGAGAAGGGCCCATCACGCCGGCGCCGCCGAATGGGGAATCTCCGTCTCGTCCGAGGGCAGCCTATGCCCTCGAACAAGAGTCTCCGACTCGTTCGAGGGTACCCTTCGCCCTCGAACGAAGTTCCGCCACGATCGACCCTCCCTCCGCGGTCGAGATCCTTGAGCCGGTCTCCAGGAGTCCACCCCGAACGCAATAAATGCGGGACATGACCGCACGCTCCGCTTCACCATGCCTCGGATGGGACACCGGTCGCCTCCAACTGAGCCAGGCACTGTGCCCCTGAGCCAGGCCCTGTGCGGACAGGGCCGGTGACAGGCCATACCACGACGCCAACCACTCCATGACCGGTCCTCCCCCGCATCATGACGCAGGGCCTCGAAAAAGGACCTCCGGTGAATGACGAAAAGACATGCCACCGCATCCACCCTCGATCGACACCCCTCGAAGCAACAGCCGGCTAACAGGAAGTCAGCGATGGTGACAACCATGCCGTCAGCTAGAGTTGGAGGGCGCGATTCCCGCTCGCACAGTGCATCTCGCAACGTCAGCACCACGAACACATGTGTACGTCTTCCCTCACCCTTGATCTATAAAAGGGGAGGGAAGCCCATGCAACAAGGGGGGAATTCTGAGTCCAACACATATACGCTCAACACGCACACATCACCGGGACTTGAGAGCTCAACTCCCTCTCCCGCCTTGCTTGTACTCCCTACTACGAGCAACACGAAACTCGGTGCTACGCACCACTGCTGGACGTACGGCCTCACGGCCGGAACCAGGATAAAACCCCCGTGTCTAGACATTGATCGATCAAACCCGCCATCCCGTACAAAGTTAGCGACGCGATCACTAGTTAGTGCCGGTGTGACCAAATCAGGCGCCGACAGTTGGCGCGCCAGGTAGGGGGTCAGCGCGTCGCACGACTTTGTGCCTGAATCCCGATGGCGGGTTTCAGCCGGAGACGTTTCCCAATGGGATCGAACGACTCGCTCCCAGCGGGATATGAGATCCGGTTCGGAAGCCTCCGTTTCCAGGCAACTGGCAATGGCCACCTCATGCACATCCTCCCAGAAGGATCCGACGGCCGTCAAGCGCCGCCGCCGACAACGGCTCCTCGACAGAGAAGACGTCCGGGACCACGCACCCGGCGGGCACGCGCTGCCAGACGGGTGGCCAACGCAAATCGCGCTCCACCTGCAAGGGAGGGAGATGTGCCACAATCCTCTATCCCGGCGATAGAGGCTTCCTCTTCACTCCAGATGAGCGTGGAGCGATCCGCTCCAACACAGCGTTTCCCTTACGGGCTTGATAACGCCGCTGCTGTCCGTGCCTCACTCGCACGAATGGGCTTGGACTCACAAAACCGCCAACCCGGCCACCGCTGGGTACCAAGGCGATGCGACGTCGCCCCCGACAACTCCTGCTCGGGGTCAGAAGGGGAGAACGTTCCCGAGTCAGAACATCCCGAGTGGGATTACTCTGGCCTTCGGGACCGCAACGCTTTCGCGGCTTTTCAAGCTGCGGCAGACTACTGCCTCACCTGTTCCGACGACTCCGACGATGACTACGATACCACACGGAAGTGCTTCGTCATTAACGACGACGTTAGCGACGGGCACACCACTGGCGAAGAAGACAATGAAGATGGCGCCAAAGACCCAGTAGGCGCATAACCCTCAGACGAGCAGGAGCGGTCACTTTCCGAGGGCGAGCCACATCCGCGTCGCCAGCCGCGGGCTACCCACCCCCATTTAGGGGACAGGAACACCTCGCCGCCACCGAACTCCAACCACGGTCCGGCCGATCAAGGCGGTGGTCGCGACGCGGACGCACGACGTGCAGGGCGAGTCGCGCGCGCGCATCCTCGCAGAAGACAAGAACGACGACCTGGCGCCGAGAACGAGCCAAAAGCTCATCGCGGCGGCCGCCCTACTCCGGGCCATGCCGGAACCAGCCACCCCCGAAGGACGAAAACTCCACCTCGAGGCCCAGAAGCTGGTCGAAAACGCCGCACGCCAGCAAGCCGAAAGTTCGGTCTCCCGCCTTCGGCGCCCGCGAGATCACGTCTTCGGGACGCCCGAGGCACTCTGGATGATGGCGACGCCCGGAACGTCCTGAACCGGATGAGGCGGCGGGAGGAGGCCTGGACCCGTCTGCCTCGACGCAACGGTCGTAATGACGATCGGGATGGACTGCCTGAACCGACGGGAACGCGGGTGTTTGGTCGCGTCATCCGCACCGCCCCAATCCCCTCGCGTTTTCGACAGCCGACCACCATCACCAAGTACTCTGGGGAAACGGACCCCAGGGTATGGCTGAACGACTACCGTCTGGCGTGCCAGCTCGGTGGCGCGACAGATGACGCCACGATCATTCGCAACCTGCCCCTTCACTTGGCGGATTCCGCGCGAACGTGGCTCGAGCACTTACCCCCTAATCGAATCCACGACTGGAATTGTGGGTGTAGAGTCCTGACGGACTAAACAACCCTGGCGGCCCATCCTATGGGCCGGCCCATGAACAAGACTTGACGCACAAGACAAGGATTAGTCCTAGTCGATTTGGATATACTGTATTAGGGAATTAGAGATAAACTTGTAAAAGTCTCCTAGTCCTATACGGTTCCCATGTAACCCTGCCCACCGGACTATATAAGGCGAGGCAGGGACCCCCTCAAAACATCATAATCAATACAAGATACAACATACAGGACGTAGGGTATTACGCTCCGGCGACCCGAACCTGTCTAAACCGTCTCTTGTCACCTTCGGCTCTAGATTCTCGACGACTTCTTCCTAAACCCTTCTCTCGGGGCACCCCCTCGAGAACCTAGTCAGCATAATTCGCCGACACTTTGGCGCCGTCCGTGGGATCTACTCGTCGAGTTTTCAGTAAAGAGTCGATGGCCACCTTCAGCGCCTCCATCGTCACCAAGTTCGAGGCAGGCGCCTCCTTCATCTTCGGCTCCTGGCTTTGCATTGCAAACCAGGAAGGCGAACTCCAACACCACTTGCGCGACGAGGAGGCTGCACCAGCTTTACCACGCGCGCAGACCGCTCCGCAAAGATCTCGGAAGACTCCAAATTCCGACACGATCTCTGGATCGTATCCTACTCGGAGGAGTACGTGGCGCCCGAAGCAGATTCAATCCCGGGCAGATCACGACAACCCATGGTTGTCATGAGGCCCTGGCATCTTCAGCACCAGGTGCCACATATCAGCGGGCTATACAGGGTTGTCTTCGAGAACAACTTCATCGAAATGTTGAAGCTTACGTTGATGATGTGGTAGTCAAGACAAGAAATCCCGAGGATCTCATCACTGACCTCACCGAGACGTTCGATAACTTACGCAAATGGCGCTGGAAGCTCAACCCCGCCAAGTGTGTTTTCGGCGTACCATCTGGAAAGCTCCTCGGGTTCATTATCAGTGAACGCGGCATTGAAGCAAATCCAGAAAAGATAGCAACTATCATGAACATGGAGCCGCCGACCACTGTTAAGGATGTCATGAAGCTTACAGGCTGCATGGCTGCACTCAACCGCTTTATCTCCAAACTGGGGGAACGCGGCACTGAGTTCTTCAAACTACTCAAGAAGCAAGACAGATTTCAGTGGACTCAGGAAGCTCAGGACGCCTTCGACAAGCTCAAGCTATTCTTGACTACGCCTCCCGTGCTCACTGCACCGCTTCCGGGCGAAGATCTTCTGCTCTATATTACAGCAACCACCAATGTCGTCAGCGCCACTATTGTCGTTGAACGCGACGAGGAAGGCCATCTTCAGAAGATTCAACGGCCTGTGTACTTTGTGAGCGAAGTCCTCTCGGACTCCAAATCCAGGTACCCTCAAGTTCAAAAAATTCTATATGCTGTCTTAATGACATCCAGAAAACTGCGGCATTATTTCGACACCTACAAGATCGTCGTGGTTACTGGTTATCCTATTGGCGAGATTCTCCACAATCAAGACGCTACAGGGCGTATCGCCAAATGGGCTGTGGAGCTCGGAACATACAGCATCGAGTTCCGTTCTCGCACGGCCATGAAGTCTCAAGTACTTACTGATTTCATATCGGAATGGACCGAGCACAATCTCCCAGTCGCCAACACCAAGCCTGAGCATTGGATCATGTATTTCGACGGGTCACTCAAGCTGGAAGGCGGAGGCGCTGGAGTTCTGTTGATTTCACCTCGAGGGGATCAACTCAAGTATGTTTTGCAGATTCAGTTTGCTGTCACCAACAACGCTGCAGAATACGAAGCACTTCTTCACGGCATGAAGATGGCCATTACTCTTAGTATCAAGCGTCTGCTGGTATATGGGGACTCCATGTTGGTCATCAAACAAGTCAATAAGGACTGGAATCGCAACCATGAAGACATGGACGCGTACTGTGAAGAAGTCCGGAAATTGGAAAAACACTTCCTCGGCATTGAATTTCATCATGTCGAGCGAGATTACAACGTCGCTGCAGACGTCCTATCAAAGCTGGGTTCTTCCAGAGCAGAGGTGCCCAGCGGGGTGTTCGTCAATGAACTCTCCAAGCCATCAATTTCTGCAGCGGTACCTCCTGATGCTGCAATATCAGCTCCCGAGGTTATGCTCATCGACGCCACTTGGAGTGCTCCGATTATAGACTACATCTTGCACGACAAACTTCCCGCCGAGAAGGCAGATGCTCAACAAATTGTCCGCCGTAGCAAGTCCTATGTTATAATCGGCGATACACTGTACCGACGTGGTGCACGCTCTGGCGCATTGATGAAATGCGTCTCACAGCAAGAAGGAGTCAACATCCTGGAGGAAATTCATGCAGGAGAATGTGGCAATCATGCAGCTTCTCGCACTATTGTAGGCAAAGCCTTCCGTGCCGGGTTCTATTGGCCTACAGCTCTACACGATGCTGAGGAAATTGTTCGTCACTGCAAGGGTTGTCAATACTTCGCTCATCATTCACATCAGCCTGCCCACAAGATCAAATTGATACCTCCGTCATGGCCATTCGCATGCTGGGGGCTTGACATGATTGGGAAACTACCCCGGGCTCCTGGTGGATTCGAATATTGCTTCGTCGCAATTGACAAGTTTACAAAGTGGATAGAAGTCTTCCCGGTTGTCAAACCAACCTCTGAGAAAGCAGTCCAATTTCTCCAAGAATTGATTCTTCGCTTCGGGATACCACACCAAATCATCACAGATTTGGGTACCACCTTCACTGGCAACAAGTTCTGGGACTACTGTGAAGACCGTAGCATCGAGGTATCCTACGCCTCGGTTGCTCATCCTCGTGCCAATGGACAAGTTGAACGAGCCAATGGCATGCTCCTCGATGGACTTAAAGCTCGCATGGAAAGAACCCTGAAGAAAGCAGAAGGCCGGTGGATGAAAGAACTCTTTCCAGTTGTCTGGGGCCTACGATCTCAACCCAATAAAGCTACAGGGCAATCCCCCTTCTTCCTGGTGTATGGATCAGAGGCCGTTCTACCTGTTGATGTCATGCACGGCGCTCCTCGTGTCGAGGAGTTCCAAGAAGCCATGGCGGATGAACAACGGATGCTGGAAGTCGATACGGCTGAAGAAGCGCGATTGGCAGCCTTGTTACACAATGCTGCATATCTTCAGGGCATTCGCAGATTCCATGACAAGAATGTGAAGACAAGATCATTCCAGATTGGGGACTTGGTGCTACGCCAGATCCAGAATACAGCTGGTCACTCCAAGCTTACTTCACCTTGGGATGGTCCATTTATTGTCTCCAAGGTACTCAAACCAGGCACCTACAGACTTCAAACAGAAGATGGTGTGGAATTACCAAATCCTTGGAATATAGAACGCCTACGCAAATTCTACGCGTAGCTCTGTCACTTCAGCAGTGCTTCGGCACCACAAGAACCAATTGCTTCGGCACCCAGAGTTCTTCTGTAAACATTGCTCCGGCAATATATGAACTACTTGCCTCGGCAATACATGTTCTCTTGTTCCGTTGTTCCGGCAACGAGGTTTTTTTCAATAAAACTCCCTTTACTGGGCTGTTTACTTGTCTTCGTGACATTACCTACAACTTCCGTGTTCTTCTGAGACTTGGAAAGTTTCTTTTACATTCGGAGCCTATAACTGAGGTCTATCCGGGTTCTTTCAAGGCCAAAAACGGATCTGTTCCTCCTATTGCACTACTCTGTGCTATTTTTTAGCTTCCCGCTGCCGCTCCGTGGGTCTTACTGGGTTCTTGCTTCGGCAGACCATATACAGTTAGTTCCCAAGTATCCTTCCAGGGTACATTTTATTAAGATAGCTTATGCTATAAGAAATCTCCCTGGGTTCCTTTGGGTCCTTAACAGGGTTGTTTTTCAAGTTAAAATCTACTCAGCGTACATTTTAACTAAGTCCTGGTTATTAACACAGCGACAACCCAGGAATTCATAAAAATTCTTGGTTTTTCATCCAAATATGGCAATAAAAATATATTAAATTGCATGGTACTTATGTTACAATAACATCTGTTTACAATTACAGCCTAAGGCTCTGAGCAATTGCTTCTGCAATTGGCTCGGCCTCTTGCTTCAGGTCCCTAAAGGCAGACTCCGTACAGTTTGGCTCTGCGCCCTCAACTATTTTGCCTATGTCTACCTCCGGGTACCTGGACTTCACTACGGCCAGGACATGCACAAGACAAGCCTTCGAAGATCTCTTGATGTATGCTTTCAGCTGTCTTGGCATGGCCTTCAGGCGCTCCAGGAATGTTTGCGGCGCTGAAGGGTCTTCGGGCACCAAGGCTTTCACCACCGGGTTCGCTGCCTTCTCTAGCTGCGAGATCCGGTTCAAGGCTTCCGCCAGGTCGTCGTCCGACTTCTTCATCAACCGCAGCTCTTCTTCGAGCTCAGACATCCTCCTGGCCGCCTGCTCAAGCTTCTCGTCCAGCACCTTCTTGTCTGCTAGATGCTTCTGTGCCTGGACGAGATCCCTGGATAACCGATTATTCTCCTCGCGAGCACCCTCCAAGTTCTTGGCAAGTTGCTTTTGTTGCTCGAGGATTTGAACCAGCTGTTCATCGGCATCCTTGCGCTGTTGGACCGCTACTCTGAGTTGTTCTTTGACGCCTTCATGGTCAGCAGAGAGGGTCTTCAGCGCTTCTTCATAACGGTTGGCCACATTGGACCAATCCGTCATCTTGCTCTGGGCTGTTGCTAATTGCTGTTGTGCCCCTGCGAACACACGACAAAAGACAGAGTTGTTATTGAACACAGGCAAAGGACAATTCTTTACAAGACTCTGGTGGCGACAACGTACCTTTGAGCTCTGATTTTGCCGCCGCAAGCTTCTTCTTCATGTCCTCCTTCTCTGCGGCCAATTCCTTGGTCCGCAGGTGCAAGGTACGGATCATGTCGGCGTCTTCCGCCTCCTGGAGCTTGCGGTCTTCGCGTTCGCGCTTTAGCTCCTTTTGGAGACGGTCCGCCTTGGCGTGCATCAAGGATATGTTGTGGAGGTACTCGGTCTTCTTCCTTGATGCATCGCCAACAGCCTACAGCAGAGTTGTTATGAGATATACTTCGTCACATACTACAAGACCAGGGTTGTTTTACTAACCTTGAAGTAGGCTACTGCCCTCTCGGCGTGGTAAAGCCCCCTGTCGATGTGTTGTTCATCCTCCTCCGCGTCCAGAATGTACTCGAAGGTCTGCGGATTCGGATTGCACATTGGGTCGAAGCTTCCGATGCGGAAGCTCCTACCCTCCTCTTCAGCTCCGGTACTTTGAGGTACCCTGGGGATTTCTTCAATCACTTGCTCTGGGGTTGTATCTTCAGTTTGCTTCTCCCTTGAGCACTCTGCTTCCGCCTCGGCCTGGGTTGTTACTGTCACGCTCGGGGGCTGCGCAGAGGACTGATCGCGGCGCTCTTGCTCGGATTCTTCAATTACCGCCGCCGTGACCAGTTGTTCGATCTCCGCCAGCACTTCAGCAACTGTCTCCTCGACTTGGGCTTCTTCTGGTGCTGGCGGGTCTGCTGGCAGAGTTGTTTGCACTTCCGACAGGGTTGTTTCTGGAACAACCCTGGGTTCTTCGGGCACTGCGGCCTCTGGCTCTACAGATATATGATCAACCACGGATTCTACCCTGGTTGTTGTTGGTGCTTCTTCAACACTGGAATATTGAAGTTTGTTAGTCACATCAGTATACTACAACGGTACATTCAATACTACCTCACGAAGTACTTACATGGTGGAGGGTCGCATAGGGATCTCTGGCTCCCCCAAGGTGAACTCCTCTTCCCCCTCCTGCCCCGCCGTTGACGGTCCTGCTGGACAGGGTTCTTCAATAATTGGTGTCGTTCCTTCAAACGGCGCGGAGGCAGGGTTGAAGATCTCGTGCAGAATTTCTTCATCAGATACTGCACGCCGCGCAGAGCTGCTTTGCCGCGGCATGCTGGTTCCAATCTCTCCGATAGCTATCCCCACCGATGCTGATGTCCTGGGTTGTGGGGATACCTTTGCCCTCCCTATTGGAATCGTTCTGGCTCGGGGCTTGGGCAAGGTGTGTGCTCTCTTCGGCACTGGTGCTTGTGCTTCAGATGGCGCCGGTCTCTTGGACCTCTCTCCTCCTCTGGATGTCGCTCCTGCCTCGGATTGGGCCTCTTCAGGGTCCTGTGGTTCAGATTTAATCATTGGCTCATCAGGGTCTTCACTTGTCGTGGGCTTGCTTATGCGAACTTGATCTCTTACCCCTGGATCCACACAGCGTGCCAACAATGCCGCTTCTTCAGTGTTGGTTGGGTCCAGGGGCGGCAGACTTACATATAAGGCGCGCCGGGCTTCATACTGTGTTGATCAAGACGTTAGTTCACAATATATTTTCAACACTGCAGAACTATACTCAGAAAAGGATTTTACCTCAGGTGTCATGGTTATTGCAGATACTTCCATTATTTCAGGAAATTGATCATCAGTAATCACCAGGAACTTCTTCAAGAGTTGGTTCAGTCTCTTCTCCGATATGTTCCCGGTGGCATTTCTTGAGGGGTCTGTTTCCCCAGAGTACAAGTACCCTGGGTGACTGCGTTGTTTGCATGGCTGGATTCTCCTCAGCAGAAATGACTTATATACCATGGCTCCTGTTAGGCCTTGTGCCTTTAGATCTCTGATCATGTTGAGCAGCTCAGGAATTTGAATTGCTTGATTTGTACCAACTGTTTCGCTCCAGTTCGGCCTCATCACTGGAGGATTCCCTGAACGGCTCTGCAACTGTGGTTGGTGGTTCCATGCATAGAACCATTCCTTCTGCCAGTCCTTGAGGCTTTCCTTGGTTGTGTAATCCAAATACAATGGCCTCATGCCCTGGCGGAACTGGATAACTACTTTGCCAACCACTTGCAGTGGTCCGCTGGAGGTCTTAACCCTAAAAAGATGGCGGAAAAGGGCAAAATGGGGGTCTATCCCTAGGTATGCTTCGCACAGATGGATGAAGATGGCTAGATTGAGAATGGAGTTGGGATTTAGATGACACAGTTCAATTCCATAAAATTGGAGGACACGGCGGAAGAAATCACAAGTGGGTATGCCAAAACCAACTTCATAGAAGGCCTTCCATACCGTGATTTCTTCGGTTTCTTCAGTGGGGTATTCTTGCCCGTATGCGCTTCTCCATCGGCTTATTCCTTGTGCTGGCAAGAATCCATCCGTCTCTAGGGCCTTGATATGCTTCTCCTTCATGATACTGGTCGGCCAGTCGCTGATTGGATCTCCAATAATTGGCATGTCCCCCGCGGACGTTGCCTCCTCGGTCGTAACGATCTGCTTCATCGCCTCTGCCTTCCTCTTCGAGCCTTTGCCTCTGCTGGATCCTTCACCACCGGCCATTGGGATCTCTTGTGATTTGGTGTGGATTGGATCTAAGATTGGGGGAAGTTGTGGATGCTTGTGTGCGATCTCTGGATTACGCGAACTGCAACTGTCGCAAACCCTAGATCTGTATTGCGCAAGCGTACGGATACAAAGGGTCGCGGGCGGTTTATATGGGCTTTTCGAAGCGGTTACTTCGGTAATTTTTCAATTTTGGTCCTTTCTTGATCCTATATTTGAATTCGTTCAAATTTAGGCTCGGGGGCTGTGGATATATTTTCAGGAAATATTTTTCTGAAAGTTTTCGGCTTCAATTGATAAATTTTTGAAGAATTTTACAAGACTTCGGGTTTCTTCGGAAATTGATTCTCTTTTGGTTCGGACTTCGAAAGAGCCTCGAATTTCTTCTTCAAAGATAAACGAGGCTCGGGGGCTGCCCAATTGGGCGCACCTGATCGGTGCGCACCAATCCGAACTTCGAGAAGATTTATGAGCACATCATTACCTATTGAACAGCATGGTTGCAACTTCCAAGATCAAAGAACCCTGGCGGTCTCAAAGAACCCTGGCGGTCTCAAAGAACCCTGGTGGATTTCAAAAGAACTCTGGAGGACCTCAAAGAACTCTGTATTTTCAACAAGGCTGTTCTTCAGGAGATAAGGTGCTCGGGGGCTTGTGGGTGTAGAGTCCTGACGGACTAAACAACCCTGGCGGCCCATCCTATGGGCCGGCCCATGAACAAGACTTGACGCACAAGACAAGGATTAGTCCTAGTCGATTTGGATATACTGTATTAGGGAATTAGAGATAAACTTGTAAAAGTCTCCTAGTCCTATACGGTTCCCATGTAACCCTGCCCACCGGACTATATAAGGCGAGGCAGGGACCCCCTCAAAACATCATAATCAATACAAGATACAACATACAGGACGTAGGGTATTACGCTCCGGCGACCCGAACCTGTCTAAACCGTCTCTTGTCACCTTCGGCTCTAGATTCTCGACGACTTCTTCCTAAACCCTTCTCTCGGGGCACCCCCTCGAGAACCTAGTCAGCATAATTCGCCGACAGGAATGATCTGGTCGAGACCTTCGTGGGCAATTTCCAAGGCACGTACGTGCGGCCCGGGAATACATGGGACCTTCGAGGGTGCAACCAAAAGCCCGGTGAATCTTTGAGGGATTTCATCCGACGCTTCTCCAAGCGTTGCACCGAGCTCCCCAACCTCACCGATCACCAGATCATCCACTCCTTCCTCGAGAGCACCACCTGCTACAGCCTGGTGTGCAAGTTGGGAAGAAACCCTCCCCCCGACGCAAACCGACTGTTTGAGGTAGCCTCCAAGTATGCTTCGGGAGAGGAAGCGGCCAACGCCATCTTCAATGGCAAAAAGGGAAAACGCCCTGAAGAAGAGCCCGCGGAGGGCAGCAAGTTCAAGAACTCCTCAAAGAAGCAGAAGCACGGCAAGAGGGGGAAGAAGGCTCAAGCCCTGCGCGAGAAAGGCGGCGACAACGATGAGGCTCTCGCAGCAGACCCCAACCAAAAGGGACCTCGAGGCCCCCCACGTGGAGGAGGGGTTTTCGACGACCTCCTCAAGAAGCCGTGCCCATACCACAAGACCGCAGTTAACCACACCCTCGAGCAGTGTGAGATGCTGCGGAAGTACTACAACCGTATCCCCCGAAAGGATGTTACCCCGAGGAAGGAAGCCGGGGACAAGAACGACGATGGCTATCCTGAGGTAGAACACGTGTTCTTCATCGTGGGTGGCCCCGCGGCGAACATGACCTCCCGGCAGCGGCGTCGAGAGCGTCGGGAGGTCTTGCTGGTCCAGCCAGCAACCCCATCGTACCTCGACTGGTCCTCGGCGACCATATCATTCGGCCGCGAAGACCACCCCGACCACATACCAAGCCCGGGGCAGTATCCCCGCATTGTCGATCCCGTCATCGGCAACACGCGCTTCTCCAAAGTACTCATGGACGGAGGCAGCAGCCTCAACATCATGTACGCTCCGACCTTGGAGCTCATGGGGATCAGCACCAAGGAGCTGCGACCCAACAAGTCGTCGTTTCACGGCGTCGCACCCGGAAAGCGCGTGCAACCCCTCGAGCAGATTGACTTGCCCGTTTGCTTCGGCACCCCGGCCAACTTCCGCAAGGAGGTGCTCACCTTTGAGGTGGTGGGGTTTAAAGGGGCTTACCATGCCATTTTGGGAAGGCCATGCTACGCCAAGTTCATGGCCATCCCGAATTACACTTACCTGAAGATGAAGATGCCGGGGCCTAACGGAATTATCACCGTTGGCCCAATGGTGGAGCACGCCTACGAATGCGAGGTCGAGAGCATCGAGCTGGCCGAAGCCCTGGCCCTTGAGGAGTCCCTTGTCGCGGACCTAGAGGCATTTACCAACATGCCCCCCGACGCTAACGAGCGTCAGGACGGGAGTTTCGCACCCGCCGAAAGCACCAAGACGATCCCGCTCAACCCTGACGGCGATGACGGCAAGGTGTTGATGATCAGTTCCGCCCTCAGCGACAAATAGGAAGTGGTGCTCGTCGACTGCCTCCGCGCCTACGCCGACATCTTTGCGTGGAGCCCCTCGGACACGCCAGGCATTCCGATGGAGGTCGCCAAGCACTCCCTTGACATCCGCCCCCACTCCAAGCCGGTAAAGCAACGGCTACGCCGATTCGATGAAGTCAAAAGGCGAGCCATAGGCGAGGAGGTGCGCAAGTTACTGGAGGCCGGGTTCATCAAGGAAGTCTTCCATCCCGAGTGGCTAGCTAATCCTGTACTAGTGAAAAAGAAGAATGGGAAATGGAGAATGTGTGTAGACTATACTGGCTTGAATAAAGCATATCCAAAGGTCCCTTTTCCCTTACCACGCATAGACCAGATAGTAGATTCCACTTCGGGATGTGAACTCTTGTGTTTCCTTGACGCCTACTCCGGCTATCACCAGATCAAGATGAAGGAGTCTGATCAACTCGCGACTTCCTTCATCACCCCCTTTGGCATGTACTGCTACGTTACGATGCCCTTCGGCCTTCGAAACGCCGGGGCCACATATCAGCGCTGTATGCTCCACGTTTTCGGAGATCATATAGGTCGCATCGTAGAGGCGTACGTCGATGACATCGTTGTCAAAACCAAGAAGGCGGACGACCTGGTGCACGATCTTAAAATCATGTTCGACTGTCTTAGAGCGCATGGGGTCAAACTCAACCCTGAAAAATGCGTCTTCGGCGTGCCTCGAGGCATGCTTTTGAATTTCGTCGTTTCCCAGCGAGGCATCGAGCCCAACCCCGAGAAGGTCGCGGCAGTCCAACGAATGGAGCCGATTCAAGACCTAAAGGGGGTACAAAAGGTGATGGGATGTCTCGCATCTTTGAGCTGCTTCATCTCGTGGCTAGGAGAAAGGGGACTCCCGTTATACCGACTCCTGAGAAAGTCCGAATGCTTCACCTGGACTACGGAGGCCCAGGAAGCCTTGGACCGACTCAAGATGGCGTTAACGAACGTGCCGGTCCTCACCTCGCCACGGGAAGGCGAAACTCTCTTACTCTACGTCGCTGCAACTACTCAAGTTGTCAGCGCTGTGATCGTAGTAGAAAGGACCGAGGAAGGGCACTCGTTGCCCGTCCAACGACCAGTATACTACGTCAGCGAGGTCTTGGCCGAAACCAAGACAAGGTATCCCCATATCCAGAAGCTGATCTATGCCATCGTGTTGGCTCGGCGCAAACTACGACACTACTTCGAAGCGCACCCGGTGACCGTTGTATCGTCTTTCCCCTTGGGTGAGATCATACAAACCGCGAGGTCTCCGGTCGAATTTCAAAATGGTCGATGGAGTTGATGGGGGAAACCCTCACTTACGCGCCAAGAAAGGCCATCAAATCCCAAATCCTGGCCGACTTTGTGGCTGAATGGACAGACACTCAGCTCCCACCCTCGAAGGCCAGTATCGATTGCTGGGAAATGTACTTTGATGGGTCTGTGATGAAAACAGGCGCGGGCGCCGGTCTGCTTTTCATCTCACCCCGTGGGGAACACCTTCGTTATGTCGTGCGCCTCAATTTCCCTGCATCCAACAACAGGGCGGAGTATGAGGCGCTGCTCGCGGGATTGCGAATCGCCCTCGAAATCGGCATCAAGCGCCTGGACATTCGTGGCGATTCCCAGCTAATCGTTGATCAGGTGATGAAGGAATCAAGCTGCCACGACGACAAAATGGCGGCCTATTGCGAGGCGGTGCGTAGCCTCGAGGACAAATTCGAGGGCCTCGAGCTCCACCATATCGCCCAAAGATACAATGAGGAGGCTGACGAGCTGGCCAAAATCGCGTCGGGACGAACTACCGTCCCCCCGAACGTGTTTGCAAAGGACATCAACAAGCCTTCAATCGCCATGTCCCCTAACACGAAGACCTCGAAGACAACCGACGTTCAAGCCGCCACCCTCGAACCCATGGACATAGACCCCTCGACGGAAGAGGGCGAGTCCATAGGTTACGAGGCCTGCTCGGAAGACGAAGCCAAAGTCATGGAAGTCGACGAAGCCCCAACATCTCAAGACTGGCGAACTCCGTACCTGGACTGGCTCGAGAGAGGCACCTTGCCCTTGGATCACATGGAGGCAAGGCGCGTCGCCCGAAGGGCTAAACGCTTCCTCACGATCGAGGGGGAGCTATACAGGCGAGGAGCCTTGGGTGTCTTACAACGATGCATTCCGATTCCCGAAGGAAGGGAGCTGGTCCGCGATATCCACGCGGGTGTATGCGGGCACTATGCCGCCCCACGCACCTTAGTAGGTAACGCCTTCCGGCAAGGTTTCTACTGGCCCACCGCTGTGGCCGACGCCACGGAGGTTGTTCGAACATGCGAAGGGTGCCAATTCTACGCACGCAAGACGCATCTTCCGGCCCATGCGCTTCAATCCATACCCATCACATGGCCCTTCGCCGTGTGGGGACTGGACCTCGTCGGACCAATGACAAAAGCACTCGGGGGCTTCACACACCTGCTGGTGGCCATCGACAAGTTCTCAAAGTGGATTGAGGCTCGGCCCATCAACAAGATCAAATCCGAGCAAGCGGTGCTCTTCTTCACCGACATCGTCCATAGGTTCGGGGTTCCAAACTCTATTATCACCGACAACGGCACACAGTTCACGGGCAAGAAATTCCTAGAGTTCTGCGACAGCTACCACATCCGGGTGGATTGGTCGGCAGTGGCGCACCCACAAACGAATGGCCAGGTAGAGCGTGCCAACAGCATGATCCTGCAAGGCCTCGAGCCAAGAATCCACAACAAGCTGAAGAAATTCGGCCACAAGTGGGTACAAGAATTGCCATCCGTGATCTGGAGCCTAAGAACGACCCCGAGAAGAGCGACGGGGTTCGCCCCCTACTTCCTCGTCTACGGGGCAGAGGCGATCCTCCCGACTGACCTGGAATATGGGTCCCCAAGGCTCAAGGCTTATCAGGAACGGAGGAACGAGCAGACGTGAGAAGACTCGCTAGACCAAGTTGATGAAGCACGAGACGTAGCCCTGCTCCACTCCGCAAGATACCAACAAAGCTTGCGACGACACCAAGCTCGAAAGGTCCGGCGTCGAGATCTCAACAAGGGAGACCTCGTGTTGAGGCTTCGGCAGGACAACAGAGGACAGCACAAGCTCACGCCTCCATGGTAAGGCCCGTACATCATCGCCGAGGTGCTCAAGCCCGGAACGTACAAGCTCGTGAACGAAGAAGGGCAGATCCTAGCAAACACTTGGAACATACAGCAGCTACGTCGCTTCTACCCTTAGAACGGCCCTCGAGCCCTAGGATCTCTGTACATATCTTCGACTTGAATAAACCCTCCTGCGGGGTTAGCCTCAACCTGAGGAAGGGGCAATCCTACCCTCGCTAGGATCATCCCTCCCTCGGGGTTTAGCACGGGGGTAAAACCCCAAAAAACATCAATCGTTTTTCGAATTCTTTTTTGCGCAAAGCGTCGGCACTTCTCACTCGCGACCGCCTTCGGAAAACGGCATTAGGCGCGTGAACGGCTATGGCAGGGGGCACTGACCACGAACCAGCCCCCTCGAAAGGGGTACGAAAAACGTTAAGTCCCCCAATGCCTAAGCTTTCCGTGAACGATCCTAAAGCCAGCACCAACCCCCTCGATGGGCAGTTTCCGCTTTCGCGACAGAACCAGTCCAGGGGCGCTGCGCGGAGCCACGACGCCCCCCGACAAAACTTCGGCCCCCGCGGCATGAGTCTCTTCGCGAGGCTCATCACCACGGCGGCCCTCGAGCGCAGTTTCTCCCACCTCTGCGGTAGCCGGCCTTTCCCTTGGAACGCCCTCAAGGGCGAGCACAGCGCCACGCTCTTCGCCAGATGCACGTTCCCACCTCGTGGGATCCTCGAGGGTGCCGTCGAGTGCAACGTCGAGCACCACCTCGGCGGCTCCCGAGGACGGAACGTCGTCACCGACATCATCCGCGACCCGGGCCCAGGCACGCCGCTCGCCATGGCCCTCGGGTTCGGTGAGCGCAACGGATACCTCAAGGGCGTCGTCACCGACGTCGTCCACGACCCGGCCCGTGGCACGCCGCTCGCCATGGCCCTCGGCTTTGGCAAGCGCAACGGGTACCTCAGGGGCGTCGACCCCCGAGGCGCTAGGCTCCACGCATGTCCCCTCTGGAACGACGGAACCCGAAACCTCGTGGCCTGCCCCGTCGGCAGAAGAAGCGTCGCGATGACAGGGCACCGGGATTAGAGGACCTTCAAACGGGGATGGACTTGTCGACGCAAAAGCCCAGTCGTCGGAATCCTCGTCTTCCCGGCCCGGGGAGCTTTCCGGCGTGGGAAGAGGCGAAAGGCCTTGCCTCTGCCTATCCCTGTTCTCCTCCGCGTGCTTCCTCTTCTTCTGCTCTTGCCGTCTCCGCCTCTTATCCTTCTGGTCCTTTTTTCGCTTCGTCTCATCGGCGTGAGCACGGTTGGCAGCCCGGTCCTCTGGAACGGGAGGCCGGTAGGAATGGCCGCGGGAGAGCCCCTGCGAATACAACCGCTACATCGTTATACAACGATCAAAACTCGGACGACAGGCAATACTAATGTTGAAAAGGTACACTTAAAAAGCTCAGGTGTCCGTCCTCAGGCCTCTTGGGCACCGCCCATGGGTTACCCGACATACGGTCGACGGCGCGCCGCGCGCGCTGAAGGGCGACGTCAACGCTCAGCGGCTCCGGCGCCATCACCACACCTTCGGTGTTGGCCCCCGGAACCATCTCCGACAGAAGGAGCCTCCTCTCCATAAGAGGAAGCACCCGCCGCCGATGGAAGTTTGCGATGACGCTACCGGCGGTAAGGCCATTCCTTGCGAGACATTGAAGGGCCTCGACGAAGGGGCCAAGCTTCTGCAGACGGTCTGGTGGCAACACACCGTAGCCCCAAAAGTCAGGCTTCTCCGTTAAGATCCTCCCGGTGTACGCCGGGAGGTGGTCGCGATCGTTGCGAAGGTAGAACCACCCCCTGTCCCAACCTTGGTTGTTGGTAACCATGGAACAGGGGATGTACAAATTCCTCCGGGACTCTCGCACAAGGAGCTCCAGGCCGCCAGCACGAACAGGGCGACGGACACCCTTGGTGATGCTCTCCGTATGGAGCTCGCCGCGGAAGAGATGCCGCCACAGGTCCCAGTGGGGCTCGATTCCCAGGTAGCCCTCGCACACGGCGACGAACACCGCCGCCTGGGAGATCAAGTTGGGGGAGAAGTTGTGCAACTCCACCTCATAGTGGAAGCACAGCGCCCTCAAGAAGCGGCTCGCAGGCACGCCAAGGCCCCGCTCATGGAGACGAGCGAGGCTAACGGCATAGCCTCTGGGGGGGTTTGGCTCTGCAGCAGCCCCCCGGCGAGATCCACACCGGCGGCTCGCTGTCAACATTCGGAGGCAACTCCCCGGACACCACCAAGCTCTCTAAGTAATGGGTGGTCGCCGATGATGGTTTCCATGGCGCGGGATCTACGAGTTGAACCTGAACCATGGTGGCAGCAAGAACAGAAGAAGAAGAAAAACAGG
The DNA here is from genome assembly GCA_015342445.1 of Digitaria exilis. Classification (NCBI taxonomy): domain Eukaryota; kingdom Viridiplantae; phylum Streptophyta; class Magnoliopsida; order Poales; family Poaceae; genus Digitaria; species Digitaria exilis. The sequence goes on from JACEFO010001795.1 coordinate 4,037,128, forward strand.
AGCAAGCTAGGGCAACTAGGACGTACCACATCAACGGTCGCCCTAGTGCACTATTTATACCCGCAAGCCGCAGAAACATGGGGCGATATACCCGCCCGCCGAAATGAGACCGACGGATGGGCCCGGAATGCGTAACGCCGCGGGACGCACAAACCGCCCCACGGTAATCAAGGAGCCCGGGCACCGCAGTCGTGCGGTCACCTCGCCCAGGCCACGACCCGCACATCGCCTAAAAAGGCGCGCGCATCTTCCTCCACGGCATCCATAAATTCTGCAACCGCCATCATTATCCCGAGCGAAGCGGGATACGTGGAGGAGTAATTCAGAAGCCTCCCCCTCGAACGGAGGAAATTACCATCTTACCAATCAGGGGCTCGAGCCTGGCCCGTCGAGGGTTCTACAGGCACCCCAGAATAACCGAGTCAGGGACGCTCGACGGTACCCTCGAGGGAAAGCCTCGGACCCACTCAATCGAGGGCACCCGTCTGGCGAGTTTGAGGCTAGGCAAAGGCATCTAGACTGAGGGACCACACCCTCGGGGGCTACACCCGTGGGTGCGCTAGCGCGCCCCCACCATAGTTCGGTATCCGATAAAGGGTAACCAAACCCCCGAGGGATTGACTTCCAAATACCCTCGGGGGCTCGGGGGCTACTGTCGGGTACCAAACCACGGGGTACCCCAAACTACGGCCCAAGGTGGCCCGACGAGAAGGCCACAGGAGGAAGCCCAAAGGCGCGGCGGCCCGAGAAGGGCCCATCACGCCGGTGCCGCCGAATGGGGAATCTCCGTCTCGTCCGAGGGCAGCCTATGCCCTCGAACAAGAGTCTCCGTCTCGTTCGAGGGTACCCTTCGCCCTCGAACGAAGTTCCGCCACGATCGACCCTCCCTTCGCGGTCGAGTTCCTTGAGCCGGTCTCGAGGACTCCACGCCGAACACAATAAATGCGGGACATGACCGCACGCTCCGCTTCACCACGCCTCGGATGGGACACCGGTCGCCTCCAACTGAGCCAGGCACCGTGCCCCTGAGCCAGGCCCTGTGCGGACAGGGCCAGTGACAGGCCATACCACAACGCCAACCACTCCACGACCGGTCCTCCCCCGCATCACGACGCAGGGCCTCGAAAAAGGACCTCCGGTGAATGACGAAAAGACATGCCACAGCATCCACCCTCGATCGACACCCCTCGAAGCAACAGCCGGCTAACAGGAAGTCAGCGATGGTGACAACCATGCCGTCAGCAAGAGTTGGAGGGCGCGATTCCCGCTCGCACAGTGCACGGCATGGGCAGCACAGTGCATCTCGCAACGTCAGCACCACGAACACATGTGTACGTCTTCCCTCACCCTTGATCTATAAAAGGGGAGGGAAGCCCATGCAACAAGGGGGGATTCTGAGTCCAACACATATACGCTCAACACGCACACATCACCGTGACTTGAGAGCTCAACTCCCTCTCCCGCCTTGCTTGTACTCCCCTACTACGAGCAACACGAAACTCGGTGCTACGCACCACTGCTGGACGTACGGCCTCACGGCCGGAACCAGGATAAAATCCCCGTGTCTAGACATTGATCGATCAAACCCGCCTTCCCGTACAAAGTTAGCTACGCGATCACTAGTTAGTGCAGGTGTGACCAAATCAGGCACCGACACATTCTGCTTTGTGCAAATACAAAACATCACAAACAATTAAAAAAATCAATCAACCTTAACATAAATTTGATAGAACTCACTGTTGTGCGGTTGCGACACTCGAATGTTAGGGTGTAAGGAGAGTCTTTGACACCGCGATGAATCTGAGCAGGATCACCACAATGACATAATGGTGGTGTTGCCAATCGCCTGGCAATGACTACTTTCTTCTCCTCCGCAGTCATTTTGGTGGATTAGGTGGAGGAGGGATCCACCGCTGGAACTTCGCATAATTGATCGCAGAGGAAGGCCTGAACAGAAGGATGCATTCATCCACCATCTCAAGACCATCTATCCACTGAAAAAATTGCATTGCTCCCGATACTGCAAAAACGAAACAAATTACTAGATATTCACAATTATATTGAATGGTTAGCAAAAATTGTAAAATTACATCAACTTACACGATAGTCACCACACTTGTAATACACTCGAGCCGCAGTTTCTGGATGCATCGATTGAGTCACCTGAGCAGGCTTCCCACACTCACAATGAGGGCTAGGGAGAGCAGGAAGGACAGGAGCATCCTTGCAAGTCACATCAGGATAACTTTTTTGTGGACGATTCTTCCACTTTTGCCCACGCCAATGGTCGTCCATAGCTAAAAATTTAACATACAACCAATATAGAATATCATTACTCATATCCTATATAACAATCAGTTCTATTTTAAAAGTTACTAAACCTAAACACATTCAAAACTAATTCAACTTAATCCATGCAATAATCAAAGATACAAGGCATCAATTCAAAACCTAGGGTATTCATTTCAACTAGAAATACAACAAGAAAATGATGAAAAAAAGAGAGGAGGGAGGCTACCTTGCTCCTTGGAGGAGGGCAGCGGTGGAGGGGGCGGCGCAGGTGCAGGGGGCCGCGAAAGAGGCGCCAGTGGCGGTGCGTGGGAGCTTCCTGGACCGAGCAGAAGAGAGGAAAGAGGAGAGGAGAGGAAGAAAGAAAGGGGGCAGCGGTGGTTTTGAGTTATGCAAGGTGGGCGCCAGGTCCCTTAGCGCCTTGGTATAACGGGTGGGTGCCAGGGGACCTGGCACCCAGCTCTCGTGCCGATTTAGGGTTTCAGACACGCTGGATCCTACGGGGCAAAGGTGGGCGCCAGCTGACATGGCGCCCACACGTTACACCTAGGCGCTAAGGGAGCTGACACCTAGTTTCGGGTCCATTTTTCAAATTCTTTCGCCTAGGAGTCCATATGTAAAAATCTTACAAAAAAAGGACCAAAATGAAAAAATTTTATTCTACTCGTGGGGAGTAGAGGTGTGGGCGCAAGAGACCACGGTGGCGCTGGCAGCGGCCTGCACCTGTGGCAAGCAGCAGCGCGAGCACTATAGGTCATGACAGCCTGACAGGGCGGGTGGCGGTGCTCGCTCGCGGGGAGCGGCGACGACGCGTGCTTGGAGGGCCCCAGTCCGTTTAGGAAGCCGTGATAACGTGGGCGGCAGCGCGCGCTCGGATGGCCCCACAGCCTCGTACGATGGGACATCGATGGACGTAGGGTTGATGTGGGCATGTGGCTCGTTGCTTGCTGGATGGAATGGTGGCGCCGAGTTGGAGGTTAACGACGGAGCAGGGAAGGGAGGGGAAGCAAGGGAGGGAGAGGAGAAAGGGTTTAGGGTATGAGATCCAACGGTCATAGTATTTTGTACGAATCTCAAACATTGGAAGCTAGAGAAGTTAAAATGTAAAGAAAGATGGGAAAATGTCCTTGTGACCTCCCTGGATATTGAAATTTTCTCCCCAAACCATAAAACTCTTAAGTTTTGAAACCGTATGTTTTACCTCCCACGGCCGACTATAAGCGGTTTTGAAGGCGGTTTTGTCTTTTTCTTTTTATTTATTTGGCTGAAACTTTAAAAAATCATACTAAAACAAAGAAAAATCATAAAATGGAAAATTTAATTTTCTTAGACTCCACATAAGTACGTAAACACATAAAATATATAATATGATATGGTTTAGTACAAATATTTAAATATGGATTTAGAATTTTTTACTATAGTTAAATGGAATAATTCATAAGTGCATTTTCTATGGTCCAATAATAGTGAAAAATTTATGATGAGCTACTTATTGTATGATTCAACTGTATTAAATAAATTTCATACTCATTGGATCATGTCTAACTTATTTAAAGATTTATTTTGGGCAAAACATACTCTAAAGAAATCTAGAACTAAGTTATACATGATCCATTAAGTATAAACTTTTTAATACAGTTGAAGTGCCATAAAAATTTCACCATTATTGGACCATAGAAAATGCATTTACGAATTATTCTATTTAACTATAGTAAAATTATAGATCTAAATCTATAATAAAAAATTTATTCTAAAGAATATCATATTATATATTTTATGTGTTGTTGAACTTATGTGGAGTCCAACAAAATTGGACTTGTCATTTTATGATTTTTCTTTGATTTAATATGATTTTTGAAAATTTCAGAAAAAATAATAGAAAAGACAAAACTGCCTTCAAAACCGCTTATATACGGCCGAAGGAGGTAAAACGTACTGTTTCTAAACTTGAGAGAGGCTGGTTACCTACCTAGTTTTGCGGTTTAGTAGAAAATTTAGACTCGGCCTATGTCCAGGAGGTAACAACTTTTTCCAGAAGATGGATATGAAATCCGACATGGGCCAAGCGTAGTATATGGGCCAAGGGCAGCCCGGCCTGGCACGGCGGCCGTCAGATGACCCGTGTCTGCCGAGCAGTCCATTTAGCGAGGTCTTGGAGGCTACCAAATTTTGATCCAGGGCCCTAAAGTTTGAAGAGAATTTGAGGCACCTAAGCCGGCCCCTAAAATCAATATAGAGACTCAAATTTAGTCACACAGGTGGAGTTGCTCTGTACCTAATTTGGTGGTCAAAGCTACCACACCCTCACCATATCAAAACCTTAGCATCCAGGGAACAGGAATGTGGCCATGTTCCGCGTTTCAGGAACATTGTTTTGGGACGGAAACATGAACATACGGGAACATTTTAGTGTAAAAACTTTTCAGAAGTGTTGTTCCTCGTTCCTGTTCCCATCGTTCCGGGAACATGGCTGCTAAGGTCGAAACCAAAAAAATAGTTAGTTGATAGACAACAAATTTATAATACACGTATTTTTTATGAAAATACATAGATGTACTATAAATAGTAAGGCTTGTATGATTAAGCCAAAAGATTACAAGTCTAATCTCTTTTCTCTAAATATAAGTATGTATCGTCAGTTAGATATACATGTATCTTCTTATGCATTAAGTTCCATCTATTTTTCCTAAAACAAACTGTAATAACTCCAATTTAATAAAAAAAATAAACTAAGAAACCCCTAACCTGCGGACGGTATGGAAAGATTGTGGATTGTAAGCACCAAGGCTTGCTAAGCTGCTACCAGTAGATTGGAAGCTTTTGCTTGTCCTCAAGTCAAGTGTGCTACTATACTGATATTTTTTAAAAAAAACACAGTATATAGTGTTTTGCTGCTAGCTTTGCTTTGTCTCTCGTGGTCTCGTGGGTGCATTGCTTTTTGTTTGGGGGGGTGCACAAGTGGTAAATTTTTGCTAGTTACAAGTAGTTTTTTATTTTCCGTGGGTGCATTTGCACCCACAACTTAACATGTAGCTTCGCCCCTGCTTTTACATATATTACGTTTCGTGTTATATCTATTTCTATCTTCAAAAACTGTTCTGTTTTGTCTAACATGTATTTTTTTCTTCCATCACTTAGGAACAACTACAACAAAAAATGTCCAGACATGTTGTGATAGTAAGATATAGGCGGAACGCCTATGATGGAATTATTGTAGCATCTCAACAGAATACCATATATATCATAGTTCGTGGTTGTGATAAAAAATATCCTATCCGGATCCAATTGCCAAATTGCAATACACGCATAAGTGTTCCAGAGCAAGATATTAATGTGATTGTGCCAAATGAACTAGTAGGGATCAGATGTACCCATCCTAGTTTTCAAATTTTGTCTGCGATTGAAATTTGTGATCAGGGTCTTCAAGAGCACGAAAGAGTGTATACATATTCTAACCATTCTGTGGAGAAGGTGTTGACACGAGGTTCAATAATGTATGGTAACACTTTCAAATTTATTATTTTTTCTATATGTTGATTTGATGATTAAATATTCTTTTCGCCATGACTAGATTATTGGATAATGGAAATGGATCATTTGATCACAACTGCCCAGCACACCTGGAAGCACATTTTGGAGCACCCGTGCTAAATAGACATCAGCAACTTGTGGGCATTTGCTTTGCCTCGGATGGTGGGTACCTTAGCTCTTATAACATGATGGCAGTAGCGACTAAGATAGAGAACAATAGACAGCGGGCATTCACGGTAATATTAATTGTGCTGAGCTAAATGATTTTTTATATGTAGTTGCTGATTTCTAATTTTTCTCCCCTTGATGTAGAACATTAGAGATGCATTTCAGGATTTGGTTGTCTAAAATGGTAAAGAAACTAGTGTTGCTGTGCTTGTTTTGCTCTATTTACAGATTCAAATAATTCATGACTATCATACCTCTTTGCCTGTAGGGTCTTGCCATGGAAGAGAGGATTGAATTGGATTCTCAGCTTCATTCAAGTCTTGGTGAGCTCTGTATGTTTCCTTATGCCGTGGACACTGCTGTGCCGTCTGATTTCCAAGGCAAGGATGAGGCCCCTGGTGTCGGACACTTTCCTGATTATTTTCTTGGTTTTGATTTGGTTTGATATGCATGGACGCTGGCTTTGTGTGTGCGCACTCTGCATCTGGGCTACCATGGATTTCTGTTTGGTTTGGTGAGCTTGAGAGGAATAAATAAAAACACAAGGACATCAGCAGTCAGCTTCGGCATCATTGGCATATTAAGTAGTGGGTGCCCTCTGACCAATGATTACCCTGTGTCTGATTTGCCTAGCTATGGACTCACCAATGATTATTGTTACTTCACTGCTATCTATGAAAACTGTAATGGCTATTTCCTTTATGTTTTATTACCCTGGCATGTATCATTTACGTACTGTGTATAGTGCTATGATATTTCGGAGGCATAGTTATACACGGAGTAAAGTCCGCTGGCGGTCCTTTAACTTGCGCAGCTGTGTCAAGCCGGTCCCCAAAGTTGCAAAACGAGTGTTTAAGTGCGTAAACACAGTTTGCGTTTCACGTAGTCCAATCAGGCGTTGACCTGTTATTAGCTTATGCAAATAACCCCCTGTCGTGTCTTTAGGCCTGGTGGAGGCTCGTTTTGGTTCTCGCCGCCACCACGTTTCGTCCTTGCTGCTGCCACATTTTGTCCTCGACCTGCATCCATTAAAGCCACGATGCCTTGGCATTCATATAGACGCAGGAGGAGGGGAGAGCCGATATATATTTGACAACAAATGCAATCCACGTGTGTTCAGTCAGTAACCATATCACTGATGAAATCCATCCCAACATAAGCAAACATGCTACTGCATAATCGTATTTGACATAACAATAACATGCATCTAAAACAGTATTCACGCTTACTAACTACTGGCATAATTATAGGTGCATCTTAATAGTTTGATGCATGCTAACTACTGACAAAAGTATATGTGCATCTTCACAGTTTTGATGCTTATTAGAAAATGGCATGACAAAAATTTAGGTGCATCACAACAACCATAACTACGGCTATGGAACATTTGAATTGATGGTGCCTTGTTGATCCCCTTTTTTCCCTAAGCTCCCAGATTTGCTTGTAGCCCTGGATTTCTTCTTAGCTCCTCCCACATCAGTTTTTGTAGTTGGTGGCTTCCTCTTCGTACATGTTGCTGCCTTCCTGCCAGCCTTGGTACATGTAGACAGTGTTTGGGGCCTCTCTAGGGGCTGGTTGTTCATTATGAACTGACTGTCAGGCAAAGGTCCAAAGACCTGTGAGTGCATTGTAGGTGTGGTTTCCTACATAAGAATTTGGGAGTGAGTGTAAGTCATGTCAATGATTGAACAAGTTTTGCAGTGTCAACATATGATCCAATGTCTAGTAACATGTGTCAACATCTGATCCAGCAAGGTGATTGTGCTGCCTTGTGTGTTTGGCACCTCTATGTCATCTTGGGCGATGACCTGTACAAGAGAACATATGGATTGTTAAAGTGGTATTTACTGATCAAAATTCAGAAAACAACATATAGGTTTTTTTTGTTCACCTGGTTTATTGGCTGGTTCAAGACCTCTTCTTCCATCTGTTCCTGCATTTGTTGAACCTCTGGATCCACTGAAGCAGCTTGTTGAGCAGCCTCCTCAGCCTCCCTTCGTAGCACTGCTTGTGTATTTGCAACTAGTTTTTTTGCCTCTACAGAAGTGAATCCCATCCTTTTAAGTTTGCAACCTCCACTATTGTGGTTAGCGTCTGAGCAGTGACTACAGTGTATTGTTACACCATGCTTCGTAAATTTTGGTCCATTCTTCCCTTGTACCTCATGTGGGTTGCTTCTTTCTAGACTTAGGCGGCCTACCGACCTTCTTTTCATACACAGGAGGTGATACATTTGGACCATTCACATGTTCCCACTCACTTTTGTCCCTACAAGGCCATATACTGAATCCATAAGCTTTGTTAAATGTTCCAACATAGTAGCATTCTGGGAGCACAGTCTCTGGTTCGATCCTCTCGTGCTTCAAACATGCAATTGCATGGCAGCAAGGTACTCCAGTAAGCTGCCACCTTCTGCAGTCACACATCTTAGCAAATATATCGACAATGTGACTGTACTCTCTAATCTGTACTTGAAACACTCCATGACCAGAAGACATAGCAAAGCATAAGTTTGCAAATTCAGCATTCCTAGTAACTCTGGATCTAATTTTAGGACAGAAATTCCCTACAAACCCTTCTGCTTCCTTTTGCTTGCTGTAATGTCTGTTTTAATCCTCTGAAACATGCTGAGTATAGGTAGGTTTCTTACTTATAGGATATATTTGTTGAATACCTCACAATTATTGTTAAGCAGTACGTCACACTTAGGGAACTCCGAGAAATAAGCTCTTACCCATGTCTTGGGATCCATCTTTTCCAACCATTTGTGACCATCTACATTCAAGGCCTTCATCCTTTCCATATTTCTATTGAATTGTTGAACAGAAGAGGACCTTGCACAGGCCCATAGTTGGTTCTTCAGGACCTCACCTTTGATTTTTTTATTGAAAGTTAGAGTAAAGGTGTCTCACACAGAACACCTTTTTGACAGCTGGAATCAGTCCCTGCAAAAAAACAAGAATCAGAAACAGTAAAGAGAATAAAAATGACTCCATCATGGTCCGAGTGTATGTGTTACCTTCTGCTTATCAGTCATTATGGTCCAAGGGTATGTGTTGTCAATCTCATGTTCAGATTTCAATGTCTTCAAGAACCACTCCCAGGAAACAAATGACTCCACCTCGACAACTGCCATTGCTATTGGAAAAATGCAATCATTTGGGTCCATTCCTACTGCTGTCAACAATTGGCCTCCAAATTTTGTCTTGATATGGCAACCATCAAGACAGATTAAGGGTCTGCACCCAGCCAAAAAACCCTTTTACAAGCATCCAAAGCCATGAAGCAAGAACTGAATAGATTCCCTGCTAAGTTCAGATACAATGAGCTACCATGGTTGCTCCTCCTGATCTCTTGTGCATAATCCCATAAAGAGTCATACTGCTTGATCTTATCACCATGGATGACTTTCATGATCAGTCTTCTTGCTCTAGCAACCTTGCTCCTTGAAGGTGTCAAATTCCAGTCCTTTCGAATGACTAACAAAACTAGTAATGCTCATCTTCTCATTGGCTCTGAAAGAATCTATGTATTTGTCTGCTAGCCATCTAGAGGTGTATCTCCTCAAAACCCATTCTTTTTGGTAGTTATGTCTTCCATAATATGTTTTCACTACAAAAGAATTCACTCTGCTATCCAAAGATGCATATAGATTCCACGGGCAACCATCTGCACAATGAGCCCTTGCTCTTTTCTTATCATTCCTAGGAAGCTTGATTCCACTCTGTTCCTAACAGAGTACTCAGTAATTGCTTGTCTGACGGGACCGGCTTTGGGGACCGTTCTGCGACTTTGGGGACCGGCTTGACACAGCTGCGCAAGTTAAAGGACTGCCAGCGGACTTTACTCTTATATATGCTTAGTTGTAATTTGGACTTATGCCTGTCTTTGTACTAGCGAAGATGCTGACGTACACGCACGGCTACATATAATGCCCATTAATCATAGACCAAAGGGCATGCTAACTACTCCAATAACAAGGTTGGTTGCGTCTGTGAAATATTCTGATATATTGCATCATGAATTTACTCTACAACACAAACATTTTTGCAGTTTCACGTAGAACATTTATGAAATGGAAACTTCACAACTCTGTCACACCAAACACTATGCAACAGAAACAAGAATAAAATATTTTATTTGACAATAACAATTCCATATTACTAGTGGGTTGAAGAAAATGTTTGCCCAAACAATCTTAGAAGCACCATGTGTGCACAATAAGCTGAAGCAAGTTCATTAAACCACACGATTATTCTCATCCAAGAGGACTAGGTATGGCTAGGGCCAGCCGGCAAAATCCGCACCCTGCATCAAAAGCTCACCTCTAGGAAAATAGAACTCTTGTGAATGTACAAGTGTGTTGCAGTTCTTGTTTCTCTTTATAGAAAGGACTTAACAGAATTGAAAACCCCGTAAAACAAATTATTCCCTCCATTTCAAAATAGAATTCGTTTGAATCGAAATAATCGGTGATGTTCTAACTGCTGCAGTTTTTTTTTCCGTACTGCTTCGGCGGTTCCTCTCTATAGCATCGAATTAGTATGTGAGGTGAGTGTCACTTGCTTGGAATCGGAGTTTTCCTTCTGGTGTCACTGACTATTTCTATGGTACATCTTTGGTAAGCATCCAAATAGTCAGTGTCCCTTGGATTTGCTATGTTGTGTTCGATTTGCTTCGTTCGCTTCCGGCTTTGCTCCCGCTGTTTCCCTACTAGATTTTTAGGGTCAATACCACTAGTTATTACGCGATCTTGGCCTCATAGGAAGATATGTGCTTGGGTTTTGAATCGGGACATAGGCCATGTTCTTCGTCGGAAGAACTTTTATTAGGCTCCCATTCACCCCCACTCTCTCCCTCTGGTCGCCAATTTCAGTCCCACAATTGGTATCACTGCGGCTTTGTGTCTCAGCCTCCCATGTACATTTGTTTCTGCTAGGAGAAACAATTCCGCCATAGTTTTTACATTATGTGTTTCAAGTTTGGCAATTAGGCGTTTATTAGTGACCCCCTCGGGGTATGGTGTTCCGCACTTGCTGAAACGCTGGATGTACTGTCGCACCGATTCACCCTTCTTCTGGCGCACAGCCAGGAGATCCCGTTTAGATCTACTACTTGTACAGTTCGCCCCACGAGCGTCACACCTGGTTTTAGAAATAAAATCGAATGCATCTTATATGTGCACCAGGATCAAGTTTAACACATATGATAGACTCCATGAATATACATAACACAAACTTACAACAAAAAAAATAAAAGTGATATTACACAAATGTTTTCTAGCTGCGAAATCTTCAGGACCTTGACATTAGGCAGTCAACACTGGAGGGTCACATAAGCCTAGCATCATCTTTAATAACTCCACACCTTTCTCTTCGAAGCAGCAATAAGCAAAAGTGAGTACACTTATGATGGGTACTCATCAATACCACCAAAATAACCATAATAATTTAATTAAGGAAAAAGTCCTTTTGACCTCCTGGACATTAGGCCAGAGTTTAAGTTTTCTCACTAGGCCGCAAAACCGGGTAACCGGCCTCCCTCAACTTTTGAAACAGTAAGTTTTACCTCCTTAGGATGAATATAAGCGGTTTTGAAGGCGGTTTTGTATTCTTCTTTTTTATTTATTTGGGTTGCAACTTTGAAACATAATAGTAAATCAAAGAAAATTTATAAAATGGAAAATCCAATTCAACTGTATCAAAAAGTCTACACTCATTAGATCATGTATAACTTAATTCTAGATTTATTTAAGACTATGTTTTGCCCTAAATAAATTTTTAATTAAGTTATATATGATCCAATGAGTATTATTTTTTAATACAACTGAAGCATACAATAATTAGCTCACCTTTAAAATTTCATGATGATTGGACAATAGAAAATACAATTATAGATTATTCCATTTAACTATAGTAAAAATATATCTGATATATAATAAAACATTTCTATTAAAATATATCATATTATATATTTTTTGTGTTGATGTGCTTATGTGGATTCTAACAAAATTAGACTTTATATTTTATTAATTTTTTATTTAAAATGATTTTTCAAATTTTCAGCCGAAACAAATAAAAAAGAAAATACATAACTAGAACTACTACTCTATGGCAGGCCATTGAATAACTATTCTATAGCCACTTTGATTTATTACAATTACTATGGTAATTTATAGGAGTATAGTAAATCTTACTATGTGATTTACTATAATGTGATACACATGTGTTATACTAACCCAATTACCATATGACATTGTAATAAATCAGTACATAAACCTACAGTAAAACCAAAGTGGCTATAAAATAACTATTCTATGACCAGCCACGGAGTATAATCTCCCAATACATAACTGCCTTTTATTCTGCCTATATTCCGTCCGGGGAGGTAAACTGTTCGGTTTCAAAAGTTGAGGGAGACTAGTTACCTAGTTTTGGTGTGTAGGAAGAAAACTTAAACTCGCCCAATGTCTAAGAATATCAAAAGGGCTTTTTCCAAAAGGAAAAAGCCCTTTTTACCTCCCTGGACATTGGACCGAGTTTAATTTGTCTCCCTAGACCACAAAACCAGTTAACCAGCCTCCCTCAAGTCTTGAAACCGTTCGTTTTACCTCCCTGGGCTGAACAAAAGCGGTATTGAAGGTGGTTTTGTCTTTTTTTCTTTTTTATTTATTACGGCTAAAAATTTAAAAAATCATAGTAAATCAAATAAAAATCATAAAATAAAAAATCCAATTTTGTTGGACTTAATATAGGTATATTAACATAGAAAATATATAATATGATATGTTTAAATACAAAATTTTTACTATGGATTTAGATCTATTCTTTTTAATATTTCAATAAAATAATTAGTAAATGTTTTTATGGTCTAGTCATAGTGAAATTTTTATGGTAGCCTAATTTTTGCATGCGAAAAATTATATTAAAAAATTTGTATCAATCATGTATAACTTAGTTATAGATTTATTTATGGAAAAACATAGTAAATAAATCTAAAACTAAATTATACAGCAATACAAGTGTGGCAGAACCGCCCAATTTAAACTGGCTCAAGTGCGTCTAATCACCCTAACTCAGGATAATACTTGCACGCACTTCAAACAGTTTAAACCCGGTAGTCTGTCGAGTGTCCCCGGGACATCCCGAATCATCCACTGACAACATTCTCTGAACCATAGCTCAGGATCAATACCAAATTGGGAAAACACAACAGGCATTACCTTTTTACATAAATATGGAAAGGTACGAATTATTACAAACCGAGATTTGAAACAACCTTAACTGCAAGCCGTAGTACTAAGATCTTAATACAAACTAGATTTATACAACTGAAGGGATATTAGAACTCTGGAGTACTTTAAACATCTAGAGCCATCTGGGACCATCCGAGGCTCTAGAGCTTCTGGCTATCTTCTTCGCCTTCGGGTTGTGGAACGTCTGGAAAACAGAAAGGAAAGAACCCTGAGTATGAAGGTACTCAGCAAGACTTACTCGTCTTACCAAAGAAAAGACTCTCAAGGATGGATGAATAGGCTTTTCGGGTGGTTATTTGGCTGACTCGACTTTTGCGGAAAAGCTTATTAATAGTGGATCCTTATTTGGCAGTTTTAACTCAATTTAGGGGTTAACTATTCAACTAGGTTTTAAATACTTTTTCATACAAGTGATACTAGGTTCAAACAGCACTTTGAATCACTCACATATAATAGTTCAACTTGTTTCCTCTACGATGTTTAACACCTGATCAAGTGCACTCATAACCAAGAGTTGTGTCGATCCGGATCAATGTACATCTTGCAGGAGATACCTAGCCCCCAGTCACGTACAGCTGCGCCAGCTGTCCGCAACAACCTTTCAATCAGTTGGACCAAAGACCGGAAATATCCTTATCCGAACCCGGGAACGCATCCCCACGTGGGCCCCATGTCTGGCGACCACCCCGTGAGTTCCAGATTACGATCCCGCCTTTCTCCGACCCAGCAAGCACCGGTAAGCGATATTTCCAATCAACGAGCCAGCTAATCTAATTGGCTTTACTGGTCCCATAACCCAGTAAGAAACCAGGTAGAATCACTTGATCAATCAATTAAACAACGGATCGGTCCTTAGTGACTTTAGCTGGTAGGCAGAACTAAGGATCGAGCTTACCTCAATCCATTCTATCGACCTCTGCCCACTCTCTTCTCTTATTACCTCATATATGATTCATCTATGATTAGTGAGAACCTAGATCATCATCTTTATATAACCTGGCAAAGCATAACTAAGTGGACATTTTCTAATCCATTTATTACCTAACTAGCAAGGGTAGTGCTACCAAGGAGTAGTTCATGCATCGAAAGTTTTCATTCAACTCCTAACCTAATGCACACATAAAGGCATAATAATTGGACTCGTGATCTTCTGAAATAAAATAGGTAAAGATGCATCCGGGGCTTGCCTTGAGTCTCAAAAAGGTTAGTAGTCTCGGTGACTTCCTGAGACTCCGGAGCGACCACTAGAACTTCCTCGTAATGAACTGGGTCGTCGGGAAGTTCCACGTACTCCACTTCCGAGGCTTCAGATTCTATTATGCGATGCAAGTCAGCGATTAGAGATGCAACAGTTTAAAACATAGCACACTAAACTTAATTTCTCGATACAGTTGCAAGCCAACAAAACTACCCAACCTTTTCCCAAAGAAAAAGTTGTTTTATTGTGTGGGTGAATTAATCCTTATTTCTTTTATATATTTATTAAAGAAGAATTACTAGGTGTGCTAAAATTATTTTCTACAAATCCCTAACACTTTATTTCTTGTTAATTGTGTTTATAAAACATGAATCTTATTTTTAAATGTTTTTAAAATTATTCTAACTATTTTTAGCAATTAAATTTCTAAGATGGTATTATTATTAAATCCTAAACAACACCAATTTAAAGGTTTAGCATTTTTAAATTAAAGAAAAACCTAAGGAAATTATCAAAATTTATTTCACATTTTTCTGTTTTTTCTATAATTTTCTATAATTAAAACAGTGGAAAAACATAAATTAAATCTATTTCTAAAATCTATTTGGCTTTCTTGCAAAACCCCCCCCTGACTTTCTATTTTTTCTTCCCCGAGACTCCTGTCCACGCGGAGCAGAGCTCCCGCGCAGACCGAGGGCTCGCCGGCGTTGACCCGCGCACGCTCGCCGGCGGCGGGGTCCTCCGGTGACGATGACTAGCCCAACGGCTACGCTACCCTACGGCGCATCCATTTTAGCCCTAAACTGCCGCGGTAACTCTAACCCTAGCATCTATGGCGGCTCGGCGGCGAGGCCCGACGGCGCTCCGCGCTCCGGCGAACCCATCGCCCGAACTGGTCCCCCGACGAGCTGGCGAGCAACACCAACACCAACGACATCTTGCGCGCACACCAAACCAGCCCGCGCGGCACTACGCGCGTTAGCACCTCACGCCGGCCATGGCGGGAGCGCGCTTGGCGCACGCGGCGGCGAGCGTCTAGCGGCACGACCACGACGAGACGACGGCTAACGACTACCCCGCAAGCACCAGCGATCCTAGACACACCTAGCGCGCGCACCAACTCGGCCGGAGAAAGCCCGAGCGAGGCTGCTCATGCGCGGCTGCCATGGCGGAAGAGCGCCACGGCGACGAACGGCGTTCCCGACCCAAGGAACGTCGCGCTCTAGCAACCAAGCCTCTAAACACGATCCTAGACCTCGAAGCAACGCTGCTGCACGCTCTACTCTCGACCAAACCAACTGCAACAGCATCAACACGGTGAGGGGTTCTTACCCCGGCGAGGCGACGACGGTGAGCTGCAAGAACGAGCTGCGCCGGACTGTGGAGTGGTGGAGACGGAGCAAGAGCGGGTGGAAACGATCGAGGAGACGACGGTGAAGCTTTTGGTGGAAGGGAGCGGAGCGGAGAGGGTCGGACGACGGCGAAAGAGCTACTGCTCGCCGACGGCCATGGCGGGAACAGGGGACGGCGATGCGGTGAAAGAGGAGAAGATGAACCCGTCGACGGCGCTTTAACCGCGGACGAGGCCGTCGTTGCTTGCCACCTCCAGCTGCGACACCGCCTGAGCTGGCTCCCAACGGCAACGACGCGTGGCCGGTGAAGTGGGCCGAGCGCCGCCGTCGCCGGCAGCTGCTTGCTTGCCTGACGTCACCTTTTTCCCCATTTGAGCCTCCAATCCCCCGACATTGAGCTCCGATTTTCTCCCAAAACTGTATGGTAGCATCCAAAACTCCCAAAATGAAACTTGTAGCTGGATCATCCAATTTCATTTCGTACATTGACACTTACTCCATTTGAGTATGAATTGAGGTCGAATTTGAGCCTCAAAGTTGCTGCTGCAACACATTCCCAATTCAGAACCTCTCACTGAATTTCTCAAATTACTCTCAAAATTTGAATAGAACATGCCTCTGGTGTCAAAAACGAATTTGAAATTCACATTCAGGAGTACAACTTCATAGTTGGAAGTTTTTGCAGAAAACTTCAAATTCAAACCCAAATGGCTCAATTTCAAATCAGCTGCCATTTCTCTGAACCTTCTGAAAACAGCTTCTGAACGATTCTCTCTCGTGTTTTTCTCCTTAATCCAGCCATCTTCTGAGTGTGACCCAAAAACAAAAGTTGCTCCAAATACTTTCCTTTACAACTTTGTTTAAGACACCCAAGTCATATGAACCCCAGATCGATCACTAACTTGCCTTGAAGATCGCTGGTCGTGATGCATTTTCATCAACATCTGAAAACAGCCAAGTGCTGTTGTCGGATTAGGAATAGTGCAATTTTTCTTTTTCCTTCTCCCATTTAATTGAAGCATCATTTCCACAAATTTTTCCACCACTTATGGATCACTAAGTTCCTTATCGTGTGAATTATATTTAGAAATTCTTTGCCTTCAAGAGTTCCAAACGTTTCTTACTTTTTGACCTTGGTCAACTAATTCTCTTATTCCTTCTTCTTTCTTTCTTTTTTTTAAATTTCTTACTTAACCAACCATTCATAGCATATTTACATAGGCTAAAAAGGTGGGATGTCACAGCAAGATCCAATGAGTATAAATTTTTTAATATAGTTGAACCATACAATAATTAGCTCACCATAAAAATTTCACCATGAATGGACCATAAAAAAGGCAGTTATGAATTATATGTTTTTTCTTAGAAAAAAATAGATCTAATTCTACCGTAAAAACTTTATGCTAAAACATATTATATTATATATTGTCTGTGTTTATATATCTATGTGGAGTCGAGCAAAATTGGATTTTCTATTTTATGATTTTTATTTGATTTACTATGATTTTTTAAATTTCAGCCAAAATAAAAAAAAAAGACAAACCACCTTCAATACCGTTTATAATCAGGCTAGGGAGGTGAAACGTATGGTTTCAAAACTTAAGGGAGGCTGGTTAACCGGTTTTACGGTTTAGGAAGAAAAATTAAACTCAATCCAATGTTTAGGGAGGTGAAAAGGACTTTTTCCAAATAAAGTAAGGATCCACAAGAGCCAGTCATACACCCGTAACTTTTCGGGCCCGTAAGGCCTTGAGCCCTTGGCTTACATGGCCCATTGTTTACCAGGCCTCTCCCGTGCCTCTCTACTGGAGTATTATTAGACGCCACGATATCGCTTTCCCCATTCGTGAGTGTCTCGAAAAAACGTGCCCTAGGCCGCCGCCGCCGAATCATGTAAGCTGCCTTCACATCTCTCCATGCCAAGGATCGATTTTATGGAATCTCGGGTTCGTCGGATTTCTCTTCTAGCATATCGAATCTTGTAACAAATCAGTTGTGTTCCGTTTGAGGACTGAAAATTTTGATGATTTGGTTTCATATTCAGCTTTTTGTCGTTGATCTGCATCTTATGGTTGGATCATAGATCAGTTAACGGAGCGGCTTCTAAAATTGGGTTTGCTTCCTTTACGTTTCGTTGGAAACGAATTTAAGTTAGGACCTGGTTTTCTTTGGATCTTTAGCTCGTATGATTGATTAATCTTCATCTACCCGTTTTTGGTGCAAGAACTGGCTTGATGGTTCTTAGATTGGATTGCTAACAAATCTTGCTATTGCCTTTGCTTGCCTTGTTAGGGTTGGATTGTGTATGTATTACTTTTTTAATGAATCCATGTCAGCCGCTGGTTGTAGGCAGTGGCAGACGCAGGATTATATAAATAGGTGTACATGCATTCTTAATTTTATTCCTAAAGATATATTATTTTATTACATAATTTTTAACAATTTGTTTATACTAACCATCCTAAAAATACAGAAAAATATATTTTTTACAATAAATTTAAATTTTAAACTTTTACAACATTCTTAGTTTTTCTTATCGAGGCTGCCTCGTTTCTATTACGACAAGGAAAATATATTTTTACACACCAAGGAACACAAAGAGAGAAGATGTGGAGGGTACAAGAGTATTTTGAAAGCCTGACTTCTTGCTCTCGCGCTAAGTAGGCCTCACGGGACCACTAAAAACAAAGACTGTTTGAAAACAAGTTTAATCAGACAATATGAACCTAGCACGACAAAAGCAAGTGGTTAACGAAATGCTCAGGCTTGCTTTAGTTCTAGAATTAAAATTTAGTTGGGATAGCCAACCTATCACTTTTATAATACCATATTTAAAAAACAATCAATTTTCTTTTAAGTAGCGATCATGATATTTTTTGAAAAGATATTTTATCTAGAACCTTCATTTTTTTAAAAAAAATATGTGTTATTGTTATATCATTTTTAAAAGTATCTAGATGCGTACCCAAATGTATATCCTCAAAGTATCATATACGGAAAATTTTTGGATATGAGAAATGTCTCTCTGCATTACTTTAGAGGGACTAGTCCCACCAACCTATGAGCCACACCGGCCTAGGGTCCACATGTCAGTAGCATGAGTGTCTCCGCAATATCGCATAGGAGGCTTATCCATTAAATACGGTACGCTAAGTCACTGATGACTTTCTCCGATGTCATCCGTTACATATCTAATGGTTGTTACCGCACAACACTAACAAAATCCGTTTCATAAGTAGATAATAAAAAAAACAATTACCAAAGATATTTGTTAGTATTGATTGCATTTTAAATTTTGAAAAATCAAATATTTTGAAACAGCTCTGCTTCACATGAGTCAAATAATCTTTAGTCAACAATACAATAGATGTATTTTTCATCACTAACTACAAAATGTAAAAAACATTAATTATATTGTACAAATGATGGCCACAATTTTATCTTTTTGCAACAATAGTGTTTGTTTTCGGATCTAACCATGATTTTACCTACTAAATTTGATATTTTTGTAACAGTAGTGTTTGTTTTCGGATCCGACTATGATTTTACGTACTTAGTATTTTTAAAGAGGTAAGGCAAAAGGCGAAGCAATATGCCACCACTCAAACGCTATGTGGTAAGGCGAAAAGCGACGACTTACTTTATCTATAAAAGAAAAAAAATCAGCTAGGCGGTAAGGCGGAAGGTGACGCCTTACTTTATCTATAAAAGAAAAAAATCAGAAAACCAATGGGCCTAAAGATGAAAAAAGGCCCATTAAGCCAACCAAACCCTACCAGCCCAACTCCCAACCCTTATCCTCTACCGCCACCGCCTCCGACCTCCGCTGACCTACCCCAGCCTGCCTCCGCCGTCGCCGCCAATCTGCTTCCTTCGTCACCCGCCCCTGCCTCCTCCTCCGCCGGCTCCTGCCTCCTCCACCGCCCACTCCTGCCACCTCCGGCCGCGTCAGACTGGAACGGCGTCGTCTCGGCTCCGTACCTCGTCGGCGCAGCACTGGAACGACGGTGCGGATCCATCCTCCCCGGCAAGGTTAAGCGACGTCGACGCCTATGTTTTTCCATCGCTCGGACGCCTTCGCCTAGGCGACGCTTTGAATTCGATCTTTTTGCAACAGTTATTGGGTGTACATGTGTACACCCATGTCCTAATACTGGGTCCGCCCCTGGTTGTAGGTAGCTCCTTCTCAGTTACCTTCCTGTATAGGATTTTTTTCCTTAGTCAATGTGCCTATCTCAGTTCGAATCTACTGAAAAATCTACTCAAATGTCTTGTTCTTCATTGTTTCTGTCCACCTCTTTGAGATATAGCGTGTGTTTGATTTCCATGTAAGGTTAGATTGCACGTGTAGTTAGTTGTGAATATGTTGTTTCTTGTTTTTGGCTCTGTGATGTTGCTGTTCCTCCTTTTCTTTTGTCCATATAGTTTTTGGGTTTTCTTGACCTTTTAATTCCACATGAAATTGTTGTTTGCTCTATATTGTTTGGGAGGTAAAACTATTTTGCTACAACGATCTTTATCAGAATATATACAAATTGGACCTTGGTATTTCCTGAGAAGGGACAGCTGACAAGGTTTGCCTTGTGAGAGTTGTTTGAGGGGCTTACAGTATACTTGTATTGGATCAAGTACCAACATCATTGGCATATAGATCGAGCACTAACCCTGTAACATTGCTTTACTGGTTATGACTAGCATCTTACCTTCTTTAATTCTGCTTCAGATTCACAAAGATGCTGCCAAGTCAGAGGAGTGATGTTGAGCTCATAAGATTATTAAATGAGAATAAAAGAACTTGCAGTTGTAGAGAAGAGGGAGCTAACAGGATTTCTGGTCCACTGTTTCTTGTTTTTTCCCTGCATGTTTTTATAGCTCTATTTGATGAGAACTCACAGCTGTCTTATTGTGGCAAGGTCGAGCAATCCGGAGTGATTTGCGTAACAGTGTGGTCTCAGTTACTTTAGTCTATGGTGATCACACTTATTTACCCTTAGTTGTCAGAATATATCTAAACATCATTATCTGTGAATGATATAAATTATGGTGTTGTGTAGGACAAGGATTTCTATTTGCCTCCTCTGGCATAGCTATAGAATCCCAGGGGGACTTTATAAAGTTTGTGACTTCAGCAAGTTTGGTTAGAGCCATAGATGCTATACCGAATGGCCGTGAGAACGTGAAGGTTGGTGCTGTTGATAATGCACTAATTGTTCTTGTTTACGTGAGATAACTGTGACCATTCTGTGATGTTTACTTGTTTTATCATTATAGATTGTCGTACGCCATGAAAAAAATACTGCCATGGGCTTTCTGGAAGAATATGATTTGGATTATGGAATGGCTGTTATCAAAGTTGATCTTCATAGCCTTGATGATGTTCACTGCTTACGACTCGAACATCAGGTGGAATTGTGCTTTGGCAAAGAGGTAATAGCACTTGGGCGTCGAACCAATGGCACATTAATGAACGCATATGGTGAACTTACTGGTTCACGTGGATCTGAAGACGGTGAACATCCTATGACTTCTACTTGTCAATTATCTGAGGTATATTTGCATTGGTATGCATGTTATAATGTTTTGTGTTACTATTGCAATGTGTTCTGTATACTCAATAAGAAAATGTCAATGTAATCCATCTGTTTACTTTTATTCATCTCCGCTGACTGTAATGCACCACTAATACCTTTGAAACTGTAGAATTTTTAGAGTTAATTTCGTATCTGTTGAATGTGATATGTTAAAGATAGTGTACATTTTAAAGTATTTAGAAACTATTGATAAAATAGTCTCCATCTGATATATATTTTACTTCATATTAAGACACAAAAATACAACTACTTTGAAGTCTAGTTTCGTGTCCTATTGTCAAGTCAGGGGGAGTAGCATTGAAAATTGCAGACAGCCAAATGACTAGTAAATTTAAAAGTGAGTATAACTCTTATTTCTTATCAATTTATTCTGTTCCAGTATAACCCTTGTCGCATGTCACTTTTTTTTTTCTGTTCTAGATGATGCTGGGGGGCGCACTTTTTAGTGAGCAATGGACCTTTCTTGGCATGAACCTTTTATCGGTTATGGGAAGAACAATTTTCTTGCCAAGTGATATAATTCTGGACCGCTTGATCCATTTTCAGCCATCCTTGCAGAAGAGAATATTTATTGCTATGCTGAAGCCAGTTGGGTATGCCAATTATTTCCAATTTGCTTATCTATGTTTGTAGTTGCAGTTTTTAATGTTTATACTTAATGCTTTGAAACTTTTAGCGAAACTTTCTATGAGGCAGCTGTTGTATTAGCATCACAGTTGCTCAATATTCCTGTGTATGAAATATTGAAGCCGTTATATTTTTTTTATGAGACTAAAGCATGCACATTGCACATTAGAAGGGGGATATGGTCTGTTGACTATGGAGATTTGGTATAACATTTGCTCAGTTCTTGCTTTATTGTATATCTATACTCATGTACACCAATTTGGGTGGGTTGCTACTAGGGATGCAAGTTATATATGTTGGGTCATTGGGTCGACTAAAAAGTTTGATAGAATGAATTAGGATGCATTGTGCCTAATTAATTTAGGAGAAATAAACTAGGATGTCATGCCATCGTAATTATTTAGTTGACCTAGAAAACACCATTGCGTATCAACTTGCATTCCTAGTTAATACTCGTGCTGATTTTCATCTACAGGGATAACAAAAGACGAACAGCTGAGGAACATTACTCCCACCCTGAAGGTGAGTACAAAACCACTCAGTATTGATCGCTAACTGTTATTTGACTATGCAATTCATCACTATCTGGAAGTTACTCTAGTGGTACAAATTAAGCCTTTGCATATGTACTTGTATAGAACTAGTATGGTTAAGTATACTACAGTAAATTTATTTTGATATAAATTTTTTTGCATACCTATAATTGTGTCATGATATTATCAACAACTACACGTGCAGATAGTGGTACTTTGCATAACATAGTATACTAAAACACATTCTTCATAAATCCATCCTGAAAAGATCTGATTGAGGATGCATAGAGCACACCATGACCATTACTGGCTCTTTGCAGGGTAGATTTCATGTGTATGTTCAAGCAGTTACTTATAACATTTGTTGTTGAATAAGTTGCCATCATGTTCCAATCTCAAGATGAAACACAACACTTCTAAGTTGTTATATATTGTACTTGGAATTAGCATATATCAGTGTTAATCAACCTTGCTGCGCAATTAGCAATGTCAGTGTTATCAACCTTGTTATACCAGAATGAGCAAGGCACAATTTTGCTACTGTCTGGGTTATCCCAATCTGTCGAGGGACAAGGTCAATCCTGAGACAATGCTTGTACACTTGTAGAGGTTTCATGCATTTGCGCCTTTTTACAGCTCTGATATGCCACTAAAAGCTAGTATATGATGTATCGTCTACCAGGTAGCAGGAAGGTCAAAACTTTTGGAGATAGCAGGAAAGATAATACTTTTGGAGTCTCTTTTGGTGACAAATATCCTAGTGGTGTATGGGGTGAATTCAGTAAGAATGTTTCTTCTAATATACATGACAATGTGGTCGCGCTTGCTTCATTCAATGGTAATTTTACAGTAATGACCTATTTACTATTTCACATTTGTATTGATCCATAATTAGCTAATAAAAATTATGGTGTCCAGGTGGAACAAAGTTTTTTGCATGCACAGGATTTTTCATTAACAACGCTGATAAAGGCCCAGCAATTCTGACTTCAGCAAGCTTGGTTAGGGATTCTGATGGCGGAAACAAGATTGTTGCGGGCTTAAGGGTTGGTGCTCCTGATTATACTTCAGTTCTTGTTTGTCCAAACTGCTTTGAGTCTTATTGTATGTTTTGCAGATTAAGGTGTTGCTTCCAGACAATAAGCGGTGTGAAGGGAAATTGGAACATTATAGTTTACATTACAATGTTGCTCTAGTCAGTGTCAAGAATTACAAAGTTGGTTTTCTTCCAAATCTGAAACATGGTGTGATGAATTATTCTGTCAAGGTAGTAGCTGTGAGCCGTTGCTTTGAATCAGGTGTATTAATGGCTGCAAAAGGGTATCTTACCAACTGGCCGCGTAATTTGTATTGTAAAAATCTTCGATACACTACATGTAAAGGCACAAAGGTAGGGATGTTGATTTCCTCTTATTTGCTTACTTTTATACATGAATATCTTGTAATTAGCCTTATACACCTGGCATCACAATTAACTACTCCACCTAACCTTGTTAGGTAGGGATTGGAGGACCCCTTGTTGATGTCAATGGACGTTTTTTGGGCATGAACTACTATGATAGAGAATTGGGAACCCCATTCTTGTTTTGTAATGATCTTTGCAAAATTCTGAATAGTTTTTGGACAAAGGAGTAAGTTTGGATTTCTCTTTGTTTTTTTCCTGTTAGTGCTGGTGTAGGAATTCTTTGATATTATGGTTCCTGTTAGTGCAGGTGTGCAAGTTTTGTTTTGCACTTGATTAAGATTTATTTGAACCTTTACATGATCTAGTTGAAGGAGGTTCAGTCAAACATAATTTTCTATTAATTTTTGTCTTGTGTGTTTGGCAGAACTAAATGTTGGACTGGTGAAGGAAAACCAAACATGTATGTTGATAAAATCTCATTCCTTATTATTAAATAAATTACCATCTTTTTAAATTTGCTGACCCTATTACTTCATTGTAAAATCATTGAATGGCAGCTGGATATTGCCTTATTCAAGTGATATCGACAAAGATGAACATGATTCAAGTGATATCTACGAAGATGAACTCAATTCAAGTGATATCGATGATGATGAACATGAAGATGCAGACCAACCTGAAGAGGACAGTATTGTTGATATGGCAATGGACTTAAAACAAACAGACCAAGTTGAACATATGGTTGATGATTCTTCATCGGCTAAAAAGCGTCTTTCCACAGCATTTGAAAGTGTTGATACATCCAGCATGCCTCCATTACCTGGGTTACCACCTAGACCGGCAAAAAGACAGATGCAACTACCTGTGTCTGCATCCCAGGTTAGAAGGAGCCCCAGGCTGATTAAATCAGCAGATGGGGATATGCCAAAGAAGAAGACTGCTGCAGACCCTCAAGTGCAAGGCTCAAAGGCTAGTGCATCTAGTGCTCCAGTAGTTGCATCCCATGTTAGAAGGAGCCCCAGGCTGAATAAATCGGCAGGAGGTTCCCTAAGGTTCCCTAAGGTTCCCTAAGGATCTTCAAAAAATAGCGAGTCGGAGGTATCTGATGCTTTGCTCCCTAAGGAGCGCTCTCCAGTAGTTCCAAATGATGAATAATCAAGACCAAGTGTGATGTGCCTATGATGGAGAAGGCAAAAACACTGCTATTTTTGTTTCTTCCAAGTCTTGTGTTTCTTAATATGCACTGCTCCATTTACTAATGCTGTCAGATTTGGCTTGTGAACAATGTGATGCACTCTTCTATGATTGTTAGGATATTGGGACCTTTGTGCTTGTGGTTTTCCTTTTTGACCTGGTCCTATCCAGACGCAGTTGTGGTTGTGACCCATGGTGGTGTTGTGCTGTGCATAATGCTTTCAGTCACTATATTTATGGTGTTTCTAAATGACTAATAGTTGGAATATCTTGTGCTCGAATGTAAGCGGTTAATATTACTGCAAAATGGGATGCATTAGAAATAAAATTGAGGAAACCTCTTGCTCGATAATTTGTCTTCAAGAAACAAAGAAAGACCTTGATATGGCTATTATAAGAAAATTTGTCCCTAGAAGGTTTGACAAATATGATTATAACCTAGCGCAGCGGATGCTTCTGGAGAAATTCTTGTTGCTTGGAATCGTTCTTGCTTTGTTGGCGTAGTGAAAAAAAAATTCATTTGCCATACCAGTTAACATCGGTGTATGCTAAGCCATGTAGGAGTTAACATAATCGGTGTAAAAAAAAAGAAGCTAGGTAGGATATAGTTTGTTTTTGGATGCGTTGCTGGTTACAAAAACGCAAGTAGTGTTTGTAGGATCTTGGGAGCAAACTAGTGTTTATGGGCCCTAGGGAGCGGGTGAGGGTTACATGTGACACCCCGAGGGTAAACAAGATCAATGATCATGAAGACGTTAATTTTCATATTTATGAGAAGGAATAATAAAAGCCAACACTTTGGGAAGAATTTGGTTAAAAGTCAAATTTTTGTGTAGCCTCGAAAATTTGTGAATGCAAGTTCAAAAATGGGAATTGTGGTACATGTGACTTGTTGTACAGTATTGGAGGAAATAGAAGAGTTTAATCACTCATATTAAGAATTTAAAAGAGAAGGGAAAAAATTGAGCCATGTTGACCAAAGTCAAATAGCGAGCAAGAATGGAGAGAATTTTGAAATTAAGCATTTAAAAAATTTAGTATTAAACCTACGGAGCTTATTGGTCCAAACATTTAGGACAAGAGTCACTTTGGAGTACTCTAATCAAAGGGATTTGAGAAAAGGAGAAGAGATATTATTCATGGTATGAAAATAGACAAATGAAGTTTTGAATTTTCAGGTTTTTGGCATTTCAACCAGCTGACTTCAGAGGAAATTTGTGAACAAACTGTTAATCTTTTGAGAAAGATGTTAAATGGAAATTGGTTTAGAAAAATATATTGAGAAACTTACCTATTTGGACCAGATCAAGATTCAAAATGGATCTAGGAGAAAAACTGAGCCAAAAATCGAATCAGGAAAAGGAAATTCAGTTTAAAGTTTAAAAGGTCTGAAATGTTCAGATTCAAATTGGGAGCAAACTATTGACTTTTTGACAGAAGTTCCAACAAGAAAGATTAAATTGGAGTCATGCCTTACAACTTTCCTATTAGCATCCGACCCAAGTTCTATTCAAAATTTCAATGTAATTTGAGAAATTCATATTTGGATTTAGTTAAAAGGGGATTTGGGGGCTGATTCTTGAGGGCTCAAATTCAGGTCTAATCTCTACTCAAATCGACCAAGTGTTAATAGATAAAATGAAATTCAAGGATTCCTTTATAACTTTCTTTAAGGAAGTTTTCGGAGTTTCAGTAGATATTTTGGAGTTTCTGGACGTCCTAATCTCGGTTGGAAAGAGAACTGTAGAATGGGGAAAAAAGAGCAGCGCAGAGAAGGTCGGTTGGACACCAAGCTGCCTGCCTCCTCGCCGGTGAGGCAGTTTGCCGTCACCACGCGTCGCCGTTGCAAGAGACCAGCGCTGCAGAGGTCTAGCATGAGGTGGCGAAGCCTATGGCGGTATCTTGTCCATATATACCGAGCCTTTGCCCTTATTTCAATCCTTTTCCGTCACCTTGTTCTCCTCGGTTGCCGGTGAAGTCTGCCGCCATCCAGCCACCCCCATTCAATTACCTCCACCTAGAGTTTCTTCCTGACCTCTTCAATCTCCTACGCTATCCCTTGTTGGCAGCCATTGCCTCCAGAGCCTTCCCCCTCCATCCCCCCGGGTCCCCGCCGCCGGACCATGTGCTGCCGCTTGCCATGGTCGCTGGTGCACGTGGCTAGCCCACCACAGGACACATCCGTCTGAGGTAACACACGTGTGAGTTTTTTGTTGGTCTGATGGTGCTTTGGAGCTAGAAGAAAGCCCCTCTCTCACCGTCGTTAGGCAGCCCGACGGGCGCCGCCCTCGCGCCACCGCTGTTGCCGCCGCCGACCATCTCCAAGGCCGCAATCTTAGGGGAAAATGTGGCAGAACCGTCCAATTTAAACTGGCTCAAGTGCGCCCAATTTCCAATTAAAGACAATTAAAACGATGCACTTCAAACAGTTTAAACCCGGTAGTCCGTCGAGTGTCCCTGGGACAACCCGAGTCATCCACTTACAACTTATATCTCAACCATAGCTCAAGATCGCTTCCACGATGGGAAACACAACAGGCATTACCTTTTTACATAATTAAGACAAGATACGAAATTATTACAAACTAGGTTTGTAGCAAACATTATAAAATTTGAGGTACTAATAACTTTTAATACAAACCAGTTTAGGTAACTATTAAGTTGTATTACAATACCAAATACTTTTATTCTCCTAGAGTCATCTGGAACCAAGTGATGCTCTAGGGCTCCCGACTCTCGTCCTCTAGAGCTTCCGGTGGTGGAGCACCCTCTGAAAAAGAATATGAGCAAAGAACCCTGAGTACGAAGGTACTCAACAAGACTCACCCGTCTTACCAAAGAAAAGACTCTCAAGGGGTTATGAATAAGTCTTTATGAATATTTTATTTGGTTCTTTCTTTTGCAAAGGGCTTACTAAATGTTGATCTTATTGGATAACTTTTAATTCATTACAGTGGTTACTTATACGTCTAGGTTATAAAATCTTTTTCATACAAGTGGTGCTAGGCAATATCAGCAAATTTGAATCAAAATTTATACCATTCAACTTGTTTCCTCTACGATGCTTAACAGTTGATCAAGTGCACTCATAATCAAGAGTAGTGTCAATCCGGATTAATATGCATCCTGCAGGAGATACCCAGCCCCCAGTCACGCACAGTTGTACCTTCTGTACGCAACAACCTTTCAATTAGATGGACCAATGTTTCATGCATCAATTGTTTTCATTCAACTCCTATACCTAATGCAACAATAAACATAACAGTCAATGTTTTAAATAGCGGGCTACGACGTTTAGCGACAGAGCTACCGTTACGGGATATAGCCGGATATAGCCGACTATAGGTGGATATAGCGGGATAAATGCCATAGCGGGAGCTTTTTTCTAGCAGCTATAGCTGGCTATAGCGGTAGTTTAGCCGGCTATTTAAAACATTGACAACAGTTGGACTCATGAAATTTATAAAATAAATAGGTAGAAATGCTCCGGGGCTTGCCTTGAGTCTCAAAATTATTAGTAGCGTCAGCGAGATCCTCGGACTCCGGAGCTATCACAATAACCTCCTTGTATTGGACTGGATCTTTGGGAAGCTCAATATATTCCACTTCGGAAGCTTCAGATTCTATTATGAAATGCAAGTTAGTAAATGAGGATGCAACAAAATCTTTTGAAAAGAGCACACAAAACTTTATCTCCCGATAAAGTTGCAAGCCAACAAACAACCCCCTTTTTAATTTAAAAGAATATATAAATTTCTTTATGCGAAAGGGTCCTTATTTGTTTTATTTTTATTAAAGATAATTTATTAATGGTTCTAAAATATATACAATGATATAAAAGCTTTTCCTTACTTTTATTTGTGATTTATAAAGCTTGATTCATATTTATAGTTATTTTTAAAATAATCTTAAGCATTTATTTATCAACTTAGAAAGAAGAGTAATTTTTAATAAATCTCTAATAACAAAATTTGAAGGTATGACAATTTATATACAACAAGGTAAATGTAATAAAGCTAAAAAAATTCATTTGACAGTTTTATCATTTTTCTATGATTTTCTACAATTAAAACAATGAGAAACATAAAATAATTAATTCAAAAATATAAATCTAAAAGGTTTACTTGCAAACCTCCCCCCCCCCCGACGTTCTCTTTCTTCCCTGCTGGAGCCCCTACCCACGTTCAAACAGAATACCGGCATGGACTGGCTTCCGCCGGACTTGACCGGCGTGCGCTCGTCGGCGGAGAGGTTCCCCGACGTCGAGAGCTAGCCCCACGGCTACGCCTCGCTATCGCGCATCCATCAAGCCCCAAATCTCATAGCGAGGCCCTGCGAGCTTAGCCCGCGGCGCCCGGCGCGGCGGAGCAGGACGGTGATTCGCGGTGGCGACACGGTGCCCTGCCGCACCTCGATGGGATCAACCCAAAGACCAAGGTTGATCGAAGCGGCATCAACTAACGGTCCTAACGCGCTCCCACGCTCAAGCGAAGAGGGCTCCTAGCAGTGGCGTAGCTAGGATTTTTTCGAAGGGTATGCCATGACAATTTTTCTATATATCAATCAATACCTAAATGGGACGATCGGCAAAAAAAATTTAGATGCATGTATTCTCTTGTGCTATAAATGGGTTAAAAAGCTTGTTTCTATTGTTGCACTTGTATTCTCTTGTTAGCCTGTAGGTGCTTTATTTAATCCCCTTACAAACGTATAACTATGATTAGTCAATGGTAGGAATCGCAACTCACCTGCATGTACCTTGTACCGTGAACTAAAGCAGTAAAGCCTACTAAGCTGCTTGGGTGGCCTGAGGACTGTAGGGTGCAGGTGTTTGGGCGAAGGGCGATGCCGAACGGCAAACGCCTGGATGGTGGACGCGGCACACGCGATGCAGGGATGGCGATACGAAGAGTTGTCAAACCACCACTCAGACTTTGAGCGCAGGAATACGCAATCACGCAGGCGCCGTCGGCCATCCACAACTAGGCTATGATGGGCTGAGCTAGAATTTATTTTTTATCTACATGTATATGTATGAGTATATGGCTGGGCTACAGGGTATGCCATGGCCCAACCGGCATACCCTGTAGCTACGCCCCTGGCTCCTAGCATTGGCGCTTCGCGCTGTGGCCATGGCGGACACGCTCCCAATGCAAGCAAAGGCGAGAGCATAGAAGCCCAACCGCGGCGCGAATAAGCTGAAGATCACCTGAAAAACCATGAGAAAGAGCTAGCGCATCTAGCACGCGCACCAGCTTGGCCGTAGGTAGCCCGAGCAGGGCCGGCCACGTGCGCCGGCCATGGCGGAGGAGCGCCATGACGGACCACGGCATTCCTGACCCAAGGAAAAACACGCTCAACTCACAAACTCTGCGCAAACATTCAAGAGAACCCAAACAACATCCTTACACTCTCATACCCCGACCAAAACACAGGAAAGCAAGAACATCGGTGATCCTTACTTGCTCAGGCGAGGTCGGCGGCGGTGACGTGAAAAAACTGAGCTGCGCTCGACTCTGGGGCGATGAGAAGCTGATAAGAACTGGTGGATGTGGAAGAGGGAGCTAAGGCAAAGCTCTTGGGCGGAGGAAAGTTGTGACGGGCTGGTTTGAACGACGGCGGCGGAAGAAGGAGCTCGCCGGTGGCTGTGGAGGTGAAATGGATATCATCGAGGTGAAAGAGGGTGAAAGGACTACGGCTGTGCGCGATAGGCCTCGAGGATTTACTTCGCCGAGCTCGCCACCCCTTGATTTAGACCGCGCCGCTGGTTGTGCCTCTTTCCCGCCGGCGATGAGGCGGAAACTATGATGGTGACGTCATCAATTCCCCATTTGATTTCAAAATCCGACCATATTAGAGCTCGATGTCTCTGAATTTTACTCAACAACTTAAAAATCTTCAAACATCAAACTTGTAGTCCAGTTGTTGAATTGAATTTCCTCTATTGGCACGTCCATTTGAGCAAAGATTGAAGTCGAATTTGAGCCTCAAAGTTTCAGATTCATCACACCTTAAGTCCACAATTTGCCACTGAATTTCTCAAATTACTTCCAAAATTTGAATAGAACATGGGTTAAGTGATATAAACAAGATTGAACTTGAAGTGTATAAGCACAACTTTACTGTTGTAAGATTTTGCAAAAGATCTCGAATTCAAGCTAAATTTGACAAATTTCAGTTTAGCTGCAAACTTAATGAATTTCTCTGAAATCATTTCATGAGCTGATCTTTGCCTCAAAGTTTATCTTAGATACAAACACTATTTTTGTCTAGTCCAAAACTAAAAGTTGTCCCTTATAATTTGTCAAACAACTTTTATTTTTACACTTTGCTCAAAAGACCAACAAATTGTTCACAATCTTCCTTCAAAGTTTGCCTCTTGAAATGCCAAAAACCTCCATATCTGAAATAACCAAGTGTTGTTTTCGGATTTGGAATAGTAGCTTCTCCTCTCTTCCTTCTCCTATTTAATGGAGGCATTTACAAAAGACTTTCATCTCCAATTCTTGAACAAATAAGTTTCTTGATCCATAAACTAAAATTTGAGTTTCTTGCCTCAAAATTTCTTTAAACTTTTCTCACGTTTTGACTTTGGTCAACTAGACCCTTCTCTTATCACTTTTCCTTTGATTAAATAATTACAAAAATTACAACATAATCATGTTTAAGTATAACTTAGACTTGGGATGTCACAGAAAATAGGGGGGGGAAGGTGCATGAAGTCATGTGAGTTTCGTTTGTGCTGTTTACTTGGTCGGAGGTGCGCGCTGCCGGCGATTATTGTCGCCGGTCAACGAGGTGAAGCCCGGTGCTTGGTTTGAGACGTGGAGAGGGATCTTGGGGTACAAGAAGGAAAAGAGCTAGGGGGTCTCCTGTAAAACGATGGATTATATTTTGGAATTAGATTTAAATTTAGTATTTCACCTTTAAATTCATATAATTTTGTAGAAATATCCAAAACTAGTAAAACCAATTTTTTAGGATTATTTAATTTTCTTTCATGCATAAAAATTCTTAAACCCTAGGAAAGTATTTATTATTTCCTTTTCTTTTAAAGGTGATTAAATAAATACCTAATCATTTCCAAAATGTTTAAAATTCAAAATAATGATTTATTAATTAATAAGATAAAGGTTTATTTTGTGTTACTTATCCTTTTTAGGTTATTAATAATTCTTTTACAACAAATAAAGAAATGCTTAAGGACCAATTTAATTAAAGAAAAATGTGTGTAGTTTTTTTAAACAGGTAGTTAGTGTTGGCTTGCAACTTTATCGAGAAGATAAGTTGTATAGCTTGTTTTGAACTCTTTGCATCTCTAATTTTTTAACTTGCATTACGTTTCAACATCACAAGCTTTGGAATACGAGCTCATTGAACTTTCGGAAGAGCAGTGACAGTTCAAGGAAGTTATCGTCATCACTCCAGAGTTGCGAGAGTTCGTTGAAGGCTCTAACTTGTTTGTGACTCCAGGCAAGCCCTGGTGCATACAATCCTATTCGTTTATGAAATTATGATGAGTCCAATGTTTATGCTTTCATATGCATTACGCATAAGAATTTTTTGAAACCTACTTGATGCATTGAACCATGCCTTGATTTAAGGATGCCTTTGCCATATGTATAGAAGAAATTAGATGAAATGTCATAACTTAGTGAGACAATGAGTAGAGGTGGATAGGAAGGGTTGAGATGGAGCTCAATCCTATAGCTCTGCTCACATTGATGAATGAATAAGGCTTTGGCGTGGTTTAATTGATGATCAAGTGATTTTACCTAGTGATTTACTAGGTATGGGACCAGCAAAGTCAATTAGGTTGGTTGGTTCATAGATTGGAAATATTTCTTACCCATGCTTGCTGGGTCAATGAAAGGCGGGGACGTCGCCAGATGTGGGACACACGTGGGGGTGCGTTCCTGGGTTTGAGTAAGGATATTTCCTGTCTTTGGCTCAATCAACTGAAAGATTGTTGCGTACAACCAGATCAACTATATATAACTGGGAACTAGATATCCCCTGCAGGGTGTAAAATGGTCCGGATCGCCATAATTCTTGATTATGAATGCACTATGATCAGATGTTAAGCTCCATAGTAAGACAAGTGGAACAAGGTGACAATTGATTCAAACTGTTGGATGGTGCTTAGCCCACTTGTTTGCAAAAGTTTTTATGACTTAGATGGTTAAGCAATTACTTAATACTCCCTCTGTCCGAAATTGTAAGTCATTTGACTTTTTTGACCCCAACTTTGACCACTCGTCTTATTCAAAAAATTTGTGCAAATGTACTAAAGCTATCCATAACAAAAATATGATATTTTGCAAAATAATTTGAATAAGACGAGTGGTCAAAGTTGGGGTCCAAAAAGTCAAACAACTTATAATTTGGGACGGAGGGAGTAGATGATAAAACATGAAAGATAAGGACCCAAGATTAGTAAGCTCTTAGCAAATAAGTTGAGTCACGCAAACTACTCAAAGAGCCGAGCATACTCCTTTAGTGTCTTTTATTTTGTTAGACGGGTAATTCTTGCTGAGTACCTTCATACTCAGGGGATCATTCTTTGTTCTTTTCAGAAGCATCGCGATAAACCACTGGAGAAGAAGGCTCGAAGAACTAGAACATCTATGGGTCTCAGATGTTTCTAGTGTTTAGCTGAAGATGTAGATTAACCTCATTATAGAACTTACCTGTCTTGTCTTGTTTTAAATTCTCTAGAATGGTTTACATGCACTTAAGGCTTGTTTCAATCTTTGGTTTGTAATAACTCTTTCCTTATAGTATTTATGTAAAAAGATAATGTTTGTTGCATTTTCCCTTCATGGAAAAGATCCTGATGTATCGCTTAGATCAAAGTTGTAAGTGGATGATTTGGGTTGTCTCGGGGACACTTTATACTATTTCAAGTGCATTGAGTATAGTTGTCATTAATTTGATGATTAGGCGCACCTGAGTTAGTGTAAATCGGACGGTTCCGCCACATTACACTAGGGCTTCTAAGGGACAGAGTGGAGAAGACTCGATATATGGTCCTGCACTAAGCTAGGAAGGATATATTTTTTTTGGATGGGTGTTGGTGGTTAAAAAACCCCCAAATAGTGTTTGTGGGCCCTAGGAGCGGGTGAGGTTCCCACTCGGCTTCTACGGAACTGAGTGGCTAAAAGACTCAGTGTATGGTCTGTACACTAAGCTAGGGTAGGATAGAGTTTGATTTTTGGATGAGTGTTGGTGGTTACAAAAGCTCAAATAGTGTTTGTGTGGCCTTGGTAGCGGGTGAGGCTGGGAATTGAGTGGCTAGAAGACTAGGATCACTCTTCAAGGAATCAGGGGGCATATATTTATTGGCTCGAGGGACAAGTAGGTGGGTAAGATGAGATTACCCCAAGATTGCCTTGGTAATAAACCTAGTATGCCCTTGCTGTACGG
Organism: Digitaria exilis; assembly: GCA_015342445.1. NCBI lineage: Eukaryota > Viridiplantae > Streptophyta > Magnoliopsida > Poales > Poaceae > Digitaria > Digitaria exilis. The sequence goes on from JACEFO010001795.1 coordinate 4,071,697, forward strand.
AGGTGGAAGCCATTGTCGTCAGAGGAAAAGCAACTAGGAGTAAAATAGGTCTTTCACACCTCCTCTGGACTTTACATGTGCCGCAATGGTGGTGGGTACGGATAACCTTCTAAGGCTCCTTCTGGGGGCAGCGTCCTTTCGATGGTGAAAGGATCCTTGGCCACGGTGAATCAATGTCTAGCAAGGCCAAATCGATGTGAAATTGAGGTCCAAAGGAGATGTATTGTAGTCTGCCACCGACGTTTTGATGTCCAGCAAGACTAAATCGTGCTCAACAACAAACGATTCGAGATCCTGCGCCAAATCGATGTCATGCCGGGAGAGAAGGGAGCGCATCGAGGGGAGAAGCACCTTCCTCGCACAGCGCGGATCTGAACGGAGCGGGGCACCTGGTGGTGGAGAGGCGTGGAAGGTTCGGTGAGGCCACCAGCAACGATGTCCGGCGAGCTCCCGAGTAGCCTCCTTCTTCTCCACCGTTGGGCGACCCCCTCTGAGATGGCTCGACGGCGTGCTCGAGGCCACGACAGCATGGGAGCGTGAGGTCGCAATCTTGCCGGCGCATCGGAAGAGATGGTAGGGGCCATCACCGCCGTCCTCGCGTCCCGGCAATGGTGGCGGAAGAGATGGATCGAGGCGGCAGGTAGCGCAAAGGGGTGTTGGTACCGTGGTAGCGAGCGGAGGTGACATGATTGGATGTTGGCCTTCACAGGCGCTAGTGCAAGCCTGCACTACCAGATGCGACTTTTCCCTGCGTTCCCAGGAAACCAGGCTAGGGGCTCCCTTTTGCACTACGTGAGCCTGGCTTAGGACCTTCTCCAGGCATCCAAACATGGGATGGTTGCATTAGGGAAGCCTGGGTAGCCCCTAAGCCACCCAACCAAACAGCCCCTATATCGCCTAGAGGAGGAGAGGGGGAGGGGGAGGGGGGGTGAATAGGCCACATAAAAACAGCGGACAAATCAGGAAGGAATTGGATGATGCAGTTCGAGTAAACCGAATCTTCCGATTTTTCATAGAACAGAGCACTCATCTTGAAACACCTCTTCTTGAGGTCCTATGTAGATGATTCTGGTAGGATGAGCTCCAACACTATTTCTTAGCAGATTCACATAGCCCCTGCACATAGAAACACTACCAACCGACTAGTTTAACTGATTTCACAAATATACCAAATAATGCAATGGAAGTAAAATAAAGGAAGACACAAGGATTTGTTTGACCGAAGTTCAGACCCACTATGTGCTACTCCTAAAACAAAGGATCATACTCTTTATTGAGGAACTCTTTAGGGAACGAGTCTCTTTCAACTCCTGCCACCGAGTCGGGTCTTTTTCAACGACTTCTCCACTTCTACTAGTTTGATCTTTTCGTCCCTTCTGGAGGCAAGATCGTAGCCCTTACAAACTTTCCCATAACTCACCACACACTTTGGGAGCTCTCAAGAAACCTCTAGGCAAAACCTCAAGAGTAACAAATGTATCACTTGTCAAACGTGACAAGACAATAATGCTCAGAGGATTGTGCTCTCACAATCTATCTCACGGTTTCTCTATTCTACTCAACACAAGGATATGATCAAGGACCGAGGTACCTCACAAAGAGGGGGTTGTGGAGAGCTAAACTTGACTTTCTTTCACTTTGGGACGCACATGTAGAAACACCAGCAACAACAGCCAACTGAAGAGGGGGTGGAGGGGCTTTTTATAGAAGCTCTCCACGAAACTAGCCGTTGGTGGCTATTGAAAGTCAGGTCATTTGGTTTCAAAAACCAGAACTTCCAGGATTTCAAAACAACTAGCCGTTATGACCAGCTTGCACACGAGACCCTGAAGAACCAAATAATCCAGTTTAGCAAACTAGAATCTCCAGTTTGCACCAGTCAACACTACTCTAAGTGTTTGTGTGTCTTTTGTGTTTCTCATCATCTCATATAGGTTACTTTGAGCACTGATGTTATGTCAAAACACAATATGACACATCCCTCTTGATAGTACAACTTTCCTAAACTCAAGACCAAGGATAAATACTTTTTCATCAACTTGAGCTTCTCTTTTAGCTTTTGAACCATACTTGATCAATATGTCTTCATGAGGATCTGCATCATCTTCTTTCTTGTTTCTAAGCACTTAAACATTTGAGCTAGTGACTTGAACCAAAATCTCCATTGTATGAGAGTAACTTATTTCACCATTAAATATATTTTTGCTCTCCAATGTGACACTTATTTGACCGTTGATTCCTCGACAATGATCACTTGACTTGATTCTTCACTATAACACACAATGAAATGAATTTCACTTTATTTTGTTTTGGGGTTTTTTTTTAGTGGGCTAAATGAGCTTTAAACCTGGGCTTTATTGAGTCTCTTTCCTGGTAGAACCACACGTCTCTTGGGTTTGCTCCTGGGTGTTCAGAACCCATGACTCTTGGGATTACTACTGGGCGTTCTTGAGGCACACAGAGAATTGATGGGAATCGGAAAAGGATAGGGAGAGGAGAGATCGTGACCTGCCTTAGGTAAGGAATAGGATTGTTTTCTGCTCTGTTAACAGCTCTCTTCACTATATTACTTCGGGCCATTAGGGCCATAACCTGTACCAAGTAATCATAGTGAACTTCTCTGTTTTTCCCGGTAGTCTGTGCAGTGTTCCTCCTCTGCAGTTTTATCTCCCCTTAGAGTTCGAATTTCAATTTTTCTATAACATGAAAGTTGTCAATAGTTTTATTATGCTTCCAACGAGTATTTAAACTCAATTTTTGGTCCAGTATATCCGGAGTTATAGCTCTCTGAATATTACTGTCAGTTTCGTCAGACTGCAGTTACAGTTTTGATAGTGTCTTTGCATGGCAATATTAGTGATCTTAGAGCCGAATTTGTATTCTGGGATATGAATATTTTATAGTAGATTTGATCACCTTTCCATGGAGTATTTAATCACTATTTTTGGGATGAGGATTCAGTGAGAGATGAATTTTTGAAGTTGACTGTCCTGTAGTACGAGGACAGATTATAGTGCTGTCTTCAAGATTGTATTACATCTAGTAGATGTTCAAATTTTTTTTTTTTGGTTGAATACCAAAGTTGTAAATTAATTTCTGTGTAGATACTCGTAATGTATTGTAGCAATATCTGTAGTACTTTTAAAAGTCATGAAAATGTAAAGTTAGCTGTCCTGTGTAGACAGTTTTGCCTTTATGGGACTGTTTTGGGGTTATCTTTGCGACCGGCCGTAGGAGCGCTTTACTCATTGTTTGCAATGTTGGTATGCTTTCTTTTGTGCTGAGAAGTACTTATATGATCAGGTGGAGCTCCGGAACGTGCTTAGCTCTCTCTTATTGATTGGTGAAGGCAAGTAAACATAGCAATGTTGTATTGCTTTAACTTTTTTTATTTGAATTGCCTCCACTAAAACTGAAATATTTCACACTCGCCAGATAATATGCTAAATAGATATTTTAGCTCTATGTCTTGAAGTATTTATGATCATGTTATGGAATAAATATAGTTGAGTTGAAGTATATGATAATGAAGTGCACACATGACAAATCTTGCATTTTTGCACTTTCCTTTTTATGCATAAGAAGACACCGTAGCCTGATGTTGGTGCGTAAGTACCGGTACAGCAACGCACATTGAAATGAGCAATGTGGTTGCAGCCCTCACTTCCTGTTGTCCGGATTTGAGGGTAGAAGAGAAGTCATGCATCGCATTGCATCATTTGCATTCGCATTTGCATGGAAGTTCATATTATGAAGTTGATAATATTTTATCTCACCAACCGGAGTTATATTTCAGCTAACACTATATTTTGGAGCTACCCTTTAAATTGTGGCTCAAATAATGTTGTTAAAGCCGTTTACTTGTTGAGGTTTTTATAAACCTCATGCACTTTTTATTTTTCTCTCAGGTGCTTGAGTTTGGAAGACTACATGCGTCGGGGTGGGAAATAGAAGCACATCATTGCATTTTCAACATGTTCCTTGTTGTCTTCATGCAGTTAGAATAAAGAACTTGATCCTCTGAGTTATAGTATACCGTTGGAGTTGTGTAGTGGTGTTTGAATTCAATAATACTATAAATTATTCTGCTGAATTTATGAATGCTAGAGTGATGCTCTTTTTGTTGAAATATCTATTTATCAATCCTATTTGAAGCTTTCGCGTACTCTGTTGTTAATAGTTGTCTTGCTCTTGCTTTATCAATATCTTGCTAATGGTTGTAGTAGTGTAGTGTAGTGTTGATGACCAAAATTGGCATTTAGCCATGTGGTGAATTGTAACCGATCTGGCAATAGCAAAACCGGGCCTACCGGTTTTACCCAAAACCGGGCCTACCGGTGTTGGCAGTGAGCCCGAGAAAATTAGGAGATTTTGTTAGATTTGTATTTGTAAAACAATTCTTTGCGGAGCAAGACCTCCCCACCCTATAAATATAAAGGGCCACAGCCGATTGAGGGTATCACAATCGATCAAATCAATTTACCTTTTTATCTTTTACCTCTCTTTGCCTTAACCTTTTCCAACCCTATTGATGTTCTTATCTTGTCTCCTTAGCATGAGGAGGCCTCCTAGCTGGCCTGCCGAGCCTAGGACAAACCAAGGTGCGCCTTCACCGATGGGGTCCCTCCCTGGAGGGCGTTCGTTGGTTTCTCGCCGGCCTGCCGGTGAAAACCGGTACTACCGGTTTTGAGAGGTGGCGCTGCGACATGCACAGCTGATCTCTGCATGTGCTAGTGCTTTCGTGTGTTGGTCCATGATTTGCGCCAACACATTTTGGCGACTCCACTGGGGACGAAAGATCTGGCTATCATGGCCGATCCATCGAACCCGAGCAATATGGTGCTACACAAAGATGATTTTGAGCAAGCTTGGGAGGAATACACTCAAGACGTTGATCGGATCTATACGGATCGCTTTCATCTTGTTACATACACACTGAGCAAGGCATTGTCAAGATAAAATATTGGCAACCACCATCAACCATCGCCATATTGAAGGAGTTACAATCTTTAGGTACTATATCTACTCGCCTATCTAATTTTGTGAGTAATGAACTCAAATCTTTTATTGATAAAGAGGATAGCGTAGATTCGATATCTGTTGTTGAAAAGTCGGCTATTGACAAGGCGTCTGATGTTATTATTGATTCTTGCCATGATTTATCAACTAGTTATGAAAAACACTTTGTTGGTCAAGAAATTCGTATGTCTCAAGCTGAATCTACTGAAAGCATAAATATTACATCTAATACTCCTATGCTGGGGGGGCAATGCAACAAATTCAAGCCAAAGATGTTGAAGCCTAAAAAACTTAAGATTGGTGTTTGGAAAACTGTTGAATCCAAAGGTCATCATAAGCATGAGAAGGAAAAGCCGAAGCCAAAGAAGCTTCCAGTTCAATCTTTAGAATAAAAGGATATCAAACATGCTAGTTGGCCTAAAAATTCCAAGCATTATCGAAAATCGAAGGTCCATAATCAGAATCGGCAATGGAGTAATCCTCACACATCAATGTTGACTTCATCATATAGATCGTCTATGCATGTGCCATGTGGATCTTATTTTAGCATGCCCTATTTTTGTCCACCATGGTCTTTTAATTCGTTAATGCCGTCTACTCCTAGATATTTTTGTCCAGATTATATTACATATAGGGAGCCAGTAATTAATGAGTCACCACCTATGCATAATGACCGTTTTTATCAAAAGAATCAGTCTATAAAGAAAAATAAGCGCAAGGTGGTCAAACAAGTCTATCGTGTCAAGAAGGATGGTAGATTAAGTAAAAATTCAGATTTGACCATAGACAAAGAAAAGCCAAACATTGAAGAATCATCAGCTAGCTCTATTGATCCAATTGCCCCAATGGTAATAATGTTTCAAACAACATAGCTGAACAACAATCAAGTTCGGTTGGGGGGCATGATGATCACAAAGTAGCTGATTCAAAAGATAAGGTGATGAGGAAGAAGCCAAGCTTTGCTGAATTATTGCATAAATATCAGAAAATAGCCGAGCAAAAGAAAAACTATCGGCTAGGAGATGATCAAAGTAGCAATTCTTCATCACCAAGGGCAAAAAGGCGTCAACGGTCCTCTCATTGGTCTTCATCATTTAATTCATCGATGCATATGCCATGGAGTGCCTATTCAGGTATATCTAATTATAATCCATGGTTTTGGTTTAATCCTTGGTTCTCGCCTTATGATTATCAATATTATGCTTATGATTTATCAAGGAGCCACAATTGGTCACCATGGCCTCATCAAAATTTCTATTATTATATATGATGAGATGTTCAGGAGCCGAAATAGTAGTTTCATACATGTTATATTCACTAGGATCATGTTTCGGCTACAAAAGCATCTGTAGAGAATTAGAGTCTATTATATGGCCAATGCATTGTTCATTATTGTCCTTAGACAATTTTGGTCACTAGGAGTGTTTTCTGGCACGCAAGCTTTGCCATAAAACAAGGGGGAATATGTTGACGACCAAAATTGGCATTTATCCAATCTGGCAATAGCAAAACCAGGCCTTCGGGGATGAAACCGAAGGCATTGACAAAGCGCGACTAACCACTTGTAGGTTTCAGAGTCAAGGCTCTGCGCGAAGACCTTCGGATACCTTGGGTCCCTGGGTGAAGGGATCCAAGAAACGAAGGCTAGCCGGGCCCCACGAAGGGGCCAACGAAGGCCAAGGGGGCTCGACGAGCCCAGTGAAGACAACAACACACGAAGCCGAGCGCACCCGGAAGGGGCGACATCCATGAACTTAGTCAGAGGGAGCAGTTGGGTCAGCATGGTACAGCAAGTGTGATTGTACTAAAATGCCCATGTAAAGCAGGGAATATTCCCCTTGTTGAAGGGAAAAGACTGTAATGACATCAAGGCCCATGAGCCTCGACTATATAACAAAGAGAAATGTACAGTGCGGATGATGGTTTATTTTCGCCTGATGCAATCTTTTTTACACCTGAGTCCTTTCTTACCCTTTAAGGTTTATATTTCCAACTGTCGGTGGCGTCTCCCTACCCGGGTCCGCACTCCACCCAACAGCTTGGCGCCCACCTCGTGGTGACAACTTACAACATGCCACCTAAAAACGAACAAGAACCCACCACCTTCGGTCGACCCCAGTGATACCAATGCTGGTACCGCCCAACCCCACCTTCAGAACTCCATCGAAGGAGATGTCGAAGAGATCGTGACAGGCGAACTCAAAGTCAACTTGGAGGAAATAGGTGTAGCCCCCGAAGACATTCAGGCCTTGCGAAGGATCATGTCCGTCGCCTCGAAGGCGGCACCAGAGCTTCAACAGCCCCTAACAGCCCTCATCAACCCCTTATCATCGACTCCAACGGTGCCTGGAACCTCTGCTCAACATGGCACAGAAGCTCAGACTCTACGTGATGCTCAGCAGCAAGAGCAAACAACCAAGGAGGCTCAGAGGAAGACGCATAGACAAGACAAGAGGGCGAAGATCGCGACCCTCCAACAGGACCTTCGGGCATTACTCGAGCCCAAAGACCAGCAACCACAGCCCCAAAGCGCAGAACCAGTCACATGAACGGAAAACAATGACATAAACTTGTGGCAGGCGGTTCAAGAAATACAGAACAACATATCCAGCCTCCGCCGAGATGCCCGCAATGATCACCACTCAAACTACAATCAGAGTCGAAGCATAATGGGAGGGCCAAGAACCCCATTATCATTGGCTCTCGAAGCCGAACCATGGCCAAGACATTTCAACTCTGCTAACCTCCCACAGTTTGATGGCGAAACCGACCCGAAGGATTTCCTCCTCAAGTATGAAGCAGTGGTAGAATCTTGCGGAGGTTCAGATTCCACGAAGGCTAAGTCACTGGTCATGGCACTAAAGGGGCATTCCAGATTTGGTACTCCAACATCCCGGCAGGACACATCGAGTCCTGGCCCCAACTTAGAATGAAACTGTACACCACCTTCTAAAGTATTCAGCCCGAAGAACTGACCCCCATGGACTTACTACACGCATGCACTCAGGCAGAAAAGGAACCACTTGAGGACCTACTCAACAAAGTCTTCAGAGCGGCGGCCAAAGCGTCAATCGATTTTGAAGGAAAAATAATTGACTACACCATCGCTGGTCTACGCGTCTGTCCTTGTCAGGACTACTTGGAAAGGGTCAGACCTCGCTCAATCACAGAACTTTTTGAGGTCCTACAAGAGTATTCGATGTCTGATCGCGGTCCAAGGTGGAGAATTGATAACATGAATGCACAAAAGAGGTCCAGACAGGATCAGTCTTCGCAGTCAAGACAATGGGGCAGTGAGACTGCTCATCATACGCCGAAGCTAGTAAACAACCTTTCAAGTGATAACCAACAACAATACCAACAAGGCTAAGATCAGCCGCATCAAGACAATGGCACTCGAGGGAGACGAGGGTACAGAGGCCGGGGTGGTCGTGGAAGAGGTCGAGGAGGACCGCGAAGGTAGTATTGCTTCTTCCACGGCCCGGACAAGGGACACACTACATCAGAATCTCTAGTGGGGCAGAAAGCAAAAAGAGATATCTAGGCTGAACAACAATGCGCTCAAGCCCCTTGTCAACCCGTTTCTCATGTGACAAGAAATTTCTGGCCTTCGCAACAGCCGTACTACCCCATCGCCTCAAACTACCAGCCAGCCCAAATGATCACAGGCCCAAATTACCCAGCTCTTCCGGCACCACTGCCATTGCCTTCGCAGCAAAGGCCAGTGCCTATGTACAACCCCGATAACTACCAGCTCCCCCAAAAGCCAAAGCAAGAGCCTGAGGCTTCGAGTCAGCCGGAGCAGAAAGAATTACACCCGCATGTGATCAACGCAATTTCTGGGGGTTCAAACGAACCCGACCACGTCTCAAAGCGCTAGCAAAGAGAAGAATTCCGCACTGTCAACCAAATCTGTGAAGGCAAGGTGTTTAGAACTACATGGTCACATGTCCCAATCACCTTTACGGAAAGCGACATCAAGCTACTTCGCCATCCCCACAATGACCCGATGGTAATAAGAGCAAACATTGGTAAAAATTCCTTGTGTCTCCTAGGCAATGATATCGGGAGGATCTTGGTCGACAATGGAAGCTCGGCAGATATCATCACTTGGCACTGCTTCACCCAGATGGGGTTCACCGAGAAAGATCTTCACAAAGCTGCACATCCCCTTTACGGCTTCGGGGGAAAACGAGTCCAAGCTATGGGCAAGAAAGAACTGAATGTAACATTCGGGGAGGACCAGACAAGACGCATTGAACTGATTTCTTTCGACATCATTGACATTGAGTATCCATACAATGTGATATTCGGGAGATCCACTTTGAACAAGTTTTCAGCTGTCATTCACCAAGATTACCTCTGCATGAAAATCCCTTCGGCCGGTGGAGTGATTTCAGTTCATGGGGATCAATGAGAAGCGCAGCGAGCAGAGACCAACTTTTCGTATGGCGACCACCATGTCCATGTCATAGAACCCGAAGAGCCAGAATACAAGCAAATCTCCTCAGTACTTGTGAAGCCCATGCAAGACGAGAGAGTGCAACCCCTAGGCCACACCAAGAAGGTGCCTCTCCATGAAGGTAACCCAGATAAAACTGTCGTTATCGGCAAAGATTTATATCTCCTGGAGGAACTTGAACTGATGGCTTGCTTGAGGGAGCACGAAGACGTTTTTGGTTGGTCCCTGAATGACCTGTAGGGAATAAACAAGGAAATGATCGAGCACAGCCTTCGGGTCAACCCCATCGCAAAGCCAAGAAGGCAAAAGCTTCACCCAATGTCGGACGAAAGAAAAGCAACATGCAATGCCGAAGTTCAAAAGTTGCTAGATGCGAAGGTCATCAGGCCTTTAAAGTTTGCTGAATGGCTCTCGAACGTGGTGATGGTGCCCAAGAAGAATGGAAAATGGAGAATGTGTATTGACTTCACCATACTGAACAAGGCATGCCCGAAGGATGACTATCCCATGCCAAGGATCGTTACACTTGTTGATCAGGCCACTGGGAGCAAAATGCTCAGTCTTCTAGATTGCTTCTCAGGGTACCATCAAGTACGAATGAAGCAGTCTGACGAAGAGAAAACAAGCTTTATAACACCTTTGGGTATATACTGCTTCGTCATGATGCCCGAAGGGCTAAAGAATGCTGGATCCACTTTTAACAGAGCAGCTGATGAATAGTGCTAGGAACCCAGTAAGGCAGAAACCTCTCGGCATATGTGGACGATGTTGCGGTAATGAGCAAAAAGAAAGAGGACCATGTCAGCGACCTCGAAGACCTTCGCCAATTTGCGGAAGCACGGTCTCAAGCTCAACCCCAAAAGGTGCACCTTCAGTGTAACTAAGGGTAAGATGCTCGGATGTTTAATGTCTCAAGCCGGCATCGAGGCCAACCTAGTGAAGGTAGCAGCTATCTAGAATATGCAGCCTCCCAGAATGAAGAAGGAAGTACAGAAACTCGCAGGAAGAATCGCATCCCTCAATCGCTTCATCTCAAGGTCAGCAGAAAAGAGTTTACCGTTCTTCGCAGTCCTTCGAAGCGGGAACTCTATGTGGGGAGAGAAGCAACAAAAGGCCTTCGATGAGCTAAAGCAGTACCTGCAAAAGCTGGTAACACTAGCAAGCCCAACTCTAGGGGTCAGCCTACTGCTATACATCGGAGCTTCGCAGTCCGCAGTAAGCGGAGTCCTCGTGGAGGAAAAACACACCGAAGGGGGAATCAAGCAAGTCCCAGTATACTTTGTCTCTGAAGCTCTGTCAGGGTCAAAACTCCTATATTCAGAAGTGGAGAAGCTAATTTATGCAGTGATCGTAGCAAAAAGAAAGATCAGGCAATACTTCGAAGCACACAGAATCACCGTACCGACCTTGCTGCCAATCAGAGATATAATCCGGAACAGGGAATCCTCTCCAAGAATAGCGAAGTGGGCTGCTGAGCTCTCAGAATACACCGTCGACTTTGTTCCCAGGAACTCCATCAAGTCTCAGGTCCTCGCTGATTTTGTAGTAGAATGGACACCACCCGAGACACAAGACTCCGCTCCAATTCCAAAAGAAGTGTGGGAAATACAGTGTGATGGAGCATATTGCGACAAAGGCATAGGCGCGGCCACAAAGACAAATACAGTGTGGTGGACCACTCCGAAATTATTCCAAGTTAAGTACCCCACGGACCACTAACAAGTAGTCAGGCACTTAATCCGGAATAAGCTGGAGCGCCGTCGGATTATACCCGATTAACCATGTTCTTTTTGATCGAAACAACACGCACGCCCACACGAAGGTGAGTCCCAGAGATTACAACATTCCACAAGTTCAAATTAACATAAATAGTCTCAACAAATTAATACAAACCAAGTCTTAAATAAAATAAAGTCTAAGAGTTCAGCAACGGAAATTAACTAACGATGATACATAGCAACACCATGATGAAGCCGTCCATGGTGCTACTCCTCACGAACCTCAAATGAGGACGGAACCCACTCGATGTGCCAGCCAAGAGGAACTTGAGCAGGCCAAGAAGCACTAGCAACAACCTCTTCAACCAGCATACCGGAAATAAAAGCCACAAGCAAGGCTGAGTATACTAATACTCAGCAAGACTTACCCATCGGGTGAAAACTACATCACCGACTCCTAACCATGTGAGGCTTTTGGCTGGTGGGTTTGTTTTGCTAGAAAGCGACTAAGAGTGGATCCTTACTTTCATTATTTTAGCATCAAATTCTAGTAGTGTTAACCATTCTAGATGAGCAACCTTTCTAAGCATGCAAGTGGTGCAATACAATTTAATACAAACAACAAGTTCATCATCCTCATAGTTTCACTTGTTACTCAATGTAGCACAGCGTTCAAGCAGTCTCATTAACCGCGAGAGCGGACAGTTCGAACCGAATTTCAATACCTGGCCAGGGAAACCCAACACACACGGATAATGCTTGCTATAAAAGGCACAAGCACTACCCAACCTTTCCCGTCAATCCACAATTCGGAACCAGCTCCCACTCCCTTAGGATACAAGGTTATCGGATACTCGCGAACTCAAGCCGGCCGACCTCACGCATGTAATCACTTTGTACACCAAGGAAAAATACATTTCCAAGGAAAGAAGGCTATCGGTCCTAGCAGTACCACTCGGGTACCGGGCTTACCGGAGCCCAGACTTGGCATGTGCGTGGTAAGTTCAAAAACTTGACACACAGAACCACACGTTTCGATCTTAATCCAATTATCATACAGGGACGAGAGATCTATACATACCATCCCGCCCATCCATCCTTATAATTCCAAAATGAAGTAAAGACAAACACTCCTATATCTCATGAGTGACAGGAAAGCACTCGACTTGTAACGGTCCTAAAGCATTGCACTGTCGACCTTATCATACTAGTATTTCAAGATATAGGTACTAGAATTATGCAACTAGGGTATTCTAACAACTCCTTGAAACGTAAATGCACAAACATAAATAATTCAAAGTTGCATAAACTTTAAAAGCTAGGTTATGCTCCGGGGCTTACCTTCTTGAGCTACGTTGACTTCGGTCTCCGGGTCAATCACAATGACGTTGGCACCACCTTCGGGAGCTCCTTCTTCGTTGGCTGGGACGAGGTCGTAAGTACCGTCAGCGAGGGTGCCTTCTACATGAGATGCACAAGTTTGAATGTTGCTACACGTTTTGTGATTTAAAGACACGGGCACTAAAAGCCACATTCACCTAGACATTTTAATGTACTATTCTTTTCTTTACAAAATTAGAGAAGGTATGTGATGCAAGCTTTATTCCTTCATGATGGTGATTGTGTACATATATAAAACAATTCAGATCCATTTTTCTTATACAAGCATTTTGTTCTAAAATTAAAATTAGTATACAGCCATCTTTATTGGTTTTAACACACAAGTGAGTCACACCCTTTTTATTTCTCCCGATTTACTCTAGTTCCTTCTTATTTTTGTTTCTTTGTTTCTGTTCATTCTTTTAATCCACAAAATCTATTACAGCTATAGGGGTATAAGAGCTAAGCTCACCCCAAAATTTAGCTAAAACCGAGTTGTACAGAATTTATTAAAAATGGTACAAGTCACTGCTCCTAGATTCAAGATTAAATCATATAAAATAAAAAACACAGCCAAAGCAGAAGATATTGCTACCAGAGCTAGGAATGATTAAAAGGAGTGCTTTGGCCCAGTGGTAGGTAAAAATACCACTTGAACAGCCCTAAACTAATACTAACTAGAAAACATACAACTATTTATTTGGTAGTCTAAACAGAGTCAAAAATTAAGTTTAAAAATTTTTCTAGCATGTTCTATCAAGTTTCTAAGCCTCTGGTGGAAGTTGATGATTTTTGGCTGCCTGAATAATATTTAACAAACCTAGAACTGAGATAGAGCAGAAAACACTAAACAATTCATAACAGGTGCTATAGAGAATATTTGGAAACAGAGCTACTAAAGACTACACAAGCAACATATCCAAAATCTAGCTATAGAGGAGTTCAGGATTTCAAATAGTGCACAAACCACTTAAAATTGAGTTTGAATTTTAATTCAAACACTATTCATCAAAAGCATGCACATGCAAACATGATATTGGAGTTTACAACCTCACGAGTCTAGGGAGTATTTATTTGCATTTTTCTGATTTTTCTACGATTTTGACGGATTTTAGAACATCTCAGAACTTTGAACAATATTTAAAGAATCTTTTTACGCTGGGGACCCTAGATCTATTAAACGCTTGCAACCGGTCCCTGAATCTTGCACGGAGGACCCTAGAACTAAAGTGGGGAATGCGAACCAGTCTAGGCTTCACCGGCGACCGGATTCCGGCGAGGAGACGGTGGGGGAGGCCGGGGAACTAGGCGGGGAGTGACAAGGGCCTCACCGCGCGTCGATTGGAGGTGGAATCGTTGCCGGAGGTGGCGTGGCGTGGGCTGGCGACGTTGGGCGGCAGAGCGGCTTGCTCCAGCGACGTCAGTGGTGAGCTGCCGTGGTCGAGGCGAGGGGCGAAGAGGCTTGAGAGCTTCGCCGGGACGAGGCAGAGGTCGCTATGGGTCTTGGCAGCGACGGGGATGGCCGGAGGATGGAGCTCGGGCGACAGAGGAGATTGGCGGCGCTGGGAATCTTTGATTCCCTGCGAGGCCTATTCGATTCTTGCTAGAATTGGTTCGAGGGGCTAGCTAGGCTGGTGAGTGAGCCTCGGGTGCGGTGGATTGGAAATCCATGGAGGGGAGGGTAGTGGATTTGGCTGGCGGCTGCAAGCTCTCGAGCTCTGCTCTTTGCGGCCGGAGGTTGAAGAAAGAGTGTGGGAGCATGGAGAAGGAATGGCGGTGTCGCAGGGCTGAAGAAAGGGGTAGAGACTAATTGGAGTAGCCTTGGAGCGTGCTAGAGGTGACTGGGTTCGGTCGGGGCGCGCGTGCGTGTGCTCGACCCTTCGGAGTCGCCATTGATGCCTCTGACGGGCTCGGGCAGAGCGAGCGAAGGGGTTGGTGGCCAGGGATTTTGCAAGGCAGGCAAGTGATGCTCTAACGAGCTTTCGGCGCACGATTGGGGAGCTGGCCGGGTTGCAAGGGAGGCTTGGGCAGGCGCGGCGCTCTGCGCCAATGGCAGAGCACGGCTCGCCATGATTACGTGCCCGCACGACGTGACGAGGTGGCGTGCGTGGTGTGCAACGGGACCGCACAGGGGTCAGACGCGTGCGCGAGAGGCTGGGACATGGCTGCCGAGGGCTTGGCCGGTCGGCCGGGGTCGCCGCCGGTCGCTGGCCACGGGGCGGCCAACTGCGGCCTGGGGCAGAGTATGCCAGAGCTACGGTCGGGATGCCCGTGGAGCTCCCCAGTTCAAGGCTGGTTTTCTCTGAAAATTTGAACTAAACATTCAAAAGTGCAAAAACAAAAGTTGGAGTTTGAAAGGTGGGAGACGACTTTCTTTTTGGGTTAAACTTGAAAATATGAATATTTTAAGCTCAAACAAGCTATGTTTGAAAAGGTGTTCTACTCGGTTTATAGGGTTTTTGTGGGGATAAACTGCAAAATTTGAAAAATTTCTAAAAAGAAACTAGGCCTGATTTGGGATGACAAGAAACTTTTATAATTGGAGATTTTCAAGTTCAGTAGAAAATTTTCAAGATCTCAGCTGGGTGTCAAATCCAATTTAAGTGTATTTCCATTCTTTTGCTTTAACCCTGTTTTGCTCTCTGTTCTTAGTGAATTTTTAATGCTTAAACATCAGGGATGTCACAGCTAGATCGTGAAGGTCATACCAACAATACTGCTTAATACGAGGGATTGGTTCTGTGCCTTTGCAAAGCAAAAGCCCTCGGGGCATGGCGAATCATCATAAGCACAGATTCCGAGCTTATCGCCGGCCATAACGACAAAACATACGAAGCTAGAAACCCAGAGCTTGCAGAATACTTAGCGGCAGTAAGATCAATGGAGAAGTATTTTTTTGGGTACTCAGTGAAGGCATTCAACAGGCTTTGCAACAAAGAGCAGATGAATTGGCCAAGGTTGCAGCAAGCAAGAATCCTCTACCCTCGGATGTTTTCTACGAAGTCATAAAGTCAGCACCAATAACATCCTCGCAGCAACAAGTTTGTTACATCAATGCTATTCATAGCGAAGACTGGAGAGCACCAATTACAGCCTTCATCAAGGGACACTTCGAGCCTGTGGACAGCAAGGAAGAAAAGCGCATGCAAGCAACAGCGCGAAACTACTGTATCATCGAAGGCAACCTCTACCGAAGCGGAGTATGTGCCCCCCTGCTCAAGTACATATCCATCTCTGAAGGCCAAGAGTTACTACAGCAAATCCACAGCGGGATGTGCTCCTCACATTTGGGAACAAGAAAGCTTGTGGCAAAGGCTTTCCGGCAGGGTTTCTACTGGCCTTCGGCCGTGGCAGATATCAACAATCTCGTGCGCGCATGCAGCAATTGTAGAAAGCACGCCGCCTACAAGCACTTTCCAGCAAATGAAGTACAGCTAATACACCTGTCTGGCCCCTGGCACGATGGGGAATGGACATCGTCGGCCCATTGCCAAAGACCAGAGGCAATAATGCCTTCGCAGTAGTGGCTATTGAATACTTTTCCAAATGGATCGAAGCAAAGCCAGTCCAAGTCATAAATGCAGCCTCCGTCCAAAAGTTCTTCAGGCAGAACATAGTTTGTCGTTTTGGAGTTCCAAGAGAACTCATTGTGGACAATGGAAAGCAGTTTGATAGTCACACATTCCGAAGCTTCTGCGAACAGTTGGGCACGAAACCTTGTTTCGCGTCAGTCTATCACCCCTGGTCCAACGGAGCAGTAGAGAAGGCTAATGGACTCATATTCATAGGAATTAAGAAAAACCTTACTGAGTTACCAAAAAGCAGATGGGCAGACGAATTGACGAAGCTCATCTGGTCTCACAACATCTCGCAGTCCCGCGCAGCGAAGTTCTAACTATTCAAACTGCTTTATGGGGAAGAAGCCATGACACCGGAAGAGATAAAATTGGGATCGATCAGAGCGGAAGACACAGAAGAGCAAGACATGGAACCAACCCTCCTTGCATCTCAAGCGCTCAGAACTCAAGCCATTGCTAACTGCGAAGACTATCAAGATGAGACCTGAAGATGGAAGAACAAGAACATACAACCCAGGGGAATCCAAACGGGAGATCTCTCGTGCTCCAAAGAATACCGAAGAATCGAAGGGGCAACAAACTACAGTCGAAGTGGGAAGGCCCGTTCCTCGTCGCGTGAATAGAGAGACCTTCGATCTTCAGGTTACAAACCTTGGAAGGCGAAGAAGACCCCAACTCATGGAATGAGGAAAACCTCCAGAAGTACTTCGTTTAGGAGAGTAAAACTAGAATTGTGTAGGTTGTTAGGGTTGTTCACTTACTTTTGTAATTTTTTCTTTCTACAAACTTTTCCCAAAGAGTCCTATGTAAGGGTTCGTACTCTTTTCCTCTCAGGGGAAACCTTCGAAGAGCTTTCTTAGCTCTCGAAGGCGTGAGGTTTTTAATGAGGCGAAATCCAAATGTACCCCCTTGTGAAATATAAACAAGGTTCCCCAATGAATAGAACGCAAAAAATGACCCGAAGCTGCAAAACCCTTTGCTTGCGAAAGGATGTAGCTTTCGAGAAAACACTGGCACGCCAGTCAGGCAAGTGAATTCTTGTCTCGAGTAAGGATGGCCGTCGACCCTTCGCCTTAACTCGTTGAATGATGATAATCAATCACCACGACAATGATCGTGAAGAAAACATTACAAGGTACCCTGGATGCAGGCACTGCTTACTTTCCAGAGGAAGGTTAACCTTCGAATGCTAAGGTTCCGTCGGTGAAAACCAGAACAAAATTTCAGCAAGAACATTAACCTTCGAACACGAAGGTCCGGTCACTTAGAGCCTTTAAGAATTTCAGCAAATTTCATTTCCTCGAATAAAATGTTACAAGCTAGAAATACAACCCACAACACCTTGTGGGCACCTGATTACATTACACCTCCGTGACATAGCCAAGAAAGGCTTTTACATCAAACTAGATCCCACAACGAAATACATGGTTCTCGATTTCCTACAAGCCTTTGGCTCGAAGGGGGAAGCATGTCTCCCGGATCCTGGCTTCTCAACCTCGTGCAAACCGAGCTTGAAGAGGGAAGCATGCCTCATGCAACCACCATGGACCGTCGAAGGGGATCCAGGCTTCTCGACCTCACAGACCCATGACTCGAAGGGGGGCACAAGCTTCTTTATCTCTCAAGGATGACACCTCAAAGGGGACTTGCTCTGCCTGGCTTGCTCCAATAGCTTTTAGTGCAAGCAACACCCGCAGTCCTTGAAAATCATCCTCGGGCAAAAGCGCAAAGTAGAAGAAGGGCTTCGCAGCATGCCTGCACAAAATGTTAGCATATAGGACTGGCCAATGCAAAGAAACGTGAAGCTTTTCCTACACCATCTAATCCGAAGGGCCGGAATCACTAAAACTCTTCGACAACTAAAGAAAAGGAAACTAGCTCCCCCTAAACAACTGCTCATGTCCCCTCACATCCAAGGCACCCAATGCTTCAAGTGCCACACATGCCCTCACATATATAGGGATTTCTGTGGGCAAACAGTACCTTGAGTAAACAGTGCGTAAGATACTATGCAAAGGGCAAACAGTGCCTCAAGATAGTGCAAAAGGTACTGTGCAAAGGGCACGCAGTGCCTCAAGAAAAAAAACTTCAACTGCAAAGCAGCAAGAGAATACCTCTCAACGGCTTCGCAGGCCTAGATAGGCCCAAGGGGAGAGGCGTTCTGAAACCGACCAATTAGGGCCCATCAAGGACTGCGATGCCTAGACTTAAAGTCTTTCGAGGCCTCTGAGCTCACGACTCTTTCATTACAACTTCGCAAATATTACAAATCACCTGGCGCATAACAGTCAGAACAATGTCTCAGCCATCTCGCGTAGCTCACGGTCAATCGGCATTCGATTATAAGCATACCCTGTACACCCAAGATTACAACACCACTTTCAAAACATAAATGTTACATGATTTACAACTCATTCAAACAACACATGGACCTTAAACATATAGGTCGAAGGACCAATGCCTTCGTCCACTTCTATGGGCTCTGGTTTCAGATCAAGAAGCCCCGAAGGGGCCTCGTAAGCTATGCCTTCGTCAATCCTACGAAGGTGCCGAGCTTCTCTACGGGCACGACGCTCTAATAGCACACGTTGATGCTCCAGGGGGTCGCTTTGAAACTGCGGGAAGAATAACTTGCAACTAGCATTGCGTTCTTCATAATTACGAACCTTATACTGCCGAAACCATGAAAACGAACCCCAAGGAAATCTCGAAAAATATTTAGCCCAACAACCACCAGAAATATAATATCCATCTCGGTGCATCAAAAGGGGTAACACACCTTCGGTCCCCGGCGCGGGCTCCGCTCCGGGGACCAGCGCGGCAACCGAAGTTCAAGTTAGATTACAATCAACCAAAATACAACCCGCACATAGCAGTGCAGGGTTCTCACACCTCTCGACTATCACCCTCGGGTTGTCCTAAAATCTGTGCAACGGTGAATACATCATCCACAGGCGCAGCACGACCATCACCCTCCAGAGCTTTGCGATCTGCCACCAGCACCCTCGGCCCACCGAGATCCTGGTCTTCCACTGGAGCATCATCTCCTGCTGGGGCGGTGTCGCCATCTGCAGCCTTCGCGTGGCTAGCAAGACGAGTCTCGAGCACTGTATGGATCTTGGCTTTGATCCGAGCGTGATTCTGCAACAAATGATGCATTAAGCTTTCAGGAACTAAACAAAGGTACAACTACAAGAAAATGAGCGAAGGTATAGCAAAGATGTCCTTATGGAATCAGCGAAGCGACGAGCCTCCCTACTAGGGATGAAAGTGGTATGGATATTTCCCGTCTGACCGACTGACCGAAGGCTCTCAGGGCTTAAATGGTACAGTCCGTATCCGGAACCAAAAAAATAATATCCGACCGTATCCGTATCCGCATAACAAAACTTGAATGTCTATTACAGATATGTAGTGTATATCAATATTCGATACATATCCGACATATTTTGTATTGTCCGTATCCAAATCCGATCAGACAAAAAAATAAATATCTGTATTCGTATTCGGGCATGTCCATCCGTATCCGATTCGTTTTCATCCCTACTCCCTACCAACAAGTTCCAGACTATTGGGGTTTAGCATGAAGTTGTTGGCAATAGCCTTCGCAAGGCTCGGGAGGCGCGAGGGTTCAAGCGCATCAGCGCTTGCCACTAGAACACAGGCTCCTTCATGGCGCGAAGGTCTGACTGGCTAATAGTCTTTGAAGGTTCCTCGGCCGGCACTAGGGAGCAAAAACTAGCCGCAAGAGCGCGAGCGGCGACTTTAGCGTTTATCTCCCCCCAAATGCGACCACAGCTTTGGAGAACCTCCAGGCTAGCTTGAAGCCAATTATAGAATTGCTCTATGTTACAGGCCTCCAAATCTACAGTAGGAGCAGGTATCCCAAAGGGAGCAAAAACTTTTGTCACGCACTTTTGCACTACGGAAGCCCCAGCGAGGTGCGACGCCTGGTAATGATCGAAGTCCCTGTGAAGTGCCTCGAAGTCCCTCACCCGTCCCTCAAGGGATTGTTTGAGCTTGCCCTTCTCTTTCTCAACGGTTTCGAGCTAAGGGCGAAGCCGTTGCTCAACTTCCAGATCAACATAGGCCCCCCAAGCTCCTTCTTGACTTTGTCATAGTAAGACTTTGCAACAGTCATTGCATGTTCAAGCACCTCTCGACGTTCACGCTCGCGCTTCAGCTCCTCAGCCATATTTTTCCTCTCAGCTTCGAGCTCCACAATCCTCCCCCAGTTAGAGCTCTTCACATAAGGAGGAAGGCCCTCGACGTCATGGCGAAAAGAACGCGAAGCACGTCGAGCCGCCACAAATGTCTTCAGGGCCAAGTCCTCCACATTTTTAAGAATGGACTTAGTGCCCGTCTGGCATAGCTCTTCCACCATGAAAGGAAAGCGAAAAGAATTGCCAGCCTCCTCAAGGAATGCGCGTTCATGGCCTCCTCTTTGGAACTGAAGTACACCCTTCGCCTTCCCTCCAATAACCTTCGTATCATCAGGGCACCCTAAATGAGCGACAACTTCAGCAGGGTCAATAGTTGCCACGAAAAAGCCGCTACTGGTTTCCTCCTTTTCCCCCTCCCCCATAAAAAAAATTATTTTGCTATTTTTTTTAGCTCGCGATGCTGGCTGGCCTGGGCACCCTCATCACAGCCGGTTCCAGCTACGAGCCGGCTGTGATGAGGGCCTAACACAGCCGGTTCCCAACCGGCTGTGTTAACCAGACCAACGCAGCCGCTATAAATCAAACGCTTTCTAAAACCGGCTGTGATGAGGGGTTTGGAACTGGCTGTGATGGCTAATCTGTGGTAGTGTTGCTCTCTGTTTTCAGTACATTCTGCTGGATTACTTAATTACCTAGAGTCTTTGCATGATGTGTGACATACCTGGACTGTCTGAGTAATGTTAGAGAAATTTAGTGGTGCACTGTTACATCCAGTGTCTCCCCACTTACTGTCTCGGCACTGCCATTCAGTTTTTTCAGTGTTTTACTAGTGCAAAAAATACATGTATCCATCATACATGTTCAGCTGTTTTTTAACCTGTGTTTTAGTTGTGTGCTGTTACAGTTATCTTCTCCCACCGTTGCTGCATGTCTGTGTCTCATTACTACAAATTGCCAAACCTTGTTTTGTTTCATTTGAATGCTCTCTGTATCCCTGTATGTCGTGCAATGCTGTGCCGCATTACTGGATTTCTGAAACAAATTATTACTAATATAATAGGAAGGGATTCACATCATACCGTAAATTGATATACAATGCACTAGGTGATCTGTAGTTCCCCTGTTTCCTTTTCATGTGTCTCCATTGTTGAATTGTATAAGATTTATGCTGGTATTTGCTGGCCTACCTGTTTTTGTTTTGTTTCGTGCCTGGACAATATGTAATTAGAGAGCTGCATTGTCATTTGCATACAGAAGGTCATTTGCTTTTCTATTTCTTCCTGGTGTACTGATGTGCGAACACATAGTTGCCAAATGATCTGTCTCTAATCTTCTCTATTCTCGTTCTGGGTGATTGTTGATTATTGCTTGATTAGTGTTTGAGCATGTGGCTTTGATTTATGGAAATCATTTTGGATTCGGGAGTCTAGTTGATTTGTAATTTTTTGTTTGATTTTAGTTTGCTCATCTACCTCTGCACTGGCTCGCAAGCCGCTCAAACCAGCTCGCGAACCGAGCTGACCTAGCTTTTCTGCTTGTTATCTTAATGATCTGAACCAATCTAGCTCGTTTAATAAACGAGCCACGTTTAACCGAGTCAAGCCGAGCTCACTCGTTATTCACCCCTAGTTGTAATTGTGTCATTGTTCTAGTTGTAATTGGGAAGAGCTGACCAGTTGCAATTGCTTTAGCTATAATTATAATTATATTAGTGTCCTAGTTGCAATTGTAGGCTTTCTAGTGTCGTTGTAACTCGGTTATTGTCCTAGTTGCAATCGATGTATTTGACCTGTTGCAATTGGTTCAAATGTGACTAGATAGTACTCCGGCTGCAACTGTGATGTCATGTGCATGTCTACCTAGTGTCGCCCTCAATTATTGTCCCTGCTGCAATTGGAGGACCAGATCCGTAGCAATTGATCTTGTTGTAACTAGATTAGTGCTGTGGTTACAATTGTGATGTTATTTGCATATCTTCCTAGTATATTTGCAACCGTGTTATTTGTTCTAGTTGTAATTGGAGTACCTGAGCAGTTGGGGTTTCTTTATTTATAATTACATTATTGTCCTTGTTACAATTGTCATAGGTTTCTAGTGTCGCTGTAACTCGGCTATTGTCCTTGTTGCAATCGATGTACTCAACCAGTTGCAATTAGTTACATGTTAGGTTTTGAGTTGTTATTTGCACACAGATCATGAGCTCTCATCCATGTGTTGCCCTCCACTGACCAGTTTAAGGCTTGAGAATTCGTTGAGGCGGTCGACGTGTGCAGATTATGCTTGATGAAATTCCCAAGTGATTGTGGGTGGGGAGTAGGCGTCTCCAGTTATATTGTATTTTAAACAGGATTTTTTGCCCAAAAACTTGCATGATGTTGTACCAGGCTACCACCTGTCTACTAGCTTAATGCCTGGATGTTGTATTGGGACAATGCGGAGTGGCTGGCATATATGTAGAATTGTTTGTTTCTATCATTTTTTAGCCTTCTTATTGATCTTGTGTATGCCCTGTGTAGATTGATCCCTTGTGCTCTTCTGCTTGATCCACTTCACAAAAAAGGCTGATTACTGCTAATTAATGAGCCTCATTTTCTCTCATTGATTGCTCTATCCCTGGCTCACGGAGCCTTGTAGTCAAATAATGCTAATTACTGCTAGAAAGATACTGAATGTTCACCAGAATTACCTAGAGCCATCGGGCTCTCTGTGTTTCTGCTTTTAACTGCAAGTAATTGCTCTCTGTATTTCTGTTAGAAATACTGATTACTGATTGTAAACCAAAACACCAAATGGTGTGTACTGTTGCATCTTACTTATATTAGTTTTGTACTTAGTAACAACTGATTACTGCATTACTGATATGGTGTGTGCTCTTGCATCTTACTTATATTACAGAGTCTGATTAATTTAGAACGGTGTTGGTTACACATTATTACTGAATAATCGGTTTATCCTTGCATTGTTATGTGTGCTAAATTACTGAATTCTGTACTGAAAGTGTTCATGCAGGCAGTTGGCAAGTGCAAAAGAACTGCTCTGACAGGCTCTTGAGGTGCTAAAAGAGATACCGCCTGACGTGGGGTCCATCGGTGGCTCCATCACTGTTATTTATTACTGCGAAATAAAAATAATTCTTGATTGATACACTTGGTACTGAAAAATGTAAATTTGTGGGAATATATATTACTGGCTTTTGGATATATGAATTACTATATGGCTGAGTTTAGAATTACATGATACATACATATATCTTCTCTATAGGTTAATCAGATGATACATGATACAGAGAATGAGTAGGTGGCCATGTATATAAATCAGATGCTAGTGTACCAAAATTATCATGTTAGATTTACTAAAGTGCAGAACCCTTCCTTATAGAATATTTGTATTATTAAACCTGAAGATCTGGGATACTACCATATTACCGTGTTACTGAAAGTGAAGCTTTGATCCTAATTTTTGGTTGGAAATGCATCATGCTTATGAGAGGGCAAGTGGAAATTAAGTTCACTTCCAAAAAATGTTTTTTGTGTGCATACGCGATTTGCACGCAGCAGGCTTAAAAAAACATCAAAGCTACGTTAACACTACTATGCTGCATGCTAGCTGGATGGCTGTGATGTTTATGTCGATGCATATGTGTCTGTACATTCAGAACAGGACACGATCCTAAAGATTAGGGCGCTAGTTGCAATTGTGATGAGCCTACTAGTTGCCATTGCTGCAATCGAAGTACTCGATTATTGAGTACATGTCTCTTGTATGGCTGTATTTACTGAATTACTAACTTGGTGAGTATGTATCTCTTGTGTTGCTGAATTACTAGATTTACTAGGGTGTTACCAAGTGCAAATGAATTGCTCCAACCTGTCTTCCGAGTTTGTGGTAACTATGTTATTGTCATGGTTGCAATTGGAGCCTCAAACCTGCAACAATTTGTCAAATTGTTACTAGATTAATGGATACGGCGAGCAGCAGGAACGACCAAAGCATATCTTCTGAGTTGTTGTAATTGGAGGCTCCGACTTGTAGCAATCGATTGTGGTGTGAAGTGGATGTCTTCCTAGTATAGTTGTAATAGTGATATTGTTGTAACTAGGTTATTGTCCTGGTTGCAATTAGAGGCGCTGACCTGTAGCATCGGATGCGGTGTGAAGTGGATGTCTTCCTAGCATCGTTGCGTGTTTGTGTTGCACCTAGGTTACTGTCCGAGTTGCAATTGGAGGCTCTGACATGTAGCAATCGGTTGCGGTATGATGTGGATGTTTTCCTAGAATTGTTGTAATTGTTTTATTGTTGCAACTAGCTTACTGTCCTGGTTGCAATTGGAGGCTCCGACGTATAGCAGTCGATTGCGGTGTGATGTCGATGTCGATGTCTTCTTAATATAGTTGTAACTGTGTTATTGTTGCAAGGAAAAAGTCATTTTGACCTCCCTGGACATTGGGCCGAGTTTAATTTGTCTCCCTAGACCATAAAACCAAGTAACCAGCCTCCCTTAACTTTAGAAACCGTACTTTTACCTCCCTGGGCAGTATATAAGCAGTTTTGAAGGCGGATTTGACTTTTTTCTTTTTTATTTATTTCGGTTGAAACTTTGAAAAATCATAATAAATCAAAGAAAAATCATAAATCAAAAATCCAATTTTGTTGGACTCCACATAAGTATATTAACAAAAAAAAATATATAATATGGTATGTTTCAGTACAAATTTTTTAACTATAGTTAAATAGAATAATTTATAACTGCATTTTGTATGGTCCAATCATACTGAAATTTTTTATATCAGCCTATTTATTATATGTTTCAACTATATTAGAATGTTCATACCCACTGGATCACGCATAACTTAGTTCCAAATTTATTTAGGGTATGTTTTGCTTAAATAAATATTTAGCTAAGTTATACATGATCCAATGAGTATGAATTTTTTAATATATTTGAAGCAAACAATAATTATCTTAACATGAAAATTTCACCATGATTGGACCATAAAAATGCAGTTATGAATTATTCATTTAATTATAGTAAAAAAATATCTAAATCTATAATAAAAATTTTGTAATAAAAATTTTGTAATAAAAATTTTATACTAAAGTATACTATATTATATATTTTCTGTGCTAATATATTTATGTGGAGTCCAACAAAATTGGATTTTCAATTTTATGATTTTTCTTTGATTTATTATGATTTTTCAAAGTTTCAGCCAAAATAAATAAAAAAGAAAACAGTCATAACCGCCTTCAAAACTGCTTATATACTGCTCAGGGAGGTAAGAAGTATGGTTTCTAAAGTTAAGGGAGGCTGGTTGCCTGGTTTTCCACTCTAAGGAGACAAATTAAACTCGGCTCAATGTCCAGGGAGGTCAAAATGACTTTTTTCTTGTTGCAACTAGGTTATTGTCCTCATTCAATTGGGGCTCCGACCTATTGAAATCGGTTGTGATGTGATGTGAATGCCTTTCTAGTATAGTTGTAAATGTGTTATTGTTGCAACTAGGTTATTATTCTGGTTGCAACAAGAGGCTCTGACATGTAGCAATCAATTGTGGTTATTGTCCTCATTGCAGTTGGAGGCTCCGACATGTAAGAATCGATTGCAGTCTGATGTCAATGCCTCCTTTTTTTTTAACAGTAATGCTATGCCTCATACGTGCGGAGACCGTGAAAAAAAATCAGACGCCTCCTACTCACCACTCGCTTTCCATCCATTTTCCCCACGCCCACCACAGTTACCTCTTTCTTTTTTTTGGCAGTTATCTCATTCGTTCTCCGATTCTCCTACCTCCTGCGCCCAATCTCCTACCTCTTGCGTATCCTCCCTCCACCACCATGCGGCTCCTCCTGCTGCTGCTACAGAAGTGGCGGAGCCGTGCTCGTCTGGCTCCTGCTTGCGACCGCGAAGCAGGTTCACTGAAGGCAAGTGGTGCCCCCCCCCCCCCCCCAGTGGCGGAGCTGCGCCAGCTACGTTCCCCGCAGGCGAACTCCCAGTCGACGGCGCGCCCCGTGGGCGTGCTTCCCCGCCGACGTAAGCCCCCACGGATGAGGTCCACGTCGGCGCCCTTGCAGGGCCCCGGCGGCGCGACCCCCATGGGTGAGCTCCCCGGGTGGCTGGGGCTTGAGGACCTCGACTTCAGCGCGGAGGTCGGCGGTGCACAAGGGTCTGGTCACCAGCAAGATCTACTGTGTGTTCCTCCCCATGGTCCGCGGCCCCCGACACGAGCAGGAGCCTGCAATCCTCGTCCTCGATGTTGCAATGTTTTTTTTTAAGATGTTGTGATGTTTTTTTATGTTGCAATGTTTCGACTTGCTGTTGCAAATATTTTTAACGTGGATGCTATACGAATCGACATGTTTTGATGTTTCAAGTTCAGAATGTATGTTGCAATGTTATACGAATCTACATGTTTTGATGTTGCAAATATTTTTCACATGGATGTTAAGGGAATCAACATGTTTCAATGTTCCAATGTTCCATCCAAATATTACAATTTTTTACCTGATGTTGTAATGCTGCAGTGTTTTAATGTTTCTGCAAAATATTGTAAATTTTTTTCTTGATGTTTCAATGTTGCAAGGTTTGACTGCAACGTTGTTTCAAATATCATAACGATGTTTCAACAGACACTGTTTGAACCGTTCCAACGCATTTGTTGCATCCGTGTTTTGCGGCTTGCCAAAATGTTGCAAACTTTTGACTGCATGTTTAAAAAATCATCGTGATGTTTCAGCCGAAGTTGTTACAACTGTTACGAAGCTTTTGTTGCATCCGTGTTTTACAGCTCAATCAAATGTTCCAAACTTCCATCCGCCTCTTCCGTATGTTTCAAACTCCCCTCAGTCGTTGTTGTGGTACTGCTATTTTGACTGCATGTTTCAAAATCACCATATTGTTGCATGAAACATTCAAGTGCAACACCGTCCATTGCTATGCCTGGACAACGGACGTCCGGGCGCTAGCAGTCCCCAACTATGTTATTGTTCTAGTTGTAACCAGAAGACTTACTAATTACAATTGCTTCAGCTTAAACTAGATTAGTGTCCTAATAGTAATGGGTTATAAGGTTGGCTGTTAGTTAATTTCAAAATTAAAATGATTGCATTGGGAGTAACTAGACATTACTCGAGTAATTTTTTGTTCTCTGCATTAATTGATTTATTTCATCATATAAAATCATGCCAGTGGATGGATGCACCCTTCCAGCCATTTGTGCACTTGATTGACAGTATTATCTGTTTCATCTAATGTTTTCTTCACTTCCATAAGTCTGGTATTCTTTATTGCTTCTGGTTCCAGTTCCTGGATAGGCTGAATATCAGTAGTTGGCTCGCTTTTCAGGGACATTATTTTCTTGAGCTGACTCCCTGGCAGAAACCATGTTGTTTTGACTAGAGATTCCTGCAGTTATGATGTCTTTCACACCATCAATTGCTTTCAAGGATTCTGTGATGCTTACTTCCTGACTGTCACAGTTCGTTTGACTTTCTATCAAATGGTCAGGCTCCTCTGAAACGTGCTATAGCATTCTTCAGTGACATGGTGCTCCCCTTCTACTGGACCATCAAAAACAGCTCTCAGCAAGCTCTTGTCCTCGGTGCTTTCTCTAATAAAATGAGCCATTTTCGCATTGAGTTTGATAGTAGTTTCTGAAGTGGTGGGAATATTCTACTCCATATTGAGCTTGACGATATATTGCTTTCTGCTGCTTTCAGTTTCAGAGTTGGCATCAACAACATTTTTGTCACGCAGTAGAGAGAAGTTTTATTTGATAACTGATTGGAACCTTGCTCTCCAACACAAATCAGGGAGATTGGCTCTGTGTGCTCAATCGAATTTGATAACCTGCATATTCGGACTTTCAGAGTGCCCCCCAGATCGCAAGCACGGCACCCTGGTGACCCAACGACTGACTGAATTGGATAATCTTGGAAATCTGAACCCGCCTTGTCTGATCATCTGATGGAACAATTTGATCCCATCACCAGGTTCACCGTATACACAAGGCCTGATTATCATTGCGCTCCAGCAGAACAGATTCCTAATACTGATGCGATCAAACACCTTCCTCGTTGTCCTGACCCTCAGACACTTACTATACATATCCACCAATGGAGTCCAAACTAACAGGTTACATCCTCAAAACGGCACAAAAACACAGTGCACCTCCTCCCTACCCCCAGCCTCCCCAGCCTAGCACACGCAGTCGCTGTCCGACCATGGTTGTCGTTGTCCCCCTCACTGCTACCTCTGACATCCAACAGACCACCTCCAGTGCCTGCTCAGGTCGCTTTGCCTTCACATATCCATTCGTCATCACGTTCCATGATACTGCATTTCTCAAGTGCACTTGGTTGAACAGCTGGTGCGCGGATTAATGCCACCAGCTGTGCCAGCAAATGCCGTCATCAGGGTGTTGCAGGAAGCAATGTCCATGAACAGCATTTCGTCGAACAGGTGCCGGGCGGACGGGAGGCGGCCGGCAGCAGCGTAGAAGTGGAGTGCGTTGGCAGTGTTGGGTGGCAGCGAGCAGAGGAGGCCGTGGCAGAGGATCTGCCCGTGGAGAGGGAGTCGCGGGAAGGTTGCGGAGGCGGGAATCGCCAGGATTTGCTGCCGTCTGAGCCTCTGGACGCCTCACGCTCTCTGTGTTGGATCCCACCCACAAGCCGCCGTCGGACTGGGCCCGCACGACGTAGCCTGCACCGCGTCGGCGTGTACCGCCTGGCCCTCCTGTGCGCCGCCGCCGATGAAGCCCTCGTGGAACGTCTCGCGCTCGCGGCTCACGCTCGCCGGAGCTGTCTCGCCGTCGCCGGTCGCCGCGCTCTCGCGCGCTCCCGGCTCGGGCTCGAGGGCGCAACGGAAGGAAGGAGACGGATCGGTTTTTCAGCTGGTGGGTTATCGGACTGGTGGGTTGGGTGTTTTTTTTTTTTTAGACCGTAGACGGCCGATGGTCCATGTATTTCCCGCAACAAATGCAACAACGTGTATTTTAGAGCGCCCACGTGTAGTTATATCTATGTGTGTATCTCATAAATTATAAAGTATTTTTTCTATTTGACGTTTTAACTAAATAAGGTATATACATATTTTTTTAAAGTGGTATGCGGACATACTTTTTTTTATTAATGAAGTATGTAGACACACTTCTTTTCCTACACAGGAAATGTAATATATGATAAAGTGCAAAAACATATGAGTTCCAATCAATTTTTTCATGTTTAGCACTTTGATAAATCTTATTTTAGGTATGTGTACATACTCAAAATTATAATAAGTATGTACACGCCCTAGCATGGTTTTTTAGAGATGGATGTAGCTACACGTAGGTGTAGAAAGAATTTATCTCATATATATATACCCACAAAACACAAAAAAGTTATAGCCGACCCCTCTAGACTCACGCCGAGCGCCCCTCCCCCCGTCCTCTCTCCGGTTTTCCTCCATACGTCCCCACGCGATTTCCCTCCGCCCCGGTTTCTTGCATCGAGTATTTTTTTTTTTCGTCCGAGCAGTAGGACCCACGTTGTCACGTCTTAACCGATTGCTCCAACCGGTCAAACAATTACGATGCAAGGAAATTTGGGCTAGCCTCTGTATTTGCATGGAAGTTTTTCCCTATTAGGAAATTCATTTTCGTAAAAATCAAGGGAAACGAGATTTGCAATTGTGAGGCACGTACTCATGGGACAATATAAAATCATTTATTATATTCCAGTAAGTGGACGCATCGATATTTAGGTTAAAATAACTAGTCTTTAACATCAGGCAGCACCAGGCAGAACATAAAAAAGCTAGGAGTCGTACGGAGAGAAGGTTCAGCTCAGATTTTTGTTTCCACATCATTTTTCGATCAGCGAGAAAGAAAAAAAAGCTAGGAAGTCGCACGGAATACAAATTGAATAATAACTCTTTGTTCGCTATCCATTTTATGACGAATCTCATCAGCCTTGTAGGCACTCAGTTGCCCTGTGATGACTTACTACTGTACAAAAATATATTACAATCAGCTCTTGAAAACACATATTGAACCAGTGGCGGAGCTTTGTTTTGACCAGAGGTGGCCACGCCTCCCTGCCGCAGCTGGCCTGCAATTGGATAAGATAAGAAAAAAAAAACTTGTATTGTGTGTAACTGTAAATAATGACAGGTGCAAAGACAGTGCTACAATCCAATCGAAGTGAGTGGATCACCGGTGCCCACATCACTAACAATATGAACTAGCTGCCATGAACGATTGCCAGTCATAATAATGAAGCTGAATTGATTGTTCAGCATATCCAATTCACTTTTTAATTTTATTTTATAATTAACCTCTTTCCATTATCATAGTTCTGCATAGCAAATGAACCAGAATAACCAGAATTTGAAACTAGAGACACACTATGGCAAGAATCAGTTGGTTCATATTCAGAGCCACTTCAGTAAGTACTTTACCTGCATGAACATGAAATGTGAGCTGCGGCCGCCCATGGCAGCTGTCCAAGTGTCCATAGTAGGACGCGGAACGGCAGCTGCCGCAAGGCGGCCAGCGGAGGGCAAGGCACAGCCCCACACACTTCTGCCGGCCAACATCACGTCGTGGGTAAGCGGTTTGCATCCATTGGCATGTTTTTCAATTAACCATACCAAACTATGCAGTGGAAAATATAATCATGCATAACCCTGGTGAACTGAACAAAAATAATATACATGCAGTCATGCATATCGCCTATGATGCACGGACACGTTCAGGAAGTCGCGAGACCGACACACCTCTGACACGTGTTGACGGAGTATACATGCTTGGGCTTTGGATCTTCGCAACCAGTTGGATGCTATCATTGCAAGAATGTTTTATTCTTCAGCTTTGTCCTTCAATGTTGCTAGAAACCCATACTACCAAGAGTCATACACCTTTGCTGCAAGCCATAACCTTAATGGATATATTCCTCCTGGATACAATAAGTTGAGGACCACCCTTCTTCAGAAAGAAAGGACTCACATTGAGAACTTACTGGAAAGGACCAAGAGCACATGGTCTGAAAAAGGTGTAACCATTTGTTCAGATAGATGGTCAGATGCACAGAGAAGACCACTCATCAACTTCCTTGCTATTTCTGAGGGTGGGCCCATGTTTCTCCGGGCTGTCAACGCCGAATGAGAGATAAAAACAAAGGAGTACATTGCTCACAAGCTGATTCCTGTTATTGAAGAAGTAGGCCCAAGAAATGTTGTCCAGGTAATAACTGACATTGCATCCAATTGCAAAGGTGCCGGTTTGATTGTTCAACAGAAATATGATCATATATTTTGGACTCCTTGTGTTGTTCACACTCTTAACCTTGCTCTAAAGAGTATCTGTACTCCTAAAACACCACGGACAGAAGAACTTATCTTTGAGGAGTGTCACTGGATTAGTGAAGTATCTGGTGATGCTAATATGATCAAGAACTTCATAATGAATCATCAGATGAGGTTGTCTATGTTTAATGAACTCAGTAGGCTGAAGCTGCTTGCTGTTGCAGATACCAGATTTGCCTTGGTTGTTGTTATGCTGAAGAGGTTTTGTATGGTCAAGAGGGCTCTTGAACAGATGGTGATTAGTGAGAACTGGGAAAGCTATAAGGATGGACCTGACAGTGGGGCGGCAGCTCATGTGAGGGAGAAAATACTCTACACTGTATGGTGGAACAAGGTGAAGTACATTGTTGATTTCACTGAACCAATCTATCAAATGCTGTGAGTGACAGACACAGACACTCCATGTCTGGATCTTTGTTATGAGATGTGGGATACTATGTTTGAGAATGTGAAGAAAGCCATATATCAGCATGAAGGAAAAGAGGAGCATGAGGAATCCACATTTTACAATGTTCTTAACAGCATCTTGGTCAGTCGTTGGGCAAAAGGCAACACTCCGCTTCACCGCTTGGCGCATTTACTTAATCCAAGGTGAAGTACATGTCTCATGTCTGTAGATTTGCAAATCTTAAGTTGTCTTCTTTCTTTTGCTCAGATTTCAGTTATTTTATACAGATATTACAGTGAGCAGTGGATCAATGGAGGGGCTGGTCGTGTTCGTCCACACAAGGATGCTGATATTTCACAGATGAGAATGAGCTGCTTCAAGAAGTTATTCCCTGGGGCTGAAAATTTGAGGAGAGTGAAGGAAGAGTACACTAGGTTTTCCACTTGCACGGGAGAATTCAATGACTATGATTCCATCTATGACAGATGGATCCTTGATCCATTAAACTGGTTGGTGAATTATGGACAGTCCACTCCCTTGCTGCAGGGTTTGGCAATCAAATTTGTGAACCAGCCAGCATCTTCTTCATGCTGTGAAAGGAACTGGAGCACCTACAGTTTCATCCACAGCGTGAAAAGAAACCAATTGACCCCTGAACGTGCTAAAGATTTAGTTTTTGTCCACAACAATCTAAGGCTGATGTCAAGAAAGACCCAAGTGTACAAAACTGGAGCAACAAGAATGTGGGATGTTGGAGGTGAGGCCTTTGAATCTTTTTCTGGTGTTGGAGTTTTGGGAGACGGAGAGTGTATTTTTTGAGGACCCAGTGGAAGAAGGCTTGGAAGACATCCAAGAAGTCGTGAGAGGAAGGAGTGCCCTTTAGTGTGTTTTATTTAAACTGGAACCTTGGCTTGTAATAATTTAGGTTGAACGCATGTGCGCTGTTGTGCTACTGCTGTGTTGCACTAATTATCTGCTTTGTTGCCCTGTGTTGCTTGGAAACATGCAATTTTATTTGCCTAGTTAATTATGTATATAAATATGTATTTATGTATATGCCGCGTCGCAATTTTTGGCAAAATGGAGAGTCTCCATGTCGGACACGTATCATATCCGACACGCATGTCGGAAACGGTGCTACGTAGCATATCGCCATAACACTAGGGTCTTGATCACCAGGGCTATACCGAATGTTGCGACAGAACCACACAAGTAGTAACTGGCTAGAAGGTAGCAGCTCACAAGCACAATGATGCAGTAATAATTTGCAAATTATAAGATAGAAATAAACTGAACTAATCATCAACAAATTCAGAAAACCCTTATTGTTCAGTTAAATGTGAGCTTCCCCCGGGGCAGTATGACAGTGTCAAAAGGAGTAGTATCAACTGTGGAATATGGGCCAGAAGTTGTGAAACAACAATTTTATATATAAAGGCACAAACCATACTATGCAGTCAATAGAACAATTTGGTGATAAATGAACCATAAATGTAGAACCACTGAAAGTTCAACGTTGACAGAACAGCTCAAAGATACCTAGTCTAAGGGATAAATCAACAATTTAGATAGAACGACCTTTAAAAATTGTGCTTAGGGAAAAAATGATAATTCCTTTGCCTGTCAAGGACCATAATGCCAACTCGTATCAACATCCTAGCTATCACATGAACATTCTGAAATCTCATAACTACTCACACATCACATATATAGCTGAAACTTGAACAAGATGTTCTAATGCAGCAAGTGGCTTACCTGATGCTTGTGAAATGGTTGTCAATCCAGACGAGCTGCTGGTGGAGCACAGGTCGCTGGTATCTGCCACATCATGGCCTGCCGGCCATCACTGATGTTCCCATGGATGCCGAGCACCCTGTCGCCTGCCTGCACTCTTCGCGATCCTTAATTCATACACAAGAATATTGGGTGTAATCCCCTGCAACCAACATCTATGTCTGAATTAAGGAGACAGATGCTGGATTTAAGTCGCCGTTTGGAAGCTCACCTGATAGCGACCGGCATGCCTTTGCAGCATTGTATGCATCTACATCTGCACGCACAATCAGGGCTGCATGTGAACAAATCGAATTCGAACAAAATGAATCGCTCGATCAGAGAATAGGTCAATCAAATCAAAGAAAACTAGCTAAAGGACGAGACGAGACGAGATTTATACATACCTAGCTACCGAGGGTAGTTTCTGCCCCCGCGAATACCCAGACGCGTGGGGAAGCATTGGCCCGTCTTGATTCTCGAATGGAGAGAGGGGGACACCGCTGCACCACGCAGGGTCTGCCCAGATTGCTGCTCCCATCATACTGCGGAGGAGCTCAACTGGGCCACCGTTCACCCCGCCCGAGTGCGACGAATCTTGCACGGCTCCACTCACTGCTCGCGACGGTGCTGCTATGATCAATGGCAGAGTGGTAACATTGCGACAGCGGAACCTCCGATGCAGCTGGGGAGAAGTTACCTGGATCTCACCTTATCCACCTCGAGTTGAGATGACGACTTTCCGTAGAGGAGCTCAGCAGGGTGCCTCTGCAGATCTGCGTCCTGAGGATCGGAGAGGCTCACCGAGGAGGCACGAAGAAGAGAAGCGGCACGCCGGCGCGGGAGACTCTCACTGGGGCGGCAGGAGGTGGAGAAATGGAGCCCCGGCCGGGCTCTCACCGGGGCGGCATGAGACGAAGAAGCGGCGCGGCGCGCTGGGAGGGAGACTCGCCGGGGCACGCCGGGAGGCGGGAGGAGGTTCGGGCGTCGTGGCGATTGTGTAAAAGAGAAACTGAAGGGACGGAGGCGACCCACCGCCCACGATCTGGATAAAACCGCACAAAGCGTCCGACGTCTAGTAAAATATCGGGGACACAGTTCTTCCCACGTCCCCACTACCATTCTCTATAGCACTACCATTTAGAGATGTTGCAGTATCTTACTTGAGAAGCTGAGATGTTCCAATAACCAGCCCTTGATGTTGCAGTATCACCTAATTGATGTTGCACTGATTTACTTAAGATGTTTCAGTAACCGATCTTTATGTTGCAGTGATGTACTTCAGATGTTTCGATAATCAATAATGTTGCACCGGTTTACTTGAGATGTTTATTGTTCTGTCGATATTGAATATGGAATTTTACTATTATTGTAACAGATGTTTCAGTGGATGATCTCTGAGTTACATGCATGCATAAGTTTGTGATGTTTCAAAAGAGATTTTCGTTTTGATGTCTCACTTTGCATTTTTTGACTTAGATGTTGCAATGTTTCACCTGAATGCAATATTTTTTTTGACTTGATGTACAATGTTTCAATGTTTCATTCCGTGTTTCAATGTTTCACTCGATGTTGTAATGTTTCAGTGTTTCTCTCGATGTTGCATGCAACTTGAGCCAATGTTGTAGTGGGATTTTCTGAAACAATTCACCGTCCGAATGCCACCGTCCGGATCGAACGTCCGGACGCTAGTAGTTCCCTTTTGGAACTTTTGTTTCATTGGATACACCACGGTTTTTCAAAGGTTTTGCAGGTGCTTTGTTGGACCTAACACATAGTCTCATAGACCCTTTCTGCAATTGCAGAGCCTGCTCCATCAGCTTTTCGGAAGACCTATGGAGTAGTTTAGTTGGGAGAGAAATAGAAAAATATATTGTAGTAACTTTTTTGTAAAATGTGTTCTATGAGACGAAGGAATAATGAATATCCAATAAATAGTTAATTTTTGGGATAAGTTTTCTAAGAACTATCAGTCACCCAACATGCACCGCTAATCATCTTTTTTCTTATATCGTTTTGTTCATAATTGCCAATCATCAGCTTGAAGTTAATTTTATTTTAGTTATTTTTTTCTTTGGTTGTTTCATCACCTTGGTAGCTTCGTCATGTACTCATATTTGCCTTTGGGATGTCATATCCCTGCTAAGATACCAGTGCTTTAATATTGGAAAAAGTTTATTTTTGGCCATCCAACTCTTGCCTCAGTTTGGTTTTGGCCATCGAACTCTAAAACCGAATATCTTTAGCCATCCAAATATCAAAACCGTTCAAATTTAGTCATCGGGGTGTTTTGATGAGCTGTTTTAACTTTTTTAATTACAATTTAGTCCTTAGATCTTAAAATGATTATTACTTTTTGCTCGTACATCCGATTTAGGTGATTCTTATGGTCATGTGTTCTTAACGGTGAGCACTATATTTTAAAGTGAGCTTTATACTATTTTATCACTATTTTTTATCTTATTTTTTTGTCGTCATGTAGAAACACAATATAAGGTAAGTAAAACGTATTATAAAATAATATAATCAACATTTTAAAATCTAAAGTTCATCATTACGAATGCATGACCACTAGAATCACTTAAATTAGAGATAGGAGAAAAAATAAATATTATTTTAAGATCCAATGATTAAAAAGACTAATTTAGTGCTTTTTAGTCCTTTAATGTTAAAATGGTTACTATTTTTTTTCTTGCATCTCCGATTTAAGTGATTCTAGTGGTTGTGCATTCGTAACGATGAGCTTTACATTTTAAAATGTTGATTATATTATTTTATAATTATTTGTTTAATTTTCTTATATTAGTTTTTCTACACAACGACAAAGAAATAATATAATAAATAGTGATAAAATGGTATAAAGCTCAGTTTAAAATATAGTGTTCATCGTTAGGAACACGTGACCATAAGAATCACCTAAATCAGAGGTACGAGCAAAAATTAATAATCATTTTAAGATGTAAGGACTAAATTGTAAATAAAAAAAAGTTAAAATCACTCATGAAAATAGCCTGATGGTTCAAATTTGAACGGTTTTGATAGTTGGATGGCCAAAGATACCCGGTTTTAGAGTTCGATGGCCAAAACCAAAGTGAGGCAAGAGTTGGATGGTCAAAAATAGACTTTTTCCTTTAATATTTACTAGCAAAGACGCACGTGCGACACGCACGTGATACAGAGTTATACAGCGAGCCTACATTTCAGTTCACAACACATAATCCAAGCTACTTCATGAGTTTTTTTAGTTACATCGGTATTTACTAAGATTAGCATGTATTACATCTACATAAAAATAGCAATTCTATTGATCGGTTCCTACGGACAACTTGATGTTGAATTGTGATAACTCTCCGACATAATTATCCTAAATCTATGAATTATACTAATAATTTCATGAAGTCAACCATAAGCAAGAAAGTAATTTTTAGCCATTCAATTATCACTTTAGTTTTGTTTTGATAAAAAAACATAAAAATGTTTATACTTAGCCATCAAATAGTTTTAATAAGTAATTTTGCCGATGTGGATGACACATGACAAATATGCCCATCTTTCTCTTTGTCTTCTGTCCTCTCCCTCTCCTCTCTCCTACATCGGCACATTTGGCCGGCGGTCATATTAGTCGTACTCTACATCCTTTAGAACATAATATTTTATCCTGATAATCAATGTGAGCTTCTCTGTCAATTTCTCCTGCATCTGTCGCACTTTATACCCATACTCTATACCAACTACTAAAACATATTTTTATTCCATGTCAACTACCATCTCATTTTAACAAAGACATTTCTTTTTTGTTCTTCTATTTTCTTCTCTCTCTTTTCCTTTTAATTTTCTTCTGTCCGAACTCCCGTTCTTTTTTCCACGCAGCTATGGCCTTCCCTTTCTTCTCTCTATCACTCCCTATGCCGCTGCTGCCTCTCCCAAGGTGAGCTCTGGATTCTTGCTGTTGCTGCAGTTCCCATCGAAGACGTACTCCTAATCTCGTAGTCGAGCCACAAATCCGTCACCATCTACTCACAGTTCATCTCCCTCCTTGGGCGTCGCTTCCCTGCCCAGGAGGACCGCCGGCGAGCTCGCTCTGCTGGGCAAGTCCGCAAGTTGATGTGGGGGCTCGTTGACCCAGGTGAGGCGAAGCGCGGGCCACAAAAGCACAGAATCGATCTCCATTGCTGCTCAATCGAGCGTGGATGTCAAATCGAGATCTACGGCCACCAAATCGAGCTGCTATTTGGAGGCACAATGCACACAGCGGGTTGGACGGGGCATGCGATGCTCAGCCATGACCGCAGGGTGGCCTGACGAAGCTGGTTGACGCAAGGGGTGGCGACACGGTGGGGCCGCCTTCCTGAGATGCCGACGCGGCGGAACTCGACAGGGCAGCCACGGCGGCAGCGGTGTCCGTGTCTAGTAGGGTAGACGGCGGAGAGTGGAGATGGTGAACTGAGAGGAACGAACGCCACGGAGCTTGCCGCGGGCAGGATCGAGAAAAGAAGATCGGATTTATTAGATAAAAGAAAAAATGATTTCAGGAAAGTAAAAAATAGATTTAGGTGGGTAGAAAATTGTGGGTGACAATTTTTTTTTATTTTGGCAGAAACATTTTCTAAATATCAGTTTTGGTGGGTTTGACCCCCTCCCCATCTTTGTTGACCTTTACAGGTGGGTCCGGTGTGAGGGGTACCGCGGGCCTAGATTGGGTGAGAAACATTTTCAATTTAACTCGTTCTTTTATAGATAGATGCATCCAATTGTTCAGCCTTCTCTGTTAGCCAGCAGCTTCTACGAGTTTTCATATGTGCATACTGAGACTGATGCCGATGCCCTCATTGAAATAAACGAGAAAAGACCTGTTGTGCATTTGTTTAGGTCCCAACCAAGGTATTTGAAGATACATCTATCAGCGGCCTGAAATTCTGTTTCTATTATCTCAGATAGTGATATTAGAAAACAACAGCATGCCTATCTCTTCTCTACTACTTACTTAAAAAGACCAAGGGTAATCGTCGACCGCATCTTTTCGCGACCGCCACACCAATGCCGTCTGCGACCTCTTTCTCGCGATGCCCCCCCTCCCTGCGATGGGTGTGACTCTTTCCTTCCGCACGGCCTCCAGGGCCCTCGCGACGCAGCACGGCACCTCTTCTTCCAAACGAACGCCGCCGATTCCGCTCGCCCAACCATTCCGCGCCCTCTTCGCATCCACATCAGCACCTCGCGAGTCCCTCCCGTCCGTGCCTTCCTCTCGAGTCTCAACTGCGATCGGATCAAGGCACGACGTCGCCGGCCTCCGTCCGTCCACGGCGACGCCTGAAACGGATCGCGATCCTTCCTTACGGTCGCGGCGGCACCGGAGTCCGTCCGTCCACAACGCTCGTACCGTTCACGTCGTTGCTGTCAGCCGACCATGATGCCTTGGCCATCCACGTCCCCGCCATATACAAGCAGTCGTCCACACCGCCGCCACCGATCTGGCCAGACGAGCCCTGCGCCTTTAGGCGATTGGCCATCGCCGTCCGCCGCCCAGAGGTCCTGCACCCGTCCACCGCCCGGAGATTGTCGTCGGCGTTGCGCTCCCCACGTGCGATGTGTTTTCCTAAAAAAACAGCGCCTCCGATCCCGCCAGACGCGCCGCAGGCCGCCTCGCCCCGACCCGCCCGTGGGTGTGTGGTGTGTCCTCGGCCGCGGTGCCGGCAGAGCCCGCGCCGGAGGCAGATGCCACGATCGCGGCCACTGTGTCACAATCCGTAGCCGCCCGGCCCAGATTGGCAGGAAGGAGGAGCTAGAGTTTCATTGACTGGGCGGTGTGCGACAACGCCGGCGTACGAGCTCTCCTTGAAGCAGCCGCGCGACAACTCCACCTTTGGCCTCTGTGGTGACAGTCTTGGCGGTAACGGCAATGCCAATGGCAGCGGTAGCGGGTTGATTAACGGTGGTGTAAACATCTCTGCTTCGGCACGTGATCCTCTGGTGAGCTCCGATTATACCCTGTCTTCCAGAGTTGTTCTTGCTTGTAGTAGCCATCTCGATTTCAGCTGCGGTTGATGGGTTTCTGAACAAAGGATAAATATACTTTTCGTGTTTGCATCAGGTCGTTAGGTGTAGCTGCTTTAGCACTTGACAAGGCCGTGGAGAAAAATTGCCGCACGATCAGCACGACCATTCCCAAGTGCCGATCCTGTGAATCAGCAATGTGGATATGATGGTTTCAGACTTATAAATTTAGATGTGGACACTTATTATCATCCACACGACTCGTTGTCTGTCGATGAATCGAGTATACATTGTACATGGCGTCTTTGTTTAAAATTGATTTCTCACCGTGTCCGAATGATCTGAATATCATTGCATCGTTAATTCCTGCATCCTGTTTAAGGACGATTAGGTGCCCCAAGAAAGCCAAAATCCAACACTAGATCTAGAAGTTTCTCCACAGTGGATTTATTAATGCTTTTTGTATTGCATTGATTTTTTTTTTGCCCGTAGCAATGCCAGCAATGATCTAAATATGATAAGCGATGTTTACGTGATTTTGTTCATCCATCTCAACAGCTAAATATTGAAGAAAATGTTTGATTTAGCTCAAGACCCAAAATATCCTGGAATAGTGCTCAAGAATGGTCTGGAACAATTTGTCGATGGACAATTATGGACTACAACCTTTCACATTGTAGACACAAATATTTTCATGTGGTCATATACCCGTGAAGACGGTATTGAACTTGCCGTCAAGGATAACTATCAGCCATCATCGTTTAAAGCATTAATCTATTTAATTTTATAGTAGAGGTCGGGTCGAAGAATCAGTATCTATGTATCTATGTTTAAGTGGTTTCCTTATCCTACAATATGAGTGCGAGGAAGAGTAACAAAAACACTCAGTATGTATGGTTACTGCAATAATTTATTAGGATTAGGACACGATTGTGCCAGTCATGTGTAAGATACGTATGTTTGTACTCCTGGTGTGTATAGGATCTAAAGCAAATATATATATCAAAAGATACTTCCATCACATATAAAGTATTATCTTAATTGCATCATGGTTTTAATATTTAATACAACAGATTGTTTTGTTTTATAGCAATAAAACTATATCATTAAATTATTGTCTTTTTGTTCCTTACATAATTTTTGTTATCTCGTAGCAACGCATGGGCACGATACTAGTTGAATATAACGAGCAAATCACCTGATGTGATTATGGCAACTTGGCAAGAGACACAAAGCAAAGAAGTGCAGTTTGTAGATGATACCTAATGTGCTTATTCTAAAGGACCATTCTACAAAAGTAGATGTCCAAACTGTTGCTTATCTTCAGATACATAGCATATAAACTTAAAATCATATTTGTGGCACAAACTTGATACAAAATGAACCGTATGTAACATCTGCTTAGAGATTTTCTCGGCAACGGGTGACTGTTCGGCCAGGAAGCAAAAAAAAAAAAAAATATATGGTTAGGTGTTTTCTCCCCTATAATGCGTAATAACAAATTATGTTGGTTCAGATGTTAAAAGTATTTCCCAAAGTGCTTAATAGTTAATAGTTATGTGTAAGTTTCATATATTAGTATGTCTAAATTGGATATCTTCATAGTTCTCTTTGCTTCTAAATTCACTAAGTTAGCACGTTATTGGCGTTGCTATTTGCTGTAATCAACAATAAAAACATATGTGACATCTCCCGGCCAACCAATTAAAATACTTTCGTCAGCATACAACTTCTACAGGCGTGGCGTTAGCGCGCCCACCGTCCTAATAAGCTATATAGCCCTATATGTGTCATGCATACGGAGAAGATGAACAGAGGCAACCAGGTTCCAATCTAGACGACCATGGCCCGTGCAGGGCACGCGGTTCACTCCGAATTTTTCTCACTAACCGCTCCGATCACACTCTCTAAAAGTCTCAACCTCACCAAAGTACTCCAGATCGCAAGATCTGAATCCCAGGATTGCCGATTTGCCACCGTCACCGCCTCCAGATCGGAATCCGAGCGCAACACGGCTAGATTCTTCTGTCTCTCTCTACCAGTCTACCTTCTCTTCGCCTGCACGATATGTTAACGTCGTCACGCTGGCTCTGCTTCACTTGGCGACTACTCTCGGCAGTTCGCCCTGGTATCTACTCACTTCCCAACCAAGCACCACTCATCTGCGTGCCTACCACTACCAGAATGGCAAGTGGCTCAAGCTACTGGACATAACCAAGACAGAACGAATAACTCTAAAAACTGAGACACCATCTTATTCAGGCTTTGATCCTGACCAAGTAAGGTCCAAAAAAAATTATTGCTTCTGCAAGATGCCCACCTCAAAATCCATTACCATTTGTTTAGAAGGAATGGCTTAAGTTTAATAGTAAGCATAGCACGAGTTCATCTAAAGTTCTTATAATTCTAGTAGCACTACAAAATTGCACCAGACAACAGACATATTCCTCCAGGGGTAGTGTTAGTCCCATAGGTGGACAGAAAACATCTAAATATTATCATGGTGCATCATCCAGAACTGTTTCCGTGGCTTCAATTTTTTCTCTTCCGTTTCCTGTAAAATATTGACTTGTCAGAATTAGTGCTGGAGGGGGCTTGGATCTAAGGTCAGAGGACATTGATGAAGCTGTAGATTATATCTAATTATGGCAGCTAGAGATCATTACCTCTCCGGGTTCTTTCTACGTCTGAACTCTGCAGGTTTTCTTGAGCTGGACTCAGCATTTTTTCCTGGGCTCGACTCTGTTTCTGAGATCTTCAAAATTTCATTTCTAGAAGTCTCCAGGCCTTGCTGCAAGCGAATTTAAACAATACATTATTTGATAGTCAAATTCTCTATTTTTGGGGAAAGAAAGGAGGAAAACGAGGTTTACCCTCCAGTCCAAACCTAGTGCTTCCTGAAGCCATATCTCCACTGCACTTGCTTTTACACATATTTTGGCATGAATGTCAACCTTTTTTGAAGGACCATGACGCAATCTACTTACAAAGCAATCTGCAATGACAAAACCATTCACGGTTCTTTCTTCATGAAAGATTGGGGCTGGCGTCATTAGCTGTGTCCCCTCGTGATGACAGATAAAGAGAAAATAGTTGTTTGTAGTTGGTGCCAGAGATCCATCCACATTGTATGATGTACATGATGGCCTTGGGATCTGACCTCGGATTTTCTGAAATGCTCTTACTGTTTTTGGCACCACACAAACAGCTTCTGAAAAGCTGAAAGGCTGACTTCTGAGCTCAACACTTGTGCTGCTTTCATGGATGCCATCAACGTATAAAACGGCAAACTCACGACAGAAGGTCAGAATTTTGGCCTCCAACTGAACACTATCAAAGAAGTGGACATTCAGCTTCTCACTCTTTGAGACATTCTCCTCTTGAGTAAGGATAAACACACAAGTTGCGGACTTGTGGAGCACACAACCCACCCAAAAAGATTGAGAAGTTACATCTTCAACAGCAACAACCGAATTTGTAACATAGTCAAAGATTTCCCGATAAAACTGTTCCTCGTCCTGTGTCCCAAAACAAAAGAACTTACATCAGACTATTAGAGTTATCCATGTAGAATTACCATGTGTCATGCATGAAATTAACAAAAAAAAGGGGGAATGGTGATTTATATTTCCTTTGAAGGAAACAATATGACTGAATACTCTTCCCAATTTCCTCTGTAACATAACATCACCTTTCCTAATATCCATTCCCTTCTTTCATACATGATTATGCCCTTTTACGGCTACGTCATGAGCACCAGAAAAGGTTTCTAGGTCTGTTACTACTAGAACCATAGACACTTTTACCAGATACTGCAGGAGACTTGCTACTATACCATAGGGCTCTTCATGAGAAAGGACTCAGTAGAACAGTAGGGGATTATAGAGAATGCTTGAAGACAAAATTTTCTTTGGAAATGCTAAGCTGATACACTCAGCAAGCCTCTTTTGGATTTTTTTTTTTTGGGACAAGTCTCTTTTGGATTTCTTGATGGACAATGAAACAGAAAAGCAAGGGGTTTATGTGAATGGTACAACACAAACAAAGTCTTTTGTTTTAAAAGAAAAAGTCTTCCAATAGGGTGATTCCATAGTTAATCAGGAAGGCTTCACTACATATAGCTTGTGGCATTGTGGCATTTAAGAAGTTTCGGCATATAAAAAGATCTGTGAAATAGATAGGAAAAACATCCTAACACAAACAAGGCTCAGGCGTATTCAATTCAATCTCTCATTAACCAAAAGAAAGAAAATGCCAGAGCTATGCATCTGACGTTGTCTAGTATAGCAACCTTCTTATTAACCTACAGAGGGGACAACACAGAAACAAAAATTTATAGCTTTACGATTACCAGGCTCAACAAAGGAAAAGAAAGGTCAATTTTAGAAAGTAATTGCCATTTGCAAGAATAAAAATTTGCATTGAAGCCCAATTGCAGGAGCCGGACAAGAATCAAAATTCAGGAAAAATGGACTGGAGCAAAACGGGTAGGAAGACGGACTCGAGGTTCAGATACGAACAGCGAGCTCCGCCTCATCCTACGACGCTAAGGGCGGCGGCGCAGGCTCCATTCTCCCGCGATGCGATGGCACGAGAACAGGCTAGCTCTCTGGTGGTGGCGCGGGCTTTAATCTTCCACCGGTGGCTCCTCCTCAAGCGCGAGCTTCCCGTTGCTACAGCGGCGGGGAAGGGAGGGGGGCTGGAACTACTCAACAGAGTTTCCGGTACGCAATCGAACCAAAAGAGGGGTTTTTCGAAATAAAGATTCGGGCAGCAACCACCCTCGATCACCGCTCACACTATTCTCCTGATCCCGGCACGGATGAACCCACCACGCTCTGCCAAGTTATGTTTTTTTCCCGTACCACCTCCGAAGGCGCGAAGAAGAGAATTGAAGAGAGTTACCATATCGCCCATGCTCGCGCTTGATGGAAGCCGGCGCCGATGCTCGCCGTCCTCTCTCCCCCGAGTGGAATCCCGCCAATGCTCTCGCTTGGGCAAGATGCTCCCCGTCTCTCTCCCAAGAGCGGAATGCCGCCGTCTTTTCTGGTCTGGACACAAATACCCTCCGCGCAAAATGATTAGGGTTTATACTGTTACTGCTGCTGCCGCCGTTGCGACTTGCGAGG
The DNA here is from genome assembly GCA_015342445.1 of Digitaria exilis. NCBI lineage: Eukaryota > Viridiplantae > Streptophyta > Magnoliopsida > Poales > Poaceae > Digitaria > Digitaria exilis. Next base: position 4,116,642 of record JACEFO010001795.1, read on the forward strand.
GGCCACCGTAGGCCCGTTTGGTCTGATGCTCGGCCCAAGTTGACAGGCACGGCCATATTGTTTTTTTTGGTACTGTAGTTCTCGTTCGTTTTTTCATAATAAGTATACCTACTAAATAACAAGTAAAGAAACATATGACATCAATCAAATTTTGGATCTAATAGAATGAGGCCATCTCTCAATAGCAGTAGTAATTTAATCCGATTTTGTTGAAAAAACGATTTTTTCATCTGAAACAAAGGGAAAATCGGCTAAAAATATGGCACAAATAACTAAAAGAAACTACCCATAAATTGAGAACAAACCGGTTATCTAATTTAAAAGGATTTGTTTCATAAAATTTCCAAGGGATATGATACGTACAGGACAAATATTTGAAAAATATGCAACAAGTCAATAATAAATTAACAATATTAAACCATACTTACGAAACATAATAATTTCTTTTGGTTAATTAAATACTACTAAGAAAAATTATCAACAAGCATGACATAAAAAACAATTTGGAAATAATGACAAGGCAAAGACATAACATTATTTCATAGATACAGAACAAAAAATTTAAGGCTGTGTTTGGTTTGGAGGGAGAAAAGGTACTTTTTTTTTGCGAAACGTGTTATTGAGGTGGATGAATAGGAAAGGTGGAAAAGAAATTTTCTGGGAAGCGTGTTGTGAGGGGATGAATAGGAAATAAAACGTACTTTTTGCAACTGAACAGTAGATTTCAGTTTGGCCATCATCTATACTATAAGTATCCTAGTTCCTAGACTTTAAAAAACGGTTCCTATCTAAAAATTCTCCCATACCCCTCACAGGGACCTCGCAGTCTATAAGAAAAGCTTCACGGTGATAGGATACTGATAGAAGCCTTATTGTAAAAAATAATGCATGAAGAAAAATGCTCCTGCCACAACCCTTATATTTACTCACCACGGCATCCTCCTTATTGAGAGTTTTCATTATTTGGATGTCAAAATGTCCGTCTTTTAGAATTTGACACCCAGTTCATGCTTCTTTCAAAATTTGACACCAAGCTATTTAGTTTTGGTGTTTTTCATCCCTTTTCTCTATTTCCCTTCTTTTCAGTTCCAGCCCATGCTAGAAGTCGATTGCCTCTGGCGTTGCATTGCGACTGCGCATAAGGACCACTTTGTCGGCGCCTCCTGTTCCTCTGATTTAGATCGCGTGGGCCTTCCTAATCTTGTGGAAGATACATAAGACATCTATCTTTAAAGGAAAAAGAATCTATTTTCTTGACCATCCAACACTTCGCTCAGTTTGGTTTTGGCGATCAAACTCCAAACCGCGTATCTTTGGCCATCCAAATATGAAAACCGTTCAAATTTGGTCATCAGGTTGTTTTGATGAGTAGTTTTAATTTTTTATTTACAATTCAGTTCTTAGATATTTAAATGATTATTAATTTTGTTTATACCTTAAATTCAGGTGATTCTTGTGGTCACGTGTCCTAGCGGTGAGATTTATCTTTTAAAATGATCTTTATACTCACTATTTATATATTATTGTTATGTTGTTGTATAAAAAAATAAGAAAAGTAAAAAACAATTATAAAATAATATGAACACCATTTTAAAAGATAAAAGCTCATCATTACGAACGCATGACTACTAGAATCACTTAAATCGGAGATACGAGTAAAAATAGTACTATTTTTTTTATACAATACCTGATTAAAGTGATTCTTGTGCTTATGCGTTCGTAACGATGAGCTTTATCTTTTAAAATCATGGACATATTATTTTGTAACAGTTTGTATTACTTTACTTATATTATTCTTTTTACACAACAACATAAGAATAATATAATGAATATTGATAAAATAGTACAAAGAAGATTTTGAAAGATAAATCTCACCGTTATGAACGAGTGACCGCAAGAATCACCAAAATGAGAGGTACATGCAAAATGTAATCATCATTTTAAGATCGAAGAACTAAATTGTAACTAAAAAGATTAAAATCACCCATCAAAACAACCTGAAGACCAAATTTGAACAGTTTTTTATAGTTGGATGGCCAAAGATATCGACATCTGTTGATTTTGGGCGTCCGTGCCCCGGCGGCCACGTGGCATGCATCCGAGCCCCGAGGGTATCTTGGAAGCCAAGGTAGTGTGGTGCGGGGGTGAGTGGCACTGCTACAAAAGACATTTTAGAGGACACTGCAAAAAAAGGTCTCAGAGGCGGACACAAAAAAAAATGTCTGCCTCCATGAATGACAGGATTAACAGGGGGGACATTTTTTTAGTTTCCGGAGGCGTTTGTATTTGACCGCCTCCAAAAATCGATTTATGGGCGTGGAAATTTTAAAAGGACTGTCTCGAAAAATCATCTATTTTCCAAGGCGGTCGTATTAAGGTGTTCGCCTATGAAAATCAATTTTAGAGGCGGACCTTTATAAGGCCCGCCTCCGTAAAAGGTCGAGGCCCAGATGAGCCCAACTTAGCTGATAACTCCTCATATATATATATATATATATATAGACACACACACACACACAGCACCCTCCAGACGTCGGCCCCTTCCTCCCACTCATGCCGGCGCCTCCCACCCCCACGGCCGCCCTCCTCCCACCTCCCACCCCGAGCCTCCTTCACATCACCCGCATACTCGCAGCGAAGGCTAGCCTCCCGGTAGCATAGGCTGGAGCGGCGGCGCAGTACAAGCTGGAGTGGCAGTGCGGGGTGGGCTGGCATGGAGCGGCGCAGGCTGGTGCGGCCCACCTCCCTCCTCTCCGTCCGGGTGCTGCCATATTCGGTGATGGTGGAGCTTGGCGACAGCACGGCAGCCCTGGATCCGGCGAGTGGCGTGGCAGGCTGCTCAGAGGCGCAGTGACGCGAGTTGGTACCGAGCGGTAGCAACAACGGGCGGATCAACGACACAGTGGCGGCGACCGGTGACAGCGGCCTAGATGGGCTCTATGGGCCCGTGATGTGCTCGCTGGGCCTGTCTAGGTTTTTTTTAAAAAATATATAATTTGATTAACAGAGGCGGATGGAAAACTGCCTCCAAAAATGCCTCGTTAACAGAAACATTAGCTCAGAGGCGGATCCAAAACCATCTTCGAAAATCAATTTTGACCGCACCAGGCGGTATGGCTCGTGCGTGGCGGCGTACGGCCAGGGGAGGAAGAAAGGGGTACAGAGAGGGGGGGAGGAGGGAGCAGATAGGCGGGGCCTGCCTGTCGGCGTGGTTAGAACAGAGGGAGAGGGTTGTGGCTGGCCGTTGGGCCGGACTAGGCCACGTAGGCGAGACCGCGAGAGAGAAAGGAGAGGAGAGAGAGAGGGGGAAGGGTTAGAGCAATAAATTCCAAATATCCAAATACTTCATATCCAATCCCCACATAAAGGTCCAAATAATTCCAAATTATGTCCAAGCGCCACACTGCATAATGTCCGTAGTCAATAAATTAGTTATTTCTAGGAATTTTAGAATTGGGAGGGAAAGTATTCTTATTTATTGGCAAAAATTTTCATATTGCACCAAAAAAAATTAAATGCCATTTTTCAAAGTAAAAAGTCCTTTCTACAACCTTCAACTATTACACTCATTTGATTTTCAACCTTGATATACAAAACCAAAATTGTTAAAACCGTTGTTTTTCACCCTTCTTCGGTTTTGAAGGTGGTTTATGCACGAAAACTCCATTTTACACCCTTGAACTATGACGTTCGTTCAATTTTCAAGTTGAATGGAGGTTGAAAATTGAACGAACAACATAGTTCAAGGTTGTAAAATGGACTTTTCTTACACAAACCGCCTTCAAAACCAGAGAATGGTGAAAAACAAACGGTTTTGATAGTTTGAGGTTGAAAGATTTTTGTTTTGGTACATCAAGGTTGAAAACCGGACAAGCACAATAGTTAAAGGTTGTAAAAAAGACTTTTTTCTTTTTCAAAATAGTGGATTGTTACGGCGTCTGCGGCAGCTGGGCGACCAGGATCCGCTTCTTCCTACACGACCGGCAGTGCTGCATCTGCCGGACGAACTGCCCCACCGTGCTCCTCACTAAGGCCGACACCAACAGAAGTGCAAGCAGCAGACCACTGCAGTCTGACTTGTACCACTGGTACAATGGCGGCACCGGAGCTTTAGGCCTTGTTTAGACGAGGGGAGAAAAGTTGGTGAAAGTTGGCGAAATGTCACATCCATCCTTTTGACACTAATTAGGAGCACTAAATATAGACTAATTATAAAACTAATTACACAGATGGACTCTACATCGCAAGACGAATCTATTAAGTCTAATATGTGCCGTCATTAGCGCATTTTTAATGATGGGTTACTGTAGCATGACAGTGTCTAATGATGAATTAATTAGGCTTAATAGATTCGTCTCACGATGTGGAGTCCATCTATGTAATTAGTTTTTTTTTCACCTATGTTTAATACTCCTAATTAGTGTCCAAACATTCGATGTGACAAGTTGGCAAAAAAACAACGTCTCGTCTGGTAGGAAAATTATAATACATCATAATTTTTTATTGTTCGCACACAAGCATAGTATTTAATTATGCAATGATAATAAAAAAGAATACTTTGCAAAAGTAGTCAATATACCTTGTTCATTTAAATTTCACTATGTGATTCTTCACCACATGGAATGCATCAATAATCGAATCTGTGGTGACCTTCATTCCATCTCTCTTTCAATATAGAGTACCAGACAATCTTGTAAAAATCAATATAGAGTACCCCACAATCTCGTAAGAATTAAAACCCTTCACTATAAAAGCATCTGATCCTGCCCTTCCTGTTGGTTTCTTGGCACATAAATAGCAAGGAAAGCAAAATGCTGCATCTTTCGCAGGTGAGTACTCTAGCCAAGGAAAATCTTTGAACCGATAACATTGAAAGCAACGTGGATGAGCCTAAGGACCAATATATGGGTACTTATCTTTTTTGAAGTTGGAACGGGCCATGATTGATGTATATTCTGTGAGCTTGATCTTGGTCATCAATAGGATATTCTGAAATTTGACAAACGTTCTACAATTAGAACACTAGCATCTGAATTTAATATATGAACTTTGGGTGGACCTGAACCTGGAGATGGAGCTTCTTCTAATTCATTTTCATTTGGTTCAGCATTTTGATTAGCCGTATAAATATCATTGTCAGCTTGCTGCCCTTCCACTGATGTCTTCTTGAAGTAAGAAAATAGAGTCTTCCTTTTAGGTTTTGGCCTGTTTTCTACAATCATTAATCATATAATATCGTGACTCGTGAGACAAAAATTTAATCTAAAATATTTCTTAAAAGATCAAGATCACAGAGACAAAAATTGAATCTAAAATAGATAGGAAACAATAGAAATAGGGAAATAAGCACCATGTGCCGGCGGCAGCGTGCGTCCATGCCCTGCGCCCCTGCCTGCCTGTGCTGTGCGATGAGCCAACGACTAGAGGCGACTCGGCGAGGGAGGAGAGACCCAAGTCGGTCATAAATCTAATTTATGTATATATTATAAATTTCTTGTTATATTTATCATTCTGTGTCCGGATTGAATCCGATGGACCGAACAAGCCTTTGCAGTGACACCCTCCAAACCGCCCTGAACCGGCATTGTACAGGTTTTCTCTAAGAAACCGGCTGCAGCGGTACCCTGTAAACCGTCCTCGGTTCTTCAGGGCCGGACGCGCCTCCCCAAATCTACCGGTTCGCGACGCCTCCCCCAAATCCCCGTCGTCGTCACCACCTTCCCCTCCTCGTCGCCATCGCCACCTTCTTCTCCCTTCTGCCTCCCCCTCCCTGCCACCTTCCTCTCTCTCTCTCTCTCGCCGCCTCCCCCTTCGCGTCGCCGTCTCCGTGACCACCTCCCACCTCTGCCCTTGCCAGCACCGCTGGGGGCCTCGTCGTCGCCCCCTCCCACCTCCACTAGCACTACCACGAGGAGCAGCCGCCGGCACCACCCGCCCCCTCCTCCAGCACCGCCACTAGATCAAGCTTGGAGAGCACCGGATCGAGCCAATGTCCACTAAGGTGAGTACTTTTCCTGCTCTAATGCAAATCGTTTGACTCAGGGGTGGTGCGAATCAATCCAAAGAACCCGGATCGAGCCAATCGATTGCCAGTAGTGATGCAAATCGTTCGCGAGTTTGTAAGCCTGTTACTAGCAGAAAACGAGGAAAGAAAGGGAGCCATTGCAATGCTTATCTTCTTTGTGATAACGATGACTGCAATTTCCCAAACGATACAGGATCCCTTGCATTAAGCACCTGCAGCTACATGTATATGTTACTACTCAGCGTATGAAGACAAAGTGCTCTGCAAATCGTGGTTACTACTCAGTAGTTGGTTGTATAATTGTTACTACTCAGCGTATGAAGACAAAGTGCTCTGTATATGTTACTTCTCAGCGTATGTTACTACTCAGTAGTTGGTTGTATAATTGTTATGTAGATATTTATATGCTAGTAAGGTAAAGCCTTCAGTTAGTTGTGTTAACAGAGAGCCGATGGACTGGGTAGGTGAATTCCCTTGCTTTAGGCAATAGTGTTTTTTAGACATTTTTTGTGTGCTCAAGGTTTCAGTTGTTTTCTAGCCTGATAAGCTTAGTATTGTACTTGAAATTTTAGATGTTCCTCACCACCTGTCTTATGTACTTCTGCATGATTGTTGTGTTATGTATATGTTCAGGGCTTTGATACCTTAATCTTATTGTTCTCATGAGGATGATATTGATGTGCACTTCTACAATTTGTTTTGTACTTTTGTTTTGACCATTTGTTGTTTCTGCCAATCACTTTCTGTCACTTTGTTAATTTCCTCATCTTGCTCTTTCTTTACTATATATATTGACTGCCTTTTTCTTTAGAACAATGTAGGATGGATTATTTCTTTATCGATCTCAACGAGAAACAAGCAGACCAAGGTACGATGGGTTGTGGAGTAGTTTCTAAATCTTCCATGGGCAGTTTTGCTTCCAAGGTGGGGGCAACAAGGAACAAACAGACTAACTTCTCAGCGTATGAAGACAAAGTTCTCTGCAAATCGTGGCTGGAAATTAGCTGTGTAATAATTTCATATGTGAAAGATGTATGGTTGAATCTGCAATTTAGCTCTGTTCTTTACATGAGCATTTCTGGAATTTTTAAATCTGAATTTGAGTGTTTGAATCTGAATTTCTGGAATGTACTGTCCACATCTATGTTCTTTTATTTTTTTAATCTGACTATTATCTGGGATTCTTGTGGGTATACAGTTCTTGAATCTGCGTATCATCTGATTTATCATATGATTTGTGGGTTGATGCAGAAAAATGAGCTATCATCTGAGTTGTGGATTGAAGTGAGTTCTACTTCTACAGGTCTATCCATGTTGCCTGAATTTTCTTTATAGGTCATGTCATTCTGCACTACACATTTGCTACATCAGATTATCTTCATTCAGTGTTCACCAGTCAGACTGGTTGTTGCTGCAAATATTCAGTTCACTACTACAATACTGAGCGTGTAGGTTCAGCTCCAGTACAGAATGATCACCAGCGTGGTTCTGTAGGTTCAGCTCTAGTTCTTTAGTTTCTATAGGTTCATCACCAAAATGAGAACCGAGAGCTACTTTTATGTTTAGTACCAGAATGTTTTGCTCAAATCAACGTCAACTTCTACAATTGATACTCTGAACTAGATTGAGCCATATTATACATATGGTTTAAATGAAGTTTGTTCGTTATCTGTGATGACTATATACATGTTAGCAAGAGCATAGATTATCTGAAATGGCCAGCATACTTAAGGCCTTGTTTAGATCGTCAACTTTCGCCAACTTATTTTGCCAACTTGTCACATCGAATGTTTGGACACTAATTAGGAGTATTAAACATAGGTGTAAAAAAAATTAATTACATAGATGAACTCCACATCGTGAGACGAATCTATTAAGCCTAATTAATTCGTCATTAGACACTGTCATGCTACAGTAATCCGTCATTAAAAATGCGCTAATGCCGGCACATGTTAGGCTTAATAGATTCGTCTTGCGATGTCCATCTGTGTAATTGGTTTTATAATTAGTCTATATTTAGTACTCCTAATTAGTGTCAAAAGGATGGATGTGATATTTCGCCAACTTTATACCCCTCATCTAAACAAGGCCTAAGGATTTAGATGATTTAGAAGCTTTGCTGCAACCTCCAGGAAACATAAAAGATTGTAGAACCTGTTCTACAGTCAGTGTCACTGATATGATAGCATCGTGCTACCTTTACTGTTTTGACAGAGTTCCAACGAATGCAGTATCGATCGAACGAATCTACACGTTGTGCTGCCACGCCGCGCCGGGATCCAGGTTAGGAGGATGTGGGCGAGGCGTTCTGGTGGCCGCGCACACGGAGCAGGCCTCGGCGGTCGCCTTGCACAGTCACCCACCGCGCAAGCACAAGTGCTGGCACGGCGGCGGCAGCAGCACGCACGCGTCCCCCGTGCCGCGCGACCTGCACGCCCTCTTCCCAACGACCTCCCACGCTCTCGTCGGTGGATGCAGCGGCGCGGTGTCTCGTCGGAGGGTGGAGCCCGTCGGCTCCCGTCCCGCACGTCTGCCGCCGTGGGGAGGAGCGAGGGTGCGGCCCCCCGCGTGGGGCGGAGCGAGGGAGCCGGCAGTGCGGGGGAGCGGAGGTGCACGGCGAGCCGACGACGTGGGCGAGTCGAGAGCGCCGTCAGTGGCGAGCACGGCAGACGCTGCGGCGGCGAACACGACACAGACAGGGCGCTAGCGAGAGAGATCTAGGGGGTGAAATATTTTACAGGGGTACCCAAATATTTCTTTAGAGGGTGAAATTTACAGGACATCATTGCAGATAGCCTAATAGCACTAGATCAGATGGCTGGGAAACGAAACGGCGTTGCCGCCGGCCAGGCTGTTGGACTTCTCACTTCTGTACGAGTGCGTAACGTTGGACTAACTAATGAAGGGTATTAGGCGTACGTGAGGCCACCACTCACAGCGAGCGGAGGCACCACTGGTGGACGAACGCCCAGCAGGCCACGATCGGCTGTGCTGGCCGCCATCTTGGTGCACTCTCGCGGCCAGCAGATGCACATGAGCCCCTACCGCCACCTCCAGGCTCCAGAGGACGACGAATGCCAACCTGTGGTAAGTAATAATGGACCTGTTGCTAACGTGATATGCATGTATAGCGAACTTCATTTTGATCGACATGATGCTAACCTCACCTTGCCATTTACCTGTGTGCCATTATGACTTTGGTCTTACTGTTTGGACTGTTTTTCAAAGTATCCAAGCATTATTACCAGAAGGTGACAATCGTGGTAGCATTTGGAGTTCTCTCGGCACTCGTCACAGTTGTCACGATTTCGATATGGCGCAAATACAAAGATCAATCTTAGTCGTCATTCATGATTTTGTTGCATCCCTATAAAAGCATGTTCAGGTATCGCACGTCCAGGTAAGGCTCGGTTCCATCAGATTCAATCCATCCGGAAATGATAGATATAACAACAAATTTGTAATAAGTATAATAACAGACCGGGATTTATTCCGGATCGGAAACTAACCTACTCATGATAGATACAACAAGAGACCGGAAATGATTCCTAACCTCTTGACTAGTGGATTGATTCCGGTCTCTTGGTCTTATCATAAGAAATTTAGTTTCCAAGCAGGAATAAATCTCGGTCTATCCTTGTACCTATCATAAAGTATAGTTCTTGTTATATTTATTATTCTCGCTCCGGATTCAATCCGATATAACAGACCAAGCCCTAAGTGAATCACTCCATCCCTGCCCTTTGCTGCCGGTACGTGGACTGCCTTGGTGAGACGAAGTGCCTCTTGGCTCTTAAGAATATCTGCAATAATGGTATCGTCTAGGTAAGTGAATCAGCCCATCCTTGTCCCATCGTCCAAACCTTGTCGCCAACATTGTTTTTGATGTCCTCTGCTTTGTCCACAGCTGTACCCTTCCCTATGCGACGTGAGAGGGAGCTACATCTCATAGTTTAAGCACACCAACTCCAACCGACCTGCAAAGAGGTGATTTTCAAACGCGGTGGCTACTGATGATTACGGATGCAAAGGCTCCTGAATACACACCGTTTTTGGGCAACCTGTGTACCAACTGTTTTGGACCATATATAGGACATATCAGTCTGATAGATGATTCGAGTTTCAGATGTGTTGGTGCTTGTTGTTCTATGTACAGAAACCGCTATACCCTAGTGTATCCAATGTCATCTTCACCTCTTTTTTTCGTTTTTACAATGAATGATTAGTGACGGGTATTGGCGAGCAATGTCACTAATAAGGTATATTAGTGACCTGGGTTGTCAAATGGGTCATTGATATTAGATATTAGTGATGGGGTTGGGTTGAAGACACGTGTCAATTTAACACGAATTGGCTGAAACACGTCTCTGATGTGCTTATTAGTGACATGTTTTGACAACATCCGTCACTACTGTTACTGTCTCCTATCTCTCCATCAATTTTCGGTACACTCTAAAATAAATAAAAACAACTAAATAAAAAGAGCAGTATGTTGATGCAAAAACATGCTACGCCAAACACTGAGAATGTCACGTGCAGCACAAAGTGATGCATATCACGTCACGGTGCTATCGCGTAAAAACAGAACTGCCGGTTTTGAAACTAGATCATCCGGTTTTCATCATAGTTCTGACAAGAACCAATGAACGCTTTTCAAGGAGGGACCCCAATCCTATTTGGTTGCAACTTGTGTATCTCCGAACCTGTGTCTCTATCCGTGTCTCCAGAGCAATTAACATCAAAGAAATCATCCAAATTCAGTTCTGATCATACCATTGTGTTTGTTATAATAATATCTTCAAAACTAAACCACACTTGATCATGTTTGGATTATATATATATATATATAGAATATTTTTGTATTAAAATAATGTATTTAACCTAAAAAATATTTCAAAAAGAAACTATAGTCCAAACATGATCGAGTGTGGTTTAGTTTTGAAGTTCTAATCATAACAAACACAATGGTGTGATCACAATGGAATTTGAATGATTTATTTATCATTAATTATCTCGGAGACACAGATGGAGACACAGGCTAGGAGACACACAAGCCCATCCTATTTACGATTGGAGATATTTGGAAAACTGAAAGTTCTGGTTTTTAGGAAAATTGAAAGTTTTTGTTTTTAGGAAACCCAAGGTTTCGGTTTATGCAACCATTCTAATTTTGAAAGTCATCACAATAACTAGTTAGAGGACAACCAATCAAATTAAGATAGTTATGTTTAGTTTTTATTTTTATTTTTATTTTTTGCTAACTACTCCGTCAATTTAAAACTACAATTCGTTTGACTTTTTTAAGCCCACGTTTGACCACTTGTTTTATTCAATTTATTTTGCAAATCAATTTTTTTTGTTATGGCTTATTTTATTAATCAAAGTTATTTGAGAATGACTTAAATTTGACTATATTTATGCAAACTTTTTAAATAAAACTTGGGCATAGTTCCCTTTTATGTTGAACCAAGTACTCCATTTCAAATTACAATCGACGCTTGGCTCAGGCTCGCTCGTCTCACATCACATGAGTTGAACTCGCTCGGCTCTGGAAATATCCACCGCGATAGCCGCCGGGTCCCACGGTGCAGCGCGGACGCGGAGGCAACGTGAAGCTCCATCTCCTCAGTGCATTCGAGGATGACGTGCCGTAATCGTAGGTGCCTAGTCGACGCTGGGTCGGTGGCATTGTTGGATGGTGTGGATTGCTTGAGGGAAGCCGGAGAAGGAGAGGAGGATGGTCGCGCAAGCACATGAACAGCAAGCACTTTGGGTTCGTCCTGGTGGTGCTCCTCGCCGATGACCAGGGCGAGCTTGTAACCGCGGAAGCTCTATGAAAAACGCACATTCGTCCCCTTCCTTCGGTACCGGTTGGTAAGCACAGTACCCCCCGAGGCTCATTTAGTACCGGCTCGTAACACGGCCCGGTACTAAATGGTGGCATTCAGCACCGGTTGGTGTTACGAGCCAGTACTAAATGGTCCAGGGGGGTTCTTGAGGCCCCTTTTGCAACACCAACCGGTACAGAATGCACCACCCATGGTTATTTTAAAAGGATAGCATTCTTCTCTCAACCACAAGTGCTCTATAGGTGGGGTGGTTAAGAGGAATCGCGCGAGGGAGGAGGTCGTGAGTTCGAGTCCCACGCCCCCCGACGAGTTTGAATTTTTTTTCAATTTTTTTACGCTCAAAATCATTTGGTACCGGTTAGTATTACCAACCGGTACAAATATTTTTTTTCAATTTTTTATGCTCAAAATCATTTGGTACCAGTTGGTATTACCAACCGGTACATATGGGCGCCTAGCAACCGGTACTGGGGGCATGTTTTCTGCTAGTGCTTGAGGCCATGGTGGAGACTAGAGATGACACTGGACGCATACACTTTCAGTAGGGCTGGCTGACTGGCTCAGACCATGCATGATGGTAAAATGAGAATATCAGCAATGACGCTGAACCTTATAAATTATAAATATCTAGCTCTAGCTAGAGGAGTATCGCAGAAATCATCAGGTAAGTTTTCCAAAATTATGTCCTACATGACTACATTTTTCTGATAAATTAGACAAACAATTCCTGAGCTAACACATTGATAAAAACACTGCCAGAGAACCTAGCTTTAGTACCAGTTATGCGCCCGGCACCGAGCTCCCGGTACTAATGGGCAGCCCATTAGTACCGGCTGCATTAGCCGGTACTAACGGATGCATTTAGTACCGGCTGGTAACACCAGCCGGTACAAACGGCCAGCCACGCGGCGCGACCACGCACCATGCGTTTTGTACCGGCTAGTGTTACGAGCCGGTACTGACGTGATGCCACACGGCAACAAAAGGGGCGCTTTGGGCCCAGTTCATTTAGTATCGGCCGGTAATACCAGCAGGTACTAAATGTTCCAGCACGCCTTTTTTCCCTTTTAGAAGTTCCTGTTTTTGTTTATTTTTAGTTTTCTTTTTTTACATGTTACGTTCCTATACGCAGTAGTGGTTCCTACGTGTATTCTCGTACTATTTAAGATTAGCATAATTGAAGCAATATATGTATATATATATACACACACTAGCAAAGATGCCCGTGCATTGCTACGGGCTTTGGCAAATATATATTTTTTATCTTTTGTATACTATTTTGACATTTAAAATATATTAACTTAAATTGAATTTTATATTTAATTGTTCTTTTTTAATTATCTTAAACTTTCTCTCTACTCCATAGCAAATCCAAAGCCCAATATGATCCCTTGTCAATAAACATCTGCAATCTCAATCCAAGCCTAGGTGAGCTTTACCTAAATCAAGCTTGACCGCCTTCACACGTAAGGTGGTCGCGGCGAGTGGAGGGAACACTACGATGAGAGAGTGTCCGTATGGCTTTTCTCGATGATAGTGCGCTAATAACCTCTCCCGACTATGAGCGAGCGGCCCTACAGTAAGAACATCTTTTTAGAGTCATTTATTTAACATGTTTTCATGGATGATTTGACCATTTAATTGATATTGTTGGAAAAATAATGGCAACAAACTACGATACATATTTAGAGAGATAAATCTTTCAGATAAAGATCACCAGGTGATGACCATGTCTTCATGGGAAGCATTGTTCATATATTTTTTTTAGATTAGTGGCTTAACCTGATTAATAGGTTTAAAGAACAAATAAGAAAATTCCATAGACCAATCAGGTCCTACGGTTAAGCTGCTGGCGTGTTCAATACATGCATGGGTTAATGCAAGTCTAGCTCGTTTTGATCCAGGTACTTGCCATCAATATCCCGTCCAGTGGGTGACGCGATACCTTCACCTGCAAAACATATGGCACTCATGAGATTAGATCCAAACATGTAGTTGCGTAGGTATTATTTCGCATGCAAACAAAACGTACCCCACTTCTGTGTCTCTCTGACCGCACTGACAAAGTATGTACTGTCAGCTTGTCTTCCAGGTCCTCTCGCAGTATGGAAAAACTTTGACCAAGCTTTTCTAATAGCTTCCTTTGCATTCTTACCCTTCTGCGTCTACGAGCCTGTGTCAATCCTTGGCTGCGTCGGTCCTCTCGCCGAACCCAAGTTATAGTCCGTCACCCCAGGAGTCTGCCTCGATGAAGTTGCCCTTCGAAGCATCCTCTACAACGTACCCTCTCCCCTCGTACCACTACCCCCTCCATGCTCGTATGCACCTCCTCTCTGTTGGACCCCGCGACGGAACTCCTCTTCCGCTCTTGATTGGTTCAAGGCACGCTGCAGCTTAGCCTCCTCATCATACGCTTCATCTCCACCAGGATAGTTACCTTCCGCTGCAACCTTCTCCTTTCTCAACTTCTCTTGAGCCTGTTGAGCAGTTACCTTCTTAGCCCTTTCAAGTTCACGCTGAAAGTACTCACGCACTTCCTTTGAAACCTTCATACAATGGACGACCTCCGTCCCGCGCCCTGCCAAATGTTGTTTCAATCTAGTGGCACCACCTCCTCCCTTGGACGTATGACAATAGTTGCATCTCCAACCGAGGTAAAGATTTTCACCAGGTTCCCATACAACATCTTTCTCTCTGCCAGACATTGCGTATCTACAAACATGGAACGAACATAAACATATCAATGTCAACTTGACAACACATAACTATATCACAATACTTAAATCCTACATCCATTTCCTAATTTCCAAAATCACAATACTCTACATCAAAATATACATACATGGCTACAAATCACTAGATCCACTTCATACATTCTAAAATCACTTGGATAAAATCAAAATATACCTAAATATCATTTCATAATTTCCTAAATCACAATAACCTAAATCATTGAAACCCGCATCAAATCCATACCTCAGCCGCGGTCGGGCGGCTTACCGCCGCACCGGGCCGGCTAGCCGGCGTCGGGAGCCGGGAACCGGGGCGGCAACCGTAGATCTGCCACCCGTTCGGCTTACCGACCAACCGGAGCGGTTCCCAGGCCCGCCGGGGCGGCTAGCCGGCGTCGCGCGGCGGTGGCGGCGCTGGAGCCGATTTTTCGCCAGTCAAGTGCGCTGCGCGGGGGGGGGGGGGGGAATGGCTGACTGGCCATTGGGGGAGGGGGGAGGTTTGGGTTAGGGCGTTGGGCCTTGACGGGCCTTAAATGGGCCGAGCCTATTTTTTTTTCTTTTTTGATTTAATTTGTATTTACCAAAAAAAATACCAAATGAGCAAATATTTAAAAAAACTTTTACACCACCAGTTTACACACATCTTGAAGTATTTTTTAGGAATTTTTACGATATTTTTCCATTTTTTTAATTCATATTTAAAAATTTCAAATTTTGAACGGTTCAAATTGCCCCAAACCGGAACCGGTTCAGGACGGTTTGGTCGGGAACCGGTCAAACCAGACCTGTTCCCGACGGTTTGGTTAACCCTGTTGCTCCCTCGTTTTGTAGTTTGTCTACGGGACGTTGCACTCAGTTTTTTTTAGGTACCAACGACGTTGCACTTAGTTGTTGCTTCGTGGGCCTCTGCTCCTAGCGATGATGCCGATGCTGGCTGGCTACGGGTGGGTCGGTGGAGCTCATGCTTCAGCCCCGTGGAAACATAACGGGCCAGGCCATCAGGTCCGCTTTTGGTCTCAGCGTTGTACATTCACACACGCGTTGGTGCTTGGGCCTTCCAGAGGTGGGTGTCAGTCGCCGCGTGGAGGCACTGCAGTGCTCGCCACTTCGGCAGGATTTAGTCCCACCTCGCCCGCGAACGTAGTGAAAGACCTGATTATAAACGGAACTGCTTATAAACGGAACTACTGACATTCAGAAAAAAATCGACACCTTTTTGAGTGGTTGATGCACGATCCTGATCAATCGTGTCACCAATAAATATTGCACGACTTTCGGACAAAGTGTTGATTATGTAAAAAGATTTTTTTAATGGATCAACCGGTCATTCCATATTAATTCAAGGTAAGAAGTGTTAACTTTTCTCCATCTGCCGTGCATCGAGTTAGAACTCTTGCCATTACATTACAGAGAATTTGACTGATAGATCTCAATTGCAATCGAGAAAATTAAGTACATTTGCCTGTTTCATTGACCAAGTTTAAAACTGAGCTGAATATAAGACTTCATAATATCTCAGTACACCTTACATTTTTGTTGAAACTATTTTTACAATTTGGCAGAAATATGTCTGCAACCATCTAGCCAATGCTTTTGTCCAGGTAACCAGCTCAAATATTGCAGACTGCAAAAAGAGCTAGGAAAGTTAGCATTGTCAGTATATGCAGAGACAGCACAAACACATTGTGGAACAGTAAAATCATCATTAACTAGTACTCCATCGGATCATGAAAGCTTGGATGTTTTCGACAATCTACCTTGTTTCCACTTTCCAGGTTATTTAGCTTGTCAACAACATTCTTTTGTGTCCGGATGTAGTAATAGATTGCCATTCATGTGTATTGCAATTGCAACAAGCTCATAAGATATTTTCTCTCAAGATTATCTAATCAATTGAAAACTAGAAATACTGTCCACGTTCTCTTTCAGCTCAATATAATCAAAATGAATGCCACCGTGGCAATAAACTCAGGTATTCACTACTATGAAACATGCAAGAGTTGGTGTCCAGTAATGTCAACCAGCAGCATTGTGACAAATGGTCGGAAGATCGGTTTATATGGAAGTATTGTGACAAAAGGCTGCAGGCTACAACATAACTCCAAATCGGACCAGTAAATACATAAATCAAGAAAACAATGTACCTGACCTTGATATGTGGCTGGAATATGTTACCGCGGATAAGCCGCGGCTGGGCTGATCAGCTGGCGGTGCTTTCTCTCTCGACAGCCAACCAGGGCCCCACCTGTCAGTCACGCTTTCCCAATCAGCCCCAGCCCCAGCCCCAGCCCCAGCCGGGAAGCCGAACAGGCAGTTAGGCTGTAACAGAAAATAAGAGGAAGACATGGTGTTCCTTAAAGAAACCCACAGTTGCAATCATATAGATAAATTTATGCTATCCCCTTTCAACTACGCTTATAGAAATACACACATCAAGAATATAATTGAAGTAATATGTTTTTTTTGTATAGTACTGCCTTAGATTTATTATTTTATATTGAACCAAATTTACAGAATTCGGCTACAAGAATCTACACATTACTAAATTATAATAATGATAACAAGAAGCACTGACCACTGATGGCCTAAAAGATGACTCGAGACTAATTGATGTTGTTTTTGCCTACTCAACACAATTGATGTACTGCTCATGAGATTGAGTTGCCACGAAAACAGGGGACAGCAATGATGATATCGATCTGAAATTCTGAATAATGTACTTGTTAATACAACCTTCAGAAATCAAACTACGGGATAGGGATAGGAATTTTACTCTGTAACCACTTCCTTCTGAGATAAAATAAGTTAGTGAAATATCAACGCTTAGAACTGGATCTCCGATAGGGGCCAATTGGGATCTTTGGCGGCAGGTGTGCATCTGCACTTTTGCAGCAGGAAATCTCGTGTGCGCGTGCGAATCGAGTAGCTGAGAGGGGTGCACGGATGAGGCTGATGGGGTGCCGGATCGAGGTGCACGGAGATCCATCAACATTCAATCTGCCTGGATACATAAAAATTAGGGATTTCACACAATTTTGGGGCACAGACTGAGGAAGCTATGACGGGCTTTACCTATTCCGCCGTAGCACCATGCTGAGACTTTGGATCGGAGCATCTCCAGCGTATCGAATGTAGAGGAGCTCAGCGGGGCTACCCCAGCAGCTCTGAGTCCCGTGGATCGGAGAGGCTCTCACCGGGGCGGCAGGAGGCGGAGAGACGGAGCTCCGATGGGGACCTCTGCAGCGAAGATCGGAGAGGCTCCCACCGACGCGGCACGAGGCGACGAAGCGGCGCACCGAGAGGAGACGGAGATTCGCAGGGGCGCGCCGGCCGCCGGGAGTAGGTTCGGCGTCGCGGCAACGACATGAGAAAAGAATGAGAAACGGAATGGATAGAGTGTGGCCCACGATATGGATAAACAGCATAAGAATAACAAATGGGAGAGACCGGTTCGAAAGAAAAAAAAAACCAGATGGGTTTGCGCGCGAGGCTTGTAGAGGTCGGGTGGTGGGGGAGGGTCGGGTACTCGTTATTATTAAGTACCCAGGGTATCATATGGAGTTAATATATATACTAGCAAACATGCTTGTGCGTTGCTACGGGATATATCAAACTATTTTCAATTGTGTTTTGATTAAATACAGATTATATCATGTAAGAGCAAGCTTGTCAAGATTATTAAAGATCATTATTATGTCATGAAATGCACATGAGCCTTTTAGAGTCCAGTAGGAAAAGAAAAAAAAACAATTGCTTCTGTTTAGCATGCACTGCTGCTGTTTTGTACGCGCCATGCGAAAACAAGCTTGAATGATTCATGTGTTGATTCCTGAGACCACGTAAGCATGGAGTCTTGACTCTTGATACGATACAAACGGCCCAGCCGTGCCACAAGCCCACACACACCAAGTCGGGCATAGATGGGGCCAAGCTGCCAGTGATAAATCGAAATATCCTCTCTTTCTCTCGCCCCTCTCTGCCACTCTGGTCATCGATGCCTGCAGCCTGGTGGAGCGGCGGCCCTGCAGCTCGGCGGCGGAGGAGCAGCTATGCTCGACGAGTAGCGAATGTGGCCTGCAGCTCTGAAAGGGGTCCGGCGAGGCCACCGGCTTGGAGCAAGGGGCACGACGCAGCCGCCGGCGGCGTAGTCGTAGGCCACGCCGTTCCCCACCATTTGTTATTGTTTCTTCCCCTGAATTTAGATTCAGTTCTTGTTTGATTCATGATTGAGGAACAACGGTTCTTGATGTCAAGCTTTCTAGTTCCTAGTCAATTGATCTGGTCTTCGATTGTTCTCTGGAAAAATTCTGCTATCATGGTGATCTCGATTTTGTAGACACTGACGGGATGCGTTGTTGCCCTTTCTCAGGTCGGTCCCTCCGTCGTTGCTCGCCCCCAGGGTCAAGTTGCTGCAGCTTCTTGCCAGTCGCTACTCGCTATCCATTTTGTCCTTCTTCATCGGCTGCAACTCAATTCTCGGTGGGCTGTGGTTGGATTTGGCCATCTTAAGTACTCAATTTGGTGGCTGCAATGTTTATTATGGTGTCGGCAAGCTCTATCGGCTTATCTACCTTGGTCTGGTCCGCCGCTCCGGCCAGGGGAACCTTCACCAGCATGTACCTTAGTGCAGGCATATAGCATGCTCGTCAACCTGCCGGGGCGGGGACTCGTAGGGCGCAGCTTCTCCTCTTCACGTGCCTCGCCTATCTGGATGCGGAAGCCCCTGCAAAGCTCCTACGTCTCCCCGATTTGGATGCAGCTCCCCCACCGAGCTCCTTCCTCATGGCGTGCGCCACCGTGGCCTCGGGGGACTCATCGTGCCGCATCTTATGGGTGTTTATCGAAGAGGGGGCGGAGGCCATGGCGCAGCCCTATCGGTGGGTTTGTCGAAGAGGGCCGGAGGGAGGCGGAGGCGACGATGGGGCCGACTGGCCTTTGGACGAAGCATAAAGGTCAACTACCTGTTTGACTGGCGGGTGGCCCCACCTATCCGTACGACGGACGAAAAAAAGACAGAAAATATATCTATACCTACTCCACGTAAGGTTTCTGTCCTATTTTTTTTGTCCGTCCTGACAGGCGGGGCCCACCTGTCAGACGGATAGTTCTGGGTCGGGCTCGGATGCGAGCTTAATCCCTCCGCGAGCCTGTTTCGCAACGAAAAAAGATTACAGGATGCAGCCTTTGATTCTCACACCGAAACAAAGATCTAGATCCAAATCCAAATCGAATAAAAAAAATCATAAAAAGGAAAAACTGTCCAGAAAGCAACAAGAGCGCGAGCAAGAATCTCCAATAAAATCACAATATATATATCCATCCACAACCACAAGCGATCACGCTATGTACAAGACCATCTCATAAACAATTATGCAAAATGGAATCTGCTAGATTAAAGAAAGCATAGAAAAGAGGACAATGTTGTGGGCAGCGGGAGGAGGCAAGGTCACAGCCTTGAAGTCTTGCACGGGCAGACAAGCAGTCCATGGCGATGGGAGAAGAGCATACAGGGGTCTGCCGCACAGCTAAAGAGGAGCAGGTGAGGCCGTGAGGGGGCGCTGCCCATCGTACGACGACGTTGCTTGCGTGCAGGCGTTGCGCTCGGTGCGCACCGCGGGGCCGCATGCGCGCAACACTCGCGCTAGGTCACCGCCCAGCAGGCAATGGCGCCGGTGGCTGGGCCTAGCGGCGTGGCGGCGAGCGGCGCCACTTGTGCGAACCGAACAGGAGGGAGGAGGGGAAACGGGGGAGTGAGGGTTAGGGTTTGATGCAGCCACCTTTTATTTTTCTGTTTTGTGCGCTCATCCGTCGGATCAGGTTGTACAGCCGAGATCGAGGCAAACGAATGGGTGTGTTAGCTGGGCCTGTTTTCACTGGTTTTGCTCCTGGGCCAAATGCGAAGTTGACTTAGCCAAGTACGTCTTAATGTGTTTTCTTTTATTTCAGTGCATTTTCATATTTTCTTCGAATATTCATATTTTTGCAGTTCCTTGTAAGCAAATTAAATGATTGAGGAGCCTCTATTTGTTGGTTAAAAGAGCCGGCTGGCCATTCATAGATTTTTCGTAAATACGGAAGGGAGGATATTTTTTATGGGGCGACTTATAATTTATTACTAATTGAAGACAGTAACTGAGTGATATATGAGACAAAAAAATCAAAATAGTTGTAACCAGGGAAATTGAACTATTTATATGTCCTTTTGTCATATGTGAGTTGACTCTATAATATGTTGCACTTTAAAAAAAAATTAAACCTTAAGGGTAATTATATATTTATATGTCTTTGGCCCGTAGGAACGCACGGGCATGTGTGCTAGTGATGCTAAATGTTATAATTGAGTTGTTACCGGAGAGTCTAGCTTGATATGAAGTTGCTCCTTAATTGTCCTTCATTTTCTTCCCGGAAGTGAGCCCATGCCTTGTTCATGAGGTCGATGACGTCTTGGAATTCTTCTTGTCCCTTCTTCTTTGGGTCAAGGACTATGACCAAGCTTCTCTGGAGCTCTATAACGAAGAGCATCCAATGGAAGCTGTGTAGTGAAGACGCATACTACGTTAGATATTTTGGTTGGTAGGACATTTGATGAGAAGTAAAAGTTGAAGTACTCACTGTGTGTTGTACGTGAAGAGTATGAAACCACATTTTTTATGTTTATCCAAGAATGTCCGTATATTCTTCGTGGTCGAGTTTGGGCTATTCTTGACAGTAAATTCATGGATTACATTTGGGTCCATGAAGCCAAGGTTTTGAAAGCCTTTTCTCCGGCAAACTTGTTGTTTCATTCTACACGAGACAATCAAATTATAAATGTGATGGCGAACAATATTAATGAATAGATGGATGGAACATAAATGAGATGAAAGACTTACAGAACCCATGCACTGATTAGTGATTTGTCGAGGGCGTCCTCATTGAACAGATACCAGAATTCCGAGAACTCAATATTTATCTCATCCTCCCCTCGAAAATAATGCTCATCTCTTATACGAAGAGTTAGGAAGCATTGGTCGTTTGCGGATTCTTTCATGTACCAACTATGGAGATTACGCATCCTTGTTGGAAGATCCCTGAGTTGGTGTTCAAACACTAGAGGTTTCTTCAATTCAATACACTTCTACAGGCTCCAGGATGAGTTGGGATATGGTCCTCGCCTCGTAGTTGTGCTTTGGTGAGCCTTGTGTCGCAGACAAAATCAACCAACGCTTGGTCCTCCTTTGATAGCACTTTGAGAGGTGGGATTGCCTGATTCTTCTGCATACCAAGCTGTGGAATGCTCGAAGTTTTTCTCTTACGTTGGGTTGCCTTCTTTATTTGGCGGTCATAGTCCGATAAGGGACTTTTCGTCTCTTGTTGTTCCTTCGCCTGCTGTTGCTTCCATGCAGTGAACTGCTTTCGAGTCATCTCGGACGTGGTCTTCAGACTAGGCGGTGAAGCCGGTTTCTGTGGCACAGTAGGCGGATTCTTAGGATCTTTCTCCCAAGCCTCCTCCTTCTCCTTAGGAGGTGGGGGCAAAAGTGGTGGCTGGATCCTAATTCTGCTTCCGCCGTCAATTTTCCTTGTATCCTTTGGTGCAGGTATTGGTGCATTTGCAGATTTTGTAGTAGGAGGCGCAAGCGAGTTAACGCTCGGATCTGTTCCAGCAAGCTACGCATCCTTGTCTTTAGTAGGAGGTGGTGGAGGCTGCAGATCCCTTAGATCTGGAGGTGACTGTGGATCCCTGCTCGGGGTCGTTACATGTTCAGTTGGTGGTGATATTATCCCAGTGTCCTGTCCGATGAGTCAGTTATGGTCAAACGTGGAAATATGATGTACTTCTTCTGCCAACATATCCAACTGTGCAACGCTTGACCTAACACCTTTTCACCATTGCCTCCTTCGATTTCGAGGTCGAGGTCCTCCCAACCAGGTAATACCCTATCGACATTGACCCTTGCATATCCCGGGGGAATTGGAACGCCGTGTATCATCCCGCCATCAACAGGGACCTCAACAATAGCATGTGCTACTGCTTTCGTCTTATTCCGATTATGGGAGAATCAAGCTCACATGGTTGTCTTTCTGTGATAAAGTTCACGGAATAGCTTTGAGCTAACTCCCTGGATTCAACACTGGACGGCACATTGGAGGCGGGGCTGATTGGGGAGATTTGTTCTTCTAGTGCAGAGACTCGTTCTTCTAGTGCATGGAATTTCGCTTCATTTTCAGCCTTGATCTGCTTCTGCTTCTGCTCTTGTAAGTCTCGAGATCTACGGAGAAGCCATGCTTCCATGGAAGTACACCCATGCCTCGCACACGCCCGGTGTGTTCAGGAGTCTCTAGAGCATACGATAACTCTTCTTTCTCCCGATTTGGTGTGAAAGTTCCTTCTTCCTTAGCATTTGGCACTGCCTCGAACCTATCTACTGCTGCTCGCAAAGCTTCTAACGGGATCAAATCTCTAATAGTCATATCAAGAGTCCCGCCATGTGCAAAATAGTACCATTTCGCTCTTTGAGGCCAATGTAGGGTCCGCGGGGTGATTCCTTTCTCGATCAGATCCTTTTCCATCTTCTCCCACTTAGGAATTGCCTTCATATACCCACCTTGTCCAGTATGGTGGGAGTGAATCTTTTTGCTCACGTTGGCTTTGTTTTGCTCTCTCAAAGCAGCTCTGTCTTCTGAGAGACATTTTTGGACAAATTGGTCCCAGTGTGGACGAAGCTTCTGGAACTTATTTTCAAAATCAGGTGTTGTCCCTTTCTTGATATAATCTTTTTTTAAGTTCTTCTTGAATGTTTGAAAAGCAATCGTCATTTTCTTCAAGGCGAACTTCTTCACTTGCTCCTTGACAACAACTGCTCCCAGCACATCTCTTTCTCTTGTTCAGGTACTACATCTGCAGATTCAATCCCCTTAGCCTTTTCCAAGCTTTGAAACTGATGGGGATGTTCTCCCTAACAATGTATCCTGCCTGATTGACAAACTTTGTCCTTGCATCCTCTGGAGCTTTCGGGGCACCTTCTTCGTTGATCTCTCTAATGATGATTTTCCCCGTCATCTTTGCTTTAGTGCTTCGCTTACGTTTCCGACCACACGTCGAAGCCTGAGAAGATATCCATCCATATATAAATGATCCTAAGTATGAACGAAAAGTAGATAGCATGTGTCTGTGTATATATACCTCGGGTACATCTTCTTCCTCAGAGTTAGAATGAGCAGCCTCATCACAATCACCTATCACGTTAAGATACTGGCTGCCATCATACTCGCCTTTGGGTAGATTTTGTTCAGGTGGTAATTCAAAGTTGTCTCCTCTAATCAGTTGACTCATGAACTCATCGAGGTTTTCATGTCCATCATCCATTTGAAATGCTAAGAGAGTAACACAATGAGCTTATTTAATAAACTAGTAATTCATGGGCCAATTTGTAATTACACTAGTAATCCAGGGGCTAATTTCTAAAAATACTAAAAATCCAGGGGCTAATTTATAATTAACCAAGTAATCCAGGGGCTAATTTCTAATAAACCTAGTAATCTAGGGGCTAATTTCTAATAAATCTAGTAATCCAGGGGCTAATTTGTAATATTATTAAAAATCAGGGGCAAATTTGTAATTAAACTAGTAATCCAGGGGCTAATTTGTAATTACACTAGTAACCCAGGGGATAATTTCTACTAATACTAAAAATCCAGAGGCTAATTTATAATTAACCTACTAATCCAGGGGCTAATTTACAAGTTACACTAGTAATGCAGGGGCTAATTTCTAATAATAATAAAATCCAGGTGCTGATTCTAATAAAACTAGTAATCCAGGGGCTAATTTGTAATTACACTAGTAATCCAGGGGCTAATTTCTAATTAAACTAGTAATACAGGGGCTAATTTCTACTAATTCAGAAATTACAGGGGCTAATTTCTAATTACACTAGTAATCCAGGGGCTAATTTACAAGTTACACTAATATGCAGGGGCTAATTTCTAATAATAATAAAATCCAGGTGCTAATTTCTAATAAACCTAGTAATCCAGGGGCTAATTTTTAATATTACTAGTAATCCAGGGGCTAATTTCTAATTAAACTAGTAATCCAGGTGCTAATTTCTACTAATACTAAAATTCCAAGGGCTAATTTCTAATAAACATACTAATTCAGGGGCTAATTTCTAATTAAACTAGTAATCCAGGGGCTAATTTATAATAAACCTACTAATCCAGGGGCTAATTTATAATTATACTTCTAATTAAAACAAAACCTAAATTAAAAATGGCTGACGTCAGTCCGACGAGGGCTTACGGCCGGGGCGACGGCGGCGACGGTACCGGCGGCGGCGATGACGAGCTCGACGACGAGGAGGAGGCGGCGACGACGAGGAGCTCGACGATGAGGTGGAGGAGACGGTGATGAGGAGGAGGAGGCGGCGATGAGGAGGCGGCAACGACGGCGGAGGCGGAGGCGGCGACGACGACGGCGGAGGCGGCGGCGCACACCTGTACAGCGGCAGCGGCAGTGGCTAGGAGGAGGTGGCTGGGACGACGACGAGGAGGAGGCGGCGAGGACGAGGTGCTCGGCCGGCAGCAGAGAAGAAATTACCCGATCGAAATTGCAAAGTGTTGGGCGGAGAAGAAGGGCAGCAGATTTATAGGGGGTCATTTAGTACCGGCCGGTGGCACCAGCCGATACTATTGGCACCCTGTACCGGCTGGTGCCACCAGCCAGTACTAACCACAGCCTGTTAGTACCGGCCGGTGGTACCAGCCGGTACTAAACGCCACCCAGGGCGGGAATTCAAAGTGGGTGGTGTTTAGTACCGGCTGGTGCCACCAGGCGGTACTAAACGCCCAAAACTTTTCAGTTCCCGCCTTCTTCTTTTTTAGTTTTGTAATTTTTTAATTATTTACTATTATTCATTTATAGGTAATAAATCCAGAAAAATAACAAAAAATACATATTTTCAACATGCAAAAAAAGGTTGATATATTATATTTAATACATTTCAATATGCCGTAACATGTTAATAAATTCCTTACTTCATTTATGGCTCATTTAAAATTTTGATATTTGAGACCATTATTAATATTTATAAATTTATAGAAAATACATAAATTGAGTTCATTAAATTAAAAAATTCACATTCTTAAATATTTGTGTTCATTCAACATTTTGGATTCTTATAAAGCTATGTAGCTTGACTAATTATTATTATAAAATTGAAAATATAGAATTTCAGATAAATGAAAGACAATAAAATAGAAATGTATATATTTTTTTAACATGTAAAAATAATTTACAACACTTTATTTAATATGCTCTACTGTGTTGACTTTAGTTAATAAATTCTTTACTTTATTTGTTACTAATTTAAGGTTATCATACTTTGGTAATCTATTCAATTTTTAAAAAATATATAAATTCACATAAAATTATTTTAAAAATTAAATAAATTCACATACTTAAATATTTGTGTTCATACAATATTTTGGATTCTTATAAATCTATGTAGCTTGACTAATTCTTATTATAAAATTAATGAAAGACAATAAATTGACATAAAATTAATTTAAAAGCTAAATAATTTGATAAAATCATTACTTTAGTTCAAACATGCAAAATTTTCACCGAACTAATGGAACATTGATACTTTTCTTCTTAACTAAGACTCCATCTTTATGATCACGACGTAAATACGTAACATCTTTTCGAGACAAAAGGATGGTGGGGTCAACATCAATTGAAAATGGAGGGAGGTCATCAATCAGATTAAATTCTTCGGAATTATCCGAAACGTCCTCAACTCCAATGATTTTCCTCTTCCTAGATAGTACTATATGGCGTTTAGGTTGGTCTTTGTTAGGGCCCTTTTTCGGTTTGCTTGACATGTCCATCACATAGAAAACCTGACTGACATCCTTTGCTAGAACGAAAGGTTCATCTTTGTATCCAATCTTACTAAGGTCGACTGTTGTCATCCCATACCGGTCCACCAAAACGCCTCCTTGAGCACGGTTCACCCATTGGCAATGAAATAAAGGGACCTTCAATAGAGGTCCATACTCCAGTTTCTATATCTCTTCTATGACACCATAATATGTCTCTTTTGTGCCCTCATCGTCTATTATTGCATCGATACGGACACCACTGTTCTGGTTGGTACTCTTTTGGTCTTGTTTCCTAGTATAATATGTATTTCTGTTTATATCGTACCCTTGGTATAACAAGATGGTGAGAGATGGCCCCCTAGCTAACCACTGAAGTTGTTTGTCAATCGATTGGTCACCCATAAGAAGTATTCGGAGCCAAATAGCGAATTTTTCTTTGTGGTTACGTGTAATCCAGGCTTCACTCTTATCAAGGTTTGATGACCGGATAATATTCTTGTGCTGAAGCATATATGGAGCAACTAGTGATGAGTTCTACAAAACCGTGAAGTTTGCTATGCGCATATCAGACTCAGGGATTGTCAAACTAGCTTTCTTCCCTAGTGTTTCCTTTCCCTTCAGCCGCCCCTCGTGGCGTCATTAACAAAATTAGCACAGAATTCTATGACCTCCTCTGTTGCATAGCCATTAGCGATGGATCCTTCTGGGCAAGAATGATTGCGAATGTAGTTCTTTAAGACTTTCATGTATCTCTTGAAGGGGAACATATTGTGTAGGAATACTGGACCCAAGATTGAGATCTCTTTTACAAGGTGAGTAAGGAGATGGGTCGTAATGTTGAAGAATGAAGGTGGAAAGACCATCTCAAAACTGACAAGGCATTGGACCACATCCTGCTACATCCTTTCAAGTTTTCTTGGATCGATTATCTTCTGTGAGATTTCATTTAGGAACGCACATAGCTTTACGATTGCCAATCTTACATTCTCTGGTAGAGTACCCCTTAATGCAACCGGAAGCAATTGTGCCAACAACACATGGCAGTCATGAGACTTGAGATTTGTGAATTTCTTTTCTGCCATCTGTATTATTCCCTTAACATTGGATGAGTACTCGCTCGGTACCTTGACACTGTTCAAGCAATGAAACATGCTCTTCTTCTCCTCTTTGCTAAGAGTGTAGCTGGCCGGACGTAAATAATGTTGTCCGTTATCCCTATTCTCTAGATGTAAGTCCTTTCATTGCCCCATACGTTTCAAGTCCTGACGTGCTTGGAGTGTATCTCTTCCTTTCCCATATACACCTAGGAAGCCAAGCAAGTTCACACAAACACATTTCGTCACGTGCATAACATCAATTGCGTGGCGAACATCTAAGAATCCCCAATAGGGTAGTTCCCAAAAGATTGATTTTTTCTTCCACATGGGAGCGCGTCCGTCGTCCCCTTTTGGGGCTGGTTTTGCTACCAGGGCCCTTGCCATGGACGACATCAACATCCTGTAACATCGAATGCACACATTTGCCATCACGGTGCATAGGATTTGAACGAATTTCTTGCAACCCTTCAAAATGCTTTCCTTGCTTCCGTAACGGGTGATTAGCTGGAAGAAATCGACGATGAACCATATATACATTCTTTTTACAGTATTTTAGGTAAATATATTCTGTATCATCCAATGTTATCCTAAACACTAAACGGTAAACAGTCGGTCACCCTCTGTTTACCGTTTACACGGTTTAGACGGTGTTTAAACGGAATTAGACGGTCTAAACGGATTTGTATATTACCACCAAAAAATACATATTTTTGCATCTAAAAATTCAAGTATTAAAGCAAATTTACATTTTTCACACCACAGTCGCATAACAAATGCCAAATGCGATAATATTTCTTTTTTTTTCTTGCAAGACTAGCTTGAGAAATGATTATATGCCACATAGTTTTCTCAGTCACACATACCATTCCCAAATCGCCATAGCTCACAGCATAAGTTACAACTAAAGCTAGTGTTCAACTCACAAATAACTAATAAGACAGACAACACAGCACATCACACGACACAACAAAAGCATTAGTCCATAGCCTCACAGGCTCATAGCCTTAAAGTCACAGGCTCACAACACAACACATGATCAATTCTAATACAGACATACAGTATTAGTTCATTAGCAAAAGGGTTGAAGTCAGCTTCCAGCCATTATGACTAACTGACTAGTCATCATTCTCACCGTCCTCTTCATCCTCAACAATTGGGACTACATCCTCTTGGTCAGATTCAAAGTCAATCTCATCCTCATTGCTTGGTTCTTCTTCTGGTTCGGAATGGAAATCATCAGCATCACCAACATCTCTCATTTGGGCCAGCCTTGCACTCCTACGAAGATTCCCATATTCCTCAACCCCACAAGCCTCTTCAATTAGTTTCCATGTCAGCCCACAAACAGGTTCAGCATCCTCCTCATCTCCACCTTCAACGAGCCATCCTTGAGCATGAGTTGCTTCAGTGAATAGAAGAGGATCCATTTTCTGGTTCTTCTTTGCCTTTATTTTTTTTCCCATTCATCTTGTTATTGTATTGAACAAAAACAAGTTGATTGAGACGCTCACAGGTCAACTTGTTTCTTTTTTTTGTATGAATCTAGGAGACAGAAAATTTAAGTTTAGCTAGTGGTTTACTAATCTGAAATGCCAAGTTATATACAGATAAATTATAGAGGTAGAAATAGTTGAAGGCTTACAGCTTCAAAGCAGCTCCAGTTCCTTTCACAACCTGAAGAACTTGAAGTCAAGGACAGAATCCTCATCGCCATTCTTTGCAAAGTTGGAACCTGTGTTCCATAACTACCCCACCAATTTGTTGTAGGGGATAAGTTCCATATCAAATTGCTATGTATAACAAAGACAAGTTGATGAAATGCAAACTGTAGGACAGCTATGGATTGTAGATGACAATAATATAAAGCTACAAAAATAAAGTACCTGGGCTGAAATCATAGTCTGTGCAGCCAACCTTTGCTACATTTTTTCCAAAGTGACCTTGTTTATCTCTGAACTTGTGAAGCTCCTCATTGAGCACTTTGCTTTGCTTGTCATAATCACCATGATAAAAGGTCTCAACAGCAGTGATGAATCCATCCATGACCTGCTCACTGGTGAAGATGGAATCATCTTTGTAGCTGTAATATGGATTCAGCAAATATGCTGCCAAGTGCAATGGGCTGTCTAGCCTATCCTTCATCTTGGTATCAATAATCTCTATGACACTGTTATAGTTACTAAGATTCCCTGTCTTCTCAATGTTCCGAAAGCCTGCCTTGATTTGTTCCTTTGCCTTTACAATTTCTCCATACAGAAAGGCCATTGATGGCTTGACATCACTATCAACCATGCGAAGTACCTTGACCAATGGTTCAAACACCCTCAAACAAAGTGCAACACCATTCCAAAAGGCAGGTTTTGTCATTGTTGATGTGGCCAGGACACCTTTGCTGTTCTTTTTTATGTGGCTCAAACCTAAGAATTTGTCCCATTCATCACATTGAGACATTGCCCTTAGTTGCTCTTTCTTCTCATACAAGCTCTGCAAAGTGAGGAAATTGGAAGCAAATCTAGTAACACCAGGCCTCACAATATCTCTTTTCTTTGTAAATTTCCTCATCAAAGCCAAGGTTCTGTGATGTGAATAGATAAAGATTGTCAGTGACTTAGCTTGATCAATGCACCCTTTGAACTTCTTCATCTTTCCCATTCCTTCAAGCATCAAATTTAGGGTGTGAGTGGCACATGATGTCCAAAATATATTTGGCCTCTTCACAAAAAGCAAGTCCTTTGCTGCCATATTGTTTGAAGCATTATCTGTGACAACTTGCACGACATTTTCAGCACCTACTCGCTCAATACAGCCATCAACATACTCAAAAATCAGATGTCCAGTGTGTGACTCTTCAGATACTTCCTTTGATTCAAGAAAACTTGAGCCCATGCTGCAGTGCAAACAAAGATTCATAATGCTTCTCCTCTTCTGGTCAGTCCAGGCATCTGTCATGATGGAACAGCCACTCTTAGCCCATTCCTCTTCATGAACCTTCATCATCTTCTTTGTTTCAGCCACTTCCTCAAACAGCAATGACTCTCGCAACTGATGCTGGGTTTGGCTTTTTTCCACCAGGACCAAACCGGCCAGCTGCTTCAATAATTTGATCAAACTCTATATTATTGATCTTGTTGAAAGCTACTCCTGAAAACAAACCAAAACAGTTATAAATCGGATCATTATACATTATAATGTGGAAACACAGAAAGCAATTACAACTTAGAGGCTTAGAGCTTAGACCATGCACATAAACCCATCTCGCAATGTAGTGCTGCAAGGTGTGCATTCTCTCTTTCCATATTACTTGAGTGATTAATTGTTGCCGGACCACCTTTGTGTTGCTCTGTGATGCTTGATCAAGAGGCATAGTAAACTTATCCATTGGCCCTATTTTTCTAATGGTCTTCCCTCCCGCCCCATCAATCTCTTCAACTTCAGCCACGG
The DNA here is from genome assembly GCA_015342445.1 of Digitaria exilis. Lineage (NCBI taxonomy): Eukaryota > Viridiplantae > Streptophyta > Magnoliopsida > Poales > Poaceae > Digitaria > Digitaria exilis. The sequence goes on from JACEFO010001795.1 coordinate 4,147,651, forward strand.
TAGTTTCTTCATGAGCATCTGGTGCACCAACAAGGTCCACAGCATCTCTAACCTCCTGCTGGTCAGCTAACCTTGCCTTTTTACCTTCCTTTGAGTCATCTACTGCCTTCTTGCATCTTTGTTTGTCCTCCTTTGTCGACTTCTCACAAGGTTTAACCTGCACAATTAGAAATTAAAAGTAAGTTCTCTGTCACATATAATCAAGTAGCAAGGAATGTAGAAAATTGTAGATAGCATATTAACCTGGCCGCGGATCCCAGCAATATGGAGCTTTAGCCTATATATCCCTGATGATACCACTTGACCACACAGCTTGCACTTGATCACATTCAAGTTGTTAGGATCCACCAGCACTCCATAATCCCACCCAATGTCCTCAGAGTTCCTCTTCAACATCAGGGGTTTGGTGGCCGAACTGGAAGGATTTGATGCAGCCGACGACATCCTGCAAATGAGGGTAGGCAATAGCAAATCAAACTACAGAGAGAGCATCCAGTAAAGCAGTATTATTGCTTGTCGTATGCAGCCAATCAGCCATTTATAATGCGGTCAGGAATAAGCAGTATCCAACAGATATGTTGTCACTATAATTAATATTATGCCACTAGAGCAATAACCTAGATGACTACAAATTTATTTACTTTACAAAGTAAATTCAATTAGAGCCTAGTTGACTACCAAATTAATTTAATGCAAGGAATATCAGTCTAGCATAATTGCAATGTTCCTAGTTAATTGTTTCATATATACATTAGATACCGACATACTGCATTAGTGCATTACCTATACCTGTGAGTTAGAGATGGAACATAAAACAATCAATCTACAGGCTAGGAACATTCAGAAGTAGACCAACACCTACTCGTGAGCACATCCCTGAACATGGAGAAACTAATGTGAAAAGGCAACATTCAGAAGTAGATCCAGTAGCTATTCATACTCGTGAGCACATGACTGAACATGGAGAAACTAATGAAAAAAGCAACATTCAGAAGTAGATCCAGTGGCTACTCGTGAGCACATCACTGAGCCCAATGCCATGGCTGTTCATAAAGATGCAGACAAGAAGGGTGTGAGGAATTGACGGATACACAGAGTACATACCTTGAAGATTGGAGGATACCTGACTAGCAGACTGTAGGCGGCGGCTCGGCACTGCTGCCGAACGGTAGTGCTGGGCCTGGGCGCTTTGCACTTCGATTGCCTACAGGTCACAGCACACGGCGGCTTCACGGAGAGGATTCCATCTTTGCCTACAGGTCACAGCACACGGCGGCTTCACGGAGAGGATTCCATCTTCAAGTCGAGGGGAGCAGGGCAGGGCGGCGGCTGGATGGCCGGCAGTCGGCGGAGCAAGTGCTGGCGGCGGCGGCTGCTAGATGTGGCTGGCGGCTAGTGGGGAAAGAAAGAATGGAACCCTAGAATCAAAAGTTTGGGCCTGGTATATGTATGCCTGTGAAATTGGACCAGGATTGGGTGCCATTTTTACGCACGCTTTGTGCTGGGCGAAATTTTGCTCCCGCCCATGCATCTGTATGGCCTAATCGGCCCGTGTACCCCGTCCAGAACCGTGCAGAGCCGTTCCGAGTCACCCGTTTAGCCCATTTTTCAACGACTACGACCGTGTAAACGCAGAAGCCGTTCAGCAGACCGATAAACCCCTAAACAAAACAGCTACCCCCCGTTTCTGTTTTTTAGACCGTGTAGACGGCTGTGTAGGCCGTTTAGGCGAACACTGGTATCATCAAGGCAGTGGGTACATGCCCGATATCCCTTGTTGGACTATCCAGATAGATTACTAAGTGCTATGATTACTGATCTGGTTACCGAATGGATTCATTCCATCTGCACTTAGGGCAAACCTTATGTTCCTTGCCTCCTCATCGAAGTCTGGAAACTCCCTGTTTATGTTTCTCCATTGTGACCCGTCCGCTGGGTGTCGAATGAACTCGTCTTGCTTGCGTTCCTCTTTGTGCCACCGCATCAACTTAGCGTTTTCCTTGCTTCTAAACCAACGATTCAAACGCGGTATTATGGGGAAATACCACATCACTTTAGCTGCAATTTTCTTACAGCGATCCTCTCCCTCAACCTCCCCTGCATCATGGCGCCTTATCTTATACCGCAATGCCTCGCACACAGGGCATGCCTCCAAGTTTTCATATTCCTCGTCGCGGTATAGGATACAATCGTTAGGACACGCATGCATCTTCTGTATCCCCAATCCTAAAGGACACAATATTTTTTGCATCGTAAGTTGACAAGGGAAGCTCATTATTGACAGGGAGCAGATCCTTTAACATTAACAACAGATGATCAAAACCCTTATCCGAAACACCATTTGTTGCCTTCCATTGAAGCATATCAAGTGTGGTATGCAATTTCTTGTGCTTCTCTTTACAGCATGTGTACATCAACTTCTTGTGATCCTCAATCATCTTTTCAAACTTTTTGTGCTCTAATGCAGTCACACTTTCTTTCTGCCCATCCAGCAAAACATGACCTAACTCGTCTAGGGAATTTTCATCAGCATCATAATCCACTGGATCCTCATCTGGGGCTTCTTGGAATTGAACCCACTCAGGAAGGTCATCTTCTTCTTCGTCCTCTTCCATCATGACACTAGGTTCACCATGTTTGGTCCAAAGAGAATAGTTAGGCATGAAACCGACAACAGCAAGGTGCGCGTGGAGTGTCCTTCGCTTGGAGTATTCCTTTTCATTATTGCAATCTCTACATGGACAACACATGAACCCCTTTGCCGACTGGTTGGCCTCTGCAGCATCAAGAAATGTATCCAGCCCAGTAACCCACGCACTTGTGCTTCGTTCGCCATACATCCAACGCCGGTCCATCTGAAAACATAATATAGAAATTATGCCCTTTGTTATATCTACAATTGTACAATTATCGTCCACGAAATACATAATTTATTTCACACATATTCATAAGCCAAAAACATTAATGAACAACCAACATGACAAAGGTCTTCAACCATCCTTGTAGCTGTAACCGCCGGGTTTGGTGGTGGTGCTGCCGCCGATGAATATAAGAATATAAAAATTCTAGGGGCTAGTTTATAATTAAACTAAAAATATAGGAGCTAACTTCAAACAATATAATGGTTTTCAAGGGCTAATTTCTAGAAATCTATTCAATTTTTAAATAAAATACATAAATTGACAAAATATGTACCCGAGCAATAGAAAGGATACGCGAAAGAAAGGACACGTACAGGACTGTTGCAGACTGGAGTGGCCAAGATGAACAATGGTGGAGAGAGAGCTCAGAAGAAGAAAACTCTAGTATGCCTCTATGGCGTGGAGTGAAATGAAGAGGACACAAGATAGTGGAGCCTCAAGTATTGATCCGTGGATAGTCGATCAGGGCGTGCCGCGACAATCCTTCCAGACACCGCTCACCGCTTGATTAATTTGATGGAGACAACTTCCGTCAGAGGCACGCCACACTGTAGCTCTGCAACACATCTTTAGCCTACACAGGGGCTAGTTTATAGTTAAACTAAAAATATAAGAGCTAACTTCAAACAATATAATGGTTTTCAAGGGCTAATTTCTAGTTATACTAAAATTCTAAAAATTCAGGGGCTAATTCAAATTTACACTAAGAATCCCTGGGAAAAATCAAAGTTATATTAAAAATCCAGGGGCTAATTTGATTATTTATTATTATTCATTTATATAAAATTATTTAATATTCATAAATTTATATAAAATACATACATTGAGTTCATTAAGACTAATAAAATCAAGTTGCTATCAATTTAACAATAAGACTATAGAAATTAATAACAAAAGTCATGAGCAACTACAAAATCTCTCTCCTCTCTCCACTCTAAGCAAACCACAAATTACTCTAGGTACAAAGAATTAAATGCAACATACTAAACATTAGAGAAGGGAGAATGAAGTTACCAACCTTTTGAACAATTGGAATGGTGAAGTCTCCACAAATTTTTGAAAAAAATGGGTAGCATCTCCCCTAAGGCGCCATGTAGATTGAAGAAGCTAGCTGCTCTCGGGTGGTGGACTGGAGTGCTGGCTGTCGGAGGAGGAAGACAACTTTTTTATAGAGGAGCCATTTAGTACCGGTTGGTGGCTCCAGCCGGTGCTAATGGGAACCATTTAGTACCGGCTAGAGCCACCAACCAGTGCTAAATGTCCTGCACCGGTTGGAGCCACCGGCCGGTACTAACTTCACGCATTTAGTACCGGCTGGTGGCACCAGCCGGTACTAAATGGTTTTAGCCATTGCCCCTGACACACGGGGTGGTAGTGGCCGCCATTTAGTACCGGCTGGTGCCACCAGCCGGTACTAAATTGGCCCGGTGACGTCGACGGAGGGCTATTTTGCACGTTACTATCGGGTGAAAGTGTAGCCAGTAGTTGGGGACGAATGCTCGATTCTCCAGTAGTGAAATCTAAGACCACAGAGAAAATTTGATGGGTGGATTATTAGTACTGTCCATATCAAACTTTGCCCTTTCGACACAGCATAACTGATGCTTCACCAGCACATGTATGCAAACATTTATATTTCCAGTTTGACATTTGCCAACAAAATGCCCTCCACACTAGATAAGTTCATTCCCCCAAGTGAAACGATGGAGGCTATTGTCTCATCATTTCACAAGTTATAACAGCAGTTGCAGTTGCAGAAAACGTTCTCTTATAGGTAGTCGTGGAACCATCAGTTGCGGACGAGATGCTCCTTCACGACGTCATACTCCCTGTGTTAGGGGCCAAATTTTTGTATGGGTTTTTGATTTTTTTGAAGGCATGAGGCATTGGGTCATTTTCATCCGTGTAAGTTCATCTCCGCCAGATGATACATGGCGATGATACAGGCCATGACGATATGCGGCGATGCTGATTACTCACACATTTATATTTTCTCTACTACTATGCAGTTATATATTTCTGTTTTCCATGGTAAAGATCTTTCTCTCAAACTGGACAAGGATGGAACTGCAATGTTCCTCAGGTAACATAACTTAATTTCATAAAATTGAACCAGCGCTCTTTTGTTTGTAGGATATGCTGAAAATTTGGAGCAGGCTCTTATCCATTTTTTAAGGTGTTGTGGTCTATTCAGGTAAGTTAATCCCCTCCGTGTTGCTTGCTTTGTATTTCCAATTGCAGAGTTTTTTTTATCGATGAGAATTGATATGCATTATTCAACTGAATGTGCTACTCTTGTTGACTTCATGCTCCTGTAGGTCCATCTCTACTTCATGTGATTGGGTTTTTCTTTCCTCTTGTTGACGTTTCTGTCAATTTTCTCATACCGCATGAGGTCATATAAGAGTTCTAAGGATACTATGTTCCACTGCCATTGCAAACCCTACTACTGTGTAATTATTTTTTTTGTTTTAGTCTATGTTTCATTTTTCTATTTTACCTTTGGGTCATATATGTAAATCTGATATCCCGGTTAAAATGTAATGAGCTTATTTGCTTTTCAATATAAGCAGATGTAATGTATTTAAAAAAAGAAAGAAATAAAACGTGCATAATAATATGCATCTCCTTTTGGTTACTGCTTTTCTCACTACAGGAAAACGGCACATTCGTCCCATGTCCGTTAGTACCGGTTGTGTTACCAGCCGGTACTAACGGGCAAATCAGCCTCGGTAGTCGGGGCCGTGTCCATTTGGTACCGGCTGGTAACACCAACCGGTACCAAATGGCTCATAGGGACCCACGGGCAACGGCTACAGCCGCCCGTGATGCTATTTGGTACCGGTTGGTAACATCAGCCAGTACTGAATGGAAGCAAACAGTACCGGCTGGCCGTTGGTACCGGCTTGTAACACCAGCCGATACTGAATGGAAGCAAACAGTACCGGCTGGCCGTTGGTACCGGCTTGTAACACCAGCCGGTACTGATTGCTTGCATTCAGTACCGGCTGGTGTTACAAGCTGGTACCAACGGCCAGCCGGTACTGTTTGCTTGCATTTAGTACCGGCTGGTGTTACCAACTGGCACCAACTCGCCGGATATAAAAAGGGCGTCTTCCTCCTCCCGACCAGCACAGACACAGAGGCTGCTCTCTTCCTCGTTTGCTCCGAGAGCAATGGCGTCCTAGGGAGGTCATGCCCATTTTTTTCTTCATTTTGTGGCCATTTTCGTGCATCTAAGTGTATCTAAGGTTAGTAGCTTGATTCTCCTCTCTTTGATGGTTAGTAGATTGCATTTGATGCTTTAAACTTAGAGAAATTCTTGGATTAAGGTTGACTAGAGAGAAATTCACCTCTCTTTTTTTATTTGTTCATCTTTTTTGTTAGATAAATCAATATGTGGTTATAGAATATTATTTGATTAGTACAATTGAAGGGAGAAATAGTTACTTAGTGAAATCTTTAGTAAAATTTTTTATTTTAGCTAGGAAGAATATTACTTGACCATCCATTATTGAAATAATTATTTTAGGTAAAGAAAATAATTGTAAAGTAATGGGTACTTCGTATATTATCTTAGACAATTATATATTATCTAATGCATGATAATATTATCTTATTAATGGCTATAATTCGTATATTAGGTTATAGAAATTTATTTGATTAGTGTAATTTAAGGTGGAAATAGAAAATATTACTTGACCATCCATTATTGAAATAATTATTTTATCTAGAGAAAATAATTAGAGAGTAACGGGTACTTCATATATTATGTCTAGATAATTATATATTATTATTTGATTCAATTCTTTTATTTCAATATGACTATGAATGGATATAATCCGTTATATAATATGATCCAAAGTATTGTCCAAAGAAATATTCAATAATTCCTTCTCTTGTTACAGATGGACCGACAATGGATGTACGGCGATCGTTGCTGCATTGCGTGGATCAATGGCTTAATGGAATTTCTCGATGCTACAGAGGCCAACCGTTCAACAAAGGGTTTCATGAGTTGTCCTTGCAGAATTTGCCAGAATTGCAAGGAATACTCGAAGCGAAGCACTCTTCACGCCCATATTTTTAGCGAAGGTTTCATGCCAAGCTACTGTCTCTGGACCAAGCACGGTGAACCTGGAGTCTTGATGGGAGATGATGATGATGAAGAAGAAGAAGAAGAAGAAGAAGAAGAAGAAGAAGAAGAAGAAGAAGAAGAAGAAGAAGAAGAAGAAGAAGAAGAAGAAGAAGAAGAAGAAGAAGAAGAAGAAGAAGAACTTCTAGACTGGGTTCACATGCATGAAGCCGGTGCCTTTCAGGATGACGACCAAATGGACGAGACTGAGGAAAATGTCCAAGAAGAGGAAACACCCGACGAGCTTCGTAAGGTTTTTCTAGAAGCCCAAAGAGAAAGTACATCTGCATTGGATGAAAAGAAGTTTAAAAAGATGTTGGAGGATCACAAGAAATTGTTGTACCCGGGATGCCAGAAAGGTCACAAGAAACTTCGTAGCACACTTGAATTGTTGCAATGGAAGGCAACCAATGGGGTTAGCGACAAAGGATTTGGGGAGCTACTGACTATTGTAAAAGATATGCTCCCCGTAGATAATGTTTTGCCTTCAACAACATACGAGGCTAAGAATATTGTTTGCCCTCTTGGACTAGAGGTCCATAAGATCCACGCATGCTTTAACGACTGTATCTTGTACCGCGGTGAATATGAGAACCTGGATGCTTGCCCTGTTTGTGGCGCACTACGGTATAAGATTCGGAGAGATGACCCTGGTGATGTTGATGGGAAACTTGTAAAGAAGAGAGTTCCTGCTAAGGTCATGTGGTATTTTCCAATAATTCCACGTCTGAAGCGTTTGTTCAGAAGCAAGGAAAACGCTAAGTTGATAAGGTGGCACAAAGAGGAACGTAAGCAAGACGGGCTGCTTAGACACCTCGCAGATGGGTCCCAGTGGAGGAACATTGACAGGGAGTATCCAGCCTTTGATGCGGACGCGAGGAACATAAGGTTTGGCCTAAGTACAGACGGAATGAACCCATTTGGTGATATGAGCAGAAGCCACAGCACATGGCCTGTCACCCTATGTATATTCAACCTACCTCCATGGATTTGCTTGAAACGCAAGTTCATCATGATGCCTGTACTTATCCAAGGCCCAAAAGAACCTGGCAATGACATTGATGTGTACCTAAGGTCGTTGGTTGATGATCTTTTAAAACTTTGGAATGAAGGAGAAATTATGTGGGACGAGGACCAACAGGAGGATTTTGTCCTTCGAGCTTTGCTTTTCGTAACAATCAATGATTGGCCTGCACTAAGTAACCTGTTGGGTCAGAGTAACAAGGGATACAAGGCTTGCACCCACTGCTTAGATGATACCGACAGCATATATTTAAAATATGGGCGAAAGAACGTGTATATGGGCCATTGTCGGTTTCTTCCCGCAAACCACCTGCTAAGAAAGGATGGAAAACATTTTGGAGGGGAGCGTGAAACGCGTACTAAGCCCTTGCATCGAAGTGGAAAGCATGTGCACTCCATGTTACGGGAAGTTGAAGTAGTACATGGCAAGGGTCCTGGTAGCATGCCTGTTCCTAAAGATAACGACGGTCGAGCACCAATGTGGAAGAAGTCTATATTTTGGGAGTTTCCTTATTGGGAAGTCTTAGAAGTTCGCAACTGTATCGATGTTATGCACCTGACAAAAAATTTATTTGTTAACTTGCTTGGTTTCCTTGGTGTCTATGGAAAAGCAAAAGATACATCGCAAGCATGGCAGGACCTCAGACATATGGGGCTGCGAAACGAAATACATCCAGAAAAGAGAGATAACGGACAGCACTACTTACGGCCTGCTAGCTACACTCTTAGCAAAGAGGAAAAGCAGAGCATGTTTGATTGCTTGAATACTATTAAGGCCCCGTCCGGGTATTCTTCCAATGTTAAGGGAATAATTCAGATGAAAGAAAAGAAATTCACAAATCTCAAGTCACACGACTATAATGTCCTGATGACACAATTGCTTCCAGTTGCATTGAGGGGTATCCTACCAGAGAATTTGAGACTGGCAATCGTAAAGCTTTGTGCGTTCCTCAATGAAATCTCTCAGAAGGTCATTGATCCAAGAAAAATCACGAGGTTGCAAAACGATGTAGTCCAATGTCTTGTCAGCTTTGAGATGGTCTTTCCTCCTTCATTCTTTAATATTATGACACATCTTCCCGTTCACCTAGTAAAAGAGATCTCAATCTTGGGTCCCGTGTTCTTACACAACATGTTCCCTTTTGAGAGATACTTGTCAGTCCTAAAGAAGTACGTTTGCAATCGCTCCCGCCCCGAAGGATCCATCGCCAAGGGCTACGCAACTGAGGAGGTCAGAGTTTTGTGTTGGCTTTATTGATGACATTGATCCGATCGGACATCCTATTTCACGCCACGAGGGCCGCCTAAAAGGAAAGGGAACACTTGGCAAGAAATCTAATATGCATATCCCTGAGTGTGATATCCGTCAAGTCAACTTAACAGTTCTGCAAAATTCCTCTGTTGTTGCTCCATATATGGAAGAACACAAGAATATTGTTCGATCAGAAAATCCATACAAGAGTGAAGCGTGGATCACACGTCATCACAGGGAAAATTTCGCCAGATGGCTTCGACGTTGTCTTATGGGTAACGACACAGTTGACAAACAACTTCAATGGTTGGCTAGAGGACCATCTATCACAGTGTTGCAATACCAAGGCTACGATATCAATGGGAACACATACTATATGAGAAAACAAGATGAAAGAAGTACCAACCAAAACAGTGGTGTACGTATAGATGCACTTGACAATAACGGACGAAAAGAGACGTATTACGGTGTTATCGAAGAGATTTGGGAACTTGACTGCGGACCTTTGAAGGTTCCTCTATTTCGCTGTCAATGGGTGAACAATGTTGGAGGAGGCGTAACGGTGGATCGGTATGGAATGACAATAGTTGACCTAGCCAAGATTGGATACAGAAGTGAACCATTTGTTCTAGCTAAGGATGTGACCCAAGTTTTCTATGTGATGGATATGTCAAGCAAACCAAAGAAGGGCAAGTCAAAAAGTGGTGAGCCAAAACGCCACATAGTGCTTCCGGGCAAAAGGAAAGTCATCGGGGTTGAGGACATTACGGACAAGTCAGAAGATTTTGATCAGCTTGATGACGTCTCTCCATTTTCAGTTTCGGTTGACCCTAGCATCCTGTTATCAAGAGAAAATGCTCAATACTTACGACTCGATCACAACCAAGGGACATTCGTGAAGAAAAAGATTACAAATGTTCAGCTTCAATTAAGTGATGACGATGACGTGTAACTTTTCTTAAAATTGTCATTTCATTGTATGTAATTTGTATCCTAAATGTCACTTTTTATTGGATTATGTATGTTATGTATTTTATTTTATGGAATCAATATTCACATATTCAGTATAGTCCAGAAAAATAGGAAAAAACATACCCATTTATTGAATTATATTATCAAGATATCAATTTATTAAATTCGAGTAATATAAACAAATGCCTCATAACAATATTGGAAACATAGGGTAGATCATTTCACCTAATATTAATCAATATTTTTGCATGTTTGAAATTGTTGACACCGGGTTTTAACAGGTCACATCGGTGCCAAAAGTGAAGCAGAGGTATAGAATCGGAATCGGAGTTCGAGAAAAGGAGCAGATCAAATCGGAATCGGAGTCCGAGAGGAAGAGTAGTTTGAATCAGAGTCAGAGTCCGATGAGAGTCGAAATCGAAGAAGAGGATGATGACGTGGAGGAGTCCTGGGAGGTTACCAGGTTAAGCTTATAGAAGGACCGAAATAAAGAGTCGGTTATTTTTATAGAGTTTGAGTCGTAAACGGTTGTAAGAAAGAACTTTTCTTTTGCTTCATGTAAGTTTGTCGTATACGTTTAGGAGTCATAGTTATCAGGGTATAAATATCGACCCTGCGTGGTCATAGAAGTCTGTACACACCAACATCAAACAAACCTTTACACTTTTTCGCATCTTACATACATTTGTCGGCGACTTCGCTATTTTCTTTTCACGAGTTCTTCGAGCACGTCAAGGATGATCAGATCTCAGGGCTTGCTTCGTAAGTTCCGTCTTTTACCGAATAATCCTTAAGCTTTAGCAACCGGCGTATCGCTGTTGCTTCGTTTAAGTTATTCAACAGTTATCGGATAAGTATCTAGGCTTTAGTAACCGGCGTATCGCTGTTACTTCGTTTAGATTTTATTCAACCCTTATCCAGCTTAGAATAAGCTTTGATCGGTTGTTATTCATACTTCAATATCGGATCTGGTATAGCCGTTTAGATCTATTCTAAGTGTTGCTCTGCTTAGCTTGTTAGGTTACGTTTTAGTAATCTTACTCTGCTTTGCATCGGAATCGGCTGATCTAACCGACTCCCTATCATAGATCGGAATTCATTGCCGATCCGATATTCATCGTCAAATTGGAAACCCAGCCGATTTCATTGTGTTATTAACGTCCGATTTTCCTCGTCAATCAACAGGTCAGATTGACTGGCACGCCCTGCAATCATCGGTCACAACCGGTTTCGTGTGCTAGCACGTGAAGGTCTTTCCCGTTTTTTGCGTCAACAGAAATAAGACAATTATCTATTTTTAGTGAATTAATTACATATAATGGAAATTCTATAAATCAATGTAGAATTGAAAATAAAAAAAAGATGGAAGAGAACTTGGCGGGAAATGAAAACGGGGGCCCATTTCGTACCGGCTCGACACCCCAACCGGTACCAAATGGGCCAAAACCCATTTTCCCGCCTGCAAGGCCCATATGTACCGGCTCGGGTTACGCCCATCGGTACCGGATGGTAACACCAGCCGGTACAGACTGTGCAATCTGTACCGGCTGGTGTTACCAGCCGGTACCGATGGGCACCCCTATATAAGGAACAGTTCCCCACCTTTCTTCTTCCTCCCCATTCTCCGCCGCCACCAGCACCTTCTTCCTCCTCTCGATCTCGTCGCGCCGCCGCATCGTCGTCGTCCTCGGCCTCCGCTCCTCGTCGCGCCTCCGCATCGTCGTCTCCTCGGCCTCCGCTCCCCACGCCTCCGCGCCTTCATCCTCCTCGCCGTCCTCGGCCTCCGCTCCGCGTCGTCGGCGGCCGCCTCTCCACCGCGCGCCGCCGCCTCGTCGTTGTTGCCGGCCTGCCCCACGACCGTCACCACCACGTAAGTGCGCGAGCAGAGAGACGCCATCGCCTCGTCGTTGCCGCCGCATAAGTGCGCGAGCAGAGAGACGCCGTCGATCGGCCTCCCCTACCATTGCTGACGTCAGCATCGCGATGTGCTGACGTCAGCAAGGGTTTGGGAGGTTTTGTAATATTTACAATGTAGCCCCTGCAATCTATAGTTAATAATAGATTAGTTCTTGTTTTCTTATAAACTAGCCCCTACCTTGTACAGTTTTATGAAATAGCCCGTAAACTTTATAGTTAATTACATTTTAGTCCTTGTTTTCTTATAAACTAGCCCCTACCTTGTATAGTTTTATGAAATAGCCCCTAAACTGTATAGTTAATTACATTTTAGTCCTTGTTTTCTTTTAAACTAGCCCCTACCTTGTATAGTTTTATGGAATAGCCCCTGAACTTTGTAGTTAATTACATTTTAGTCCTTCTTTTCTTACAAATTAGCTCCTAAATGCTGTATAGTATATATCTTGTATAGTTTTATGAAATAGCCCCTAAACTTTATAGTTAATTACATTTTAGTCCTTGTTTTGTTATAAACTAGCCCCTACCTTGTATAGTTTTATGAAATAGCCCCTAAACTGTATAGTTAATTACATTTTAGTCCTTGTTTTCTTTTAAACTAGCCCCTACCTTGTATAGTTTTATGGAATAGCCCCTGAACTTTGTAGTTAATTACATTTTAGTCCTTCTTTTCTTACAAATTAGCTCCTAAATGCTGTATAGTATATATCTTGTATAGTTTTATGAAATAGCCCCTAAACTTTATAGTTAATTACATTTTAGTCCTTATTTTCTTATAGTGTAGTATATATCCTGTATAGTTTTATGAAATAGCCCTTGAACTTTATAGTTAATTACATTTTAGTCCTTATTTTCTTATAGTGTAGTATATATCCTGTATAGTTTTATGAAATAGCCCCTGAACTTTATAGTTAATTACATTTTAGTCCTTGTTTTCTTACAAATTAGCTCCTAAAATGTTTGTATTATTATAAATTACTCCCTATCACCTTGTATTAATTGTTAGCAACACTTTACTTAGTAAAGTTATTACTCAGATTTTTTAAACTAGTATATATCCTGTATAGTTTTATGAAATAGCCCCTGAACTTTATAGTTAATTACACTTTAGTCCTTGTTTTCTTACACATTAGCTCCTAAAATGTTTGTATTATTATAAATTACCCCCTGTCACCTTGTATTAATTGTTAGCAACACTTTACTTAGTAAAATTATTACTCAGATTTTTTAAACTAGTATAGTATATATCCTGTATAGTTTTATGAAATAGCCCCTAAACTTTATGGTTAATTACATTTTAGTCCTTGTTTTCTTACACATTAGCTCCTAAAATGGCTGGTGAGGATGATCCCATGAATGAGTTCTTGGATAATTTGATGGGTAATGGCGAACCCCGCTTCCAATTACCTCCAGAAGATTATGGTGGTGATGGGAGTCAGTATTTAAACATGACTGGTGATGGTGACAATGCCAGTAATGAAAACAACCAAGATCAGGAGGAAGACATCCCTGTGTCTCAGGTTATTAAACACATACTATATATGAGCCACGATGCACTATACACGTCCAAGAACCACATCATAACATTGCTTGTATAACTTTGGCATGCATCTGGATCGAGGAAGCGTAAACGGAGCACGAAAGCAAAAGATGCACGGACGTTTTATTATAACAGAGATAGACGATGAGGGCGAGCCAAAGGCTCTAGGTGACGTTAAGGTCAAGTTTGTGAATCAACTTGGATATTATGTTAGAGAAAATATTCCCATCAGCTTTGCTAAATGGAAAGCCCCAAAGGGTACACCTGAAGGATACACTCCACGAGATGTGGTTCCTCAGCGTGAGAAAGAAATGTGCTGGGAACAGATGCTTGAACACTTCACACTCCCCGAAGGTGAAGGCGTACAACAGAAAGTCAAGGAAAACCTGAAAAAAGACTTCATTAAGAAGGGTCTCACCCCGGATTTTGAGACCAAGTACCAGAAGCTCCATGATCATTGGGATGTGTTTGTTCAGAACACCCTCGCAGAGGAGAGCCAGCAGTTAGTTGCAAGGAATACCGAAAACTCTCACAGGAAGGTCCACTTCCATCGTCTAGGCCCAACAGGGTACATCGGGGCGATTCCTAAATGGGAGAAGTGGGAGTCAGACCTAATTGCGAAGGGCCAAGTACCGGCTACCCTTGTGTGGCCAACAAGGGCAAAACACTTCTTCTTTGCTCATGGTGGAACACTTGATCCAGAAACTGGAGCCTTGATTACTTCAGACCAATTGCGAGAGGCAGCAGATAGGATGGAGGAGGCTTTAAGGCTTGTTGCAGCAGGAAGGTTGAAGCCTAATCGAGAGAAAGACGAGCTGACCTACGCCCTCGGGACCCCTGAGCACACTGGTCGTGCCCGAGGCATAGGAATATATCCATGGAAGAAAGCATTCTCATCATACAGCGACACTTACAGGAGCCGAAGCAGAAAAAAGAAGAAATAGACGAAAAGATTCGTATGCTCCAAGAGCAAGTTGCCGGATATAGTGAGACCATACAAGAAGAAGTTAGGCGGCAAGTCGCCCTGGCACTTGGGCATTATCAATCACCAATCCCTCATCAGTGCAATCGAGTAGTGCAGCATCCATAGAGCACCAACAAGCCACACCAGGAAGTGAAGAACGGTACAATGTCGACAATATAACCGTCAGGACTCCATGCACGCTTCACACTCCAGTGGGTAGAAAGACAAAGAAAGTGGCTCATGGTGTTGTCGAGCCGCCAGTCCAAGGTGGTACAATACATGGAGTATCAATACCTGAAGGATATGCACGGGTTCAGGTAGACATGGTGCTAGATGGCTGGGGGGACCTTGATCTAGAGATCCCAGGGGGAGATGGAGAATCAGAGCTAGGACAATGTGTCTACACTTGGATCTGCTGGAACAAGAAGTACATCAAGCTTGATGGCCCTATACTGTCATCGTCGGCGTTGATGAGTTCGGTGGGCCAAACCGTGAATCCACCACCACCTCAGCATGACCCTCCAAGGGATCCAACACCACCCCCAGGTCCTGAGACTCCCATGGATCCAACCCCCCCCCCCCACCTCTTGAGCCTCCCAGCGATCCGACTCCACCACCTCCTCCTCAAAAGCAGAGAAAGGGGAAGGCTCCGAGGAAGGAACCACCACCTCCTAAGGACCTTCCAACTTGTGTTACTCGACAACAGCTGAGGGATTTTGTAGCTGCCAAAACTGAAAAACCGCGCAAAGAGCCATTGACTGATTACGACCGCTCGATCAGAAAGTCCACACTTAGCATGAAGCGAGGAAAGGCCATCCCGCAGCTTGGCACACAGGTGAAGCAGTCGATCCCAACACTAGTGGTGCTTTCTAAAGAGCAGCAGAATATGGCAGACTTTGTCAAGAAAACCGGCTTAACAAAGGCCCAACTACGAGGGGAGGATCATGTGATAGGCGATGTCGACCATCCTGTCGGCCTAATCAAATGGGAATTAGGAAAACCTCTGGTCTGGCCGCAGCTGCTGAAACGCCTGCCAACAAAGATGTTCAAGCTACATGAATGGTATATGCAGGAATCTGCACGAGATTTTACAATACTTGGTTTGCGGATCCAAGACGAGCATTACTTTCGAGGGAATGATCACATATTCATTTATTTCGAGGACTTCTGGTATTTATTCAATCAGGATGCCCTAGACAAGTCACTCATCAGTGCATGGTGCCTGTAAGTTTATTTTCTCGACGTGATTTTATGTCCAACAAACTATATACTATTTTCCCACATCACATTCCCATCTTGTTTATGTAGAATGGAGATGCAGATCTGCAAGAGAAAAAGGATGGAATACAGTTGGCTTCATGGACCCATATTTGATTCACGAGGGTACTGTCAACAACAAACCAAAACGTACCACAAAAAATATATACACCTTTTTGGATAAACATGAAGACAAGAAGTTTATACTGTTGCCATAGCTCTTTCAGTGAGTACTATCAACCATTCTTATCCATCTCTTAAGCTATGCAGTAACAAGTAAATCTAACATTACGTGCAAATATATATCTACAGCTTCCACTGGATACTCCTAGTGATAATGCCCGATCGAAGCAGGGTCTTAGTGCTAGACAGTTTGAGAAAGGAGCAGAAAGAATTTCAACCCATAATCGACCTACTAAACAAGGCATGGGGTCGCTACATCACACAACACCCCGGATCCTACGAACCGACACTGGATATAAAGTTAAACTTTCCGGTATGAGCTCGTTTATATATATATATATATATATATGTGTATATATATATATGTATATATATATATATGTATATATATATATATATGTATATATATATATAATACAATATATAGTATTATCTAGCTTGATATTGAGTAACATGCATGTTATTACATAGTGTGCGAGACAGAAGCAAGGGAACAACCTATGTGGCTACTACGTGTGTGCGAGTTCATACACATGTTGGTAGGGTCCAACGAAGTGACGCCGGCCGAATTTGAAGTAAGTGAACGTGTATATATTATTTGGCTATTGAATACGAGCAAGACATGTATATAGCTGATGCATTTAATATATCTATTTATATTTGAAACTTTGTCACAGGTTCTGAAAATGAAAGAAAACCTCCTCCCGACGGACAGGCGGTTCAGGAGCAGCTCTGTGGGTTTTTGTTGGATGAAGTAATCACTCCTGGTGCAGAGTTCTACGATGACGCAAACTATAATCCGCCCAACGTTGCGAACGAGGACGACGATGAAGATTGGTAGGATCGATATAAAAGTTTGCAGAAATTGTATAGGATACTTCTATGTATATACGCATATCTTGTACTTAAATATATCTAGCTATTGTGTATATATATGGATATATGTGCATATCTAGTACTTAATTAATTCTATCTAGCTAGCTATTATTTCATGTACTTAATTCTATCAAAATAAAAAAATAAATACATAATATAGGCCTATAGCACGAATACGAGTACGGATACAAATTAAAATACGTATATATACGATGTAGAAAAAGGAAAATAAAACTAATAAAAGAAAAAACAGAAAATGAAACAATTAAAACAGAAAAAACAGTTAGTACCGGTTGGTATTACCAACCGGTACTAACCGCGCCCACCCTACGCGCAGGGGTGGGCGCCATTCTGTACCTGTTGGTAATACCAACCGGTACAGATGGCGCGCATCAGTACCGGCTTCTCTAGCCGGTACTTATGGGCGTGCCCATCAGTACCGGAAACCCAGTGCCGGTTGCGTAACCGGCACCGATTGGTGCCTACGAACCGGCACTGGGGGACCGTTTTCCTGTAGTGTCTTTACTCAGTTATTTTTTGGCATCAATAATATGAATCTACTTTTGATGCATGTCTTGTATGCAGTTTGAGAAATTTTATAGGGGACAGTAATCTGGATTACTATATTGTTTATTGCATAATTTCTTGTTCAACGTGCATAATGTAACCGGCACTAAATATGAAAGGCATAAATTTATATGATTGGGTAGTGAATGTTACTTCGACTTAGATGGAGGCATCTGCATTTGTACATTTCTGGGTGAATAATTGCCGTAGCGTAGCAACGGGCACTACACTAGTTAATTGAAGGTTATACGCTTTCATTGTAGGGCTGGCTGACTGGCTCAGACCATGCGTGATGGTAAATTCAGAATATCAACAATGACGCCGAACCTTATAAATGTCTAGCTCTAGCTAGAGTATCGCAGAAATCATCAGGTAAGTCTTCCAAACTTATGTCCTATATGACTACATTTTTCTGATAGATTAGTCAAAAGCCAACACATTGACACAAATCTAGGACCAAAGAGAAAACTTGATAGGTGGATTATTACTTTATTAGTACTGTCCATCTCAAACTTTGCCCTTTCGACAGAGCATAACTGATGCTTCGCCAGCACATGTATGCAAACATTCATATTTCCAGTTTGACGTTTGCCGACAAAATGCCCTCCACACTAGATAGGTTCATTCCCCCACGTGAAACGATCGAGGCTATTGTCTCATAATTTTACAAGTTCCTAACAGCAGTTGCAGTTGCGATTGCTGACGACGAGCGTCCGGGCTCCTTCACGACGTCATACTCCCTCTATTAAGAGCATCGCCAGAGGGGTATGTACATTTGAGCTCTCAAATCCTATTTTACAAGCCCACATGTGAAATTTAGAGGTCCAAATTTGTATCAACTCAAATCCTATTTTACAAGCCCACATGTGAAATTTAGAGCCTCAAATTTGTATCAACTCCAGTAGGGCATGCATCCATACACTAGTCCAGCATGAAAAATAGTGGGATCCATGGTTTGGGAGGGATGATATTAGTCCGGCATGAAAAATAGTGGGATCCATGGTTTGGGAGGGATGATGGGAGCCTTCCAAATCTAGGGGCTCGAAGGGCATGTAAATAGGATAGAGTTTAGGAGCCCCACTGTAGAAGGAATTTTTTGCTTGGCTCCTAAAATTTAGAATTTAGAGTAGAGACCTATTTAGGAGCTCTCACCGGATATTCCAAATTTTTGTAGGGGTTCGGCATGAGCCATTGGGTCATTTTCATCCGTGTAAGTTTGTCTCCGCCAGATAATAGATTGTAATGTGATGATAACACTGTATCACTGCCTGTCTTATTTGGAGCTCTGCTTTAAACACGCTAACAACACTTGGCATTTCACAGGATTCTTACCGTTGACAAGGCCAAGACCGGTTGTGCTGACTACATGGCTATGAGGAGCAACATGCGCTCCAGGAACAACTAATCAGAAATGAAAAAAGATGAAAGCACCTCACCGTCAGAAATGAGCATGTTTACTTATTAAGCCTGCATGAGCCTATCTTCGGAAATCGTAACAGCTAGCAGGATAGTAGGTTTCAAGCTCGGAGGCCAGGCTCGCTTGTCATGGTTACGGAGTCTGGGCTCGAATGCAGATTGTGAATTTTGCTAGCTACACCCGCTAGTCTGTTTTTTAGACGGAATATCGCAGCACACTGCACTGTTTTGTGGTTCTTTGCACATCGACCACCTGAATCATGATTTGACGATGCAGGATATCATATGTCGATAACAAGTGAATGAATGTAAATCCAACCTCTTCAGGAAGGAACATAAAAAGTCATTCAACTGTTTTAACTCGAAAGCCCAATAAAGTCAAATTTATGCTATGTTTAATAAGATTTCTCTCATCTCCAGATTCTAGAGTGCCATGGGATGAGGAGACGCAGCTAAGAAGCTTCGCATGGTGGAAGATGTTGTCCGCTACCAAGGAAGGCAAATATCATCTTTAGACAATAATAAGCTCGGGGCATCCCCATGTTTTGTCGCAGGGTGGCAATGGCTCATAAAGGACCGATTGACTAGCTTGAATGTTACTCCATCCGTTCCTCCAAATTGTAGGATACATAGTGACACCAAGCTAACTCCGGTGATCTCTAGACTTCGGACCAGATAGGGTGGTGGATAGGGTCTCTCTTCTCAGGCCACGGCAAACGCCGCCCCTGCCGCCGCCGGCGTCAAACGTTCGGTTCAATTCTGTTACAAGTCATTCCCTGTCCTTCTCCACGCAGGGAGCATCCTATCTATTCTGGCCTCCAACTGGGCCGATACTTGGTCTACTTTCTATTACATGGGCCTCTCAGTTAACCCAATCAGGCCCAAACACCCGAGTGCTCACTCCCCACCTCCTCTTCAGTGTTCCCGCCTCCTTCTCGCCTTCTGCTTCATCTTCATATGGGTGACCGGCCTGTACAGGGACGGTGACATCCGCCCCCCCCCCCTCCCCCCTCCTTCAGAACCAGCTTGTCCCCAAGCTGGTGCTCCTGGGAATTGGTGGCGGAGTGGTAGCTCGTCCTCACATGTAGAGAGTTCTGGTGGCCAATGAGACCACTGAACTAGTACTTGAGGCACCATCTTGTCTTAATTTTGATGAAGGCGAGGATCCAGTATAGTTTGAGGTACCTGAAACTCATGGGAAAGGTCAGGTAACACCATGCTGACCGGTGTTGTAGGGTGGACAGCCTTTTTCAGCAGAGAGACATGAAAAACAGGGTGAACGCTGCAATCATCTGGTAACTACAGTTTGTAAGCCGCCGAGCCAATTTTGGAGATGACAGTGTATGGACCAAAGTACTTGAATGATAGTTTGTTAGAAGATCTTGGGGCCAAGGATGTTTGTACATATGGTTGAATCTTGAGATAGACTGGATCTCCCACTTCTCTAATGAGGTGTTGCTGAAGAAGCTGCTGCATAAGAGATCTATTCTTAAGCCAAAGCTGTAAGTCTGGTATCTGGCAGGATTCAACTCCATCGATCCCCAATTGTCGAGGTTCATGGCCGTACAGAACTTTGAAAGGAGTATTGTTCAAAGTTGAATGATGAGATGTGTTATACCAGAACTCAGCCAGGGATAACCATTGGTGCCATTTGATAGGACAGGCATGAACAAAACACCTCAAATAAGTTTCCAAGCATTGATTGACCCTTTCTGTTTGGTCGTCAGTTTGAGGGTGATAGGTTGTACTCATTC
Organism: Digitaria exilis; assembly: GCA_015342445.1. NCBI lineage: Eukaryota > Viridiplantae > Streptophyta > Magnoliopsida > Poales > Poaceae > Digitaria > Digitaria exilis. Next base: position 4,168,425 of record JACEFO010001795.1, read on the forward strand.
GCAATTCAGTCCCAACCATTTTGAATAACTCCTGCCACACAACACTAGTGAAGATACAGTCTCTATCTGATATCAGAACAGCAGGAAGACCGTGAAGCTTGAAGACATTATTCATGTAATCAGTTGCAACATCAAGGGCTGTGAAGGGATGAGCTAAGGGAATGAAATGTGCATATTTTGAGAACTTGTCTACCACCACAAGAATACAGTTGCAGTTCTTGGATTTTGGAAGTCCCTCGATGAAGTCCAAGGTTACCATTTGCCAAGCCCCTTCAGGGACAGGTAGAGGAGCCAAAAGTCCTGGATAAGAGACTCGTTCAGTCTTTGGGTTGGCAAATTGTGCACTGGGCCACAAATTCCTTTGTGTGTTGTTTTGGTTTAGGCCATGCAAACAGCCTCTTGACTCTTTTGTAAGTGACTTCATAGCCAGAATGACCTCCTATAGCACTGGAGTGTAGGGCCTTAGGAATTATGTGTTGTAGTTTACTAGAATTTCCAATCCAGATTCTATCCTTATAATAGATTAGACCATCCTTCATTTTGTAATGGCCAGCTGGAGAGGTTACTGACAGTTCTTGCAGTATCCTAGTAGCCACTTCATCATGTAGATAAGAGTTCTGAACCTCAGTCAGCCAAGTAGGTTGTGAGGTTGATAAGGCTGCCAGATCTGTAGGAGACTGATGGTGCACTCTTGAGAGGGCATCTGCTACTCTGTTCTCTGTCCCTCTTTTTATATAATCTTATAGTTCAGACCTAGAAGTTTAGTGAGTGCTTTTTGCTGCCAGGGTGTTGAAACTCTCTGGACCTCGAGATGAGTGAGGAACTTTTGGTCTGTTCTGATTATAAACTCTCCAGGCTGTAAGTATCTCCTCCACTGTTCAACTGCAAGTAGAATGGCAAGACATTCTTTTTCATAAGTTGAGAGGCCCTGAGACTTAGGACTTAATGCTTTGCTCACAAAGGCAATTGAGTGTCCTTCTTGTTGCAAGACAGCCCCAACTCCTTAATCTGAAGCATCTGTCTCAATAGTGAATGGTTTGTTAAAATTGGGCATTGCTAGCACTGGTGCTGTTATCAAAGCTTGTTTCAGAGTTTGAAATGCTTCCTCTCTAATTCCAGTCCAAAGAAATAAGGTTCCCTTCTTAAGAAGATTGGTCAGAGGCTTGGAGATGAGTCCAAAGTTCTTAACAAACTTTATGTAATATACAGCCATACCAAAAAAGCTCCTTAGTTCTTTAACATTTAGGGGTACAGGCCAATCTTTGATAATTTGAACCTTCGTAGGATCTGTTGCCACACCAGCTGAGCTAATAACAAGACCAAGAACTCAACTCTTGCTTAGGAAAATGGCATTTGGTCAATTTGATGTGAAACTCACGTTGCTGTAGTATTTGAAACACCTGACTGATATGACTAAGTGATCATCCCAGGTCTTGCTGTAAATGAGTATGTCATCAATGAAAACTACCACACATTTCCTTAACGAAGGGGCCAGAACTGCATTCATAACCTCCTGGAAAGTGGCTGGGCCTCCAGTAACACCATAAGGCATGACTCTGTATTCATAATGGCCATTGTGGGTTTGAAAAGCAGTTTTGTATTCTTCACCCTCCTTCATCCTTATCTGATGGAATCCTGAACACAGGTCTAGTGAGGAAAACCAACAAGCACCAAAGAGTTCATCAAGAATTTCATCAATGATTGGCAATGGGTACTTGATCTTTATGGTGAGTGCATTTAATCTCCTGTAGTCCACACAGAGTCTCCAATCTTCTGTCTTCTTTTTAACTAAGAGAATAGATGAGCAGAAAGGACTTGAGCTATATTGAATCCACCCTTTTTGTAACATATCAGCAATTTGCCTTTCAACTTCATCCTTTTGATTAGGATTAAAACTGTATGGCCTTAACCGAAAAGGTTGGGCTCTGGCTATAAGAGGAATCTGGTGGTCTCCTGATCTGGTAGGGGGAAGACTTGTAGGTTCTTCGAACAAGTTGCCAAACCTGCTGATGAGTTCTCTGACTTCTGTTGGCCATTCAGACTTAGGTTGTTGGTTTAAGGAAATTGAGCAAAGTTGAATCATATAAAGGACAGAATTGGACTTCTGCATTGCTTGCAACTGGTCTCTTGAGATAGGAGGACCAACAATGGTGTCTGGCCTAATCCCCTGAAGTTGGATGACCTTGTCATCATGAGTAAATGTCAAGCTCTTGTTTCTCCAGTGAACATTCATGCGACTATGGCTCTCCAACCAATCCATTCTGAGTATTGCATCATAACCACCCAGTGGTATGATTTTGAATGTAGTCTTGAATGTTTGTCCTTGAACTCCCCAAATCTAGTGTGGAAGTTCATGGGTGCAGTGGATGACATGTCCATTTGCTACCTTAACATGCACCGGGGTTAGAAGGGGTTGCCAGCCAGGTATTAGTGAAGCCACATCCTCATTGATGAAAGAGTGTGAACTGCCAGAGTCCAATAACATGTAGGCTTCAATTTGATTGATGAAACCCCTAAGCCTGATCGTTTGAATACCTTCAATACCATTAATTGCTTGTACTGAGATTGCACAAAGATCATCTCCTGAATCTGAATCATCGTGACCAGAAGAAGCGCTGTCAGAGCAGAATTGCCACATGTCTTGAATCACATTCAGTGATACAGTTGAAGAACATCTGTGACCAGGTCCCCACTTTTCACCACATTTATAGCACAATCCCTTAGCTCGACGTTATGCCTTGAGAATAGACAACTTGTCTTCTGCTGACTTGGGCTTGCTAGATTCCCCCATCCTCTTGTCATCAGAATGTGGCGACACAGGTGATCTAGTTGGGGTGGTTCGAGTAGACATCCCACTAGCTCTGCCCTGATCAAATGAATACCTCTTGTGGGGTGTTGTAGCTTCTGTTTTCTTCGTATCACTCTTGGGATATTCAACAGTCACCTTTTCCTGCAAAAGAGCCAGAGAGCTAGCAGCAATGAACCGATTGGTAATGACAGAAGGAGCCAGGGTTGGGTCATGAACCAGAATTTGGTGGACTAGGTCTATAAAAGACTCTATATACTCTGACACTGAATTCGTTTGTCTAATCCTGAAAAAATGTCTAATCAGTTGATTTTCTTCATCCCTCTCGAATCTAGCATACAAAGCTGAGCACAACCCTTCCCAATTTACCATGGGCAACCTAGGCTAGATTGTCTGGAGCCAAATTGATGCGGATCCCTTGAAACCCATTATAGCCAGGTTAATCCAAAGATGTTTGGGAACAGAGTAAACATCAAAGAAGGTTTCACTTCGACGGACCCATAATTTAGGATTAGATCCATCGAATTCAAGGAAGCTTTACTGGTCAAAAGCATGCTGAAGGTTTGGGGGGAAAATGTGGTCACGGTGCTCTGGTTCACTCGAATTGAAAGGCAGAGAAGTACAATTCGAAGTGTTCTTCGCACCTGTGACCGGAGGCAGAGGTGGGGTGGTATAAACCACCCCAAATCCAAGCCCCCGGTGGTAGTTGTCGACACGGCGGCCATTTGGCCCTGGCACCGCCTCCTTGGAGGAAACCACCAGATGACCGGTGGTCGGCACCTAATCCGGTTTCCCATCCGCAGTCGATGTGACTGGAGGATCCTTAGACCCGAACGAAGATGCGCTGACGGCGAGTTGCTCGACCAATTGCATGTTAACATGCGGCAGTTTGCGCGATAGCAGATGACACCTGGACTCCTAAGGGCACATACAATAGTTAGACAACAGCCGTCTTTATAATCCATATAAGCAAAATTAGTTGTCACAACCATGATTAAATGGGAAAAGACTATGTTGTTGTCTATTTAGCTTATGTACCAAATAGAGACTATTGTGCATGTTCTAATAGTACCATTGGCCTTTGGAAAATCAATTTAGCTAATTTTTGGGGGCCCGGTGCGGTCGGGCACCTCGCACATGGCCATCGACGGCCCTGAGTATTTCTCACTATTTTTGAGGCACTCAACAGTGGAATTTAGCTGCCTATGAGAACATTAACAGAAAGTCTTCCGGCATGCCAGTAGATAGGTGAGTCTATGGCGCCAACCGTTTGAAATGATGAAAAGTACACACTACAATGTTAACAATTGCATCTCTTCGTATGGTACCTCAGTATGAATTTACCGTATGTATGGCCTCATCAAATAAGTTCACCTAGTGCACAATGGAACTGCCAAAGAAGGAAACAAACAGAATGGCAGAAGTTTCTCTATCGTGGAATCATCAGCGAAAAATAAGTTCAGATCAAAATGCAGATCATCCATTGTAAACAGCAAACAATACAGTATATAGGTATTGTACTCATACATAATTTTGCTTTCTAAAAATAGTGAATGAAAAACAAGTTAGAAAACAAACACGCATGCACAAACTGCTATGAAAAGTTCCTGAAGGCATAATTTGGCTTTCTGAAAATAGTGAATGGCAAACACGTTAGTAAACAAACACATGCACAAATTCCTATAAAAGTTCCTGATGGCATTGACGCAGTTTTATGAGAACGTATCCTATGAGAATTCAATTCCTGTAAGATAACTCAAATTTGGTCTTCATGATCTTGATCCAAGGGAAGCGCGTAGGGAAAAGTGGGAGGACGGATTTGCAAAATCAACACCCCCTAATCATGTGACCCAGATTTGGAAGATCAACTTTCCCTTGGATCAAGATCATGTGTCCCGGATTTTTGGGTTCTCATAGAATATGTTGCCTAGTTTTATAGTGTTGTACTATATAGTGGAATCAGTATTCAATGCTGACTTTGGTTGATTCTGGTTATTACACTAGAATCAGTATGGACGCAGTATTGTTGTTGGAATCGGTATCAATGATGATTGTACGATGTTGCTATTTGTATAACTTCAATATTGATATCAAATGCTCTGTGATCCCATCTAGAACAGTTGCGTGTTCTCTTGCCCTCAATGTCCTTTCACGCCTATTAGGTCCAAGACAGCCTGGCAGCTATCCGCATCTGCAGCTATTAATAGCCCAGTTGTTCGTCCGCTTTACCTCAATCTCCTATCGGGCCGGTTAGGCTCAAGACATCTTGGCACCTCTCCTCCGTAGCTACTCAATCTCTTATGGCCCAGTGAGGCCCAAGAAAGTCAGGCGGCTCTCCACGTCTACGGAGTAGTGCTCAATCACCGACAGATGGAGACCACCTGGAAGCTTCGTCCCCTCCATCGTGTCATCGTCCTTGCGCCCCACCTGAAGCACACCCCCATCATAATGCCTCATCGAACGCCGCATCGGGGGGAAATATTTCGCCAATCCGTCGCATCTCTAGCCCAGACGGCGATTCAGACCTCAGCCATGTGCCGTCCTTGATCTCGAGCCTGCCAGCTTCGTCCCCTCCGGTGAACTCTGCCATAGACCCTCTCTAGACTTGGAGCACTGGATCCCGCCTGTCCGGTGCTGATGCGGATAACCAACTGGTCCCACCTCTCCACTGGACCCTCTATAGGTGGACCGCTAGGTCGCAACGGTGTGGTCGACCTGTACACGTGAAACCATACACGTTAGACATTGGGTCCAACCTCGCCGGTGCACCGAAACATTACCAATGTTGGGTCCCACCTCGCCGGTGGACCCTGTACACGTGGCCTAGCGGTTGGTCACACCTCGCCTCTGGGACCCCGTACACGCCGTCCACCCTGGTCCAACCTCTCTACTGGACCCGTTTCTGACATGTTTGACCGGACTTCTGTCACCCCTAGTCGCTAGACATGGCAACCACGTAGACATGTTGGAGCCTCTGTGGACACATGGTTCCAAAAGCAAGATGTACCCCATCGGTTTTATGACAAAATGGGAGCGTCGCAGACACGATTTGTCAGTGGTGCAATATTTGTTGATGAGATTAATGTTGTTCGTTGACGCTTTTTTCAGTTTCATCGTTGTTTCGAAGCAACGGAGAGTTGTCCCCTGTGATCCACGACGAAACTTTTCATTTCGTCGTAGTAGGGGTATCTTTAACGACGAGATTTCAGAATGTCAATAGTGAAACGTCAAGAGAAGTACCTTTTTTACTAGTGAAGAGGCTTCATACTTCTCATATTCTTTGGTGCAACCCATATAATCTTCATACCCCTTAATCTTCCCCAACATCTGGTGATTGTGTGAGAAGTGAGATCATCATAGAAGTAGATGGTGACAATGCCGGAGTATTTATCACTTGCAAGAGCACCCAGGAACCTCCTCTTCACTTCAAGGTCTTATATTTTTGTGGCATTAAGCTCGTTCAATTCCTCTACAAGAACATTCAAGCGTGAGTACATAGTACGAGCACATTCATTAGGAAGTTTCTTGGAAACATTGATATCCATGAGCACTTTGTGACACTCCTCTCTCTCATCCTTAGAGCCTATGTGAATCTCAACAAGCTTAACCCATATTTGGTGAGCTATCGTCTCACTACGAACTTGATTGAAGGTTTCCTTGTTGAGACTCCTAAGGAGAGTGTTCGTAGCCTTAGCATTCATCCTCTCACGGCTAACCTCAATGGGTGTGAGGTTCTCTGGATCGGTGGGAGCGGGAAAACCAACCATGGTAGCCTTAAGCATATCGGTGTCCATGGCATTAAAGTATGCTTCCATACGGATCTTCCAATAGGAGAAATCCTTGTCATCGAATACAGGGGAAGGTCCATCCCCACTAGACATCTTGCTCTGGGTGGTGAAGCTTATCCTATGAGCAACTTGGCTCTGATACCAATTGAAAGGATCAAGATGCCTAAGAGGGGGGTGAATTAGGCTTCTACAAAAATTTAAGCAATAAAACAATCGTTTGCAATAAGCCAATTCATCTCATGTGACTACCAAGTGTGGTTTGTGCCTAACTAGTGATCAAAAGAGTTTTGTAACCTAGTTCCAATCCTACTCTAGCATGACAAGTCTAGGAATTGAAATGTTGACATGGAGCACCCACGCAAGGGTATAGCTCCCCCTCAATCAGCGCAAGGATCAAGTGCTCTTGTATGGAAAAATCATTTTCCACTATGGGAAGGTGGATTCCAATACCGTATACATCTTCTTGGGGCTTTACACAATCTCCACGTAAGCTCCTAAGATCAACACCACCAAGCCATCTAGGTGATGCCAAATCAACAAGAGTAACAAGTCAAAATGTTCACTTGACGTACGCTAGACTAAGAACTAGATGGTTGCACACTTGCTACTCTCAAGCACTAAAGAGAATCCTTAATGCTCCAAGACCAATAATTCCAATCAAACCAAGTGTCTCTCTTGCTTTTAAACTCTCTCCTACCTCAGCAAGAAGCACAGTGAATTCCGTGTGGCAAAAGAGTGTTCAAGGAGTGAGTGAAGGGTATAAATATTATCCACACAAAATCCAACTAGTATGCACTTCGCAGAGCCGTCGACTGATAAGACGGTCAAACCGTCAAAACAGTCGGCGCTCGCTTTCCATTCAAAACTTGAACAGTCCAACGGCTAGTTGCATTGTTGACTTCATCGACGCCATCAGCGTCGAATAAGTACTAGATTTCACAAGTGTGCACCACACCTAAACTCTAGTCTCGCCTATATCAAGCTACTAACCCTTGACCCTCCTTTATAGTACGGCCAAAGGAAAACAAATATCTAAACTATTCTAAGTGTCTCTCATCATCCAACTGGCACTTAGAACTAGCTTATCCTTAATCTTCGCGGCTATCCTTTGCACCAATACAATTATTCTCAAATGATGGGGGCCAAGAATACCATGAAATCCCATCATTGCACTAACTAAAGAGTTGCCACTGCAAGACACACATTAGTCGCAATGATCATGTCGTCATTAATCACCAAAATTGAGTTAGGAGCCTAGATGCTATTTCACAGGTTTGCGTTGCCACACTCTGCCAGAACCGGGTATTTAGTGACCGACCTGGACGATAATTAGTGTCCCACCCGATTTTAAAGGACAAATCAGATGCAATCTCATATGTGTGCCAGGACCAGAAATACACATAGTAAAATATTTATTACATCTCAAATGATACAATGTCTAGCGGAAACATAATTGAAACATTTATCTAATTGACGATGATAAATTGTCCCATCTCCACAGGCATTTTGACTAGGGAACTCGCCTAGAACTTCTCATAATCAGTAGTTATATCATCATAATCCTCCAAGTCTAAGCAGCAATCCGGGTTTAGATGCAAGAAATAGATCACAAGCGTGAGCACGTGTCATACTCAACAAAGGAAAAAACAAGTAAATAAATAACATGCAAGGCTTTATCAAGTGGAAGGCTAATAGGATAATAGCAATTAGCACTTTAAATTGGTCAAATTTTATTAAGCAGCTAATTACTAGGAAATAAAAGTATATACCAACCCATGTTTAATATAAAGCATCATCATATCATTCTCATCATCATCAAGTAACCATAATTTAATTCTCAAGTGCAAGTAAATTAATCATGTGAGGATCTAGATCTCTCATGACCACGAGCAGGGCTGTTATAACAGTTTTTAACACTCTGCAGAGGTTGTACAACTTTACCCACAAGTCGCGTAAAAGCTCCTAAGAACTTTAGACCCAACCACGCTGCACCACATAGGCACGCATCACACTACCAAGGTGTGACTGCATAGGGACGCTACAAGGCCTTTACAAAGATTCGCTAGAAAATGACAATCCGCTGAGGTTTCAAGTCAAAGCAGACCATAACCCTCCCTAATGGGCATGCCACTTAGCCAAGCCGACTTCCCAAGAGGACCTGGCTATACCCCAGCAACCCCTCTTGCCCTTTCGATAAGACCATCATTCACTAGAATTTCTAATTAATTAGCCAAGACCAGAGCCATGTAGTCATTGTGGTTGTACGGACTTCCTGGGTTGTTCTCCATGTTCCAATTAAAAGTCATATAGTCTTGTGATTAATATCTCGTTCGGAACATAGAGTAAATGTATGTAACCATTGTTCATTTACCAAACCTAGTTGAGCAAACTAAGCATAAACTACCATAAAATTAATTAATAACCCAGTTTCAAGGTATGATCAAAGAAACTAGCCATCGTCCTTAATAAGAACCCATCAAATTAATGCATGCAACAAATAAATAATGTAATTGAAATGCATGTTATTTAGGTATAAATGGGAATGACAACGGAATACATGCCTTCCCCAAAACCCTGCTGCTTCTCAACTTCTTCGTAGCCTTGCTCTTCAACGTGCTCCTCGAACGGTGCACTTTCTACGCATCACACATTCACATACAAAGAAAACAATACAAGAAATAAGAAACAATGCATCAAATAGTAGTGACATAAATAAACAAGCACAAAATCACACTTTATTTTCTGCAAGGATCGTGTGAGTGTGAGAATTGCTAAAACCAGAGTTAAAATGAACAAGATATACTCTAAACAAGCTCCAGGGGTTTTTTGGCGAAGAAACTAAACTTCCAGGGGCTTTTCTAAAAGAACCTAGGGCCAAAAACATAATTTCGAAAATAAACTCGAGGTCTAACTAGCAAAGATACAAGTTACGAAGTGCGGACTCTATTTCACCAAAACTCAGGGTTAAAATCTTGAAGAAATGGATTAGCTCGCAACTAGTTTTGAACTACGATGGACGGAGGAGGAAACGTAGGGTTTCTTTTACAAAAGAGCCACTGCCGCCGGAGTTGACCGGTAAGCCGATGGGATTGACTCCGTATGAACCCACGGATCTTGATCGGATGGCTGGCATCGACTCAGGAAGTTGGCATCGCCGGAGACGGCGACTGGCGGTGGCGCTGCCTGGTTTCGCTGAAAACTTGCCGGAGTGAAGCGATTCTAGGGCTAGGATGCACTATTTCGCCTGATTCGAAGCTTGGGAGCAAGATGGAGACATGATGAACCTATTTGAGATGTTCTTGAAGGCAATTAGGTGGCGTAGGCGGTCGGCGATGAGCCATGGCTGTTTGGGAGATGCGGCTGCGCGGCACGAGTGCGCGAGGGGAAAAGGGCGATCAAGGACCAGTCGAGAAGCTTCTACATACCCTCACCGAGCTCGAAGACAAATCCTTGGCGGCGGAGTGGCAGCGAACAGATAGCTCGACGGCGGCGGGCGAAGGCTAGGGTTTCGGCGGCGCTTGGGATCTCGGGAGCACTGCGGCGATTCGGGTTTGGGGCAAAAGATCGAGGCGGTGACGCGTTCAAGCCCTATATAGGTGCCTTGTGCCTAGGCATACGCGCCAAGGGTGGTCGAGGCACCCCAGCTCGGGCTCGGGTTCGAACGCGAGCCTGGTCCGGTTCGGTGAGAAAGAGCAAGGAGGTGGATGACAAGTGGGACCGGTTCGTTAGCTATAGAGATAGAGAGAGAGAAAAGAGCGAGCTGGGCCAGCGGCGGAGGAAATAGGCCGGCGAGAAACACGGGCCAACGGTGACAGAGAGCAGGTTTCGGGCTGAGCAGGTCAAGTGGAAAAAAAGAAAGCAGGCCAAGGTTAACAGAAACTCACGAGAAATAACAGATAGTGTTTAAGCACTTTCTAAACTCAAACAAGCAACAAATTTGAATTCAACAGAAATTTGAAATCAACAATCATAATAAAAGTGCTCCAACATGAATGCAGCAAAAAAAAATAAAAAAATGGTCCTATATTAAATTTTAGTTTCTAAAGACAAAAAACAATTTAAGTGCCTAGGAAAGACAATAAATCCTAGAAATTTAATTTGAACATTAAATAAAAATTCAGAATGTTGCTATTGTTCATGTGATAAAATTTAGGGTGTTACAATTAGTGACGGCAAGACCCGACATCACAATTTTTTTGTCACTAATGTGAATCACATTAGTGATGGGGAGAAATTCGTCACTAATGATGAACAATTAGTGACAGCTCAATATCAACACATGTAACTAATGGCCCTAATTAGTGACGCGTGTTGATTAATGCACGTCACAAAAATTGGTAAAAATAGTGGCGAGTACAAACTAACCGTCACTACTAACTACAAATAGAGATGTATGTTGAACAATGACCGTCAAAAATTTGTCCGAACAGTGATGTATTAGCAAAAAATATATGTTAGCAAGAAGAATGGTCTTGATGTTGACACATATTATGCCTTGATGACGGGTAATATTTTTGAAGTGACTAACAAGCACTTAGAAGCTTTGTTGAAATTATGAAAGATGAGAGGCGAGTTCCTAGAGCATATAACCGGAAGGTAAAAGCTAAATCCATTCAAATTGATGATTTGGTTTGAAAAACTATTATGTCTTTAGGGACTAAGAGCAACAAGTTTGGTAAATGGTCATCAATTTGGAAGGGTATGTTTTGAAAATTCATATATGATGGAGATTTTACAGGGATTTCGCGTGCCTACAGCTCTTAGTATTATTCGAGTGTATGCCTAGACACTTGAAGGATATGCCGATATGTTAAATATAGCCCTTAGAAAAAGTTGACCTTAGGCTTATTTTTTTGTTATGCTTTGCTTTTAAAAAAACAGGGGGCATATGTTGATAACCAAAAATGGCAGCAAGCCGATCAGGCATAGCCAGCCGGCTGAATCGATTGCATCAGGCAGTCTAACCAGCTACAACCCTGTAGCCGATCTGGCAATGTCGGGTCAAATCAGAGTAGAATCAAGAAAATCTATTATATTTATAAAAAGATTTTCTTACGGGGCAAGACATCCCCAAGCTATAAATATAAGGGACCGGGGCTGATTGAGGCTCTCTACCCAATGGAACAAATAATTTTATCTCTTATTTCCTCCAAACCCAAGTCTTTACAACCCCTTTTGCTTTCTTTCTTCGTCTCCACAATTTCGTAGGACGTTCGTTGCCTGCCAATCTCAGAGCAACCCTAGGCTCATCATCCCCAACGGGGTCCCTCCCCAGGTGGTGAACATAGGTTTTTCGCGACGTTTCCGGTCTGATCGTCCGCTGCAGTCGGTCTAACTGGTTGTCATCAGGAGCACCAGCAAGGAGATTTCGACCATAACGCGACCAAGTGTACTCGTGTTGACCCAAAAAGGTACTACTGGGCACTAGCATTCTGGGAAACTATTTATTTGCAAACCACGTCTGAAAGTTTTGCTTCCCCGTGGCGTCACAAAACAGACCGAACAAAAAATTATAGGCACGTACACCATTGCAATGCTACTGGCTAACCACAGATTCTAATACATTTATAGTAGACAGTAGTACACATTCACCAGAGTTCAAACGCAAGGCTAACTACAGATTCTAATACATTTATAGTAGACGGTAGGACACAGTCACCAGAGTTCATACGCAAGGTTATAATACAGTTATATGGTTCAGCCTAATTTTAGTATTACACAGTACGACTTCAGCTCAAGTGGCTGAGCATAAAGCACATCCAAGTTCAATGGTTCATCCTAATAAGTTTAATTATTACAACACGGAAAACACGACATATGTTGCAAGTTACGGTCATAATACAGCAGAATGACAGACTTCTTGCATGCTATATTCTCCAGAGTTGTATCACTACTGATCATAGCATCATTCCAGTTTCAAGATAATGTGAAAAGCTAGTAAATGTCCGCACAACGACCAATCGTGTTCTCAAGTGTATCAGAGGTGGTGATCCCTGGCAAATTCTGAAAAAAATGGTGTAAACAAATTTCTTAGTAATGAATCTTTTCAAGCCAGCATCTTTTAGACAGCGACAACTTACATTTTGTTGAAGCCACATTCCCAAGAATTTCATCACAGTGATAGCAGCAGTAGCATAATGAATTTCAAACGAACTCAATGTATACACGCCAATAGCCTTCTGACTGAAATGGCATATCAGAGGGCCTCCAGAGGTACCTCTGATCCCATAGCAAGAGCAAGGAATCACATGGTTACCATTCTTTTCCAGAATTGAAGGGGCCCTTTGAAATCAAAAGAGGAAAGAAATCAGTATAATAAATAATTTGAAGTTTATACACGAGATCAGATAAATTCTGGAAAATAAAAAACAAGGCTTACTCGATATATCCACCAATTGATCCAGGCACATCAGCTAAAACATCTCCATCTATTTTTATGTGTACTGAAAGGTCAATGGGATGATAATATGACACCAGAGCGACAAGGGTTCCAGCCGGTTTTGCATCAGTAGACAATACCAAACAAGGTAGGTTGTTGACATCTGGAGCTACAACACGTACTACCGCGAGGTCAAGAAATGCATTAGAGTACAGTCGCTCAGCTGGCAAGTCAACAGATGTACCACACAATCTTACACATAGTTGTGCCCCAGGTGCCAAGTCAGCTAGGACATGCTCGCAGGTTATCACCAGACATCTATTTTCAGCCACTTTGTTGTGAATGATAAAACCACTGCCATGAAATTTCTTTTCCTCTAGTCCTTGCTGGTTTATGCTTACTCCCACTATCTGGACCACAGACTGCCGATGATTGTCGAATGCTGTAGTAGCAGCAATAGTAGTGGCGATCTGAGGATTTTCCATGCTGGCACCACTATATATAAGAAAAAATATAAACAAATCATCTCCAAGCTCTTATATACCATATAGAAGACTAACAACGAATACAAAAAAAAAACAAAAAAAAGCTAAGTGCGTGCACAAAATAACAAAAATGGATTTAATTTTTAATTACACCTAGAATGATTTACACAATTATTTGAGTATCAAGATTACTCAAATGGGATGCAAGTGGGGCGTGCTCTGCCCCAAGCCCGCCGGGCAAACCCGCACCATAAATCCATGTGGGCCTGCAGTTCCACCCGCAAAGCTGAAGCGGCTGAAAGTGGGCAGCACGCAAGGGCCAACAGCGCCGCAGACCCACAAAACACACCGCAATTGGCGGCGATGGACTTGGTCGCCGACGGATAGTGCAGGGCGGCACCACCATCAAGCCTACTCCATCCCCCACCATTCCTTCCATTCAAGCCTCCTACACCCAGGGGCGGAGCCAAGATTTCAACATAGGGGGCAAGTAGTAGTTCTACTCTAAGGATATGTTTATTAGTTTGCAAGTTTGCAAAAAAGTTTTTGTATTAGGAAGTGTGTTTTTCCAATGCAAAATTTTTTTGCAAAATAGGGAAACTAAACAGGCCCTAACACCCAACTCGATGACACTAACTCGTCTAGTCCGCAATCCTCCTTTGAATTTTATTATGCATGGGCCTATATAATTGACTACAAGGTGTTGAATGCTATCACTCAAAATTCAACTTCCACACTAAGAGCATATAGGGTTTCATCTAGAAAATGGTTTAAAAAATACATGTAACATACGAATATCTGTATAATTCAACACAAGCATGTAAGCATTGAGATTTATTTTTAAACACTAATACAATATATTGTTAAGTTATTCCAGTTGTTATGGCTAACAATGGAGGGATTCATACACTAAATATTTCTTTGATCAGTTCTCGCAGCACATATCTGATATTCTTTTTTTGTGTTATATCAAATATTCTCTCAATTTCAAATTGTAAGTCATTCTAAGATTCTTAGAGTCAAACTATCTCAAGTTTGACCACATTTATAGAAAGAAGTATTAACATTTATGGCACCAAATAAATACTGTTAGTTTCTTCATTAAGTATATTTATGTGCAGCGGTAGTGTCTTACCGTCTATAACCAAAAGATCCAGTGTTCAAGCCCCAACCTCTACACTTTGTGCGGGTAAGATTGTGCGTAGATACCCTTCCGCAGACCCGTGCAGTGCGGGAGCCTATGGCACTGGGTACGCCCAGTTTCTTCATTAAGTATATTTTAAGACTATATATATATCCGGTTCCATAATTTTTTTTGTCATTGTTGGTCAACCATAAAATAGTTTGGCTCTCCAAAATCTTGGAATAACTTAGACACCATGGGGCAAGAGCACAAAAGAGTAAAACGGCAAAAGTTTTGCCATTATGGGTGTTTGGATCCAATAGCAGAAGTTTTGGTAAAACCCATTTAGACCCGATTTCTCCCTCTCATTTTTGCCCTTTTTGCCATGAGGTGTTTGGTACAATATGGTGGCAAGAGTTTTTTGTCCTACCATTTTTCATTTGCCCTTTTGCGATGGGGTGTTTGGATCTAAATGGCAAAAAAAGGGCAAAATGAATGTCATTTGCCCATGGATTGGAGAGAGTAATACCTAACCTTCTAATGTTTGAGAAACTAAAGAACAGTGCACGTGTAGAAAACAAAAGCATGGACATGGTGCATGGGTGAGGCAAACTAACCATACAAATATGAATGAATCAGGATAACGCGCATGTCTTTGATGTGATGGGCAAATAAGAAAACCCTTAAATACCCAATTGAGTTTATACTGAGATACTATATAGGGGGCAAGGCTTGCATCTTCCACCCAACCATGTGAAGATTAGCACAAAACAACTAGGATCGTTAGGGCGGCCAGGCACCTGGGCCCCCCGCATTCTCCGCCCTGCGGCGCCGGCCTACACGTCCACGGATGCCCGCTCGACCCGCCCTCGCCGGGAATCGAAAGTTCCCAGTGCCGCCGGTTCCGTCGAGATCCGCCCATCGCTGAGAGGAACCCTTTCCAGGCTTCTTCTCCACTAACCAGCAAGCAAAATCATTTCCCCGTGACCATGTGGTGCTCATGCTCACGCACGTTCACCGGCCCCATGCCGGGAACGCGAGCGCCGCCGTGGCCGAGGGCCATGGCTGCCGCCACCCTCATGCGGACGCGAGGGGGCAGCCACAACCCACCCAAAACAACATAGTGACCATGGAAAGCATAAGAAAAGCACGAGAAAGAATGTCTACCTTCGTTAGTTGGGCCGAGGAAGGGATCCAGCCGAGGGTGGAGGAAACCCAGCCGAGGGAGGAAGAAAGGCAAATGACCTTCCATCCACCCACGGTAGAGGATAAACATGGGAGGTGGAAAGGTGAGGAGTAAAAGGTGGCCGGCACATGGGCAGTAAAGGCAGCTCTGTGCCAGCCGAGCCATGCCCATTGTTCAACGGAGACGCTCCGTCCTTTTTTTCCTCTTTGAGGAAGAAGAGTCTGGCCAGTTTTAGCGGGGCCAGAGAGTGCCAGCTTATAAGAAGAAAGCGGGTTGCGGGCGTCTCCGCGTCTTGGAAAACCCCGGACCGGCTTGGGTCACGAGATATCTAGTGGAGGGAGGCAGAACTGTAAATAAAGCCCGACCCCTTTTCGCTCTTGTTACCCGTTGCTCGTGACAGCGTAAAATATATCCATTAAGCTCGCAATCTCCCATTAGCGTGCATAAGCAAGAACGAAGACTTGAACTTGTATACAAGTCAGCAATAACAAATCACCGGTTGCAGCATAAAAGAAATAACGATCTTAGCTGTTTGGAATCAGCCTTCATCATTCAATTCAGTCGTCGATGCTCTAGCGAAGAGCCTGTGAGAGATTTTTGTTCATCCACTTCCCCAGTAACACCCATAGCACGCCTGACGACAAACACCACGTAACGCACGCCCTACCACTAAAATCTTGGTTTCGCTCCCTTTGCATTTTCCAGGCATACAGGAGAGTTGCTTGGACCCCAGCAGCCGTACGTTGACAGATATATAGAGTGATAGCTAGGCAAGTCCGCACAAGTTTGACTTTTTTTTTTCGTGTAAAGTTTGATTCGTTCCATTAGGGATGGAAATGATAAAATGGTTATGTTGACGCCTTTTAATGCCAACACACGAGTACGCTAGATGGCGCGGTCGTCGAAATCTCCTCGCTGGAACTACTGATATAGACCACTCGTACGGCCGGTCTAGACCGTCAGAGGCACCGTGAAACTACGATCACCACCCTAGGAGGGACTTCGTCAGGGATGACAAACCTAGGGTTGTTCTAAGATCGGTAAGACCACTCAAAACGTCCTAAAACACCTTAGAGACAAACAAGGAACAAGGGGGTTGAAAAAGCTAGGGTTTGAGAGAAAAAAGTAAAGGCAATTTGGGTAGAGGTCCTCCATCGGTCATGACCCTTTATAGTTATATGGTGGGGAGGTCCTACCCCGCAAGAAAATACTTTTACATATCTAAATCTTAATAAATCTCTAATTCTACTCGGATTCGGGGACAACTGGTTAGACCGGCCATGACAAGTGATCAGACCGCCTGGCACATTGCTAGAACGGCTATAGGACTCGACCGGTTCGACCGCTTGTAACATACAGTTATACCGGCAGTCCAGCCAGATCGGCATCCTTGACAATTATTGCCATCAACATATGCCCTCTCTTTTTTTTTAAAGGAACACATAGCATAAAACAAGAAACTATTCTAAGGGCGATGCTCTATCATCGGCCATTTTTTTCTAAGGCGATATCAACATATCGGCTTTCAAGCACTTTGCCAACACTTGGATAGGACCTTTCAAATACTTTCCATTGAGTGTTGTTGGCAACTAAAAAACCTTGCAAAGTGTCCACCATATAGGAATTCCTAAAACATACACTCACAACACGATATGGTCCTTCCCAACTCGACGACCAGTTTCCAAACTTGATGCTCTTCGTTCCTATAGGTAGAATAGTCCTCCAAACCAAATCATCATCTTGAAATGATTTAATCTTTACCTTCTTATTATATCCTCGAGCCACTTCCCTCTTGTGTTTTTCAATCTCTTCTAAGACTTCTAAACGCTTATCAGTCACTTCATTAATATTATCTATCATCAAAGTGTAATATGTGTCAGCATCAAGATTATTTTTCTTTGCCAATCTATAAGCAGTCAGATTCACATCAGTGGGTAAAACGGCTTCTTAACCATAAACAAGCTCAAACGGTGTGACTTTGGTAACATCATGTCTAGAAATATGATGACCCCATAAAGCTTTAGATAATACTTCATGCCATCTTCTAGGACTCTCTTCAATCTTCTTCTTTATGAGCTTAATCAAATTCATATTGGTAGGTCTAGCTTGACCATTAGGTTGAACAATTTAATACCATAAAATTCAACAAACCCCTACCCCTTTGGATATAAATGATGTTCCTTGATCTGCTTTCATTGTTTGAGGAATCCCAAATCTATTTATAATATGCTTGGTAATAAACTCAATTACCTCCCAATGTGTCATATTCTTGAGAGGAATTGCTTCAGTCCACTTAGTAAAATAATCAGTGGCTATAATCACAAAGCAATGTCATTTCAATGGAGGATGAATTTTTTCAACAAAGTCCAAACCCCATCATCAACGCAGCAGGTGCTAACTGAATATCCCCAAATTTCTGACACTTTTCACATCCTTTTAGTAGCGAAAACAGTCAGCTATTATTGTAGGCCAATAAAAGCAAGCTCGTCTAAGTAACCACATCATCATGCGAGCCGATTGATATGTACCACAAATTTCTTCATGAACCTCTGCCATAGCTAACCTAGCTTGGTCAGAATCTAAACATTTTTAAAGAAAACCTGCCGTCAGACTTTTCTACCCATTGACTTGCTAATATCCTGCAAATAATTTACCAAAGGCTTTCTCCAATCCTCTAATTCGGCCTCAACAGTTTGAGAAACAACTGTGGCTGAGTTAGGATTTTCAAGGGAGTCATCGGTCAGACCAGCGGATTTCAAGGGAGTGGTCGTTCAGACCGGCTGTGCCGGTCAAACCAGCTGCACCATGCAGTTGAACCGCCTACTCTAGAGCTAATACTTCGTTTTCGCAAAACATCGGCTTCTTCTCTCGAAAATTCTTTTTCTGAACATCATAGCATGATGCTTGCTGCGCCGAGGCATTAGCTCTAGGATTCTTCAATCTGGTACATGATAAATCATAAACTCATCAAAGCAAGTTATAATATCTAAATATTGGCATGTCTTGGATACTTGCTATACCACCAATAAAGAATCACCATGAGCTTCAACTTGTTTTACTCCCATGTAATACTGCATTGCTCAATATGGGCGGCACTGCTTGGTTTTCTATTGCTACGCATAGAGCCTGCAGGTCTAAAATATCAGTCGAGTAGTAATGGTGATAAATAAATATACACCGAGATTATGATCTATATCTGGCCTTCTCATTTTAAAGTAGAAATCCTGAAGAGGGGAAAAGATACAAGTACAACACTTGGCTGATGAATAAATGTTCGTCATAATTGACGTCATTTTGTCACAATGGATGGATCTATAGACAGCTCAAGATATTCCCCTACTGTACAAATTCGGAAAATTTGAAACTAGAGCATATTTGTGCCGACTCAAATGTCTTTTGGACAGATTCTGTACCCTGCCAAGGTGACTACGGGTAGGACTCAAATGTTCTTTTTTATACTGTAACATTCTGTAGTACATAATACACGACGAAGCTTCTTTGGATGGTAATTTGTCTGCCATTTCGTAAATCCAACATTGCTTAAGCTGTTGCTTTTCACAAAACTAAGAGATCATCCCTTTTTTCCGTATCTATTGATATTTGAAATGTC
The DNA here is from genome assembly GCA_015342445.1 of Digitaria exilis. NCBI lineage: Eukaryota > Viridiplantae > Streptophyta > Magnoliopsida > Poales > Poaceae > Digitaria > Digitaria exilis. The sequence goes on from JACEFO010001795.1 coordinate 4,187,802, forward strand.
AATTTCAGATGCACGTTCTACCTCTTTAAATGTTAGATTTGATAGGATGCAGTGCCTTGCTCACATTACGAGCAAAAAACGTGCACTATAACCTTTATGTAATACCTTCCTGAAATTTTACAATTAATTTTACAATTAACTTTAAAAGTACCAAGAAAAATGATTGAATATGAAAAAAATAAATTTTGATGAATAACCTCTATTTGGGAACTGATTTTTTTTTTCTTAGAAGAACTATCGTAATTGGAAATCTAACTTCTTTTTTTGATGAGTGGTACCTTCCTTGTGATTTAATTAAAAGTTACTCCATCCGTTTCAAATTACAACTTATTTAACTTTGTTACCCTAAGTTTGACCGCTCGTCTTATTTAAAACATTTGTACAAACATAGTCAAATTTAAATCATTCTCGAAGAACTTTGATTGATAAAGGAAGGCATAACAAAAAAATATATAATATTTTATATTTTTTAATAAGACAATTGGTCAACCTTGAAGTCAAAAAAGTCAAACAAAATATAATTTGAAAGAGAAGGGAGCATAAGAAAGTCCAAGTTTATGGCTGTGTGCCGCTGGCCAAAAATAAATTTCTTTTTCTCAAAAAAAAAAGAAGTCCGTGACTTTCAACTTGAAAGAACCAGCTTGGATAAAAAAAAAAGTCTTTTGCATGTGCTCAATGGAGAGTTCCCCAAATGTAGTCCATCAGGCCATGCCCAACGTTCCGAGCCCCAACCTCCTGCTCGGCTAGCACGGTTCAAATCAGCACTACCAGTAGCCTCGCAGGCTGTTAGAGACACACGCAGATGTGATCGTTTCCTCATCCGACACACCCACAAAGCAAGCATGGAGAGAAGGACAAGCCAATCAAATAACTTGCATGTGGTTAAGGCTGTGTTCAGATTGACATAAAAAAAATATTGTAGCTGAAGAAAAATACTGTAGCAATCGTTAGGAAGCGTGTTTTGTGCGGGAGGTGAATTGTGAAAAGTTGATAAATAGCCCAAAAGTTGAAATGAATAGTGTTTTCTTAGGGAATCTGAACATGGCCTAAAGCAAAAGTTATGTTCATGCCCGTGGGACAAATGCTTGGTAGCATGAAACTTTAAGAATCTAGGTGGGTGTTACTTTTTACCTGAGATCACCACATCCGGTGGCTTGCCCTCGTACCTAGGAGACCGGGTGCATATTTTGGAGAGCGTGATTTTTTGGAGAGATGAATAGTGAAGCCCAAAAGAACTTTTGATCTAAACATGACAAATTTTGTGATGGGATCTCAAAGTTAGAGGTACCACACCAAATGAATACAATAGCATTTTTCTGGCTCAATTGTTGTGTACGATCTGAGTGCGGGTAGCAAAGCTCTTTCGACATGGGTTAGCGAACCGTTAGTCTCATTTAAGGGAAAATACATTGCTACACGTCACCAGTCTTGTAGGTGGTCTCATGCAAATCCACATAGGATTTTTGATGAGATGGCGGAAAGAGAGATTTAAGGGAAAATACATTGCTACACGTCACTAGTTTTATAGGTGGTCTCATGCAAATCCACATAGGATTTTTGATGAGATGGCGGAAAGAGAGGGAGGAGAAAGAACCAGGTGGTGGCTTCGCGAGGCAACCGCATCATAGGCTAAAAATTAGGACTATGAGACGACTTTCTCACCATTGTATGTGTTTTTGTCATGCAACTCATAATATTTTTTCATGTATAAATTAAGAAATATACATTTATTATGAGACAACATATAAGACAAATTATTCTATACTTAGCCCGTTAAAATTAGACACGTAGCTAACTGTAATATCGCAGTTGTTGGAAAACGTGTTTTCGTTAGGGAGGTGAATTGGTGAAAAGTCAGGGCCGTAGTCGTATTCGTACACCGCACTACTGCAGTCAAGCCCAACCACTCCGCCTCCACTGAGAAGAAACCACTCCGCCTCCACTGAGAAGAAAGGGAGCACGGGAAGCTTCGAGAACCAAGAGTTTCCGCTGCTACCATGGCCGCCGCCGCCGTGCATCCGGTTCCGACCTCGCCGCCGCCGGCGCGCCGCGTCGTGGCTCCGTGGGTGCGCAACCGCCTGGCCGTGGCCGCCGCCGCCGTCGTCTGCTTGTTCCTGGCAAGCATGTGGATTCTCTTCGGGGGCCTGATCACCGTCGAGGTCGGGGGACTCGCCTGCGGCCAGGACTGCCCCGTGGTCCTCGCCGCATCCAAGGTCGTCAACGTCGTCGCCGTCACCTTGGTGCTCCTACTCCGCTTCAGCGTGCTGCTATCGCTGATGCTGATGGTCCGCGTGGCGGAGGCGGCCACCGACATCGAGGCGGCGACGGTACGAAAGGGAAAAAAATGTGCCTTTTGGATCTAGTTCTGCACGCGCGCCGCTGCGAATTAGATAGGTGTAATATGTAATCGGAACCTTTTACTGCATCCGCGCAATTCCTGTTCTTGATTCTTGACTTCTTGTGTTGGTTGGTTTCGGACCACTGAACCAGGCGCCTGCCCCCGAAGACTTTCGCAGCGGTAGCGAGGGAAGAGCTGCGTGACCCTATCATACAAGCATACCTCGCTTCATTGCTGTTCGTCCTGGTCCTGACCGTTGGCTCTCTGCTCAAGGACACCTCGCCTGTCAAGGGGTCTCGCCAGGAGAGGATGGGTTCCATACTTCCGTGATCTATGAAGTGGGAGTATTGGGCGTTTACACGGTGGATTTCTTCGTTTTCTGCCCCATTTTGACTGTGAGGATGTGGAGGGCCTGGAGGATGATGCTACATAGTTGAGGTATCCACCCTTTGCTCTTACTCTCCATGTGTTTAGGGGCCAGAAAGTCTTTTGTATCTGTGCAAATGTTGTCTGCATTTCAGCGGGTTGGCCGCAACAATGAACAAACACTCCTTTGAATGTCGGAAACTGTTGGCATTGTTTATCATGAAGAATTGGCTCATTTAATCATTGATCACTCTAATGCATTTGCTGCCTTGTTGTTTTGTAGAATGGAGTGTTTCTCAACTAACCAAATGATAATAGATGCGCTCAACGCAACTTTAGATAAAAGCCAAAATACTGTGATTGCAATTAAGCTCAATTACCTTTTTTTAGCAAGGCTCAATTACCCTTGGCCTCTCTGTCTCTGACCAATGATGCTGACATGCAACTAGTGAGGCTGTACAGGACTTTTTAAACTGCCTGTAGAAATATATGAATATACCTCCATTTGGGACTGTCATTATTGTTTCACCTCCAATTAATGTGGGTGATGTCTCTAAATTCTAAAGGGTTGGGTTGTAGGTGTCAGGTTATTTCTTATATAGTACTGCAGCTCGATTTGATACATTGCTATGTTATCATACATCTATTTTATGCTTTTTCTAGGTTTTAATGACTAGAAGGGAACAAAATCATTTCAATACATGACAAAGTTAGCATGGTGGTAAAATAACTCTACCTTTTAGATTTAGCCAGTTATCTACACGATGTACTCTGTTTCACTGCATTCTGTTTTTGATTGATATGTTTCACTACATCCTTGTGGAACAGAGGAGTGCAATTGAGCGCATTTATGTTGGTCATGAGATTTCCTCTTTTCTTTTCCATTCAATAATAAGTATTCATAACTCATCTTGTTGATAGTTGTACATGATTGTTCTAATATTAATTTTACATGTACAATAACTGAAAAATAGATCCATTCTCTCCCATGCAATTAATTACTTAAATATTGAAGCTATTTTGATGCTAGTTTAAGGCAAGTAATGAATTGTCGCAGCAGCCTTTCATTTATGCTTTACACCTTTCAATATATGGAATACATTATATGGTAACCACTGACCACTTCTTTGCAACAGATAAACATCTAGAACTGTTCTGATTGTATTAGGAAGCCAGGCATTTTTGTCCCAGCCATGGGTGCTGCCCATTAGTTTCATTGCTTTAGTTCTCCAATTATGCTCCTATTGAATTCAGCAACAGTCAACATTTTTTTTCCTGATCTGTGACTGGTGCCATAACCCATGGGGTGTGTTTTGCTTTGCATACACAAGTCCTTAAGCGTGGCTGTGAGGTACGTAATTCATTGGTATAACAGAAGGAAATAAAGTTAAGTTTAATATGTATAAAAATTAACATGGTGCTAACAGGGTATCTTACTTCAGTCTTCAGCTGGTTGGCCAAGTGTGAATGATGTCCTCTGTTCCACTTGTTGGACAGTTGAAGTGCATGGAGCACATATGTTGTCATAGTTTGATTGTTCTTTTCTTATTTTTTTTGTCACTCTTATTTCATTTAATAATAACTAATTTCACTAATATGAATTATTACGCGATCTTGTTGACAGAACTGGATAGTTAACTTTTATAAAATACTACCTGGTCGATATATAATATTGAACCTATCTGGTTCTGGTCCCTAGCCTAGTGTAGTTACTAGCTTTAAATCTCGGTTGCATTGAAAGTTATGCTTTGCACAATTAATGCATGGAATGTGATGTTTTTTATAATGTCTGACTGCGCTTTCCCAATGGACAAACAGAAGAACTGCATCTGATTGGAAGGCTAGAGTTTGTTTGCTTGCTTTCTTTCTGCAAAACTAATAAGCTACAATGTGCTAGCCACTAGTTCCATTGCCAATTCCTCAATTTTACTACTTCGCAATTTACCTACATATTTGTTGTGCTACAGTATGTTTCTTAATACCATTTTGGTGCCCCAAGGAGTGTTTTTGCTTAGTTTTATCCTCTATCATGGTGTGACTTGTGAGGTAGTCCATAGGTCTGTTTTTAGTTTTTAGCCACCAGAGGTAATATCAGCTTAGCTGTCATGTACAGATTCTGATGAAGATACCCCAGTGACATGGTTTATATAGAGTACAGTGCTGGTGATTTTTCCACAGTTATTATGTTGTGCTCAGTTCCTCAGTTGCATTGCATGCCCCGTCAGGTCTGAGGTTCCATATGTAGTATCTCTCCAGTCCCTCCCTGCAGTCATGGTTCCATTTAACATTAGCTTCAATCTGTAATCTGGTCAATTATGTATGCATTAAGAACTGTTCCTAATTGAGCATTTTTGTTAAAGTTTTCTACAATATGATGTTGTCTAGTCTTTGAAATATAATGCGTGTGAATCTTCACAGTATGGAAGTTTTTTAGTTTACAATGAACAAGATGTTAACTGCTAATCATTTGTGTATCTGAATTGCACATTGACTAATTACTGTGGTTAAGTCATTTGAGAATTCAGAACGTGACCAGGTAGTACTGGTAATTAATTTGGGATGATTATCTGATCTTCAAATATTGAGCCTTGTGACCATTTTTCTTCATGCGGCACCCTCTGTTTCGATTTTCTTGTCAGCTTTGAATACTTTATGCGTTTACACATACCTGCCATTTCATGCTTCATATATTTTTACGAAATCTCCCGATAGTATTTATTATCCCATTATGTGGACTCTGGTTCAGTATGTCAGTTTATGTGGCCCAAGAAAGCGTGTTCACACAACACACTTGAAAATTTTTACAGGCAAATTATTTTCTCTAACTTATCCACAAACCTTTATTTATTTTAATCAAGGGCAGTTGGATCTTTCCATGTAAGAAGAATGGTTGCTTAGCATATGCACTACACAGTTCTTTTTTTGTTTCATGCCTTATAATTCATTAAAAGGTTGACCATCAATATAGTTAAATTGATCTAGATTGTTTATGTAAAACTATGGTAGTAGATTTTGTCTTTCCAAATATACTATATATACTTGGTTAGTAGATAAATAAATATTCAAATAAGTTGTAGAAACTAGTAGTGAAAGTTACATCTGAAAAGACCTAAAAATCAGTGCTATTTAAGGAAGATAAACTATGGAGCATAGTTTTGTTTACCTTTCTGAGTAGATTTTCCCGTTTCTCTGCCTCATTACACATTCTCATGTTTATCCGGAAACCTTTCAGACAGAAGATGTACCTAAAATGATCATGCATGACTATTGGGTTTATATTTGTTGTATGAATTCACCGTGGGGAAAGGAGCTCAAATACTACTTATAGTTGAATACTGATCTTCTCTTGCTTTTGTTACTTCTAATTGAGTAATTATTTCTCCCTGTTAAAATAAAAAATATTATCCATTGTACTTGTCTTCACACTTTAGGATCGCGGTCTATGATGCTCAATCACCCCAGTGTTTTTGCTGTTACAATTTTTACATTGCTGATCAATGGTAGTACCAGTTGGCTATCAGCTCCTCCGTGGAACACTGACATACGTTTTGTTTTTATCATTTCAGCTTCCGACTTACTGGAGTAGTGGAGATCAACTTCGGTTGCTGCAAGATGATAACACGAGATGTTTGGGGACTGCTGACGTGAGCTGGTTGTTTTTGTTCCGTTTCTCCACTTCTTCATTTCAGACTTGTCATTAGCTCAGAACAGAATGCCTCTTATGCTCATCTTTTGGCAACCAAATTGAGCCATGAACCTTGGCGAAATTCTCCTCAGCCTTGATCCAACAGTTGCTACCTGCCTGCCGTAGAACTCTGATGATATTTGTGTCATACAAATATACAATGATGTATTAATGTTGTGCTGAGCTGGGTTATGCTGGACCGATGAGCTCCATATCACCTGATGATTTGAGCAAACTGGAAGATTGCTTGTCATTTCCGAAGTGAACTGAAGAACGGAGGTGGAGTTAATGCCTTCTGAAAACTGCCGGTAGAGTACAGAGAAGGAGCCGAGTTTGGAAGAGATGCATGGTGGACTGCTCTGTTGGTTTTCCTGAAACTTGAGGCCCTCCTCAAACTTCCAGTCTTGGACTAGCTTGGCCAGATGTGCATCCTCCGTTAATTCCAGGAGGCCTGGCGGTGGCGTTGCTGCCTTGCTGGCCAGCTGCCAGGAGAGGTGGACGCGGGGCTCAGAGTGACCACCGGCGGGTGGCGAAGTGGAGTGGGGTAACGGCCACCTCCTACCTCGGCGCTCGGAGCGGCGGAGGCCGTCCGAGAGGCGCTGCCGCCCATGGCCCCCTGCGCTGCCCACACCGCGGCCCCTGGCCGTCCAATGGTCAGTGTGGAAGTCACGCAACTCAATGGTCTTCAACAACGACGCCCACAACATCGCAGCCATCGCCCGCACGGTACGGCACCACGTCGAGCTCTGGCTGTGCCGTGCTCCCCGCCGCCTCGATGTCGAACCCCTCAGGCTCTGGTGTAGCACCGTTATGAATGTAGATTGATCCGGATGTATCCTCCCCTCCTCTCCCCCCCCCCCTCTCCTTCTTCTTGGGCTAAATGTTACCTAAAATGTACGACCATGGATTTGGTTTAATGCAGAGAAATTCAGGTGGGCGGCTCGCCCCCCGTTGATTCCTCAAAAAAAAAAAAAGTGGAGTGTGGTTGCTGGTGGGGCAGGAATTGAGGTGGACACCAAGGTCGGAGTGGCTGCCGGTGAGGTAGTCGCCGGGGCCGGAGTGGCAGCCGGCGAGCAGGTGGCTGCTTGGGTGCGGAGCTAGCTCATGCTTGGGCCATTTAGACACATTTTTTTATTTTTAGACTGCATTGCTCAATATGGGTGGCAGTGCTTGGTTTTCTATTGCCACGCATAGAGCCTGCAAGTCTAAAATATCAATCGAATAGTAACGGTGATAAGTAACTATAAACCGAGCTTATGATCTATATCTGGCCTTCCCATTTTAAAATAGAAATCCTGAAGAGGGGAAGAGCTACAACACTTGGCTCATGAATAAATGTTCAGTCATACTTCACGTCATTTTGTCACAATGGATGGATCTGTAGACAGCACAAGACATTCCCCTATTGCACAAATTCAGACAATTTGAAACTACAGCATATTTGTGCCGACTCAAAAGCCTTTTGGACAGCATATCTGTACCCTGCCAAAGTGACAACGGGTAGGACTCAAATGTGCTTTTTATACTCTTAACATTTTGTAGTACATACACGACGAAGCTTGTTTGGATGGTAATACCTTACTGGATATGTGTTCTGATCCTGCCTTCAATCTTTGTAACAAATGTGTGCGATTTTGTAAATCCAACATTGCTTAGCTGTTGCTTTTTGCTAAACTGAGAGATCAGCCTTTTTTTTCGTATCGATTGATATTTGAAATGTCAATTTCAGATGCATGTTCCGCCTCTTTAAATCTTAGATTTGATAGGATGCAGTGCCCTGCTCACATTACGAGCAAAAAACATGCACTATAACCTTTATGTAGTTCCTTCCTAAAATTTTAAAATTACCTTTAAAAAATTATTTTGATTTGGAAACACTTTACTTTGATTTCCAATTGGGGAACACTTAAAAATTGGGTTTACATTACCTAAAACATTTCTATTTTATCTTTCATCGAAATTTTCAATTTGGGACTTGGACTCTTTTAGGATTAAACTTATCAAGAAAAAAGATTGAATATGAAAAACATAAATTTTGATGAATAACCTTTATTTGGGAATTGAATTTTTTATTCTTAGAAGAACTTTCGTAATTGGAAATCTAACTTCTTTTAGGATGAGGGGTAGCTTCCTTGTGACTTACTAATTCAAAGCTACTCCATCCGTTTCAAATTATAATTTGTTTGACTTTTTTGACCCTTAGTTTGACCTCTCGTCTTATTAAAAAAAATTTGTATAAACATAATCAAATTTAAGTCATTCTCGAAGAACTTTGATTAATAAAGCAAGCTATAACAAAAATATACGATAGTCTATAAATTTTTGAATAAGTTAAGTTGTCAAACTTGAGGTAGAAAAAATCAAACGAATTGTAATTTGAAAGAGGGAGTGTAAGCAAGTCCACAACCATGAGTTTATGACTGTGTGCCGCTGGCCAGGAACGAATTTCTTTTTCTAAAAAAAGAAGGCCATGACTTTTGACTTGAAAGAACCAACTTGGATGTGCTCAATAGAGAATTCCCGAACTTTCCCCCAACTTGTGCCCCCTCTCACATAATATATTTCCCAGTGCGCCAACTTGCACCAACTTGGCGAACTAAACAAGCCTATAGTCAATCATACCTAGAAGATTGGGAGCATATTTGTAATGGAAGCCCAAAGCCAAAGGTATAACACAATTTTTTTTTTGTCTCGAACACGCTGTAGAACTGCGCATCGTTGTATTAATAGGAGAAGAGCTCAAAATAGACATACATCACGCACAAAACCCACTCCCCATTGCACTAAAGCTCAGGGGACAGGACCTGACCTCAGCCCACACTTAGTATATTTCCAGTTGCCGTGAGCAGGGAGAGACTCCTTGCCCCTGCCATGTTCCAAAGCTGGGCCTCCTCTTTGACCTTGGCCAAAGCACCACCAAGGCTTGGGGAAGTATTGTTGAAAACACAATCATTTCGATGGCGCCAAATGCACTAACAACCCAGAATGATAAGGGAGTTGAGACCCTTTTTAAGCTCCCCATCTACAACTTGTGTCTTGTTTAGTTCTCCAACTTTCCACCAACTTGGCACACTGATATCGTGCCCCTCTCACAGAAAACACCAACTTTGCACCAACTTTTGAACTAAACAAGCCCTTGCTCAAAATTTACCCACCATATGCCAAAGGAGGTGTCAGAGGATTGGGGCAAAGGGGCTAGACTGACCAGCTGAAAGAGATGGAACCACAATTTCCTAGTAAAGACGCATCCAACCCGGAGGTGCTGGGTATCCTCCTCCACTTGGTCACATGGAGGCCTCTTTTGGCTAGCTGGTCTGCTGTCCAGCAGCGTCCATGAGCAGTCAACCACATAAACAACCAGGGTGTCTAAGATTTCCATATGCGCTCATACTGGGCCAATTGTGCCCCCTCTCACAAAATGAATACAATTGCTGGCTCAATTGCTGCGTATGATCCAGTAAGGCCACTCTCAGTGCGAGGGTCATCACACATGCAAACTTGTATGACCCTCCCCCCTCATCTCATGACCTTCTCCCTCCTCTCTCCTCATAAATATGTCATATAAACAAATTTATTGATGTGGCATGATATTTAATGTTATGTGACCCTCCCACTCAGACTGGCCTAACTGCCGGTAGCCTCTCTCAAAATGGGTCAGCGTTGCTAGCGCCCGGACGTCCGGTGTCCGGGCTCAGCGTCGGACGGTGTTCCAGTGCCATGTTGCATGTAACATCACAGAGAATTTTGAAACATTGAAGGAAATTTAGGAAAGTACGGTTTAGGTGGAACATCAGTAGTTGCAAATTTGAAACATTAGAGACACGTGGGCAACCAGAATGTAACATTAGAGCGTCGGCCTCAGACAGTTTAGGTGGAACAGTAGGAGTTTCAAATTTGAAACATTAGAGGAACGAGGGCGTGCCGAGTGGAACAAAATCGCAGTAGACGATGAAACAAATTTGTTGCCACGACTGCAACATTGGAGCAGTGAAAATAGGAAGGATCGTAACCGAATATTGACAAAGATGTTGTTCAGATTGGAACAAAGAATAGTGAATGGTTGAAACATTACCTGCATGAAACAAAATCTCGATTGAACATAGCAAAGTTTTCTTGAAACATTCCATGGTAGGCGGAAGAGAGCACGTGATAAATTTGCAACATTATCATAGTGAAGAATGAAACAGCTGTTGACGCGTCAAATCTGGATTGTTGCACGGATTGAAAAACTTAGCTGGAGCGGTTGGAACAATAGAGGATTCAAAAAGTCTGGATGATGCGTCCGACGGGAATAAAATCATCCGGACGCAAGAGCCTTATCATTACCGAATGGTTAATCTCCTCTAATCCGGTCAAAATCCGATACGTAGCTAACCATAAAGCCTCATTGTCGTATTCGTCCACCCCTCCAATCATTACTCTGTCCACTCGACCACACCGCACTACCGCAGCCAAGCCAACCACTCCGCCTCCACTGAGAAGAAAGGGAGCACGGGAAGCTTCGAGAACCGAGGGTTTCCGCCGCCTCCATGGCCGCCGCCGCCGCCGCCGTGCATCCGGTTCCGACCTCGCCGCCGCCGGCGCGCCGCGTCGTGGCGCCGTGGATGCGCAACCGTCTCGCTATGGCCGCCGCCGCCGCCGTCGTCTGCTTGTTCATGGCAAGCATGTGGCTTCTCTTCGGGGGCCGGATCACCGTCGAGGTTGGGCAACTCGCCTGCGGCCAGGACTGCCCCGTGGTCCTCGCGGCATCCAAGGTCGTCCACGTCGCCGCCGTCACCTTGGTCCTCCTACTCCCCTTCAGCGTGCTGCTATCGCTGATGCTGTGGGTCCGCGCGGCGGGGGCGGCCACCGACATCGAGACGGCGACGGTACGAAACTTAAGGGGAAAAATTATGCTTTTTGGATCCAGTTCTGCACGCGCGCTGCCATGTAATTAATTACTCACATATTGAAGCTATTTGGTTGCTAGACTAACTGCCTAAGGCAAGTAATGAATTGTTGCTATAACCTTGCATTTATGCTTTACACCTTCAATATATGGAACACAATATTTAGTAACCACTGGCCACTTTTCACAACAGATAAACAGATGAATTGTTCTGATTGTATTAGGAAACCAGACTCTTGTCCCAAGCCTTTAAGCTACAGGGTGCTGGGCTTCTGGCCACTAGTTTCATTGCTATAGTTCTCCAATTGTGCTCATATTGAATTCACCAACAGTCCAACGTTATTTTCATGATATGTGACTGGTGCCAAAGTCCATAGGGAGTGTTTTGCTTACTTGCATCCACAAGTCTTAAAGCGTGGCTGTGAGGAAGTCCATTGGCCTGTTTTAGATAAGAGCAATAAATTCAGTTTAGCGTTCATGTACATACTTTCTACACTGCACTGAGTGGCATGTCCCATTAAGTCTGAGGTTCATGTAGTATCTTGCTAGTCTCATGACATGGTTCCATGAAGCATTAACTTCAAATTGTAATCTGGTTACTTTGATTTCATAGAGTATGTATACGTATATACTTGCTGCCATCATTTTGTTTGAAGTGATCTGATAGATAATGTAGTCGAGTATTTGACGACTGAGATGTATTTCCCTTCCATTTAGTATTAAATAATGAAGATGATTGATTTCATAGAGTATGTATACGTATATACTTGCTGCCATCATTTTGTTTGAAGTGAGCTGATAGATAATGTAGTCGAGTATTTGACGACTGAGATGTATTTCCCTTCCATTTAGTATTAAATAATGAAGATGATTGATTTCATAGAGTATGTATACGTATATACTTGCTGCCATCATTTTGTTTGAAGTGATCTGATAGATAATGTAGTCGAGTATTTGACGACTGAGATGTATTTCCCTTCCATTTAGTATTAAATAATGAAGATGATTGATTTCATAGAGTATGTATACGTATATACTTGCTGCCACCATTTTGTTTGAAGTGATCTGATAGATAATGTAGTCGAGTATTTGACGACTGAGATGTATTTCCCTTCCATTTAGTATTAAATAATGAAGATGACACCATTTGCTGTTTACGATTTGTTTGTCTCTGTTGCACTGATTATTTCTTGACTGCCATTTAATGAATCGGTAACTGAACAAGAGTGTGCTGAAAATAATCGTTTCTAATCCTTTGTATTTTTAAATGAGGCTACATGTTCTTTTACTATTTAGTGAGCTTATTGATACTTGTGGCCATTTTTTTCTTCATGCAGCACCCTCTGTTTCGATTTACTTGTCAACTTTGAATACTTTATGCGTTTACACATACTTGCCATTTCGTGTTTTCTTCATATATTGTTTCCAAATCTCCTGATAGTATTTATACCCGCTATGCGGACTCTGGTTCAGTACTTCAGACTTCAGTTTATGTGGCCCAAGAAAGCGTGTTCACACAGTACACTTGAAAAGTTATACAGGCAAATTATTTGCTCTAGCTTATCCACAAACCTTTATTTTTTTTAATCAAAGGCATTTGGGTCTTTCCATGTAAGAAGTATATGTACTTCACAGTTTTTTTTTTGGTTTGGTTTGACCATAATTATAGTTAAAATGATCTATAGATTATTTATGTAAAACTATGGTAGTAGATTTTGTCTTTCGAAATATACTATATATACTTTGTTAGTAGAGAACTAAATGTTCAAGTAAGTTGTAGAAACTAGTAGTGGAAGTTACATTTCAAAAGACCTGAGAAATTAGTGCTATTTAATGAAGATAAACGATGGAGTAAAGTTTTGTTTACCTTTCTGAGTAGATTTTCCTGTTTCCCTGCCTCACTCATGTTCATGTTTATCTGGAAACCTTTCAAACGGAAGATGTCCCTTAAATGATCATGCATGACTACTGGCTTTATATTTGCTGTATGAATTCACCGTGGAAAGGTGCTCAAATACTACTTAGAGTTGAATATTGATCTTTTTGCTTCTGTTACTTCTAATTGAGCTATTATTTCTCCCCGTTGAAACAAAAATAATAGCTGTTGCTGTAGGAAGCGGTCTATGATGCTCAATCAGCCCAGTGATGTTGCTGTTACAATTTTTATGTTGCTGATCAATGATAGTACCAGTTGGCTATCAGTTCCTACGTGGAACACTAACATACGTTTTGGTTTTCAGATTTTCAGTTTTCGACTTACTGGAGTAATAGAGAACAACTTTGGTTGCTGCAAGATGATAACAGGAGATGTTTGGGGACTGACGGGAGCTGGTTCTTTTTGTTCCGTTTCTCCACTGCATCATTTCAGACTTGTCATAAGTTTAGAACAGAGAAGCTCTTGCGCTCATCTGTTGGCAACGAAAGCGAGCCCTGGAGCTTGGCGTAATCCCCCTCTCACACTTCAGTCTTGATCCAACAGAGAGCTCTGACGATGTGTTTGTGATACAATGATGTCATAATGTTGTGCTGAGCTGGGTTATGCTGGACCGATGAGCTCCTTTTCATCTGATGACTTGAGAGCAAACTGAAAGATGGCTTGTCATTCCCGATTTTATTGCTCGATTCCGGATATACTCTTCCCTTCTATTGTTGCACTTCGTAGGATGCAACGCCCTGCACACGTTCCTAGCCAAAATCGTGCACTGAAAGCACTTCAAATTTGGGTTTAATATTTTTGCAAAATGTTGGATTTGGAGTTCAAAAAGGTTGTCACCACCGTCTTTGTTGTTGTGGACCGTCAAAGGGGATCGTGGGACACCGACAGTCTGGCGCATGTGGTGGAGTTGTAAGTTGTTAATGCTGTGTAACTCAGGCGTGTTCCAGCAATCTAGCTCTTGGTTGTTACCATGTACAGCTGGATAGTTCGTTTCCGTCATGAGCCCCATGTCTATTTTGAGGGCGTCCTTGTACGTTCGACGTGCGCTTCAGTTCATGCCTCACTTGTTGTGACTTGACCATAAAACCCAGACACAGTTGTGACTTGACCATAAAACCCCACTTGCTCTGTTCTTCCCCCGTGTTCGTCGCGCCTCTCCTCCATCTGTGTGCGCCCCGATGGCCGGCATTCGCGGCGTCATCGTGTGCGCGTCGCGTGTCCCCTTGGTCGCCATGGCCTGGGTCATCCAGCGCGTCGTATGCGGCGTGGACCGCCCCTGCCCCGAGGGCACCGCGGCGTCCGAGTTCGTCATGCGCGGAGCCCCCATCTCCTTGCTGCTGGCCTACACCGTCGTACATTCTGCTGCTGACGCTGATGCGCATGGAGAGCCTAACCAATTCAACGAGGTGGACAAGGACGAGGCACGCCGAGATGTAATAAGTTCACTATTGTATTCGATTTGTCGCGCTAATTTGACAGCTTTGTCGTCTATGGGATCGCAGGGTTTGGTGCTAATTCTTGCGTTCTTCTTACTTAAGACTTCTGCGTTTGCTTGTGCGTCTAACAAGACTTCAAAGTGCCAGCAGAAAACTGTGCATGCGAATCTTCATTTGGAAATCTACTGCCATTTTTCTTTCAACAAAAAAGTATTCTACTTCTATTTAATATTTTTTTTTTCAAACGAACGCAGGGGTATGTCCAAAATTCCAAAGGGCTGGGTTCTGAAGTGTTGTTTGTCTTAAGCTACAGCTTCTCCTTGTACCTGATTCTGTTATCATTTATCAACTATTAACCAAAAAAGTGTTTTTTTCTCTGTCGGTGAAAACAAAAAATATCCAATGGGTTATGTAAGAAAGTTAATATGGTAATAAACTTTAATCTTTCTTAGAGTCCCACAGTAGGTGCAACTTGTATACCAAGACCTCAACTTTCTTTGTAATTTATGCTATGAACCTTCAGCCTATGGAATGTTAAACGGTTTGGTAATCTCTGAAATGTTATTTCCAATGATCAAACATAACTGCTTAGTTCTATTTTGGAATTCTAGGGTATCCTTTTTTTATAGAAAAACAATTACATAAAGAAAGATTGATTGCACAGTGGAAAATATGATCTTGAGCTACAGAATGTTGGTCATTATTCAGTACTGAATTGTTCCATCGCCAATGTTTGGTTTTAGTCCTTCCGAATTCACCAGTCCTTTAGCGGGTTATCAGGTATGCTGTTGTTCATAGGTATGTTTCAGCCGTTAGCAACAAGTCCAGCTAGGCTATCTGTGTACAGTGCACTAACGATTTGGATAGGTGTTTTTTTTTTAAAAAAACATTGTTATATAGGGTTTTAAACATATTGCGACAGTACCTTATCGCAGTTGTCCTATATTCTGCTGTTTGTTTTCATTGCATCCTGTGATTTTCGCTCTTGCTGTTGTGTTGGGTTGCATGTCCCATGCCCCCCCATAAGGTCTTAGATTCCTTTTTGCAACTTCATGTTAGCCACGGTAGAAATTATTTCTCCATGACCTAAGAATTCAATTAAATTGAAGAAAGTAAAACTGTACCTTTCATTTCTATTTTTTGAACCTTTCATGAAGTATTTGCTTAAAACCATACATGCATAATCTAACTAGTCTTATGTGTCAGTAGTATGAGTTATGAAATCACTATGAAAGTTTGCTCTATTGCTGCTTCAAATGGAATAATGATATTTTGTACTTCAACATTTTAAATCTTGCCACCAATAGGGACGTAAATTCAAGTAAGCATATTTCCCCTTTGTTAAGTATAATAGAAATTGAACTTGACCTTAGCAAGTTCCATCTATGATACTCATTTTTCTTATACTTTTGCTGATGAAGTGCTGATACAAAATGGATCCTATTGGCTGGCAATATATTTCTAAAGAGAATACTGGCATACCTTTCGAAATTTTCAGCTTCTGTGATCTGTGACTGATTGGAGTGAAGGGGGTCGATTTTTGGTTGGTGCAAGGTGAACACAGGAAATGTTTGGAGGGTCAGGAGCTACTTTTCTTTTGGCTGACCTGTTGGAAGCTTAAGAATGTCTTTCCAAAGAAATCGAATCAGGGATTCAGGCAAGATGTCTCTCAAAGACTTTTCACCCTTGATACTGTAACTGTGTAGGGTCTTTGCATTTAATCCCACTTGGTTATTGTAGCGGATGTTGCTTTGACTACTTAATTACCTGTCATATAAATCTATTTTGATGTGTTTAATCCACAATGTTTTAAAATGTTGTGCCGAGCAAGTTTGTATGCTGAACCAGTGAGTTTTGGACCATGTGATGCTTTGATTAGAGTTCAGAATTTCACTCTTGTTATCCCCTATTCATTTATTTCATGTGTTTTAGTGAGGAATTTAAAGCATGCAGCACAGCTAACCTGATCTGGAGTAACTGCTGTCTCCAGAATTGGATTTTTTTTTGAACGTACAGAATTGGATTATTTCAGTACCACTTATGTCCAGACATGTAGTGATGTCGATGTGGGGTTGACTATGGAGGATACATAAACTTCATCAGGCTTAACAAGCTTCATATATATAACTTCTTAATTCGTGCTAGTCATATAGTACTACATTTTAAATGTTGTGATAATACTCGAGTGTAAGTTAACAAACAATGATTGAGCAGGAATCTCGTATGAGTGTCAGAGAACAATGAAGGCACAAAAAGACAGTTTCCAAAGCAATTATAAAACTAAAGAGTTTACTGAATGATGCGTAATGTAGGTATTTTCAATTTTTCATACATTGTTGCTGGAAGGTATCTAACAATTGGAGTGAATGGAGTCAGTTACATTTAGTTTCTGTCCACCTGGAGGTTGGTGCGTCACAATGGCAACTGCATCATTCTGATCATTTTTTTTTGTCATTATTGCTGGTGTCTTTCTAAACACTGAAGGGTGAACGCATGTTTAGAAATAACAAACTAACAGATGTGGCCAATTCTACAGTAGATAACCGTGTTCATCAATACATGTAAAATGCAAAGAGTTGTCTGCTGTAAAAATGCAATTTGATAGTGTTGAGCTACTTTGAGCAATGCACATGTACATCTGCGACTCTGTAGCAAGTGATTTCGAGGTGTAAAACTCAGCATTTTGTTGTCATCAAAATTCACAAACATTTTGACACAAAATTAAAGAACATCGATAATCTCAGCATTTGCTCCTATTGGACTTCCATAAGTTCTAAATGAAGGTTTAATGAATAATTAAATATAGTTCGAACATTTGCAACCAAGTATTTCATCGCACTAGTGGGGGACTCCTATAAATTGTTTGGTTTGTGATCACTTTTGTGAGCTTTGGATCAATGACTAGATTCCCGCTATTACAAGGATTGGTTTGCTTTTTATAACCAGATTTCCCACTGTTACAATGATTGTCTGGTACAAGCTTCCTTCAGGAAATGACCCTGCTATGAATGCAATCTACATTCTTCCAAGATGATATATGACAAAAAGAAAGTGGTGCAATAAATAAAAATATTAAACATAGACTAAATACAAAACTAATTACATACATGGATTACAAAATGCGAGACGAATCTATTAAGTCTAATGTTACTATCATTAGTAAATGTTTAATGATAGATTACTGTAGCTGGTCCCAAGCCCGGGTAAAGGAGGAGGGCCGCGTTAGGTTTGGCGAACCAGCGGAAAATATCAGCCACTCTAATGGATTTGAAACCCATAAGAAACTCGTTGGGGCATAAAATGTTTAATGATAGATTACTGTAGCACAATAGTATCTAATGACAATAAAATTAGACTGAATAGATTAGTATCATGTTTTACACTCCATGTGTGTATTTAGTTTTTTAATTAGTAGATATTTAATAGTACTAACTAGTGTCCGAACATTTGATGTGACAAGTTTACAAACTTTTTTCATGAACTAAACATGACCAACAATTGCATCAGCTCTTTATCCATCCCTCATATGTAGAAGGAACATTAAATTTGTACAATAAATTCTATTGATAATTCATAAATGACAATATACCTAGTTTATTTGTTTATGCACCTCCATCCTCTTAACTCATCTAAATCCAAACATGACAAACAAATAAGAATACACATTCATATGGGAAACGAAGGTCATAAAGTGAGATCCAGAATTGTTTTTCCCCCATTATGGTTGAATTGTAGAATAGGATCGTGTGAAAAAGATGATCTTACATTTAAAAAAAAATATGTATATTACATGTAAAATTTGAAATACTAAATTCTTTACATCATATCAAAATACATTCCCTTATTTCCGTTCAACTAGAAAATTGTAGGCTTTCATTTTGTATCCCTTATGTGCCACTAAGGAAGAATAACAAATTTAATTCTAGATATACCTACCATTTAAGAAGAGCATGGTGATATTCAAGAACCAAGTGACCAACCGGTGGAAGGCACACAACGATATCTGCAGGGGCGTGTAAGTATGTGTCGTGCCGTGCAACTAAGTTGTGCTGCACATCCCACGGTATATCAAGTATGCATACAGTTTTGATCTGCAGGCCTTGTTTGGATAGATGTGGATTAGAGAGGAATTTCAATCGTCTCCAATCCATAAATACCCAAACAAGGTCTCTGTTTGCATAGTCTTGGGATATTAGGAAGGATGCAACCCTGAATTTACTTATACATAAAATTCAAAAATCTATTTACTGACGTACTCGCCCGTCCATAAAAAAATGAGATTGTGAGAACCACGCCGGTCAAGCTAGCTCATATTTGACCAACTTTATATAAAAGCGTATTATCATTTATATTTCTAAATTAATTATAAAAATATATTCTATAACCAATTTAACTCCGCCTATGTTGATTGGAAGACTTTCTTGAGTCGTTTCAACATAGCCGGTCCCAAGCCCGGGTAAAGGAGGAGGGCCACGTTAGGTTTGGCGAACCAGCGGAAAATATCAGCCACTCTAATGGATTTGAAACCCATAAGAAACTCGTTGGGGCGTAACACTCTAATGGATGTTTTGAATTTTGCGCTGGCCTACGACTCGTTGATAGCGAATACCTTTTTTAGAAAGAGGGAATCCCATCTAGTGACCTTTCATAGTGGACAACACTCGAGCCAGATCGACTTTATCCTTGCGAGGAGGGACGATAGACGTGATTGCCTAGATTGTAAGGTGATACCTGGGGAGTGTGTTGTCCCTCAACACAGGCTTGTGGTGCCGGACTTCCGTTTGCGGGTACGTGTCCATCAGGACAAACATGCCAAGATGGCAAGAACGAAGTGGTGGAAGCTTAGAGGAGAAGCGGCGCAAACTTTTAAGGGGAGGATGGTAGAGGAGGGGCCCTGGGACGAAGGAGAAGATGTAGACGACATGTGGCTAAAGATGGCAACATGTGTCTGGAAGGTGGCCGCAGAAGTCCTTGGTGTGAGTAGGGGAGGCAAACAGGAAGGGAAAGACACCTGGTGGTGGAACGAGGAGGTGCAGAGGGCTATTAAGGAGAAGAAGGAGTGGTTCAAGCGCCTCCACCTTGATAGGAGTGCAGCTAACATCGAGGGCTATAAGGTAGTGAAGAAGGCTGCAAAGCGAGCTGTGAGTGTAGCAAAGGGTAAGGCTTATGATGACCTATATCAGCGGCTAGGCACGAAGGAAGGAGAGAGGGACATTTATAGGATGGCTAGGATTCGCGAGAGGAAGACAAGGGATATCAACCAAATCAAATGCATCAAGGATGAGACAGATCAACTTCTGGTGAAGGATGAGGAGATCAAGGACAGATGGCGAGAGTACTTTGACAAGTTGTTTAATGGGGAGATTGAGGGTCCTGCCCTTGAGCTAGATGACTCATTTGATGATATTAACAGATGCTTTGTGAGAAGAATCCAGGAGGCAGAGATCGGAGAGGCTTTGAAGAGGATGAAGGGCGGTAAAGCGATGGGCCCTGATGGTATCCCCATTGAGGTGTGGAGATGCCTAGGTGATAGAGCGACGATATGGTTAACTAAGCTTTTTAACCTCATATTTCGGTCTAACAAGATGCCTGCAGAATGGAGGAGAAGTATATTAATACCGATCTTTAAGAACAAGGGAGATGTTCAAAGTTGTACTAACTACCGTGGCATTAAGCTGATGAGCCATACCATGAAGCTCTGGGAGAGGGTTATTGAGCACCGTCTAAGAGGAGCGACAAGTGTGACCCAAAATCAGTTTGGGTTCATGCCTGGAAGATCAACTATGGAGGCGATTTTCTTAACCCGACAGTTGATGGAGAGATATAGGGAGCAGAAAAAGGACCTGCATATGGTCTTTATTGACCTCGAGAAGGCGTATGACAAAGTACCGAGAAATGTCATGTGGTGGGCCTTAGAGAAGCACAAAGTCCCAACGAAGTACATTACCCTCATTAAGGATATGTACAAGGATGCTATGACATGTGTCCGGACTTACGATGGCGACACCACTGACTTTCCAATTAGGATAGGCCTACATCAAGGGTCAGCATTGAGCCCTTATCTGTTCGCTTTGGTGATGGATGAGGTCACTAGAGATATACAAGGGGATATCCCTTGGTGCATGCTCTTTGCTGATGATGTGGTGCTAGTCGATGAGAGTAGGGAAGGTGTTAATGAGAAGCTAGAGCTATGGAGACGCACATTAGAGTTGAAGGGGTTCAGACTTAGTAGGACCAAGACTGAGTACATGATGTGCAATTTTAGTGGGACTAGGCACGAGGATGGAGACGTTAACCTCGACGGACAGGTGGTCCCCCAAAAGGCTACTTTTCGGTATTTAGGATCGATGTTGCAACAGGATGGCGACATTGATGAAGATGTTAAGCATAGAATCGCAGCAGGTTGGATGAAGTGGCGTCAAGCCTCTGGCGTCCTCTGTGATCGGAGGGTGCCACAAAAGCTGAAGGGGAAGTTCTATAGGACGGTGGTTCGACCGACGATGTTGTACGGGGCGGAATGTTGGCCTACTAAAAGGCGACATGTCCAGCAACTGAGTGTAGCAGAGATGCGGATGTTGCGATGGTCTTGCGGGTACACAAGAAGGGATAGAGTTCGGAATGAAGACATTCGGGAGAAGGTCGGGGTGGCACCCATTGAGGAGAAATTGACCCAACATCGGCTGAGATGGTTTGGACATGTCCAACGGAGGCCCTCGGAGGCGCCGGTGCGTATTGGGGTCCTAGGGCGGGCCAATAATATAAAGAGAGGTAGATGTAGACCTAGATTGACTTGGGACGAAGCGACAAACAGAGACCTTAAGGAGTGGAATATTTCCAAGGAGGTAGCTTTCGATAGGAGCGCTTGGAGACTAGCTATCAACGTTCCTGAGCCTTGAGCTTTGTTTCTTGGGTTTCATCTCTAGCCTACCCCAACTCGCTTGGGACTAAAGGCTATGTTGTTGTTGTTGTTGTATTCTATAACCAATTTAATAGTATTTATTCTATATCATTAATGTTAGTATTTTTATATAAATTTAGTTAAACTTCAAAACATTTGAGTCCTTACAAAAGAAGAATTGACGTTTTTTTTTTACGGAGGGAGTACAGTTTATGGCAGGTAGGCAACTATGGTGCTCTCACCCTTGTTACCATTATTCCCATTTCCTTTCGTAAGAACAACGGAAGCTTTATTTCCCTTCCTTTATTCTGAAGCCGTTTCCTTTCCACAGCAGAGGAAAGAATGCAGGTTTCCTTTTTAATTTTAACCGTCCGGTCCGAACAGGCCACTTTCCCCACTCTGCTCGCTGCTCAGCGCCGCCTCCACCGCGACAGCCAAGAGACTCCGCTCCCATGGCCACCGTCGTCGTCGCTTTGCCGGCTTTGGTGTCGCCCTCGGCGCCTTTGCCGGCCCGCTTCCGCCTCGCCATGGCGGCCGCCGACGCCGTGAGTCGCGCGAGTGTGTTGGTTGCGCCGGTGGCCGGCGCCGTCATGGCCATCGAGCTCCAAGCCTGTGCTTCCACTACCAAGTGCCCCGGGTACCGCGCTGCAGTGATAATTCTCGTCGTTGCCATACACGCCGGTCTGGCCGCCAAATGCGTCTCCGAGCTGCTGGGCAAGTGCGTGCCGAGGCTGGCGTGCTCCAACAGCGCCGAGGAAAAGAAGGTGCGTCGACTTTTTTTTTATATATATATAGGCCTCATTTGTGCTACTGGATCTGTAATTTTCTTCAATCTAATTACAAATTAAATTACATCGCCGCATATTTGATACTAGATCTGCATATGTATTCTTCAAACATTCGCGATTTCTTCTCAAACCGTTTAATTTGCGGTGTTAATTGGTTGTGTCGCGCCAGCTAGCAGCAGCGCTGAAATCTCTTGGCGCCTTCGCCGTATTCCTACACCTCGGTCTGGCGGCTTGCTGCTTCCTTCGAACTTGTTGGCGTGCTGCTGAGCTCGTTTGCCGAGGGATCGCTTATGGAAAAAATTGGCTTTGCAATCGTGTCCTATGTTGCGCCGGGCATGGCGTCTTTGGTTTGCTTCGTACATGCCACTTGGACACTTTACCAGTGAGGATGCTTTCTTCTGCGAAGCATCAGGACATTGAGGTATCTGTCTTTTCTTTAATATGTAGAACATGCATGTTGAAATTTAACCAGACGCTTATCATGGTTTACTCGAATTATCTGTAGTTAATTACTGAAATCCCTCGTTATGCAAGTTGCATCCATCATATTTGTCATAGGAAGTTTTTCATAGATGCCTTGCAACTTGTTTCGTGAATTGTCTCTGTGTGTCATGCTTCCATACTTTCGGTGAATAAATCAAAATCAATTTGATGCGTAGTCGTTGGTGATAAAATTATCTCTGACTTAGTCGTTGGCTAGTTTACTGTCATCTGGGTTCTGTTCCACTGCTCTTTCTGCAAAAAATACATTTGAGTAAAAATATTTTGTAGTTTGATGTCAGCCCATTTTGCATTTTGTACATCGCTCTTTATCTCCTGAACATAAGCTTATTTTACTAAAGAAGGGATCTTGTATTCTAGTTGATAACACAGATTGCATGATGATTTGAAAGAAAACTGATTGTCTTCACACACAGAATTTACAGCCTATGCTAAACAAATATTAGAGCAATCTGGTTAGTTGTGACCGTGAAAGAGGTGTATAGTCACAGATCAGGCTGTTAACATGTTTTAGCTGTACATCTAGCTGTATACGCATCTAAACTGATTAAGCTATCTGGCTTCATTTTAACAGACAATGCCTTTGAAAGAAGAGGGAGCTATGAAGATGGGCTAGGAGATACTATATACAACTAACTAATAATCTCTGTTAATGAATACTGCCGTTTACATATTAGCTCCTTGCCTCCTTCCTGAAGCTTGGCATCTGCGGAACTATCTGTTGCTAGCATAAAGTATTACATGCACCGAATTATATGGAGATTTGAATGTATACTGTGGATCACGTACCTGGTATTGCTGTATAAGCCAACGAGGGGCACTACTTATTGTGTTTTTCTTCAACGTAATTAACTAACCTCCTAGTTGGGGAGATACTGTTGTGCTGATGGTAATGTTCGTTTTAATCTTGGGTTTAGTGTCTTCCGTGATTCTCATAGAATATCTGACATTGCTCATCTCGCATCTCGTTCATGCCGTAACATGTGTTTATCTTTTCTGATTTTCTACACGTTAATCCATAGCCCTTACAAAACTTACAATCCTAGATATATCATGTTCGATAATACTGTCAAGAACGCCAAGTTCTGACCTTTCGATGTGAAACCATACAGAAAACTCCATCTATTTTCAAGTCCCAAAAATACAAGCCTAGCTTCATTTCAATAGTATTTGTGATGCTAGAATTTTAATATTCGAATGCCAACACAATTAAATTAGGGTCTGTCTATTCGTGACTTGAGTGATTTGGGGGGTTCTATCACTTGAGTGATGAAACGCCACAAATCACTCAGATTTGGGACAAACCAAAATCTGAGTGATTTGGAGGGTTCCATCACTCAAGTGATGGAACCGCTCAAATCACCCAAATTTTGAAGAAACCAAAATCTGAGTGATTTTCAGCTCCCAGACACTCAAAAAATGGAACCCACGAAATCAAACAAAACTAGGCAAAAAAAATCAAACTAAGTCATCCAATTGAAACAGTCACTCAGATATGAAAACACAGAATATAGACGCTACATCATATTTGCCAAATATGACAACTACAGAGATTTGAAAAAAGCAAAGATTTGAAGGTGAACAACACAGATTTGAACTGTGAACACAAATTTTCTTATTTGAACTCAAACAATAATATATTTGACTTCAACAATCATATCTCATATTTGAAAACTTGGGACCTGTTTAAATCTAAAAAAACATAGGTTTGATAAATTACCTTGAATTACATAACAAGTTAAACATGACAGCAATTTAAATCGAAAATTACATCAAGATTGAAACTGTGAAATTGTGTAAAACTAGCCGTGACATGTATAACTCTCAATTTTTCAGACCAGATTTCAATTTTTGTCAATAGCAAAACATACAGAACATGAACCGATAAAGTAGATATAACTTATGGCAACAAAAACTAATACGAAAAAAGATACAAGTATTTCAGAGACATGGACACTGAAAATGGCAGTGTGGATCCAAAAGCTTAACAATGAGACACTGTAAAGGATAATAAGCACTTACCATCCTTTCCTGTATTGACCAAGCTAATGGAGAAGAAAGCAGGTTGGTGAACAAACCGACTCCTACAGCAGAAAGAACAATAAAGAGGTCAAAAGTCTAGACAGAGTAAAAGGTCAAAGATGGAAATTAAGGAAGAAAAAAAGAAAAAAAAAGGCCTCAGATATGATGCCTTTCAATTAACCTTTCACTTGAAGTAAAGGTAAGAGTTCATGGCAGGCATGGAACCATGGAAGACACCCACCCCAACAATAATATCAGCGCATAGCAGCTGTAGCGATCTTACCCGAGAAATGGGCCCACTTAAGTATATTTCACCTTCCGTTGGTGCTAATACACAAAAATGTTCCCAAGTGCGGATACGACTGTCGAGTCGAGCTCGACTAACTGCAACTGAAGATCGTCCGTTCATACGCTCACTCGAAGGTGAGTTCCAAAGATCACATCATTCCACAATTCAAATTACAACAAGTCTCAGAGTTATTACAACCAAATTGAAATGATAAATAAAATAGTTCGAGTTCATGCAGCGGAAAGTAAACGAGCTACTAGCGACGATCCATAGTATCGTCACGATGAAGTCAACCGTGACGCTACTCCTCACGATCCTCGGAAGAGGTCGGCTCCCACTCGATGCTGTAACCAGGAGGAAGCTGGGTGGCCCAAGCCATAGAGGCAGCTACCTCCTGAGGGGACGGTCCTGAAAATTTAGCCACAAGCAAGGCTGAGTATACTAGTTATACTCAAGACTTACCCGACTGGTGATCACTACATCACGACTCCTACAATGAGAGGCTATTTGGCTAGTGGGGTTCTTTTGCCAAAAGCGACTAAGCTGATTTCTAGTTTATCCATTTTGATTTTAACTCCTTTAACCTATCCATTCTAGGTGAGCCTAGCTAGACAACCAAGTTTTGCCATACAATTATTCCATACAAAGATTTCATCCTTCCAAGTTCACTTCATAATATGTCATACATCGGTCAAGCAGCCTCATTAACCGCGAGAAGCGGACAGTTCGAACCGAATTTACTACCTGGCCAGGGAAAACCCACACACACGGAATGGTTGGAAATGCCAACACACCCCAATCCTTTCTCCTCTCTCTGCGAGTGGCTCCCGAGTCCCAAAGCCTCGGGGTAGAGGTTCACCACTACTGGGACTCACGCAACTATCCCCATGTGCCCATGGGATAACGTTTCCAAGACAGAGGGCTGTCGGACCTGCTCGCATCGATCGGGTACCGGGACTTACCGGTCCCATGGTCCGTACATATGTGTGGTACGTTCAAAAGCTTGACACAAAAGTACCACATGTTTCCAATTAAACCATCGATAGACGGGTATCTACAACCATCCGTCCATCATCTCTAGTGTTTCTGATACGAGTAGTCATACAACTCCTATATCTCGCGGGTGTCGGAAACACTCGACTTCTAACGGTCCTAAGCATAGCGACTATCGAACCTACATACTAGTGTTCAATCACAGGAAACTATGATCATGCAATCTAGGGTTTCATTCAACTCCTTGAAACTTAAATGCACAAACATATAATCAAGTAAATCGCGTAAAGTAAAGTTAGGTTATGCTCCGGGGCTTGCCTTCTGGCTCGAAGCGGTACTCCTGCTCGGGGCTCGGATCCACGTGCACCATGTTCACTTCGGACTCCTGGGCAATCTCCTCGGCAGCGGGGACTAGCTAGTAGACTCCGTCGGCGAGACCCGAATCTACACGAGATGCATGAAATGTTTAAATATCGAGATTTCATATAGTTAGGGTTTGCTTAATCCTTGGTTAATGAATTGGAAAGGATAAACATTAATTATAAGTGAATATACCCTTTTCATTTGGAAACTTGAATTTAATTTATGAGATTTAGGTTTTTCTCTTTTCTTTTTCTTTTTCTTCTCTTTTCCACCATTTAAGTCCTTTTTCTATTATTCAAAAGGTGAACTTAGGAATATTATTTTCAGGTGCCCTTTGGCAAGAGGCTTGCTCATGCCATGTCAGGAGCCTAGCCCAAAACTTGGCTCAAGGTGATTTTTCCATAATTTATTAAAAATGTTCTTATCTTTTAGCCTAAAAAAAACTAAATTCCTACAAAAATAACTATAAGGTTTATGTCCATACCACTTGGCACAGTGACTTAGGTCACCAAGAGTGACCTCTCTGCAAGTTTACATGTGGTATTGATTTATGGTTATTTTTGTGGAATTTCACCATGTTTAAACTACCAAAAATCATTTAGCCATATTACATGTCCAAAAATTACCATTTTCATTTTTCTAAGGTTTCTAATGTCCTGATTAAGTTTCTGTCTGAAGGAGGTGATTTTTCACTGAGTGAATTATTTTCTGTGATTTATTTGCCAAAACAGCAAGGTATAAGTTTGGAAATTCATAACTCTAAATCCACTGGGAATTTTTGTGCACCACTTGGGCAGAGATCCTATGTCACCCATGAGTCTAACATATCCAAAGTTCAGCCCCAGTGCATGAGTAGATTTCCAGTTATGAAGAAAGGTGCTCAAACTTTGTAAATTTTTAAACTGTAAACTAAGCCTCAACTGAGTGAGGTGCAATGGAAGAAGTTTGACTTCTAGATTCAATGGTCACTACAAAATTTGTTTGGCATTTTTCTGATTTTTCTACGATTTTCTACGGATTTTTGAAGTTTGCAGCGAATAGTGCTCAGAGGATAGAATCTATTTACGCCGTGAACCCTAGAAGATTTGAATCCTTACAAAAGGGTCCCTGGAATCTTACAGTCGGCCCCCTAGAAAAAGGAAGAAGACACAAGTGAGTCCCCGAGCTCGTCGGCGTTCGTACGCCGGCGGCTAGGCGGGGTCTCCGGCCTCGGTGAGTGGCGCATCGCGCAGAGGAGCTCACCGCGGTTCCTTGGAGCTAGAAGGCGACGACGGGGATGGCCGGGAACGTGGACGGCGACAGCGGTGGCGGCTCGGCGGACTCCGGCGAGCGGCGGCGTCGGTGTCGGAGAGGTTCGGGGAAGGGGTTGATGAGCACCAGCGTGTCACGGCGAAGCTGTAGGTGCCCTCGGTTCAGCCGGAGGAGGAGCGGAGCGTGCTGTCCACGTGCGCGGCCGGCGGCGGAAGCTCGAGCTTCTCCGGCGAGCTGCGCCGGCGGCTGCGGTGGCGGAAAAAGGTCGGGACTTGGTCGAGGAGTGGCGGTGGGTGATGGGGGAGCTAGTGCGCGCCTTGGTTTGGCCGGAGGGGCAGCGGAGAAGGCTGGCCGCGTGAGCGAGCTCGGCGGCGGCTCTGCGAACTCCGGCGAGCGATTTCGGCGCGGAAGAGAGGGGGAACTGTTTGGGGCTTTAAGTAGGAGGGAGAGGGGAAGGAGACGGTGCTCGAGCAGCACTGGATGGGGGTTTGGGGCAGCGCGGCACGGTGGCGCGGCGGCAGCGGCTCTGTCGCGGCCGTTGGCGCCTTTTGCCGGCGTCAACGCGCGCAGGCGAGCGGCAGAGCGGCAGGCGCGCGTGGGCGAGGAGAAAAGGAAGGGCGGGAGGAAAAAGAGGCGCACGTGGTCGCGAAAGTCGCACGACCGGTGGGCAACGGCGGCGGTGGCTTTGTCCGGCGGCTCACGGCGGCGACGCGGCGACAGCTCGGGAGCGCGGCTCGGGTCAGCGCTACAGTGCGCCATTTGCCACGCGATCTGGCCAGGCGCGTGCTCCATGAGCGGGGACACGCAGCCGTGCCATTGGCTGGCTTAGGCGAGGACGGCAGACGGCAGAGCGTTGCCGGCGGCGAGGGCGGGCACGCGTGAGCGCGGCGTGAGCGCCCCGTGAGCACGCCTCTGCCGGTTCAAAGTCAACTTGGTTGGCATGGCTCAAACTCCAAAAATATGAACATGGCTTGAAAATTTTCCAACATGAAAGTTGTTTAGAATTTCATGGGACACCTCCCTGCACTGGAGATGATGAGAAATAGATGAAAATTTGGCCGTGATTCAAAAGGGGAGAAAACCCTGTTTTGAACTGAATTTTAGAAATTCGAGGGGCTAGATGGCAAAATTGGCCAAAGTGCCAATGGACGCAAAGTTCAGAAATGTGAAG
This sequence comes from Digitaria exilis, assembly GCA_015342445.1. Classification (NCBI taxonomy): domain Eukaryota; kingdom Viridiplantae; phylum Streptophyta; class Magnoliopsida; order Poales; family Poaceae; genus Digitaria; species Digitaria exilis. The sequence continues at coordinate 4,216,727 of JACEFO010001795.1, forward strand.
ATGTACAACTTTGCTTTTTGGAGATTTTGATGTTCAATGGTAAAATTTTGAGTTTTGGCTAAGATTCCATTTCAGCCTTGAATTTGAATTTAAAAAGTTCAAATTCCAAGGTTAGGTTTTAATTTTTGAGATGCTTCCAAGCATTTTTAGGCTATGGTTTGAAAAGGGAAGTTTCTTGGTTTGACTTATACTCCAACTTTCCCATTTGCACCTTTTCAAGTTCTTAGGAAGTTTTCAAAGTTTTCTGTATTGCTCCATTTGAATGGTTTTTGACTCAATTTGGGAAATTTTCCTCATTTTCCTTAATTCCACTTTTGAAATGTGCTTAGCTTAACTTAATCCCCATTTTAGTGTTAATTAACACCAGGGGTGTTACAGCCTACCCCCCTTAAAAGAATCTCGTCCCGAGATTTGGGAATGCTAGAAAGTGCGGAACATGCGGTACCTGGAGGGGTGGTGAGAAATCCAGGATAATGGCGATTGAGATATTCCTCGGTCTCCCATGTTGCCTCTTCTTTAGTGTGATGAACCCACTGAATCTTATACATCTTAACTGCTCGCCTTCTCGTGTGCCTTTCTTTTTGGTCAAGGACTTTGAGAGGTTGAGCAACGTAGGTCAGATCGGGCTCAACTTCCACGTCTTCTTGTTCCACGACTTTAGTCGGAACTCGAATACACTTCTTGAGTTGTGAGATATGAAAGACATTGTGCACGGCTGAAAGTTTGTCAGGAAGTCGTAGACGATAAGCCACGGATCCACACTTCTCAATGATTTCATAAGGTCCGACGTAATGGGGTGCAAGCTTTCCCTTTACTCCGAACCTTTGGACTCCTCGAGTTGGTGAAACCTTAAGATACACGTGATCACCGACTACGAGCTTGTGAGGCATTCTTCGGCGATCAGCGTAACTCTTCTGGCGAGACTGAGCGGCTTTGAGGTTTTCCCGAATAACCCTGACTTGCTCTTCGGCTTCAATTACCAGGTCGGGTCCGTATATCTCCCGCTCTCCAGGCTGAGACCAACATAACGGAGTCCGACACATTTTCCCATACAAGACTTCGAAAGGTGCCATTTTCAAGCTTGCTTGATAACTGTTGTTATAGGAGAATTCGGCAATAGGCAGACATTTATCCCAACTTGCTTCATAGTGAATGACACAAGCTCTAAGCATGTCTTCAAGGATTTGATTCACCCGCTCGGTTTGCCCATCCGTCTGTGGGTGGTAAGCCGAGCTTCGGATGAGCTTTGTGCCGAGAGATGCATGGAGTTGCTCCCAGAACCTTGCCACAAACTGCGGACCTCGGTCCGAAATGATTGTTCTAGGCACCCCGTGCAGACGTACAATTTGGTTGAGATAGATCTCGACATACTTCTTGACGGCATAGGTGGTGTTGACCGGAATAAAGTGGGTGGTCTTTGTGAGCCTGTCCACAATGACCCATATAGAATCGTGCCCTCGTGCGGTCTTGGGAAGGCCAACAATGAAGTCCATACTGATGTCTCCCATTTCCATGAGGGTATAGACAAGGGTTGAAGAGTTCCAGCCACCTTCAAATGACTAGCCTTTACCCTCCTGCAAGTGTCACACTCGGATACAAACCGGGCGATATCCATCTTCATCTTGGTCCACCAAAAAGTTTTCTTCATATCCTGGTACATCTTATTGCTGCCAGGGTGAATACAAAACTTAGAGTGGTGAGCTTCACTCAAAATTTTCTTCCGTAACTCCGGATCTTTAGGCACGACGATACGGTTCCCAAACCATATCATACCTCGGGCATCCTGACGGAAGCAGTTATACCGTTCCTCCGTTCCTTTGGCCAGCTCCTCCTGAATGACTCCGACCTTTTTATCGGTCTGCTGGGCCAGAAAGATCTCATCGTGCAATGTGGACTCGAGGGCTATGTTGTTTAAGTAGCCATGCGGAACAATCTCGAGATTGAGTTTCGCCAACTCATGGCATAGAGTGTCAGCATATGATTCGACCGAAAGACAATGGCAATGAGACTTGCGACTCAAGGCATCCGCAACCACATTCGCCTTTCCGGGATGATAATGCAAACTCATGTCATAATCCTTTGCCAACTCCAGCCATCTTCGTTGCCTCATATTCAAGTTAGCTTGAGTGAAGACGTACTTGAGACTTTTGTGGTCGGTATACACATTGCAAGGAACTCCTATAAGATAGTGCCTCCATATTTTCAGAGCGTGAATCACGGCTGCCAATTCAAGGTCGTGAGTGGGATAATTCAGCTCATGGGGACGAGAGCACACGAACCATAAGCAATAACTCGATTCTCTTGCATAAGAACACAACCGAGTCCGGTGCCTGAAGCATCGCAATAGACATCGTAGGGTTTGGTGCTATCTGGTTGAGTCAGAACATGAGCTGAGGTCAACAACTTCCTCAATGTGCGGAATGCCTCTTCACACTTCTCATCCCACACGAATTTCTACCCCTTCTTCAATAGCTCGGTCATTGGCTTGGCAACTCGCGAGAAATCCGGAATAAAGCGACGATAATAACCTGCCAAACCCAGAAAGCTTCGGATTTCGTGGACCGAGGTAGGAGGTTCCCAGTCCATTACTTGTTGCACTTTCGTAGGATCTACCGAGATACCATCCTTAGAAACAGTGTGACCTAAGAACTTCACACTATCCAGCCAAAACTCACACTTGGAGAACTTGGCATACAACTTGTGATCACGGAGTCGTTGAAGAACAATGCGGAGATGCTCGGCATGCTCTTCCTCATTCTTGGAATAGACAAGAATATCATCAATGAAAACCACTACGAACTTATCCAGCTCGGGCATGAACACCGAATTCATGAGATACATGAAGTAAGCAGGAGCATTAGTCAGCCCGAACGACATAACCAAGAATTCATAGAGTCCATAGCGGGTCGAGAAAGCCTTCTTGGGAATATCACAAGGACGAATCTTGATCTGATGATATCCGGAACGGAGATCAATTTTTGAGAATATCTTGGCTCCGGCGAGTTGATCAAACAATACATCAATGCAGGGAAGAGGGTACTTGTTCTTGATGGTGACTGCATTGAGAGGCCGGTAGTCCATACACATCCTCAAAGTGTGATCCTTCTTGTCGACAGATATGGCAGGACAACCCCAAGGTGATGTACTAGGACGAATGAAACCCTTGTCCAGTAAATCTTGGAGTTGAATTTTCATCTCTGCCAATTCTGCGGGTGGCATTCTGTACGGTCTTTTAGAAATAGGTGCGGTACCTGGTTGTAGCTCGATAACGAACTCAATGTCCCTATCCGGTGGCATTCCAGGCAAGTCATCTGGGAAGACATCGGGGAACTCACAGACAATAGGAATGTCTTCAAGCTTGGGTTCAGTCATGACAAAACACATGAGCTCAAAGAGTTGGGAGACGGAAGATAGAGTGTGGTAGATCCATGTGTAGGTGAGTGGATATCAACAATTCTCTCGGCGACGTCTAACACAACCTTGTGTCGTGCCATCCAATTAGCTCCCAAGATTATATCTATCCCATCCAGTTCTGAAAGAATCAGATCGGTCAAGATAACTCTACTACCCAGTTTAATTGGCACCTTACGCACCATATGATTTGAATTCAAGTTTCCTCCTGCGGTTATTATTCTGTAGGCCGCATTTGTAGATAAGCATTTTAACCCACATTTCTTAGCATATCTTGGACTTATGAAACTATGAGTGGCACCAGAATCAAAGAGAATGACTACAGGTTGGTTATGAATCAGAAATTTACCCGTCATTACTGGTGCTCCCTCGGGAAGGTTAGTCAAGGTGGTGAAATTGACCCTTCCCTGCTTGACGTGAATCTTCTGCAACTTGCCCTTGTTTGGCTGGTTGCCAGAGTTCTGCTGCTTGCCCTGGGGACAGTCCCTGATGAAGTGACTGGTACTGCCGCAACGGTAGCAAGAATACCCAGCTCCAGGCTGAGCTGGCTGCTGCTTCATCGAGGCCTTCTGCTGCTGTGACTGCTGCGGTGGAAAGCGAGAACCACCCTGCTGAGGAGTGTTAACCACCCAACGGCCAGACTGCCCTGCACACTGTTGTCCCTGTGGAGGAACAATACGGAAACGCTGCGGCTTACCGCCACTGGCAGGGACAACAGGAGCCTTCCTCTTCTTGTCGGCTCTATGGGTCATAATGGCATCCTCCTGAGCGATAGCCACATTGACCAAGTCAGCATAAGTGGCAGGCTTGATGTTGAGCAGCCTCTCCTGCAACTTGGTGCTGAGCCCCATACGGAACCTCTCCTTCTTCTTGTCATCACTGTCAGCATGATGACCAGCGTACTGACAAAGGTTGTTGAAAGCCTGGGCGTACTGATACACCGTGTGAGTGCCCTGAGTCAAGGTCAGGAACTCCCTCAGCTTCCTCTCAACAAGGCCCTTAGGAATGTGATGCGCCTTGAACGCATCCTTCAAGTTCTGCCAGGTAACCATAGTGTCGGCGGGGAGCATGCCACGATAAGTCTCCCACCAAACCAAAGTGGGACCGCAAAGCTGCTGTGCGGCGAAAGTGACCTTGCGCTCTTCAGAGCAAGAGGCAGACAGGATAGCAAACTTCGAGTCAATAGCCCGAATCCACGCGTCAGCCTCCATAGGCTCAGTAGCTTTAGAGAACACCAGGGGCTGAGTACCCAGGAAGTCCTCAAATCGAGCAACCTGAAGAGGCGGGGCATTGCGACCACCCTGACGCTGAGCATTGATGTTCATATTCTGGGCCAACTGCTGCTGCTGTAATTGTATCTGCCGCTGCATAGTCCTCATGACCTCGGCGTGCATAGCCATCATCTGCTGCCAATTTGGCAGCGGAGGGGCAGGTGGTGGCTGCTGCTCTGGCGGGACCTGCTGATTCGGGGCACTAGTTGAGCCTTGATTTGTCCCGAAACCACCCGGAGTCAGTCGGGACGTAGGTCCTACCATCTGCATGATTGAGCCTCCATTAGGTACATGAATCAAGACTTGCTTTTAAAAGAAGCGACTGACATCATTAAGAGACAATCTCAATGTTACAAAAGAATGCGGCATAAAAGCAAAATTTCTTGGAACGAACAACTTCATTAATCCAACGACATGGTTCAACGAATCCATTACAACACATGCTGACAACACATTCTAATTAAGATGTTACACCACATGCAAAGGGAACAGGACATGAGATACATAGAGATTAGTTCATCTTCAACTAGCTAAACTCCACGCGACACGGAAAAACTATGCTGAAGAGTACCCAATCTCCAACTCAACGCTCTAGAAGTCATCCACGTCGTTCACCGAAGTGCGGCTCACGGTGGGGGAAAGTGGTGGCTGAACCGGAGACAGTTCTTCGTCGTCCAGCTCAGACTTGGCATCATCTTCTGCCTCATCCTCATCGGGAACCTCCTGCTGAGCCTCCAACTCAACCATCTCGGCATTAGCCTCGTGCAACTCCTCCTGTGCCTCCTCAAGTGCAGTCGTCAACACCTCCACCTAGTGAGCGCAGTGCTCCTTCTCCATGGTAAGCTCCGCAATGCGAGCCTGCAAATCCCGGATCTGATTATCCTTGGCAGCCAGGTCCAAGGAAGTGCAGATCCCAGCTATATCCTTATCCGCGGACACTCTTACCATTGCATCGGCAAAGTCGAGCAGAGAATCCTGAGACATCTTGAGCAGCTCTGCCATGCGGATGCTAGCCTTCATCCAGCCAGCAAAGAAAGGAGGTGCGTTACGGGGAAGCTCCAGGAACAACTGCGGGGAAGCCAAGTAACGTGACAACCACTGAGGGTCATCCCTGCGAGCTGAAGGCAGGAAACCAACCAAGGTATTCTCCACCAAGTCGTGGTGCTGTGAAGTGAACTAGTTCAGCCCTGCGAAGGCGGCCAGCTCCCAAGTGTCCGGAAAACGGTGACCATGCACCATGACCTCCAGCTTAGGCCAGTCAGGGTGCTCGGGGTGCATCGGTGCGTCCATGCGAACACTGCACCGAGTCACACCACGATCCGCAAACTCTCTGCCAAAGTAAACCGGCGGAGACGGGTAGCCAACCTCCTTCAGAATCTTCCAAAAGATGGCCGGGAACCCCTCCCAGCTGAGGCAGTCCTGGCACTCCACCTTCTCGTTCATGCCAGCAAGGTGACTGGGAACGGCCATCTCAACAAAAATTCAGAGGTGAGTACCATGAGTTTAAAGGACTAAAAGAAGAAACTGGGGAAAAAGAACGTGTTCGAGCTTTAAATTAAGGTTGTTTAAGGATTGATTTGATCGGTTAGGTTTTGACTCTCTTAAGTTCATTATTATTCCGGTTTTAGTTAAGAGATGCATGCAAGACCTAAACGTCCTCACATCTTAAGTCAGACTTGACTTTCGGAGTTAGTGCCGGTGGCTAGGCATAGGCACGTCTCTCTCTATAGATCTAGTCGGACTCCTACTCGTAAACTTTACGTACCAGTCAGAGGACTTGCGACGAAAGACTTTTAAAGATTGGGTTTCATGGAAGAGCAACCATCAAACCTAAGTTAGACTATGCCACCTGACAAAGCGCAACCCTTAATCCTTAAGGACTTCACGTTCTAGTTTTATCCGTAACGATCCTATATGTTTCATTCCATTTGCTTAGGCGCAATGGAATTGGGGTTTGGTAGATTTTATTTTAGAAAACATTGGTTAGGGTCTGATGTTTTCCTTGGAGTGTATGAACGTCAGCTCTGATACCAGCTGTAGCGATCTTACCCGAGAAATGGGCCCACTTAAGTATATTTCACCTTCCGGTGGTGCTAATACACGAAAATGTTCCCAAGTGCGGATACGACCGCCTGTCGAGCTCGACTAACTGCAACTGAAGATCGTCCGTTCATACGCTCACTCGAAGGTGAGTTCCAAAGATCACATCATTCCACAATTCAAATTACAACAAGTCTCAGAGTTATTACAACCAAATTGAAATGATAAATAAAATAGTTCGAGTTCATGCAGCGGAAAGTAAACGAGCTACTAGCGACGATCCATAGTATCGTCACGATGAAGTCAACCGTGACGCTACTCCTCACGATCCTCGGAAGAGGTCGGCTCCCACTCGATGCTGTAACCAGGAGGAAGCTGGGTGGCCTAAGCCATAGAGGCAGCTACCTCCTGAGGGGACGGTCCTGAAAATTTAGCCACAAGCAAGGCTAAGTATACTAGTTATACTCAACAAGACTTACCCGACTGGTGATCACTACATCACGACTCCTACAATGAGAGGCTATTTGGCTAGTGGGGTTCTTTTGCCAAAAGCGACTAAGCTGATTTCTAGTTTATCCATTTTGATTTTAACTCCTTTAACCTATCCATTCTAGGTGAGCCTAGCTAGACAACCAAGTTTTGCCATACAATTATCCCATACAAAGATTTCATCCTTCCAAGTTCACTTCATAATATGTCATACATCGGTCAAGCAGTCTCATTAACTGCGAGAAGCGGACAGTTCGAACCGAATTTACTACCTGGCCAGGGAAAACCCACACACACGGAATGGTTGGAAATGCCAACACACCCCAATCCTTTCTCCTCTCTCTGCGAGTGGCTCCCGAGTCCCAAAGCCTCGGGGTAGAGGTTCACCACTACTGGGACTCACGCAACTACCCCCATGTGCCCATGGGATAACGTTTCCAAGACAGAGGGCTGTCGGACCTGCTCGCATCGATCGGGTACCGGGACTTACCGGTCCCATGGTCCGTACATATGTGTGGTACGTTCAAAAGCTTGACACAAAAGTACGACATGTTTCCAATTAAACCATCGATAGACGGGTATCTACAATCATCCGTCCATCATCTCTAGTGTTTCTGATACGAGTAGTCATACAACTCCTATATCTCGTGGGTGTCGGAAACACTCGACTTCTAATGGTCCTAAGCATAGCGACTATCGAACCTACATACTAGTGTTCAATCACAGGAAACTATGATCATGCAATCTAGGGTTTCATTCAACTCCTTGAAACTTAAATGCACAAACATATAATCAAGTAAATCGCGTAAAGTAAAGTTAGGTTATGCTCCGGGGCTTGCCTTCCGGCTCGAAGCGGTACTCCTGCTCGGGGCTCGGATCCACGTGCACCATGTTCACTTCGGACTCCTAGGCAATCTCCTCGGCAGCGGGGACTAGCTAGTAGACTCCGTCGGCGAGACCCGAATCTACACGAGATGCATGAAATGTTTAAATATCGAGATTTCATATAGTTAGGGTTTGCTTAATCCTTGGTTAATGAATTGGAAAGGATAAACATTAATTATAAGTGAATATACCCTTTTCATTTGGAAACTTGAATTTAATTTATGAGATTTAGGTTTTTCTCTTTTCTTTTTCTTTTTCTTCTCTTTTCCACCATTTAAGTCCTTTTTCTATTATTCAAAAGGTGAACTTAGGAATATTATTTTCAGGTGCCCTTTGGCAAGAGGCTTGCTCATGCCATGTCAGGAGCCTAGCCCAAAACTTGGCTCAAGGTGATTTTTCCATAATTTATTAAAAATGTTCTTATCTTTTAGCCTAAAAACAAACTAAATTCCTACAAAAATAACTATAAGGTTTATGTCCATACCACTTGGCACAGTGACTTAGGTCACCAAGAGTGACCTCTCTGCAAGTTTACATGTGGTATTGATTTATGGTTATTTTTGTGGAATTTCACCATGTTTAAACTACCAAAAATCATTTAGCCATATTACAGTTTCCAAAAATTACCATTTTCATTTTTCTAAGGTTTCTAATGTCCTGATTAAGTTTCTATGTGAAGGAGGTGATTTTTCACTGAGTGAATTATTTTCTGTGATTTATTTGCCAAAACAGCAAGGTATAAGTTTGGAAATTCATAACTCTAAATCCACTGGGAATTTTTGTGCACCACTTGGGCAGAGATCCTATGTCACCCATGAGTCTAACATATCCAAAGTTCAGCCCCAGTGCATGAGTAGATTTCTAGTTATGAAGAAAGGTGCTCAAACTTTGTAAATTTTTAAACTGTAAACTAAGCCTCAACTGAGTGAGGTGCAATGGAAGAAGTTTGACTTCTAGATTCAATGGTCACTACAAAATTTGTTTGGCATTTTTCTGATTTTTCTACGATTTTCTACGGATTTTTGAAGTTTGCAGCGAATAGTGCTCAGAGGATAGAATCTATTTAGCCGTGAACCCTAGAAGATTTGAATCCTTACAAAAGGGTCCCTGGAGTCTTACAGTCGGCCCCCTAGAAAAAGGAAGAAGACACAAGTGAGTCCCCGAGCTCGTCGGCGTTCGTACGCCGGCGGCTAGGCGGGGTCTCCGGCCTCGGTGAGTGGCGCATCGCGCAGAGGAGCTCACCGCGGTTCCTTGGAGCTAGAAGGCGACGACGGGGATGGCCGGGCACGTGGACGGCAACGACGGTGGCGGCTCGGCGGACTCCGGCGAGCGGCGGCGTCAGTGTCGGAGAGGGTCGGGGAAGGGGTCGATGAGCACCAGCGTGTCACGGCGAAGCTGTAGGTGCCCTCGGTTCAGCCGGAGGAGGAGCGGAGCGTGCTGTCCACGTGCGCGGCCGGCGGCAGAAGCTCGAGCTTCTCCGGCGAGCTGCGCCGGCGGCTGCGGTGGCGGAAAAGGGTCAGGACTTGGTCGAGGAGTGGCGGTGGGTGATGGGGGAGCTAGTGCGTGCCTTGGTTTGGCCGGAGGGGCAGCGGAGAAGGCTGGCCGCGTGAGCGAGCTCGGCGGCGGCTCTGCGAACTCCGGCGAGCTATTTCGGCGCGGAAGAGAGGGGGAACTGTTTGGGGCTTTAAGTAGGAGGGAGAGGGGAAGGAGACGGTGCTCGAGCAGCACTGGATGGGGGTTTGGGGCAGCGCGGCACGGTGTCGCGGCGGCAGCGGCTCTGTCGCGGCCGTTGGCGCCTTTTGCCGGCGTCAACGCGCGCAGGCGAGCGGTAGAGTGGCAGGCGCGCATGGGCGAGGAGAAAAGGAAGGACGGGAGGAAAAAGAGGCGCGCGTGGTCGCGAAAGTCGCGCGACGGACCGGTGGGCAACGGCGGCGGCGGCTTTGTCCGGCGGCTCACGGCGGCGACGCGGCGACAGCTCGGGAGCACGGCTCGGGTCAGCGCTACAGTGCGCCATTTGCCACGCGATCTGGCCAGGCGCATGCTCCATGAGCGGGGACACGCAGCCGTGCTATTGGCTGGCTCAGGCGAGGACGGCAGACGGCAGAGCGTTGCCGGCGGCGAGGGCGGACACGCGCGAGCGCGGCGTGAGCGCCCCGTGAGCACGCCTCTGCCGGTTCAAAGTCAACTTGGTTGGCATGGCTCAAACTCCAAAAATTTGAACATGGCTCAGAAATCTTCCAACATGGAAGTTTTTTAGAATTTCATGGGACACGTCCCTGCACTGGAGATGATGAGAAATAGATGAAAATTTGGCCGTGATTCAAAAGGGGAGAAAACCCTATTTTGAACTGAATTTTAGAAATTCGAGGGGCTAGATGGCAAAATTGGCCAAAGTGCCAATGGAGGCAAAGTTCAGAAATGTGAAGATGTACAACTTTGCTTTTTGGAGATTTTAATGTTCAATGGTAAAATTTTGAGTTTTGGCTAAGATTCCATTTCAGCCTTGAATTTGAATTTAAAAAGTTCAAATTCCAAGGTTAGGGTTTAATTTTTGAGATGCTTCCAAGCATTTATAGGCTATTGTTTGAAAAGAGAAGTTTCTTGGTTTGACTTATACTCCAACTTTCCCATTTGCACTTTTTCAAGTTCTTAGAAAGTTTTCAAAGTTTTCTGTATTGCTCCATTTGAATGGTTTTTGACTCAATTTGGGAAATTTTCCTCATTTTCCTTAATTCCACTTTTGAAATGTGCTTAGCTTAACTTAATCCCCATTTTAGTGTTAATTAACACTAGGGGTGTTACAGCAGCTTTAGGTTGGGAATGGATGTATCCCATGGTTTGATGCAAACCATGAGAGGATGGCACGCAAATTTATCCAGCAAAAAAAATAAACCGGATAAAATTGCTAATCATCACAGGCAAAGTTAGGAAAATGCCGAATAAACAAACTGCAAAGCTAGAAAAAAAATACAATGTCAAGTAAAATGCTAAGCAGAAATACTAGTGTTAATTTCTTATACTGTTGAAACCCAAAGAAGAGAAAATGAAAACAAAATCCAAAAAAAGGAAAACATAGAACATAGAGGAACTACATGCTGTTACTATGAAGAATCAACATTTAGCAAGGAACCAGTCAAAAACTGGAAGAACATAGAGGAACTTAGAACAGATGCAAAACACATGCAAAACTGTAGTCAATAAGCACAGACAAATTGAATGAGGGAAAACATAGAGAGTTATAATCATGACAGTGTGAAATTGGGTAAAACTTGACAGCAGTTTTAATCGAAAATTACATCAACATTGACAGTGTGAAATTGGGTAAAACTTACTGTGACATCCATAACTTCCAATTTTCGAACAAAATTTCAAATTAAGAGATTCTGAGGTAATTAGTGGCAAGCAAAAGTTCAGTGATTGTCTTGCACATGGTCAAGAAATAATGATCTAGGACAAAGGTAGTGAAATACTGCTTAACCAAAGGTGGAGATAACATACAGAGGAATTACATACAATTTTTACTATGGAATTAGCTGCAATTATCAGTAGACTAACAAACAGAACATTCACCCATACAGTGGACATACCTTATCCCAAGGTGTTCATAGAGGCCACGATATGATCAAATTGGAGCTCAAAAATCTCATACTTCAAACTTAAAACACATACACAGCTACAGTTAAGATGCAAATTCAAATGCAAAAGATGAAATGTGAAAATGAACAAAGAATTTACTATGGTTTCCAAAAGAGGAAATGAAAGGGAGAATCTTATATTCCTCAAATGGGGAAAGGTCAAATAATGAAATGGCAAAGTTTCCAAAATTAGGGAAACTTCAAACAGACATAACTCCAGTTAAGAAGCAAAGGCAGAAAATAAATGCAAATGTTGAAAATATTTTCTATGGTTTCCAAAAGTAGAAATGTTAGTGATACTATATAATCCTCAAAAAGGAAAATGCATAAGTTCAAATGTGAAACTGAACAAATATAACGAAAAATTAGCTATGGATTCCAAAAGATGAAATGTAAGGGAGCCTATTATATTCCTCAAATGGGAAAAGTCAAATAATGAAATGCCAAATTATGCCTAATAATTTACTATGGATTCCAAAACATGAAATATTAGTGATCATGTACAATCCTCAAAAAGGGAAATGCAGATGTTCAAATGTGAAAATGAAGAAATATGACAAATAATTTGCTATGGATTCCAAAAGATGAAATGTAAGGGAGCCTGTTATATTCCTCAATAAGGACTGAATTAAGAACAAGATGAAAATAATCAGAGTCTAAAGACAAAATTAGAACATATACAGAACTGAATTTAAACTGCAGCTGTAGCAAAAAAAAAATGTGAGATCTAATGGGTTCAGGGAGGAAATAAAAAGTCATCAAAGATGGAAATTAAGGAAGAAAAAAAGAAAAAAAATGGCCTCAGATATGTTGCCTTTGAATTAACCTTTCACTTGGAGTAAAAGGTAAGAAAGAGTTCATGGCAGCCATGGAATCATGGAAGACATCCACCCCAACTTAGATATCACAGCATAGCGGCTGTACGTTGGGAATGGATGTGTCACACGATTTGATGACAAACCATGAGAGAATGGCACTCAAGCTTATCCAGCAAAAAAACTGGATAAAAAGGCTAATCATTACAGGCATTTTAAAGACTGAATTTGAAGCTATGACAGTAGGATATAACTGAAATCACACCTAGACTATAATTGTCAATAGATCCTAAAAGTACTGTGAAACCAGTATAGAAGGCCAGGACGATGGACCACAATCCCAACAAAAGAATAAACCGGATAAAAATTCTAATTGTCACAAGCAAATTTCGGGAAATTGCCAAATAAACAAAATGGCAAAGTTTTCAAATAATTTACTATGGTTTCCAAAATTAGAAATGAAAGGGACCCTGTTGTTTCCCTCAAATGGGGAAAGGTGAAATAAAGAAATGACAAATTGCCAAATAAGCAAATGGCAAAGTTTTCAAATCATTTAATATGTTATCCAAATTTAGAAATGTAAGGTAGTCTGTTATATCCCTCAAATGGTGAAAAGTCAAATAAAGAAATGGCAAATTGCCAAATAAACAAATGGAAAAGATTTCAAATAATTTACTATGGTTTCCAAAATTAGAAATATAAGGCAGTCTGTTATTTCCCTCAAATGGGAAAGGTCAAATAAAGAAATAGCAGAGTTTCCAAACTAGAACACAAAAAAATCAATAGAAAAGTTGAAAAAAGCCTCAGATATGATGCCTTTGAATTGACCTTTCACTTGGAGTAAAAGGTAAGAAGAGTTCATAGCAGGCATGAAACCATGAGAGACACCCACCCCAACAATGATATCAGCGCATAGCAGCTGTAGCTTGGGAATGGATGTGTCACATGGTTTGATGACAAACCATGAGAGGATGGCAAAGAAGGTTATCCAGCAAAAAGAAACTGGATAAAGATGCTAATCATCACAGGCATACAAAAAAACATTGTGAACCATGAAAAGAAATGAAAGGAGTACTTGCAACATAAACAAGTAGAGCACACAGTTAAGAAATGAGAGCAGAACAAGGCGAAGTCACACTTGTTAAACTGCGAGGAGCAGGTTGAAGAGTAAGTGGAAGTTGACCATGACCAGAAGCACAATTACTCCATAATGCAATAAGAACATACCTGGTAAAACCAAAATAAGCAGATTAACATGACCCAGAAATGTACCCCGAGCAGCACCATATAGTTCTGTCTCCACCTAACACCATGTATAATAGAAGAGTTAAACAAATTGTAAAACAAAATAAAATTAAACAGACAACAAAGACTAATTTATTGGGTTCAGGGAGGAAATAAGAGGTCACCAAAGATGATAAGTAGGGAAGAAAATGAGCGGCAAGTAAAAACACTAAATAAGGGCAATCCAGGCAATGGGCACAACTTCATCCTGATGATGATAAGCAACCACTAATTGGAGTGCTAAAGGTATTACAAACAATAGACAGCAGCAAGTAAAAGAAGTAAGTAAGGGCAATCCAGGCAATAGGCAACAATTTAAATTAGACATTAACTTAAAGATGAAATCACAACTAGATTGTAAATGTCAAAAGAATGTGACATGAACTATTAGTTAGCTTCTGTTAACAAATTATTAATACCAAACACTAAATATAAATTAACTGACTTGGAAGGGGCACAAAGCAAAGGAGAGTTCAACCAGGGAAAAAGGATAAAGAAGAAAAATAAAGAGGGCCCAGTAATAATGTATAGCAGATAAAGAAGAAAAATAAAGGAAAGAATAAAATAAAGGATCACATAAAAAAGAAAAGCCCATATAGGAAGGCCCAAAGAGGGCCCAGTAATAATATATACCAAATTGTTGGCACTGATTAGTATAAGCAATGAAAAAGGCCTATCCTTATGTTAATAGGCAGCAGGAAGTAAAAGCAGTTAAAAAAGGCAATCCAGAAAGCATCCAGCAATTTAAATTTGACAGTAAATTAAGAATGAAATCACAGCTAAATTGTAAATGTGAAAAGAACATAAAATAAAATGTTAGTTAGTTTATGTTAACAGTATGTGAAGTTACTGACTTGGAAGGGGATAAAGAAAAGAAAAGTTGAAGCAGAAATAAAAGGGTTGAAAGGTAGGAGGGCCCAAATAGGGCCCAGTAATAACATATACCAGATAAATAAGAAACAAAGAAATAAAGGATGACATAAAAAAGGAAAGGCCCATATAGAAAAAGGGCCCAACAAAATAAAGCAGAATAAAAGACAAAATCAGAAAAAGCCCATCAGAGGACCAAAATAAAATAAATAGACCTAAAGTGGCAAAGTCAAAAGGTTGTTGCACGGTAGGTGAAAGCAAAAGGGTAAAAGCAACCCTGACACTAGAGCAAAAGACTAAAAGGCCCTCTGGGCGTGGGGGAGAAGAAAGGAAAGCAAAAAGAGGAGGCTTCGGCAGGAGCGCCACTGCGCGTCGGGAGAAAAAAAGTGAAGAGAAGACTGGGCGACGGGGAGAAAAAAAGGGGCGTCAGGGACAAAAAAAAGAGAACAGAAGACTGGGATGATCGAGAGGGGGGAAAAACAACTGGAAGGAAAGTAAAAAAGGCATCAGGATCTAACCAGGATGAAGAAGATCAAAAACCAAGCATCCACACAAGGAATAGGCGCCAGATCAAAGGAGGCAGTCGATGTGAGCAGCAAGAACACAGCACCAACAGAAGATAGATCTGAAATTGCACAGGTTAGCCTCATCTTCAAAATCTGTAAAATGAAAAGGAAAAGTTGAAATATACTGAGTAAAGGAAAGTGTGGATACATATCTTTGGACAATTGCAGGCAGATCCAATTTGGTGTTTGGGAGGAAATGTTGAACATCCATACAGATTGATGTGGTCACCTGCGCAAGACAGAGAAACAGATGAAAGTGAAAACTGCAATTCAACAAACACACAAATAATCAGTGGATGCAGTACATCAAGTACAATGCCTCTGATTGAATATGAACAAGTAATTGACAAGTGAAAGTTCCATACAAATTGTTAAGACAAACAATGGAGTATAATTATGTTCCCAGTACTGAAAAAATTTATTGAATTACAGGAAGGACACCCGAACATCTACAATGCAGAAAGGTGGAAACAACAAATGGTCAGCTATAGTGATATTGGGCAACGATGGCCAGAAAAAATAAGCACGGGGAACGATGGAGTAAATTTGCTGGACAACTACAACAATGAACAGGTAACAAAATATATGCATAACACAAATAGTAGCCAATTTGATAATATATACCAAAATACAACTACTTTTATTTTGCAGGGATATTACACAGAATTGCTAATGACTCAGATAAGGAATTCACAAGAAGAAAACAGGAACTCTCAAGGAGATGTAGCAAATGGAGGCAACTATCAGGCAAGACATATAATTTATTGATTCTTAATATACAGTATGTAATAAATTACATACTAAAGGTTATAGATTGTACATACACTTTTTACAGGGGCAAAATGTCATACATGGGCATACTTACAGGCAGATATGGGCTTGAGGTACACACTAAACTGAGTAGAAAAAACTAAAGAAACTGAAAAATAACAAAGATTAAGTTGAAACAAGAGGAAGCAATGCACGAAACTGAGTACAAAAACTAAGTACATACATGATGTTGAAGGTTTTGCAGGAATCAGGACTTGGAATGCAGGAAATCGATTGGCCAATTGAACAAGAGGAACCAATCATTGATAAGTACCAGGTAAAAAGAATGAAATTGCAAAAATTTGTAATACAAAAATTGTATTGTTCAAATATAGAACAACTAACCTGGCAAATCATTTTCCTTGTACAGATAACCAGGGACATAGAAGACATGGAGAATAATGTCGAAACTCCCAGCAATGAAACAAGAGCAGAATATTCGATAAGTGGAATCATCTGTTTTGATACATGTAGAAGAAACTAGTGACTAATAAGTAATTCAGAAAAATTAAACAAACCTTTTCTTTTGTTTTTTAAGATTGGAGTGCAAGCAGAGGATGACGACGAAGAAACTTATTTCAACAATGATGATGGAATCTATAGACAAGAAATTTTTGATAGAATACAATTACAAGAGGTGAGATTAACATTGAAAAATTATTTGACACAACTGTAGATTTCTGTGCAAATAATGATAATGACAAAACAATCAATTACAGGTTGTGGCTGCAGATGTAAGAAATGCAGCAGAAATTGAAGGTTCAACAAGCACTGCAAATGACACAGAGGCAGATGGAAATAGAGTACTCACAGATGAAGAGGTAGATGCTTTCATCGAGAGGGAGCAGTTGGCAGCATCTGAGGGGAACAATGCAAGCATTGACAGCAAATACACACCTCAACTCGACATGGAATTTAGAAAAAGAGAGGATGCTCACCATTTCTTCTCTTTCTATGGCTTTCTGGCTGGGTTTCAAGTTGTGGTGACACATGTAGCTAGATCAACAAGCAAGAAAAGAAATGGTGAGATATATAAGCAAGAGATGAAATGCCATAAATATGGAAAAGAAGGAAAGAAGAAGGACAACCTGGAACAAGAAAATATGCTTGTAGAGGCCACTGAAAGGAAAGAGAAAAGGAAAACAAATGTACATGTCAGAACAGACTACAAATGTGTGATGGTAGTTACGGAAGAAAGAGGCATTTGGAAAGTAACTAGGCTGGATCTAGACCACAACCATGAGTTGAGTTCAGAAAACAGAAATCAACTATTCAGCGGAAAGAAATACATGACAGAAGATGAGAAGGGGATGGTAAGAACACTGAACCATAACAACATACCGACAAGGCAAATGATTGGAATTCTATCTTACCTAAGAGGAAGCTTGACTGCTCTGCCGTACAAAACTAAAGATGTTCAGAACCTGAGAACAAAAATAAACAGAGAGGTCACTGGGAATGACATGATGAAAACATTGGAATACTTCAGGCAAAGAGAAAAAGAAGACCCGACTTTCTTCTACAGATTTCAGCTAGATGAGGATAAGAAAGTGAAAAGCATGTTTTGGAGAGAGGGCATATCGCTGAAATGGTATGCAGAATATGGGGACTGTGTGAGCTTTGACACAACCTATATGAGTAACAGATATAATCTACCGTTTGCACCATTTGTGGGAATCACAGGACATGCCCAGACATGCTTATTTGCATGCGCATTTCTGGCAGATGAAACAACAGAAACTTTCGAATGGGTGTTTGAGACATTTTTGGAATCAATGGGTAACAAACATCCTAAGAGCATTATAATAGAACAAGACAAGGCAATGAGATCAGCTATAGCAACAGTTTTGCCAAACACAATACACAGGAACTGTTTCTTTCATATTAAAAGGAAATGCTACAACAAAAACCTGAAAGTATTTGCAGCAAAGGAAGGATTACTTGAAACTTTTGAAGACATAGTAAATTTCTCAGTCACTGAGGAAGAATTTGAGACAAGCTGGCTGAAAATGATAACAGATTACAAGCTGGAAAACAACAAGTACTTTACAAAGATGTGGGAGATGAGAAATAGATTTATACCAGTCTACTTCAAGTACGACTTCTTCCCATTCATACAGAGTACTGGAAGGAGCGAAGGCACAAATGCGAGATTCAAGGACAATGTTGGCCCTACATATAGTGTAGTCAGTTTCTTGCGTGAATATCAAAGGATAATAGACACAATTCAGAACAAGGAACAAATAGAGGACAACCAGAGCAAGGAAAAGACACCTAAAGAACTACAATATGGATACACAATAGAAAAGCAGGCTATAGAGCTGTATAACAGGAACATATACTTGAAATTTGGAAACCAGCTGAAGCAAACAGAAAACTACAAGTACAAGGAAATAGAAGAGGGCAGGACTTTTGATGTGTGGTACAAATCAAACAAAATCAGGAAAAGGGGAGTGATTAGAAAGTATATTGTGCAAACAGACCTTACCAAAGGTGCAGAAGAATTTAGCTGCATATGTGGCAAATTCAACAAAGATGGTATAGTATGTGCACACATACTGAAAATCATAGTAGAGGAGGAGATTAATGAAATACCAGAGAAGTATTACATAGAAAGATGGAGGAAAAAAGAGAAGAAATTCCACATTCATAGA
Organism: Digitaria exilis; assembly: GCA_015342445.1. Classification (NCBI taxonomy): domain Eukaryota; kingdom Viridiplantae; phylum Streptophyta; class Magnoliopsida; order Poales; family Poaceae; genus Digitaria; species Digitaria exilis. The sequence continues at coordinate 4,235,457 of JACEFO010001795.1, forward strand.
AGAGAAGAAACTAGTACAACACATAGGCTGCTAAGGTTCAATATGCTATCTAGACAAGCAGCAGAATTAACATCTAAAGCTGCAAAAGGGAAAAGGACAGCGGAGTACCTTGCAAAGGAATTCCAAAGGATAGGAGAGGAGCTTGACATAATGTTGGCCGAAGAAGATTTGACAACAGAAGCAGTTGCAAACAGCTTGGGGGAAGCAAGTTCAAATGGAAATGAAGAAATTTTTTGCATTGGAGATCCAAATAGAATACAGCAAAAGGGAAGGCCAAAGAATCCTACAAGGCTCATGCCAATGGTAGAACAGGAAAGAGCAAAAATGGCTAAGAAAGCAGGGAAGAATAAAAACAAGAAGGGGAACACCTCAAGTAAGATCAATATATACATATGAAATGTTTATGATATTGCTTAGAAATTAAGCTTGTAATAACATTAAGAAAACAATAATCTTCAAAATGCAGGTCCGCAAGCAATTAGGAAGAAAATGATGAAGAAGACAGAACAAAGCACCATCCAGCAGAAAAGAAAGGGGATAGAGAAGCAAAAGAAACATGAAGATAGCTAGAAGCAAGGACTAGCAACAGACAAGCAAAGTGAAGGCAGCAGGAGATATGAAAAAGATTAGACAAAGCATAAGATCTATTAAGTAGTAGAATATAGTATATGTAATACGAGTTTTGTACACAAGACAAGCATGAACAAAAATCTGGGCACAGTATTTATGGAACCTATTACATTTTTGGCTGGATAGAAAAATATCCTAGAAAGAAAGAAACTAAAGCTATGAGTATCTGGTGCCCATGAAGTAGAGATCTTTTGAAAAGAGATGAATCCACAAGCAGGCCAACTATTCTTCCTGTGTTGAAATAAGCAAAAATGACAAACTGATTGATAAAAAAGTAACAAACTAATATGCTATAAAGTAAGCAGAAATACCTCAAGTTTGAACTCAACTACACGATTCTTCATGCCAGTGTTTTTGTGAAGGAAAACCAACTGATTGGCTATCAAAATCCTAATCTTTGGTATATCTTGTGGTGTGAAAATAGAAGTAAGCTTAGTCCTTGGGGAGTTCCAGTGTTCAAGGAACATCATTGCATAAATTCCAGAATCAGTACTACAGAAAAAAATTCATACAGCAATAAACAAAAAAGATTACTAAATGATAAAAGGAAAAAGAAAATGTGAAAACTAGTACGATGAGGATGACAACACAAAAAAGAAAAGATGACGCCTAATATACAATAAGCTGACACTAAAAAAGAAGATGTGAAAATATGAAATATGACATGTGAGAACATAATAAATTTATAAACCCAAAAATGCTCAAGTATTATGCCCAGAGAAACAGGTAGATTGGATTATTTTTTTTAGAGAAGAACATTGCAGAATAGATAACAGAACATATAAGATTTAGTAATGAATAATTGAGAGTTGAAATAGGAAACTAACTGTGTTATCAAGTGGCTGCTGAGGAACAACTGGGAAGATAAACTCATACTCATCAAAGCCAATGTCAAACTGAATAAATTTTTGCCAGTAAAACTCAAAAGCAGATCTCTGCAAAATTATAATAAGATGAGAAACTATGGCAAGAATTTGAAAGGACATAAGAAATAGAGAATAAAGTAGGATAAGGACTAACCATCTTTTCAGAAAGAATTTGTTGGTACTCATCAGTTCTAGTAAAGAAGGAATCAAGAATAACATATTTCTTGTCCTTGATGTCTACAACAAATACAGACCAGTGGTCTTCATGACAAATAGGAAAGAATAGCTGCAATAAAAACAAGTAAGAGACAGGAAATTAAAACAGATGAGAGGAAACTATCAGGGGGAATCAAAGTAATAAATCAACATTAAAACAAAAGCAGGAAAAATGAAATTTACCATATTTGAAAGATGCAGTGGGCGAGCCTTTGATGATCTTCGGAAAGCATGAGAAAGAACATCTTCATCAGCAAACTCAGGATCCTTGAGAAGATTTTCCTATGAAAAAATTTGATTAAATGTAAGTGAGAAAAAAAATATAACATACATTACAACTAGCATATAAGTGAAAACATAAAAAGAAAAAGGAATAAAAGAAGTGAAACTTACAGCAATGTTTGGAAAGAAGTAATGCCTCTTTGATATATCAGGGTGACCATTAGGCTTTTGGAACAGGCTATAACAAAACACAGAGATTACATAACTCTTGACAGCCCCACCAGGCTTGAGAGATTCACCAAGGGCCCAAAAAGTACAGCGAACACCATAGAGATAAACTGCATCTTCACTGAAATTGAAATAAAGGTGAACAAAAATGAGAAATAATAAAGAAGCCAAAAGAAATTAGATCAATTTAAAACAGGATTGTTAGGTGAATGAACAAACTAACCCTTGAAACTGAGAAGATGATAGCTTGCAGATGGCTTTGTAGTTGTCAATCTGGGATTTTGAAACACTGATCTTATTGCTGGCAGTGCAGAAATCTCCTTGAAATAAAGGTCCAGGATTCAGCAATCTATGGGGCCCATATCGAGGCATTTTTCCTCCAGTTGAATTATCTCTTGCTCTAAAAGAAACAGACTGAGTACATGGCCGTGAGGCAGAAGGCCCTTGAGGACTGAGAACAACAGGAGTTGCAGCACTAGAACCAGAATTTCGAAGGTTGGAGTTATACAGAGCATCAGATTTGTTGCTCATTTCACGAACTTTATCAGACAAAGTCTTTTCACCAACAATTTGAACCTCAGAGTTAGCCTGATGGAAAGTAAACATAAGTTAGAAATAAAAAAAATTCACAAGGCCAATTAGAAAGATATGCTCCAAGTCTAATGACACACATAACCATACTCACACAGTTAAAATAATTAGATATAAAATAATGCATAAAGTCCACTAGTAGCTGAATGAAGATCCAAAAAATACATTGATCTAAACATATTTTATATAAAGTAATACAAATTTTGAAAATTGGTCAACAATTAAAATGTAACATGACACCTTAAATATAACTGTCACATCTAAAAATAATAACACTCAAACTACAAGGAAAAAAATGCAAAGAGCAAGACAAAAGGTTGAGAACCATACTTTTGGCTGAGCTTGAGAACGTGAGCAATGATATTGAGAACTTAATATGCCTCTAGATCCTTTTGACAAGCTACTGGAATCTTTAGGAGAATTTGGCTCAGTGAACTCCAAAGTTTGAAATAAAATTGGCTCTTCCTGTGTAAAAACAATTGAAGAAATATAAATAACAAATTGTCAAAAATATGAGAGGAAGAAAGAATATAGTAAAATTATAAAGAAAATAACAGACTTACATTTTGAAATAGAGAAGGAGAGTCATTTTCCTTACCTAGGGTAGGCTACAAAATGAAAACAAGAAAGAAAGAAATAACCGTTAAAATAACAAAAATAGAATGATTATCAGGAACAGATAAGTGATTTAGAAAGAAAAAAAGTTCAAATATCTTTTGCGAATGAAATCTAGACAATCTTGGATTTGAAGAAGGGGATATAGAATCAGGAACAAATAGATTGTCAACAGACTTAGTAATCCTCTTTGTTGATCTTAAGTTGGTATAGTCTTGTAAAGCTGGCCTATTATAATCATGATAATGTTGGTGCTGGGATGTGCCTTGAGAATCAAGAGGTCTTTTGTGTACTGAAAAAAATTAAAGGAAAAAGAAAATGGTAAAGGTGAATAAATAAATTGTAAATCATAAGAAATATGATTGAAAAGGGAAACGATAATGACAACTAACAAGTACAAGCAAGGACAAATAGAGTAACTCCATATTTTAATTAAAACATGCATGCGGTGACAAATGCCAGGGAACAAGTTTTTAAAACAATAATTAGGTAAATGGTCAAAATAAAATTGATGCAGAGCAAATAAAAACAAAAGAACAAGGCAAAACATATCCTTTAAACAGCATGAGATATATAGGTCTAAAAATATGCTACATATTTCATATGGCATAAATGTAAATTTCGTATACACCATGCATAAAAAAGCAAAAAAAAAAATTGAAATTCCTAAACTTTTAAAAAGTTGACAGCAATTAAAATGTAATAATACACCTACAACTGAACTGTAAAACTAGGAAAACATAGCTGGGAAAAATGTAAACACTAAACATATAAAAATATATCATACATTCAATTCAGAAACACGGCACTAAAGTAAATGCAAAATTCGATTCAAGCTGTAAACAAACTGATGAGGAAAAATGATATAGCACAAGTGTAAGTCAAACAAAGACAAGTATAACGACGAGGAGGGAAAATAATTATAATTAATAATGACTAACTTACAATTGGATTGAAGGCCGGGTGATTGTGTCTTCAATCTGGAAGGGGTGCTAGAGCTTGGAAATTGCGAAGACAAGTCTGGAAAAACAAAATAGAAGGGTTAAATAATAAGACAAAATGTAACATGAAAAAAGAAATTGAGAATTATAAAGGAAAAAAGTACTCACCATTCCTTGATAACTTCTGCATTATTCTAGCAACATTATCATTGATCAACTGGAAACAAGAGTGCAGCAGGGTGTGTCAGACAAAAAGATAAAAGCTGGAAAACATGATGAGAAAAAACTGATAACATGAAAATATTTATTACTTTTGTAGGAGTTTTAGAAGCAGACAAATTCAATTTGGGAACAGGTAGAGGCAAAGATGAATCCAAATCATCAGCAACATTCTCTTTAGATTTTTATAGGGGAGCACTGCGAAAGGGAGGGTATAAAATGATAATCATCAAATAAATATTTGAAAAAATAATAAAACAATAACATATAAGACTAACAAAAAAAAGGGATCACAAAACAACAAAGCAAAAAAATGACTAGAGAGACAAACCTGAGGATCAACATTTAGATGGCTAGAAGAATGAAAGGATTTATGAAGTTCATACTGAGAACAGAAAACACCATGAGAACCATTCTCTTCTGTAGAAAAGAATAGAAAATGGGAGAAAAAGTTACCAACAAGGAAAATGATTTTAAAAAAAACAAACAAGCTGTTGAAAGGTTACCTATATTGTCAAAATCTTTAGGTTCAGAGAAATCAAAGTTGTTGTTTACAGAAGTAGGAATATGTTCATTGGATGGTGTGACTTCAGGGGATCGAAGAATATTAGGATCTTCAGTATCAGCTGAATCAGCAAAAAGCTTGACAAGATCCAAAATTAATTTCGGAGTTCGGGAATTAATATTGGAAACATAATTCAGAAGATTGCAAAATGATTTCTTCAACTCATCAGGCAAACCATTGATTGAATTAACATCAACGTTGACTGCCAGTCTAGGATTAAAGCAAAAGGTCTCAATTAGACTGCAGATTTTCTCCTTCAACACAACTGGTAGCTTACATCCAGAATAAGAATCAAGCTTCTCACAAAAATCGTCATCCACAAGAACGGAAGAACGGTTTTGCAGAAAAATCAGGTCCTAAAGAAATGAAAAACTGATCTTAATAAATTTTGAATAGAATAATATAAAGATTAAATTCAAGATGAAATCAATGATCAAAACAGAAATCCCAATGGATCTACCTTAGAATAACAAGTAGCAGAAATATCCAACAAAGGATGACAACCATAAGAACCAGTGGACTTCATATCAAAAGAAGAATATTCTTTTAGCATTTCACCTTTCCACACAGCGATCCGTGGAATATCATCATGAACTTGACGACCACCAAAATTAACAAAGTCCAGATAGATCACCTACAAAAGGCACATGACATGATGAATTTAGAGGAAACTGATAGTAATCAAGAAAAAAAACAATTGGTAACTTCGGAAAAGAAAATTATACATGGAAAGAAAATAGATAAACAATAGGAAAAAAAGATTGGAACCATAGGAAGACTTACTGCAAGATAATAGAGACAACCACCCAGAGTACCACCTTCACATTCTTTAGAAGATTTCCCAGCATTGAACTTCTTTACAGCATCCAGCAACCAATTAAGAATAAATCCACACCAGTCCAATCCCTTAATTGAACTAAGATCTTCAAAAATTCCAAAATATTTATAGGAAGGAAACAACGATGAATTTGGGCACAAAAAAGTGCTCATTGCTACCATAATGAAACAAATTAAGGTGTCTTCATTGGACATTGGATCATGGTTAATAAGCTTGCTTGCAAAGAAGTTCACAGAAGGGATGGACTGTTTCTGGAATTTGGACAACACTAGAGATTTCCCTCCAGAAAAATCAGTAGGGAATGGCTTCTCAGTCATTGGGAGCCGAAAGACAGAATAAACAGACTCTCTAGTAAGGGAAATGACCTTTCCATCAGATACAATATCAGCTGACCTAAAGTTTACATGCTGAGCAGCCCATCTAACAAACTTATTGGGCACAAAACATTTATCAAACTGAAGAAGAGTTCCTAAACCATGATTCTAGATAACCTTTCTGCTCTCTGGAGTCAGAGCATCCAGAACAGATGAAAAGATGGTAACAGAAAATCTAGTAAACACATCTTTAGGTCTTTTCACAGGCATAGACATCTAAAAAAAATAGATTTGAAATGAGCTTATAATAAAGATATCTTCAGTAAAGGGAAAAGTAGAACACTTAAGGAACAGAAAATAAATAAACCAGAGCCTATTGATAAAAACAACCATGTAGTGCCACCACGCCGGGCATTACAGGGCACAAGTGATATGGAAGAGATCACCTTGCCAATTCCACTCTGGTGGGTTTTCGTTGGCTATGCTTACACGGTTGAATTCATTATTAGGCTCGATTACTAAATAAATTAACAATATGGATTAACACAAGCAAACAGGATTTCAGCAGTTTTGAACTTTGAATTGAAAGCAGTGAAGCCTCACAAGGTAACATACAATAATATAGAAATAAAAAATAATTGTGGAAAAAAGTATAATATGTGTGAAGCAAATATATCTATAATAAAGGTAATATTACAATAACAGACATGAAATAAAATCAAACAAGCATTAAGCACTTTTAAAGTTTGAACTAAAAGCTAAAAATGCGAGAATGAAATAGAAAAAAGATTTCAGAACATAAAAACCTTATGGCGTAAAGACATAGCCAATTTCCTTTTCAATGTTTTGATCTCTGCCAGCTGAATAAAAAGAAAATACAAAAAAAAGAAAATGAGGAACAGAAGAAAGAGAAAAAAAAGTAAACAATAGGCTTGATACTGAAGTACAACTTACATCCTTTAGTACTTGTACATAAGCTGCACGCTTGATACTTTCATTGGGATCATCATAACCATATGAATACTTATCAAACAGGAGAAAAAGTATTAGTTAACATTACAAAACTAATATTCAACAAAAAAACATGAAGAAGCTTGTAAGACAATATGGATCAAGAAAAAACATATATACTTACAGCAGCATACGGGCCACCTTCAGATTGACTAAATGGCTGAGAATCAGAGAAGTCTTGAGATTCAGTGTCAGCATCATCAGATTCTCCACCACTTTCAAGGTTGACAAAATCAGCTGCCCTCTTCCTAGCCATCTATAAAAACAAATTTCATGTTACAAGACAGGAAAAAAATAAAATTATTGAAAACTTCTGAAAAGGAAATAATACGGTAAACATACAGGGGCATATGAAGAATAGAAGAAAAAGAAAAATGACAACAAGAATATAGCTCGACTAATAACTATTATAAGATTAGAAAACAAATATACAAATCTGTATCAAATATAGATCTACTAAGAGTATGACAAGAAAGGGGATGACAAAAATTAGTATAAGGACAGCAACTTATATATCAGTACATATACTAAAAGACACAGTTGGATAATTCATGAACTAAAACTAGGTATACAAATCTGTATACTGTAGATTTATACATACCTAAAAGAAGAAATAGAAAAAGCTAAACAATATAGCACTAGAGAAACACAAGAATAGGATGACAGAGTAGGATTAAAAAATGATAAGCAGTTTATAATAGTGATATTGAAGTTAAATTTAGTACAGATGTAAATAAGCAGTTAACAGGGACTCTGTTGCATAGCAAAAGTAACAAGACAAAAAATCATAATACAACCAGTTCTACTGCAATCAACAAAAGACCAGGGAAGTCTTAAAAAAAGAGAAATCACACGGAGAATAAAACATTTACACATGTGGATATCCAAAGAAAGGAAAACAATACTGATATCCAACGATACTAGATCCACAACCTAGATCCAAAAGAAATCACACGGAGAACAATAGAAAGACAACTCGAAATCATAAAAATAGGGGGGAGAAATGAGCACGGGAAGATCTACAAGCCGTAGCCCCACCATTTTATGAAAAGCGTAGAAACAAATGAATCAATCAAGAGAGTAACCAAATAGACAGCACGGTAAAACCCTAGATCCGTTGCTATTGGATCCAAATCAGAAATGAGTCGATCCACAAGAGAGGGGAATGGAATCGAATCGAATCGAATTGAAATGAAATAAATCAAGCAAACACACGATTCAAATCTCAATCCAACACTAACAAAAAAGGGGATGAGCCGAAAACGATGACGCCTGATAAGCTGGATCCGCATCCGCATCTGTACGCGTGAACCAGAAATAAATCAGACACGAACAGGACGAATCATTTCGCATCGACATGAACTCACTGAACGAAATATAAACAAAAAGTAGAAATCTCGAAAAAAAATATCAAACAAAGGGGGGAGGACCGCCAGCCGCCGCTCTTAGCCTCATACAAACAAAACTACAATCAAGGACAGGATCGAATCAAATCGAAATCGAACATGCATGAACTGAAACAAGGGGGAAAACTGAGAGAAAAGAGACAGAAATAACTAGACTCCATCCAAAGCACTAATCGCGAACAGCAAAATCAAAGACGCGAGCCGCGAAGACAGACCAAATCGAGGGAGAGACGAAACCCTAGCACACGAGCTTCATCGCCTGGAGCAGATCTGGGAATAGGAAAGAGAGAGGGAGACGGAGAGAAATGAGGAAATGAAACGCAAGGAGGCGCGTCGGGAGAATAAGAGGCGCGGCACCCAAAAAATTGAACAGTGTATCTGGACGGTGGGACCCACATGCGCGTTGGAAGACGAAGAGGCGCGGCACAGAAAAATCAAACAGTGCACCTGGACAATAGGACCCGCATGTCAGTTAAACAAAAAAAAAACGCGCTGACAACTAGGCCCACAAGTCAGGGAAAGAAATAGTCAAATCGGGTGGGAAAGCAGTGGATGGTGAGGATGAAAAGAGAAGAAGATCCAACGGCCAAAAAAACTGAGTGAGGAAGGGCTTCAAAACACTCAAGTGAAGTTTAGCTTTTCCTTTAAATTAAGAAATTCCTTAATATCTAATGTAGGAACAAGGGAATTTTCTACTCCACGTCCCTAAAACCCTTTCCACATAAGTGAACTTCCAACTAGAAAATTGAAATACAGTTGTAAACCAAGACATCAAACTTTCACTATGGCCCCGTATATGGGAATCTGAACTTCCCTCGTATCTACTGTGAGAAACTTTCATCAAAGGATACAATACTCAACACTGTTTTTCTCCCCTTCTTTTTTTTCGTCATGGCAGCAACTCTGTCAGCTTTTGAGAAATTGCAATGGGAATGACATCGGTGAGGTGGAGTTGCTCAAGAAGAAAGGAGGAAGACACACATGATTATAGCTTATTGATTGCTGTTGGCAGGCCTAGCCTATCTCCTGCTGACCGCTGCAGCTTCAGGATAGAGACTTGAATTATAGATCATTATTTTTTGATATCAAAATCATGGGTGGGAATCCATTTTCCCCCAAACACAGAATCCGCGTCTGTAGAGAGTAGAGACCCGGATTTTCAGTTTCTAAATTTGTTGTTATATATAGGCTCAACAAATTTTAGGGAATCCATCCAGTTCACCTGAGATCACCTGCGACTTATCTAGAGACACACAAGGCACAAGTCAACGGCTCAGAGCTCCATCCATGCCGGTGGCTGTGGGGGACGTCGCTGCGGCGGCGCCGGCGCCGGTGGCGGAGCGCGGCTGCCTCCTTCTGTTCTGCGTTGGCGCCGTGTGCGTCCTGAACACGTAGCTCTTCTCCGCCGGGGTCGCCGCCCTCGTCGTCGCGCGCGCCGCCTGCGGCGAGAGGTGCCCCGACGTCCTGCTCATCGCGGCCATGTCGCTCGTCGTCGCCGCGCTCGCCATGGCGGTCGCATGCTCCGTCGCCATGCTGCTGCTGAGCCACTACGTGCTGGATGCCGACGCCAGGGGGCAGATGGTACATCCAAACTCTACCGCATCCGATTTAATTTGCGAATTATTTGATAGGATTCAATCGCGTTTTCCTCTCAACGCAATTCCGTTTGGTTTCATGCGTGCTAGGCGGCGGCGACTCAGGAAGCTCTGGCCGGCGGCAGCACAGTGCTGGCGCTGGGAAAGCTGGCTTCTGCGGCGTTCATCTCCGCTGGGCTCGTCGCCTTGTTCGTGAAGGTGTCCCCGCCTATGAAGAGGTGGGAAAGAGTCAGCTCTGTAGCGCTTGATGCTGGGGCACTGTGCATGAGCGCTCTGTTCTGCTTCGTTGTCATCCCCACTTTTGCAATCAGGATGTGGAGGCGCGTTTGAGGGTCAATTTATAATGTATTCATTGATCCTTCGCTCCGACATGTTATTTTGTATCTGAGAAATCTAAGTTTAATTACTGATTTCTCAATAAGCAGCACTTCTTTTTTTAAACGAATCAGAGAGGCAGGAGAGCTGCCTATTATACTAAAAAGAAGAATAACTCCTAGACTAGGCACACCAAGAAATAACAACACTTTGAGGAGGTTTGATCCGAGGACCTGAAAAGCTTCAACTTCGGTTTGAATGCCCCACTTGCGTGCAAAACTCTGCCACAATTCGTCGAGCAACTACTTGAACAACATCCAACTATCAAGCATGGTGTCGGTGCAAGGAAGGGGCGAAAGGTGCTAGGACCATGGCGACCAGCCTGGCCCGAGCCACCCGCCCACCCGGCTCCTAACTTTCACATTTTCCAGAAGTTCAACCGTCACCGACTTCCAGAAGACATCCAAATGCGCAGCCAACAAATGTTTTAGAAATGCCGAGTGCCTTTTGAAAAAAAAAACAGAAAGAAGTTCACCAATTACAGCACTTGAGTGATCATCCTTGATAGTAGGATTTGGGCTAATTTATACTGTTCGATTTTATGAAAAAATAAATTTCTAAATTCTTTCTTGAAGCCAATATTTTTCTTACAAAATCTTCCATGCAACGTACTATCGCCCACCCCCATCAAACACCGAAAACGACAGCATCTGACCTTGACGAGAGGACCTATACTCTGAATTACAACGAAAAATCACATCAACGCACCGCACAAACATACTCTGAACTAGCATCGACACCAAAGCGATGTTTACACAAGTCTGGAATTCAGACAATAAACCAGCTGAGCTATATTTGCTCCATTTGGTTAACGTGGTTTCAAAGAAAGTAGATGTTCAATTTTGAGCTTGTATACGGCATATTATAAATTTTGTATCTTTCATCGAGCTGTAGCAATGAAACCGTACAAGAGATTAAAATCTTGCTAGTTAGATTCCAGGTTAAACTATTACCGAGTTATGTAACAATGTTATTTGGAAAGTTCAAAACACTCGGTGTTGGAGCAGGCGATACTGGCGGACAGCTGACGCCCACATGCCATCGAGGCATCAACTCTGCATGTAGTTAATGGGTCATAGGCAAGTGTTTTAGTACGGGACAATTGGCTCATTCCCGAAAACATGGCAAAGTATTGTGCAGCCCCGTTTTCTCAAAATAACAAAAAGGAAGACCGCTCCAGACTACAGATGCATAAACGAAAAATAATCAAAACAGAAAATGAAGGTGGAGCATGACCTTCCTTCAGGTCAACTTTCATCTAGCCTAGCAGCCACTTCAGGCTTCATCAGATCAACTATTCAACATGGCTATACAGGAAGTAGAAATTTATAGCAGGGGCAATGACACAAAAGGTCCCGCTACACTGCGACAGGACATCTCAATAGCTCCATAACCAGACTTGAACCCTGAATAGAGGAACGACTAGAGAAAACAACGATGTTCTCACGGCAGCAACCATTACTTGATAACCTTCTTAAAGACAACAAACCAACACTTAACGTCATGTAACACTTTCAGGAGATTGAAATGACATAGCATCCACATAGTCTCTGTTTCATGTGGTTGACTCACATTTGACCAAACAGCAACACAAATATGCCTGACATCAAACAGAAATACAGGTTGGGGTTATAGCAACATTATCTGGACCAATGGAACGAAGAACAACCACAACTGATCACGATGACCTGTGCCCTTCATGCTCAAAGTGCGCAACATAAAACAAAACAGCCTGATAGTGGTAGCTTGGAAGACCAACAGAAGAAGATTCACGAGCCAAGACGATGGATTTGTCCTTTTCGAATGCCACTATTCAGCAGCACGTCAGACATCATTGATTCTTGCTAGCGACAACAATCTGCCACGATCTGCAAAGATACATACACAAAAATCATAAGCAACTGTCCAACACCAAATATAAATTTGATCTGGTGTTATACAACTTATACTTTGGGACTAGTTCCATAGGATAGAAGACTGGATTTGACATACAGCTATGCCAGAAAGTAACATAATACATTTAAAAGAAAATTTGAAGCAAGGTGTAGATAATACTATATCAAAAAGGTTGATTAATTTTTTTTAAAAAAAAACTATATCTAGCCTAGTAGGCACTTCATGCTTCATCAACTAGATCAAGAATTTGACCAATCAATGGCATTAAAACAAAGAAGCACTAGTATTCCAGGAGTAATGATGCAGTTGCTCTACTTCCCATGTAATAGCACAGGGTTTGCAGGAAGAATAACAAGACCTGAGTACAGAATCCACAAATGGCCCACAGAAACAAGAGGTAATTTTTTTTATTTTATGACAGCATAACCCTGACATCATTTCCCACGTTTTTGGTAAAAGTGTGAAACATCTGAGCTCCACACATGTTATAATCTATTTAAAAGGGTGCACATTCTGAGGTGGAGTGAAGTTAAGACTTGGATCCTTGTATCACCAATTGTTTGTAAAAAAACGTCTGATACAGTGATACTGCTACCTGACAACCCTTTTAATGACGAGATCAACATTGAAGTCTTACTAAAATTTAATGAAAGGGAAGCGACATAGACTACACATAATTACCAAGTAGCTGAGTCAGGCTTCAGGTAAACAGTAACTGAATTGTGCTTCACATACTAACGAGAAATAATAATTTTCAATATTATAATCAGGATAAATTCGACAAGACAAGAACAATTGACATATGGACTTGCATAATTTGTATGGTTGGAAGAAACCAGCAGCAGCAGCAGACTGACATCAGTTAATCCCCACTACCACTAGGCTTAGTGATAAAATCACCACTATCTGAAAAAAAATATACCATACACAACTCATGACCAACTCCAAGTTAGCATTCCACTTTGGTGAGCTATGTGCCAGTACTAATTGCCTAAGTTACAAGACAGGGTTCTAGATATGAGCCTCAGCTATGCCCGAGAATAACAGATTTTTTAAAAAGAAAGTCTAAAACATGTTAACAATGTACTAGTATAACACCAGATCAGCATTTTGCGTGCATATATAGTTAGCAAATCCTTAACAAGAAATATACTATAAAATAGTATATTATGTTTCCACTATCATATATTAAGCTTTCTCTAGCACAAATAAAATTGCCATTGGCAAGCACCATATGTGGATACAATTGACACATTATTTACAGTATGACTAACTGTTCACAAACAAGAACCATCACACTCAGAAAACATACAGAAGCTGTAAAGAAAATGAAGCATTAACGGAAATGTGCCTCACACAATAATCTGAAGTGCTACTTTTCAGCATTACGATCAGGATGAATTCGAGAAGACAAGAAGGATCATACAGACTTGCAAAGTCTATGTGTAAACAGATCAATAGAGAATAAATGCCTTGCTAGTAGCAGATCCGAAAGAAACTAACGGCAGCAGACTGAGATCAGTTAGTTCCGACTAGGCACTAGTGATAAAATTGTGCAATGATCTGAAAAGATACCATACTCAAAAGTCATAACCAACTCCAAAACAGCATTCCACTTTGGTGAGCTATGTGCCCGTACTAATTGCAAAAGTTACAAGACCGGACACTAGATGTCAGCTGTGACAGAATAACATGATTTTTTTTTAAAACACAGTCTGAAACAAGGTAACAGCACAATTTCAGATCAACATTTTTGTGTGCATATTTAGCAATTTGACCAATGTATGGTCATGGTCCTCAACATGAAAAATATCATAAAATAGTATGTTATGATTCTAATGTCACATATTAAGCTTTGTCTAGGACAAACAAAATTATCATTGGCAGGCACCATATGTGAATCCAACTGACACATATTACTTACATTATGATAAACTGTTCACAAATCAGAACCATCGCATTAAGAAAACCTACAGAAGCTGTAAAGAGACAAGCAAGGGCTATTACAATACCTGGAGTGTAGAAGCTCATGTAGGGTAGGACACTAAAGTAGACTCCAGGTTCTTCAACCTTCCTCACCCGCCCTGACTTGAGGTCTATGGTGAATAAGCCAGCATCTGAGCTTATGAAGATGACACCAACACCCTCTGCGGAACCAACCACAAGTAGGCTGTCGTCAGTGGGATCGACAACAGGTATAATTGTATCCAGCTTGATGTTCCTGAGCTGTACCCATTCTGCAGCTTCTCCTGAATTCACCTTCGTTGACCACAGATAAAGGCTGGAATTCTCAATGCAGGCAAACCCCAGTGAACAGTCGTCCATCACCATGAGAGCGAGTCCCCACGCCATGTGCTCCGGTGGGTTAATCATGGATAAGCAATTGCTGCGCAAGTTGTACTTGACGATTGCATGACCGGTACGAAGTGTGAAGCAGATTTCGTCTCCAACAACAGCACCTCGCCTGGGAAGCACATAGGGTGTGTAGTGGAATCTTCCTCCTACAAGTGCCTCTCGCCTGTGCTGGGCGTAGGGTTCATAGCTTTCGTCAAGGCGTACTGGCGTGGTCCACACGCCCGTCTCCGATGAGTACGCGGTCGCCTTGACGAGCTCGTCGCGGTCGTCGGTGGCCATGAAGACGATGCCGAAGGGGCCGCCGTGGCAGTCGAGATGGTCGCAGCCGTCGGTGGCGCAGAACACCGCGGCGCTGTAGATGAGCCAATCGATGTCCGGCTCCGGCACGGTGTGCCGGTCGCCCGTGACGGGGTCCCAGACGAGGAGATCCATGCCATGGTTCTGGAACATGTGGATGAGGGCGCGGCCGTGGCGGCAGTCGAGGGGGCGCGTGCGGCGGCCGTCCGATCCCGGGTGGGGGAAGTCGGGCATCGATGTGGTGGAGGGGAAGCGGGCGGGCGGGTCTCCCTCCATGACTTGGCGCCGGTGGAGGAGGCCGAGGAGGGGAGGGGCCCCGTGGAAGGCGCGGTAGCGGCGGCGGAAGCCGGCGTCGCAGAGGATGCGGAGCCAGGGCTTGCAGACGAGGGCCGCGCGGAAGAGGTGCTCCGGCTCGTCCGGCGGGAGGCGGAGGAGGATCTCGGCGATGGCGTCGTCGATCAGCGGCGGTGGGCTGCGTGGCGGCGCCATGGTGCGCTCGTGGACGGCGGAAGCGAGGGGTATGGAAAGGGAGGGGATTGGGGAAAAGTAAGTTAGAGCGAGAGGCACACGCGCAGTGCGTTTAGATTAGGGGAAGATTCCTCGAAAATACACTGTTCAAAAAAAACACTGTAGATGAATAGTGTTATGTAAGTAGAAGGGATAGGATGAATAGTGAAAAGTTGGATGAATAGTGTATTTTTGTGAGAACTAAACGGGGCCTCAGTCTCAGAACCACTGCCGTGACAGTTAGAAAAAGCTATTACCTCTGTCCCAATTTACAAGTCGTTTGACTTTTTTGACCCCAAATTTGACCACTCGTTTTATTAAAAAAATTTGTGCAAATATAGACAAATTTAAGCCATTCTTCAATAATATTCATTAACAAAACAAGTCATAACAAAAAATTTGATATTTCACATATTTTTTTAATAAGACGAGTGGTCCAAGTTGCAGCCAAAAAATTCAAACGACTTATAAATTGGGATGGAGGGAGTACAAAAATTATACGCAACGGGAAGAAATCGGAGTCACGGAGGGCTCACTTTTTAAGCTGTGTTTCAAGGTAGAATTTTCCTTTTTGAAATCAGCAAGTATGGACTAACTCGATTTCTGAACGCTTTTGGGATATTCCTTGCATGATGACATGATAAGTGTTGGTGCACTTTTGGTCAACACACGAAAGCGTTAGATCGCGCGGTTGTCAAATTCTCCTCGCCGAAGCTCCTGAGAGCAGCCGGTCAGACCGCCTGTAGGGGCTGGTCAGACCGCCTGTAGCAGGGGCGCCGCGAAAGCCTACGATCACAACCTCGGGAGGGACCCCGTCGGAGGCTGCGAACCTAGGGTTGTTCTAATGTCGGCAAGGCCACTTAGAACGTCCTAAAACGCCGTAGAGACGAAGAAGGAAAGCAAAGGGGTTAGAAAAGTTAGGGTTTAGAGATAAAAAGTAGAACGATGATTTGTACGATTGGGTAGAGGTCCTCAATTGGCCACGGCCCTTTATATTTATAGGGTGGGGAGGTCTTGCCCCGCAAGGAAGTCCTTGTACAGATCTAAAAACGTGCAAAAACCTGATTCTACTCGGACTCGGGGATAGGCGGTCAGACCGCCTGTGACATGCGGTTAGACTGCGTGGCACATTGCCAGATCGGTGGCTACAGGGCACAGCCAGTCTAACCGCTTGTACAGGCGGTCTAGACCGGCTGTCCCAGCCTGATCGGCTTTAAGCCATTTTTGGCTGTCAACATATGCCCCCCTGTTTTTTGGTAAAACTTTGTTTACCACAAAACATTTAATCAGACTAAGGGAGACCCTCTATTGTCGGCCATTTTTTCCCTAAGGGCGATATCACATATCGGCCATATCCTTTCAAGCATGTTGCCAAACACTTGGGTGATATTTCTTCAAGTACTTCCCTTTGAATGCCCTTGGCAACTGAAATCCTTGCAAAGTCTCTACCATATAGGAATTCCCAGAACAAACCTTCACAATACGATGTGACCCTTCTCATTTTGGTGACCATTTACCAAACTTGTTGCTCTTTGTTCCTGTAGGTAAAATAGTTTTCCACACTAAATCACCAACTTGAAAGGATTTGAGTTTTACCTTCTTGTTATATGCTCGAGCCACTCTTCTTTTATCCTTTTCAATTTCCTCCGAGGCCTCCAAACGCTTGTCGGTCACATCATCAATATTATCCATCATCAAAGCACAATATGTGCTAGCATCAAGATCATTCTGCTTAGCCAATCTATAAGCAGCCAGATTTACCTCAACGGGCAAAACGACCTTTTGACCATAGACGAGCTCAGATCGAGTAACCTTAGTAGCACCATGTCTAGAAATACGATGCGCCCATAATGCTTCAGATAATACCTCGTGCCACCGCTTAGGATGATCTTCAATCTTTTTCTTATGAGCTTGATCAAAATCTTATTGCTAGACTCGGCTTGACCATTGGCTTGAGCATAATATGGAGATGAATTGAGCAATTTAATACCATAGGATCCAACAAACTCACGTACCTCTTTAGAAATAAACGACGTCCCTTGATCCGTCGTCAATATTTGAGGAATCCCAAATCTATGAATAATATGCTCAGTAATAAACTCAATCACATCTCTATGTGTCATGTTCTTGAGGGGAATTGCTTCAGTCCACTTGGTGAAATAATCAGTAGCCACAATCACAAAACAATGGCCATTGGATGAAGGAGGATGAATCTTACCAACGAAATCTAAACCCCATCCTCTAAATGGCCATAGTTTAATGATCGGATGCATCAATGCAGCAGGCGCAATCTGAATATCTCCGAACTTTTGACACTCTTCACATCCTTTGTAGTAACGAAACCAATCGGCTATCATTGTAGGCCAATAAAAGCAAGCCCCCTAAGGAGCTACTTCATCATTCGAGCCGATTGATGCGTACCACAAATTCCTTCATGAACCTCTGCCATAGCCAATCTAGTTTGATCAGGATCTAAACATTTCAAAAGCAATCCATCCATGGTCCGACGATATAGTTCACCATCAATCAAAGTAAACTTGAAAGCCCATCGTCGGACTTTTCAATCCACTGACCTGCTAGTATCCTGTAAATATTTCACCAGAGGCTCCCTCCAATCACCAGCATCGGCCACAACAGATTGAAAATCATTAACAGCCGAATCGGTATTTTCAGGGGTGCAGGCAGTCAGACCGCCTGTGCTGGCGGTTAGCCGGCCGAAACGGTCAGACCGGCTGTAACAGGCGGTCGAACCGCCTGTTCCAGAGCAGAAACGTCGGTTTCATGAAACATCGGCCTCTTTTCATGAAAATTTCTTTTCTGAACATTATAGCCTGATGCTTGCTGTGCCAACGCATTAGCTCTAGGATTCTCTTCTCTTGGTACATGATAAATGACAAATTCATCAAAGCAAGATATAATATCTAAACACTTATCAAGATAAGCATTCAAAAATCCATCTAAACATTGACAAACCTTAGATACTTGCTGTACTACCAAAAGAGAATCTGCATATGCTTCAACATGCTTTACTCCCATATCATGTAAAATCTCCAACCCGAATAATAAAGCTTCATATTCGGTTTGGTTATTAGTGCATTTATGATCTAATCGGTTAAGAGCCTCAAAAATAACACCATTTGGTGATATAAGAATAACACCAACTCCATAACCACTTTTGCAAACCGATCCATCAAAATGCAATTTCCATGGAGTAAAAGTAATATAACCGACATTTAAATCAAGATGTTCACTAACCCTATGTTCAACAATAAAATCGGCAACGATTTGTCCTTTCATAGATTTCAATGGCTCAAAGACTATAAAGCATAAGCCCATTTGCAGATTCTACCACCCAATGTAGGTCTATGCAACATGTATTTAATTATGTCGGCTTGACTAGCAACTATGCAAGTATTTAGCAACAAATAATGCCTCAACTTTGTACAAGCATTATATAATGATAAGCATAACTTTTCAATGAAAGTATAACTTCTACTTGCATGTGCAATAATATATTCCTTTGCTTCGGTCTCTTGGATCAAAACAGCACTAATCACACTTTCTTCGGCCGCAATATATAATTTAAAAGGAACTCCTCTCCTAGGTGCCCGAAGAACTGGAGGCGAAGATAAATAATGCTTGATCTCATCAAACGCCTCTTGCTGTTTGCCCCCCAAGTGAATTCAGCATCATCCTTCAACCGAAGCAAAGGAGTAAAAGCATTCACCTTTCCCGACAAGTTGCAAATAAATCTCCTCAAATAATTCACTTTGCCCAAGAATTTTTGCAACTCTTTCTTAGAGCTTGGCGCCTGCAACTTACCAATAATGTGGGCCTTCTTTGGATCAATCTCTATGCCATTCTCATGAACTATGAAACCCAAAAACTTCCCGGCCGACACACCAAAAGCACACTTGAGTGGATTCATCTTCAAACCATACCGGCGCATTCTCTCAAATGCAATTCTCAAATCGGCCAAATGAGAACCACTTCCAGCCGATTTAACAACAATATCATCGATATAAACTTCCAAGATAATACCAAGCAAATCATGGAAGATTAAATTCATCGCCCTTTGATAAGTAGCACCGGCATTCTTTAAACCAAAAGTCATAACAACCCACCCAAACAAACCAACAAAGCCTGGACATACAAAAGCCATTTTGGATATATCCTCTTCGGTCATAAATATTTGATTGTAACCAGCATTACCATCAAGAAAGCTAATCATTTTATGTCCAAACACAGCATCAATAAACATATCGGCTATTGGCATAGGATATTCATCTTTAGGAGTAGCACGATTAAGATTTCTAAAATCAATACACACTCTAATCTTGCCCATTCTTTTCTTTTCTACGGGCACAATATTAGAAATCCATTCAGCATATCGACAAGGTCTAATAAACTTTGCTTCTAATAACAGATTTATCTCCTCTTTAACTCAGTCATAAATTTCAGGATTAAAACGCCTAGTTGGTTGTTTATAAGGCCTAAAACCAGACTTAATAGGCAACCGATGCTCAACAAGCTCTCGGCTTAAACCAGGCATTTCATCATAATTCCAAGCAAAGCAATCGACATACTCTTTTAACAACTCTATTAATTCAGATTTAAAAGCAGGATCTAAATTCTTATTTACAAATGTCGGCCTGGGTAAAGAACCATCACCAATGTCTACCTCCTCAAGAGGATCGGTCGACGTAAAACCACATCCTAGCTTGCTTATATCATCAAAATCTTCAATGGCTTCACACATATCGTTCTGATGCGACCGATAGTGTTCAAGTCTCTGCTACAACCACTCTCGATTATCCATTAAATCATATGAGATGATTCAACCGATTATTCATCGGCTTTATGACAACAGGACGGAAGCCATTCTTAGTACAGCTGATAAACTCAAATTCAGAAAGATCTAAGCCTGACAAACATCTAACATCATCATGAATGCCAACCAAAGAGCTATCAGCTAAAGCAACACAAGCAGAAGTATCACCATGCACAACTTCTACATCATCATCTACCCATTGAATTAAACATTGATGCAAAGTAGAAGGAATGCATTGGTTTGCATGAATCCAATCACGACCCAAGATTAAAATGAAGTTACCTTGAGTCTTTGTGACAAAGAAAGCAGTAGCCAAAGTCTTGCTCCCAATAGTGAGCTCCATAGAAATCACCCCCTTGGCACCAATAGGCTCTCCTCCTCCAATGCTGCTGATGGTCATGTTGGTCTTGATCAGCTCCGAATCTGAACCACCAAGCTTCTTGTACAAAGAATAGGGCATTAAGTTCACAATAGCCCCTCCATCGACCAACATCCGCGAGATTGGCTTCCCATTGATATGTCCCTTCAGATATAAAGCCTTCAAGTGATTGTCCTCAGGTTTAGGCTTCTGGAATATAGCTTCCTTGGGACCAAAGTCAAGATGAGCAACCTTCTCCTCCGAAAGCATGTCCCCATGCATGGACATATGAAGCACATTCACATCAAATTCATGCGCTCCGGAGAAGAACTGTAATCAACAAGCTCTTCATCGTCCTCAGCAGTGGGAACTGATGTCAACTTGTCATCACGAGCCGAAGAACTAGAAGAAGAAACACCAGGCGCTTCTGCGTCACCCGGTCTGACCGCCTGTATAGGCGGTCTGACCGCCTGAGCTGCGGGCTCTGGATGACAGGCGGTCTGAACCGCCTGTATAGCCGGTTGGACCGCCTGTGGTCCTTCCTTCGGCTTCCACTCATTCCTCTGTGGAATCATGGGCTTGACTTGGTTGAAGAATTCATCTCTCTCTTTCTCCAACTCTTGCTCTTGTTTCTCCCGAAAACGAAGTCTCTGAAGCTTCCTCTTTTGAGTACGAGTCAACCCATCGGGAACCACTTTGGAAGAAAGCGCTACTGAATCTTGGTAGCACTAGACCCCTGATCTTCCACCATCTTCTCATTGGAAGTCGGCTTCATAGCCAGACTCTTTTCAATAGGAACATCCATAGTTCCAACTTGAATGATATCAAACTCAGTAGTCCTCTCTGAGTCCACATCCATGCTCTGCACCTCCTCCTTTTCCTTGGGTCGATAAACCTTCTTTGGAGGAGCCCTTGGTAACCGACCCTGACGGGCGGTCTGACCGCCTGCAACAGGCGGTCTGACCGCCTGTGTCCAACGTCCTGGACCAGATTGACGGAAAGCCGATCGGTCATGCCTGGGGTATATAATCCTGTCCTGTACGCGTCTTCTTGGACCTTCACAGCCAGGATGAAACGAAGGCTGCATTGTCGAATGATATGGCACCCACATCACTCCAGTGTCATCCCACACCGGATCCAAGTTCATGCGAGGAGGCGAAGGAATCCTCTCATGCTGAATCGGTGATCTCATTCTTTTTTTAATGGCCGATCACTCGGAACGACCTTTTGTTTGGTATACTTGTCAAAAAGCATATCAAACGTGACTTTGGGCTTGTGAACACCCTGCTCCTTTGCCACGTTCATCTTCCAAGTGCCAACTTCTGGACGCTTCGGAATTAGCATTTTTGGACGTCCATGGGACAGGCGGTCTGACCGCCTGGCGCAGCCGGTCTGACCGCCTGTAGCAGACTAGACCCGGGCGCCCGCACTTCAGGAGTAGTGACCGGCCCTTGCCCCCCTTGTCCAGAGGATTTCACAGTGACCTTAAAAGACTCTTTACCATCAGCCGTCTTCTCATAAGTCACTTCTCTAACCGACTCTTTCGAAGACGGTCTTTCTTCTCCAATCACCACGTTCTTCCCTTTGGTAGATTCGGCTTGATGCGGCCGAACCAAGACCTTGGGCTGCTGCAACTCCATGGTGTTGACTGGAAAAGGAGTCTCATCAACTTGCATCTCATGAAACTTCAAACGGCTCTCATTAATAGCCGATTGAACCTGTCGACGGAAGACATTGCAATCATTAGTAGCATGCAAAAAAGAATTATGAAATTTACAATAAGCACGCTTCCTCAATTCTTCCGTAGGTGGTATGACATGAGAAATCTTGATGTAACCAAATTTATGCAATTCATCAAATATAAGATCACATTTGGACGCATCAAAAGTAAATTTTATGTCTTCTTGCCGATTCTTATGAATCGGCTTCAGAGATGAGCATGACACAGTTTTCTTATTAGCAGGCCATACAAATTCTGCTAAATAAACATCATTATCATCGTCGGTCGAATCATCGGATTCATAATCAACTACATGAACATTAAACCGACGTGTCTTAAAACTCTCTTTTTCTTTATTCATTCGGCCTTCAGTTACTTCAGCTCTAATATGCACTTGTGCGACCGAATAATAATCACAATTATCTATCTTCTCTCTAATAAAAGATTTCAAACCTCTAAAGCATAAGCCAGCAAGATCAACTTCAGAAATAGACAAATTAAAGCAACGGTTTTTAATATCCTTAAATCTTCTCATAAATTGAGAGACAGTTCCATCCCGACCCTGTCTAACCGAGCCAAATCTGCTAACTTCATCTCATGATTGCCACTATAAAAATGATCATGAAACTTACGCTCTAGTTGATTCCAACTTGTCATAGAACCAGGGGTTAATGAAGAAAACCAAGCAAAAGCAGTACCTGTAAGTGACAATGAAAACAAATGTACTCTATATGCTTCATAGTTTCCAGCTTCCCCTAGTTGAGCTACATATTGACTAACATGTTCCCAAGTGGTGCGCTCATCATCTCCACTAAACTTTACAAAATCAGGCAAGCGCCACCCATTGGGAAAAGGAACAGTATCAAAGCTAGAATGATAAGGCTTTTGATATATTCTAGTATTACCAAAATCAACACCTAGCTTATTTCTCATCACATCAGACAATTCCTCCCTGAATCTAGTAAAATCTCTATGTGCATTAAAAACATCATCGGGAATACCACCCGAATTCACAGTCGCATAGTTGTGGAATAAGTAGCGCCTGTTGTAGCTACTGGACCAGCACGACCAGCGGAGACCGAGTTTGGAACAGTAGACAGCGGCAGAGGTTGCTTCGGCACGAACACCATAGCATTGGTCAAATTTGTTTGTCCACCAGAACAGGCGGTGTGACCGCCTGTAGCCACGGTCTGACCGCCTGTCGTGGTCTGACCGGCCGTGCTGGCGGTCTGACCGGCTATAGATCCAACCGCTGCCGACCCACTTGCATTGACCGTGTTCGGTCTGAGCATATTGGGTGGTGGTTGGGTCTGTCCAGCAAAGTAATTCGGTGGCATACCATAGAAAATATTATGCTCAGGTAATTCGCGAGTATCTATAGATTTACCCTCTAGTTTTTCGAGTCGTTCCAATAATTGTACAAACAATGCATCATGATCCCAAAAACCTAAAGTCACAGGAGTAGATGCAGTAGGGTCAGGTGCAGAAGTGCTTACATTGTCAATTACCTCAATCTGCCCCTTACTCATCTTGAAGGAAGGAATTACGAAGTCTCGAACACTTTTCGCCGAACGATCTTCACGACCCTTCCAAAAGGTCTTCAAGTACTCCACCTCGATGTGCTTCTGGAGCGCCATGAACCTCTCATGATCTTCAACAGTAAGATCTTCAATTGAGGCCGTCACGATGTTGTCTTTTTCAGCGTCGAAGCCCATAGTGCTAGAGATAGTAGATTGGTCTTCAAAAACCAGATTTCTATCCCCAGCGGAGTCGCCAAAATATGTTGACGCACTTCTGGTCAACACACGAAAGCGCTAGATCGCGTGGTTGTCAAATTCTCCTTGACGAAGCTCCTAAGAGCAGCCGGTCAGACCGCCTGTAGGGGCCGGTCAGACCGCCTGTAGCAGGGGCGCCGCGAAAGCCTACGATCACAACCTCGGGAGGGACCCCGTCGGAGGCTGCGAACCTAGGGTTGTTCTACGGTCGGCAAGGCCATTTAGAACGTCCTAAAACGCCATAGAGACGAAGAAGGAAAGCAAAGGGGTTGGAAAAGTTAGGGTTTAGAGATAAAAAGTAGAACGATGATTTGTACGATTGGGTAGAGGTCCTCAATCGGCCACGACCCTTTATATTTATAAGGTGGAGAGGTCTTGCCCCGCGAGGAAGTCCTTGCACAGATCTAAAAACATGCAAAAACCTGATTCTACTCGGACTCGGGGATAGGCGGTCAGACCGCCTGTGACATGCGGTTAGACCACCTGGCACATTGCCAGATCGGCTACAGGGCACAGCCGGTCTAACCGCTTGTACAGGCAGTCTCGACCGGCTGTCCCAGCCTGATCGGCTTTAAGCCATTTTTGGTCATCAACAATAAGCAAGAGATTGAATTGAGTGTAATTCTTGAATCATTTCTACCATGAACCTGAGTCGATGGTGCGACAAGACAAATGTATTCCCCAATTAATTGTTTCCTAATAACCAGGAAATGGGATGTCCATGTCCTAATGTACTTTCATTGTTTTTGGGGTTACTTTTGCACCATCTCAATCCATATCATTTTGGCAGAGGTCCAACTCCTCCCTCTATTTGAGGAGAGTTGAGGTGAATTGTTAGTTTATTTCAATAATTATTGGGAAAAGAAAAAACTGATTGAGCACTACCCCTTGGTTCCGTTTAACTGTGGTAAGTAAACCGTGCTCCCTTCCGAAAAAAAGGTTCCATAGTGACGGTTAAAAGGGGACGGAGGGAGTAGCTTTGCACCAGAAAAATGGGATATTGTCGTATATGCTCTAAATGGTCATTTAGTAGGGCTTATTAGCTGACTTCTCAATAGACTTATCAGCTTGCTCTACACCTCTACCTAATAGTGCCCTTAAAAGTGGCTTCAACGCAAAAGACCGGAGAAGCTGTTGCCCTAACACGTATTTCATCGGCTTCTTCCCATCCCATCCCAATAGCACCGCATCCTGCAACGAGGACGACCCGACGGAGATGGACTTAGTGGATTTGGCTTCGAGGCCACCGACGTCGCAACTAGTGGCAGTGTGGATCTGACTCGCTGGAGTGGTGTCTGCGGCGGCGCCCCGAATGGGATTGGTGGGTCATCCAAGGGTTTTATTTTTTATTTTATTAGGCGGACACAAAAGCGCCTCTGTTAATCCCTGATTAACAGAAGACCAGTTCAGAGGCGGATCAGATATCTGCCTATGAAAATCCAAAATAATTTCTTTTAAAAATATTTTTTTACTAATGGCATGCCCATAACATACGAGTGATGTGATGCCCTTGACATTGTAACAACTCACCTGCTTTTGCACTCGAGTACCACTATGTCGCATGGTGGCGCCTTTATCTCACTGTGATGATGACTTTGACCAACCATTGCCAAAGTGAGGAGCCGAACCACACACTAAAGCACTGTCCCAAGAATCGAGAAGGACGCATATGGCAAACGATGGACAAGACACTCTCAAGATCACTGCGTGCATGCCCCTACCTCCTCGACTGGCGAAGCTAGGCCTCATCAGAGCCCTACATGGAGAATAACCTCCATGCTTAGCAGAGATCATATGTAAAGGGGCCCTTCCTTGGTCTATAAAAGGGAAAGTGACCCCTCATAGGAGAAAAGTTCATATGACCCAACACGCAAGCCATAGATCCATCGGGATCACGACCGTTTTTCACACTCCCATGTTGTAATATAACCCCCCCCTCACAAGGGCACTGTAACACCCGGAATTTCATCACAAGTTAAAAATAGAAACCTTTTAAAATTTCTAGAATTTATTTGGAATTCAAATTTAATTTGTAGGAATATTGATTTGAATAGGCATTAAAATTCTTTTTATTAAAAAAACTAAAATAAATATAAGGTCACCATTTGTTTGGAGTGCAATTCATGCTGGAGCATTTTAATTGAGTGTTGAATTTAAATTGTTTTGAATTCAAATTTGGTTTCTTATTTGAATTGCAACAAAAGTTTATTTAAGGTTCAACATTTTAAAACTGCAGTTTCAACAATTCTTATGCTCTGTTTCAACATTTGACCATTGTTGTTTCAACATTTCTCCTTTTCCCTTTCTCTTTATCGGCCCATCACCCTCTCCCTCTTCCTCTCTCTCGGCCCAGTGGCGAAGAAGCCTAGCTCCGGCCCACCACAGCTCTCCCTCTGTTCTCTCTGCTCTCACCGACAGACGGGCCCCGCCTGTCATCTTCCTCCTCCGACCGGACCGAACCAGGCTCGAGCTCGAGCCAGTCCTACGTCGCGCCCTCGTTTCCCCCTCGGCATGCGCGCCACGCCAAGGCTACCCTCCTCGCCTATTTAATGCGCCGCCATCCCCTCTCCTGAACCCCTTCACCAATTTCCCCAACCCTAGCCACCAGTCACCACCGCGCCGCCAACCCTAACCCCCGTCGGCCGCCATTGATTCGCCGTCTCTCCACCAATCCATCGACGCAGAGCATCACTGAAGCTTGGTAAGGAGGTATAGAATCCTCTCCGCTAACTTTTGCTTTCCCTATCGATCCCTAGTGCTCGCGCCGCCTCGCCGGAGTTGCCGAGCCACGGTTCACCGTCGCCAGCCATCCCGGCTGCCCAATCCCCGATCTAGACCCCTCAAATTGAATCCCCATATTCCCAGCTTTCCCTCGTGCCTTGAATCAGTGGAAACCATCGATCCTAGCCCCGTTTTGCCAAGCTCCGGCGAGAGCGCCGCCAGTCGCCGCCGTTCGGTCGTCGTCTCCGGCGAACTCAAAACCCAAACGAACCTCGGCCGTCCGATCTCGATCCAACGGCTCAGTTTAGATCTAGCGTAGGTCAAACAGAACCCGCACCGGTCGGCTGTGGTTCTTTTACAAAAGAGCCCCTATTCTTTTTTGTATTCAACCCGCAGTCCATGCTAGTTGAAAAGAAATTAGATTCAGGTCCTTTTCTTATCATTTTAGCCCCTGTACTTTCATAGATTCGAACCCGCCGTCCTTGGCTGCTAGTTTTACACGTTAACCCTCGGGTTTTCTTGTGAAATTATGTTTAAGCCCTCGGTTTCTTCTGTTTAAGCCCCTGATAAGTTAATTTCTCCGCAGTTAAGCCCCTGAAACCTTATTTTAGCCATCGATTCCACGTTTAAACTCCGTTTAACCTGGTTCTTGGTGCATTAATCTTTTAAAAGCATAAAGTTTAGTCTACCAATGCTGCATATCAAGTTTCATGTTTTGAAATAAATTAATAAGTATTAATTTACCTAATTGCTATTTAACTAGTTTTTTTAAATAAAAGCAAATTAGAGTTCCACCTTCATGTTTTATAATAAAGTTAATTTGATTAATCACTATTCAAATAGCCTTTTATAATTAAAATATGTTAGCGTTTCTTGTCTTTTCATAAACTAATTCAATTTGGTTAATGATTATTCAACTGTTTTATGAATAAAAGCTACATAGGTTATAACCCGAGTTTTCATAATTACATGCTAACTTGACTTATATGAATATAAATGTATTTATAAATTATAAATGACTAGTTGAACATGAATAATAGATTTATCCGATTAGATGCTCATATGTAATTCTTTTCTAAAGTTAATTGTTTAATTTATATAATTTATGTATAACATTTACAAATAAAATTGATTACGCTTTAAGCCGTCTTTACATATGAAAGTATAATTTAAATTAATTCAAATAATGAATATTTCTTTGAATTATTCATTACACATGTTTTCTTAATTAAAATAAATGAAGCATATAGTCTTTGCTTTTCTTTTATAATATTAATCTTCCGATAGTTGTATCTTCTCGACCTTAGCTCCGATCTCAGTGTTTCTCGTGTCCTTTCAATCCTTACCGAGACCTCAAACCATTCTTATGCTTGCTTACTATTGTTGCCCATGATTGGTGTATTGTTATTTATTTCTGCATATGTTTGCTTGTATGTGCTCGTGCGACGATAGACGTTGTTCAAGCTGATTGGAAGATCAAGCTGTGAGGACTTCAGCGAGTTCATGGAAGATCAAGTCTACGAAGGAATTGAGCTTTAGCAGATATTATTAGGATTTAAGGCAGGTGGATTTCTCCCTCTGCATATTCTATTGAACCTATGCAACTTTCATGTTAATTAAAGTTTACTTTATGTATGTATATTGCATTAATATTGATGGGTCCTATAATAAGGATGACTAGTTTTTATTGACCATCCGTTTGATAACCGGGTCTTTACTTTATGTTGGGTAGCTTTGCTTAGCTGTTGTACTTGGGAATGGTTCACGCTAATCGTGAAGATAATAAGTTTGTGTTACCATTTATCAAGAAACTTATATCCATGTTCCGATGATGATGTTAAACAAGATCACTTATGTTAATTGGAACATGGAGCAGCAACCTGGGATTTTCCCGTACAACCACAATACTATATTGGCTCTGGTCTCGGCTAAGTAACTAGATGAACTGTATGTTGTGTTTGCACTGCTAGTGGTGGAATTTGGGGGCATTACCGGTTTGGGAGGTGCGGGGATCGGAAGGCGATGCCTTGCCGTTGTAACCGTGGTCGACGGGGAGCAAACACATACATATAGGAATTCTCTAGAAAAGCCTTATAGCGTCCCTATGCAGTCACACCTCGGAAGTGTGGTACGTGCCTGGCCCGAACTGTATGGTTGGGTCCAAAGTTCTTTGGAAATTTTACGCGAACTGTGGTGAAAGTGTACAACCTCTGCAGAGTGTAAAACTGTTATAACAGCCGTGTTCGCGGTTATGAACGGCCCGAATTCTCACATGATAATTGAACTTGATGTTGAAAATAAATTGTGGTTCCTGGTTAAGGAATGAGTGCTTTGACACGAATGATGTGAGATGATTTATCTCTTTATAGTATTAATTGGGTTGGTATATACTTTTATCTTAGTAATCAGGTGCTCGCTAATAAAACTTGACCAACTAAAATGTTGACGGCTCTTAGCTCTTAGCCTTTCCTTGAAAGCTTTGCATATTCTCCCACTTGTTGAGTACCAACCATAAGTGTACTCACCCTTGCTAAACATTAGATCAAAAGGAGAAGAAAGATGTGGAGTTCTTTAGTGACTTCAATGAAGATTGCTAGGCGTACGCAACCCCCAGTCAACTGCCTGTGGTGAAGAGTTGAAGATTTCCGCTGCTAGAATATCGTTGTAATGTATTTATTTTATTATTTCCGCTGTAACTTTGTGTTCTGTATTCATGGAGTCTATCATATGTGTGAAACTTGATCCTGGCGCACATATGAGATGCATTCGGTTTGTCCTTTATAAAACCAGGTGTGACAGGCACTGAGGCTCATTCAATAAAGATATCTCTCCCTCCGACTGGACGTAGAGCACGCTCTTCGAACCAGTATTAACCTTGAGTCCCGAGTGCCAACCATTGCCAATGCTGACACATAACATACATCTTGCAATGTGCTGCTAGTGTTGGTCATTCTTGACACCGACTGGGACTAACAGGGAGCTAAAGTGTGTGATTAAAGTGGGCTAAAATTGACCCCCTTGCCCTAAATAGCGTGCAGAAAGGCTGAACACCACATGTGCATAGGAGCAGTATAGACTTCGTACAATTGCTTTAATGACTTTAGTGCCCCTTCAGTCCCTCCATCTAAACGGAGTAGGATTACGTTTAGCACATAGACTAAACTTTAGTTTAAGGACTAAATGGATCCAAACAGGCTCTCAATAAATGTATGTGTGTAGACTACTAGTAATATGATATTGGATGAGGAAATCCTACTCTATCTCACGGCAAGAAACAAATTCAAACTAAATTAAAATAAATAAGGAGATTATACCTTTTTATATAATTAATTTTGATCTCTCTAATATTTAAGGCACCAATAATTATACATCAATCATGTACATTAATACCATGGTTCTTCATCCATACTTTTTTTTTATCCTAGTCGAACCTAAATAGAGGAGACACTTTTGGGTGAGGTAGGGACAAGATCAGGTGAAGAGATACAATTGTCACCATGTGTTGGTGAATTCCTATAAAAAAAGATGAGGACAAAATCGGTAGTATAATTGTGGTGGGACACATACTATAACACCCTAAAATTTGTCCTAATTAAAATTTAGTAATTAAATAGCTTTTTATATTTAATGCTCATGAAAAATGTAGGGGAAATAAAATTTTGAATAATTAAAAGCAAATATAGGAAATAGGAACATTATGGTTGCATTCATGCTGGTGCATTTATTTTTTATTGTTGAATTCAAATTTCTCTTTCTCTCTCTCCCATTTCAGCCCAGTCCCAGTCGGCCTAGTCCCTTTTCCCCCTCCCTTTTTCTTTTTCCTCCCGCAGGCCCAGCTCTTTCCCTTCTCCACCGTGCGGCCCAGCAAGCAGCAGCTCAGCCCGCCACTCGCGCCAGCCCGCCTTCTCCTCCCTGTGCGGCCGACAAGTGGGACCCACCTGTCATCCCCGACCTCTCGCAGTAAGCGAGCCGAACTCTGCCTCTCCGATCCGCGGCCGATTTCCAACCAAACTCCGCGCTTGGCGCGCACGCCAAGGAGCCCTCGGGCCTCTATATACGCGCCGCCACCCCCTCGCTCGACCCCTACCCGAAACCCTAGCCGCCACCGAGCCCTACGCAGCGCCGCCGTTGCCAAACCCTTGCCGAGCCGCCGCGCCACCAACTCGTCGCCTCATCGCCCCATTGTCGACGAGACGCCATCCAGAACCTTTGCCAGGTATAGAGGAGCAAGTCGAGCCCCTAAACCCCCTCTCTCTCGCTTCGTAGTGCTTGCGCGAGCTCGCCGTTGATCCCCGTCCGCCGCCACGCGTCGCCAGCCGCCGCCGCCGCGTAATCCTCGAGCACAACCCCCAAAACAAGATCCCCGTAGTTTCCTCTCTCTCCCGGGCCAAACGCGGTGAGCTTTGGAGCTCAATAGCGCCGGCGGTGCTCGATTCCGGCGAGGTTCCGCCGCAGAGCCGGACGCGCCGCTGACCTCCGGCGACCAAACGGCCCCAATCGACCGTAGCCGTCCGATCAGATCTGAATGGCCTAGATCCGATCCGAACCCGGTCCACCGTGGACCCGTGGACCGCGGTCTACGGCTGGTCCATAGCACAGTAGACCGCGACGTCAGCCGACGTCATCCCTCAGCCGCGCCCTGGTAGTTTTGCAAATAAGCCCCTGTCTTTTTTGAAAATCAACCCGCGGTCCAGCGCAGTTCAAAAATAATTACAGTTTAGTCCTTTTTCTTTTGGTTTAGCCTCTGCGCTTTTGAAAAATAGTGCCCACCGTCCTGAGTGACAATTTTACCCGTAGGCCCTTGAGTTTTTATACGAAATTATGTTTTAGGTCCCTGGTTTCTTTCAAAAACACCTCCAGAAGCCTAAAACTCTCACCAGGAAGCCCCTAGAGCCTGTTTTAAGCGTATTTTCTTCTTTTTAACTCCGATTTGAGTGATTTTCGCGCTCATGTGTTCGTAGTAAAGCGTGCAGCCACTCTAAAGCCTTCTTTTCATCATTTGTTTATGTTTGGTGTACTGTTCTAATTAAATACCTTGTTTGCATGTATGTGTGGATGCTTGTGTGGTGATCGATGTGAGTAGTTGATGAGCCGTTCGAGTTCGCCGACGACCCCGTTCCCGAAGAGCAGGTGCAACAGCAGTTCACTGAGGAAGGCAAGTATAACACGGACAATCCTTGATTACCTATACACCATTTAATCATATATTCATATGCATGTGTCTAATTTTGTGATACACTAAGGATGATCCTAGTCTTTACATTATTCCTTGTTTACCCGGGTTATATGCATTATGGTTAGTATTTGCTACGCGCTGCAACCAACATTTATTTTAATGTTAATATTGAATTAATGGTTCACTTCAATGAGGACTAAAAGATGCTTTTTAGCAACATGGTTTGGGGAACTAGAGCATGTGCTTCGTGCTTTGTTCTAGTGACTCTATAAGGTTTGGTCTAGGGAATTAGAGCATGTGCTTCGTGCTTTGTTCTAATGTCTCTCCGTAAGGTCCGGTTCTTAAAGTGGCAACCCAAGAACTTGTTCGCCGCCGTTGGAACTATAATGGCTCTGGTCTTGGATAACTAGCTTGTACGTCTCTAGCTCGCCAGTGGTTACCGAAAGGCGTACGTGGGGAGCATGGGTGAGAGTATAGTTTGATCCATCGAGGACGGATTTATCCGTTGGCTATGTCTCGTTAGGCAAAGTCCCGTGATGTAAGCGCCCGATGTACGGTAGCTTCACACGTTGCGATGATTGCGCTCTCGCTCTGGACGCCATTGACCCCCTCATGTTGCGCCCTGAGCGTACGTCAATCTCGATGCCTTGGGTTATGCTGCCTATGTTGAACCAAAACGGCTACTGTGCTTGTTAGGGTGTTTTGTAAAAGTCCTCGTAGCATAAGTTCTTTTAGATTTATGTGACCAACAGGTAAAGGGCGAAACCTCTACAGAGTGTTGATCTATCATGATAGCCGTGCTCACGGTTACGAGCAGCCTGGATTCTTTTTTATCAGAAGATGATGCTAGTGGTTGATGTTGGTTATTCTATGATTATTTATACATTATTATTAATGGGTTTCTACTTGGGTTCTACTCATTTGTAGTAATTTGGGTGATAATAAAATGAAACTACTAAAAGTGCTACTGCAGTTTAACCGTGTCAAGCCTTTTGTTCTTGCATAACCCGTGTTATACTTGTTAAGTAAGATGGTTTACTTACACTTGCAACTATTCAACAAAATCCTGGATGGGTAACAGATGGAGCAATGAACGAACAGTCGCTTGCTGAGTTTCCGAGGATCTGCCGTACTTCTAGCTGTGTTTAACCAGTCGGTGTCCCTGTGGACTTGAGGCTCTACTAGTTGAGAAACGTTTAATAATATTAAGACTTCCGCTGTGTTATATGTTTAAGACTATGTCTCGTGTTAAACTCTGATGTAACTATTTTGTTCGAGCATTGTGTTCTCTGTGATTCAATATTTGTAATCTATATGTGTTCTGTGGACATCCTGGGCACGCATATAGAAGCATTCGGATTTTCTTGGAAATCTGGGTGTTACACATACGCATGTTAGTACTTCAAAGTTGAGGACAGATCTGGAGGGAGTACATGACTATTTGAGAAAAATTAAGGACAAAAGTGAACTAGTTTGATGATATGATGTGACATGTTTCTTTTTCGGTGATTTATATGTGAACATAGTTGGATGTGATTAAACATGGGCACATGGTTTTTATTAATAGTTTGAGTGTGGACACATATACAGAGTATCCATAACTTTTAGAGGCTAACCGTGTTAAGAAAGTGAACTAATGCAAGGAACATAACTTATTACTTTAATTCACGTCCTGTGATCAAAGGTAAAAGGAGAAAGAGTCAAATACAAAGTAATCAGTGATTGAAGAAGAATGATTAAGTATAGAGCTCTTACCTGGTCGCTGGTCTCAAAATCGGGGTTGAGGATTAGGCAATAATCTTGAACAGGTCGGCTGAAAAGATGATTCCTCCATTCTTGCCACCAAGTTTTGAATGAGGCCGTAGTGAAGCTTGAGAATTTCCAAAGAGATAGATCTATGGTTTCCCGAGAAGGTGATAAACTTATCTATCGTATGCTATGCCTGAAGGGACTATGTCTTTGGGCTTCACCATGTCGGCTAGGTACAAGGAAATTGGCCCTTGGCCAAATTCGATTTGATGAGCAACCAGTGATGGATGATAATATTCAAATGACTGCTGTTTTTTCCCCATAAAGATGTTTGCAGGGAGTATTTGAGGGGTGATAATTTCCTTGAAGTTCTTTTGGCTCTCCCCATCTGTGTCAATATCGTCAAATCAGAATTTGAACGGGAGTTCGAAATGATGATCAGGATCAGCATACACATGCCAAGGCATAGATTCTTCCTTGAGACCATTGTAGAACCCCCTAAAGTACTCGGCTGTGCGAGTAGAAGGAAGCCGTTCTCCAGGGAAACTTGAGGCAGCCTCACCAAAGGACATGCATTGCCGATCTTCAGCTTCTTCGTCGTTCAGTTGATCGGCAGGGAATACTTTGCTAATCACAGAGACATCCAGCAGCTTCTGTATGTGCATGTTTAACCAGAGGTTAACAAAACCACCATGGACCTCCGAGATGTCCGATTTGTTGCTTGGATCTCAATCGGATGGAAACCTCATGAAGAAGCTTATATACTGATCCAAGAAGGTGTTTTCCGATTGGGAAATTGTTTCCTGAGGCTAAGTATTCTGCCAATCGCAGATAGTGGATTGATGGGCCTACTGTCTTCCCACAAAAGACGAAGTGCTCTAACCACATATTCAAGAAAGCTGAGTGTTCTCTTGCATCCACAGGCCCTGATGTCTTGGAATACTTCTCTATGTATCCTTTCCAACCCCCTATCTGTTTGGTGTCAAACTTGTGGGTGGCCTTGGAGGGAATGAGGAAGGTCTTGTCCGATTCCGATATATTCAAACCGGTGAGCATCAGTACATCGGCTAAGGTAGGAGTCATCGGACCTTGACCGAAAAGAAAAGCATTCAGAGCATCGGACCAAAAATATGAAGCAACGGCTAGTAAAGGCTCGTTTCGCTCCATGTCAGCCAAAGAAAGGGCGATACATTGACGGAGGTCATAAGATTCCCATTCATCTATCTTGGATTTGGCAACCCTTTTATACCAAGTTCTCCATCCAGTGGTAAGGGTTGGCTATGACCTAAAAGCATTGCTCCAGTCGTGTTCTGAGTCAAATGATTTGTAAGGAAGCCGTTGTGTTTCTTGGTTGATGAAGTCAGTGGGGTCTGGAGAACCTACTGGGCCTAGTATGGCAAGACCCGGCTTATCTGCTACTGGGATGATGATGCTGTTGCGGATGGCCTAAGAAGAGTGCATTGCTAGTAAGAACAGGTCTGACAAGAACAGAATAGATCTCGATCTAAAGACTGGGTGAAGGCTTACCTCATGGATTTCTAAGAGAGACGCCATAGGAGAAGGTTGCCGGAGCCTTTGAAGAGTTGATCCGTGCCGAAGGTTACTTGCGCTCGACGATCCAAGGTCGGGGAGCAGAGGAAGATGAAGCGGCGGCGGCTGAGGGAAGAAGATGAATGAGGAAGACGAAAGGGTTGGCCTTATATAGGTTTCGCTAAGGGTAAAAGAGGAAAGAGAAGATGTTTTGACCTAAAATGTTTGACCTAAAGGATAAGGATCAAATAGTTTCGAGTCAGAATCAGATTCTACCGTGAAACTAGGGGGCATTGACACCGGATTTAACAGGTCACATCGGTGCCAAAAGTGAAGCAGAGGTACAGAATCGGAATCGGAGTCCGGGAAATGGAGCAGATCAAATCGGAATCGGAGTCCGAGAGGAAGAGTGGTTTGAATCAGAGTCAGAGTTCAATGAGAATCAAAATCGGAGAAGAGGATGATGACGTGGAGGAGTCCTGGAAGGTTACCAGGTTAAGCTTATAGAAGGACCGAAATGAAGAGTCGGTTATTTTCTACTTCGTTTAGGTTTTATGCAACCCTTATCCAGCTTAGAATAAGCTTTGATCGGCTGTTATTTATACTCCATTATCGGATCTGATATAGCCGTTTAGATCTATTCTAAGTGTTGCTCTGCTTAGCTTGTTAGGTTACGTTCTAGTAATCTTACTCTGCTTTGCATCGGAATCGGCTCATCTAGCCGTTTCATTATTGTAGATCGGAATCTAGTGCCGATCTGGTCTTCATCGCTAAATCGGAAACCCAGCCGATTTCGCTGAGATACTAACGTCCGATTTCCTTGTCAATCAACAGGTCAGATTGACTAGCACGCCCTGCATCATCGGTCACAGCCGATTTCGTGTGCTAGCACGTGAAGGTCTTTCCCGATTTTTGCGTCAACAGATGCCTAGTATGTAGTTTGTCATCTGTGACCAACTTGAACATTGGATTTTATCTTTGATGATTTCATGTCGAACTAAAATCTTTAAATTCAACTGTTGTTGTAATTCTCTACACCTTCTCACTTCCACCTTTGGATGGCTAGCCTAACGCCCACCTTCTCATTTCCACCTAGAACTACTCATCTACCATGCTCATGTATTGTATGGCATGGCAAGGGACGGGGTCTCTATTTATAGGGCAAAGGGGACTGTGGGGTCAAGACAAGTGTCCCGCCTCTATAGAATTCCTAGATATTACAATATTTTCTATTTTTATTTAATTACTAATTCTAGCGTTCTCCATGGAAATAACTTGATCTTGTATAGTGGGCAACATTCTAGAAGTTTGCATTACTACTGTTTCAACAAGATCTAAGGAAACACGTACAAGGCCTCCAGGGCGAGCAGGTTATTAGAAATCCACTTCTCGTCGGTCATCGGCTGGCGGAGAAGCTCGTAAGAAGCATGTGTCAGTATGAGGGTCACTAACCTAGTGGTGTCTTGCTGCAGGGCTTCGATGGCGGCATGGGAAGCAATGGCCCTTGCTTTTCAGGAAGGTGTGGTGATTGATGGACAGAAGGCGGTGGTGGGTGGTGGCGTGGAGGATGGTGACATGGAGGGCGGCGGCGACAGCGAAGACGAGGAGGGATGGTGGTGATTGGCAGTGAAGATCTAGCCAGACAGTTATATAGTATTAGGGTTATGCCAGATAGACAACTTGGCAGGAGCGAGGCAGCTGGGCCAGAGCGGATGGGTGCCAGCCAGTTATACAATGTTAGGGTTATTTGTGAAGTAGGTAAAAGGCTAAAATTCTTCAAAAAGACCTACTCTCAACACCAAACCAGATGAAGTCAAACGAAGATCAACCTGTTGGCAGTTTGGCGCCAATTTTTGACATATCAAGACTGACGTCAAATGGAGAGAACATCCTGGCTAGAGGAAGAAATGTTGATTTAAAATTATCTGATGGTCTTTGGTGTTTAGCTGATTGGATTCCAACCAATTTGGACCAGATGAACCGATGGTTGAAGAGCTGATAGGGAGCATTGAAGATTTTGCTTGATTCAAAGGAAAAAAAATCAGTTCGATGGCATCGTTGCTAAAAAGGAAAGTAAATGTTCGGATATGCCGGATTGTATCAAGTTGGGTCCAACCCGATTTGGGTCATATGTTTTAGGAAATTTCGTTTCTTTAGATTCAAATGTTGCACATATAGATCTGTTAAGAGGTGTACATTCGCATCCTTATTAGCTTTCTGTACCCTCACGTAGATGATCCGATCAGTAATTTAGTATGCTTAACTGCTACATATATTGTAAAACTGATTAAGATTGTCTAAAACCTACATGATAATGCTCACATCGCATATTCATAGTTGTTCATTAACTTTGCACACATGGCAATAACCCTAGCCGATCCGTTGGATATGATCAGCTGAATCGGCTGCCTTAGGCTGATTCTTGTCCTTTTGTGCATCGACTGATGATAACCGATACGGCCTGTGAGAGTGCATTTGGAAACCCAGCCTATAAGTTCTCGTATTTGACGTTTGCACTGTTTTCTTGTCAATTTACAGGTCAAATTGTCTGGCACGCTCGGTGGGACACGTAAAGCTTCATAAAGTCTATGAGCAAGGAGGTTGATCCCAATCTAAATGAAGATAATGTGATCCAAGTTAACAAAAGCCAGCTAAAGGCGGACCAGAAGGCCGTATTGGATTCAACTGTTGAAGCTTTCAAGAGTGAATGCCATCTGTGCCCGTTACTAAAGTCAGTATTTCACGTAGTGCATATGTTTCCTTCTTTTATGGAGGCAAGCAGCTTAGTGTCAGTACTAAATTTTTGAGAAAATTTTTCTCTTCTGAAATAAAGCCTCCACAAGTTTTAGAGCCATTTATTCCTGTCAGCTCCATCCCTTTGCATTGTTTTTGCTTAGTGTAGTATACTAATATGTTCTCTCTTTAGCAGTCACTGTTTGATATACATGCCACTGCTTTGCTTTGGAAACGGTTCTTTCCCTTATTTGTACACCCTAAGTTAAATATCCGATGACCAAAGTAAAGATGTGTCAATTCTGTTCTATTTTTAAGAAATACTGATAAATAAGCCTTGAAGTCACATTTCGGTAATGTATTTAGTTTTATTTTAAATGGAAATTTACGTTGTATTTATGACCATGTTACAGGTGTCGTTGAGATGATTTGTTCATCAAAACATAGGTTCCAATCTTTCTTCTTGCATATCTGTGGCCACCCAGGATGCAAATACAGAGAAGCAATGTTTAAAAATGAATTCAAACATGATTTAATTCAATAAATAATTATGAACTTAACCATGAAGGTTATTTCCAAGTTCAGTATAAGTGTATAACATGCTTAGGAGTTAGGACGTCTATACATGTGGAAAAAGGCCTTTTTTATCATATGGGTAGTTAAGGAGTATCTTAATAGACTTAACGGGTGGACCATCGGTGCACCTATTATAGCAAAAGGAGATTGGTGAGATTCTGCTCAGGATAGCTAGACAATCAGGTTTCTAGGGAGCGTATCTATGCAACTTGTCGCCAGAACGTTGTTGTCTTCACCAGCGCCCCGTTCACCTCTGGCTCCGACTTGTTTGTATGCACAACTCCATCGCCATTCAGTTCACGGGACTGCACTGCAAACATCTTCCTATAGTAGTAGCATGGCTTCTCCTCCAGATGGTGACGGTGCAACCAATGCCTCCGGCAGCGGTCCCACCTGAGTATAAATCATTGCCGCTCTGCTTAATGTTGTTATTATTTGTGTTCTTGTTTAAATCTGTGTCAAACCTGAACAAGTACACATGGCTTGTATCACTGGCAATTGTCATGAAACTTTTCCTAAATATTGCTTTAAATCTTGGAATTAAAATGTGGCTGAAAACACGTAATTATCTAACAATGATTAGTTCTCTTGCATGAACTAGCACTTCTATGTCACATAACAGGAATAGGAGTGCAATGCCTAGATGTACAGCATGCACAGTATATACTGCTCTTAAAGTGCCACCATGTTAATTCACATATGTATCTAATTCAAGTTTATTTTCATCACCCACCAAAAAATAAAAGCTAGGAGTCGGTAAACGTAATGCGGAGTAACTATAAAGAGATGTCAAATAACTTGGAACCAAACTCTTTGTAATTAATTTGGGTAGACTATAGTTCCATTTTGAATAAATTGAAGCATTGATTCTTGAATCCTGAATTGGTATGGTAGTACATGTGTGCACCGCAACCTTTGCTAGTGCATAATTATCCTGATTTTCAACTAATTTTGAAAATTAAAGAAAAATGAAACACTTACGCCATGACTCAACTCACAACTGGATTTTTTTTAATTGAGAAAACACGGAATAAATAGGAAAGATTTCCGATTTGAGTTGGAGTTAGACCTTTATCGACAAAATAAAAAACACAAAACTATTTCCATGTCTTTTTGAACTGAGCTCAAATACCAGTCAGAGCCGCCATCAACCTCTTCTTGCTCCAAAAGTGCTCGTCAACTTCAAAAGAAGAAGAAAGAAATGTGATTGCTTGTGATTAAGGGAGCATCACTCCATCGGAATGCAAAACTAGCTTGTTAACAATCACCATCTAATTCGGAATGCTCCGCAAATAACACCTGCACCTACTCCATTGTTTAGGTGATCTTTGTCAACCAAAACAAAAGCGACCTAATTATATATCTATCTTGCATGGTTTCATTCTATTTTCGCAACCACTGAAAGGAAAAGTCTAATTTCTTGCCCCTAAAACAATTACAAAGACAGCATTGCTCTTGTGCGACTTTTTAAAAGTATCAATGTAATACTAACATGCAAATTAACCATTTAGCTAGTTATTTTATTGTGCTAAGAGTAACATGCATATAACCGTTATGAATTTTCTTGAATGCACATTTGATAATTAATGGGAAGGGAAATGATAATTAGTGGTGAGAGTTTGAGGACAAATTCATTCGGGAGTTTGCTTTATTCCCATTTGTTTTATTTTTGGGAGAGAATTAAAGCGATACTTTGCCAGAGAATTCATATTCTTTGTTTGCAATAAGGAGTTACAAGTAGCAAATTGTATTAATTGTATAAGGTATGATACCCAACTTTCACATAATAAAGTATAATTTGCAACCAATTCCCACTCACCCCCCGTCTAAAGAGATTGGTGGTCGGCTCCTAAACTCACATTTTCCATCCCACTAAAACAAATATTCCACACCACAGAAAACCTTCATTATCTAAACATATCTCCAAATCCCTTTGATCAATTACATCCAACCAAATTTGTGGTGATCGACGAGGGGACATGAAACGTGGGCAAGGGTGGCATTGCGTCATTGGGTGGATTGTCCGTGCTTGGCGCGCTTATCAGATGGGCTTTATATAAGTGTATACAGGATAGGATATATACTAAGAACGCAAAAACAAAAAAGGTATAATTAACCTGCTATAATTTATTTTTGAGATCCCGATCCGGCACCCATCAAACTGTACACACATGGGTCCGTGAGTTGGACACCAGTGACAGCCTGACAGCAGGGTGATTATACTGAAGTCTACAAGTTAGCCATATAGTGACTGCCTGACTCGCATTTTCATTAATTCAACACCACTCATTGCCAATGACACGACACTAGCAAGCAACAAAAACATCAGTGGCAAAAGCAGAGGGTTCACCATCCACTGGCGGTGAGGTGGAACGTTATTGACGGTGACAACAAAGGAACCCGTGGTAATAATCAACCTACTAAGTCATCACTGACCTAATCCAAAGCCATCAGCACACATGTGTCATCACCAGTGACATTTCTTAATGAAACTGGGGTTATAAAAATTATAATATACTACCCTCCGCCTTAAATATATCATTTAGGACAAGCTAGCTAGTTAAAAAGGATAAACTACTCTACTTATTCTAAACATCATATATTCAAGAACGGAGAGAGTATTATAGTAAGAAAAGGTCGAGTGTCATATTATTTATTTCTTAACTTGTTTCAGCATATCTCATTTAATTTCCGTATTTTTTTTACTAGCAAATTTTGCAGACGTAGCATTTTTTTTATGACAAAGGTTGTAGTAATTAATAAAATATAGAGAAAATAATGTTTTTACCCTCCAACTATTACAAAAGTTTTATTTTAAACCCATAACCGCAATGACAGACATTAAAGATCTTCTAACTATCCAAACCAGACATATTTGGCACTTTGGGTGATT
Source organism: Digitaria exilis (assembly GCA_015342445.1). Classification (NCBI taxonomy): domain Eukaryota; kingdom Viridiplantae; phylum Streptophyta; class Magnoliopsida; order Poales; family Poaceae; genus Digitaria; species Digitaria exilis. Next base: position 4,277,206 of record JACEFO010001795.1, read on the forward strand.
TTTTATTTTATAGAAATAGGAAATGTTATTTAGACTTAAAAATTATAGCTTAGTCATTTTAAATGAGAAGAATATGAAATGAATGCTACCTGTTGGCACGCTATTTAATGTTATTTGGGTATTATCTATTTATATTGCTAGCATTTTATTATTTCTTTAAAAATACTTACAAAAAAATAAACAGTATGAATATAACTTCAAATGGTCACCAACATATTGGTCACATCTTTAGAAAAAAATGGCATTGGATCCATAATATTCTAATTTACAGTAAATAAGTTATGAATTTTTAGTACAAAATTAATGTTTATATTTTTTGAAAAATAGAAAAACACCTGTTTTTTAGGCAGTTCACTAGAGCTTCGTTAAGGCAAAACAGAATTATTACAATCCTCGTTTGCTGCGGCCCTTATACAGTCCGGGAACACATCAAACCAGGAGCACACAGGAGCCTCCATGGACGGCAGCTTTGAGAATAAGTGTGCCGCCATATTAGCATCCCTTCGCACCCACACAACTCAAAAAGAAATAAAGTTTGCACTCAACTCTCGGATCTCTTGCCAGAGCCCAGCTACAACACAGCGTCTTCCATCTTCAGACTGGAGGAGACCTGCAAGCAGCTGGTTATCTACCTCCAGCACAATCTTCTCACATCCTTGATCCGCTGTCACAGCAACACCATCTCGCGCCGCCAAGGCTTCCGCAGTCAAAACATCCGGCACTCTATCACACCATCGCCCAGCTGCCGCTTTAATCACACCTGAGTGGTTTCGAAGCACCAAACCGGATGCGCCTTCATTTGTCATCGTAGAGAAAGATGCATCCGTATTTACCTTGATACATCCGGGCTCCGGCCCCACCTATCCTTCCACCGGTGCTACACGATGGTCCTGTTCCTGGACCCTCAAGCACACCAGCACCTCAATCATGCCCGCGATATCACGTGCAGCAGCAACCGGCTCCCAGTTAGCTCGACCATGCCTCCTAGCATTTCGGCCGTTCCATAGAGCCCAGCATCCGCAAAAAATAATAGAAAGACACCTTCAAAACACCCAAAGAGCCAATTTTGCACGGTTTCGATAGTTTGATGGTCCTTGGTGTTCAATTTTGTGGTTAAAGGTTGAAAATTATACTTTTGTAATAGCAGAGGGTGAAAAATAGACTTTTGCCTAAAGTGTAATAGCAACTTGATTGTGATGAGGTACAGAGACACCTTCGGAGACGGCATCAAGCTATTTGCCCGTGCATCAGAATAGACATGATTAGTTAGGAACATCAAAAAAAAAGTTGCAAGAAGCTATAGTTTTCTAGTGATATCCCAATATCAAGCGGCACTCATCGTCCTGCTGCACGTATTTCACGTTTCTTATCACGATCAAGTTTTAGGGTGGTCCTTAAAACTTCTGTACTATGCTATCTAAGAACAAGCTCTAGCTCTATAAATAGCGCCACATGGCAGCTACTACCAATTACCAAACTTCTTGCCATACATAAACAACCATGTCGTCCTCCCAGCAGGAAGAGGTGAGCACGAAGGACCTGCACCAAGGTTACGTGGAGATATGGCACCACGGCCTCTTCCACATCAAATCATCGGCGCTCCTATGCGCGGTTGGGCTGGGTATCCCCAGCGCGATCTACCGTCTTGGCGGTGCGGCGACAACCTCAGACATCGCAACCGAGACCGGCGTCCACCATTCGAAGCTCTCCTATCTCCGGCGGCTCATGCGCATGCTTAGGTTCTGCGGCATCTTCACCGCCGATGAGCCTAGCGAGGGTGAGGATGAGACCATCTACAGGCTAACTCCTGTCTCCCAGGTCCTCGTTGATGATCAGGGCAAGGTTCCATCCACTCCATATGACATGTCGCCATTGCTCCGTGTCATCGTGCGCCCCAGCACGGCGGTCTCCACGTTCTTCAGCCTGGAGAGGTGGTTTAGGGATGCCGGCGACAAGACGCTCTTTGAGGTGGCCCATGGCGTGCACCCTTGGACCTTGACCAAGAACGACGCCTCCTACAACAAAGCCGTGAACGACTCCATGGTCATGGACAGCAGCCTCTTCATGGACATTATGCTCAAAGAGGTTGGTGGCACGGATATCTTCCGCGGGCTCACGTCGCTGGTCGACGTCGGCGGGGGCCTTGGCGTAGCTGCCATGGCCATCGCTATGGCCTTTCCACACATCAAGTGCACTGTGCTAGACCTCGAACAAGTGATCAGCCAGGCACCTTCTTCTGATGGCACGGTGGAGTTCATCGTTGGTGACATGTTTGAGTATATTCCACCTGCAGATGCTGTTTTCCTAAAGGTAGGTAGCTGTCTATGTCAGCAAGCTTCAATGATATTAGTGGTCTTCACATACATATGATAAACTACTCTCCGTGTTTTCCCTATGTATGGGCATACTAATTTGGATGTTGTCTATGTGTTTCAGTTAATTTTCGATTGTTGGGATGACGACGACAGTGTTAAGATACTCCGACAGTGCAAGAGAGCAATTCCAGCAAGAGATGCCGGTGGAAAAGTGATAATTGTGAACTGTGTGCTCGGATATGGGCCTCAAGACAATGTTTCCATGGAGACACAAGTATTGTTTGATGTGTACATGATGCGGTATGGTGGGGCTCAGCGAGAAGAGCACGAATGGAAAAGGATTTTTTCAGAAGCTGGATTCAGTGATTACAATATTACACCAATATTTGGTTTTCAGTCCATCATTGAGGTCTTCCCATGAAGAAAAATTAAGCATCTAAATAACTAAGTTAGTTAATAACGATGAAAACAATAGTGAATTGTGTGCTAGTAGATTGGTGGAGACTTCATCATTTGTTATTGCTTCAAGTATGGAAGGAGGTATATGTAACATGGCAATACATATATCGAAAGTAAATAAGCAGATAAGTAATTATATATATGGAAAAATTATAAGTAGTATTAGTCCAGCTCCAGTTATGCATAGTAGCAATTGTATCTGAAAATTATCATGTTATATTCGTTATAGCTTACCAATTGGGAGCCTTTACATGTGGTCGTCGTACCGTCTGAATAAAATTGAGACCCTGCCACTAAGTATTTATTCTTTCTTTTTGTGCCTGTATTTTCTAGTTGCTCCATTGCTGTGGCTATCTTTTCAGGTCTATAAAGATTATTATCTATCTATTTATAATTTTATACTAATAATACATTTTGAATTAGAGAAAAGTGACCAAGTTGCAAGGGTTAATGGAGATCAAAAGTTCAAAATTTTGGTATAATTAAGGTTTCCCACTATGTGCAATTGATCTGTACACAAAAATTTATCCACCATACCCTTTGTTATTAGTTCATACTCCTTATGCTCTAATAATACAACATATATTTTTATTTATTTGGGGATTTTTCTTCAAAGGTTACACTCTTGGCCATTGTCGATAATATAATGTAAAGGTATCTTAAAACATGGAACCTAAACCAAGTGATAAAATATTCAGAGAAATCCATGATGAAGGCAGGATGTGGTGTTTGTCTGGCGCAAAACACCTCAAAGTTATGTTGGTGGCTCTTTTTGTCAGGTAATCATTTTTTCCTCTTGCCTTGGGTGGGTAGTGTACTCGTCCAAGGTATTGCGTGAACAACTTGTGCATGTAAAAGCTTTATTCTCTTCTTATTAAAAAAACGAATCTACCTATATAAATTTATTTATTAGGTATGGTTACAACTTTACATATTGTTGGAAAGAAAAATATAATAATTTAGTTTAATTTAATTTAATTTACTTTAAGAACATAAACCAGGTGTTATAGTTTTGAACTGAGGGAATATATATCGGCTTCCAGTGAGATAAACACTCCATTGTGTGATGCAGATCCTTCCAAAATTGTTATTTTATATAATTAGTGAGAAACCATTTATTTAAATATACACGCTATCAACCTTATCCTAGTATTGACTAAGAAATGTGGAGGGGCTTGATCCTGGGCCAGCTGGATCTATATACCTCACATGTCCCCGGTCCCCCAACTAGTTTACCGCGAGAAGCCCCTTGGTGAGCACTTGCTTTGAATGCAGGGAGAAGTGTATATATATGTTTCACACTCCATCTATAAAAATATATGTATTTTGTAGACCAACTATAAACCCATTAACGTTCTCAAGGATTTCCAACTGGTCAAAAATATCACAACGAAGAGAATCCACGACAGTTTTAGTGATGTGCAAAAGTACCATTGGTGCACTAGTGGATTAATAAAACTTCCTTCATAAAAAAACCATTGTTGTGCTAGTGGATTGTTAACAGGGTCTAAATCCTGCTGATGTACACCTTTTTTTGTGTGTGTGGTGTACACCTATCTGAATTTGTAAAGTTTTAGGAGACAAGTTATGTCTGCATCCTTAATCGGTCTCCAAGCTTAAAGTAATACTTTTTTCATCCAAAAGGCTTAATACGATCATTACTGGAAATCAGGGCTATAGTACAAGCCAATAACCCCAATTTAGTACCGGTTTTGCAACTGATACAATGTTTTCAGTACTAAATGTGTAATCATTTATTACTGGTTAGAACAGTCGGTACTAAATGGGACTTTTAGTACCAGTTAGTGTGTACTAAATGGTTTTGCGTAAAGTAAAAGAAAAAATATTGAATCCACCAGGAGCCTCACACACACGCGCAAGTGACACAACATCATATGTCACGAGGCCCACACACACAACTTTTGATGGAATGCATTTGATGTACTCTACAAAGAGGCACTTCTTTCTAATGCAAACAAACAAGGTTCTATTACTTAAATAATTGTTTTCCTAATTTTTTTCCTATTGGGTTGGAGTTTGCACTGGCGGTAGTGTGGATGATTAGCATGGCTTGACATTATGTTTCAATAATAACTTCTCAAAGGATTAGACCGTTTGCATTTTATATGGAATCTTCAGTAGTCTCATCCATTTTTGCATCCTTGAATAATGGCAGCTCAAACGTGAAGCAACTTGCTGGTATAAATTTCAGATTGGCCATGAACAAACAGGAATCGGTCTTCCATTTGGAACAATTATGTATTTGATGGTACATTATAGAATATAATTAAAATCTGAGCCTTTTTACTTGGGGAGATGACAGAATTTAAGAATTCTAACACGTTTAGTATTTGCTGTTTTATGAGAAAATTAAGTTGTTGAGTTTGTGAGCTCAAGTTATAAGAATGTTGAATCCAAATCTCTTTTGAAAGTTTCTCTATTGTTTGATACCTTATCTAGGATTATGCAAATTTCAACCTCTGTTGAAATCTGCATTCACGTAGCCACAATAAATCTTTGGCGCTTGAAATCTATCATGAGCTTTCTACTTTAACCACTTAATTATATGTTAATTATAGTCTTGGGGTGCCATCAAACCTATGGTTCCATGCAAATATTCTTATTAGTGCTAGTGTCCTTTGCTCATTGAAGGAGATTGGATAATAAGCTTTGCACTTTAATTAGATATAGATATGGTAAATGATTACTGAATATACCCCTATCTAGTTATAATCACTAACTAGCTTGTCCCCTACGAAATGAGATATTTATTATATCCCACCTAGTATGAGATGATGATCTCTTAACTTATTATCAAAAGATAGATTGTTTCGAAGTGTCCTTCCGATTTATGGGTGGTGAAAATATTTCAGGGTTTCTTTTGGCAACTATCTATGACAGTGGTGTTACTTCAGTTAAATTCATTTGCGCAGCACGATGATATACTGTCTATGTATGTAGACCTTGTCTTGTAGTAGTTCTCGGCTCATGCTATCAACTATCATGAAAGTTATCAGTTGTAGTCATGAAACTTTACATATAACACCATCTACTTCGTCCAATTTTCAAGTCTCATTCAAATTTCCTTTTTAAAACAGTAGCTTAGTTCTTTTAAAAAAATATTTCCCTACTACTACGACAATTCTAATGCTGGCAACTTTATATCGTTTCTCTATCCCTCTCTAAGCTCTGGAAGTCTGGAACGTTATACTTAGCAGGAAAATTAAATGATAATGTAAATTATGAAATGAAGATTAGTCCGGCCAGTCTCAAACAACAGAGAGCCTGTGTAGCATGCAATGGCCAACATAATGTCATAGAAGTATCTGCCAGTGACAATTGAAGTATCTATAAGACTATAACACATGTATGAGGAACACTGAGTTTCTTTTCATTCAACCATAGCAGTCTAACTTGCGGAAAATGTTACCATTAGTCACAAACAAAAAACGATGTTCTACAATGAAAATTAAATGAACATACTCCTTTAGCACTAATCGCGATGCGGAGGTTAGGACAATGCATACGCAGTTTACAAATTTTTCAATGGTAGTGGTCTCTCCAATTTTAGGACTTACCGGTCCAATCTCCATGTGTTGTGTATAGAAAAATATCATGAATAATAGAGGATCCGAGCATCCATAAGTAAACCTGTCAAGTGGGGCTAGCGAATCTGATCCAAATCATGTACACATAGCTGGTCACAGTCTGACCACATATTTCACCATGGCCCCAATCGACAGTTGTTGCTCCGCTCTGTTCCATTCCTTGTCGCCCCCCGATTAGACCCCACGGTCCACAGCATAAGTCAGCTAGATTTACACTAGGGTTGGAGACATGGAGGTGGTTGAGCAGGTGGTCCTCACGTCTAAGTAAATAGGTGCTAAGGACTTAGGACAAAACTTACAAGATGTTGCTTAAGCACGAGTTAATCAAAAAGCCCTCCTATGTTAGATGTGTATCATATAATTCCTACAATTGCGGAGTACAAACTCATTTATACTCACCCTTCTCTGTCCCCCTCCTAGCCCCTCTCCAGACCCAGAGACCACATGAAGTTCGCTGAAGACGGTGACTTCGACCTAATAATTCATTCTAAGCTCACTACCGGAATTTACCTATTTTTCGGGTGCCCTAGCACTCGGCAAAGCTAGAAACATACTTGGCAAAGTCTTTGCCAAGAGCAGCCCTTAGCAAACCTCACTCGGCAATGATTTTAACAGCAAACAACTATTTGTCCAGTGTTTTTTGTCAGGCACTTGGCAAAGCTTTCGCGGAGTCCTAAAACAACTCTTGGCAAAAGAAAAAAATAACATAGACTATGATGGTGTCTTTGCCGAGTGCAGTGAGCCATTGACAGCGTTACACTCGGCAAAGATCTATACTTTGCTGAATGTCATTGGAGAAACACTAGGCAAAGGTGTATATTTTGAGCATCAAAGTAAAAACAATCGGTCATATAGATATCGACAACACACACATGCAAATAAGCTTTAGTATCACCACTAGTATCATTCATAACCACAAAATGACTACTGCGACAAATGCAACCACCACAAGTAATCTAGAAATGCAAATGCAAGCAAAATGATAAAATCACCAAGATGGCCACTATGACAAATCTAGGTCATGAGACCCATCACTCGATGTTGTCAATAGATTCTACAAAAAGGAGAAGAGATTGCATGTGTACGAGACAAGATTTAAGGTAGGAACATACAAACTAAAGCATTCATACTCACATGAGAGTAGTTGTAGGCATCAGTGACAGAGATTGACCCATCCTCTTGCCAAGACTTTGAGTCCACTAAAGCATCTGTTCCATCCTCTGCCGCTCGACGTCCATCCTTCGCCATTACACCTCCATCCTCTCCTCTATTTCTGTAATTAACGAATTTCTGGTAGCTGCTGGTGTATCCACGATTATTAGTTGCATGTGGAGATGGAGTCCCGTTCCAACGAGGATCTCCACCTCTTCAACCTAGGTCAATTTGTAATATTTTAACGTTAATTTTGGCATGATTTATAATTGTCACGTGTATGAATAAATTGTGGCATTTAGTTTTGTGAAAACCGGTAATATACGCCATCAGAGAACCATAACCTGTCAGGTGGGCCTAGAAAATCTTTTCCAAAATCACGCGTGCACGCCAGCAGGTCACGGCCTGTCCGCATTGAACCATGGCCCCACCAGAGTCTCCGCTCTGCTGTCTGCTCTATTCCATCTCCTTGTCGAGCCGCATTCCACTCCACAGTCCACAGCAAGTCACCCACCCACCACTCCGTCTCCGAGGAGGAACTGAAAGAAGAGAAGCCTTGAGGACCTAGGGTTTCCCTTTCCCCACCCACCATACATGGCCGCCGCCACCGCCGACGCCAACGCCACGGTCCCCTCGCCGCCGCCGCTGCCACCGTCGCCCGCGTCGCAGAGAGCAGCAGCGGTGGCGCTGGTGCAGAGCCGCCGTGAGCTGGCCGCCACCGCGGTCACCGTCGTGATCTACCTGATCCTGGCGATGGCGTGGCTCCTCTTCGTCAGGCGCGTCGGCCACGACGTCTGCGGCGATGGCTGCCCCGTGTTCGACGCGACGGACGCTGTCCTGATCGGCACCACGGTCTCCCTCGTCGTCCTCGGCGTCGTCGCGGCCGCGTGCACCATCTTCCTCGCTTGCTGTATGAATGCAGACAAGGTACCGAGAAAACCGATACATTCACTTTGGATCCGATTCGACTTGTGCACACAGCGAGTTTATAGAGAGTGTTGTCTGTGGATCTCGGCAGTGTTGCTGCATTCGCTCAGTTTCAGTTCCTGATCATGTGTCTTCGATCCCCTCTTTTTTTTAAAGCTCGCCTTGATTAAACTGATTACGGCTTTGGTTGTGTATCAGGCCCCTGATCCGAACGTTGTCGCAGCAGCAGATCAGTCAGTGCTGCGAGTTCTCATCCTTGGGATGCTCGCCTTTTTGGGTATCATCTTGCTCACGCTTGCAGGCTTTCTGCTGGAAGCATCCTCGCCCGGCAAGGGATCTATCACAGAGACAAGTGCTTCTGTTATCATTGATGCTGCGGTCGTAAGCCTTGTGTTGCTGAATTGCTTCGTTCTCCTCCCCGCTATGACACTGTTCGCGTGGAACAGGATGTTGGTTATATGGCAGCGCCTTTGAGGTATATTCATTGCATTGTGCCCTTTTGTTCCATTTTGATAGGAATGCTGATTAAACATATATATAGTTGTCTGTTTCGCAGTTGAGACTAGAACTGTACTTATACATTTAGGCTTAACTACCTTCATCTTTGTGACTAGGCCAATGATGCAGCTAGTGTACGTGGTTATAATAAGACTATAAACTGCTAGTACAAAATGTCCGAAGATATGTCTTCATCCTCTAGAATCCGGAGTTTCTATTTTTTTTTTTTTGTTGAGTATATTTCCACCATGTAGGAATATATGCTTAAATTTTGTTGAGAGCTACGCTTTTAGACAAGGGTCCAATTTTGTTAAGGGTGTGTTTAGATTGTAGGAAAAAACACTGTAGCATAAGAAAACACTGTAGCATTCGTTGGGAAACGTGTTTTGTGAGGGAGGAATAGTGAAAAGTTGGAATAAATAGTGAAAAGTTGGAATGAATAGGGAATAGTTGAGAATCTGAACATGGCCTAAGTGAAATAATGCATCTTTTCGTTAGCTTGCACCGTATTCTGGTCATTGCATTTTAACTCCATGCTCCATATTTGTACCTTGTAATACCTACATTAAGTGAACTAATAGAAACACATTCAAATCGGTTATTATTGGAAGAAAAATAGTGGTGGTGTTGCAGTTCAGCCCTTACCATTTAGAACTTTTGATATGCTGCTTTATCTGATATGATTGTTTATGTTCGGTACTGGCCATTGTTGAAACTGCTTCTGATTTTATGAGCCTGGGGAGATTATGACCAATTTCACATAATATTTAAGAACCACTGACTTGTGGGTTGGTGGTAAATATAGCTTGATACCATCAAGCTCTCCTGAAGCCAGCGCCAAGTTCCGTTGCAAATTCCATGCTCGATCTAGTGCAATTCCTTCCTATTTTTCGACAAGACCTTAACAATATGATTATCAATAAGCCCATAATAACTCCTGGTATGGTTTAAAATGAAGTGTATAGTAACCGATCATTACTGTACTCTAAACTTGGCTTTTATATAGTTGATGCTCATTTTTTCAGCACCGTACAACAGTTTTACTTACCTTTGTGCTTCAATCAGCAGCCACTAAATATTACGCTTAATTTGAGATTTCTTCTTGATTTGTTGTGCATGTGTATTTAAAGATCTGCTTATCTTCATGGGAATGTATGTGATATATTCTTGCTCATCTTATTATGGTGATATTGCTAGTAACCTTTTCATCAAAGAAGAAGTCTATAACTCTATATAGTGATCCCATGTAGCCTTGGGTACTATGCATTTGAACCATCACCTGTGAGTGCAACGGAAAAAGCTTATGCAAAAAGAGGATGATGATGTGAACTCTATAGTTCAGAATAGCTATCGATCTGTTGCTCAGTCCAGTTGCAGGACCTAGTTTTTAGATTGTTTAAACAGAGCAAACCCACAAATTATATTGTTTGATTAGTATCGATAACGTCATCTACACATTTATCTTTTTATGTAGCTTATCTTACTAACTTCTTTTTCTCTAAGTGACAGGCAAAAAGGATAGAAGAGAATAAAGTGCTGTGTGAAGGTGGTCAAGGAGCTCAAAGTATCAAATTAATCTGTGCTGATGAAAATAGCATATCCAAGGAAAAAGTTTCAAGGAAAAATTTATTATTATTAATATTCATGAAGCTAGGAGTCAAATTTATTTACCAACTTTATTCTGTCAGCATAGATTTGTGTTGTTATCCCCTATATGCTCTGAGTTGAGACAAAATGAAAGGATGTCTATGTAACGATGTTACTGAACTGTGTAACCGGGCAAATTGAATGGGATTTGGATATGGCCTAATGAGCTTTCGACCACTGTACTATGGCATCCTACTTTTCTTAGATAATAGAAAGGGCTCTTGCTTCATTACCTTAATCAAAGGGGATCAGACAAATAAAAATAGCACGCACCCGCTATATGCATCACAAAAAAAGTTAATTTAGACAATTAACCATAATCCTTAAACCAAAAAGTCATCCATGTAATGCAAACTGAACAGCCGATGCCTCCATAGTGCGGCACACCAGAATCATCATGTCCGTATCTCCTCACTGTGTTGTGACTGTGCCCTTAGTCTGAGCCAGTATGTTCCCTTGCATAAAAGTTTTTGGCTGGCATTTGGCAATGTGTTGTGACAGTGCCCTTAGTATGAACCAGTATGTTCCCCTGAAACGAACCTACATAAAAGTTTTTTTGTTGGCATTTGGCAAAACAACTTCATTTCTTGTGATCCATAATGCCCAACATAGAGCTGCTACCCCTGTTTTGCTCCCTTGTTTTAACCATTGGTGGAATAAATCTTACATGTTCAATGTTGGTGTAATTTCGAATACTATATGTACAGTACAGCACAAGATCTAGCATATGCAAACTTAAAGAAAAATATGTTGGATAGTCTATGCCGAACAACAAAAGCTACAAATCTTGCTACCTTTCCAATTTCACCTAGCCAGATTATACTTTTTTAAGTACCACATGAAAGTTTTAATCTCAATGGTAATTTAGTACGTCGAGTTTCCTGTATAACTATAATCCCACTGTTAATAACATGCATGTACATCCTGACATAACACTGCTGGAAATGTTATGATCTTGCCAGCAGAAAATCCTAGTTACACTGAGCTTTTGCCCTATTCATTGCCATTGGATGTTTTTCAGTGTTTCTGTTTTCTCTGATATTATACGCCTTTAAAAATATTGTGTGACTCTATGCAATATGCCCGTTAGATCTTGTTCAAGTTGATTGTCCAGTCATGCTAAGATATTTGGAAAGTCAGCAGAGAACCTCAGCAAACTGCAATAATCCCGATTGTCACCGGCTAACCGCAAACCCCTTCCTTTGTTCATTACAACTCGCTGACCACCCTCCCCTTTCTACCGCTGCCAAGCCAAATGACTTCGAGAAGCTTCAAGACCCCAGTATTTCCCTCTGCTACCATGAAGGCTACCAGAGCCAGAATAGGGCAGGCCTTCCCCACTGTCGGGGTCACCACACTTCTCCACCCACCATCCCACCCTTGCTCGGCTGCTCCTACGCGCCACCAGCTGTGTGACGTGCGTTTCGGAGCCAATACCGGAGTTGGTCCCAGTCAAGCGTGAGAAATGGAGCTTCCCTGTGCAGAATTCATGCCTTGATTCTGTCGAACTATTGTATTTGGGACGAATAAAGGATATGGCAGTAAAACAGGCTCAACCATTTACTAGTTGCTACTTGCATGTGGTGGTTATATGCGGGTAATCCAGTATGCGTCTGCATTGTGGTAGAAGTTACTTTTGGAACATAGAATTTTGGCACTGTTTCATTGTACAGAGACTTCTCCCTCCTGCTCTTATTCTCTCAATTATTGCTTATTACAATGATAGAAAATGGTTATAACCTTGTTTACACTTTCATAATTTGTTTCTTGTAAAAAGAAATGGTGTGTAGTTAGTGATAAAATCTGGTATGTATTACATTTTCATGTTGTTAGATGTAACTGTAAGTTCTAATTAAAATAATTGGAGAAGTACTGTCAATAGTCATTTAGATATTAACATTTTGTTTTATATTGGGTGCTTGTATTGATGACGAAGTACTTATTGATGCTGCTGGTCTTAACAAAACTTAGTCTGCATCATTAACAGGCAAAGACAACAAGCGGCGGCATTAAAGATCATGAGGAGAGCTACAACGCCTGACCCGGCCTGAATATTGCTGAAGTTTGTATATGTTCAATTCAACTGCTTAAAGTCAGTGTTATTGCTTTCCACATATGCTACTACTACTATTCTATAATGCCTTTTATCTACGAGCGTGGCTTTGTTGTTGTGTGCCTAGGAGGGTATTTGATATATCCCTGTACTACTTCTTGCAGTCTTAAGGTATGCTGTATATATGGGACTAGAATGCATATATTGAGATGGAGGTGGTGACATGGTGTAGCATTGCCATTGTGTGCTTCTTACGTAATCAAAGGCCATTTTGTTCAAGGGAAAAAAAACCAGAGGATATTTCATATGTATTTCTTCTATGAATGTGGACTTTTGTCAATTGGCGTAGTTCTGCAGCGTAGCAGTAGTTATATTGTTGGCTCGTGTGGAATCTTCATTTTCTATATACGTTGTCTTTGATTAGGGTGAGCTTGGATGTGCACTAAGGCCTGTTGTGCATCTCTATCGCGAAGAACAGCTTCACCACCATCGGTGCACAGACTAAACCACGGCTCATCGCTGATCGGCATACACTCGGTATCACTGGCTGTAGGGCTAAGGTGCATGGCCTTCCTCTCCTCCACCATCTGTGGTGTCACGTGTAGTCCGGAGGGCCATGTACGCCCCGCGTGATGATAATTGGAGTGCTATACTTCTGGATCTGTTGCTTTGCTAACTAATACGTGATGGGAAGTGAGCTTGGATTTTGGAGCTTATGGAACCAGCTTGGATTTTGGTGCTAGTTTGGTAGAGAAAAGAGCAATGGACAAGCTTTGGATTTTCCTAGGCCAACTGGTATGCGCCGGTGGGTTGCTCTCTTGCTCTGCCGAGGGCTCATGCATGGTCTTCATGAAAGGAACTGGAGGCGCAAGCGAAGTGGTCGTTATTGTGCACACCAGCGGTGGCGCAACGGAGGACCATGGGCATATGAGGATAAGGACGGGCATAATCGAATTCTCACATGGGCTGGAAACTGAAAAAAATAAAGAAAAAAATGGAGAAAGAGAAAGGGATGAAAATTAATTAAACACCCAAACTAAAATAATCTGCATCCCCAGTGTCAAATTGCAAAAGACGCATGAATTGGGTATGAAATACTAAACGGCGTGTGAATTAATACCCAAACATTGAAATGTCTCTTGAAAAACTAAGCATTAACAAATCTTGTTTGATTCATAAAGTTAGACTTACTTCAATGACGTTACACTCCTGGAAACCGTGAATCCAGAAATGGAATGGCCTAAATACAAAGTAGCTATTGTGGATCTTTTCGCAAAAAAAAAAATACAGCTATTGTGAACAAGTTCATTGTTATCACATCATTCATATAAGTTAGAACTACTTTCCATACTATATATATTATTTGCCGTGAAAGAGAATCGAGCGTGCCTCTATGCTGTGTGCAAACGCTTGGGTGGTTCTATTCTATCAGGGGTCTTCTGAAAACTGATCCGGACACCATCCCTTTTGTCCGTACACTTTGCCTTAAATCCGCCCTCGTGTTCGTCGCCAATAATCCCATTCCCTTTCACACGACTCCACCACTCCCCCGCCGCCGCCAAAGCCCCAAACACTCCGCCTCCCACTTCGAGAAGAAGCTTCCAGGATCCCTAGGCTCGGTTCCCCGGCGCTCCCATGGCCTCCGCCACCGCCTCCGCCACAGCCACAGCGACGGCCGTGCAGGCACAGCCGTCGCAGTGGCGCCCCGGCCTCGCCGCGCCGAAGGCGGTAGGCTTGCTGTGCCTGGCCAGCCTCTGGGTCGGATTCGCCGCCGCGGGCGCCGCCTCCGTGGCGTCGTCTCCGCCTGCGACTACGACGAGGCCTGCCCGGTGTTCCGCGTGCTGGGCGCGGCCACCACCAGGACCTTGATCTTCGCCGCGGCGCTGGCTCTCATCGCCCCGCTGCTGGTCGTGCGCGCCGCCTTCTGCGACGGGCGTTTCAGGTTGGTGCTCGTCGTCAACCTCGTCATGTACCGGCAGGTATGTATATCGCCCCGCTACAGCGAATGCAAGCTTTTAATTAATTTCCTTCGAGAATTCCTAGTCTGAGCGGATTATTGTTCTAGATGGATTCCTCTGGAAATGGAATAATGGATAAGTATATGAGTTCTAGGCTTCTAGCAAGTAGCAACCTTATTTTGAGAGAGGAGAGAGATGTTGTTCCTGCTCGCACGCGGTGTTTTTTCTGCTCCCACGCAATTCCTTACCATTCCAGTTCCATTTTCTGCGGCTGAACTCCTGATTGGTTGCAAAATTGTGGTCATCAAAGAGTTGCCACGTAGTAATTAGTATATAACTTGATTTTTTTCATTGGAAGCTTAGAAGTTACAGAAACCAGATATATTCCGTCTTGTTATCATTCTGGTTTCTGGAACTAAGGTTGCAACCATGGACTTGTGTTGTGTATGCAGTATGCCTTTTTTTTTTTTTGTCATTCATTTATGCGCCCCTTCGATTTCACCCACGGTGAATGTAGTGGTGACTGGTGAGCCAGTTCTTGTTTTCTTTGTATACTTAACCAACATGCTGCCAGATGCTCAGATCAACATCGTGAGAAGAATTAATACCCTGATTTTCTTCAGAACGGTACAAAATACTTTCTTACAGCAGTCACACTTGTAGGTTCATTTATCTCTTTCAGGTTAGTTAGACTATTTGTGTCCAAGCTTCTCTTCTAGTTAGTGTCTGTACTTTGTGGTTTGTGCATCCATCCGCCACAAGTCCCTTTTTTGTCTGAATATAAGCTGTCCAAGTCTCAATTTCATTGAAGAGAGATACCCTCACTTCTTCACATCCACCATAACGTTTTTTCCCCCGAGAGACAAGATTGCTTGGTCTTCGTAATAATAGCCTGACAATTAAAATTTTCAGTTGCACAAGTCCCTGGATTTCTGTTTGAAGCCATCACTCTTAATCATTTCTTCAGACTTGGGATCAGATAACTTAATTAGCTTGTTAAAGACTGAAGGGTTTGAGGATCTAATCTGTTTTTTTCTTGACTATAATCTAAACTAAAGGATTATGCTAAATGAACAAGCTATTATAATATGTAATCTATGTGCTTGTGTTCACTGAAACTTTTTATGGCCCTCATCAGGCTCCACAAGTGCCAGCAGGGAGTATGCTGCGTGAAGCTGTTGTGCGGGCGTTTCTCGCAGTTTTTGTTTTCGTCCTGCTCGGCGTCATTGGTTGTATAGTGCTGGTTGGGCTGTCACCTGCAAAAGGATCCCGTACAGGTTGGATCGGTTCAATGCTTGTTGTTGTGGGGGAAGTGGGCTCCATGGCTATTTGTTGCTTTATCATCGTCCCCCTTTTGGCACTGAAGATTTGGAGGATAAAGCTGCTTCATGTAAAGATTTCTGGCAGCAATGTTTGAGGTTTTCATTCTTTACTTTGCCTCTACTTGTTTTTTTGTAACATATAATATTTTCCTAATGCAAACTTGCTGTTTAACTTTATGATCATTGATGTTCTCTAGGAAATGAATTGACCGTGATCCTTGTAAACTGAGCAGTTATTACAGCGTAGCTGTTTGCTACAGGCTGAAAACTGTTAGCCAGTACCACTGTTTAAAAATTAGCTGTCATAGAGAATATCTCCATTTAACCTTAATGGGAAGTCCAAAGTTTTAAGTTGGTTGTTCGTGCCCAACCACATATCCTGTTGCCGCTGTATCTCCTTTTTTATATATTGTATATCAACTTAGTTGTTGGTTTTTTTGTTATAAAAAACATGGCAGTACAGCAGGCCCGACTTCAGCACATGTCTAGTTGCCTACTTGTCAGCAATGGTGTTATGCCATCTCATATCATTGCATTTTAATAGAAATGGTTATCAAAACATATTTTGTTAGTAGTGGAAGATTACCTCATCATTCACATATTTCCCCCTTTTCTTCCCTCATGGCAACTTACAAAAAGTATAAAGCAGAACTTGGGAAATTACTTGATAAATTTGACAATAGTTTCATAACATTGTTTCTGGTAAAAAGATGCATTTGGTTTATTCTTAGCTCTGGCATTATATGTCCATGGTCTTATCAAGTTCCTATAAATTATTAGAGAAGCTGTGTGTGCACTTTTCAGAAGTTGAGTTTTGGACTTTTAAGCTGTATGTATAACTAATGTGGCACACAAGCACAATCTGATTCATATTTGCCAAATATGTTTCATATTGGGTGCTTAACGTTGATTCCATATTAAAGCACTATTATATGCTGCCGATCTAACCAAAACTTAGTATGTTTTTATTATCAGAAAATGATGATAAGAGAGGGCATCGAATTTGAAGATCGGAAAGAGCTACATACACCACCTGGCCCTGAAAGTTGCTAACGTTAGTGGCCAAACAGAACTGGTTAAAGTAGGTCTTACTGCTTTGTATAGCTTCTTGATTCTGATTCCTCAGCTATCAACTTCACTACATTGTTGTGGGTATGGAATGATATTCAATACTTTCGTTACTTCCTCTCACAGTTTGACGTTATACTGGTTCTTTAATTTTCCTTGGAGAAGGAGGCAGAAGAATAGGTTACATAAGTTTCCTAGCACAGAAATGCTGCTTCATGGGTATGCTGTACGTATGATGCTGGAATTCATTCCTCGGCATGGTTTGATATGATGAAGCCACTGTGTGGCTTTTATTTACCGAATGGAAACAAAGCCACCCCATATTCTTCCATGGATGATATAGACATTCCTCTCCTGTCACCTCTATATATTGTTTGGCTTGCTACTGGCTTATTTGATATAGTTGGTTCTGCCTTCTGCAGCAGATTAGTTGTGCGTTGCATCTTTTTATTCTGTGTTGACCCAGCCTGCTGAACTTTGACTGATTATACATTTCTCCCGTTATCCTTAGATAATTCTCAATGTCCAACTGATTATTAATAAGACTGTTGTGAAGGAGGATATAGCAGGCCTCACAAATTTGATGCTTCCTAATTGCTTTGTTTTTCCTATGTCATGCATTATTGACTCCAAGTATGAAATGTTCGTTCAAGCGAGGAGCGTGGCCCTGCATGCACCGGCTGATACGTAATTGCTGGGCGCCTCACAAATTTGATGCTTCCTAATTGCTTTGTTTTTCCTATGTCATGCATTATCCACCAAAATAGTAATTAGAAGATAAAGGTAATTAACAAAAGTGACTAGAATCTGTTCTCCTCATCCAAAGCTTATAGGCACCTCACTGGTACATCTATAGTCCATCCATCCTTTTCATGGCTTTGGAAGTCATCGGTGCAGCATAAACACAAGACCTTTTTCTGACTTCTTCTCAAGGACAGACTTAGTACACGAGGCCTCCTCCGCAGGAAGAATATGGTTCTGCCTACATATCATTGTGTGCTTTGTACGGCGTGCATTGCAGAAACTATGGAACATCTATTTCTAGGATGCCCTTTTGCACAGCAATGTTGGGGAATTTTACAGTTGCAAATTTCTGATCCTGATGACGTTTTAGCTTCTTTGGAAGCACTGAAAGCACAACTCCGGCTGTCTTTCTTCATGGATGTGGTCATCTTGATTTGTTGGAGCATTTGGATGGCTCGAAATGATCTGATCTTCGGAGCCATTCAGCCAGAGGTGCAGAATTGTAAATTGACTTTCAGAAAGGAGTTTGCTCTAGTTATTCTACGAGTAAAGAAGAACCTACCCGCCGAGATGTCTCTATGGTTACAAATGATTCTGTAATTGTGATGATCTTCTTTGTTTCTTTTTTTTTCTTGATAGCTTACTTGTAAACTTTGTTACTATACCTAAAATATAATATAATCAGTAGGGGGTAACCCCTCCTGTTTTCTAAAAAAAAAACAAAAGTGACTAGTGCTAGTTTAGGTCTTTTATCGTATCTCTTAGGTGATTAGCTTAGAGTTTAGCGAGGTTTGCATGTCTCCTTTGGATCGGTGCTTGCATGCAACAATAGTTGTAAATCCCTCCAACTTTCTAAAACCTTTTCTTGTGCTAGGAGTTTGCATTATCTACCCTTTAACTTCCACATTTCATATTGCACTACATTCCGCAATTATCATTTCTAAATTGCCTTCTGTAGTTAGTAAGATTGGACCTTGGATGCAAAACCTTTGTGCAGTAGAGATAGCAACATATAGAGAAAAAAAAACATAGTGTGTATTTAGATAGAAATTGGGATTTGTTTGTGTATGTGCATTCAAGCCTTAGATTTTAAACACCTAATTCAACCCCCTTAGGGTGTCACTATCCCTTTAAAATACATAGTGATTAGTATATACTTTGATATACAGTATGTCTAGAACGAGGGACTCCTAGTCCTTCAATCACTAAACACCCTTTCCTAGTGTTCCTTCTCTTCATTGTTTGTACCGTTTTCTTTTTTTCATAACTTTTCCGCCTTTTCATAAATATTCCATTTTATATTGAGCATCTTACTCCAACAGACTCCATTTTCCACACTCTAAACTGCAACAGTTATATGCAACTCTCCCTCTACGTGTGGGGCACATACTTGCCAAGCCAGTTTGGCTAGCGAGGAGACCAATTAATTTGGAGAGCCGATAGCTTGGCGAGTTAGATAACTAGCTAGTTTGATGAGGAGCTATTTTTGTGTTGAGTCTCACTTGGAGATGCTCTAGTTATCACCCCCCACCACACGCACACACACAACCCAACCCCACCCACCCAAAATGGAAAAAAATTCAAGTGGTGGGGGAACGCTCCCTCAGTTTGTCCTTTAAAAAAGCAATATATCTGAATATGCCGAAAACCACATTATTTTCTGCTTTCAATAATTGATCATCACTCCCTAGATGCCACAATCTTTGTTGATTACCATCCTATGCGCTTTGAGCTTGTCCTAACTATAATCGTCAGGTGTTGTCTAGATACACTGATGAAAATAGGCTAGACGGAGCACACATCCCTTCTGATTGATCATTTAGCAATAGCACACTCTTTATTTTTTGCTGGAGTTCAGAAAACAACAATTAAGGTCATTTGATTAATTAGATAGTTTCTAGGTAAATAAAAGTAGTTTCTTTGTTAGAATCCGAGAAAAAGTACCTGAGATCATCTTGTATATTCAGTTTGTTAAGAATATTTTTGGTACGTTATAAGATCCATGCAAATTAAAGTTTGTATGTAAATCAAAGTAGTTTAAACCTCTGTTTTTGTTGCAAAATAAGAATCAGGTAGCTCGAGCAAGTACTGGAGTCTAACAGTAATAGCAACTTCAGCTATAAAAATTTCTAGAGGTAGAGATTGCTGAAAGAATTCTTAAATGTTTTATAATAAAGAAAAAACTGACAAAAATGTCTGAGTATAAAATTAGAGTACTATGTACACTATTATGTCTGAGTGTAAACTAAGAAAATAAAAAAGACGAAAACGTGTCATATTGAAATCTGCAAGCTGGCTATTCTTACGGTCTTACCATTACGCCGGTGTTTCCATATATAATTCACTTGGCATCCAAAAGTTTGAAGCTAATTTTTTGAGACACTGTAGTTGTATTTAATCATTTGTAACTTACATGGATACAACGTTACATGCTATCTTTAAATACGTATTTTTGAAAAAAAAAAGAATCAATATAACATGTTTTGTTTCAAACAAAAAAGTGGTATAGACATGATAAATTTAATGGTATAACACACATTATTACTCGAAATGCTCGTATACCAGAAAATTGTATATATGATCCGGAACAATGCTACTCCCATTTGACACGTATATCCAAAGACTCCAAGGAGCAAGTTGTATATATCTTTCTTTAAAAAGACCATAACATAACAAGCTTTTTATTTCAAAGAAAGAAATGGTTTGTTTTCATATCAATTTACCGGTGTAGTATACCTTATCAATCAAAGTACTTAAGTAAGTCATTATATTTTGGTATGTGCAATATATTGAGTGTTTCTAGCAAAACACGTGTGTACACAATCATTCACTCTTTAGCCAGGTCGTATCTTTAAACATATATTTTTTAAAACTATTTTAAGACATTTTATTTAAAAAATTATTGAAAACAAGATAATTCTCCAGGTATATTGCACATTGTTAGTCAAAGTGATACTTAAATGAGTGATTAAATATTACTGTATTGAACCTATTGTGTTGTCCCGTTTTGCCGTTTTGGTAGACGACGACCGAATCCGAAGGCGACCCCTTCCCTATTTCCGTGTTCGTCGCAAACCACCCCTGACCCACTGTCTGACTGTCCACTCACAGACACACACCAGAGTCCACCACCCACTCTGCCTCCAGTTCTCCCCCTTCGAGAAGCTTCGGAAGCATAGGGGCTTCCTCACCCCCGCGCTCCCATCAATCCATCATGGCAGCCGTCGAAATGGTGGGTTCGGTTCCCTCGCCACCGACGCCGGAGCCGGCTCTCAAGCTCCCGGACCTCGCCGCGGCCAAAGCGGCCATGTACCTGTGCCTCGCGAGCCTGTGGCTCTCCTGCGCGGGCATGGCCGCCGTCTCCTTCGCGCGCGGTCTCTGGTTATCGGTGCCCCCCGTGCTCTACGCGCTGCTCAAGGTCTCCGCCGGAGCCGTCCTCGTCGCCGAGCTTCTCGTCGCCGTCTTCTTCCTGCTGCTCCTGCGCGCTATGCGTGCCACGGGGTACGGGCCCAACGCTGAGGCTGAGATTGAAGCCAGGAAGGTATCGTGAAAGGGGAACACCATTCCTTGCTAATTTGAGCGGGCTCTACTTCCTTTCTTTTTATGGGGCTTTTACTTAGCTGTAGATTAGATACCTAGATTTCTGGTAGTAAGGCTATCTCCAACAATAGAGACCCAAAACAATAGAGACCCAAATAAAAGACCCATCTACCAATTTAGGTTGCCTACAGTGGAAAGGGGTGTGACCCATATACCCTTCTCTCCAACAGATGACCCATCCTCCTCCCTTTCTCTCTCGCGAGCACGCTGAGGCCAGGCATTGCGCTGCCAGCCTGCCACGCGAGCTCCACCGGCCAGCTCGCCGGCTGCGGGCACCGCATGCGAGCCGCCGACCACGGGAGCTGATGGCGAGCCCCACCACGCGCGAATTCCATCGGCCGCGGGCGCCGCACGCGAGCTCCGCTAGGAGAATTGCGACGGCAAGCAAATCAAGCCCACAAGCAACTCAATTGACGCTCCAACCAGAAAAAACGAAGGACGAACACCAATCTGAGTGCCCGAACCGACAAATTGAAGCTTCGAGCTGACGAATCGAAGGTTTGGCCGGTGAATCGATGCCCCGAGCCAGCAAATCAAGGCCATGGCCTGCCGCCCTGCAGCTTGTCGAGGCCCTCCGCTGTTCGCCACCGCCGCCGCAGTTCGTCGCCGCTCGTTGCTTGTCGTCCGTGTGGTCCTCCGTCGCACCCGCAGTTCGTCACCCGCTAGCTGAGCTCAAATCTCGCCGGCCATGGAGGAGCTCGATTCAGGGCCGGCCATGGAGGAGCTCGATACGGCGACCTCACCGACCACGGTCCCACCTCGTCACGGCCAGCCACGCGCGCTCTGATTTGCGTCGTCGTCCACAGGAGAGGTATCTTTGCGTGTCCTTGCGGTGGGTAGGCAAAATAGCTACTCCTTTTGCGTCTGCTGTTGGAGCCTATTTTGGAGAGGTAAAAGTACTGTACATGACCTATTTTGCATTTGGGTAACCATTTGCCTATGCTGTTGGAGATAGTCTAATGGCTACTTGATATGTTCTCTCTGTGTAAATTTTAGTGTCAAATTTACTCATGTAGCCTTTCAATTTAAGTTGTTTAATTTCCTCCAAGCAAAATTCAATTTTTACTGAATATGCAAGTGCACTTGTATTGCATACGTCCAGGTTCAAACTGAACCATTCATGCCCTGTGCCCCTGTCCACATTTATTGCTCCTGCTCCATGTGGGAAATGTTTTCAGTTTGAGTTGCATAGTTTTCTCAAGAGAAAATTAATTGAGTGCTAAACTATGTGACTGCATTTTCATGTTTCCAGTGTATGTGAGTGCTCATTTTCACTACAACTCACCTCCTCTGATTGTTTGACTGTTGCCCGGGACTATCCTTGTCATGTCAGGTTCTTTGGGAGAAGCTGAAGGACACTGGTGTGCTCACGGTGCCTGCCTGTTTCCCTTCCCTCCTCCTGCTCATTGCTGGTTACCCGCTGATCATGGTGATGCTACCTTACGGAACTGTGGCACAAATTATTTTCTCCGTTCTCATTGATCGTGTGGTGGTATGCCCCTCCATGATGGTGTGTTGCTTTGTGGTACTCATTTTTGCGTGGAACTTATCAATGATGAACTGATTAAGTGGGGAGGAAATGCAGTGGCATTGCGCAGTGAGGTATTCACCATCTGATATTGCCATCCTTTTGTTTACATGCTATGTAATCTTTTTCTAGTATAAGCAATTAAGCATGCTGCTTGTGATAATTCTGTGCCTCCTACGGCTCCTATCTAGTATTGTAATCGGCTAATCGTTATTTTTCTCACTGTGAAGCCTATTTCTTGTGAAGACATATATTTCCATGTTGTGTTTGGCCAATGGTCCAGCTCAATCAGATGCCTGATTTATTGGGAGATCAATAAAACGGTTAAATCTTGTTTATTAGAAACCAGTGTTAACATGCATTCAGGTTCAGCCAACCCATTATCTTTGTGACTGGGCATGCAGCTAGTGAGATTGCAAGAGATGCCGTGTCACTTGGTAGAAAACTGATTGTGTGTGTACCTTAGTTGGAGAATCTGATGCCATTTACTAGTTATCTGTTGAACCTACTGGAGAACCTGTTTCAGTCATGGTCTTAACTGTATGCGTATCCCCATTCTGTTTATTTTACATCGAATTAGTAGCATGCAGAGAACATCTACTGTCATTTACTATTTATCTGGCGAGCCTAGTTGAGAGCCTGTTTCAGTCATGGTCTTCCTAACTGCATGTGTACCCCCATTCAGTTTATTTTACATCGAATTAGTAGCATGCAGTGAACATTACATTAAACATCCAGTTAATGAGCAAACCATGGCTGAACATAAAAAGCTTTTATGTTCTGGTAGCACAAATAAAAACTCAGTTTGGTTATGTCAATGAATAATTGAATAGACATGGTTGTAGAACGGATTCGCCTTCAGTCCTTCACTCATTTGTCTACTGCATTTTGGCAATAACAGATCCTTAGAGAAAAGATTTGGTTATAGCCATAGATCATTTTCTAGCTTTCTGCACACACTTTTTTTTTTCATCAATTGCTCATATTTCTCTCAAACAACCTGTCAAAGCATTAAAAGGTAACATGTAATCATTTCTGCAATAGTATCACATAAAGCACAACTCATTTTGTACTTCTGAATCTGGGTTGTCCATCTGGGACGGTTTGGTTTAGAACTGCTCAAATTATTTAATATTGAATGTTTGATTTAGATAACATGTACTGTTTTATTCTTCTAATGTAATCAAAACTTGGTCTGTATTATTAACAGATAAAGACAAGAGAAGGCGTTAAGGATCGACATGAGCTACAATACCAGACCCTGAATTTTGCTGGTGTTTGTTGCTAAGCCCAGCTGATTAAAATTTTCGAGATAGACCCCTTAGACTCTTAGCTGCTTTCTACGGGTGCTCGTTTAAATTCTGATCCTCTTTTGTAATCAACTCTATCACGTCGCTCTTGGGCATTGATGGTATTCTCCCAATTCTCCATTTCAGCTTGGGCTAGCCCCTTGTGACACTGTGGTGGTGCAAAATCTGTTGCTGCAATTTGCATCCTGACAATGAGCGTGAGAGGGTCTACTTACTTTTCTTGCCATGTATGTAGAAACATTTAAGTACTGGCATAGAAAATTTTTCTCCCCAAATGGATTTTGCTTTTGATATTCGCACAAACAAGCGTCCCATCTTAAAACAAATCTTGATTTGCAAGACACTGGTGAACAAAGGAAATGTCAACTCATTCAAAATGAAATAACATTGAGTTGCAATTTTGTGCAAATCCATCGCTGATACTTTCAGAATCAATTCCAAGGATTTCTATGAATGTCTATTTTATGATCAAATTCAGGACAATTTGACTGCCCCAATTCTCTTTCTGAGACACCGTGAGCCGCCTAGCAAAGCTCTCTAAACGACACCCGTTTGCCCATTAACCCGCTATTAGCCAGTAATCCGACCGTGCTTCCACTTACTAATCACTAGTAGTCCACTTCCACTGTCCGAGATCCCTCCACTGTTCACTCCACTCACACCATCCCCCCGCAAGGGAGCTTCCCCTAGGATTTCGCGTCCTGCTCCCATGGCGGCCGCCGTCGCCGACGCAGCAGCAGCCTCGCGTCAGCCGCCGGGTCCGGGGCCCGCGCTCCGGTGGCCCGAACTCGCCGCGGTGAAAGCGCTCATGTTCCCGTGCATAGCCGCTCTGTGGATCAGCGGCGCGACCGCGGCCGCGGCCGCCATGACCCACGTGGTCCACCCTTCCGCGGACGATCCTATCTTCTTGTTGATCCTGTCGTCCTTAGGATGCATCCTCCTCCACTCGCTGCTCTCCATCGTCGTCTTCGTTCTGCTCCTGCGCGCCGCCCTACGCGATTCAGATTCCATACTGCAGGTACTGCGCAGTACAGAAATTAATACAAAGTCGATTTCCTTCGGGAATTCCTTGTTCGATCGGATTATTGTGCTGCATAGATGCTTTGATAGGCTAACAAAATCCACTAGTGATGTGCTCGTATTCGCTGATTAGTTTCCCCCTTTCAAATCGATCAGGCTTGTGGACCGTCCTTGAGGAGCTTGCTGCGCGAGACTACTTGGGTCCATTGTTTTGCAGCTCAGATTCTCGACGTGCTCAGCGTTGTTGGTTGTTTCGTGGCGATGGAGCTATCAATGGGATCTGGGTCTCGGGCGTGCTGGATTGGCGCACTGGCCATTGATGTGGGAGTGGTGATATCTGCTTCGATTTGTTGCTTTGACATCTTACCCTTTACATTCTTTAAGCTGTGGAGGATGAAGCCTCGAGTCTCTGCGGCACATGGCTGCGTTGTCTGAGGTCTACACCTTTACTTTGCCTGTACTTGTGTTTATATCATTTGTTATCCTGCTGTGAACTTGGTTTTTAGTTTGTGATAGTTCATGTCCACTAGGAAATTGATAACATCATCGTTAGGCTTACCGTTGACATGATCTTTGTGACTCGGCAGTTATTGCAGTTTGCAACATATCTTGTTCGCTGCAGGTTGGAAACTTGCAGGAAGCTATTATATATAGCACTGTTGAAAATCTACTGTCATTGACAATTTCTCCATTGAGACCAATGGGAAAGCCCTAAATTTTCAATGGGCTTGGTGGCTGTTAATTTGGTGTTCTGTACACAGCAGTATGCATGTCCTTGTGCTACTGTATGCCATGTTCTATGGACATATATCAACTTTGTTGATGCCTTTGTGTGTTTGCGTATGAATAAGCCAGCCCAACTTTAGCCCTTAGCTGGTTGCTTACTTTCATACTTGCGTATGTGGTAGTGTTATGCAGTGTGCCACTGCATGTTGTTAGAAGTGGCTTTACTAACAGTCGGTCAAAGTTCATCGCATTGTTGAGAGAATTTTACAGTTTGCTCATAGTTCTCTAAATCTGATTCAGATTTGCCATTTGTTTCATATTGTGTGCTTAATGTTGATGATAAGAAAACACTATCTTATTCTGCTGATTTAATCAAAACAGTCTGTTTTGTTAACAGATAAAGACCAGAAGAGTTGACATTGAAGATCACATGGAGTTACAACACATGACCCTGAATGTGGATGAAGTTTGGTTAAACCCAACTGATTAAAGTCAGTCTTGTTGCTTTCTGCATCCGCCAGACTCTTAGTTCTTGTGTTAGTTGTGAACCCAACTGTGTTGTTGTTGCTCTAGGATGAGATGTGGTAACTTACCAATTTGCTGGTATGCTATGTTGCTGGAATTCATATATCCTTGGAATGACGTGGTAAAATGAGGCCACTGTGGGTTTTACCCAATCGATAGAAGTCGTCATATACATTTCTCTTGGATGATTCATCTGCTTTCACCTCTTTATGATGATTGATGTGCACTAAGTTACTTGGTTCTGCACAGTAGCTCATGTAGCATCTTCATTTTTTATGTTGTATAGATTGGAGTAAGTTTGGACTGATTATGTGCAGTTAATATTCCTCCTACATGTTACTATCTTTGGGAAGGAAAATATCGATTCCATAGTTTTCATTTCCCTAAAATAAAACAATTGTCGGTCCATCTGTGCGTTTGCAGGGTCTGATTAGGATGAGGTTCCAAAATTTCCAAACTCTCTACAATGTGTAGACCAAAGAGATCTTAAGGAGTGTCAAGGATGTACCTTTTGATAGGAGCACTTAGAGACTAGCTATCAATGCGCGTGAAACTTGACCTTTGTTTCTTGAGTTTCATCTCTAGTCTACCCAATTTGCTTGAAACTTGTTGTTATCTAGACAAACAAATCGAGTTGTCTATTTTTTAGAACTTGTTACATTATTAGCTTGAAAGGGGGTTGTAGTTGATGTTGGTCGACTATTTTCAACGTCTTTAATTCAAAACCAAACATGAAATTTTGATTTCATTTTGCTCGCCACATAACATCTATTTTAGTTTTTTATGTTTGAATTGAACATAAGCTCTCAGCTTTCTCAATGATCCCTAGCCAGAGAGTAGGGAGATATAAATTCTCTCCTATGTAGCTATTTAATCTACTTACTTCGGCAATAAGAAGAGGGTGACAAACTAATTTGGAAAAGGCCCACATTTCAACCAACAACTCAGCCAAAGTCCATTTCGAAACTTGAACCAAACCATCTGGTTTACATAGTCTTAATATGGTCAGGTTCAACTACTGGTGTGTTTTTACAACATTGTATCTCAACGATCGCAAGTAAAATATGCCACTGCGTATTTCCTATTCATTTTCCCTTTCATGTACTTTGACAGATAAATCGGATTTCATTTAATTCACTTCAAGGGTATAATTATAAACTACTACTCCGTCCCAAAAAGAGTGTCGTTTTGGGTGTTCGTGCCGTGCGTTTTACTAAGTTTGTAGAAAATACGTGCAACATTTAAATCTTTAAATATTTTTTTATAAAAAACTAGATCTAAACATCTATCTAATAATGTTTATATTTTACCATCATTTTTAATATATTTTTATATATAATTGACCGAAGAGTTTTCTCGGGAAGTGAGAAAGACAATTATTTTGGGACGGAGTGAGTAGAACAAATGAAGAACCAATGACCCTATGATTTTGGTATTTAATGTGAATGGAAACTATTTGTGAATTTATGGACTTAAAATACGAGCAAGAGGTCCATAACTTGTAAGAAAATAAATTAGATTTACATATTCTAATCTGCATTGCTGAGTTCATAAACTTCCTAAATTACATCATCTACATCGGTACCTCTCCACATGGTCACCTAATTCTGACATACTCCCTCCGTCCCATAATAGATGACGTTATGGGATGCGTGCACTTGTTACTTTCTCAACTTTGACTCGATTTGTAGAAAAATATGTGCAATATTTATCTCTCTAATAAATTTGTTAAAAAACTAGATTCGAATATCTATCTAATGATACTAATGATGTATTATAAATATTAATATTATTTTATATATAATTGGTTAATGTTGAAAGATGTTGTTTTTCTTGGGAAGCGAGAATGACGTCTATTTTGGGACGGAGGGAGTAGAAAAGTTACTAGATAGTTCATCTATAGTCCCCATCTATCCTCCTCTATGCACATGCTGCATAAACCGGAATTAGACAAGCAACTGCATGAAGCACCTCCAAGCTATCCTTGTTGTTTTTTTTTACTGTTGGCTCACCGTCAGGAAAATTATTTCAGTAATTTTTATTTTTCTGCCGGTATTGGCCCGACAAGGTCACAAGGATATCCTGGTTTTCCAGTAGTGGATTTCCCAGGGCAAATGGGGCGAAGCTCCCATAAAAATCTTTTAGATATTAGTAGATTTTTGAAGTGAAAAGAGATTAGATAATAAGTTAGTTTATTTTAGATTTAATTTTTTTATTCCTCACTTCTATTATCTAAACAAGCGAGAAGCCAGCCAGCCCCATCACGACCACAACCAGCCAACGCTGGTAAACAAGCCCAGTGATCCGAACACGTTCTTGGCCAAAGTGGGCAAAACAAAGAGCATGCCTTAAGGGCAGAACAGTCCATATAATCGGAGATGGGGAAACCATAAATTAATTTGAAAAAAAAATGCATTGCAAAGAGATAGCGATTACGGTGCCAAAAAGACGAAACATAAAACTTCGATGGCATCCCAATAAAACGTTTCCTATATCGTCCCACTTTCCCCTCGCCCCACTCCGCAGTCCAACCACTCCGCCTCCACTGCGAATCTGCCATCGAGAGCAGCTTCCCCTCCTCCCCAGTCCCCACGCGCTCCCATGGCCGCCGCCCCCGCCCCCGCCGATGTGGTGCTCGAGGTCTTCCCCCAGCCGCCGCCGCCGCCGCCGCAGGAGCCGGCGGTCCCGCTCCGGGGCCTCGCCGTGGCAAGAGTGGTCCAGTACCTGTACCTCGCCAGCTTGTGGGTCGCCTGCGCGGGCGTGGCCGCCTCGGCCGTCGCGCGCCGGGCTTCGGGCGTGGATTCCCCGTTGACCTGGACTTTCATCAAGGTCTCGATCGGATCCCTCGCCTTCCCCGCGCTGGTCATCCTCGTCTCCGGCCTGCGGCTCTTGCGCGCCACCTGTGCGGCCGGGTTCAGGCCGTCGCTTCGCACCTCGGCCAAGGGGATTCAGATCGCCAGGAAGGTATAGCGACAAGAAAACGATGTTCATCTTTCACTTCGATTTTGAGTCCAGTAGTGGGTAGTGTCTATCAAGGCTAGAATTATTGAGACCAAATAAGGTATACACACACGTTCCTCTCAATTAACTTGTGTTATTTCCTCAGTAGGGAAAATTAATTTGTCTGAAAAACTATGAATTTGCATCCACCCAGTTCCAAATTGAATAATGATCCTCTTGGTATGCTCGTATTAACTGAAATTGATCGTATTTAGTTGAGCATGCTGCCAATCGTTCTCATAATGTCTGGGGTTTCAATGCTCGGGTCGATTTCAGTTCTTTAATAGTTTCTGTAAATAAAATTTAATGTGTGTCACTATATTTAAGTGAGTGCATTTGTATCTTTCCAATTTCACATTGAACTATTGAAGCATACATATCCTATCCATATGTCCGTATTCACTCAAGGAAACTGACTTGTTCTTCTTGCTTTTGCTGTCGTGCATCATTGTCAGGTGTTTGGAGCTTTAACCTGGAAGGTGGTGCTCCCTGTTGTGCTCGTGCTGCTCGTGACTTTCCTTTTCTTCCTGCTGATGGGGGCAGGTGTTATGGTGTTTGAGGGGCTGTTACCAGTTGAGAAATCTCAGAAGAAAAGGGTTGGTTACGCACTCTTCGATACGGGGGTATTGGGTGTCATGGCAATGTTTGGCTTTGTCATCATACCCAGCTGTGTGTTCATGCTCTGGAAGAGCAAGTAGGGCGGCGAGGTGGCAGCATCACACAGCATCAAATATCTGAGGTATGCAACAGTTCCCTTGGCTATCCTATGTTTATGTGGCATGTAGCTTATTCTATAATGACATGCTGTTTTGTACTCACTTATTCATTTTTCTCCTCTTATAGTGTGTTAACAGTTCCTTTAGTGACACATAATAAGTCATTCTTGTACTCCTTTTACTGTGTTAACAATTCCTTTAGTGCCATATAATGATATAACCATAAACAAGAACTCCAAAACCTGCTTGTATGTGTAGTTATTGAACAATAGATTTCATGTGAACAGTAGTATAAAACTTACTACAAGGTCAAAACTCAAAAGTGTTTGGAAGTATCTTTGTTAGAAAATATACTGCCATCCACAATTTTTCCTTTGGACCCAGTGTGATCTGTGAACCCTTGTGTCATCCTCATGATCCACGTATCTGCATTTCGCGTTGCCGCTGTGCATCCTGTGCTTTTTATTGTACAGTATGTCAGTATTATATTGATCCTTTTATGTATGGACCAGTAAAAGAAATAAAACTTGTTGACTTTGTCAAAAAATTGTAGGAAATGAAAGTAAAAGCTCAGTTTGATTATGCCAAAAATCTTGTGTATTAGAAACCAGCGTTAACCACGCATTTAACTGTATCCAATACATTATCTTTGTGACTAGGCACGCAGGTAGTTAGATCACAAGAGGTGGTTGCTATCTTGCCGAAAAGTGTTTGCAAGTCCTTACTTGAAGAATTTGTCTAATTTGGCTAATTGTCCCAGTTCAATCTGATGGCTGAATAAACTGGGGATCATTAAATATGGTTAAAGTATTATTAGAAAGTGTTAACCGCATTTAGGTTCAGCCAACCCATTATCTTTTTTCCCTGAGCATACAGGTAGTGAGATCAGAGTAAGCTTGCGTTACTTGGACGAAACCTGTTTGCAAGTATTTTACTAGGCGAATCTGCTGTCCGTTACAATTTATCCATTTGAGCTTAGTGTTAGCATAGAGCCTGTATCGGGCATGGTCTTGCACATTCATGTTGCCTATGTACTCAGTCCAGTTTACATTGTATGAATGCTCGTATATGCTTCATTAACACAAATAGGAAACTCAGTTTGATTGTCAGTTTGTCTTCGTCTACTGCAATTTGGTAGTAACTGTTCTTTAGATAATTGATTTGGTTATGGCAGAAAATAATTTAATTGTGCGCACATTTTTGCCCTCAAATGCTCTTATTTATGTAACATATCAGTAAGCTAAGTCATTGTGCACGCGGTTTAGACCTGACCAATTTGTTTAATACTGGAGTAATGTCAATAATGCTTACTGTTTTATGCTTCTAACATAACCAAAACTTGGTCTGTTTACTATCAGGCAAAGGCAAGAGGAGGCGTTAAGTTTTGGAGAATGAATTCTTAAAGACTTGTTGGTTTCTATGACTGCTATATTAGATTCTGATCACTTTAGTATTGAACTCCATCACTTTTGAACTCCATCACTTTGCTCTTGGTCTATGATGGTGTTTGCCTGATTCTCCGTTGCGGCTTGCGCTACTCTCTCTTGCAACTTGAGATTATGATGTGCAAATGTTGCTCGAAATTGCATGATGACAATGATCTGTGTGGTCTAGTGATGCCGTCTATTTGCTCAAAATTGCATGATGACAATGATCTGTGTGGTCTAAATTGTGATGGCGTCTCTCTTCCTACTGTTTCGGAACTGAAGTACTCTGTCTCTTGAAATGCGATATCACTTTTGGCATGATACTAGACCTCACCTGTAGCAGTATCCCAAAATGCCTGAAATGCATGTTGGAAGCCATTCAGGCTACAGAAGCCGCAGATGTTATCCAGAATGCGATGGCAATTCAATGTAGTTTTATATGCGTATATTTGACTGCCCTCACTTTTTTTTCTGAAAATAAAACAAAATTCGAGAGTGCAATATACTGGGTGTCCGTATCAAAACCTCTCTTAACCTCATTCGGGCATCCATTTTGCCCATTAACCCGTCAGTTAAGCCATAATCCGGGCTTAAAACACTTCCGGTGCTCGACTGCTCGCCCCCAATCCCTCCCGCACCACAAGAAGCTTCCAGAACCTAGGCTTGATGTCCTCCGCTCCCATGGCGGTCGCCGTCTTCGAAGCAGCGCTGCCTCGCCCCCGCCTCCGCCGCCGGGGCCGGAGCTCTCGTGCCCCGACGTTGCCGCGGTGAGAGCGCTCATGTTCACGGGCCTAGCCGGTCTGTGGGTCGGCGGCGCGAGTGCCCGTGATCTTCGCGACTCGCCCCTCCGGCGAGGGCCCCCCCGTTGTTCGACGCCGTGACCGCGGCCTCCCTCACAGGCGTCTGCTGCTGCCTGCTCGCCAACGCCGTCTTCCTGCTGCTCCTGCGTGCCGCCTTGCTTGCGCGCCGAACATTCCGTACTGAAGGAGTGGCACGCTAAGGAGTATGGCACTGAAGCTGTGGGGGACTGGAGGATCAAGCCTGGTGGCACTACGGCAGATGGCTGCATTGTTTGAGGTATCCACCCTTTACTTTTTCCTGTAGCTTGTAGTTGTGTTTATGTAGCACATATTTTTTTTCTCTGTTGTGAGCAGCATGCTGTTTGCTTTTGTGGTCATTAGAGTCTACTAGGAAACGTATTGGCCATTTAGGCTTACAATTTTCATTATCTTTGTGGCTAAGACAGCTACTCACTACCGGATTTCGTTAGTTTGCCAAGTGCCAATTGCACTCGGCAAAGCCCGAAATACACTCGGCAGAGTTTGGCCGGCAAAGCTGAGTTTGCTGAGTGTCTTTCACTCTTTTGTCGGGCACTCAGCAAAAGGCTTTGCTGAGTGATTTTTGGCACTCGGCAAACTATTAACATATAGGTGTTTGTTGCTGGCTGAAAACTGTTAGCATTCCTAGAATAAGGGGCTAGCAAGTGCCAATTATTGAGAATCTATTGTCATTAAGATCTGCACTGAACATAGTGGGGAACCCAACATTCTGAAAGGGATGGCATGATGGCAATTGGGTACTCTCTGCAGTCTGCACAACCTCAGATACTCTATGCCTTGTTTTCTATATTGTATATTGTTAGCTGTGAGATATAATTAAATACTTTGAAATGATAAAATGGGAAGGTTAAGAAGATTAGTTGCGTAATATATAGAACCGTATAGTTTTTTTTAATATGGGTGGCACACCAGAACATTCTAATTTAGATTTGCCAAATAGGTTTCATATTGTGTGCTTAATTTTGATAACAAAGCACTATCTTGATCTGCTGATCTAACCAAAATGCACTATGTATTATCGACAGGCAAAGACAAGAGCTGGAATTGAAGATCACAGGGAGCTGCAACACCTGACCATGAATGCAGATGAAGTTCGTGGTTAAACCCGATTACGTAAGTCAGTTGTACTGCTCTCCGTGACCATTTGACTCTTAATTCTTGTTAGCTGGGAACTTCAGTATGTTTTGTAGATCTACGATGGTATTCTACTTCCCAATATATAGTACCTTGTCTTGCAATGGTATGCTATGATGCTGGAATTTGATTCCTGATAGTGAGGTGTGGTTTTTACTTTGTTGAAACAAAAGCCATCCCGTATACTTTTCTCTTGAATGATCCCTCTGTTCTACTAGCTTATTTGCTATTTGGTTCTGTAGCACAGTAGTTGATATAGCATCTTCATTTTCTTTATGAGGTAATCGGAGTCAGATTAGACAGGTTATTATGGGTACCTAGACAAATAGATGTATTTGGGAAGGAAAAACCTTGTTTAACTCCTTCCTAATTCCCACCATTTGCCATTTATAATATACCCCTACTCTACCAGGTTTGCAATTTGAAACTATGGTGCCTAATTGTATGTGCTGCTGGAACCTGGAACATACGGCATGTTTGGATTGCTTCCAACAGCAGCCCTACCAAATTTTTGGTCATTGACACCATCTCCCTGCACTGTTTGGACCGCAACCAATGTTTGGCAAGCCTGCATGCCCACGTGAGCGGCAAGTACATTTTCTCGCCAAGTCTAGGCCAAAACACCGGCGGACGATTCCTCCGCCAAAAAATTGGCTTGCCAACGGCCCATAGGCAAAAACCAAACGTGCCCATATACCCTGGCGAAGTGACCTAGTAGTATCAAGTCGTGCTCTTTTTTCTTTTACATCGCTGTGATACCCTATCTTGAATTACTTCTCCGGGCATAATATCCTGCTGCAAATGTTCTTGTCTTTCTTTTAATTTGCTTGCAGTAAATATTATTTGTGCGTGATTGTTTTTTGCAACCCTGACATCTCTTGCTGCATTCATGCTGAAGGATGTCTCAAATACTTCTTGTTTTATATAGGCTACAGATCTTCAGACTCTTTACAACGATGCATGTATGCAGTTACAGTTATGCACAATAAAATGATGTTGGTTGATCGGCCAGCTATAATTATAAGGAAAATCGAAATTCATCTAAACATGTGAAATAAGCAGATAACTTATTTGAGACCTGTTCAAGCATCAAAGTGTCACCTATTGAAATATCTGTACCAGTCTATTTTTGTAAGCCTCAACTGAAGAGATGGCTCTATTACCCCAAATATAGCTACATTGATCTTTTCTCCATTTGCTGATACTGGGAGGAAGATGAAAAATAATTCAGAGCTGCTGAGTGAATTACTGCATTTGATATTTCTAGTTTCACATTAATGCTTACATATTCCTATCCATATAATTGCTGGATATGGTTTGTTGCTCTCGTGTGTTGTTGTCAGATGTTTGAAGCGGCGGTGATACTGGGAGCCTGGGACACTGGTGTGCTTGGATCCTCACACTTTTCTCTCTCTTTTGCCCTGCTTATCGTCATTGCTGATCTTGTGTAAATGGGGCTGTTACCTGTGGAGGAATATCAGAAGGTAAGGATTACTTATGCAATCCTGGATGTGGGGTCATTGGGCTGCATGGCAATGCCTTTCTTTATCATCCTACCCAGTTTAGCACCGAAGCTTTGTAGTTTGAAGACGGGGGATGTGAAGCATCGGCACATCTAAGGTATACAACAGTTTATGTGGCTGCCCTTGTGTTTAAGTTTCATATAATCTTTTCTATAATAGGCATGCTATTTTCTGCACATCCTTGGGCTCCTATTAGTGTGAACGCTTCCTTTAGTACCATGTAATCATTACTGAGCTTTGAAACATTTAAACAGTGACATTAAACTTGTACAGCCCGCCTGTTTACATGTACCTTATTTTGGAAAAATCTACTTCCATCGACAATTTCTCCATTGAACCCAGTGAATACTTATCATCCTTGTGACTTATCTATATTTCGTGTTGCCTCTATATCTTGTTCTGTTCATTGTACATTATAAGCAAGCATGTTGATAGTTATTGCATCCAGTCTTGTAAAAGCAATGTTTGAATGTGGCTGCTGGTAAACTCTTGCATTAATTGTAAGTATTACTTCAAGCTATCTGGAATGGTGTATAAACTAGTACATAAAGGATAAAAAGTTAAGCTTTCTGTATTGATTTGGGTGCCACAGCTGCATAAAGCTGACATGTTTTATAGGCAACGCAAAGACAAGTTGAGAAGGCGTTAAAGATCGACAGGCAGTTACCATAGAGCCCTGAATTCTGCTGGCATTGTGGTTAAAGCCAGCTGATTGATGTTTGAGAGAAATGATTTGCCATGAAGACTCTTCTATGCCAGGAAGAAGCCGGGGGTGGGGGGTGTGGATTAGTCTCCTGTGCCGCCATCACCTCGCCGGCGCCGCCAGAGACCACAAGCCGTAGAGAAGCACCCTCCCAGCACAACCTAGCTCCGCTGCCGCTAATCAACGACAAGAAAACCCTAACCCTAAGAAACCTAAAACCTAACCTATATACATCCACGCGGTGATTCCCCATCATCCGTCCCTCTCCAACTCCTAATGCCCCCGGAGATGAGAGGGATCGAAGGAATCCTCCCCGGAACTCGCTGTCACCTCCTTTTCGCCCCCAAGAAACTGTAGCAGGGGATGGGGACGGAGGCACGAGAGACTTCAGAGATTGTTTGTTATTGCTGATGGAATGAGACAAACAAATGTTTAATTGGTTGACCACTGGTTGTTGGTGTTAGGATTCTGAAGACTAATAGAGGCTCAAATACAGGAGCAGAAGTATGACTTTGGTTCACTATTTTTCATAATGCCATGTTAGGCCACACACATTATGAAAAATCAGAGGTCTACTTTGCCACATACTCCAGTATATACTTTAGCTACCACCAGACAGTTTGAAACATAGTTAGGATTAGAAGCTTCCAAATGGTGACATACTGTGCGTTGAAATGCTCAATACTGCGGTGTGTTAACAATGGTAAAATATGTTTGTGGTCAAAGCAATGGCTGCTGGTAATGCAACATGCATGGGTCAATTTCCTATATCTTTTTGGTAAAAAAAAAACTGTCTAGCTTCATGCACATTAGCATGGGACTAGTTGGGGTTACAGGCTTAGTGAAAGCAACCGGGCTGTTTGTCTTTCTGCAATGGCTAGCTAGCTAGAGGTAGACTAATGCCACTGATTCTCACACATTTCAAACAAAAAAAAGTTTGACTAACCCTCACGTCCTTAGATGGTAGGGCAGTTAGGATTCTTGCACACAAAAGGAAGTGCACGATCATGATTGGTCAGTAAATATCACAATGTATTGAACTCGGCCAATATCAGAAAAAGGGCTGGTAAAAAGCTTATTATCAAGATCAAAATTGCGGTGCCAAAGTTCTTAAAGTTTCATCATTGGGTGTTTCTCCCTTCTCCCACACTCAATTTTGTCTATCCCAATTCATACTGTCTGACTTCGTCTTGGACTCCAGATATTGTTCAGTACTTCAGCGTGTTTGGGAGAGGAGGCGGGGTCAGGTTGAGGGCTCATCGTATTACAACATGTTATGCCTAAGTGGGTCCATCTATTCATCAATCTTCGTCCTGCCTCCGTGCCCGAGTAAAAAATCCCGTTGTCCCTCCATCATGAAAAACCGGCTAAAACCCAAACCCCGTCCGGAACCCCCACGACCCACACCCACCTCGCGTGCGGAAAGCTGGTTCGAGAAGTGGCTGAAAAACTGCATGGCAGAGAATCGAACTCAAGACCTAACTCCACCAGACCAAGATCATCTTGTGAATCCATTAAATTAAAGGAAAACGTGTAGATTACCCCCAAAACTCTTACAGAAGAGTAGATTACCCCCTTATACTATTAAATCGTGTACTTTTAACCTTAAACTCTCTAAACAGTGGAGATCGCCCCCCCCCCCCACCCACCCACCCCTACAAGGCCTTAAGACTGATTTTGTTCCATGTTGTTTCCTCGGACTCACACTACCTGGGCACTTCAGGATCACATAGACTTCTTTGTTCTTGTCATCGTCGTATACAAATAATAAGGATCCAGACATTTTAGGATCATCTATGCTTCCAAAATCACAAGTACCATGATCTTCATAATTTCTGAATGATTGCATCTGTTCCCACCAAGAATTAGAAGGGTGCATGCAGTTGTTCGATACTGATGAGGGAGGGAGACGAGTATCACATTGGATTATTCGGAATGGATATAAATCAATTCGATTATCTGGCTAAGAAAGCACTATTTTGTCCACGACTCCACGTCTTCGTGATATAAATCGATTTGATTACCTAGCTAAGAAAATCACTATTTTGTCCACGTCTTCGTGAGGAAAAGCAAGATTAATACTACTCCATTCCTTCATTCCTTGGGGAGTAACATTGAACCAGTCTTAAGGCCTTATGGTGTAATCTCTACTATTTGTAGAGTTTAAGGTCAAATGTACACGATTTAAGAGTATAAGGAGGTAATCTGCTCTTTCGTAATAGTTGATGGGGTAATATACACTTTTTCCTAAATTAAATTGCAACCTATATAGTAGTAATAATTAACCAGGCCAAGGATGAGAAAAAAAAAAGATCCAACATACACATGTGATTTTGTCGTGAGGTCAATTATTTATATCCCATCTTAAAATTAGGTAATACAGTATAGTGTATTTCTCTCAATTGTTATGTCGACACATGTCCAAATTTAACTCGCGTGAAGGAAAACATGTACTGCTACCGTTCATGGTATATAACCTGCCGAACCTGCGGCGCTGCGCCCTGGCTCCCACGGGGTGATAATTAAAGAAGATGTATGCTTCCGGTAGATTGAGGAGTTTGCCCTCACCCTCATTGTGGACCGACACGCTCAACATCGAGTCAAAAGGTGGGCCAATCGATGATGTGCTCTTTTCAGAATTTTCGCAAGAGTTTTGGAAAATGGTTAACTATACGAACCGAAAACTCTTATCAGGCCCCAGTGATCAATCCACTTTGCACAATGATACCATGACAGCTGATGCTACCATGATATCGGAACAATCATCAGTCAATCACAGGATAGACAGAATACGGTAACGGCCTCTAGCGAACACACTTACACACAGTACTAGACAATAGCAATCCTACTCGATCCACAGAATACAACAACACGGATACTATAATCTGGCGAACACACCATCGCAATCCTACTCCCACATCTTAGATGGTAGTAGCCCAGTGCTCCTGTGAATGATGGATCTGCAGGAAATGAAAACTTCCCGGCGTGGTACGGTGCATCGATCAGGGGGAAGCTAAAACATTTCAGACGCCAGTTAACAAATAATCTCAATTCAGAAAAAAAAACTAGGTAGAAAAAAGCAATAGGAGAAGACATTTTTTTGAGAAAAAAATATACAAAAAAAGAGGATAAACATACCTTAGTCAAAGTCGTGCTCCTGGGCCGCCGCCTCCATGACAACTAGAAAAGGGCGCGGCCGCAGAAGGCCAGTGGATGATTGTAAATTTACGGAAGAGAATTTGATAATAGCATTGAATTTTATTTGTTATGTATGCATTTTGTGGATTTTGATATTTGTAGTAGCTTTTATGTTGAAAAATTGTTAAATTTTGGTATTTGTAGTATCTTTTATTTTGAAAATTGTTAATTCAAAAATATTTTAGGTTAATTTAAAAGTGTTTCAGTGGTTGGATGTTAGATGTAATGGGGGAATTGGAAAAATGAGTCCAATTTTTTAAAAAGTTTTTTGTATAATACATTTATTGATTTTTAAATTCGTCTTGATGGTTCGATGTAAGTTATAATGGGAGAATTGGAAAAGTAATTCCGATTTTTTAAGTTTGCTCTATAGTATGTTCATTGATTTTTAAATTTTGAGGTGCTTTTATGTTTAATATTTTTTATTTAAAGATGTTTTCGTGTCCAAATAACATGTGCAACGAATGTCTTGTAATCATTTGTGTGAGCATATCACGGAAACTCTTAGAATTAAAAAATTATTGTGTACCAGAAACATAGGCTTTTGAATTTTGATTGTTTTTTATTAAAAACTTCTTAGTTTGAGGACATTTTGGTATCGAAATCGTAGTTATGACGAATCAATGTAAATATTTGCGTGAATTAATAGAGAAAGTGTTTTGAGTTTGAAAGTGTGTTATGTACTTCCTCCGTCCCAAAATTATAGTCGTTTTGGGTGTCTGTGCCACAAGTTTGACTAGATTTGTAGAAAATACGTTCAACATTTAAGTCTCCAAATATTTTTATGAAAAACAAGATCTAAATATCTATATGATGATATATATTGTATCATAAATTTAATATGTAATTTTATATAATTGGTCGTAGTATTTTCTCGGGAAATGAGAAAGACTATAATTTTGGGACGGAGGAGGTAGTAAAGTTGTAGCTTTTGAAATTGTATGTTTGACATGTTTTGGTTCGAACACATTTTGGTAGTCGAATTATACGTATAATGTTTCTCGTACGAAAGTAAGTAATAGAACGGGCTATTATGTGTAATTCAAGTTGAACCAGATGGCTTTTCCAAGAAAATTTCTGAGAGAGGAAATGGATGACGGGTTCATTTTATAAAACCTCCAAGAAAATTTGGCTGGTTGGGGGTGGAGCACGGGTTGATTTCGTAGAAATCCAATGCCTTTTCTATAAAAAAAATTCCAATGAAAAGGGGGTGGATGGCACACGGGTTCTGTTTCCATAGAATCCGAGATCGTTTTTGTAAAATGCTAAGAAGTGGCTCGATCTTGGTCTTTCATCCGGCCGATCCGACGTGCGCACTCTCCCCGGCCACCGTATTGGCCAGGATTCTTACAGAGAGATGTGATTATACTTCTCCTTCAATGATTATGTTCGGCCTATTGTTTACTGCTGGGTTCTACTGTTTTGCTTCTCTCCCTAACTATTTTGGACTATGTACCATTCAATGGCGGGAAACGCCAGCTTGAATTTCTGGGCCGCCTTGGAGTGGCTTTTCAATTTTTGGGGCAGCATTCGAAGTAGGTCCATTGAGTCATTGACACATAATAGGCTGGCCCATTTATAATTGCAAGGTTGCGCTTGATGGGCTGATGTTACTAGGTGGGGTAGGGCGCGTGGGAAAGTAAAAAAGGGGCTTTATATGGGCCGGGAGGTGAAACGATTTGTGCAACTTTGTTTCTTCAGTTATTATTGAAGTTCCATAAATGACGTTACTTTCTCAAAAAAAAATCAATGAAGTGACTAAAACACCGGTAGTGAATGAAATATAATATTTTTAAGACATCGCCTTGCATATATAGAACTTAAATAGTAAATAATACTAGCCCCAA
The DNA here is from genome assembly GCA_015342445.1 of Digitaria exilis. NCBI lineage: Eukaryota > Viridiplantae > Streptophyta > Magnoliopsida > Poales > Poaceae > Digitaria > Digitaria exilis. The sequence goes on from JACEFO010001795.1 coordinate 4,318,053, forward strand.
ACTCCTAATGACCATGTTGGCATTGATCTCCCAAACATAAGAATCAGATGGAATTCGATATGGCTCTTCAATGATCAAAGATGCATTAAGGGGCCTAAGTAGTAGCAAGTATGCAATGATGTATTTTACTTTCAATTGCTGCTATATAAACATTGATACACGCACAAACCGAAAGTGCCCAGCAGAAACGGACGGCAAACTCAGTTCAGGTAAATCGGACGGCTTGAATTTGAGAACCGGGAAACGATTGTGGCTAAAATTGAGTGCTGAGTTAAGTTCAAAAACGAATTACTGCTGAGTCGCGGACTGTTTTTTCAAATCAGTTTGCCACCACTCTAGACCCTCATCGAAATCACACCCTGTAGGTTTTTTTTTGGAAGAATACACACCCTGCACACTTGCAAAGACGGATCCTTGGTTGGGCCGGCCCATACAATTTATTCCAATTCAGCAGCCAGCCCATACCACGGAGGCCTCGAACGAACCCCAACGCGACACGTGTTTGATCCCTTTCCTCATTCCCCTCTCGCTATCCACTACACTTCCCACTTCACAGCCCAGGCACTGAGCCACTCCACCTCCAGTCCTCCACTGCCACCGAGAGGAGCATCGATCGAGAGCCTAGGGTTTCCCTCCTCCCCCGCGCTCCCATGGCAGTCGACGAGGCGGTGCTCGAGGTCCTCCCCAACCCGCCCCAGCCGTCGCGGGAGCCGGCGGGCGCGCTCCCGGCCGTCCCCGTGCCAAAATTGCTCCAGTACCTGTACCTCGCGAGCACGTGGGTCGCCTGCGCGGGCGTGGCCTCCGGGACCGTCGCGCGCCGGGTCCTGGGCGACGGCTCCCCGGTGGTTGACGCGCTCATCAAGGTCTGCATCGGGGCCCTCGCCTTCCCCGTGCTGCTCGTCCTCGTCGTCACCCTGCGGCTCCTGCGCGCCATGTGCGCGGCCGGATTCAGGGACTCCCTCCGCACCGTTGCCACGGAGATTCAGATCCACTCCAGGAAGGTATCGTTGACTACTGTTTCACTCTACAGTGGAGGGAGCAGTTCAATAGAGATACTACTAAAAGAGCAGCTAGGCAAATATGGTATTATAGTATTATACACACACGCGCCTCTTAGAATTACCTTGTGTTGTTTCCTCAAAGGAGAAACTTTAATTTGTATGAAAATGCTTTGAGTCCATTTGCGTCCCTCCAATTTCCAATTGAATCATAGTATCGTACAGATCCTCTCCATATGCTCTCAGTCGCCATCGTTAGCTCTGTGAGGTGTCGATGCTGGAGCTTTTTTTTTTTTTTTTTTTTTGAGACTGTCGATGCTGGAGCTTTTTTAAGTCCAGTTAGGCTGTATTAGTTTTTCTATGATTAGCCTTTTATGTTAGTGCATTTGCATCTTTTCAATTTCAAGCTGAAGTATACATATCTTATCCATACGATTGTGTTCAATCAAGGATACTAACCGGGTTTGCCTACTCTTGCCATCGAGCATCATTTTCAGATGTTTGGAGCGTTAACCTGGAAGGTGCTGCGGAGCCCTGCTGTGCTCGTGTTGCTCACGTCTTTGTTTTTCACCCTGCTGGTCGGAGCAGGCGTTCTGGTGCTTGGGGGGCTGTTACCTGTGAAGGAATCTCAGAGGGCAAGGATTGGTTGTGCACTCTTCGACACGGGGGTATTGGGTACCATGGCTATGGCTTGCTTTGTCATCATACCCAGTTTTGCGGTAAAGCTCTGGAGGAGCAAATAGGCTGGTGAGGTGCCAATGCTGCAGAACACTGATATCTGAGGTATCCAACAGTTGCCCTGTCTATCTTGTGCTTTTGTGCCATATGACCTTTTTCTGTAATGAGCATGTTGTTTTGTATAAGCAGTCATGCATTCTTCTCCTCTTTTTGGTGTGTTTGTACCATACTACCATCATCCGGAATTGTGAAGCCAGCTAGTATAGTCAGTTATTGAAAAATAGGTTTCATGTGTACATTAGCATCAGAAACCTGCTCCAGGCTGGAAATTGTTTACCTTCATGTGTGAGGCCCTGTATAATGTTTATTCAACTTATCTGCATGCATGGTCACATTGCCTCTGCCCTCTGTATTCCATCCTGTTTATGCATTAATGCTTTTATTATGGTTGGGTCGGTCAAAGAAATAGAATTCGGTTTGATTTTGTAACATACATAAAGGGCGGATAGTTTTTAGTATATCATATTGATGGCTTTTATGTGCAGTACAAATGAAATGAAAAACTCATTGCGCTAAACATAGTAGTAAACCGATATCATCTTTTGTCATTAGCTGTCTTCCCACTGCATTTCTGCAATAGTTACTTAGAAGATATATTTATTTGTGGTGAGGGATCTTTTCACCATGCATATTTTTCCCTCTGCCGCTCTTATTTCTCAGTTTACGCTATGCCTGCAGAATTGTTGTCACTGACAATGTATTGTTCTGCACTACTAACCTAACAAAAAAATTGGCATGTTGTATTGACAGACAAGGACAAGTAGGGAGAAGGCACTAAAGATCGACCAGCAGTTACAGCACAGACCCTAAAGTCTACTGGCTTCTGTGGTTGATGCTAGCTGATAAATGTTTTTAGATAAATAATTTTGCTCTTGCAAACTTTATTAAGTCATTCGTGGTGCTGTTATGTATATATGACTACTAGCTGGAATTCGTATCCTGATGCTGAAGCGTGTGCAATGGGGGGGGGGGGGGGTCACTGTGGTTATCACCACCCTGTCTGAATTCAAGAGCTCCCTTTTTAGACATGTCTCGTGAAATGAATATAACTGATTCACTTTCTGTTGACGAAACCACTTGCTTTGTGGCAAGTGGTTGGCTGCCTTTGTGAATTCTCGTTCTTGTTAAGACGAATAATCAAACATTCGTAATCAAAATAAAATTTAATAGTGACAAGTGCTTCTGAATATTTTGATCAGTGGTACTAAGTACATATCAACACCACTTACAATTTGGACTCGCGGACATTAATGGGTGAGCTTGGATGCAGTTTGATCGTCCCGAGCTTTGCTTTGCTTTGCTTTTGATTCGATGGCTACTGCCAGTCAACACTCCACTGGTGGGATTCTGGTTTTTGTTGAGACGAAGAGTGCTATAGTAGAGGTCTGTTGAAGGGTGTTTTTGTAGAGGTCTACCTAAAATGAGTGCTACCAGGCCTGTTGGGGGGCGTGTTTTTTTTTATCCACTCTTCAAATTTAGGATAGACGGGTCTACTGGATTTGCTCTAAATGAAAATCACTTACCTTTTTTCCTATCTCGAAATTGGATATCTTGTAGGTTCTAATTACTTCATTAAAAAATGGTTATATTTATATATTTTTTGAGACAGGTTATATTTATATAGTAAAGCTTGATATACCCATGATGGGCTGTCACTTTCAGATAGCTAAGGATTCCGAGGGCCTAATTGACGTGGGTAGGCCCTGAAAGCTGAATTGGCATAGTGTGCATGGGCCGGCTCAATTAAAATGGAGTCGTTGCTCTTCTTCTTCTTTGTCGTTTCGACTGAAATCATTAACCTTGTTACCTTTGTGGATTCCAAAAACAATCTAGTTTTTCCTCTTTTTTTTAGAATCTCCAGAAATAATCTAGTGGTCATCTACAGCATCTGACCATCTGTGAAGTGAACAATTTGAGGGCCCAAATGATTAGTTTAGCCGCAGATAATGCTTCCTTTCCTCCCCTCCCCTGTCAGTGTAAAATTTGTAATGCGTAGTCCGATTGAAACAAGTGCTTCTAAGGTAAAGTGTGAGCTATGATTTCTCTTGTTGTATATATTGTTCGTCACAAGAAAATCCATAAAATTCAGAAGTACTAATCACAATCAGTACAAGACCTAGTTGCACGTTCGCCTGGTTTTTGCAGATCGATCTCTGAGCTTTAACCCTCTAACTTGAATGATTGATGCTATTTCTGAAGCTGCTGAAGGTTACAGCTGTGCTCTGTCATCCTATATGGCCGGCCACGGCAGGAATGAACGCTAAAAGGTTGCCAGGGACGTCCGGGGAGGGAACACTTGGGGTCCGGAGACTCGGAGCCGAGCCCAGCCCAAACTGTGAAGCTTGCCAAGAAGAGTACCAGACTACCAGGAGTGTAGGATAGGATGCATATGCATTTTTCTTGCTGATGTCTTGGCATTTTTGTGAGACTGACCGGGTTCAAAAATCTCTCATGCTTTGTCCGGGTACGTACGATTCCATAGTCGCTGCTGCGTTTACTCGTTTCTGTTGTACACTTTGACAAGAGATACCTTACGTATAGCAATTTCTGGCAACTGCACCACCGGAAGCAACGCTCAATCACAGGACGTGCGGTGCAGGAGCGTCACCGAGCCAAGCGTCCGGGCGGCACAACATCGCACGCCCAATTTTGCCTGCCCATGGCGCGTCACATGCGCGCGTCCAACGGTCCAACCACACTCTGCGTCTCTGCAGAAACAGCCATGGCACAAGTCCACACTCCACTCTCCTCCACCAGACCACCACAGTCCACAGCTCTCTCTCTGCGCAGAAAGGAGAGCGGCAGCTAGCCTGCCAAGCCAAAGCGGAAAAGTTTTGCGCAGCAGGAAAAAGTTCCCTGTGTGTGTGTATAGAGAGAGAGAGAGAGAGCGCCTTTTCGAGTTTTTCTCACCTGCTGACCTGCGCCATCCCTTCACACTGCGATCTCCTCTCCCTCCTTCGCTCTGCCATCGCCTTTGCGGTGCAAAAGATTTCGCCCTCGGGAAGCGCGGCGCGCATTTTCCTCCGTGGCCGGCGTGGGGGTGGCAACGGAAAGCCGGCGCGAACCCAACCCAACTCCAAAAGGAGGCCAATCCCATGGCTGGTGGAAAGCGGCGGCGGCGAGAAAAGAGCGCGAAAGCCATGGCGACAGGGTGGCCGCAGCTCCTCCTCCTTTGCGCGTAGGACTCCAGCAGATTCCTTTCGAGCTGGTAAATCTTAACAGAAGGAAGCATCCCCCGGCATTCCCGTGTGCCTGTGCCTTTTCTTTTTGTGGTTGTTGCTTTCTTCTTTGGCCGCTTGGGTCTTGGCCTCCTCCGCACGCAAGGAACCGCCCGTCTTCTTGCTCGCCGGCGTGTCCTGGACGGCTTGTTTCTTCGCCGGCCTCTGCTTGCTCTCGTTTCTTGCTCTGCTTTCGAGTGGAGTCGCAGCGGAGCAGAATCAGTGAGGTGAAGGACTGAAGGAGGGTTCGCTTCCTTGGGAAGAGAAAGGGAAATAAGAGGAGGATGGCCGGAGGAGGGGCGGCGCCGCCGCCGAAGCAAGAGGAGCTGCAGGCGCATCCGGTGAAGGACCAGCTGCCCAGTGTGTCCTACTGCATCACCAGCCCACCGCCATGGCGTACGTCCCTCTCACTCCACCTACCTGGGCCTTTTGAGTTCAATGTTGCTGGAGTTTGTTCTGTTCTGTGTACTTTGGCATTTATGTTCTTGTCATGTGAATCGTCCCCTCCCCTTTGATGTTGATGTTTTTCCACTGTATGTATGTTTGTCACATGGCGTTGGACACTGGGACCTGGTCCTGATTTCTGATGTTCACTTTGATTCGGTGCCTGGCACCTAATAATCTGCCATTGGTGAATCTTGAATATGCAGCTGAGGCCATCATACTTGGATTCCAACACTACATTGTCATGCTGGGCACATCTGTCATCATACCAAGTGCTCTTGTTCCCCAGATGGGAGGAGGAAATGTGAGTGCCTCTGAATCGCCTGAAAGTGCCACCCTGATTTTCAGAATCTCAGAGCCAAGTTGGTGACGATGGTATATGCATTTCAAAATTATGAACTCTCTGTTGCGGTATTCTGTCAGGAGGAGAAGGCTCGGGTGATTCAGACGCTGTTGTTCGTTGCCGGCATCAACACCTTGTGCCAGTCATTCTTTGGGACTCGTCTGCCTGCAGTGATGGGTGGATCCTACACTGTCGTCGCGCCGACCATTTCGATCATCATGGCCGGCCGCTACAGCAATGAAACAGACCCTCATGAGGTAGCTCCCCTGTTGCTCCACCGACAAGATCGCCATTGTCATATGCTCTGTTTAATTTTCTTGCAATGGTCACGAAACTTTGTGATTGCTATTTTAGAAATTCTTGCGGACTATGCGAGGAACACAAGGCGCTCTCATAATTGCATCGACAATTCAAATAATACTTGGCTTCAGTGGCCTCTGGAGGAATGTTGTTAGGTAGGGATCATGGTTCCTAGTCATTAATTCCGCTGCTGCATTGTAGGATTGTAGAATTTCAGCTTGCAGGTTTAGCTGCCATTTCAAATTGTATTATTTCAGTTTCTGGCTTGATGAGTTCGCACTCCTTTCAATCACAGATTTCTAAGCCCATTATCTGCTGTTCCTCTGATCTCACTAGCTGGATTTGGGCTATATGAGCTTGGTTTTCCAGGGGTAAGCATTAGTGTGCTGCTAATATGGTGGCTGTTGTTTGATTCTTAAATAATCCTTGCTCCCTATGTCACTGGAACACTGATTATTGGATTCATTTTGCTTCAGGTTGCCAAGTGTGTGGAAATTGGGCTCCCAGAAATCATTCTAATGCTCGTATTTTCTCAGGTATGTGTCATTCATTCTGCCTTTCTATGCACTTATTAATAGCCATTATAACAGAAGTCATGTACTAATTAATGTATTTGTTCTACACGGCAGTACTTACCTCATGCTATTCATGTGGCAAAGCCTGTGTTCGACCGGTTTTCTGTAATCTTCACCATTGCTATTGTATGGCTGTATGCATACATTCTTACTGCTAGTGGTGCATACAAGAATGCTCGAACAAAGACACAAGTGCATTGCCGTGTGGATCGCTCTGGACTTATAAGTGGAGCACCTTGGTAAGCAATTTATCACGATTGCATCTGATTATGTTTAGACCCTTATTTGGGTAAATCAATTTTTAAAAGTGCTGGAAACACATTGTAGGATTAATGTCCCATACCCTTTCCAATGGGGTGCTCCAACATTTGATGCTGGCGAATGTTTTGCGATGATGATGGCTTCATTTGTCGCTCTCGTAGAGGTTTGTCTGTGTTGCTTTACTGTGAAGTGAAAAAAAAAAGTGAATATCAGTTAACGTTCTAATAGGCAGTATGCTGCTCTTTCAGTCAACTGGGACCTTCATCGCGGTGTCAAGATATGCAAGCGCGACTATGATACCTCCCTCAGTTCTTGGTCGTGGCATTGGTTGGCAGGTAATGAGTTGATATTCATACACCATAAACTTCATTTTCTGCTCGCTGGTTGCTTTTGGTCAAAATTGGTTTTCATCATCTGCAGGGCATTGGTACTTTACTGGGTGCATTTTTTGGGACAGCTAATGGAACTGCAGTGTCAGTGTAAGTTTAATGCTACTATCTGGGGAAACCGGGATTGATTGCTTGGGGTATTGCTTCTCTCTAATAATTCATTTTGATATTTGCAGTGAAAATGCTGGTTTACTTGCCTTGACCCATGTTGGCAGCCGGAGGGTAGTCCAGATATCTGCAGGATTCATGATTTTCTTCTCTATTCTTGGTAATGTACAATGTTATTTCTAGCAGTATGTGTCTAGGTTCTCCATTGACTGTATTCTTCAGTTTTGGACAAAAGTGGACACGAATAGAGTACATTCAACAGACAGACAGTCTTCACAGCAACACTCTGTTACTGAATTCGAGTATTGTGACTGTAAAATTTGTAGTTTGACTTACATACAACAACAACATAGCCTTTAGTCCAAGCAAGTTGGAATAGTTTGACTTTTGACATAAACTAAAATACAGATTTGCTTTAGTGTTTTCCTGATGCAGGTGATTTTGTTTCTCTGGGTTTGATAGGCTAATCGTGCTCCTTTTGCATAACCAGGGAAATTCGGAGCAATTTTTGCATCCATCCCACTGCCGATATTTGCTGCCCTGTACTGCATATTCTTCGCATATATTGGTACATCCATGTATCCTTCAGTATGCTTTATCTTCTTATTATCCCCAGGGCATGTTCTTATACTACAAACTTTCCAATTTATCTATTCGTATTCTGTGCAGGAGCCTGTGGTCTCAGCTTTCTTCAGTTCTGCAACCTGAACAGCTTCAGGACCAAGTTCATCATGGGGTTCTCCTTCTTCATGGGCTTGTCAGTCCCCCAGTACTTCAACGAGTACACATCCGTCGCTGGCTATGGCCCGGTGCACACCGGCGCCCGATGGGTATGCGAATCAAACCCTGCAGCTCTCCATGCCATCCTCGAATTGCCTTTATTCAGCTAAACCTGCTCTACGCATATCTGACTTGTGCGGTTTTGATTTGCTCACCCTGGTTGCCTTGCAGTTCAACGACATGGTCAATGTGCCCTTCTCGTCGAAGCAGTTCGTGGCGGTGCTGGTGGCTTTCTTCCTGGACAACACGATCCAGTGCCGCGACACCGCGGTGTGGAGGGACAGGGGCTACCACTGGTGGGACAAGTTCCGGAGCTTCAAGACGGACAGCCGCAGCGAGGAGTTCTACTCCCTGCCCTTCAACCTCAACAAGTTCTTCCCGTCAGTGTAGGTGATGGCTCGGGGATAGAGAAGAGATGATCAGGCCAGTGTAGGTGATGCTGGATTAGCTAGTCTGTACATTCAGGGAGTGAACTGCTGGTGAACCGAGAAGAATGTCAGTTGCTATGGTGTTCTGTAGACTGTAGTGATCATATATACGTAACTGTAATATCTTTGGTCACTAGAACACGACGTTTTGGAACCTTTAAAACTTCTGCTAATACAGTAGCCAATACTAGGTCTTCAAGTATCTTTCGGATTTCTGAAAATGTCCTGAGGTATCTTGTTTGGAACCATATTGAAGTAGTACTGTTTGTCTTGAATTCTTTCTTTGTTTCGCGAGATAGCATTCGATTTTACAGAACTGAAGCCCTGTGTGGCGCTGGACGCATCATGTAGTTGTATAGGAATTCCGTTGTACTATATAGATAGATTAGACAAAAAATTACTGTAAGTAATATTAGACACAGATCTCTTGGGCTGACACGCCTGGAACCAATGAGCCCAACCCACGCAACCCACAATAGGCCCATCAAATCCCGAGCAGATCCACCCTCACCACGTGTAAGTGTAACCTCTCAAAAAAAAAAAAGCAAGTGTAAACGTATTTTTGGTTGGCAGCAGTAACGTCCGTATACTGGCACAAGTTTTTTTTTTACAGTAACACACGCAATGCAACTGTATTTCAGTCGACTAGCCATTCTCGAACGGTCGAACCAGGTAGCTCTGCAAGGTTGGTGTCATTCTTTTAACCCAAAATTCCTCCAAACAACCTGCTCTGAACACCAAACCGGGACAAGTCAGACGAAGATAAACCAACCAACCAAACAAACTACCCTCTGTGATCCTACTCTAATCCCCTCATTTTATTGAGAGGATGGAGGCCTTTTGGTCTGCCTGCTCGGTCGTTAGGAAACAATCATCTGGGCGACACACGAGCTGTTACGGCACACAGTCACACAGCTTTGACACGTATTCCTAACATCATGCGACGATTAAGAAACAAGAAATGTGTAGAAACAATGCTCTAATTGTAGAGCAGATCAGATTTGATATAGGTTTAGGCACCTTCCGTGTAGCTCCACCTACACGTGAACACGCAGGGACACAGGGAACAGTAGCAAGTGTGCCCTGACATGGGTCCCCGCCCTCTCTTATTCCCTTTCCCAGCCGATTTGTTTGAAGCATCTTTCCGTTTCTAGCACATGAGGACAGTACATGGAGTCAGCAAGTCATGGACTGATGGAGATTAGACGCAGACGCTAATACACGCTGTCGAGTCGTAGCACATCCTACCAGTCAGTACCAGACCAGAAAGAAGGGTCAGAACAAGAGCAGGTAAGGTCACCTACAAAGTGGCAACTTTGTTAGAGAACCCAGTAAACTACAACTACTCCTAATCGATTTGTTAATGAGAAAAGTTACTAATTTTTTTTTTAAAAAAAAGATAAGCTACTAATTGGCTTGTCTGAGATCCTTGCTTGCCGGCGACACTTCGAGCTCGTGCTCGTCCCTTAGGCCACAACCCACTTGCCATGCCGTCCTGTCCCCGGCCGCCTCCCTCCTGGCGGAGCACGCCCACGAGGCCGGGCGGGATCCGTGTCCTCGCGTGGGGACAAGCCGGAGCCCCCGACCAAGAACACGCAGGAAGATTCCAGGCTGAGCTCAGAGCAGCAACAGCCGGCCATTTTTAATCGCCGGATCCGGCGGCGCCGCGGCGGATCGGATCGTTCGTTCCCCAGCACGGCGGCCGCCCGGCCGGCATGCCGGTCAGCTAGCCTGCTCCATCCCGGTTTGTTTATGGTTGATGTGTCAGTGTGTGTGAGAGACTGAAACTGAAACATCCCTCTCTGCTTCGTGTGAATCTGAATCAATGGCGGCCTTGCCGGCCACCGTTCGTCAGGGCGACGTGGTCTGCGGCATGCTACTCGACTCGGTGTTTGATTTTTCATTATTGTTTAATTCCTATATACTATTTTTTTCAGTCTTTTCGTTGTATTAAAAATAATAATTCTCCTCATAAACTTTTGCTATAGTAAACCTATAAGAAATTTCCTCCAATCTTCACCAACTAAACAACTCCGGAACTTCAGTCGAAGTGTACTAGTTTAGTAGTTTAGTTAAGACCAGCTCAATGATTTGGCATGGCGCTATCCAACGATCGACTGGAGCCTTGTCACTGTCACTTAAATTATGATAAGCTTCAGTTTTTGTTTCTCACTGATAAAGGAGCTAATTAGTGAACAAAGCGTGATAAGCTTCAATTATTCTCCTCCTTGTCTTTTTAATGAAACAGAGAAGATCGTCGTCTCCTATCGCATTAAGGTCTGATTGTACGTTCTTCTCAGCTTTCTGATCGATCCACGTCGCTTTAGGACTTGTCATCGTGTCGACTGTGGAGCCATCGCATGGCTCCCCGTTGATCTCTCGGGTGGTGGTGTATATCTCTGCCCAATAATGGGCGAGAATCCTGCAACTGGAACCCTGCCGTCAACTGCAAATGTTCCTGATTATCGAGGTTTGCGTCAAGTACATAGTCACGAGGATGAGACGTTGATAGGCCCAAGAGATTTGTGGCTAACAAGCAAAATTCTCCTCCGATTCCGCCTTGCATATTGCACTGCATCCCTTTCGGGTGTGCAGGAAGATATGCCCAAGCAATTGAGAGCGAAGGGAAAGACAAGGATATGTGTGACTGGCATCGGCAAACCACAGCCTCCTTTGGGCAGAAGATGAAATGGCATCGTGCCATACTGACCGATGCCACGTGTGATGAGACAATCACGAGTGTGCAGTCAATTTTAAGATTTAGGACAAGTATCTAATTAGGTTATGAGTTCAAATCTTTTAAAAGGAAGCTCTCAGCACAAAATCGATGGAGTCATGGAGATGACCCACCCAGAAAATTAAAGCTGTAGTTAGTTGGCGACAACGAACTAGTATGGCCTTTGCCAACAAGGACTACATGGAGCCATGCATTTTGGTTGGCTCATCTTTACTTATTTCTCTCCTTAAGATGGTGCCTATTTTTCTGTCAACATTGAACAAGTACGAGGGCCAATCCAGTCCTCGCAAACTTACTAGTGACCTTTCTGATCCCCATTGCTGGGTACCTTATTTTTTAATAAGGAAGGGGCAGAAATACTAATAAAAACAGTCACGCCAGAGGTTACTGCATGCAGTAACTAATAACCTAGATTAAAAACAGTGACGCCAGAGGTTAGCGCATGCATGCATGCACGGCACGCTGTCCTAAACAAAAGCACGCTAGCATCAGTGTGACAGGTAGCGATCCCTGTTGCATCGGTCCTGCATCAAGACCGGCGCCGAAACGAGCAAGGTCTCGCACATGCCCGGATTTGATCCGATCCGGCTGCGTGGGAACCCATGCAATGCAAGCACGGCGACGAACGCAGACGAGAGCCTTGACTACTCCCACACACACTGACAGGCGGCGACTTGCTCCCGAGGGACACGCCTTGACAGAGATACACTAGTCTATATTCCTAAACTGCTTTTGCTCCGTCCTCCGTTGCAAACCGCCGCGGCCATTTTTAAAGAAAAAAATATTTTTCTAAAAACATATTCTGTAACGGTGATGAATAGAAAAGTATGAAAATGAATTTTCTAGAAAACGTGTTCCGTGAGGAGAGTAAATAGAAAGATGAAAAACACATCATGGAGACTGGAGAGAATCGTGTGACGAGCTAGAGGGCGCTGGCTGGCGCTGCGTGCTTTGATGTCACGCGTGATGCGTTCACAAACAAAAAGCTGCCGCCTGAACGAGTAGAGTAGCGCGTGTATTCTTTTCTTTGGAAATGGGAGGATGCAGCAAGTACGTTGTAGTGATCTTAGCTCTCTTTTGCGGTAACGTTATTTCTGATCGTCTTCCTTTGATTTGGTTCCACAGGATCGTGGAATCCCTGTCTGGGGAGGGAATTTGTTCGACGAGCACTACAAAAAGAAAGTAGTGTACACGTATATAGAGTACGTTGCTATCAGATGCCATTACTTCACGTGCTTCATGACAGCGTTGTTGCCTTACAAGTTAATGGTGAACTTTTAACAAAAAAATCATACGGAACAAAAGGATTTTTTTAGTACTTAGCGCAAGTTCGAGCAAACTTCCACGTGGAAACGTAGAAGATGGAAATTGCCATCGTATACAGTATGGGGCTTTTAATTCAGAAGGCAAAATGTTCACGCTCTTGATGGACAACGTTTTACGAGGGAATATGCATGGGAAAAACATAGGAAAGCTCTCAAATAACATGTGCGTATCGCGGTCCTTGATAACTTGCGATTTTTTAGCTGCTAGTGTGTGCTGGTCGCTTTTTCTGTGTACACTTGCTTTCCTGTGATTGATATTTAGAGCCTTGCTTGTGTGCCACACCATCACGTTTAAAACTCAATGTAGTACTAGTCTTAACTCTTGAGCATGTCTTTGCAAAGCTTATTTGTTAAGCAGATGATTTTTTAAGCTAATAATACGACGAACTCCATCCATGGCTATTCATTGAAAAATGTATTGTTGCTGTGCTAGTGCAGGACCAAAAGTGCGTTTGTTGACCGCCCAACCTTACTTGAAGACACCAAATTAAGCAAAAGAATTTTTCGTGCATGTCGTCCTTGCTTGGAGCCTTGGACCAAACCACAAACCACGCTTGCGTATAAATTACTATTCCCTCCACTCAAAATGATGTACGATATTGGCCCTCTGCATTTAAATATACTTATGGATTCTAATATCCATGAGATTATAAATGTATTTTAAACCTGAATCTGCATATATGACTTATCTTTACAAACATAATATTTCAAAACCCATTAATAGACAATGTTTGATAAAAAAAAAGTATGACAGGCCTTTCCTCAGAGACGTAGCACTGCACTATGAAAGCATGCATGAGGCCGTATCCTCCAATCACACACACATTGCAGACATCGGAGCCCCAAGCACCTCTTTTTCATGAACAATCATGGGAATCATCCGTGCGCCGTTCAAAATACTCACGGATTTGTGACTAAATTTTAGTCAAAGCAAAAAGAGCCCTAGATCAAGGAGGATGAAGGTAGGCATAATGATGATCGAGCAGTGCCCTAAGCTCAAAAAATGCCCCTTTTGGGTCGTCATGTGTTAGGGCCTTTTATCATGTCACTGCCGGCATGCTTAGCCCCCATGCTAATTGGTGGCATTATGAACGGCCACATGACTCTCTTAAATCCCTAGGTGTATGCGAGACAGGCAGATAGCACGAGCACGAGCCCCTGGAATTGGGTCATCCATCTACGGATTGGACGGCTCGGATCCAGCCATCACGCACATCCATCCGTCCATTAACAGGTCAACTTTTCAGTGTGGCCTCTGTTGACCGCGATCGTGTCACCCCAGCAAGATTGCAAGAAGGTTAATTTTGTCCAAATCAGTACGGACACACTTATCTATGCGATAAGCAATTTACCGATCTGCCCCTCCGAGTTCAGTTCATGTGCGTCTGTACTGTGCCAGCTTCCCGTACGTCGGTATATAGGAGTATAGTAGAAGCCAGTAGGATGGAGGAAGCTGTGCGTGGTATGCTGTTGCTGCAACGTCATCACGTCAGCCACCAGCCTGTCAGCCAGCACGTCTCACACACAGCTCATCTCGTCGCTGCAATGGAATATTAGCAGTAGCTTGTCCTGATTGCCCTCTTGCCAAAAATACCAACTTGCACGGCAAATGCAATTTGATGCAACATTCCTTTTTTCCATGAAAATGGTAACACAAGAAATGGGGAAGCAGTTTCCTTCGTCGAGTATTTGCATTTGATAAGGAAATTGGGAAGAAAAAGGAAGGTCAGGAATCTCGAGTGGAAATATGTTGATTTTCATGCGAATAGCGACTGAAGCAAGCAGACGGCCACCAGGAAAAAGAGAGAGAAAACAATTGTGGAAATTATCATGACAAATCAAAGAAAAGGCACGAGAGCTAGACTAAAAGCAGAGAAAATCATGTTACATCGATTTGAGTTTCATTTTTCAGCATCCGAAGAAGCCAGAACAAATCTTAAGATGCCACTTTTCATCTTTGGAATGAAGCACCACCTAATGGATGCCTTGCGCCCTTATACTTATGAATTTACTTTCGTCTCTTTATTCTTTAGAGTTTCATAACAAAATCAAAAGCACCCTTTTCACCTTTTAGCGCCTTCGTCCTTCTATTTTCCAACAAAAATATATCTCACATCTAGGAAGTCTAAGCGGCTATTTGCTACCAAGCCATTTGGTCTCGTGTGCGTCAATTATACATAAAATCAATGACATGTGGATGATGAGAACAGACAACTATCTACACATGGTTATCTCTATCTCCACCTGTCACATGATTTTGGTATGGCCATTGGCCACATCTCTATTGAAACTTTCCACTTAGTTTACCACAAACCCATATATCTTGTAGGTACAACCGATTTAGCAAAGAGCCATAGGGATATTCATTTTAGAAACCTTTAGTCGGAACTCGGAAGACATATATTATGCCTCTACTATCATAATATCATGCTCATAGGACATAAATTAGGCCTACGCTAACATGATATCTTACTGCATATATGTGATGGTACACCTCGTGTACTCTCCATGCGTTCAAACATTTAGCTCTTTCGAGCATAGCCTCTTTGACCAATTGTAAGGTCAACAATATCTTTCATAAAAAGACTTAAAACTTGCCAGAAAAAACAAACTTAAATTAAACTTAAACTTGCGCAAAAAGTCAACAATATTTTGTGCAAAAAAATAAACTTAAATTATATCTTGAAAAATGCATGTAGGTATTACACAAATCATATCTAAAAATACACGGATTTCAGTTTTTTTAAAAAGAATACATGGATTTCAATTAAAAAATACACGGATTTCAATTAAAAAAATACACAATTCAAACTACCGCATTTCCCATGGGAGTATGGGAGACGGTGGAAACCAATCAACCATTGAGGGGGCAGTGGGCGGCCCGCAGATGACTTGAGCCCCTCTACTCGAGCTGAGTTGCAGACATGGCGACATGTGGTGGGCGTCCATGTCATGCCCGGGTGGAAAAAAAAAAGGACAAAACGGGAAGTCTACCTGCCTCCATAGGCAACCACTGTTACATCTCTCCCGCCCTGCCATTTTGCCGGCTCCGAGCAGGTCCATCATCTCCTCCTAAAACATGGCCTAATCACGTTGACCCCCTCCACTGATCCCCTCGCAACCTGCCAAGAATCACGTTCAAATCTGGATTAATCTATCCCTAACAATCAGTAATCACTCACCGCTCCCCCACCTTCCCTGTCGCCATCGCCGCCCACCACCCGCACCCATATAAACACCCCCGGCCTCGGCCATGCTCCCCCAAACTCCCCAGCGCAACCAGCGCCCACGGCGGCTCAGGTCAAGAACTCTCAATTCGTTCGCGGCAGCAAATAAATCGCGCGAGCAGGAGGAGGAGGAGAGGAGGAGGAGATGGGCAATTGCCAGGCGGCGGAGGCGGCGGCCGTGGTGATCCAGCACCCCGGCGGGAAGGTGGAGCGGCTGTACGGGGCGGCCACCGCCGGCGAGGTGATGCGAAGCAACCCCGGGCACTACGTCGCCCTCGTCGTCCTCCGCGTCTCCGGCGTCGGCGCCAACAAGCCGGACTCCGCCGCGGCCGCCGCCGGCGGCGGCGGCGGCGGAGGAGCCAAGATCACCAAGGTGAAGCTCCTCAAGGCCACGGACACGCTGATGCTCGGCCAGGTCTACCGTCTCATCACCTCGCAAGGTGCTTGTCGCGAACGATTCTTGGATTACTCTGTTTCTTGGGGTTCCAATTCCTTTATCTCTGTCTGAAGTGTCTGAGATCGACGAGCTAATTAAGAATCCGTTCCCCCACTGTTTCTCAGAGGTGGCGAAGGCGATCCAGGCCCGGCGACAGGACAAGACGCGACGGTGCGAGGACGCGCTCGACGACGACCGGCGGCGACCGTCGCAAGCGGCACACGACGCCGCGGCGGGCGGCGAAGCGCAGGGGCAGTCCGGCGCGGACCAGGTGGGTGATTGATCGCTCGTCCACTGTTGCCCTGTCCTGTGCTGATTCTGATCCGTGTTCCAGGCTCTGAATCGCTGATGATTTTTGTCTGGTTCTTGGTTCAGGATCTGAAGCGGGTGGAGAAGGAACGGAGCCGGGGGAGGTCCGGCGGCGGCGTGAGGGGGCGGCACTGGCGGCCGTCGCTGCAGAGCATCACCGAATCGGCGAGCTGAGGAGGCGACCGTGGCTGCGCTCCGCGACCGCGGAGGGGGGCCCCGAGTTGGTAGTGCTAGTGCTAGTATAGAACAATGGCTGGTGTGTGCTAGGAAAAGAGTGTAGTAGAAATGTACATTGGGGGAGAGATGAGCAGGGAGAGGGACAGCAGCAGCGAGTGCTCTCGGAGGAGCTGTCGTCAGAGTGATGGAACAGAACAGAACAGTAAAGAAGTTGCAGCCTCTTGCAACTCGTTCGCAACGTCTCATCCTAGAAGTTGACCTATCGGCCGTGAAATTCCCTTTATCCTCGTGAAATCGGCGCGCGTCATATTTTTTTTACGAGCATACTGTACACGGGGCCATGGCGTCAGACGAGCGAGTCGTCATGGTAGGAGCTCAGCTGTGATGGCGGTATCAGGAATTCGATGATGTCCGTTCCGTTCGTGGTGTGGAGTTCGTCAAGAGATACGGCCGGATCCAGACGCACGGACGCCACCGCCACGACAGGCCTCGCCACGCCAGGCCACGGGCGCAAGGCGACTGGCGCATCCCCGTGCCGGCCGTGCGCTGCTCTGCTCTGCTCTCACACTGCAGCCCAGTGCGTCGTCTCGTCTCGTCTCGATTCGATTGTTCATTCAGGTGTGTATACTGTCTTGAAGTAGTACTAGTACACCACAGCAAAAGCATTGCAATCGCTCGTGTTTAGATCCAAAAGTTATTTTGACTTTACTATTTATCCCTGTCATAAAACACGTTTTCCAGAAAAATTTCTCTTTAACTCCTTTCAACTTTCCTATTCATCCCTCTCATAAAATACGTTTTCCAAAAAAATTCTTTACCTCCCCTCCCAACTAAACACACCCAATGATGCAGAGCCAAAACGAAAAGGCCTCGCCATGGCCTGGTGCCCTGGTGTACCGAGGTGCACGGCGTGGGCGTGCGATCGCGTGATGCGAAAAGGAGCGCCAACAGGGCAATCAGGCAGGATAAGCAATCATAGATCCGGAAAGCCTCGCCTTTCCGGCCAGCGGAGAAGAGATCCGTCCGGCTGGTGCGGCAGCATCATCGATCAGGAAAAAGGTGGGATATCTCATATCTGAGCTGGGACCGGGAGATCAAAGAAAAGCAGGGAGAACCACTGCTACTGCCAAGACCGAAATCTTTTCAGCCTCCTCGCTTTCGCCTTGTATGCCAACACCCAAATCTTTTCATGATGACAACTATCTGGTAGGGTGTGTTTAGTTGGGAGGGGAGGAAAAAAACTTTTTCTGGGAAACATGTTCTGTGAGAGGGATGAATAGGAAAATTAAAAAGAGTTAGGAATAGGAATTTTTATGAAAAACGTGTTTCTGAGAGAGATGAATAGTAGAGTCCAAAATAACCTCTGAAAAACACGGCCGTACTTTTGCATGCCACTCGAACGCTTGCTTTGGCGATGAGACGAGGCCTCGCTCCAAGCATCCCATGCATCGTCTGTGTCTTGTGAGCTCCGACGACGGCCGAGCCGCCTCCGTGGCGGCTCCGGCAGCGATCTACTCAACAGTGGACACAGCACAGCCCAACCAACCAGCGACGGCCAAATGGCGCGTGCGTGCGTGGTGTCCCAGCCGCTGTTTTGAGTCCACGCCGCGGCACGTATGTATGCTGCCGGCGTTGCTGCACTGCACAACAGCACAAGCACAATCCATCATGCTCTGCCTGTTTGTTAAGTGGACACGCCGCCACGGCATTATTCAGATATATGCAAATGAGGCTCAGCATGGTTGGTCAGCCAATGGTTGACCGACCCGATACGGGTACAGGTACACAATCACGTACTCCGTCCACAGCTCCCAACTGCCCCAGGCGACACACACTTGCAGGTCGGCCGGCACGGTTCAATTCGACGCCGCGCGGACGGCGCGGTCGGGTATTATGTTTATAATACTTGGCATGTTCGCGTGTTTTTTTAACAGGGTTTATTCAATGGATAATACTATTTCGTTGAGGATTTGTTTTTTTTTCAGGATGAAGTGTGCAATGTAATGAGGATTTGAACCATCAAAGAATTCGACATCAGTAATTCTTATGGAATGACCTATTTCATAGGAAATGGGTTTACCTGTTATAACGAGATCCGGCATCTTTGAAACATTAATTTGTGTCTAAGCCTCTCTTCTTATTTTTATGCTTTTTTTTCTTGTGTTGCCTCGAACATTGATTCCTTTAGCCGAGTCGGTTAGAGGGGCCGAGCATGGTCACACATTTCACCTTTCTTTAAATACGGGAGCCAATCAGCCGCACTTGCTAGTGAAAATAATATACTTGTACCTCGTCAATTGTCACCAAGCATGTAGTTTTGGACACTGACACGCTTATACATAGGAGGGCTGTGTATCTTTGTCTCCCCTGCAAGTTGCAACCCGATTGGTAAGTGGTAACCAGTAGTGTTGCGATCACACTGCCGGACAATGGGCACAGTCATGTCTCGTCCAAAACCAGTAGAGTCCAAATGGCGGGTGCACGGTCGCCATAGGCACCAATTTGACCAGGTGAATTGTGCACGTACGCTGCTGCCGCTCCTGCACAAGCACAATGCATGTTTTTAATTGTATTCGATCAGCTAACCACGACATTCTTTCATAAAAAAATGCATATTCCCGTAAAAACATATTACATATGTTAACATCATGTTAATCAAGCTGCCTTTTTGGTGTGCTAAAGCCATCAAATTTTGTATTATTGCTGCAAGGATGCACTCAAACCCGGTCAGCTTCTAGATATCTTCTCAGATCAATGCTGTCATGATGTTAGGAGGGAGATGTTGACATGAGAAAAACTGAAAAAAAGTGAAGCCTGTGGTGACATGTCGCACTAAGAAGGCTGCTTAATTAGTGCTAACAAGACAATATGGATTTTGTTTATCAGAGGATTAATGATTGACATGACAGTGACCATATGTACCTTTTTATCGCTCCACGGTTTACAGCGCCCACGGAGCGCTCGGCCGTCAGTTCGTGTATGGTACATCGACGCGTGATGTGGTGGGTTTTTTTTTAACTCTACGTTTCTTTTTTTACAGCCTACTGTGTTGGGCCTTTTTTTTCCTTCCTTGGTCGTTTGCTCCAGTTCGGCCTGCCATGTGCGTTCTCGGTGTGCGCCGCACGTTTTGGTTGCCTGCCATTGCTTGGGCCGGCTTTCTATGGACTTCCTCTTTCCCTGATGAAAGGACCGACAACAAAAACGACCAATTGGGCCGCAAACCAAGCGCATGGGGCTACATTCAAAAGGCCCAAAAAAAATACATTGAGGAAACTGCTGTATATTTTTCAAGAAAACCAAATAACAGCCCTCGGCCCATCAGCATAGAGGCAAAGAAAGACCAATCGATTAAACTCGCATTGTCCAGAGTGCAGACCAAATTATCAATAGTCTCGATGTACTCAAAAGAAAACAAAAGGAATTAAATTATGTTAATGTTACCGTGACTAAATATCCTAAATTAAATAAAATTGACAAGAAATGCCAAAACCATAACCCATGTTATAATAATACTAACGTATATTAGAATTAATGGTACGTCAATGAATTTCCTAAATTAAATCAAATTCACAAAAAGTATAAGAACCTGTCTTAAACTAATAAGACCTTACCAATTACAAGGACTTTTTTAGATACTCCCTCCGTCCCAAATTGTAAGTTATTCTAAAATTTTTAGAAAGTCAAATTCTTTTTATGTTTGATTAAAATTATATAGTGAATCACAAAAATTTATGGAACCAAATAGATATAATCTAAAAATATACTTAATGAAGAAGCCAATGGTACTTATTTGGTATCATAAATCTTAGTACTTTGTTATATAAATTTGGTCAAACTTGAGATAGTTTGACTCTCCAAAAATCTTGGAATGACTTACAATTTGGGACGGAGGGGGTAGGAGAAAAAACAAGAATAAAAAAAACAATTTATACTCCCTCCGTTCGAAAAAAAAGAGTAGATACGGTTTACGTGTCGATCAAATTTTATTAAGTTTGACTATATTTATAAAAAAATATAGTTACCATTTGCATTTGGCGAGGCAAACAAAGGACATTCGACAAACATCTGGCGAGGCACACGTGAAAAGGAACGAGTCTCGACAAAGCTTAACCATGTGACATGCACGTGCACGCAAGTTAGGTAGCCGGCGACCGTTACCTCTAGGTCGTTTTGCCCAGAGGGGTCATGCTGGCACTCGGCAAAGTCTGCCACGTCTGTAGCTTTGCCAAGTTCCGTTGGCCGACACTTGGCAAAGTCGCTGACCATGCCGTCCAACTGACGATAGGTTTGCCGAGTGTCATCTGTCGGGCTCTCGGCAAACCCATCGTCACCGTCAATCCAACCGTGACTTGCGCTATATTTTGCCGAGTGTCGACGTGGCACTCGACAATAGCTTTGTCGAGTGCCCAACGGATTACACTCGGCAAAGGGGGCGTTACCAGCATGTATCATTGTCGAGTGACCTTTGCAGATTGCAACGCTTGGCAAACGTTTGCCGTGTGTATACAAGGCTTTCATATCTCAATATATTATGCTTATGATTTTTAAAGGGACAATCGATTATTATTTCTGTCCATGAAAGGGAGTAAGTGAGTACATCTACAAATTTGTTCCAAAACTCCAGGGGACTGACACCATCGGCCAAATGTTTGATTAGTGCATGAATTAGGTTTAATGTGACGCCCAACAACTAATATACAAATGCTGGCCTCTTAAAACTTTATTTCTAATATACTCCGTATATATGTTAATTATCAGTGTTCGTCTAAAAACCTACATGAGATATCATTCCTTCTATCAAAAGATATTAAAATGCATTAAGCTTTTCCTCTTTCCTGTGATCTCCAGAATCCAGCCAGAGTCCATTCGCGCGACCATTCTAGTATAGGAATTGACTTTGGGCAAGGAAAATTTTGCTGTCATGGGAACAATGATTCGTAAATAAAGAACGTGTAGCTTGCAGTTGACACAAAGAAATTGCTGAATTAGTAATTTAGGTTGGGGGGGGGGGGTGGGGGGGCTGGGGACCTTTTGCACGTTCCTTAGCTTTGGGCTACATATATATATTTGGGCTTACAGGGACAGTTCCTTAGCTTGGGCCACATATATATCTGGGCATACATGGTGGCTGATCGGCTGGCGGCTGGCCCAACCTCAGTACGGCTCAGTACGGGCCTTTCAAAAAAAAAGGCAAGGCCTATCCTTTTGAAATGTAGCCGTTATAAATCGGGGACAGAGCTCCCCCTTTGCTGGCCCGCCCCTTATATTAACGGACAACTCCTCTTCCCAAGTGCAAGAACGCGCGCTCCAAAAAAAAAAAAAATGTGCAAGACCGCGCGACCGGATTTCAGAGCAAGAACGCCACCGTCGATCGTCAGGATCCTGAGGCACGCCGAGACCGATTGGCGGCGACCTCTTCGTGTTTCTCCTAGTTCTAGGAGTAGATCCCAAGCACCACCTGCATCCTTCGTATTTCTGTAGCCAGTTCGTAGCCGTCCAGGTTTGCTGCACACCAAGTGCTCGTGCAAATGCCCCAGTGGAGCAGCGAACCCTCAGCCCGACAAATCGTGTGCTGATCTTCTTCTTTTTTTTTCTCTCTCGTCAGGTGCAGGTGCTTCTGGCCGATGGCGACGCTCCCCATCAAGCCGCTGGACGGCGCCGACGGCTACCTCCGATGGAAGGAGTCGATGCTCCTGCGCCTCCACAGCGTCGACGTCGCCCACGTGCTCTCCGACGAGCCGCCAGCTGCTTCTGCGGCGGCGGCCAAGAAGTGGGCCCGCGACGACGCGGTGTGCCGCGGCCACATCCTCCACGCGCTCTCCGACCGCATCTTCCCGGACTACGTCCGGTACGGCACGGGCAGGGCGCTGTGGGAGGCCGTGGCGCGCACCTACGACCTGGAGTGGACCTTCGACTCGTACAACCCGCAGCTGAGGAGTTTCCGCCAGGACTTCAGGTTCGAGAAGGGTGCCTCGTTCCTGGAGCAGCTGGCGCACGCGGAGGCTCTGGCGGCCACGAGCGAGCGCTCCGACACAAGATTGGCTCACATGATATGCAACAAGCTCCCCGGGGACATGGCCACCCTGATCAGATATGGTGGTGGTGGCATGAGCATGAAGAATATCTGGGAAACTGCTCGGTTCAGGGAGGAGCTGCGCATCGAGGCAGAGGACAACAAGAGACGGGAGGTGGAGGAGGCTCGCGCAGACCATGTACTCGAGGTGAAAGCAGGGCATCGCCACCGCCACCGGTGAGGTAATATTGAATTAGGTGTTGCTACAAGTACTAGCCATGGACCATGGTTGTAGAATTGCATTGCTCCTCCTCCTATTAGATGCCATCAATGGCATTCTTAGAAATTAGAAGCAACTAGAAGTTAAACCTATGGGTTACCACTGGCCACTGGAGCTGTTGTCTATTCTCAGTGGCCAACCTTTTGCACTCCGTGGGTTACTCTGTTAGTGTTCTGCCCGATGCCGAGATGCTCATGGTTGCTGACTCTAAATCTGTATTGACATTCATGCTACAGAAGCTGAACTCGACCATCAGGCAAGTATGGCTGTTTGCTACTTTGCTTATGTATCTAACATGGAGCTATTTCCGAGCAGATTGTATTTGGTGGGTCTGTAAGTTGTGGCAACTTACTTATCACCCGACACTCGTCCTTTATGTAGTCTTTGGCTCTTTGGTGTCTATTCCATTCAGCGTGACTAATCTGCCTGCAATACATAAAACACCGCAAATTAGCAAAGAAGAAATGGTACATTTTTTGTTTATGGAAGTATTAGAGATTGATTTTGCTCATAACTTGGTCACAGGGATACAAAGTATGAGAGCACCTATAGGAACCTCCCCTCAGTTCGCAACAAAATACTTGCAAACCAAATCAGATCACTGTTGTTTGGTACAGCTTGCAGCCGCAGCAATGGATAGGTTTGCGGTGCATTTCAGCTGAATAGATCAGCTGGATAAAGAATATAAAAATAAAGAGTAAACAATAAAGTTTTTGTTTATTGAAGTATTAGAGATTGATTTTGCTTGTAACTTTGTAACAACGACACAAACTATCATATCAGGGCACCTTATAGGAACCTTCCACCACTCCACCAGTTTGCCACAGAACTTTGCACAGTTACTGCCTGCGAACTGAATAAGAGTAACTCATCATGGGAGATTGCAGAGAATTGTCTCCAAAGTGCCGCATGGAATGAAACTGAATAAAAGAAAATAAAGACGACAAACATTTGTTACTTACTGAAGCTTAAAACTTAATCTATTTTTCGAACAAAGGAAAGGGAAAAAAAAAGGGACCCTGTAGGATTAGAATCTTATTGGAAAAGTTCCTTCTGAACCATCAAAGGATTCAACATCAATAATTCTTATGGAATGGCCAGTTTTATAGGGACTTTGGAGGGTTTACTTCTAATTTGAGGTCCGACATTTTTGAAAAAAATTACTTTGTGTCCAAGTCTCTCTTCTTAGTTATATGTTTTTTTTTTGGTATGTTTCATCGAACATTCATTCCCTTGATTCCCATATTTTTCTTCAATTTCATATTTTTCTGTTCCTATATTTTCACATCTTGAGAATCCATAATATTTTTCTGTTCCTAATATTTTGCTAGCCTTTACCTTCTAAATTAACCATATATGAGAAGGGTCATCATATATCATTTAAAATTGCTACGAAACATATAATCTTTTATTATTAAATCACTACGAATCATAACGCCTTTCATTCATAATTAATTGTAAATAAGACAGCTTCTGCTTCCCACAGTGCCACATGGATAATTATATTTTGTATCAACACCGGCTACCATAAAGATTGATACTCCCATCTATAATCAACACTGGCTACCATAAAGATGACAATAATCAACACTATCTAGCATAAAGATGGCGCTCTGATTTCTAGTTAAATCCTATTATACATCATTATTTTGTGACTAGATAAGGTCGTTACAATGAGAAAACATCACCAAAGATACATATTCATTTAAAATCCATTAACATCATCCAAACCAAGAAATACACATCGCAACATTTGAGAGCTTTGCAAACCACCCGTACAGTTCTAAGCTGTTTGCCACGCCCCTAAAAAAAATACTCATCAAAACAGTCACGAGCTGGTATTCCACTCATCAGAATCAGGGAAAACGAACCGGGGTCGCCATCAGAGCGCCGACCAGCTCGACAAGGAGCGGGACACGCACCTTAACCAAGGCCATGTCCTGAATACCATTCAGCACCTGATCAGCGGTATCCTTTAGCACCATGCCCACTTCTCGGACTCGGTCCGAGACCCCACCATCCTCAAGCTCCTCCTCAAACCGTAGGAACAGTTTTTCCAATTCCTTCCCCAGACGTAACAGCGTAATCCCTGAGTTCTTCATGGATAGGAGGGCTTGCACCACGCGCCCATCCAGCTTGATGGCCTCCTGATGATCCTGGAGCGGGGGCAATAACATATCACGCTCGACCTTGCGGAGCTCCATGGACAGGGATGCCACGACGGAGAAGACGTCCAGCTGGGGGTTGAAGCAGGACCTCCAGTTCACCAGCGGGCGGAGGAGTGCGTACGACTCGCGCGCTGTGCGCACGGAGTCCAGAGAGACCATCCGCACGAACACGCGCTCGTCGGGGTGGAGGATGCCCTGCTGGGATCGGAGGTCGGCTTCGGAGCAGATGCCCTGCAGGGCTTGGAGATCGGCATGGGAGTAGATGTCTTTGTGGACCATCGTCTTTTTTTTTTTTCCCTTTTGCCGGCGGCGGCGAGACGGAGGTGGTGCATGACTGCATGGCATCCGCCAGCCGCTGTTTATATAACCGTATGTCCGTATGGATGGAGGTCGGCCTGGGCCTGGGCCTGGGCCTGGGCCTGGGCCTGGGCAGATGGTCGAGTTCGGGCCCAAAACACCACCGCCTTAATTTTCTTCTCTCGCACACGGTCTCTGCCGTCCGCGTCCTCTCCGGCTGCGCCCCGTCGGCGAGGCCCGGATCTCCAGCCGCCGGTGAGGCCCCATCGGCCCATCCCGTCCGTACTCCCACCCCCGGCCATCCTCTCCTCCTGCTTTCTTTGGCTCTCGTGTTTGCGGTGTGCGCGTTCCTCCGCTGCAACGCGGCGAGGAACCCTAGCTCGCCAGTCCGTTTGTCCGTGGGCAGGGGTGGTGTGGGGTTTCCGGGTGCAGGAGCGATGAGGATGACTCCGATTCGGTGGTTGTCTTGTGTGTCATTGCTCGTTGGACCTGGCATAGTGCTCGTGGTAGGACAGATATAGTATAGCAGTGCCGATTGGACTTTGTGGTTATGTTGCAGATTTCTCTAACTGGGTATTCAGCTGACTGTGTTTTTGTGGACGCGAATTTCTCACGGCCATGTGCTGTCACTTATGCTGGTATAATTGGAGGGTCATTTGAGGCTTTCCTTGCTTTTTACTCTGACAGTCTGACTGTGAGCCCCTGTATAGCAGTAAACAATTCCTGCATGCATTTTAGAGATTTCGAAGTTTTAACTGGTCAGTTCTATCACTTTGTTCTTCCTGCATGTTAAGTGGTGACACCAACTGTTGTAGTTGTTGCTATTGATACTTCGCTCAGCAGGTCTATTCTTTTTCTCTTAGAGTGCATGCAAAGCACATACTGGCACAGATCGTGTACGGAAATGTAATATATTAATGCAACATCGGTTGAGATGGTTTGGACATATCCAACGGAGACCCCTGAGGCACCGGTGCGTAGTGGGGTTCTAAAGCGGGTTGTTAATGTAAAGAGCGGCAGAGTTTGATCTAAACTTACTTGGGACGAGTTGGTTAAGACAGACCTTAAGCAATGAAATATTTCCAAGGATTTAGCTATGGATAGGAGCGCTTGGAGAATAGCAATCAGCATACCTGAACCATGATCTTTGTTTTCTTTCCTATCTACCAATTTTTCTACCTTTTGTCTTGTATTTTCCCTATGTTTCATTTTTGTTTCTCGTGGGTTTCATCTCTAGCCTACACCAACTTGTTTGGGACAAAAGACTATGTTGCTGCTGTTGTTGTTCATCCAGATGTTAGCAGCAGAGGTGCTCAGACGTGGATCATGCATCTCTAGGTTTTCTCGACATGCATGCAATGTATATACTATATAATAGTAGCGAAATTTACGCAGTTTAATTATAATATGCTTTCGTGTTCTAACAAAATACAGCTCTTGCCTCTAAGAGAGGTTGCATGCTATACTTTGTTGAACAAAATTTAGGATAAAATTAATGTATACATTTTTTTTGTAGATTTTTCCCTGACTTGATTGTGCTAGTTATGTACCGTTGTTCTTTCATTTTTAGTTGAGTTTAGAAAATGTAGTACTCATACAGTCGCTTGTATTAAACACGGGGAAATACTGGGGTTTTGTAGTTTAAATCCTGTTTATATGCATACAGTTCCTTGTATTAAACTCAGAAAAATTCTGGGGCCTTTGTAGTTTCAGTTCTGTTTACATATCAGCCCAATTTATTTTGTGATGCTTGATGAAACTATCAGCTTATATAACTTCCTCAAATTCAGGTTGTGAGATATTCCAGCATTGGCTGTTCATTCATTTCACAATTTAAAAAACCTCAGTTTCTGGACGTGAGCAGCAAAAAAAGTTCTTTCCACTGTTATCAGTCCCGACTGGTAGCAATGGCTACAGCTCCAGCCAATGGTGATTCACATGAATGGCCCTCGGAGGAACTATCAGGTATTCTGGTTGTTGTTGCTGCCACTCGTGACAGCATGGGCATTGGTAAGGATGGGGCCTTGCCATGGAAGCTTCTTGGTGACCTTAAGTTCTTCTAGGATCTTACCCTTGCTATATCTGACCCTGTCAAGAAGAATGCAGTTAATAATGGGAAGGAAAACATGGGAGAGCATTCCTGTTAAGTCAAGGTCATTTGCCTGGTTGTTTGAATGTCTACTTACTCGATCTGGCAGTTTTGATTTTGCAACATTAGAAAATGTTGTTATCTGTGGAAGCATGAGGTCTGCCTTAGAACTGCTAGAATCAACTCCATATTGCTTATCAGTTTATAGGGGTTGGGCAGCAGGGCAGGTACTGAAGTAAGATATTACCTTTCGGAAGAACGTATTGTACACTCTATTCCATGCAATTCTGTTCTAATGCTATATTCTCCATCTGCCAAATCTTTTATGTAGGGAGTATTTTAATGGACCTGCATGTGAGGCCATCCATCTAACTGATATTCATTCGAGCATTGAGTGCGACAATTTCATCCCAGCAACAGACTTCTCAGTGTTCCAGCCATTCAGTAGAGCATTGAGAGCAACATTAGGCATTCATTTGCCACCTTTGTTCGTGTTAGAAAACAACTGACAGAAACTCGTGACTCAAATGGAAAGGAATCAGCTGAAGTTGATACCAAGAATGAAAAGTTTGAAACAGAGAATTTCTCTTTTCTCCCCAAATGATATTTGATCGGCATGAGGGTATTTTGGCAAGCATAAGTTTTTTTATTCTGCTATAACGTTTTTTGTTATCCTTTATGGGATGGGGGATGGGTCCATTGGCAATGCTCAATTTTGAGGCCCTGATTTGTTTGCTGTCTCAAATTCGTAAGTATAACGGAGTGGATACTGGATAGGATATGCATTGGCATAATAAACTGCTTTGTCTTAGTTTAGTAATTTAGTTATGGCATAGTTTAGCAAAACCAGGAAGCATTTAGAATTGATAGTTGATACTATGTACGAATTGTTACAGAAGCTCGTGAACTTTGTAAGAAGACAACATTAACCTTGTTCAATGCTCGAAAGATTTTATTATACTTATTGGAGACGTTCCTTCTGAACCATCAAAGGATTCAACATCAATAATTCTTATGGAGTGGCCTGTTTTATATGGACTTTGGAGGGTTTAGGGTGTGTTTAGATTGGAGAAAGATTTCCTAAAAATGCACTGTTCATCCAAAAAAAACACTGTAGATGAATAGTGTTCTGTGAGTAGGAGGGATGAGATAAATAGTGAAAAGTTAGATGAATAGTGTATTTTTGAGGAATCTTTTGGAAACTAAACGGGGCCTTACTTCTAATATGAGGTTCCACATTTTTGAAAGATTACGTTGTGTTAAGTCTCTTCTTAGTTTTATGCTTTTGTGTGTTTCGTGGGACATTCATTCCCTTGATTTCCCATATTTTTCTTCAATTTCATTTTTTTTTTCAGTTCCTGTATTTTGACGTCTTGAGAATCCTTCATATTACAATTTGTCAGAAATAATTTCGCCAGCCTTTACCTTATGATTCTTCTTACCAAAAATAATGTCACTTCTAGAGAACTTATCAAATAGACCGGCAATATGTGAAAAAGCCATTCGGAGAGGCCACTGTGGTGAGGGCTGTTTAGCCCCACATGCTTGATGGAGAACACTAGCGTGCCTTCAATTTTTATCTGCCTATAGTGTTTAGATCAGAAACATCTGCCAATGGACTGCCAATGAAAACAGCATATGTACCCCCACTTGTCAGTCGTCACAGGGCATGCATGAGTTTTGGACATTCACACGCTTTATACAAAATTGCAAACCATTTGTCTCCTTTGCAAGCGGCCACCCAACTCTGGTATTGCTATCACGCTTCCTGTGTACTACCGGACAATATGGGCACACTCCAGTCTCGTTCAACCAGTAGAGGCCAAATGGCGGGTGCACGCCAGGGTCGTCACCGGCAGTGGGTTTGACTAGGTGCATCGTGCACGTACGCAGCATGTTTATTCGTTGTTTCATCAGCGATCCACGACATTCTTTATTTAACGATGCCTTACTGCCAGTAAAATCATCCGTGAAGATCAAGCTTCCCTTTTTTTCAGTCAGCGCTGGCTTCCAGCCAGCCAGCCGAACAGACTTTATTATTGCAGCAGGGAGAACTGGGAGATGCACCCAATAACCCGATCAACTTCTAGATATCTTTCTCAAATCTTGTTAATCGCTGTCATGATGTTGGGAGGAGATGTTGACATGGACAAAAATGAAGCTCATGGTCATGTGGCATTAAGAAGGAAGGTTGCTTACATGAAAATGAGCAGATACGAATTGACTTTTGGACAAGACAAAACTTTGATGTGGTATGGAAACAATGATTATCTCAAAAAAAAATAGCTTGTAGGTGATACAACTAGAGAATATAATTGATTTGATCGGTGGCTGGCTAACGTGTCAGTGTATAGTGCCTTTTTTTCTTTTTTTTTTCCTAGGACCATTTGCCCGTTCCTTTGGGTAGAAAAAGTTGACAACCCATGATGGATAGTGTTATAGGCCTCCGGCCCAGACGTTTTTTATTATGATGGATCATACCGTAAGAAATTAACCATGGGCCATGGCCCGTGGTCATTGCTGCTCCTATGTACACCCTCCGTCTCAAAATAAATACTCATGTTGACTTTTGAATTTAATTTTTGATAATTCATCTTATTCAAAAGATTTATACAAATGCTAAGAGAAATATCTGTTCATTAAAGTATCTACGATAATAAAATAAGTTATTAAAAAATAATAAAATTATTTAAAAATAAGTTGAATAAGACAATCAATCAAACATGAAACTCAAAAGTCAACATGTGCAATTGTTTTGAGATGGAGTAGTACATCTTTCCAAAGAAGCTCACATTTTGTTTTAGCAAGTTCAACTTTTGTACATGGAAATGTTGACCTTGTTTGTTTGAAATGTTGACCTTGTTTTCTCTAAATGTTAACCTAGTATTTTTAGATGTTGGCTATAGTATAATGGTCACAAATTTATTTGAACAAGAAAAAAAGAGAAAGTAGCTTGCCTCACGCACACTGACATTGGTAGATAGTATTACCTCCATCTTAATTTATAAGTCAATTGACTTTTTTTTACTCCAACTTTGACCACTTGTCTTATATTCAAAAAATTTGCACAAATATAGTTAAATTTGAGTCAATCATGAAGAATGTTCATCCATAAAGGAAGTCATAACAAAAGAAAATAATATTTCACATAATATTTTGAATAAGACGAATGGTTAAAGTTGGAGAAAAAAAAATCAAGCGACCATGGAGGGAGTAGCTACTCCGTACGTATAGATGAGTCAGATAAGAACGACGGAAAGAAGCATTGTGCATTTGTGCTGCACGCTGTCCTACGGATGCTTCTTTTCCGTCGTACACAATGCTGGATTGAAAAAAAGTAAAGGCTGTTCCACACACCCCCCACCCCACACACAAAATCATTTCCCCCCCTGCGGCATTTCCAAGCCGGCAAAGAACTAGAGGGAATAACGCGCGGCCAGATTCCGGAGCAAGAACACCACCGTCGATCGACAAAACCCTGAGGTAGGCCGCCGCCGATCAGTGACCTCGTCGTGTTTCTCCTAGATCCCAATCACCACCTACCTCCTACGTATTTCTATACCAGGTTCATAGCCGTCCAGGTTCGCTGCACGCCAAGTGCTCGTGCAAATGCCGCCCCCGATTCGATAAACCATTCGTTGATCGTTTTGCCTCGTCAGGTGCTCTCGACCGATGGCGACGTTCCCCGTCAAGCCGCTGGACGGAGCCGACGGCTACCTGCGGTGGAAGGAGTCGGTGCTCCTCCGCCTGCACACCGTCGGCGTCGCCCACGTGCTCTCCGACGAGCCGCCGGCTCCGGACAGCTCCCGTCAGGCAGCCAAGAAGTGAGAGCGCGACGATGCCATGTGCCGGGGCCACATCCTCGCGGCGCTCTCCGACCACCTGCTCCCAGTCTACGTCCGGCACGGCACCGGCAGAGCGCTGTGGCAGGCCGTGGCGCGCACCTACGAGCCCGACGCGACCAATTGGAAGCTGATGCTCAAAGAGCTCGAGTTCGGCGAGGACGAGACCCACCGGGAGCGGGTTGCGCGCGTGGAGTCTCTGGTCATCGCCGGACGTGGATTTCCCAACAATCCCAAGCCCTCCGACGACGGATCGGTGCCTTACGATGTGTGCAGGAAGCTTCCAGACGTGGTTAAGGACGCCATCCTGCATGGTGACGAGAGCACCATGGACGGGCTCTGGAGGACTGCTGAGGCAATGGAGAGGGGTGACAGATCTGTGCAGATATGGGAAAATGAAAGGATCAGCAGCGGGCACAATGCAAAGAGGCGCAGGTGAACGAGGGCTCGAGGTCAAGCAAGGCATGGTGATGGCACCAACAATATGTCATCTTTATCTTGGATGTTCAAAGTAGGAAGGGCCTGATGATCGGCTGAGAGCAACCGGAGCTGTTATCTGAATCTTTGTTTAGAGTAGAGTTTATTAGTTACCTTTCAGCTTTAGCACCTAAATGCCGAATTAGGCAGTTACCTGAATCAAGTCTTCTAAGTTGTCCATGGATAATGTCAGTGCTTGGGATGATAAGTTTCGTGTGTATGGAAGTCATAATTCTTAGCAGACACAGATATATCTATATCCTTCATCCTCAGCACGGAAGAAAATGGATCTCAATGAGAGCATCAACCTACTGTTAGCGAATCTACCGTTGTTGCTCAACCTCAATCGCATCAGCCAAGGCGCCAACCGAGCGCTGCGATGGCATATGTACCGATGTGTGTACCCTGATGTCTGATTTACACGGTTGGGAATAGAGGCCAGCAGCCACCGGTAAGCTACGTCGTTTTCAGTCTTAAGTCTACCATTCTACATTAGAATCCATCTAAGCATCAAGCAAAGCATCTAATGCATTTTTGCAGTTTGCATTGAGATCGTCACTGTAGTCCCCAACTCTCATGGATGTCTTTTTGGAATTCAGCAACCGTGGCTACCAACAAGCATCATGCATCTGCCTCCCCTGACACCGAATATCAATTCAGAACGCAACCTGGCTCCAACGCGTTGAATTATGGCATGGACAACAATTTAGATAGTTGCTATATCTATTTGACATACACAGACAAATAAAGAGTTTTACAGAGTTAGATAGCTAATGTCTGTTTAGCTGTCTATATGATATTTAATATGTATTATAGTTGGTGTTGTTTTGCATAGGAGAAGGTGCCAGAGCAGTAGACGAGATAGTAGACATCAACGCTCTTTCCTCATTTAATAATGACCACGTCAGGTCATTTTGCCCATGATTAAAAATAGATAGCTGATGTCTAACTATTGTACACGTACCCTTAATGGATATATGCGTGTGGCGTGCGGGTGTCCAATCTCTGCGCTATCGTATGTGTGTTTAAACCTTATTTAGATTGCAGTGTTTTCTTTGCAAATGTCACATGGAATGTTTGGACACCAATTAAGAGTGTTAAAATAATTAGAGAACTAATTATATAGATGAAATATAAATCATGAGACAAATCTATTAGGCCTAATTAATATGTAATTGGACATTGTCATGCTACAATAAACATGTGCTAGTGATGGATTAATTAAGCTTAATAGATTTATCGCGTGATTTACACTCCATCTGTGTAATTATTTTTGTAATTATTCTATAGTTAATACTCTTAATTACTGTCTAAACGTCCGATGTGACACAGTTTTCATGGTGGAACTAAACAGACCCTTAATAAGAATAAAACTCATGGTAAAAATGATAGAGTGGGAAGTTGTTAGGACAATTTTTTAATAAGGTGTCAAAAAGTTTCATGGGTATTAAATCCGATGAGACATCAACATTTTTTAATAGAATAAGATTATTACAAGGAGAGAGAAGATGAGAGTTTCAATCCCATAAAACCTAATTGGTACATTTACCGAGTTTCATGAAACACCATAAATCTTATACTGAGAATGTTATGATTTCATCGCATAACATATTTGATGATAACACTATGCAAAAATTAAATACTACAATCTATCTATAAAAATATTTAATGATAACTATACACTGGAGACTATTTTATTTTATTGTAAAGTCAGCTTAAGACGGTCTCATTACTCCCTCCATATTAGTAAAGGATGACGTTTTGAGATTGTCCTAAGTCAAACTTTGTAAACTTGGACTGTAAATAATTTTTTAAGTATTAAGTGTAGAAGTATAAAAATAGTATGAGTAGATTTGTATTGAAATATAGTTTTAGAAAAGTACTTTTAAAATATATTTTACAAATATTTTATACTAAAAAGTATTAGTCAAAGTTGTGTTTTGGAGACCGTGTCAATGTCCTAAACGTCATCCTTGACCAATATGGAGGGAGTATTGTTAAGTCAAGGCGATGTAACAAGTTGTTCCTAGTTCCCTACACTCGTATGGTCTTTTAAGACAACACCAACTCCAACTCGTACAATGTAATGTTATGGAGATACTCTTGTAAGGCAACGTATCATGTGGAAACCAATATTTTCATAGAAACTATTAAAACTTCAACTCAGACTAGACGATGTTGATATAAGAGAAGGTGGGAGGCAAATCACCCCTCCCCTTTCCCTAAAAAAATCACCCCTCCCCCTCCCCTTTCTTTCGCATCATAAAATAAATCCTACATGGGTCTATGTCTCTATCTATACGGTTTACGTGTAAAAATGTCCCCTCGTGGAGGAGTTTGGAAAAGCATGTAAACGCGTAAGGCCCAATGGCCTTGGGCTGCATATTTCGGCTCCCGAAGTTCAGAAGCCCATATTTAAAGGCCCATATATCATTGTAAGGGTCCTTGTCTCCTTGAGATCTTGACTCCTTGGGAGTAGTTCTCCTACTCTGCTGCCTGGCTGTTGTCAAAGTCTCGAAGACAAGAGAACGCAGGAAAAGGAGAAGAACGCGCTGCAGCCTGAGGTACACGTACGCCCCCAACCAAGTTGCAACCTCGTCTTTTCTGCCTACTCCGACCCCAATCAGCGCCTGTCACATACGCATTTCATCTGTTCGTCGCCGTCCAGGTTCGCCGCACGCCGAGCGTTCGTGCAAATGCCTCAGTGGAGGAACGGATCCCCAGGTCCATAAATGTTTTGTTGATCTTTTCGCTCGTCACTCGTTAGGTTCTTTGATCGATGGCGACGTTCCCCGCTGGACGGCGCCGACGGATAGCTCCGGTGGATAGAGCACCTGCCGCCTGCAATTCTGCAAAGCGACAACGTGATGAGATTTGGCGATGGTGGCATGAGCATGCATGGGAATGCTGTGGAACGTCGCTCAGTTCCAGGAGGCGATGCGCACGCAGATGAGAGGACTTGGAGGGACGGAAGGATGGGGTGGCTCCCGTCCCGTGGAGCAGGCACTCCAGGCGAAGGTGGGGTGTCGCCATCGTGGTCGTCAAGGTAAAACCGAACTGAATTAGGTAGTGCTAGTACTTGATAGACATTGCTATAACTAGATGCTACTACTACTATTGACATATTTAGGAGCAACTTGCCATGGAAACAGTCGTCTGTAGTACCTATGCCAACTGCCAACATGTTGTGCTCTGGAGCTTACTGTTCTAGGGGCTGTGCGCGCTTTCTGCTTGTGATTGGCAGTCATGCTAGAAGCCGTGCTAAATCATCAGACGAGGATCATTGGTTGCTTCTGTAGTTAATCTGGCGTTCAGTGTGTTTAGTGAATTTGTAAGGCAACTTACTATCCCCCGTCTCGTCTTCTTTGCTCAACCACTCGTCCTGACATCATGTAAAAATTTGGCCATTTTTTTTAAAGAAATAAACTTTCCACTGTGTCCGTCACTTTCCTGCATCACCTTTAATTTAACATGTTTTCATTAGGAGGTGTTTGGTTGGTCAAATTTTTGGTGTGATCGGATCACACCGTTAATTAATTGTGTTAGTTTTTGTTTGCTTCATGTGTGATGTAATCCGATGCGGCTATGGGCTTTCAGCAAGACGATTGCGCTCGATCATGGACTGTAAGCGATCACACTCCTATCCAGCAATGAGCTACCGTAGAGCTGCCGCCGATTCTGTTACCTTTGCAGAACCAAACAAATGCCGTTATCTGTTAGTTAGCCATTCTTTGCCGGCGTTATTTGTTTGAGTTGCCGTTTACAGCATTGCGCTTGAACCTAACACCACCTTAGTGTTTACTCTTGAGAAAAGATCTTATCGATGCTATGGATTAATCTTGTCGACCTGTAGTCTCCCACTTTCCTTTCATCATCTTTTCTTGGCTAGTAACACACCGTTTGCCGAGTTCAGCAGGTCTCAGGTCTGAAGTCTCTTTCATCAGCGTGGTCAAGTGAAAGAAGGCTAGTCAGGATCATGGAGAATCTCGAGGCCGCATGCATTTACCAGCATCCACTGTCTAGGTACGTTCCAGCAGGTAACCACTCCCAGCCAAGCTAGCATTGTTTCTCTCAAGTTTCCTCATGTAACGTCTCTGTCTCCTAATCGTAAGCTTGTCTGCCAGTTTCGATGCGGAAATCCGGTGATGCAAGGGGTGGTTCAGATCCAGCGACTTGCGGTTGCGATCTACCCATCCTCCTTTTTTTTTATCTAGAAATGTCGTTGTTGATGGTTATATTGACCCAGTGAAATTTTTTTAATAAATGTTTGATCTTTTTGCTCATCACTCGTCAGGTTGACTGGTTCATGGTGACGTTCCCCACTTGACAGCGCTAGCTGACGGCTACCTCCGGTGTAAGGAGTCGCCTGCCGCCTGCACAGCGATGGCGTGATGAGATTTGGCGATGGTGGCATATGAGCATGCGCATGTTGTTGAACATCGCTCAGTTCGAGGAGGCGATGTGCATGCAGATGGGAGGACTTGATGTAACGGAAGGTTGGGGTGGCTCAAGTAGAGCAGGCACTCCAGGGGAAGGTGAGGCATCACCATCGTGGTCGTCAAGGTAAAACTGAACTGAATTAGGTTGTGCTAGCACTTGTCAGACATTTCTATTACTAGATATGCTACTAACTAGTGACATATTTAGGAGCAACTTACCATGGGAACTGTCATCTATTGTCCCTATGCCAACTGCCAACATGCTGCGCTCTGGAGCTTACTGTTCTAGCAGCTGTGCACGCCTGCCGCTCGTAATTGCTCACTGTTCATCAGACGAAGATCATTGCTTGCTGCCTTGCTTCTCTAGTTAATCTGGGGTTCAGTGTGTTTGGTGAATTTGTAAGGCAACTGGCCATCCCCCGTCCCTGTCTTCTTTGCTCATCCAGCCGTTATGTAAACATTTTGCTATTTTTTAAAGAAATAAACTTTCCACTATGTGTCCGTCACTTCCTGCGTCACCTTTAATTTAACCTGTTTCATATAGTGTTTACGGTGGATTAATCTTGTTAGCCTGTACTCTCCCACCTTCCCTGTGTCTTCTTTTTCTTGGCTGAACACAACATTTGCAATGTTCACCAGGTCTTAAGCCTGAAGCCTTGCTCATCAGCATGGCCAGGTGAAGGAGGCTAGTCAAGCTCTGGGAGAAGCTCGAGGCCGCATCTACCAAAGTCTACTCTAGCGGTCTAGCCCCAGCAGCCGCTGTCTGGATACTTTCTAGGTGATCACTGACCATTCCTAGCCAAGCTAGGATTGTTTCTCTCAAGTTTTCGCACGTAACGTCTCTGTCTCCTAATCGTAAGCTTCTCTGCCAGTTTCGATGCGGAAATCCGGTGATGCGAGGGGTGGTTCGGATCTAGCGACGTGAGGTCGCGGTCTACCTATCCTTGCTCTTTTTTATCCAAAATATCACTGCTGATTGTTATATTGATGCAGTGAAAAAAATTAACATATAGGCTAGAGCCAAAATATCACTGCTGATTGTTATATTGATGCAGTGAAAAAAATTGAATATATAGGCTAGAGCCATTTGCCGCTACGCAAAGGTGATTCTGAATCTTGGGCAAAGACCTGTTGCTCTTATGTGGCACTTTCTTGCTCATTTGTTTAAACAGGAGTAGTTGCTCAGTAAACTAGAAGTAACTTTCTCTGAAACAAGTATCAAGGCCTGAGCCAGTAGGAAAGCATCAACAGAATCAAATTCTTCAAATTGATACATGATGCCAAGAAGCGTATATATAAAAGCAAGTCACTATGTGCTCGTCTTGCTTTCACTTATTTAATTGATGTACATCATGAGCAAATTGATTACCTTGACAGGCTCCAAGCAAATAAAGCAACCCATGGTAAAGCATATTTCCGAGAGCTGCCTGCCTGTGAAGACCAGTACATCATCCATCCTTCTTCCTGCTCCATTCCCTCATCTCTTTGGAAAGAACAGCATTGCATGGAACAGACATGGGTGATAGCAGGGCTGGGATGGGGCGTCGCTGTAATAGGCTGGCTGCTGCCACCCACCGTCAGTTTGCTCCTCAACAGGTTCTTTCCGCGCCCCGCCTATGATGACACATCAAGAAAGCTCAGGGACCTGGAGATTTACACCATCCCGAAGCTGAAGCTGACGCTGAGGGAAGTAGAGGAGCAGAGGATGCTGAGGGCAGCCAAAGACAAGGGATCCGAATCTGATCTGATGACACTCGGCCAGCTGACGAAGGATCTTAAGTCTGCCTTGTATGAAGCTGAAGACATTCTGGATCTCGTTGATTATCACCGTGTCGAGAGGAATTTCAGTAGGGGTGCTGAACCACATGGCAGCAGCTGCCAGCCGGGTGCACCAGCACCACCTCCACAGGTCATTACCCGAGCTCTTGTCCTGCAATGTGCACGGAGATGGTATTGTCAGCTGGGCCAATTCAGAGGTGCCACATCAGGCGCACTACTGCCAATTTCCGACTCGACCTCCATTTCCGGGCTCCACAGG
Source organism: Digitaria exilis (assembly GCA_015342445.1). Lineage (NCBI taxonomy): Eukaryota > Viridiplantae > Streptophyta > Magnoliopsida > Poales > Poaceae > Digitaria > Digitaria exilis. The sequence goes on from JACEFO010001795.1 coordinate 4,356,489, forward strand.
ATCCGTGGATGGTCCAGGCAGCTTGTCGTCAACATTATCAACAGCTTTCGACCTGTACACATGTGGTTGACTGATGCTGTTGTGGCTAACCAGGTACACCATCTCATTCAAGCAGCCTCCTCTGCTGTTATCTTGTAAATTCTACCTGCTGCATGCCATTTTGTTCCCTGAAATAATATTCTTTCTATGCATGGGAGTTCCTTTCCTGTAGTCCCGATATGAGAACCGAGGAGCAGTTTGGTTGGTAGAGCCTCCAGTGGAGAGGATGCCTACTCTGCTCGGTCATGTTGTTTGTTAAACTCCTTTCTTGAGACAAACCCAGGGGACATCTTCCTGTGGTCAAGTTTTTTTTTCTATTTTTATAATCATGATGTTATGGTATTAAGTAGCACAGCATAGTTGTTGGAGTATTAAAAAGTTCTATGCAGATGACTGTCCATTTCATGACCATTGACCAGTATAGTTGATTCGCAGTATAGCCAAAGAAAAAAAAAAGAAAAGAAAAGAAGGTCAAGAATCTAGTTGTTGGAATACTTTTACTCTCAAACCGTTTTATTAAATGATGTAGTACCATTTAGTATCAAATAGTTTTTTTTGTCTCTTAGCATAGCTTGGTATATCATCTTTCTTTTATTTCCACGATAACTTTGGAGGCACGTTTGGACCCCTGATAGTTCTGTCTGGAAGTGGGAAAATTGCCATACACATCTAGATATCTGAATGGGGAGTGTTGATGGAGAAACTTGTACCTTTGACAAGTTTAGAAGGCCTATTATTGCTTCCACGGTGAGCTGTTTGGCAACAAACATTTCCTAGAGACGTCACACACGTCTTCTAGTTCTAGTAGATCAGACTGCTGCGATTTGCTCAGTTCCCCAACACCTTACTATACATTAGCTGTCATATTTAAAAAATAATGTTTGATGTGCACATTCTTGAAAAAAAAGGTGTTTTCTTGAAATAAATAATACCAAGTGGAGCCATAGAGGGTCTAAGTTGAATACGTGGCTAGGATTTATAATTAATTGATTTTTTATTTCTTGCAGAAGGATGGCAGTGCAATAGATTCTTTCCTGCTTACTATTGATAAAAGGAGCCTTAGGGAAAGAATAGAGCAGATCGATTATATTGCCAATGAGGCAAGGAAATCACATCTGTTGAATCAGCAAAATGGCAGCAGCAAACTTACTGTCAAGCATAATGACAAGGAAAGCACCAGCAAACAGAAGGATATTGACGATTTGCACAGGAGCATTGAACAGAAGGTATTTGGTCGAGAGAAGGAACTTAAGCATATATGTGGTATACTTCGTAAGGGACCAAATGCTCATTCAGCAAGCTCCAGTACAAGTAGATGTTATTCTGTGCTTGGCATACATGGCATTGCAGGGTCAGGGAAGAGTACCCTAGCACAATACATCTGTGACTATGAAGAGGCCGAAGGCAACCATTTCCACCCTGTCATGTTCATTCATGTGTCTAAGACTTTCAGATTGGACGATGTATTTCGTGATATGCTGGAGAAAATCACTCAAAGCCGGCCCTCTTATACAAAAGGGCTTAAAAGTTTATACAAGGAGTTGAAGGATAAATTGAAAGGCAAATGTTTCCTGTTGGTACTGGATGATGTCTGGGTCAACTGCGGGAATCAGAAGGAATGGCATATTTTACTTGATGCAGTCAATGCTGGACAGCGTGGAAGCAGAATCCTGGTGACAGCTCAAACAAAAGATGCAGCTACAGCTCTAGGTGCTCAGGAGCATATTCCAATACCAGATTTGGGAAAAGACCACTACTTATCATTGTTCTTGCATCATGCTTTACAAGGCACAGTTGATGATGATGGAGAGTACGAAAGGATTGGGAGAAGGATTGTGGAAAAGCTCCACAGATCACCTATTGCCGCAGTCACAGTAGCGAAGCGGCTTCTGAGGAACAGCAGTATTGATTTCTGGGAAACAACAGCAAACCTTGATGTGCTGAACGAGACCATGGGAGCTCTGTGGTGGAGCTATCAGCAACTTGGAGCAGACATCAGGCGATGCTTTGAATACTGTAGCATGTTTCCTAGAGGATATATGCTGAAACGAGAAATGTTGGTTCACCTGTGGATAGCACAAGGATTTGTAAAGACCAGTGATGCAGCAGAGGAGATGGAGGATCTAGGCAAGCGCTACTTTGATGAGTTACTGACATTCTCATTCCTTCAAGCACAAAGAACAATCATTGGTACTGAGCAATTCACGATTCACGATCTGGTGCATGAGTTGGCAGAGAGGGTTGCTGGAACTGACTTCTTAAGAATTGACGCCAATGGCTTGCCGAAAGATATTCCAACAGAGGTCCGGCATCTGTTCATTGAGACCTATGATAAAGCAGAGATCACAGAGAAACTTCTGGGCTTGGGACATCTGCACACCCTGATCCTCGAGGAGTTGGGTGGGAGTGTGGCTAAAATGGTTGCGGCACCTTTAAAATACAACGAAAGTGACATAATTAAGGACGAAGCCTTCGGGAGTATGCTCATGAGTCTGAGGAAACTGAGGGTGCTGATTGTTAAAGTACGAGGGCACCATAAACTAGTGTTCTCAATCCCAGCATCCATTGATCAGCTGAAGCATCTACGCTATATCAGGTTTCGTTTCACCAACATCCTGAAGCTGATTATCCCAAGCACAGTTAGCAAGCTTTACCATTTGCAGATCCTAGATACCCCTGATCTCAGATTATCCTGTGCAGAAGATGTGGCTGACCTCATCCATCTGCGGCACTGCTATTCGAGTCTGAATTTTCCCAACATTGGCAGGCTGACATCACTCCAGACGGTTCCACACTTCAGAGTAGGGAAGGAACAAGGGTACGAGCTAAAGCAGCTGAAGCACATGAACAAGCTTCGAGGCACCCTGAGGATAAGCAGTCTCGGAACAGTTGGAAGCAAAGAGGAAGCTCTTGAAGCCCAGCTCGCCCGTAAGATTCGGCTCAGAGTACTGGTGCTGGACTTCAACGAGAAAACCCGCAGTCCAGACGTCGAAACCGAGATAATCGAGGGCCTTTGCCCACCAGAGCATCTTGTTCAGCTGTGCATCTGGTACTACTGCGGCTCAAGGTATCCAAGCTGGATGTTGAGCCGGCAGCATCCGGACGCCCCCAAGCACCTTGACAAGCTTGAGCTATGTGAATGCAGGCGACTCGTGTCGATCCCTGAAGATTGCGAGTTTTTTGCGCGTCTGCGCCTGCTCCGCATCGTCTCGTGCATCTGGGACGCCTTGCCGGATAATATGGAGGGCCTCAGGTCGCTCCAGAAGCTGGTCATCAGAAGCTGCAAGAACATCGAGCTACTTCCAACACTGCCCCGGTCCCTTGAGGAGATCACCTTTGTTGACGTTGGCAAGCTCAAGGCGTCCTGCAAAGAAAGGGGCCATAGAAATTGGCTAAATATCCAGCACATTCCCAATAAGAAACTGTACGATTGATCACTAGTCCCTAAAATGTTTGATTGGTTTTAAGGCAGTCTTGCTCTTGCCTGAGAAAAACGAATTCAACCAATGTACTAATAATGCATTGCCAAGTGTGGGTACATGACTGAATCATGAGGATGCAAAATAAGTAACCAATTACTCAAACAATTCTATTTTGTTCCCTGTATTAACCAGTTATGTGTTTGTGAAAACATCAGTCACGACACCAAGATAGACCTTCACATCCAGTATTTAACAAACGGTAGGATGCTCTTTCTATGGAACTGAACCTGGGCATCATCATTACAAGCAGCAAGAAATTCAGTCCCTTCCAAAGCTATAAGAAGGTAAAGCTGTATCTTTGTTGAACACATATAACGAAAAACTCATTCATACCTGGAGCTGGAAGATCCATTCATGCCCATGACATTGCAAAAACATATTCCTTGATAAAATGATGGCATTCCTTTAAAGCATGACAAACTGGTTCACACTTGTGCCCCTCCCTGGCATTTTTCTTTTTTCAAACTGATCCTCACAGGCATAACAGACTTCAGAAATGTGGTATAGGTATAGCAGTACTTGCCATTCGGCTTAGAACAAGCAGCAGAATGGTAACTAAAAGTCAGAGCGCAAATGACAGCTTCCAGCAGTAGAGATGCTCTTACTCTCACAGCTCTACTGCAAAACAAAGATGGTGCTCGATTAGCAAGTACAGTTGAATCAATAGGCATAACGAGAGAACGGTGTCGTTATGACTATGTGAGGGTGTCTGTATTTGTACCGTGTTTTGAAGGAAAAAAAAAAGAGAGAACGGTGATTTCAACAATGACATAGATTAGTGTCTAAACTTTGTTAGCCCTTGTCATGATGGTCCATATTGGATCCTAGATGATCTCAACATGTGAGTTTGGTTGACCAAGATTTGGCAATGCATTACTAGATGGATGCGTGCTAAAACCTGGTTCAAACCTCAATCCCCTAGGTTTAAAGTCACTACGACTGTCTCTCTATTGGACGCCGCCGCCAAGGTTTAAAGTCACTACGACTGTCTCTCTATTGGACGCCGCCGCCACCACCCAAGGCCAGACTCTCAGATCAGATCAATGGCGTCGCTCCCCGCGATCAAGCCGCTGGACGGCGCCGACGGCTTCCTCCGGTGGAAGGAGACGGTCCTCCTCCACCTCCACGCCGCCGGCGTCGGGCACGTGCTCTCCGAGGACCCACCCCCTCCTCCCCCTGGCGGCGCCTCCTCCTCCTCCCCGTCCGCGGAGGCGGCGACCAGGACGTGGGCGCGCGACGACGCGGTGTGCCGGGGCCACATCCTCGCGGCGCTCTCGGACCGCCTCCTCCCGGACTACGTCCGCTACGGCACCGGCAGGGCGGTGTGGGAGGCCGTGGCGCGCACCTACCACCTCGACGAGGCCGCCCTCTTCTACCACAGGTTCCTCGACTTCCGGTTCGACGACGGCGCCCCGCTCCTGGAGCAGCTCGCGCACCTGCACGCCATGGCCGTCCACATGGAGGATCTGAGCGCCTCAGGCACGGCCAACATGGCGCGCGGCAAGCTCCCCGCCGACGCGCAGATCCCTGAGGGTGCGATCCCGGAGGGTGGCAAGGCAAGCATGACTTGATCTGGCAATACGCTCGGATCAGGGAGGCATCCCGGGTTGTTATGGCGGAAAAGGATCTCCGGGAGGAGAAGGCCATGGCCGAGAACCCGGAGGGCCACAGGTGTAGGAAGTGCCACAATCCGGGACACCTCGGAAGGAACTGCAAGCGTTATCCTGGTCGTTATTAGTGTTTGGTAGTTTTAGAAAGAGTTTTTAGTGTTTGGTACCATGACATTTTTTTTATGACGTGGCAGTATACTAATGAACAAAGAGGTGAATGAGTCTTATGAGGGATGAAACCTTGTATACATAGTTACCTAGATAGATTATGCGTTGCATGTAACTTAGGAAACAACAATAGATAAAATTATGTATTGAGATTTGAGAGAGGGTTTTTTATCCTAGTTCCAAGCATTTTAGATGATATGTCATTCTAGATAATCGTGTTCATAAACTTGCACAGAGAACGGCTTCACTTTGTGTCATCCCAGACCCAAACTCGTAAAATACAAATTTGATTTCCTAAAAGCTTCGCATGTCCCGAACTCGTAAATTGCAAATTTAACTCCTTGGACTTAGCTTCGAGTATCATACTAGACCCTAAATAAAAATGGTGTGTATTGGACCTAAGTTGAGTTTGGATGCATGCCATCTGGGTCCAATATTTTATTTAACCGTTAATATATAAAATTAACAATACTAGTTGAATTTATTGGATTCACATGAAAAACTTTCATGATTATTTTTCATATAAATTATTTGTGAAATTATCACATGTCGTTCACATCAAACTAGTGTGAGGTGTCCATCGCCACCACAATTTACTATAGCAACATAAAAATATTATTTGTTAGACAATGCCGTGGGACCAAACTCTAGCCAATGTGTACAATGGGAGGGAGACATTGTAGGGAAGGAGTTCGAAGACTGTGCGGCAAACAACGATGAGAGTCATGCCTATGAGAACAAGAAGATGTACATGTCGTAAGGTTAGGGATTAAATTGCCTACAAATAGGTTAGGGATTTAATGTGTAATTTATATGTTTAAGGACTACGAAGACACTGAAACTAAGATTAGGGAGTCAGATATGCACTTTGTGAGTTTGGTGAGCAGGATGACACCCAAAGCTAAGTTTATGGAGCCAAATATGTACTTCACGAGTTCGGGAACCGAGATGACACAACATGACAAATTTAATGACCTCTTGTGTAATTTACTCTTTTAAAAACTAGTCTGAAGGGGTTTACATTTGCGGCTCTGTTTGGATGCTTGGAGTTAAATTCTATACGGATAATCATAATTTAGACATAAATTAGTAAAGATAATATAGTTGTAGGTGGAATATATTTGTATATCATTGTTGGCCTTATAGGAGAGATACTTATGTAATGCGCTTCTGCTATTGCGAAGTGAGTCGAGGAGCATGCTATAATTTGCACATTAGAAACATAGCATGAGAATATGTAGAATCAATTTCCATCTCCCACCCCCATGAATTTAAGATAAGGAAGCATTTAGGCTTTGGAAAGTTATGGAATGCCACGTTCCAAGATAAATAGCCTACATTGGCAAGTAGGTTCCAATTTCTCAAAATGAAGGGACCCAAATAATGCCTAAATACAATTTATTGGACCCTACCGATAAAGGCGTAACATAAGAAATATAGGATCACAAAATTCCCATAATTTTTTTGCATGATTTTGCTGGAAACAATCCCTAGCTATAAACACTACATAAAAAATTTCCCTGAAATTTTGGAGAATTTTTTTTCCTTATTTTTATGGAATTGTTGACATGTAAGAAATGTGACATCGTATGTCGATGTTTTATTTTTTTTTCGGCATGTGCTTCTCAATTTTCAACATATGGTGAGAAAGACAACATGGATAGCGATACTTCGTGGTCAAGTGAAACGCAATGCATGATGTTCAGGCGGATAGAGGGGGGGGCTATGGCCCCCTACCCTCCTAAAACGAATGATCCCCCTTATGGCGTAAAGAGGGTAAGGACATGTTTGGATTGCTTCCAACAGCAGCCCTACCAAATTTTTGGTCATTGACCCCATCTTCTTGCACCGTTTGGACTGCAACCAATGTTTTCCAAGCCTGCATGCCCACGTGAGTGGTAGTACATTTTCTCGCCAACTCCAAGCCAAAACACCGGCGGTCGATTCCTCCGCCCAACATTTTGCCCATTAGTGAATAGGAGAGGTAGAAAATTAAATATAAGGAAGAAGAAGTGAAAGAGGAGATGAAGGGAAGAAAAGGGGGAGATTAGTCCCCCTTTACTTGGATTCTACTTTTGCTATTTACATATGCACACTCTGTCACTTATCTCACCCCTACAAAGGTACCCACATGCATGTTCCCGGCCCAATAAAGGTATCCACATGCATATTGGGTTGTAGATCAATGAAATTATGGAAAAGCATAACACTTCTTTCTTGAGAGGGTAGGTTCGAACCTTAGCCTTTGCAACTTTTGTAGATTTGTTTTTCTATTTTTCTTATATATGGAGACCATGATTATTTTTAATTTGTTTTTTTCAGTTTTTTTATTTTTTCTCATATGGATAAATGATTTGTAATTTATTCTTCTGACGAACATCACAGTGTTCTGGGCTGAACTATGATGAAATTGATAAAATGTCATGGTTTTTGGGCTTGATACACATAATAGTGAATCCGTGATGTTAAAATTGACATTTTGATAGGCCGATTAAATAAGCCACAGATTAAATGGTTTCTTATAGTGACATTTTGATAGGCCCATTTAAGCCGACAGATCTTGAAATTGACAATAAGATCATAATCAGCATATTTTTATTATATGTAACAAAATTCATTTATTTTATCAAAATTTGAACTTTTACGAATTAACAAGTGTTCACAGCATGTTATCCATAATTTGGATGCTTCTTGGTGCTTTTGGCCTTTTGATGAACTGCTTATATTACGTAATAAGGGCAGAAAACTTTTACTGTTTTGTACCTCCATGTCCATTATTGTACCTGCAAATTGTTCGAAATGCATTCATGCATCCTGTAAATTTTTTCTGCTTGTTCCACTTGCAATGACGTACTACTTGCAAAATGTGTGGGCAGGTTAAAAACCGTAGGGCTCGGGCTAGGCCACGCCGGGCCAGGGTTAGTTAGGTTGTTTGTGGTAAAAAAAAATCCCACATAAATAGAGCTCTCAAATTGGATCGCATTTTTATTGGTTTTATTCCATGGATTAATTGTGTTACTCTTTCAGCAATAGGTGGTGTGCCCATCGCAATAAAATGTTTTGTGAGATTTTCTTAGTCCCAATCAAGATCTATCGGATCAGTCCTCAAGAAAGAGTAAAATGTATGAATGGCCATCGTACTTGTTCATGCAGTTCACTTTGGCCATTATATTTAGAAAAGTGTAAATGATAGCCATCAAACTAGACAGACTACTACAATACGGCCATTGTCTCACCAATTATAGGTATTTGAATGACATGGTATAGGTTTGACCAATGACTATACTAAAACGTGAATAAATCACTCATGCTATTTCTATTTGTACATTTTTTTATTTATCCTCTTTCTCTGTCCTTATTCTTTTCCATCTATAACTTAAACCTTGTTTGTAGCAACTCCAAGAGACTCTGTAAGAGGTTTTGAATAGGTAAAATTTTACAAATTCCTCTGAAATTGCAATCCAACAGACTCTCCATCGACAAGCCCAAGCTATCCGATGTGGTAAAAGAAACCCTCCGCTCGGCATCTTTGCCTACCCGGTGCTGCTCTGTATCTGCATCCTTCGCGTGCTCCCTCCTCCTGCCCCACTGTTGCCTTCTGCCACCTCCACAAGTCGTGGACAGGAGCGCTCTGCAGGAGCCCTCACTGCCGCGGGTGGTATAGATGACCAAATGGGCCCCAGTGGGCGGCACGAGGCACGACACTAAACAACACGAGCCATAGTGCTAGTGCCTAGCACGGCCCGATGTATGGGTAGTGCCTGGGCCGCCATCTTCGGCCCGTAGTGCTGGCCCAGACACGTCACGATTTTTTGCCAGGCACTATATAAGCACGATTAAATAGATCTGTAGTAATGTTAAAGAGATATATGTACTATTATATGATAAAATTATTCTATCTTTACATAAGTTTAGTATAAAATTAGTGTTTTTTATGAAGTAGAAGTATATTCATATACATTTGTGATAATTTTTTAGTTAAACAAGTGAAAACATAGTGCCTTGGCCCATATAAGCACGATGGGCCAGAGTGCTCATAGTGCTGACACGACACGATAAGGCATTATAAACTAGCATAGTGCAGTGCTTAGGCCGGAAGGTTGGCACGACGGTACGATTACAATAGTGTCTAATAGTGCTAGTGCCAAATAGTGTCGTGCCGGCCGGCCCACCCATTTGGCCATCTATAGCAGGTGGGCATGTCCGGGATGGCGTTGAACTTGTTGACGGATGTGTACGAGTACTCCTCTGTCTTGCTCTGAACCTGTAGACGTCGTTGAGCAGCTGGCCGGCGTGCAATGGGGATCAGGGTAGATGAGGTCATAGGGCCCACACGGCAGCGAGTTGGAGAGAGGAGAGTAGGATATAAAGAGAAAGATGTAATTAGTCTATTGGTTCCCCCATCCCTTAATAAGCTAAATGACTAGTTAAATGAATAACTAAATAGAAATTTGACTAGCATAATTTGAAGAAGCTCTTAGAGATTATTATCTGTAGGTCGAAGCACTTGTGACTTACGTTGGTGGTAGTAATCAATGAGCAGAAGGGCAATAAAACACAGCAAAGCGAGGAGAATTTCAGCCATACTCCCTCCGTCCCAAAATAGATGTCATTCTCGCTTCACAAGAAAAACAACATCTTTCAAAATTAACTAATTATATGAAAAATAATATTAATATTTATAATACATTATTAGTATCATTAGATAGATATTTGAATCTAGTTTTTTAATAAATTTATTAGAGATATAAATATTGCACATATTTTTCTACAAATCGAGTCAAAATTGAGAAAGTAACACGTGCACGCATCCCATAACGCCATCTATTATGGGACGGAGGGAGTAGTTAACAATGGCTCATGCCTCATGTCCGACGCCCAGAGAGGGCAACATGTCCCACTTACATTACGTATAAACTATACAAGCACTTGAACTTGAATTTTAGCCATAGTTAATAATGGCTCAGTCTCAATCTTTCGCTCACATTTTGATTCTTTATTATTTTGTCTTCTGTGAAATATAATCCAATCAGAGAGTAATTTATTAATGCACGCATGTTTTTTTTCTTAAAATGGGCCATGCTGGATGAAGCATAGTCAAAATACGTATGGTGAGAGATCTAATGACCATATTGACACAATCAAGCAAATCTAATGGCCATATTTTACACTTTTCTAAATATAATGGCTAAACTGAAACGTGATAACAATTACAATGGCCATCCATGTATTTTACTCAAGAAATATTCATTGGGATAGAGTTGGAAAAAGTGAATAATATTACATCCATTCCAAATTATAGGTCATTTGACTTTTTTACTCTAATTCTGACCGCTCGTCTTATTCAAATTTAAGTCATTTTTAAGAACTTTGGTTAACCAAGCCATAACAAAAAAAATATAACTTTGCACAAATTTTTTAATTAGACGAGCGGTCAAATTTGAGGCCTAAAAAGTCAAACAAACTATATTTTGGAAGAGAGGAAGTAGTTTGTATGAGCATTAAAATGTACATTCTCTTCTTTGTACGTAAGGAATATATGTTATCTTTGATCACAAGCAAAGATTAGATAGCATCATATCGAAACAATACTATGTGGTTATCGATCCTAACAAGTAACAAATCGTCAAATCATATGTTGCTACAACAGTGGGATCCCTTTAATTTAGGATCACACACACCAATTAAGCGTCTTTCCATTATCCATTAGTTAGGGTTATATCATATCATTCCATCAGTCGTGTGATCTTCCTGGTCTCCTGTGGAAGGATCAATGGCGACGCTCCCTACCATCACGCCGCTGAACGGCGACGTCAGCTACCTCCGGTGGAAGGAGTCGATGCTCCTCGTCCTCAACACCGCCGGCGTCGCCCACGTCCTCTCCGAGGAACCTCCGCCGCCGCCGCCGCCGTCGTGAGACGGCGGCGGCGCGTCTCCCGAGGCGCTTCCGCGGCGGCGAGGAGGAAATGGGCGCGCGACGACGCCGTGTGCCGGGGCCACATCCTCGCCGGGCTCTCCGACGCCATCTTCCCCGACTACGTCCGCCACGTCACCGGCAGGTCCCTGTGGCGCGCCGTGGCACGCACCTACGACCTCGACGCGGCCTCCGTCTCCTGGCGCAAGTTCACCGAGCTCGAGTTCAAGTTCGCCGGCGGCGATGGCGGCGGCGGAGGAGCCCCGGCGCCGTCGTTCCTGGAGCAGCTGGCGCACGCGGAGGCGCTGGGCATCGCCGGCGAGCCGTCGCACCGTGACCTCGTGGACTACACGCTGGGGCAGAAGCTCCCGCATGACGTGGCGAGCCGCGCCACGGTGGTGTTGAGCGACGGGAGCATAAGCGTGAGCATGGACAAGGCGTGGGAGTTTGCTCGGATCTGGGAGAGGAACCGGATTTCTGAGGAAGATGAGCTCGGCGTGCGGGCGGCAATGGCGGAGGATGAGGAGAAGGGATGGGTTTGCTGCAACTTCGGCAATAATGCAGGTACAGGATTAGGTGCCAAGAACAGCATAGCTTGATCGGCCATGGCATTTGATCAAGCTTTTGCCTGCTAGTCTGCTAGCTTGCTGTTTGTCTGAATCCTTCATCAACGTTTTGTTGCTTCCGAATACTACACACATGTTTTTGCAGAAGTTGTCTCCGAAAATCTTTACATTTGTTACCTGAAACATGATCCCTTTAGCAATAAGATCGACCGTCGAACTTATATGAAACAGTGCATGTTTTTTCACATGTGTTCTTATTTCAGTCGATAATTTTGTCATTGGATTGACAGAGACAGAGGAATTGGAAAAAAAACACTTTATAACCAGAATCATTGAATCAATGCGCTATTCAACTGGATAAATTATTGCGAAGCAATCTAGAACAAACATGTGTGCCTATGGGGCGGTGTGTATTCTGGCTATGTAAAGGCCAGGAATATTTCAAGATTATCATATCATATCCACTCGATGTAATTGTCTTGCTTAATAAAAAATTCTCTTATCCAAAAAAAATTGAGGCTCCCTTCAGTTCACTGGATGGCAGCGTAGTCCGGTGGTCCATACGGCTGCAGCCACTCAGCAAGGAGCCCTCCCCCCTTCTTCCTCCTCGGGCTGTACCCCATGTCCCGGCACAGCTGGTCATGGTACCACGTGGTGACGGTGCCAATGCACGACCTGAGGAAGAAGACGCCGCCGCTGCGGCGCTTGGCCCACTGGCCCCACCGCTCCCACTCCGCCACGCTCCTCTCCATGTCCTCGACGCCGGGCAGCCGTACGACGCCGGCGAGCAGGTGGGCCACCCACTTGGCCATCATCTCGTACGGGTAGATGCTCGCTGCGCACTCCACGTACCCGACCACCGCCATCTGCGGTATCCGAGGATGAACGCACTGCCTGTAGAGAGGGAGCATGGTGTCCGAAGGCTCCGACGACACGATGATGTCGCGGAACCGTGGCGCCACGAACACGTTGCTCAGGAGCTTGTCGGCGTCGAAGCCGGTGGCGAGGATGACCACGTCGGCGTCGACGACGACGCTCTCGCCGGTGCCGGTGCCGGTGCCGGAGTCCAGCACGACGCCGTTGGTGCAGAAGCTGAATGATGAGTGGCTTCGCTTGAGCTTGATGCTGCCTTTGTTCACCATGTCGTAGAATTTTTCAGGGAGGGTGCCTAGACGCCAGCCTAGCATCGCCTCTCCGAAGCTGCATTCTGGCATCATCCCATGCTTCTGTAACGGGACGTTCATCTTGTAGTATGCTTCAACCAGCGTTGCCATTAGTAATCTCTGGAAGTTTATGTTGAAGAACAATGGCGGCAATGGTTAGATCGACCTCGTTTTTGTACTGTTTGTAGTGATGAGTGAGATTGTGGTCAATTCATATATTTCATACCAGAGGAGTGAAGATTGTGGCGAGAAGGCTCAGAAGAAATCCTTGTTCTGGCTTGTGAACCATTAGTTCGGCAAATCGAGTCATGGCAAGCTTCCCGAAACTGATGCCGCCCCAGATGAGCTTGGCATCCACCATCCAATGGGAGCTTCTGTAAATCAATGTGCATGGGTGCTTGGTACCTGATAGCCAAGCCATGATGACCATAAGGTCGATGCATAAGCTGTTGTTGTCATTCTTTAGTGTCTCTTGCTGCCTTTGTTCAAGAGACTCCAACTTTTGCTATGACATCATTGGTTTTACTACAAGGCACCATTTGTTTTGTGGCCAACATAACCTGAACTCCCACAAGAAAGGATAACCGTCCCTAACTGGACGACACGTGCAAAAGCCATAATTATTGTAGTGGTTGGCAGGAAGATTGTTTTTTTATTCAATGCTCTTATCCTTTCAGTCTATGGCTGCTAGCTCGTTGAAAAAGGAATTAAAGTAGTCTATGGCTGCTAGAGCCGTTTTTAAAAAAACTAATAAAATGCCCTTTGCATGTGTGGCGATGCTTCTCAGCTGTCACATCTGGTTCCATTATTTTGTGTGGATGCAATTGGATGCACTCCCCTGATACGGATACCAGAATTTTTAGCATGCAGCTACGTAAATAAGGCCAATACTTTGTAAGGCCCTCTTGTTTGTGAAAATGTCTTGTCCAACCCCTTGTGAAACTTTGCTGCTCATGATACATGAATTTTTAGAAAATAGGTAGTTAGCAAAACAAAGAGGGTCCTCACCGTTGGCTTGGGCACACTGTGCGACGGTATCCAAGCCGGACTTGCCGGAGCCGACCACGACGACGCGCTTGCCTCTGATCAGCTCGTCGGCGTCCGCGTGCGCCATGCGCGCGTACTCCGTGGAATGGAGCACTTGGCCATGGAACACTTCGGGCCCTCTCCCCTGTGGGAACTTTGGAACCTTGGCAACGCCGTACCTCCCAACGCAGAGGATCAGGAAATCAAACTTGTAAATCTGTCAAAATATCGGCGTGCCCACCCAAATCAAGCAAGATTTTCACGTGTTCCGAATGTTATCTGAAACTGAATTGTTTTCAGCCATTGGAGGCTGATAGCCATGTGTTCATTAGTTCATACCTGATTGTCCTCTAATTCAGAGTGCTGCACGGTGAGGTGCCACTCGCCGGAGCCGTCGCCGAACGCCTCGCCATTGCCGGACCACCGTTCCCAAGCCGCCACCTCCGTCTCCGACGGGCCGACGTACTCGGCGGCGAGCACCTTGCTGCGGAACCTGACGCAGTCGAGGACGCCGAACCGCCGCGCGTAGGCGGTCATGTACGCTGCGACCTGGTCGTGGCGCGGGAAATCCAACTCCGGCGCCGCCGCCACCTCCTCCGGCCACGGGAAGTCGGAGAACCGGAACGCGGCGGCCGGAGTCTGCAGCCTCGTGGAGGACAGTGTCCGGGCCCACACGCCGCTGACGGCCTCGCCGGACTCGAAGACGACCGGCCGGAAGCCTTTGGCCAGCGCGTGCTTGCATGCCGCCAGGCCGCTTGGCCCGGCGCCGATGATCGCCACGCGCTTCTTCGTCTTCACGTCGTCCATTTGCTGCCGGTATAAGTTGTTATTGGATTTCGGAGGAGGACTAGTACTGTGTGTAACACTTTGTGAGGATCCATATGTATTTATAGATGGAATGGTTCACATATGCATAGGCTTATGTACGCATGCACACACGACACTACATTTGCGTGTCCAAGATTCTCGCTTAGCAGAGGAAGTCACGTAGACGCTTCGTCGTTGATAAACACATTGCTACTAGTAGGCTACTATTAAAATCTGCTGCTGGTATAATTTGTTGTTATTGTATTTGGAGGAGGACTATTGCGTAACACTTTGCGAGGATCCATGTATTTATAGATGTTTTTTCTTGACCAAAATGGTTAACCGATGGAGACGCTCACATGCACACAACATTAGATATAATCTCCTTAGCATGTTCAAGATTCTCACTCTATAGATGAAGTCACCTAGATGCTTCGTCCTTGGTGGACACATCACCTACCAGGCTACCCAATACCCATTCAAAATCAAAGTACTGTTAGCCAAAATGCATATTATGGTATTTAAAAATACATGATATTATATACTCTCTTTCGTTTCAAATTACAATTTATTACACATTTTACGTTTTTAGACCACAAATTTGATCACTCGTGTTATTCAATTTTGCTTTTTTTTAAAAAAAAATGACATTTTTTTGGTTACGTCTTGCGAACCTCGAACCCACTGGAGATGGAGAAGACGAGTGAGAGGAAAAGGGAAAAATCGTGTTCGAACGATTCAAAACAGTCAGAGTGTGCATTAGCATTCCCGTAATAATACGGATTCCAATCTCTACAACCTGCAAGCTGATTGCTGATGCATAATCCACCCCGTTCTCCCTCGTGTAACCGTTGCTATAAACTCGGCGTCGCCTCTTTGACTGATCTTATCGTGCCCGCCTCCTCCGCTGCCAACGAACGTAGCGCATCCTCATAACAACATCAAGATTTGGAAACCAAACATCTCCTTTATTTCCTTTGGGCTCATAACATAGGAGTATATATCCAGCCGTCTCAGGTAGTAATTGCTGCTTTAATTTCGATACTATAAATATCCAGTCATCCAGATCGGATCCACCTTGTGCTTTGATCCATCCATGGCGCTGCTCCCCATCAAGCCGCTGAACGGCCACGGCGGCTACCTCCGGTGGAAGGAGTCGATGCTCCTCCGCCTCCACACCCTCGGCGTCGCCGGCGTCCTCTCCGACGACCTCCCCGCCGCAGCCGCCGGCGACGACGCCGCCGCGGCCAAGACGTGGGCCCACGACGACGCGATCTGCCGCGGCCACATCCTCCACGCGCTCTCCGACCGCCTCCTCCCGGACTACGCCCGCTTCGCCACGGCGGCGGATCTCTGGCGCGCCCTGGCGCGCACCTACGACGTGCCCTACACGAGCGGCGTCTGGCAAGGACAGGTTCGACGCGTTCGAGCTCGACATGGGCACGGGCGAGGTCCTCCTCGAGCAGATCGCGCACGCCGAGGCGCTGGGCGTCGCCGCGGAGCTCCCCGATGACTACGTGGCCCGTAAGCTTCGTGCGAAGCTTCCGGAGGCCATGGGCTACGCCGTCGTCATTCGCTCTGGCCCGGACGAATCGGGCATGAGCTTGGTGTGGGACGTCGCCCGGCGTGGGGTGGCCTCCGGCGCCGAACCGGAGTGGCTCTGGATGACGACGGCGATGGTGGATGACGAGGATCATCAGGGAGGCTACTAGTACTACTTGTATGGCCCAATAAATCCGGAACTGCACGCGCAAGGTTTGAGATGGGTTAGTTCGTCGTCCGTGCTTATTAGTTTGGATGTTGAAAGGAAGGTTTGGAGCTTTCTACCTTCGCCAGGATATGGAATTGGCACAATTGGACCAGCTAGCCGGAATGGTGATCTCATCTATGACTATAAGACTATAATTCTCTCTCTTTTGGTAGGGTTTGGGGCTTATAGTCAGCGAATTAGTTTACATTCTCCTAGACTTCAGTCAGAACCATGTCCATACTCCATACACTACAGGGTTCAGGTTTTTTGCCGTACGCCATCCACGGCAAAGGGCACACAAAGATTCACCGGCAAAGAGTGCCTTTGTCGTGGGGCATTTGTCGGACACATGGCAAAGGCTTTGCCATGTGCCACCTATAGCAAAGGCACACGGCAAAGATTCATTGGCAAAACAGTGCCTTTGCTGTTGGCCATTTGTCGGGCACATGGCGAAGCCTTCCATAGATAGAATTCCAAATAAACAAGTTCATAAAACTTAATGTGAGGGCGGCGGTTGTGGTCACAGGGCCCACGACATCGACTGCGAGTACGGCGAGATGTTAGACGGCTGCGTCCATTACCGGTAGCCGTGAGGCAAGTATGACGAGCTGGGAGGCAGGTACGACAACTGTGGTCACCCACTGCGGGTAGCGTGAGGCGGCTGAGGCATGAGCCGTGAGGCTTGAGGCGGCTGAGGTAGAGGCAATGAAACTCTAGTGCAAGGTGCCCACCATTCGATTCCATCATCGACCGAATCTGCACATAGGATAGGAGATTGCATGTATAAGACAAAATTTAGGCTTGGGACATTCTAACTAAGTGACTAAGATTTAAGAAATGAAATTTCAAAGTTGTCAAGTGACTCACAGGAGTACCATCCACAGGAGGTGGTGTAGCCCATAGGATTGCTGGTGGTGGTGACCTACTGCCGTGCCAAAACTCTGCATGTACTGAACCATCACATCCATCTTTAGCCAGTCGGCCTCCTACCTCCTCTCATAGTACTATTGCATCCTCTCCCGCTCAAGTTGCCACCTCCTGTCCATGTCCTGCCATGATTTCATCTTTGGGGTGTCTTCGATGTGTACTCACTGAGGCAGCTGTGGATGGTCTGCTATACACCTAGGGGGAGTCGTCCGGGTTGTAGGTGATGTTGGACGTCGCCTTGCCCTAGTAGGCCAAATCCTAATCCCAGAGTAGGGACAAAGGCTGGCCACCACGTGCCGCTGACTGAGAAAAAAATAGAAACATAATTAGAAATTATTCAAAATTGATCAGTAGACTAAAGAAATGAATTCACGTACCCATCTAGCCCGATACACTTTGAGGTTAAGGCTGCCTTGATGGTGTGTTGGACCTGCCATCATCAAATGCCTCTCCCAGCAAGTGTTGTGGGCCTCCACCCAATGCTCTGCGAGCCACTTGTCCACCATTTTTTCCCAGTACTGATTGTGCATGGCACACCACCAAGAATCACATGCATGAAATCAAGTATATGATGTATAAGAAGATAAACCTAAGCGTACTTTAATCTAAGAAAAAAAATATGCATTCAATATTTACCATCAAGAATTGTTCCCTGGTCAGCAGCATGTTTCTTGCATCCTTCATCGAGATAGTCACACGCTCGTAGACGCCTTTGTATGTGATGATGGTCTGAACGCGTGCCTGGTAATGCATATCCATGACTTTTTCAAGATAAATTGTGCACTCCACATGGACTGCCTTATCTCCCTGTCCCTCCCCACATATGAAGAAATCCTGCATATAAACGAGATGTCATTATTATTAGAATGTGAAATGAATGAGATGTATCGAACAACACAATATGACAAAGATTTACCCACAGTTCGGCCAGCACCCGCTCTGCCTTGTTCCTGTATGTCCTTTCTTCCTAGTTTGTCTGGTCGTCGGTGGCGATGTTGTGCACCCACGATATGCCATTGGGTTGTTGACGATGAGCACCTGTAGTGAGCACCTCCCAGGACCTAAACAACTGATGTAGACAAATTATTAGTTTGAATAGTACTTTTGAACATATCAAATTAAAACGTACATATACAATTACTTGACTAGGCAAACATGATCAAATTTAAGTTACTTATAAAGTCTTTTTATTAAAAAAAATCAAGCCACAACAAAATATGTGATAGTTTGCGTTATTTTTTAAATAGAATGAGTGGTCAAACTTAAGGTAAAAAAAGTCAAAAAGATTATATTTTAAAATGGAGGAAGTATACGAATACAGAATACTATAAAATTTCATGTGGTATCGGATGCTACGGAATTTAGCATACAAGGTGGGGGTGAGTATCATTTAATTTTGGTTTGTTAAAATCATAGTATCTTAATAAAACTTTAAGATACAGATCAGGATCAAGTCTTTAGAGCATCTCCAACCGTGCCGAAAATATATTTATAAAATCTTGTTCTGAATCAATGAAAAACTCCTACTCCAACAATGGTCTAAATTGGTGGGTATTTTTTTTCCAAACCACCAAAACACTATAGGCTCTAGAGCCATTTTTTCATCTCTAGAATACGCTCCCAATCCTAAAACTAGCTATTGGGAGCTGTTGGAGAACAAAACTTTGTTTGCTTATTGGGAGCTGTTGGAGAACAAGACTTTGTTTGCTCCCAATAATTTTTAGCAAGTTTATAAAACCAGTGTTTTGTTACTATTCTTTTCAGGCATGTTGGAGAGCAGCTGCAAGCTGATTGCTAACGCATCCACCCTGGTTTTCCCTCGTGCAACTGCTGCTAGAAACCCGGAGTCGCCGCCTCTTGTGATCTCGTCTCTCGTCATCTTTTTGTGCCCGCCTCCTCCGCTGCCCAGGAACGTAACGCGTCATAAAACAACATCAAGATCTTCTTTCCTCTGGCGCTCAATATATATATCCAGCCGTCTCTGCTAATTGCTGCTTTAGTTTCCGCAGGTATTCAGATCGGATCCACCTTGTGCTCTGATTCATGACGCCGCTGGTGCCCATGAAGCCACTGGATGGCCCCGGCGGCTACCTCCGGTGGAAGGAGTCGGTGCTCCTCCGCCTCCACACCCTCGGCGTCGCCCGCGTCCTCTCCGTCGACCGCCCCTTCGCCGCCGGCGACGAGGCCACGGCCAAGAATTGGGATCACGACGACGCGATCTGCCGCGGCCACATCCTCGCCACGCTCTCCGATCGCCTCCTCCCGGACTACGCCCGCATCGCCACGGCGGGTGATCTCTGGCGCGCGCTGGCGCGCACCTACGACGTGGACTCGCGCCGCGCCTGGCGCGACAGGTTCGACGGGTTCGAGTTTCATCACAAAGCCCCCGGCGACGTCCTCCTGGAGGAGATGGCGCACGCGGAGGCGCTGGGCGTCGCCGCGAAGCTCCCGGATGACCACGTGGCCAGCGCGCTGTGCGGGAAGCTTCCGGAGGTCGTGGGCACCGCCGCCGTGGCGCGCCCGGACGCCGAGATCGGCATGAGCGTGGTCTGGGATGTCGCCCGGCGTGTCGTGGCGTCTGACATTGGACCGGAGTGGCTATGGAAGACGCCGGAAACGGACGACGAGGAGCAGGGGGGCTACTACTTGGACGGCCCGAAGCCGCCGGGGCAGAGCACTGGGCGCAGGGAACGCGGCGAGCATGGACACGTTGCCAGGAACTGCAGGCGCAGGGGCTTTGTCCGTGCTTAGTTTGGATGGTGAGACGAAGGTGCGGAGCTTTCTTCTTTCGCCAAGATGGAATTGTTGGAATTTAATTGGACTAGTTAGAATAATGGTGATCTCTCATCTATATATAAGACTATAACTATATATATCTTCTGGTAGGGTTTAGGGTTTACAATCTCCTAGATTTGTCAGATCATCACACCATGGTAAAGATGCCTGTTAAAATATGAACATTTGGAAGCTATTTATGCATTTGCCTGTTGTTTCTACTTTTGTGTTTGCGTTCCAGGAAGAAATGCGTTGTGCAGCATCCTGACCAGGCTCTCATATTACAATCCACGATCAACCTTGAAACTTTATGACTCCTCACATAGACCATCACGTAGCTTAGCAGTTTTGAAGATCTCTGGTATATATCCAACATTATCCGTATTCATAAAGGATAATAATACACTCTATCTCAACTGAACGTAGTCTCTTGAGCGTGGATATTCATAGTAGATCCACGTACCGATCATCACTTACGCACTCTCTGGACCATAAACACGTTATTATTTTTAATTATGTTAGATTGATTTAAAATAGCTCGCATTCAATATTGAAAAGTTCTGTCTCCACAACTAATGGCTACTGATATTAATCTTTATAGTATAAATTACTTTAGTATACAACAAATTGTATGTTTGTATCACTTCGATCTAATAAGTCGTAAACTGTACAATGGTACACATAATTAACCTTGTCAAGTGGGTGCAAGTATGGTCCAATTATACTTACTTTGTTTGACTAATTACATGAATTTAAATTAATATAACTAGTAAATATAGTAGAAACCTAGGATTATATTAATTATTCTAATTGCCACAAAATTACAATGGCAGCAAGGCCCACATGCCAGCAACCATGGTCATCAATGTTGTATGCATCTGCATGCATGGTATTGTATTCTTATATTGTGTATGTATAATGAATAATTTAATAAGACTATTGACATATAATTTACAACTATTATGTATTATGATTACACAAGCGGCCATTAATTATATATATGTACTGATTTCGATCTTTACAAGTATTATTTCAAATTTCAAAAATCATCACATATGGAAGGAGACTTGCAAACAAGCCTATCATATATTCAAATGTAGTAGCTTCGAGTTCGAATGCTAAAATATTGGCATTTTCATTCATACTAAAATGTGAATATGATAGAAGCAAAGTTTAAAATAGTCAGCTATCGCCTCGCTGCATCGTTTCGGAGGGTCCAACGCTAGGACTGCAAGCTTTTCACGCTATGCATGATTTTCCATTAATGAGAAGGCTAAATTGGCTAAACGAGCATTAAATTATCTTTTTTTTAACAAAACAAGCACTCAATTCGTGAGAGAAAGTTATTGTCTTTTGGTGGCCACCTCAGGTCCTCAGCTAAAAAGTCATACGCCCTGTTCGGTTTGCTGGGGTGATTGCGGCTGGGGCTGGGCTTGGCTGATTCGTGCAGACAGGTGGGGGGCTGACTGGTGGGCCAGGTGCTCCCGCCCAGCCACCAGCCCAGCCACAAACGCCCATCCGAACAGGCCCATAGTCAAACGAGACGACGGCTCGAGCATGTGCTCCGACGTGAGGAGATGACTTGTCGCCGCCGTTTTGAACGAAGCTTTCACCCTCACCGCCGGTGACTCGAATCCAATGTGCACAAAAGAGTAACTACTCCATCTAGGGGAAAACATAGTAACTACTTATGACTAGTAACTACTCCATCTAGGGGAAAGTATAATAACTACTGATGACTTTACTTCATTTAGTGGCACGAAGTCCATGGTTTGATGTTTGGAGTATTTTAGACCTCCTAATAAATAAATAAATAAATAAAATATCACATCTTTATCTTTATCTTTATCTTTATATATATATATATATATATATATATATATATATCTCTTTCTAAAGAGAGGACCGCTTCTGCCTGATTTTGGTACGTCGTTGACTTTTGTGGGACCACATGCTCATCCGTCTTCGTGTCGGAGTCCGATGCTTGCTGCCTGAATATGCGGCACCTTTGGCGTCGGTGGCGTCTAGGACAGACTGAGGCGAAGCTTGCAGCAGATGTTAGGGCGGATCAGGATCTACAGAGCTCGAGCAATGGCGATGTGGATGGGGTCGAGCTCGAGGACAGCGGTAGGTGGAGACTGGAGACAGGTGAGCACAATCGAGCTTGAGAGCGGTGATGTGGACGGGGCCGAGCTCGAGAGGATGGGCAATGGCAGCCACTGGCCGGACGACGAGCACCAGCTGCAGTCCGAGCAACGACCTTTGGGCAGGGCCGACTCGGGAGATGAAAAAGCGTCGAATGTAGAGGGTGAGGCAGGGCTGATGCAGCAGAGAGGCTCGGCTTTCCAACACCACCTCCGGCCGGCGAGCTGATCGCGAACCCGAGCTTCAGCCTTCAGGTGGTTTGATGTTTCTCTATCTCTCTGAGCACCGCACCACTCGGGTCTCCTGGACGGCTGGACTTGCCGGTTTGGTCAGCCATTGGCTTGTGCAACGGCCACTTCCGGCGAGCGCACGCGTAGGGAGATCTCATGGGCGGAGAAGGCCGCACGCACCGGTGAAGAAGAAAGATTGGCGACCTTTTTTACCAAGGAAGTGATTTGAGAGACAGACGACTAGGACCACCATGTCAGGTCTAAGTAGTGGCACGGCAGCAGCAGCAATTCCTCTCTTTTCCATAAACCCAAAAGTGGAATGGGCCTCCTGGGCTTGAAGTAGCATCGTAGCAAAAGCACTAAACTGTAAACCCAAAACTAGAATGGGTCTCCTGGGCAGTAAAAATAATACTTTTTAGACCCAATATAAAAGCACATTACTATTGTAATGTGGAAATAGTGACAACTGAATCACTGATAGTCGAATACAAGTTGATAACTCGGCTCCAGTTCAAGAGCAGACTCTGCTCCAGTTTGCACTCAACACCAAAAGTAGCTAAAGCATATGTCACATTGTTAAGTTCTCCGCGCACATGAACTCGATGCCTGTGAAGTTAGAATGAGTTGAATGCTTTCTGGTTGCACATTGGACTGCCTAACAATAAATGGTCGAGTAAAAAACTCTACATACTTCACCATCTATGTGTCAATCTCAAGGATAATCTGGACCCTCATAGCTACATGGATGGCCCAGCACGCCTTTCATCCTGAAAGGTAGCCACACAGCTCAACAACCATCCAATGGTGGACCAATATCACTACAACGCCAAACACACCAAGGAAGGCCTCACGTAGCCTAATGTTGCTTGTGATATGGGAGTTGTGGAAAGAAAGAAATGCGAGAGTATTTATGCATCACGGTAGGTCGGTGCCATTGATAATAGAGTCCATTAAAGGCAAGGCCTTAGTACGGATAGTGGCTGGAGATGCGGCTTAGAGAATCACCAGCAGTGAGAATAAATTATATGTAAACATTGTTTAAAATGTCTTGTAAACTCTCCTCTCTTCCAATAAAATAAGCACAATCTCGTGTTATTTGTTAAAAACAAATAAGCAAAAATAGTTCACCTTATAAGCAGAGAAAAACCCATCCTTGTTTGCCATCTTCAACCATCATGCCAAAGTTACAGAAGCCGAGAACGACTGCAGACAGGAAAGTCAGAGAGGAAAAAAGGTTCATCTCAGCTCGCAACCTTGCCTGGCTAATCGAGTTGCTTCCCTCTATTACAAGTCAAGTGCTTGGTCCATGACATTGGCCTGTGACAGACGCTCTAATCATTTCTTCCTCGCATGATGCCTTCATTTCTTCCTCGCATGATGCCTCAAGAGCAGGTTGTCCGGTCCTGATGAATATTCCCCCATTACTCCGTGCCACAGCCACCTATACATCGTTAGCACGGCAGCAGGTAATAGCCAGCAGGAGCAGGCCTAGGTTATCTGCCTCGTACTCTTGACTGTGGTACCATGGCCCACATGAAGAGGGACCACAAGGCGCTCTGCGTCGCAGCCTTTGCAACACCCGACGGCGTATTGAGGAGCTCCCCGGCGAAGTTGGCGAGGAAGCCAGCCAAGACCCAGTTCATATTCCGCTTCTCAATGTGCCTTGCTATCACGTACCTAATCTCGTGTGCGAGCACCATGGCAACGACAACGTCTCTATACCAGAGAAGCCCGGTGGTGTCCCAGATGCGGCCGCCGGTGGTGGAGAACCCATTCGTGTACCTGGCGTTGTCCACCATACCGACCGACCAGTCGACGCCGCGGAGGGGGTACGGGATCTGTGGCGAGAGCCCGCGTCTAATTGGCATCATCACATGCCACAACGATGAGGCCGGTGGCCATGTGCCGCACGAGGATGTTGTCGGGGTGGTTCGTGGGAAGCATGCATTCGCGTTGGGCCACCGTGTTGGTTGCTGCAGGTTCTCTAGCACTGTGGCAGCGAGCGGATGGCGGCAAGGTAGAAGGTGTCACTTTACCAATGTTTCAAATAGTGGGCTAAGGCCCTTAGCTTTGGGTCTCTAAAACAGCTAAGCGCAACTAAACTGTTTAGCATTTTCTTAGAAATAAGAAATAAAAATCTAAGGACTTGGCATAACATGTACTTCACTGATTTACCACTAAAGCCCCCCTAACAGGTCATCAACCTTCATAACAACACATACATCACAAGTCTGTTATAGTACAACACTACAAAATAACAGATCCACATAACCATCAACAACATTAGCTCATCAGTATTCATCAGCCTATCGGGCCTGACACTTGCATTACAAAATACAGTACTAGACATGACACTTGACATTACAAAATGGAGTTTATTAGGATATAACCTACTATATGACTGCTTGTTTAGTGGATTTCACTAGATATAGCTAGCTATTAGCGCCCATGAAACCAATAGCACCAAAAGTGCAATTTCCTAGTGTAGAGGCTATATTCGGCTATAGCCTATAGCCGCAGCTATAGTTAGCTATTTAAAACATTGATGGACCCTCACCCACGCTACTTTGTCTATGCAAACTTTCACCTAAACACAAATATGGGAAACCAGCTGTCTACAAGAGAACTCAAACCTTTATTCACAGCTAAACTTGACACAACACGAGAGGAATCTTACACCCTTTATGTGGCTATCATGTGACTCATTATGACACATACTCGTCAGTGCGCTATGGCAACTTTGCCATGCTACCTAAGACTCAAACGACACTTCAAATCATGACAACTTAGATGAGGGGAGGCACACCTATTTATACTTTCATATGGTCTCTAGGATGTTGTCACGTGTCAACATTCCACTCTTCTAACCAAAATATCCAACTCTACAATATTCCCATCCTTATCCTAATATCTAGACATTTTTGCCATACATAAATATCTATTCCTCATTCTAAAATAGAATTCGTTTGACTTTTTGATCTAATGTTTGACCACTTGTCTTATTTAAGAAATTATGCAAAATATCTTTTTTTATTATGTCTTGCTTTATTAATATATATATACTTCAATAATGAGAATAGGCATGTCGTACTATCAAGAGGGATGCAACACTACTCTCATGGAAACATCAAAAGTGATCATAGAAAAACCCATGAGAGGATAACTTAGAGTGAACCTTTTGTGTCCTGACTTAGCAAAATAGGCCTAGCCGATTTTGCAAACAGATCAGGCTGGTTTCTGGTAGGTTCACGGGCTAACGCCCAGTTTATTTAAAATGTCGACCTAGCCGGTTTTGGAGGTCGGCCTGACCGATCTCCAACGGCTAATTGGGGTTGTTCTGAGTATTTATACTCTCCATCTCCCTCCTTAAGGGCTTGCTAGTGCCATTCACTTCTAACATGCCCAAAGACTACAAACCACCAGTAAGGCTCTCCCCAACTCCTCTTTGTGAAATTTAAGGGCGTGTTTGGATCGAAGCCAACACTCACCCCACCAAATATTGGCACGCCAATGCAATTTGGCTGCCTGGCATGCCCTCCTAAATTTGGCAGCGCTAGTGCAACCGCATGGGCCAAACGTAGGCGGAGAAAACGACCACCAAAATTTGGCGCACCACTGCTCCTTCTGCATGCTGATGTTGCAACCTATGGTTGTTGAATTAAATGCCCAAACTTTTCTTTTAGCTAGCTTCAAATGATTATATTTCCTAAACCATTAATCCAAATTAAGATCAGTCTGCACCATTATATTAGTTGCATTTAAATCAACAAAACAAGATCTCACTTGGTCATATTTTATCTAAAAAATAATAATGACAGAAGGACCTCACATGTCATACTAAGAGATTATAAATTTTGGTAAGGTAATAAACCAAGCACCATTGTTTTCACTGTATTACCAACATTACCACTATGTCATCATATTGGACATGACAAATTTTGGTAAGGTATACTTGGGCACAAACCAAACATGCCCTAAGTAATCATGTCATATCTTTGAGTTGGGTTGAGAGAGTGATTGGGTGTGAGCAATAAAGAGCTAAGAAGAGCAATACTTAGGCTTAAGCACTTGTGGTGAATCTATGAAAAGCTTTGAAAGGTTTGTTACTCTTGGAGGTTCATTCACCTAGAAGGTTAGAGGTTGCCCGAGGAGCTTCCAACTGTGTGGTGAGCTACGAGAAATTTGTGAAGGTTGTGCTTCGCCTCTGCAAGAGAAAAAGCATGCTAGTGGAAGTGGAAAAGTGGGTGAAAGAGACCCGACTCGGTGGGAGGAGTTGAAAGAGACACACTCCCTAAGGAGAGTAGGACATGGTGGATTCAAACTTTGCTCAAACAAATCCTCATGTCTCCACTTTGGTTTGCCTCGTTTATTTGATTCTAGCAAGTACTTTGTGCATCGGCTTCGATTTACTCTTGGTGTGTTTGTTGTATGTGTTGGAACTAGTTGGATCCTTTGAAATACTCATACAAGCAATGCAAGAACTTTGGTTGTGCTAAAACTTGTAAAAGGGGGAAATTGATTTTCTTGTTAGTGTGAAACATGTCAGGCCGGTTTGGTAAACAGGTCTGGCCAGTTTCTGTGCCTGTCAAGGTTTTCTTTGTAATAACCGGCCTAGTCGGTTTGTGGAACCGGCCTGGCCGGTTTTGTACTGATAGAGGGGATTAATTGTAATTTACGGGTAACACATATTCACCCCCTTCTAGGTGACATCACACTCCTCTAAGGAAGAGAAAGAAAAAAGAGATGCACAGTACACATGTGGGGTTGGCTCAACATCGAACGGCACGCTATCCGCTCTTGCTACATGCAGCGGCAGCCGCTTCCTCTCTTCATCCACATAAAACACTAGGATGGCTGGCGCGCTAACACCGCGCCTGTAAAATACATTTATTTACAAAATATTAATATTTATTATGTATGTATTTTAGTTTTAATATTTTTGCAATATCATAAATAATCTTATAATTCTTCTAAAATAATATATTACAAACATGAAAGCAAACTGGAAAAAACAACCTTTAAGACATTATCAGACTATGTACAAGTAGTTTTTGAGACATTATCATAACCTTTAAGCCAAGCATCTTATTTTGTGGTGTAGTAGCACTAACTCTATCTCAAATGAGTGCAGAAGGCTAGTTATACAAAATTATTAAAATTTATCCACCATCTTTATATAGAACTCCATCGATAAATATATTTTCTCTATAGTTAAGCATGTTGAGCCGTCCCAGCCATTTGAGCCATTTGAGAGGTGAGATTAATTACGCATGATTGCGCTATCTCTATAGTTAAGCATGATTACCCTAAAAAGGAAAAATAAAAACAAAAAAAAAATATCATGATTACCCCATATGGTGCTATATTGAGCATATGCTAATCATGAGTTAATTAACTTTAATAGATTCTTCTCATGGAAAAGTCTAGGGCTTATACAATTAGTTATATTTCGTCCTCCTAAATAGCATCAAAACATCCGATATGAAAGGGCCTATTTTAAGCCCCTGGAACGAAACATGCAATAGAAGGGCAGCCTAGACTGTCGGCTCCTCGATTACGCCGCGAGGCATTGATGATGCGGAATGGCCTATCCATGTGGAAGTTGTAGGGGACATCGTGCATTTCACGATTAGAAAGCGGAGCGGAGGCTCAATTTTCTTTTGTTACTATGGTAAATTCCATGCATCGTGGCGTGACAGATGAAGGACATAGAGAGCTCCATAGGCTAACAAATTACCCTACGATCATATAAATATAAACGGCATACAATTAATATAGATATACAATTTTTGGAAAAAAAAAATGAAAAAATGAAAATGAGAAAATGAAAAAGTAGGAAAGGTAAAAAAAAGAGAAAATCTGCATACGGCCAGCGATTCCTTGAGCAGTATAAACAGAACTATAATGTTAGTATGGTCACCTTGTAGAGAGCACATAACGGCCCATTGCGGATGCCCTTAGCAACTAGCTGAACACATTCTCTAAGATTAAGTTGGATTTCACTTATGTACATTCCCTCACTAAATCAGTGGCGTGGACAAAATATTTATGTGTATTCACACCAATACCATTGGTTTCAAATAAACATTAAAATATATAAATTATGTGGTATTAATACTTGCATAATCACCAACATACTAGCATAATGTTGCTTATTTTAAAGGAAATTTCTATAGAAGTATCACGAGTTTTTATCCAGCCATCCCAACTACCATCTCTTCTTTCTTTTTTATCTTCTTTATCTTTTTCTTCTGTTTTCATTTCGTTTTCCTTCTTTTTTTCCCTTTTATTTTCTCTTTTCCCCCTCAATCGATGCCCCTTCTCTCTCTCCGTCGGGATATTTGTCTCGTCTGCATCTCTATCTCGTCTGCTTCTCCCTGCTCCCTCCGCCGCCCGGATCCCTTGCGCTCTCTCTCTCTCTCCCCTGGCCTCCCTATCTGGTGCTGCTCCGCCTGGCCCGTCGTCGTCGACGGCGATCAGGGCCCCCAGTGCGCTGCTCCCTCCGCCCAGCCGGCCAGAGACACCTCCTCGACGTCCTCGTCTCGTTCTCGTTCCCCCGGCCTCTACTTGCAAAGGCAACGCGCGCGCGGAAGATTTCGTTCAAGCGGGAAGACCCCAAAGGTACCACCACTCTGCTGCCCATTTCTCCCCGTCAAAATCGCTCCTTAAATGCACCGTTCGTAATTCGTTTGCCATAACACGTGCCCAGTTTGTATGGACACCATGTGCTCGCGAAAATGCGGCAATGGTGCAAGAACGCTCTTCTTGCAGCTACCGCCTACTAATACTAATGCAACCCCACCACAGCTAATGCAGCGGTGTTGATTTGGTTTCACCCGTCACTCAGGTTCTTGGATCCATGGCATTGATCCCCATGAAGCCCCTGGATGGCCCCGGTGGCTACCTGCGGTGGAAGGAGTCGATGCTCCTCCGCGCCCACACCCTCGGCATAGCCCGCGTGCTCTTCGAGGATCCCCCCGCCGGCGACGGTGGTGACGACGCGGCGGCGCAGGCAGCGGCCAAGAAGTGGGCGCGCGACGACGCTCTGTGCCGCGGCCACATCCTCGCCACGCTCTCCGACCGCCTGCTCCCGGACTACGCCCGCTTCACCACGGCGGGTGACCTGTGGCGCGCCCTTGCGCGCACCTACGACCTGGAGACCGAGACGTACAGCACCTGGCAGCCGCGCGACATGTTCGACGCCTTCACCTTCGACAGAGGCACCGGTGCGCTCCTCCTGGAGCAGCTCGCGCACGCCGAGGCGCTCGGCGTCGCCGCAGGTCTCCCTGATGACTATGTAGCTACCAAGCTGAGCGTGAAGCTTCCTGAGCTCATGTGCTTGGCCATCACCGTGCCCAGTGGTCTAGACAAAGAGATGCCCAAGGGCATGAGCTTGGTCTGGCGTATCGCTCGCCGTGTCGTGGCGTCCGGTATCACTCCAGAACGTCTTTGGAAGACAGAGGAGGATTCAGACGACTACTCCGACAGTCCGAATCTGGAGCAGCAGCAGAGCATGGCGTACTGGGGCCATGGCGAGGCTGGATACGTTGTCAGGAACTGGAAGCGCAGGGCTTGATCGGTTGATCCCCATGGTGATGAGTTGATGACTGATGGGTTTGTCTGCTCTTATTTTGGATGTTCAGAGGAAGGTGATGCAGTCCCTCAATCTGGCATCGCATTTGAGCAGTAAGCAGTTAGTCTAGTACCCTTAATCTCTCCGTCGTGCTAATGTTTATAGTACTAGTTCCTTATGAAGTCTTAATCTAGATGCTAAACTAGGTCTCCTAGAGGATCCAAGGGGTCATGGTATAGGAATCCCTGTTTAAGTAAGATTAGCTACGAAACTATGGGTTGCCATGAACAATGTTTGTGCAAGGATGATGTAGTTGGTTGGAACATATTGGCACGCGACTCATTGGAACAGGGTGTTGAGGTTGTATGAACTGTGATGGTGGTAACTTGGGAACTTTTATTGAAGTAACTAATAATGTTGTTGTGGCATCACAAATTGCGTAGCATTTCTTTCGTTTTGCGTGGCCTTTTTGTTTAGCTGGGGTGTCATGATTGTGTCTCAACAAATTGCTTTGTACAGCATCATCGGAAAAGATTGATTCACCATGTGATACTCATACTATATAAACCGTTTCACCTTTTGGCATTGTAGCATGGGTTCGAAGTTGGTCAAAACCCACACTTTCCCCCACCTTCATTTGGTTGTTGCCTTGTCATCAATGCCAACTGCCATCGTCGTCAGTCTAAAATTCTGTCTGAAATCTTGTGGACAAACTGAAACTTTTGGAAGGCCAAAACTGAAACCCAAAAAGATACTCAAAACAGGAAGTTGATACTGCTAAAAAAAGGAATGGTAAACAAGAGGAAGCTGACCCCGCTCAAAAAGGAAAGGTAAATCCAAGTGTAGGAAAAGGTAACGCGCGCAAGTGCACGGCACACCGAAATCGTGATGTGCAAGAAGGGGCACGTTGCCGTGCACATGCCGACCATGAGTGTCCTTGCAAGGTGTCTGCTAGTACACGCCAAGAGTAGTCAAACAACAAACATGAGCTTTTTCAAGAATCTGCTTTCACGCCATCTCCTTGGTAGGAAGACGCCTTCTTCCTTGCCGCCAGCAGCTCGCTACCACATCGCCGGAGAAGCTGTATCAGCAGCCAACACGGTGGCGCAGCACGAGTGCATGCTCCCCGCGAACCACCCCTTGAGCATCCACGTGCAGCGCATGGCCGCTGGCCTCACCGCCGCAGCGTGCGACGACGCCAACTACATCCGTCGTCCCTTTCGCGGCATTGACTGGTCGGTTGATGTGGCTGTCGACGCCGAGGACGTGAACGGGTTCTCCACCGCGGTAGGCCGCATCTGGGTCACCACCGGGCTTCTTTTCGAATACAGGGACCCCACGGTCGCCGCGGTGGTCGCGCATGAGATTGGGCACGTGATCGCGAGGCACACCCTAAAGGGGAATAGGAACTGGGTCTTGGCCGGTTTCCTTACGAACTTCGCTGGGGAGCTCCTTGACGCGCGACCGGGTGATGAAAAGGAGACGCGGAGCGCCTTGTGGTCGCTCTTCATGCGTCCCTGGTACTATAGGCAGGAGTATGAGGCGGATCTGCGGTCGGGTACGACCCGCGCGCGGTCTTGCCGATGTGTGGGTGGCTGTGGCCCGGAGAGATAGGGGATCCGGCACTGGATAATCCACACTCGAGGCATCATCCTAGCAAGGAAAGACGAGAGCGTCTGTTGCAGGCAAAGGTCATGGACCAAGCACTCGACTTGTACAGGCAAGCAGCGGCTCGATCAGCCAATGAGCTGAGATGAATCTGTTCTTTCTTTTCTTTCCTGTCTGGAGCCGCTCTCAGCTTCTGTAACGTTGACATCTAGTATTTGATGGTTGAATATGGCAATAAAAGGATGGGTCTATCTTCTTGTGACGAGTGTGTAGAAATTAGAGACTGTAGATATGCTCGAAGTTTCTGCTGGCGAGTTATCGTTCTGTTTTGCACACCTCGAAGTTTCTGCTGCCGAGTTATCGTTCTGTTTTGCACACAAGCTGGAGCCTGTTTGCAGTCTGTCTTTTGTTAAGTTGCTGTTGGAGGCTGGATCCAGTCTTTCTTTTGTTGAGTTGCTGTTGGTGTTTGAGCCTCACAAGAGATATTTGAGTGGTTCCTGATTTATCAGAGTTTGAAGTACCCGTCAACTAATTACGTATGATATTTGAAGTGATTTCCTAAATGTGTTGTATTTAAAATAATAAAAACTATATCAGCATTCAAGTCATAATTATTGTGTTGTTTAAGTCAAATAAAATGGTCAACTGTTTATTCAAAAGTTCAGTGTGCTATGCTTGGCTGTCTTGCACATCTGACATCCCCATATTTGATTGCTAGTATTTCTTTGGCTGATGGTTCCCATGACTTTAAGAGTGAAAACCTGGAAAGGTGATGTAGTACACGTCATCGGATAAACTTTACATCCACTGGCGCCAAGTGGCTTATTACATGACTGCTTCCAAAATTGAAAAGAGAAGAAAAATTGTACAACAAACATCGCACATGAAGCCTGTCATCGCATAAAACTGCCACCTCACTGTTTTCATCCTGGCAATACAGCATCGTCATGGCAGCCTTCGTTCCACAGTCCACTTAAAAGTGGCTCTCTCAAACTCCTTCAGCTTATAAGCACCAAAAAGATTTGGTTGCTAGGTTTTGTCAGGTCACACGATTGGTCAGGCACTGCACTGTACTGGTATGGCCACCAATCGTTGACAATTGTGCGGTTAGTCAGATACCATCCGGTCCTTCTGGATTCCATTGTTATTTTCCATTCAGTAGACAGGACTGCGATCTCGTTTTCCAGTCAACCTTTTTGGAGATGGTGATGATGCTTTACCATAGCCACTCGATCTCATCTCTGTTCACCAAATTAAAAATGAAATAAACAACCAAAATGCATCATTGTATGTAATAAGAGAAATAAGGGCGTAAGGCATTCTTCATGCATTAGTTGATTGGCAAAACCTTTTATTTACCTCTTTCTCTTTTAAGTTCCTGATCTAACTCTTCCTTCCACTTCTTCTGTACTTCTGAGAAGCTAAGGTTGTTAAAAAATAGTATGTCAACTGTTAGGTATCAGTGGGAACATCAAGATGAATGAGTTACCTAAGTGTGAGATCGACCAAACTGAAGAAATCACAGCACAAGATCATGTTCAAAATTCAAGAGTGGAGAACGAGCAAAATACCCTAACTAAATTAGTACTAGGTGAAAACATTTTTGTGAAAAAACTAGAATTGCTATGCTATATCAAAATATTCTGAACAAAATATGAATGCTACACAGGTTACTATTTCTTATATATACACATCTCACATGAAACAAACGTAGAAAAAAAACTAATTATATTGAATGGGGAAAAACAGGAATATATATCTAAGGTAACACTGTAAGCAATGTGCTTCACACAAACCTTGGATTATCTTGGATATCATCATGGACCTTATCCTCAGGTTTATTGAGTTGAGGAGAAGCTATTCCTCTCAAAACACGACTGCTCTCCACACTGGCTCTCGAGAAGCGCCTAGCACAACTCTTGGGACTGGAATTATTCAGATTAACAAAAATTGGCTCTATTGATGCACCTCTTGCCAATTTAACTGCTCGAGGGGGCAACTGGGGATTGGTCATGGTGCTTGCTCGGGAAATATCACCAACTTCTTGAGAAACTACAGCATTCACTGTGTTGTAGAATTCATATAAAGGTGTTTGCAGTTTCTTTAGGTCTACGGCCTGTCAAGAACCAAAAAAAAAATGTCAATTGAATTATTGTTTATTGAGATAAATGGGCTAAACTTGCAATATCTCATACATAACAAACACCTTTTCATCCAAAAATTCCTTTATTCTTGATTCTGTAAATTCATCATCTTCTTCACAGCTTCCTTCATAAGGGAAAGGAAAACCATTTTCAGACATCTGACTTTCAGCAAGTTTGGCTAATCCACCAAACTCCCTTGATTGACTTAATCGTTGTGCTGGGCTTATGTCAAGTTTGCTTTCCCATTCATCAGATGGTTCACACATAGGATTGAAGCTCTGGAATTGACAGAAACATCGCATAGCTGTAAGAACACCATTATCTAAAACAAAAGGCTGTAAGAACACAATTTTTGCAATTAAAATTACACATTTTTTAGTGTATCTAATTTAAATTTAGTGATGAAAGTAGACAAAATTAAAGCCTCAGGAAGATTTTCGAATATCAAGAGTATAGCACAATTTTTCTTACTGCTCCAACCATTGGGACATCGCCGTTTTCAGCAAACTGACACACGTCATCATCATTGCTGTGTAGATCCCATAATGGTCTGGTGCCCGATGATTTGTAAGAATTCAAGTTGCGCAGCTTGCCTGGGCGACTCAAGTCCCTATTCAGTAGTCAAAGAACTTGCTTAGTACTGAACTGAAAGCGGACAGCCTAGCCGGTTCAAGAATAAATTTTACACCAGAAATAACTTACGAGTCATCAGTTGGCATCACATAGGCAGTAGGCTCCTTGCTGGTGGTTTCCTATGAGTATTTATTCGTTTAGATTGTCATTTTACGTCAAACAAGAGAGAAAAAGGAGAATAATATTAGTTCTGTTAATCCAACCTTGGGTGCAGCATGATTAAGCTGACAAAAATCCTCCATACCTCCTGTAACAAATGGGTGCTGCAAAATATTTTGTAGTGTTACTCTTTTCAAAGTATAATACATACATATACAGCTACAGAAATGTGGCCGTCATTAATGCAGGAGATCTAATTTACAAATACCTGCAATAAGTCTGATGCAGCAGATCTCATTTCTGGTTCCCTGAAATAAGAAACAAGATTGTCAAGGCGCTTCAAAATGTATCCGTTTACTAGTTATTATTTCCTAGTGTGGATAAAATATGTCTATGTGAAAAATTTAAAGATGATTATTAAAAAATGCATGTACCAACAGATGTTGATTCGAAAACACATAATTGCCTCACAAACAACAAAGTCAGTGCTAGATATCACTCTAGACATTATTTTGTCCTTCCTCCATCCTTCCTATTTGGTGTTTATAAATGTGCATACTAACTAAGAAAAAGCATAAGATCATCACATGTTTTGTTGAATTTGCACTCATCTTTAATCTTGGCCACAAATGAACAGCAACAACTGAGTCATGTGAAATGTAGACTTCATAAATGAGGGACCAGAACAAGAGTAATCCGATGTGCTAATAAAGTCATACCATATTCCATTATCAAATAATTGTTACCTTTGACTTTTTTAACACCAATGTACGCCATTAATTATTTTTGCTATGATGCAAACAAACACAATCATGCCAATAAATCTATTATAGGCTTTTCATATTCTCATCTTAGAGAGTTGAAGTGTAGTTTTGTAAACGTTATGCAATTGGAAATCCAGTATTCCACATCTTCTGCCCAAAATTTAGTTTTTGTAATAGTTGAGTGTTGGCAAAGGTGGTACCAATTTGTGAAAGTAAATAGTTTCAATATACAAGTAATCAAACTTGGAAACATTTGTCTGTGTGGACACAAAAACCCACAGTTATGAGTGTTATGATTTTTTTTTGTGGGAAAGTCATGATGGTAGTTCTATCTCCATGTATAATTGCAAACATGACTAAAAAGTACTTATGTTCTCTCAATGGATTATGTGAATAACAAATTATAAAATTAACACTGAAACAAAAGGCTTATGTTTCTTTACAAGATTTCCTGAGTATAGCAAGTTTTTCACTAGTCTAATATCAAGGCGAATCGAATTGTACTTTGTTTATTATCAGCCATGCAGAAATACTTGTCATTTATAAAGGGGCATAAAGTATCAAGATGTACTTCTGTAAGCATTTTAACAGAAAATCCTTGGCTTCTGGGGAGAGATGTTCTGGTATAGGTGGGTGTGATTTCGTCGTCCCAACATAATAAAGGAGAGAAACCTGAAAAGATTTAATGACTGTTAAGAATAATCGATGCCTACAAATTCCACAAGACAAACAAATGTTTCAGTTTACCTCTTGATATTCATGACTCCATGGGGGTTTGCCTGTCGCCATTTCAATTACAGTGCACCCAACACTCCATATATCAGCAGAACTGCAAAAATGGATACTAAGTATTAATTCAGAAAATTGAAGAAAGGTCGATAATGCAGCAGGAGAGACATTCACAGCCCGAGATCTTGTCCTGGAGTTGGCATAACTATCAGTATGCTTGGAAGAAATTAGCAGGAGAGACATCTACAGCAACCTGTGAGATAGGAGTACTCATGCAAATTCATTTGAGCAGCAATTTAAAATGGAAAGTTTGGAGAACATAAAATGCATGCAGAAATGTTTACATTAAGTAAAGAAACTACAAGTATAGTTCAATCACAAATTTTAAAAATTGTAAATAGTAGTGTGTATAAGTAAGAAACATGCTTCTCGCTGTTCCGTAGTTTGTCCAATGCCTTCAGCATTTATTACAAAACTAGCTATACAACTACACAATACAATTTTTGAGACAAACAAATTGCACTTATTGAGCTCCTATATGTAAAGGAGGTAGCATTATACGGCATTCTTAAAGAAATAACCACAAAGGTGTGATTTTTCATTTTCAACTATATGGTGATTAATACAAAAAGCAATTCATGACTTACCAATTGTAACCACTCCCAACAATGACCTCTGGTGCCATCCAATATGGCGTACCTTTCATCGTCTTTGCAGCAGTTGCAGTTGCCTAACAGAAGAGAAGCGTGCAAATACAGAGGTATGTGAAGGATATAAACAATAAAAGATATACAGACAATAAAAGGTCAAAATGTGAAGGATATAAACAATGTTATGCTGAGAAGATAAGCATAATTGCAAAAATTCTGGTTTCCCCTTTTCAGCTATCTCATATGGTTTTGTAGTGAGCTCTGCTATAATTTCTTCACTTTATTTTAGTGGCAAATAAATAGATGAAAAAGGCACGTAAATTTGAAACTTACAAGAAATTAAGGTCAAATATTAAATTAGCTCGAACAAATGGTCAGCTTGACATGAACTAGTCTTTAAAATGGATCACAAGCCATCGTGATGGCATATGCAGATAATAATAGATGTAGGACCAATACACCTACTCACCAACTTTTCTACTTGCTTAGATGCTCCAAAATCCGCTAACTTGATGCCTCCTTTGTTATCAACAAGTATGTTTGCTCCCTGAAATATGACAGAATCACAAGAACCCCGCATTATAATCACAACCTCAAAATTCAAATGTGTTTAAGAATACAAAGTTGAATTACTGGGAAAATATGCATGCCTTTATATCCCTATGTATGATTCCGTTGCGATGCAAATACACCAAGCCTTGCAAAAGTTGTCTGGTATACTTTCTGATGACCTGATATACAAATAACTGAATGAAAAACTAGTCTTCAATTATCAATTCATGGAAATAAAAGAAGGAGCTGAACATATAATACAAACAGCTTCAGGGAATGATCCAAGCCTCCCAAGTAGTGACTGGATTGAGCCTCCAGGAACAAATTCCAGCAGAATATTTAGTGTGTTTTCCTCTCGTACTGTCCCAATGTATCTCTGATCAACCAACAGGGGATGTATTAGAGTATTAGACACCACTGCCAAAAGGCAAACTATCCGTGCTAAAACGATTAGTGCACTTACAACAATGTTGGGATGTGAGAGGTTCTTAAGCATCTTAACTTCGTCTTCAAGCTCCATTACATGTGCCTAGTACAAAAAACAAAATATAAAGAATCTATTTAGGTTCCACTAAAAGCACGACTTTGAGAATTGGGCAAACTACAAAGACACGAATTTGAGAATTCGGCAGAAAACAATAAGTGAGCTAGGAGAAGAAAAGTACTTGGGCCTTCTCCCTCGTCGCATTGCTGCTTCCAATCAAGACCTGAAACCAGAAAATTTGTGTCAAATCGACCCAAAACCTCCCCTGACAGAAATACGGCGCAGTATAAACTTCCCAACCTGTTTGACGGCCAGGAGCTCGCCGGAGTCGAGGTCCATGCCGAGGTACACCTGCCCAAACGCGCCGCTCCCGATGAGGTCGCCCTTCCGCCACCGAATCGGCGGGTGCTCCTCTCCTACACGAGTTCCATCTGCCCCTACCCCACCACATCCGTCGGAGGCCGAGGCCGCAGCCACGTTCTGGGGCGGGGGCGAGGACGGCCGCGGCGGCGGCGGCAGGAAGCGGCGCGTGGGCGAGGGGCTCTTGGCAGCCATCCCGAGCAGCCCCATCCCCCGTGACCTGCGGAGGCGGTTGCTGATCCGCTCCCTGAACCCTCGACCACCCGCGGTGGCGGAGAAGGAGGAGGACGGGGACGCGGCGGGCTCGTCGAGCGCGGCGGCGCCCGCGCGGAAAGAGATGGAGCGGCGCACGGAGTCGAACAGCTCGTGGAACCCGCCACCGCCGCCGCCTGCGTCGTCGCGCCGCATGGTGTGGGAGGTCGTCGGCGGCGAGGAGCGGGAGGGGCTTGGGGATCGGATCGAGTGGGGAATTGGGGATTCGGTGATCTCCTTTGGCTTCGTGTCTGTCTCATCAGTGTGGCACGGCGATTTGAAAATCTTGGGGACGGAGAGATCGGGGGTTGGACGGAAATGACCCTGCCGACTCGACCGTTACGATGGGTCGGACAGGACGGGGATTTTGGTTTGAGGGTATGGGGCTTTAAGGCTTTGCTTAGGTGGGCCAAAGTTCGGGCCGTATATACAGGCCCATACCCGTAAGTGGGCCAAGATGAAGGTAACAGAACTAACTGATCATTAGAGTGTCCAAAGCCCAAAATGGTAAAACACAAGAAAGTTGCTAAAGCGACCCAGGAAGGAATCGGCCTACTACGCCCCGTCAGCTGCTCTTCACTCCTGCCTGGCTGAAGAAGTTTCCCTTCCTGACTGCAGACTGGACTACTGCTCATTCAGCGCCCAGCTGCTTTCATCTAGTATGCATGCTTTGCCGCGTTAGAAAATAAAAGAGGTGAAATTGCCAATTAGGTCTAGCCGCTTAGGTCGTAAAAAATTGACAGCACTCAAAGAAAATTTCAGTTAAATCGGTAATTGAATGCTGGAACCATTTTTATGCCCATGATAGGATCGGATCATAGGAAGCTTCCTGTCTGCCACAACGGTTCCGCTTTGACAACGTGTACAGTTTCTTTAAGCAACAGCTCCAAATCCCAAGCTCTTTTCTTTATAAGTGTGTAGAAAAATTATATTAGAAAAACACTTTCATTCCAGGTTGGCCAAACACAGCGTTCATGGCAGCTGTTCTTCCTTTACAGCCTTACAGGTATCCCAATCAGGGTGGCCTCCCCAGTGGCAGCCTGAAATTTATTCAGTGTTGATGCTCACTAATTTTAGCCTGTCCCTACTTTTCTGGCACGCGATGCTTCGCTTCCCAGACACCGGAGACTTTAATCGTTCTGATAAAGACTTGGGGCTACTGTTGGGCCTAGTTCGGGTAAAACGGGCTGTTCGGGTACCGGAGGATTAGATAGGGTTGGGCTGAAAGTGCCAATTTAGCAGCTACTCTATCGCATGGATTAGATCAGGAGCAGCCACTTGCGTGGAATAGCAGCAAGGGCTGTAGCGTGCTGCGCATGGTTTGAGCCTTTGAGAGGGGATGGATTCTTCTTGGAAGCAATACGTGGATCTGACTTATCTCTTTGTTGTGCTTGATGTGTGCAAATCGATCTGCAAATTTGTTTGTTTCGTTCTTTGGATTTTATTCGTTCACCATGCTTCCGTCAAATAAGATGCAGATGTTTATTTCTCTAGGCTTTCCAAAAAATCGGGCAGTTCGGGATTACCCGAACCCGAACCTGAACCTGAAACGTCGGGTACCCGAATTTTCGGGTTTTGATTCTTTCGACCAATTCTCGGGTTGTGATTTCCAGAACCCGAATTTCAGAAAACCCGAAAAACCCGACCCGAATTTTTCGGGTTACCCGAATGCCCACCCCTAAACCCAGCTGTCGTCCCAGGGTTTCTCAGCAAGCAAAGTTCATGTCTGGAGCGTGTTCAGCTGGCACGAAAGGCAGACAGGGATAACAGTTTCATGATGAACCCTTGTCCGGATATTCAACTCACCAACCTTGATCCTTGACCTCTCAACAACCTAGAAATTTAGAAAGGCATTGACAATTGACATTATTGAGTACATAGCAGTACCATCTCAACTATAAGGCTTTGACAATTGACATTATTGAGTACATAGCAGTACCATATAGTCTTATGGTTTGACGTTACTTCCTGGACGACTTCCTGCAAACTCACTACTAACATTTTCGACGACACATCTCCAAACAGTAGTTTTGACGGTTATTTCACAATGTAATTATTGAATCGAAAATAATTTTGTACTCCCTCCGTCTCAAATTGTAAGTCGTTTGACTTTTTTTTACCTCAACTTTGACTACTCATCTCATTCAATTTTTTTTAAAAAAATATCATGTTTTTTTGTTATGGCTAGCTTTAGTAATAAAAGAATTTCAAGAATAACTTAAATTTGACTACATTTGCACAAATTTTTTGAATTAGGTAAAAAAAATCAAACTACTTACAATTTGGAATGGAGGAAGTACAAACTAAGAAATATCTCAAATAACCGCCATACACACATTCAACAATCTTCTATTTCTAACAATTCCATGGTCTATTAACTCCAAGATTCCAGACAAATTTAGCAAAATAGTACTAGGAAGGAAGTGGAGATAAGAATCAAACACCGCGAACATTTAGGCAAAATAACAGTTCTCATACAAAGCATCTATACCCTGACAAATCTCAAAAAAACATGTTGAGAGCTAATACAGCATTTATCTCCTGACGAAACGAAGGGATACGATCCCGAAAGTGCACCAGAGTCAGAGGACCTTCCAGCACTTTTAGTGCTTGATCGCTTAACAAAGTCCCAAGATCGGAGAGGGGTTGCCACATTATCGACCTGGGTTTGATATGGTAGTTCTTCGGAACCTCGAACTGCAACCCAAACCTTCTCATCCGGACGAGAGACTCCAGCACGTCAGCTTGTTCTAGGGTGCCCCCTTCAGCCAGCAGAGTTTCTAGAAAAACATCGCGAACCTCAACCAGCTGTAGAGACAACGCGTAGAAGGACCCCAGGACGTTCAGCTTATCACATATCCACCGCTTGTCGACCACCACCTGACGAAGGAGCCGGTACGAAGTTCCCGCCGTGTGCAGCGCGCCCAGTTGCTTCAGATCGATGGTCGCTGACGCAACAGGGTCATGCTCCAGGACTTCGATGTTGCGATGGGAATAGACGGTCCGTGCCGACATTTGGGGAAGGCGGTGGTGGGTGACGGCGGCGGCGGCGGCGACGAAGACGTGGTGTTTCTCTTTTTTTTTATTTGAGTTGACGAAGACGTGGTGATCTGGGTTCACCAAACCGTTGGGAACCGGTAGCGGTTCGGGGCGGTTTGAACCGGACAGAATATAAAATTTTCAAATTTGAATTCAAAAAAGTAAAAAAATATCGTAAAAATTCCTAAAAATACTTCAAGGTGTGTGTAATTTGTTGGTGTAAAAAGTTTTTCAAATATTTGCTCATTTGGTATTTTTTCGGCAAATACAAGTTAAATCAAAAAAGAAAAAGAAAAAAATGGCTGGCCCATTAAGGCCCATTTTTTTTGGACGCAAACCGGCCGGCTAACCGCCAAACCGGTCCGGCTAACCGGTCAAACCGAGCAGCTAACCGCTCCAAACCGCCGGATATGTGAATTTGAATTTAAAATTTAAATTTTTCCGGTTTCTAGTGGTAACCAGTCAAACCGGACCGGTAAACCGCTACTGGAGGCCGGCGGTTCGAGCAACCGGTTCGAAAAAAAAACCCTAGTGGTGATTGGGATTGAATTGAATATATCTTTTTTTTTTAGGAAAAGAAGTGAATATATATTGTTAGGGTTATGCCAGCTGGGCCGGAGCGGGGCAGCTGGGCCTGGACTTACTACTGATCGTTCAGTGGTTATCTAAAAAAATTACTCTCCGGATCAGGCAGTATAGGTGGCCAAACGGGCCGTGCCGTGCCTTGTAGTGCTGTCGCGCCGAGGTTGCGGCACTAGCACGACCCTACAAGGGTTTAGGCGTGCCGTGCCAACGGCACTACGAGGCACTATTGTGCTGAACAAAGAAGAGATCGAATCAAGATGTAAAAATCAAAGAAAATATCACATGAATCACCAAAAATCCATGACATAAATCAAATCGATTACAAAAATCCATCAAGAACTTCATCTCCCATGCCAAATCCAACAAATTGATTGCTTTCCATCTTGAGCCCTTGGCGGCGGCGGCGGCCGGCACTGCTCCCAGTAGACCTTGGCGGCGGCGACCGGCGCTGCTCCCAGCAGAGCCATAGGCGCGGCCATGCGCCACTCGCGACGGTGGCGGCTCCCGGATGCGGCGCACGACGGCCACCTACAGCGAGGAATGGAGGGGCAAGGAGCCAAGGTGGGGCGGCGACGGCAGCTGCAGGAGAGTGAGGGAGCGGCGGTGGCTGGAGTGAGGGAGGAGGTGACGGCTGAGGAGGAGGGTGTGAGTGAGAGGATTAGGGTTTGGTAGGTTTATATATGGTGCATAGGTTTAAACGGGCCACTATCGGGCTGGCCCAAAAATCATACCGTGCCCGTGCTTGTGCCACGGGTCGAGGAGGCGGCCCAGGCACGGCACTGGCACTATTGCCATCGGGTCGGACCGTGCTAGGGCCGTGCAAGTGCCGGCCCAGCGGTCCTGGCCCGTTTGGCCAACTATACAGGGCAGCTGGGCCTGGACTTAGAACCTGTTTGACATGGCTCCAGAGCTGAGCTCCATCATCTTCGGGCAATTTTTCATCCAAACACCTCAACCTCTCCAACTCTGGAGCTGCAATGCAAATGGGGGTGGAGTTTTGGAGTACCTCTTTTGCAACTCCATAACTCTCTGTAGCTTGGAGTCGGAAGAAATTACCCATCACTGTCCCTTGTTACATAAAAAACGGTTCGTTTCTTTCTTCCTTCCATCCCCAACTTCCCGTCCCGCATGGCCACTCCATCCCATGCCGCCGCCGCCTCCTCTCTCCGTCCCGCGCTCTCCATCCTGCATCGCCGCAATCGGGCTCGTCGAGTCGATACCGGAGGATGTGGCTACGTGGACGGAGGCGCGGGCGGCGGTGCGGAGCTCACAGTCTGCCGGCCAGCCACACCACCGAGCACCTACCCCCGCCCCCATCTCGCCGAGCAGCATAAGGAAGAAGAGGTTGGAACGAGAGGATGACATGTGGGGCCATAGATTAGGGGCAATGCTGGCAATGCACCATAAAAAAACTCCTTTTTTAGCTGTGACTACCCTTCTAGCCAAAACACCCGATCCAACTCCATCCAGAGCCAGCTCCAGCTGGAGTTCTGAGTTGGAACTGAGAGTGATGCCTGCTCCACGGTGAACAGAGTCCTGCCAAACACGTCATTACTACTTATCCTTTAGTGGTTATCCAAAAAAAAAATTTATCTCCCTCAAAAAAAAAATTACTCTCCCTCAAAAAGAAAAATCTAAAAAAAATTACTGCTCGTTCAGCGCACAGCTGCTTTCATCTAGTAATTGCTTTTTCCCTCAAAAAAAATCTAATAATTGCTTTGCTTCGTTAGAAAATAAAAGGGGTAAAACGGCCAATTAAGTTTATGTATAAAAAATTAATAGCATTCGAAGAAAATTTCACTTAAAGCAGTAATTATATGCTGAAACCATTTTTATGCCCACTATTTTTTTTTTGCGGTACCATTATTATGCCCACGATAGGATAGGATCACAGGAAGCTTCCTGTCTGCAAGACTGCAACCACGGT
Source organism: Digitaria exilis (assembly GCA_015342445.1). Classification (NCBI taxonomy): domain Eukaryota; kingdom Viridiplantae; phylum Streptophyta; class Magnoliopsida; order Poales; family Poaceae; genus Digitaria; species Digitaria exilis. Next base: position 4,400,490 of record JACEFO010001795.1, read on the forward strand.
TCCACTTTGACAAGCAAAGTTTTAAACAACAGCTCCAAATCCCAAGCTCCTTTTTGTTGTATAGAAAAATGATATCAGAAATTCAGAATAACATTTAATTTCCAGGTTGGCCAAACATAGTGTTCATGGCAGCTGTTCTTCCTTTACAGGTATCCGTAACAGGGTGGCACTAATTTTATTCAGTGTTGCAGCATGAAATTTATTCAGTGTTCATGCTCACTAATTTTAGTCGATCTGTCCCTACTTTTCTGGCACGCGATGCTTCGCTTCCCAGACACTGGAAACTTTAATCGTAGTGATAAAGACTTGGGTTACCATTAACCTTTCCAAAATACTTGACCACCAGCTTTCTTCAGGGCCACCTGACCAATTGCAACGGTTGAGTTCAGTCAGGTTGCTCACTAGCTCTGGAGCAGCCAAATGAGCTACAATTGCCGCAGTTTCTTGGATCCCAAACAAAGCAATGTCGCCACTCGCCACATTGGGTCCAGCCGTTGTCCCCAGGGTTCCTCAACAAGCAAAGTTCATGTCTGAGCGTGTTCAGCTGGCAGGAAAGCTAGACAGGCATTACAGTTCCATGATGAACCCTTGTCCGGATATTCAACTCACCAACCTGCTTGATCCTTGACCTCTCACCAACCTAGAAACTTAGAAAGGCATTGACAATTGAAATTATTGAGTAGATAGCAATATCATCTTAAATAGAAGTCATATGCTTTGACATTACCCCCCTGCAAACACACTACTAACATTTTGGACGACCACATCTCCGAACAGTAGTCTTGTCTGTTATTTCACAATTTATTTGTTAAATCCAAAATATTTATAACACTATTAAATTATATTTCAAGATAAATGTAATGACGCGCTTTTACGTGTTCTTGAACAACATATTTCAGAAATTATTGGTCGTGCAGGCTCAAAACTTTAAACAAAAATGTGTCAAAGGTGTTGCTGAACAATACATGTAGAGTGATTTCCTTATACTGAAGAGCAAATTGCTGTATGACCCATCTGATTCCATCCCTCCTCTTGCCCTGCCAGTCATTGACCATGTCAAAGTTGATGACCAAAATCACCACAAGAAACATGCATACCATCTGCCGTGTGTAACATTTGAATGAGCAAACACCATACTCATGCAAGAACTTGCAAGCAACAACCTATATACAGCTTGTTAGGCATATGGCAAGAACAAAGTAGCAATACAGTACAGTAAAAACTACATAGTACAAACGCAGACAATCAACTGCACAACTGTATAGTTTCTTTTCTTCACCATTGCACTGAACCATTTCATCATCCAAAATGACAGACCAAGAAGAAGAAAGCACGGCAACATTTCAATCCGATGAACAAAACATGTCTCTCAGCAGCAGCATCTAGCACACGAACTCTTCAGTTAATCGATGCACACGGATCGCCATTGATGAGCGCTCGCAGGCGTCGCGGGAGGCGGAGCGCTCCAGCTCGCCACACGCCGGCGGTGAGGCAACCTGCCTCCACCATTGTTGCCCTCGCTGTTGCTCCTGCACTCCGTGATCTGGTCGTCGTCGTCGTTGTTATCAGCCAGGCCCAGCATGGTGCGCAGCGCCGCCTGCGCCATGTCCTTGTGAACGCCAGGGCTCGCCTGCTCGGCGACGAGCATGAGCGGCCGATCCGCCCCGGCCGCTCTGGCGAGCCCGCGGAACCTCGGTCTCCCCTTGCTCATGGCGTACAACGCCGCCACGCAGCATTCCCGCAGCTCCTCCAGCGATCCGCCGCCGTCAGAGAGGATGGCGGCCGCCGTCGCCACGGCGCCGGCGTCCATCAGAGCGGCGCGGCCCTCCGCGGTGGCGGCCACGTTGCAGACCACCATGAGCGCCAGCCTCCGGATGGCCGATGGTTCGTCGGCGTCGGACGCCACGGCGAGGAGCGTCCTGGGCGCCCCCGCGGCGCGCGCCAGCTTGGACTGGTTCACCGCCGCGAGGGAGAGATGGTACAGCGCCATCCCGGCGTCCCGGCGCGCGCGGATTGGGGCGGCGGCGTGGTGGTCGCCGTTGCCGGAGAAGACGGCGAGGAGAGGTGGCACGGCGCCGAGCACGCCGATAGCCGCGCGGTTCCCGTCGTGGAGCGCGAGCCCGAAGAGCGCGCCGGCCGCGTGCTCGCACGCAGCCTCGCCGCCGGCAATGGCGTCAATGAGGGCCGGCACGGCGCCGGAGCGGACGATGGGGACCCGGTTCTCGGGCTCGAGGGAGAGGTTGGCGAGCGCGGCGGCGGCGTCGGCGCGCGCCGAGGCGGTGTGGCGCGAGGAGAGGAGCACGCGGCGGAGCGCGGAGAGGAGGCGCGGCGCGCAGAGCGCGCGCCGCCTCGCCGCGCCGTCACGCGTGGCGCGACGCAGCGCGGCCATCGCGGACTCCACCTCCGTCTCGTCCCCTCCCTCCACCGCCCTCGCCACCGCCTCCTCCTCCTCCGCGTCACCTTCACGCACGACGGACTCTTTCTCTTCGTCTTTAACCAACTCCTTCTTCCCGCGCACCACCACCACCACCTCAGCCGACGACCTACCTGAAGACGACGAGGAGGAGGTGGACGCAGCGGAGGCCCCCTCTGACGAGCACGAGAGGTTGGAAGCTGACCTCGCCGGCGCAAGCGCTGCTTCAGATGAGCAGGAGAGATTCGAAGCCGCCCTCTCCGGCGCCGGCACGGCGCGGAGCACGGCCTCCCTCGCCTTCTCGGCGGAAGGCGCCACCGGCGCCGGTTGACCGGAGCGCGCGCACCACGTCCGGACGGCCGCACGGAGCGCGTCGTTGGGTATGCCGGCGACGCCACCACCACCACCATCGCCGCCGGGCATGTTCCGCTCCCCGGCGGCGACAACTCCGTCGGGGAGGAGAGAGAGTCCGAGCTCGACGGCGGCGTGGACGCACGCGCGCTCATACGTCATCCCGGAAGGCAGGATGACGGGGTCCGCCATGGGGGCGCGGAGGATCGGGCACAGGAACTCCGGCGGGACGACCTCCTCCTCTTCCTCCTCCTTCTTCCTCGCCGGGGACGGAGGGACAGGGACGTCCGGCGGCGTCCTGCGCTTGGGCTTGGACGACGCCGCCGCCGGGGGAAGGGAGAGGGACCGGAAGGGCAGCAGGAGCTTCCAGCGCCGCGTGCGCTCGGCACCCATGTGGTCGCGTCGCGTCGCCGGCGCGGGGCGCCGGAGCTTTTCAGCAGCAGCAAAGCAGCAGAGGCGGCCGCTTTTGGTGGTGCAGCGTCAATAATGGCCGCCGCTTTTGGCTCGGGGTTCGCCAACTTTGGCCGGCTGGCTGGCTCGCTGGAGAGTGGAGAGTGTGGAGGCGCTTTTTTTTTCATGGGCGGTTAAATATTGCGAGGGAGGAGGTGACTTAGCCGTGAAGGGAGGGAAGGGTCGAAGAGATGGGCGGTTAGGGCACCCACAGTGTACCGAGGTTAGAAACGTCCTGTCAGTCTGCACTTGTCCTCGATGCTGGAACCCGTTTTTTGTTGCAGCGTGGCTGGCCGATGCTGAAATCAACTGGAGGCCCACTCCGTGAATAAACTAGTCCTAGATGCCTGGAGAACAGTTTCTTCTCTGCCTTTCCGTACTTTACCGATGGGTGTTCTAGCCATGCAACTAATATTATAATAATAGGCTGCAAATGGACACCGAGGTTTGTACTGTCATCGGTGTTGATATTTTCTAACTCAGCACCGGCAGCTGCAACGGGGAAAGCGATGCTGAGTTCTTCTCTTTTCTTAACTCAGCATCGGTATCAGACAACACTGCGGGTGCCCTACTTAGGGATGGCCGGTGAGGGCGTCGCGGACGGAAGGCTGCGGCGGGCGGGGCCGCCGTGGCTGCGGGTGGACACGGGGGAAGAATGGAGTGTTGTGGGTGGACGGACGCGGGCAGTGGCGTCGCCGTCGAGCCTGAGGAAAGCTGGCGGCGGTCGTTTACCGGGGCGTCTTTTTGTCGGGGTCAGAGGTCCAAGGGGTCCAGCTAAAGCCTCAAAATTTCATGGATTCTTTTCATAATCCATGGAGGTTAAAGCCTTGAAATTGGTTGTGTGCGGTAGAGACGAAACCATTTCCATTTTGTAACGGAGAGAATGGGAAACGAATTGCAGATTGCATGTGTGTTGATCGGAGCTAGCTAGTTGTACCCAACACCGTTGTTTGTGTGCACCGGCCGGACAGGTGGGTGCTTTTGGACTCGCGCGCGTTTGGTGGATCTGGTGGCGTGACGTGCGCCTCGCTCACGTACGCTGGTTCGGAGCTGCTAGCGCATGCATGCTCCATCATATCATACATACATACCTGCATACGATCTACTGGCGTGGTGGAGATATATACGTGCCGGGTTCCGTAGTGACGCATCCGCGAGCTGAGCCCTGCAATATGCATGTCATTGTGCACGTGAGCGATTGCAAAGTAGCTAGGGATGATCGTTCCTTCGCCAGCTGATTAGCAAGCTGATCGAGATGACTATGGATCTCCTCTGCCTTCGATTCAGAATTATTTCAGATGTTCTAGTTCTTTAGGTAAAAAAAAAATAAAAGCTACTCAGTAGCATGCAGGAGGGATGGAAGAACATGTGCCTCCTGGTTCCTGGATCTCCCTTTTTCACCTGCGGAAAAAAGCGAACGTTATGCGATGTGTTTCCTGTTGGCCCCTTATTTAGTGCTAGTACCGTAGTGCAGTACGATGTACTTGCAAGAATTTTTGTAACACGATGCAGTCCGTCAATATTTTTATCTGAATCTGATCAAACGCAAAGTGGCGTGCCATTAGAGCCAGGCACCATCACGATCGATCTCGACGTACTACTACCATGTACAAGATCAACCCACACCACACTGGTGTTCATCAACCAGGTCAGCACATGCATGATTACACCGCATGCAAATCTACCAAATGATAGATGGTATGATGATCCGAGAGCCAGCGTGACACCCATGAGATGATGGCCATTGTTCCCACATCGATCTCCACTCGGTAAGTGCGTGCACTTTAACTCGAACGTGCTAAATTAACATCATCGATCTCCGGATCGGAGCGACGATCGATCGATGATTTCAAGCGTTGGTCGTGAGAGAGAGAGATAGATGATAGGTCCCGTCACTTAACGAAAAAGGGCGGCTGGGAAAGCGATGGGCCAAAAGCAGCGAGCTTTGCCAGATGCTCCGGTCCAGACAGCAGGATCCATCCGCGCTCAACGATGTGCTTGGATGGAAAGCTTTAAGAGCATGGTGCACAATGCCCATAAGAAAAAGAAAAAAGTGTAGATTACCCCCTAGTCTCTTATAGAAGTGTAGATTACCCCCTTAAGCTTTTAAAGAGTGTATTTTTAACCTTAATCTTTCTAAATCGTGGAGATTACCCCCTTATGACCAGTATATTGTTGATAAATTCTGGTCTTCCCTCTCGAAGTGACATGTAATCGCTAGATAATTAAACTAACTTTTTACATGATACTTGCCCCTTCTTCCGATAATGACATGCTTAGTATGCACATAATCTAATAACTTATTGTTATGCAAAAAACCAAATAAATTTCTTTCCATTTCAATAAATCATGAGTATAGATGATTAGATTATATATTTTGTCATGTTTGCCATGTGCAATGTAATGCAAGACCTACTTGCTTGCTCTGATGTGCTTATAATGTTGAAACTTCAGGTTTATTGGGTATTTTTGTTGCTTAACACTAGGCATATTACTAAGCTTACAGCTGACAACATGTTTTATCCAATGCCCATGTCCATGATATTTGCATCCGCCATTCCCTCATGCCTCATGGCTTAGCACTAGCGGGGGTAATCTATATTGTTGCATTATAAGAGAAAAAACTATCACTAAGGCTTTGTAGGGGGTAATTTCCATGGTTTGAAGAGTTTAAGGGTTAAAAGTACACCGTTTGAGAGTTGGAGGTGCTAATCTACACTTCTCTCATAGTTTAAGGGGGTAATCTACACTTTTTTCCTAAGAAAAATAAGTATGTACTAGAAGAAAAGGGCACCCACCGCCTTGTGTTGTGACGAGCTCTGCCTCTGCAAACAGCAGTCAGATGATCATCACCTCCGAGCAAGGAGCCTGTGCGGCTGTGCCGTACCACAAAGCCAGCACATAGACACGCTGCATTGTTAATGATGTGTGTTAGACCCTGTTTGGATCCAACTTGTTAAGCTTTAACAAGATGCTAAAGTTTAACAACTTAAAAATTAAGGTGTTAAAGTTTAACTGTTTGGATTCATTAAAATTTAACGCTCCATTTTTGCAATAGGTGTATAAAAAAACTTTATTGCCTCACTTTTGCAACAGGAGAGAGGGGAGATAGGATAGGGCAATAAAACTAATGGTACAAAAGTGTAAGAAAAATGACCCTAGGCCATTGTTTGTGATTTTGGCGATTGATTAACAATATAACCATTAGGACTAATGTGTTTGTCTAGATGAATCTTTGTAGATATTTCTATGTCCCAAGGATACTTTGGAAGTCATCCAAATGTTCAACGATATCCAAGTGATCAATATCCAAATGATGGTCATCTGAATAGTTGAAACTGCACAGAGTAAACGTTGAACCAGTGGAACCGAAATGTTGAATCAATGTAAACAAAGTGTTGAAGGTATAACCATCGAATCAGTCCACGGTGCTGAAAGTAGGAGGTGTGTTTGCCTCTGGAAGGTGATGACTATTTTGACGGGGTACTCATCAAATCAGTCGACAGTGTTAAAGGCGATCGGAAGGAAAAAAATGTTGAAACTGCACAAAATAAATGTTGAATCAGTTCAACAGAAATATTGAATCTGCGGGACAAAAATGGTGAACAGGTCTGTCGAATCAGTTGATGGTGTTAAGGCCGGAAGTGCGTCCGTCTCTGGTTGAAGATGACTATTTTGACGGAAACCCATTGAAAGAGTCGACGGTACGTAGAAAATATGCAACGGCTATATAACGGCTAGTTCCTTTGGTTGCGCTATTAATATGGGTTGCCTCGGCCATTTAAAATGTGCTTTGCTTATCGGTGCTTGCACGCACCAAGTGCTGTAAATCCGGGGCCTATAGTCTTGCGAGACCCTTCAACCAAGTTTGTGGAATGGCTACCGGTGCTTGTGAGAGGGAGGAGAGGCCCTCGGCTAGTTGGCCGAAGCTCTATCAAGTGAAGGGGCGAGGAGCATCCAAAGAGGGGCAAGCGGAGACCCATTTGCACGTGGGAAGTCCTGTGGCCACCCACGAAGTAACTTGACCGGAAGTTTATGCCCTTGCGTGGGCATTCTCTTTGAGAGGGGCTCCAACAACGAGGACTAGTGGAGTTTGCTCTTCTCTACCCTTTAGCTTCCATATTTCATACTTGCAGTACTTTCCGCATTTACCTTTCCTAGACTTACCAGTTGCCATGCTAGTATAGGATTGAACCTAGGGTACAAAACTTTGTAGCAGTAGAGATAGAAACACATAGAGAAAACCTAGAGCACATTTAGATATAAATTAAAATAGGTTTTCATATGTACATTGGAATCTTAGTTTTTAGGACATCTAATTCATCCCCTTAGGATGTCACAGTCCTTTAAAAAGTCTTTTGCTCAAGACAACTATATTTTTAACAAGTTTTACCATCTCAAAACCACACCTCCCTTTTAGCAAAAGTGTTTGGATGCATTTTCAGTTAAAAGTAGTTAAAATATAAATATAAACTTTAAAAAGGTGGATTCAAACACCCCCTTCGTCTCCATCATCCTGAAGAGCAAATTAAACACAAATTGCAAAGCAGCAGCCAGGTCACTCCGACGAGGACAAGCTATCCTCCAGTTCTCAAGTAGCTGTGACTGGTGGAAGCCCAACGAAAAATAGCACAAAGTAAGGCTGGTCGATGCCGATTTCAGGTTGTATTAAAACTTAAAAGCACGCAGTGTTACATTAAACTTTCAGCTTAGTACCATTGCGAAGAGTATTTCCTACGTTCTTTACAGATGAATCAGCGGAAGCCTTGCCAAGTCAATTTGCTAATTTGAATGCTAGTACTGATCAAGGACACTGGCTAAAAACTCCACCTGATCGAGCACATGCGGCTATCAATTTGCAGCCAATCATTAAAATAAATTACCAAATGTTGTGATAAAAAGTTAATAGAGACAAATATTTTAATATAGAGGGCACATTAAATTAAGATAGTGTTTTGGTTCACTAGATATATGGCTGTCTCCAATAAAAGACCCAAAAGAAATTTTCAAACCCAAAATGGATCTCCGGTGTGTTGACGCCATTTTGGGCCAACACACGAACGCACTAGATTGTGCGGCGCGCAAAGGAGCTCGCTGCAGCACCTCTACGACGGGCGGTCAGACCTCCTGTTACAGGCGGTCAGACTCCCTGTTACAGGAGGTCAGACCTCCTGTACAGGCGGTCAGACTCCCTGTAACAGCCCGGTAAGAAACCAACGAACGCCCACCCGGGAGGGACCCCATCAGGGTAGGCGCACCTTGGGTTGTTCTAGGATTGGCAGGCCACCTAGAACGCCTCCTCATGCCATGGAGACAACAGAAGAACAGCACATGAGGTTGGAAAAGTGGGGCAAAGGGATAAAAGGTAAAACCATAAAAGATAGATTTGGTTGTGATTCGATTGGATACCCTCAATCGGCCGTGACCCTTTATATTTATAGGGTGGGGAGGTCTTGTCCCGCAAGGAATCAAGAGATCCTAAAGAAATCCCGTCAAAATACAACTCTAACTCGGTTTGCCCAGGTAGAGCCGGTCTAACCTCGTGTACAGGCGGTCTGACCGCCTGTCGTAGGATGCAGAACTTCCCAAGGTCATAACTCTCTTGTCCGAACTCCAAATCGAACGTTCTATATATGGATTTTGATCTACTCGACGAGTGGAATCCATTGGTGAAGTCCAATTTGCATTTTAAGAACTTTGCACAGCCGGTCATGACCGATTGTTACAGGCGGTCTAACCGCCTGTAGCAAGCTTGCTAATTTTGGTCGTCAACATATGCCCCCCTGTTTTCTGGCAAAGCATGCGTGCCAAGAAAATACTCTTCTGGACCAAAATTAACTAAAGACAACGATGAACAATACATCGGCCACATAACGGTCTCTAAATTCTATAGATGCTTTTGTAGCCGAAGCAAAGTTCTCATAATTGTAACATGTATAAGACTAGTATTTCAGCTTTATGAGCAGCACCATCTAAAAACTGAAGGTTTGATGTGGCCATGGTGATAAATTGTGGCTCCTTGGTAAATCATAAGTATAATATTGATAATCATAGGGCGAGAACCAAGGATTATACCAAAAGCATGGAATATAATTAGACATACCTGAATATGCATTCCATGGCATATGCATCGACGGGATGGATGATGAAGACCAATGAGATGACCGTCGATGTTTCTTTGCTCTTGGTGATGAAGAATTGCTACTTTGATCATCTCGTGGCCGATTGTTTTTCTTTTGCTCTGCTATTTTCTGATATTTATGCAATAATTCAGCAAAGCCTAGCTTCTTCCTCATCACCTTCTCTTTTGAATCCGCTACTTTGTGATCATCTTGCCCCCCAACCGAACTTGATTGTTGTTCAGCTATATTGTTTAAAACATTAACACCATTGCGGACATTTGGATCAATAGAGCTAGCCGATAATTCTTCAATGTTCGGCTTTTCTATGTCTAGTGTCAAATTTGAATTTTTATTTAATCTACTATCTTTTTGACACGATAGACTTGTTTGATCACCTTGCGCTTATTTTTTCATATAGACCGATTCTTTTGATCAAAACGGTCATTACACATAGGTGGTGACTCATTAACTACCGGCTCTCTATAAGTAATATAATCTGGACAAAAATATCTAGGAGCAGACGGCATTAATGAATTAGAAGACCATAGTGGACAGAAATAAGGCATGCTAAAATAAGGTCCATATGGTACATGCATAGACGATGCATATGTCGAAATCGGCATTGATGTTGAAAAATTATTCCCTTGCCGATTCCGATCATTGAATCGCTATCTTGGAGGTGATTTAGATTGTTTGGAATTATTAGGCCGACTAGCATCGTTACTTTGTTTTGGGGATTTAGCCGGAAGCTCTCCAAGAACGGGCTTCGGCTTTTCCTTTTGATGCTTGGGACGGTACTTAGATTCAATGGTTTTCCAAACACCTATCTCGGGTTTTTTGGGTTTAACCATCTTTAGTTTCATCTTGTTGCATTGCCCCCCGAGTATGGGACTACTAGATGTGATCTTTATGCTTTCAACAGATTCGGCTTGAGACGGCCGAATTTCTTGATCAACATTATGCTTATCATCACGAATTGGCAAATAATTGCAAGAATCAATAATAACATTAGCCGGCTTGTCAATAGCCGACTTTTGAACAGTAAGAATTACATCTACGCTATCCTCTTCATCAATCAAAGAATTGAGTTTATGACTCACATAATGGGATAAGTGAGTAGACATAGTACCTGAAGATTGAATCTCCTTCAATATGGCGATGTCCGATGGAGGTTGCCACTCTTTGATCTTGACAACGCCTTGCTCTGTCTTCATGTAACAAGATAAAAACGATTCCTTGCAGATTCGTTTTGCTTCTTGTACATACTCCTCGGAAGCTTTCTCGATTTCATCTTCAAGCACCACCATATCATTAGAGGTTGATGAATCGGCCACGAAAACCAGATCCTTCTCCCCACCGGAGTCGCCAAAATGTGTTGACGCCTTTTTGGGACAACACACGAACGCACTAGATTGTGCGGCGCGCAAAGGAGCCCGCTGTAGCACCTTTGCGACGGGCGGTCAGACCTCCTGTTACAGGCGGTCAGACCTCCTGTACAGGCGGTCAGACTCCCTGTAACAGCCCGGTAAGAAACCAACGAACGCCCACCCGGGAGGGACCCCGTCAGGGTAGGCGCACCATGGGTTGTTCTAGGATCGGCATGCCACCTAGAACGCCTCCTCATGCCATGGAGACAACAGAAGAACAGCACATGAGGTTGGAAAAGTGGGGCAAAGGGATAAAAGGTAAAACCATAGAAGATAGATTTGGTTGTGATTCGATTGGATACCCTCAATCGGCCGTGACCCTTTATATTTATAGGGTGGGGAGGTCTTGTCCGCAAGAATCAAGAGATCCTGAAGAAATCCCGTCAAAATACAACTCTAACTCGGTTTGCCCAGGTAGAGCCGGTCTAACCTCCTGTACAGGCGGTCTGACCGCCTGTCGTAGGATGCAGAACTTCCCAAGGTCATAACTCTCTTGTCCGAACTCCAAATCGGACGTTCTATATATGGATTTTGATCTACTCGACGAGTGGAATCCATTGGTGAAGTCCAATTTGTATTTTAAGAACTTTGCACAGCCGGTCATGACCGGTTGTTACAGGCGGTCTAACCGCCTGTAGCAAGCCTGCCAATTTTGGTCGTCAACACGGTGATACTATTTTAACCTCTAACAGAGTATCACACCCAAACCCAATATAGGTTTTCAAGAGAGAGACAACCTAAATCTAAGTGGCCTCTCTCGTGAAGACTCATTTGCAGAAAGGATTTTTTTTGGGTCATATTGTTGGAGAAGATAAAAATAGGTATATGACTTATTCCACTTGGCCCATTATATGCAGTAGTACCCTGTAATCAAATACCGGCCCATTCATTTCCTAAAATATATCACTTTTATTTCTTAGGTTTAGACCAATCATAAGGTTCCGCTTCCTACTACACGTACGCTCCCAATGCATATATGTGTAGAACTTCTAAAAATAGTAGAAAACTTCTTTTAGGAAGACATACACAGTGAAATTAGTTTTTTGCGCAGACGGCACCAAGAATGGTAGGATGGACGTGTGTCACGCACTGAACAAAACTTTGATTTCGTTCAGCGCTTCATCCCAATTCAAGCACTCTGCAAGAAAACGCTTCCATGGCAGCAGCTTATGCCCGTGCTCCATATATATTATTTCGTTAGATATCATATTTTCGTAAACAAAAATTTCGAATTACTCTCTTCAAATATAACAAGTTTGAATAACCTCATAAATTATGCGTTGGTACAGTTTACCCCCAAAGATTATGAGTAGAGCCAGGGGTATTCCTCGTATTTCCAGGAATACCCAGCTTATTTTGTCAAAGAACAATTATATACATATAGTTTGTGTTTGGCTAAATTTTATTGTCTATAGGTCCCTAAGCAAATTATATACTCTAAATTAGTGAAATATCTATAGTGTAAATTATATAAACTAAAATTCACATTGTTATATATATTTTATGTCTACACATTTTATATCAGGAAGGAAAAAGTTCATATTACTCCCCTCAACTATAAGCAAAGTCTACATAACCCTCAAAACTAATTTTTGGTTTATTTTACCCTCTAAACTATGTCAGTTGGTGTATTCTACCCCCTAATACAATTTGTCTTTTTTATTTCTCCATGCACAAGTTGAATTTTAATTTCAAAATTTGTATAATTGTAGTGAACATCACAATGTATGTCGAAAAAATATATTATGAATTTTTCGTCATTAGTTTTTACATGATATCGTATCCTAAGAATTAAATAAATATTAAATATCTTATCCCCATATAAATAATGTAAAAAATCATTTTATATTTTCTATCGTGCATTATGATGTCTACTATCATCTCCTAAAATTTGAACGTAATATGACACTTTTACATGGAAAAATAAAAAAAAAGACAAATTGCATTAGGAGGTAAAATATGCCAAATGACATAGTTTAGGGGGTAAAATAAACCAAAAAATAGTTTAGGAGGTTATGTGGACATTGCTTATAGTTGAGGGGAGTAATTTGGACTAGGAATACCCAACCTAAAAGTTCTGGCTCCGCCATTGCCTAATCTTTGTCATTTGGTTTAATTCACACCTTAATACATTTTATCATTTTTATTTCTTTATCCACAAGTGGAGCCTTAAGTAAAAAAAATTTACAAGAGGACACTAGATATCATAACACATGCTGGAAAAATACATCAGAACTTTTATCATTATTTTGCTATGATAACTTAAATAATAAATTAACACTTGGAATACAAAATTATATAAAAAATTATAATGAAAAAATCATAATATATTTTCTTGACATGCATTATGATGTCCTCTACCACCCTGCAAAATTTTGAATTAAAATTCAATTTATGTATAGAGATATAAAACAGATAAATGATATTAGGGGGTAAATGAACTAAATCACATAGTTTAGTGGGGGCAGGGGTCAATTAAACTAGAAGTAGTTTATGGGGTTATCCAAACTTTTGTTATACTTGAGGAGAGTAATTTGGACTTTTCCTTTTCATAACTTGTCCTATCTTTCGCACACCTTGATTTAAGGTGCTCATTCATAATTTTTAGCTTTGCTCTAATGAGGTGCTAGCATAATGCAATGTACCAATACAAATGGAGATATGTTAGTTGTTTTTTCAACTATTAAAATAATTAAATATAAAAAAATTAAAACCCTCCACTATATCTGGAATATTTGAAAGGGTTTAATTCAAGCTTGGACGGGGGCTGCCTATACTACATATAGGAACTCCATAAAATGCATGCCATTTATATCCAATACGAATCATTAGTGCATTCTATATATATCCGACTTTAATTACAGAATTAATCATTGCACGCCTTATAAAGAGATGAAATCTCGGGTCACACCAATGGCTACTTCCATGGTCGAGGACTGTTTTATGCTAGAAGAATTTAGGAGTAAGCCTATATTACTCTTCTGATCCTGGCCTAGCTCATACCTGATGGCGACCAGAAGCCTGCGATACCTGATGGCGATACGCCGATACTAACTTTCTCCTTGGATGCTTTGGGCCGCCTGCTGAATGTAAGTACGGATCTTTCTACTTCTTTCAATACGGCATCGCCACATGTGCGCCTCCATCCTCTTTGTTCTCCTACATCTTTGCCCCACCGTGCCACTCAAAGTCAAAGATCTGCCTCACCATTACCGACATTCACACTTAGGCTTTGTTTAGTTCACCAACTTTCACCAACTTTTCAGTCACATCGAGTCACATCTTCTCTCACAGACACGCTTATCAAGACATTATTGGCACCTTCAACTTTCCACCAACTTCCTCATCTAAACAAGGCCTTAGCTTGCCTCGTCGATCTCTTGCCCTACGCTCGATGGCAGTCCCTCCATGCTCCATGTTGGCCAAACAATAATTCAATGTTAGTTCTGCTATTTTTTTTACTGCTTGTAAAAGGTTAATTAGCTCTGCAAATTATAGCACTTTCAATTTTGTTGTTTTATGCACAAAAGACTTGGTCGTTATTAGGGCTGGATATCGAGCCAGCTCGGCTCGTTAGTGGCTCGACTCGTTATAGCTCAGTTCGTTATAGCTCGTTAGCTAACGATCTAAAACCCTGGCTCGGCTCGGATCGTTGGCGAGCTCGAGCCAGCTCGTTAGCTCGTGAGCCAGGACATCAAAAGTTTGACCATTTAACATATATTGAGAATATGAGATATTTTATATAACTCCCAACAAGAAAAAAAAAAGAAACAAAGCACTAAATAAACCATTAAATAAAACATCAAGCCATCAACGTTTGATACTTTGATGCATCCAGAATTTTGGCGGAGGGAGTGGCGGCTGGCTGAAGCCTGGAGTGCTGGTGGTGGCGCGGCTTGGCGCCTGGCGGCGTGGGGAGGGGAATCGGCGGAGGGATGCGTGTGTGCGTCGGTGGCTCCGTGACAGTGCGTGCGTGGGGGGCTGGCGGTGGTGGTGGGGTGGAGTGGTGGGTGGGAGAGGGATAAGGTTTGTGACTTTGTGGGCTTTGCAGTGTGTTGGGCTTGTGGGCCATATAGTTTGTTGGGCCTGATTCACATCTGATGTTTGGGTTGCTAAACCACCCCTCCTCATTTGAGCTCGTGAGCAGCTCGCGAGCCAGCTCGAGCTGACTCGTTATAGGACCGAGCTAGAGGCTTGGCTCGGCTCGTTTGAAAATCCTAAGGAGACGAGTCGAGCCGAGCCAATAACGAGCGAGTTTACGAGCCCTAGTCGTTATAACCATGGAAATGCAACCCCGTGAGTACACTGATAGTCAACATGTGAATTGATGGGTCAATTAGCGGCTTTCTGTTCGCATTTTTAAAATTTCTTTAGCAGATACGTAAAAGCATTTTTGAGGTGGTCATTAGTCGTATTCCGTGAAGAAAAAGTTCTGCGGGATGCCTGTATTATGTTTTTATCTTCCTGACAAGATTCATGATAGATACATGCATGTGTATTATGTAAATATGCACTAATGAACACAAAAATTTCAGCAGGTCGTCGTCAGCGTCGGGAGCTCGGAAGTTTTCTGCTGCTGTCAACTTGACATCATTAGATGAGAGCAAGCTCAAACTAATAATGTGCATCACAGTGGCTTGCGATTTTTTTGGCCATGGTTTGCAGAATTGTTACTGCTGTGTGGATCCATAGCAAAAAAAGAATTGCCACCCGACAATGGAGGAATGCAGGTCTAACTGCCCTGCTTGCAGCCCCAAATGCCTGCCCTAGCTGACTGTTCCATGGACGAGGAAAGGTCGAATAAATGAAGGATCCAGTGAAGAATGGTACCTTGCACGAATCAAAATTCAGATGTTCATTCTCAATAAAATAATATTAGGGTAGTAACCCACATAATGATGAACCGGTGCTTACACACACATTATTATTATTATTAAAGACAGTTGGCATGCATGTTCCTTGACTTCCTTCCATTTTATTTCTGAATGATTATTAGTTTCTTTACATTGCTGGTATGAGTCACCTTTTGTTGTGGTCTCCGTCGATACTAAACAACCATCTGCAATTTGCATTTAGAGAATCTGTCGTGTGTCAAAGTGTTTCCTCTAGCTGAAGTTATTTGATTTTTTCCCTTTCAACGCTCTGATAAAAGGTTCCTACATTTGTAAAACAAGGTCCAAGTGACCAAGTGTTCAATGTGCCACCATCCTCGGACAATCATAAATATTATTTTTCCTTATTCTTAGAATATCATAATATAACTTCCTCCTGAAGCAAATGAGTTAGTGACATCAAATATCTATAGTTGCAACGAAACTCTCAAATGAAATGGTGAATGACATTGTGGGCACCAAAATCCCTGGTCGAAATTGCAGCGGATATATATAGAGTGTGTCACTATTGTAGCAATGACAAAGAACGATGTCCCATACACGGCAGAAGGTCGTCTGTCTATTGCACCTTGGAATACGATTATGATACTGCAATATTTATATTATTATATATGGACCTTGATTCAGTGCAAGCAAAGAACCTTTTGCTATTAGTACTTGAACGACTAAATTGGATGAAAAAATAAATTCCGTAAAAAAAATATTTATTTTCCCTCTGCGATGCCAATAAATTTGAAAACTAATATGCAAACTTATTTGGGTGCGCTAGTATCGGTGATCATCCCTGGGATACCATTGTAGCGGAGTAAATTAAGAAACAACCATTATTAGAAAGGAGTAGAGGAGAGCGTTCTGACTAGTTCAAGCATGTCGTAATTAAACGTATAAAATGATGGAGGAAGAAAATAGCACTAATTTCCTATAATCGTCCTAATCCTACCCTAAAAGCTCACATGACCTCGCTAGGGATGGGAACGACGATAATAGTATTTTCCCAGTTAACTAAAAAAATCAAGTGAGAAACGAATGTAATATAGGAAAGCCCTACTCTTTAAAAACGGTGTATCTAGCTTTATCTTTAACGGAAAAAGTCTATAGCACCCCCCAACCTATGAGCAGTGGACTACATAACCCCCCAACCTATAAAAAGGCCTATATCACCCCCTGAACTTCTCAAAACCGATCAAATTACCCCCTAAAGCAGTTTTGAAAAATCATAGTAAATCATAGAAAAATCATAAAGTGGAAAATCTAGTTGTGTTGGACTCCAAATGAGTAGATATACACACTGAACATATAATATGGTATGATTTAGTATTTTTTCACTATACCTTTAGATCTACACTTTTCTCTATAGTAGTAAAAAAATATATTAAAATATATTATATCATATGTTCAGTGTGTATATCTACTCATTTGGAGTCCAACACAATTGAAATTTTTATTTTATGATTTTTTATGATTTACTATGATTTTTCAAATTTGCTTTAGGGGGTAATTTGATCGGTTTTGAGAAGTTCAGGGGGTGATATAGACCTTTTCATAGGTTGGGGGTTATGTAGTCCACTGCTCATAGGTTGGGGGGTGATTTAGACTTTTTCCTATCTTTAACTAAACTAGAGATGAAAGGACCAAAGAGGCCTTGCATAGTAAAAAAGCAGCTCTGACCCCTCCCTTCTTGTCCCAGCTAGCTTGCCGGTGGCAATGGAAAGTAGGCACGCTCCTCTTCTCAATTACTCCCTCCCTTCATTTTCATTTGACATCGGTAGTTCAAATTCTAGCTAACTGACGTCAAATAAATTAAAGCGAATGGAGGTAGTGGTAAAATAGTTGCTTAGACATAGGGATAGCAATTCAACCCATGGGTGTGGGCATCCGCGGATTTTAGACCCGGCGGGTGCGGGCGTAGGTCTGAAATTGCACCCCGGCGCACACCGCACTCGAGAACCACGGGTGCAGGGTGTGGATATGATATTTCACCCGCGGATGCACTCGCACCTGCCCGCAAATTATAAAAGGCTTGATAGCAGCCAGTGAGCCAGCTCACTAAGGCACAGCCCAACAAAAAAACCCTAGAGATAATACTATCCCACCCCATCCCAATCTCCCTGCTGCAGCCGCACCCACACGCACTCGTCCGCACGACCGCTCCACCCTCCTCTCTCTACGACATCTCTAGGCCGCCAGGTGTGACTATACATGGCCAAACGGGTGGCCCGACCTGTTTCGGTCCGGCCTGTATTGGCCTGGCCTTGTGAAAGTGCATTGGCCCTCTATGTGGGTTTTGGTGTTGATGACATAAGCAATTAAGGAGCTAATGAGATTATTTGAGATGTTGAAAGATTTAGAGCTGCAAGAGATATATTTTGGAGAAAGGAAGTCGCTCTTTGAAAAGGATGGAAGGTGATATGCTTCGTTGAAGATATTTTATCATTTTCTATTTTGAAATTGAGTATAGGAAAATCCATACTATTAAGAGGGATGTGGAGAATTACATGGAGATGCTTAAAAGTGCTTAGTAGAGATGCTAACAACCTATGAGAGACACAAAGGCAAACACACTTCACTTATCCTGAAAATCAGCCTTCTGTCGGAAGTTCCTAAGTGCTTCGGAAGTTCCGGCAGGCACCTTCAGAAGTTTGGGAATACTTCCGCCAGGGTCCCTCAGCCCTTTTCCAACTCAAATTAATTTATTCTTCAGAACTTCCTAAGCTCATCGGAAGTTTCGACAGACACTTAGATAGCACATAATGGCTAGTTTTTGGAGGGGCGGGTATAAATACCCCCTCACCCCTCCTTCACTAGCTGCCGACCCCATTTGAACTGCACACCTCCTCAAGCTCTCTCCCCTCTTCCCAAACCCTCTCTTGAGCCATTCCTTCATCCTCTTTGAGCTAGGGCTTGGGATAAAGCAAGATTGAGTTGAGAGCCTTGAGATTTGAGTTCGAGAAGGCAAACCTTTGGTCTCTTGAGCACTTGAAGCATCTCCGGTGATTGATTCGCGTTTATTACTCTTGGAGCTTGCTCCTAGACGGTTTGGCGTCGCCCGTGGAGTGCTCAACGGATTGTGAGCTCCCCGAGAAGTTTGTATTACCCATTCCTTTGTGGAAAATCTAGTAAGTGACTCAAACTTCCTTTGTGGTTGATTTGAGGGAGGAAAAGGTTAGTTGACAACCTTGCTCTTTGTGAGCTCCTCAACGGAGACGTAGCTTCCTTAGTGGGAGTGAACTTCGGGGACAAATACTTGTCTCTTGTCCATGTACTTATTTGTTCTTGTTGTTCATACATGTTCATATTGTTCATCTAGGTCTAGACCTTTAAGTCACCCGATCTATCTCTACAAGTTGTTCCTCTTGAAAAGATCATATTGTATCATCTCCTGGCATCATTGCGCAACTTTTGATTCATACAGAATTTCTGGTCTCGCTTTAGATTTTGAATTTCGTGAAGAACACACCTATTATCGGAAGTTCCGTGGAGCTTCGGAAGTTCCGTTCCTTCGGAACTTCCTAAGAGCTTCGGAAGTTCCGAAGAACTTTACCGCTGCTGAGTATTTTTCAGGAAATTTGAAGAAACGTCTATTCACCCCCCATCTAGGCATCACAACGGTCCTTTCACCTTGTAGCCGTGCTAGGCCGGGCTGCCTGCCGATGCGGCGATGAGGAGGAGGCAACTATGCGGCAACAGAGAAGGCGACGGTGCGGCGGGCGAAGAAAGAGACAGAGAGGAGGCTACGGCGGAAAAAGGAGGTGGCGCAGAGGCGAGAAAGAGCCAGAGAGCAAGCGGACAGGATGGAATGGTGGAGAGACGAGAGAGAGGAGGCGGTCAGCACCTCAGCTGACACTTGGAGGGGAGAGGAGGTGGCGACAGAAGGAGGAGGTCGCGGACGGCGACGGAAGGAGGAGGGATCCCAGATGCGGAAGGAAGAGACGAGTGGAGTCACGAGAAAGAGAGAGGGGTAGGGGATCAGGAGTTTGAGGCCATTAGGGTTAGGGGATCACGGGGTGTTGGAGGTTATACGGGATACCGTTACATGGGCCATACCACGGGCCCGCCCGCGTGTGCCGCCTCTGATCCTTGGCCCTCATGTCGCCCGTTAAGCCTGGCCTATTTGGCCATGTCTAAGCGTGACTCACGAGTCACGAGCGTGACGCGGCGACACCCGGCACGACGGCGGTTGCTGTCCGCTCCACAAACACCCAGTGGGCTGCGCTCACCAGCAAGACGCGCAACGGCAGGCTAAGCACGAGCACGACACCACTTGCAAGATCCATACACAAATCACCTTCAAAGGCATATCTCGTGCTTGGTGCAAGTGTTCTTTATGATGTGGCAGTAGTCCTCCACATTCGTAAGGCTAATCTCCTCATACTTGTTGCAATCGATACATGGCGATGAACATCAGAACTGAAATTGAACTCTGGGACTACTCGCAGGAACATGGCAGAGACACCAAGAATCTACAGGCTCTGCCTGTTGAGCCCGTGGACAGGGAGGAAGCCGTTGATGTATGAGATGTGTACTCTTCAACAACCCGTGGTGCCCGAAACCCAATGGGAGAGGGCACAGAGGTACGCGGGTTTAGCTGCAGGCAGGTCCTTTGCTGCACCCGCACTTGAATCCGCAGGTGCCATCCCTACTTAGACAGGATGAGTGGCTCTAATCTTATCCATCACTTCTTCGTTCTTGACAGTTTTTGTTAACATTATCTTCAACATGAGCATCATCCTCGACTTCAAATCCATAATCTCGACTGGCTATTGTGGATGAATAAAAGACTTGACCACTTGTGGTTGCCTCGAATTGAATCGATTTCGCCTAGCCAATGACATATATGACTATGGCCCATTGGGTTTTGTAAGGCCATCACCTACACTCCACTTCAAAGTTCTTTCTCTTCTCAATATGGATTCGTACCCTATCATCTAGTTCTAGTTGCCCACCTCGTCTTACTGTTGGGATCCGGCATGACACCATGCTAGATTCTAGAGTGCCTCTACACTTCAACGCCGAGTAATACGTAGCAACAATCTGCGCCAAGGTCTTCAACATCTTTATGTGTCGTCTTTCACTGATCCTCCAAGTGACATCCTTATTGCGAAGTTTACCTATACTTTGCCGGTGAATAACAAAATATCTTCCTATAGAGACTGCTTTACCATGATGACGATTATGTTGGTGCCACGTGCCTCCTAGGATGGCCTTTGTTATGGAGGACCTTCCTTATGATACCACCAGCATGGACACATGCTAACATAAATCTTGAGGACCTCGATGTGGTGTGCATGACGATGTCTGTTGGTGCCACGTGCCTTCTAGGATTGCCACATGTCTTCTAGGATTCTCCCGTCTTAACATGTGTTGTGTGTCTTCTAGGATGCTCCTGACTCGACATGTCTCTATCGTATCGGGTCACATGCTTTTGTAACGGGTGTTCTTGATATGCTTCGTATCTGTATCTTTATAGACGACGATTTGTTAGTTTTATTTTTATATTAACTAAATATATAGCCTGGAGTTTCGGTAAACGGGTAAAGTTCATGGTCTCCCTAAACTGCCCTTCTTCCTGTTTCTCCCCACTCCTCCAGCAGCGAACACTCCCCTGGCTCCTGCCGCATCCCCTCCGCTCCTCTGCTAGGGTTTCTCCCCCTCCAAATCCTCGCTCCACAGCCATGGCGAAGACGAAGCAGGGCAAGAAGGACGTTGATTCATACACCATCCGCGGCACCAACAAGGTCGTTCGAGGTAATTTCCCCCACCCCTGCTCCGGTCGCCACTGTGTGTGTGCGCGCTTGTATCCATGTTTTCCGGCGGGGAATCTGAGGCTGCTGCAATGTCCTTTCCGGGAAGTTGGCGACTGCGTGCTGATGCGGCCGTCTGATTCGGACAACCAGCCGTACGTGGCGCGCGTGGAGAAGATGGAGGCCGACGGCCGCGGCAGCGTGCGGGTACGGGTGCGCTGGTACTACCGCCCGGAGGAGTCCAAGGGCGGTCGCCGGCAGTTCCACGGCGCCAAGGAGCTGTTCCTTTCCGACCACTTCGATCTGCAGAGCGCCCACACCATAGAGGGCAAGTGTGTTGTTCACTCCTTCAAGAACTACACCAAGCTCGACAATGTTGGGCCCGAGGACTTCTTCTGCCGATTCGAGTACAAGGCGGCCACAGGCTCATTCACCCCTGACCGCGTCGCAGTGTACTGAGCTCAATGAAGCTTTTCCCTGTTGATTGTTCGTTCCTGCTGGTGCATTTTGAGTCTGCTTTCCATCTAATTTTCATTTGTGGTTTTCTGTTTTAAGGTATTGCAAGTGTGAGATGCCGTACAACCCGGATGATCTCATGGTACAATGTGACGCCTGCAAAGACTGGTACATTTGTTTGTTTCAGATATTTGTAATCTAACAGTT
Organism: Digitaria exilis; assembly: GCA_015342445.1. NCBI lineage: Eukaryota > Viridiplantae > Streptophyta > Magnoliopsida > Poales > Poaceae > Digitaria > Digitaria exilis. Next base: position 4,422,549 of record JACEFO010001795.1, read on the forward strand.
TACTTATGATTACCTGTGTTTTTGTCCACCAGTGCTTGTGGAGTGCATCAATTTCACATTAGTTTTGCGGGAAAATGGATTGATACTAGTGTGTGTGGTATAACCACATTTTTACTGTTTGGAATCTGGAATATTTGGAATAATGTTTCTATGTTCACATTACGCTGGGATTTGACATTGTTTGGTTTGCTCTAGCAAGTGGTAGCGGAATGGAATTGCTGACTAGGAATGGAGTGCTTGCGTTACTGAGTGGCATCGATATTAAACTAGACCGTATCCAATAGCGTCGTGATCTGTTTCCATCCCATGGAAAACAAACATGCGTATCGTTAGCAGGTTACACTGTAAATGGATATGATCTGATTTAGCATGAACCAAACATCACCTTAGGTGCCATCAGCTTGCATAAATACTAATTGAGATCTTACAGGAATCAAATATTCTTTTTACCATATAATAGAACTGCAAAATGGGGACGCATGCTTATGGTGCTGTGTGTTTATGGTGTTAGAACTAAGGTCCTTGCAGACAAATATTAAGATATCAAATGTAAAGAAAATATCCTTTTGTCTGTTTCCTTTTATGCTGTTATTATTCTTCCATATACATTTGTTATTGGCCCCTGCCTTATTCAGATTCTATGATATACAGGTTCCATCCTTCTTGCATGGGCATGACCATTGAACAGGCAAAAAAACTTGATCACTATGTATGCTCAGACTGTTTTAGGGAAAATGGAACAAAGAGACTTTCAAACACATATGCTACTTCCCCAAATTCTGAGCCTAAGGTGAGCTATTCCTTATGCTTTATATATTGTATGCCTGACTACGTAGGTACTAAATCATTGAATCTTTGAAGTTATATGATCCTTTATAGACATAACACTTCTGGGATTATTTTTGAGCTCTTGACATTCTTTGCTTGGTTTATCATATTTACCATGTAGTAGTTGATTGGCAAATACTCAGAACACATTTTCTGCTATCCCATCGAATCTGAGTTTGCGCCATGCTTAGATTGAAACCATGGTTTTACTGCCTTGATTGCCATTCTGCACTATATTGTTTTAAAGCTCATGTCTTTGGTGGAGGTGTGGACCTTTAGCTTTCTGTCTCTATATCAATTTCATATGCAGTTACTATCTTACCATCTTTTGATTATTTCTAATCTTTCATGGAAGAGAGCTTCATGCAATTTGTAGAAGCTGTATTAGGCTGTCTTTGCTTGCGCGTCACAATTATTCATGCATCTGAAAACTATTAAACTTAACTCCATAACTTCTACCATATTTTCATGCGTATTTGGTGTAGCCCGTCTCCAATGGATAGCTGACATGTGTGGTTGATTCTTGGATTGGCACAAGTATTGATCTTTACATGTTATATAGGAATGCTTCCCTTAAGATGTGTATGTATTTATGATGTATAAGAAACAAAGTGTATAAAAAAAATAAAGGCAGAAGTGTTATACTTTTCCATAGCCTACCAAATTATTACCCCAGCTTACTACAGTAACATGAACCTATCTTTTTTTTTTTACAGTTCCATGCCTTTGGTAAACACTGTGCATACTGCTACACCCTTTATCTCTGCATCTTAATAGCAATTCAACCACAAATACTCAGTCCCCTACTTCCATGTTGCTAATGCATGTTTGTTCTCTTTTGGCACAAAAATTGTAGGCTGAATCAAAAAGGCAGAGGAGGTAACAACTCTGAGCGCCAGCATCCACCGCTGAGGAGACCTGCTGCTTCTGTGTGCGACGGGACCAGCCCTCGGCGTCGTGAGAGCAGAGGTGTACAGTTCAGTAGAACAAATGTTTGCGGAACCTTAGGCTCCGTTGTCTGTCGAGTCACCATCCGGCGTTATGTTGTTTCAGTCGGTGTGACATGCTGTTGTATTGTGCGCTGTTATTGGTAGGAAGGGAACAGGGACAGAACAGGCCGTGGTGTCGGCTCGTCGGGTTAGCAGCTGCTTGTGCATTTTGTTAACTGAACTGCTGTCGACACTTACCCACTGTGGCTGATAATTGTCATGTAGTAGCCTCTCTGGCTCCGTTGTTGCAGAGCCCAACAGGAACAGTGTTTGCTCTCTGAGCTGTTGATTGTTGAATTTTGCTACTTGACCTGCCATTCTGGGCATGTGGAGCTCGCTGGATGCTAATGTTTCTGTTGAACCGTCTGATGATCATCCGCGTGTTGTGAAGCCTGGTCGTGATCGTGACTGCAGGCCGCGGCACTTGCCAGTGCGAATTGCAGTGGCCCGTGCAGAGGATTGAGAGGACCACTGGCGCCCAGGATGACCACGTCGCCGGAAGTGGCGAAGCCATCCGAGCCCTAGCGTTTCACAGCCGTTTGTTTCGCCTCACCAAATCGACGCTGAGTGGCGCGAGCGAGCAAGCCGACCCACCCATCCCTCGTTCCCTCCCAGTTCCTTCCGCCCCTCCCCCTACCCATGCCGCTCCCTGTTCGTCTCGTCGTCGCCGCGGGCGGCGCGGCCCCGGCACGCGCTCGCCGTGGCCGCACCGGGGCGCGTCGCGGCAGTGCCGTGCGGTTGCGCGCCAAGGCGGCGGCTGGGGAGGCCGCGCCGGCGCCTTCCAGAACCCAGGTGAGCCGAGGGACCGAAATGCGGCCCAGATTGATGTGATAGAAAGGCCTTGGTGTGACGGGTTACAAGTAGGAATGCAAGGGATGCAAGCCGCATCGTGTATCGTTCCTACGAGATTAGCACGAAAACTGAATGGTAGAGCAGTCTGGCGCAAATTGATGTAAATGTTGCCAGCAAAAAGTTGAAACATCAATGCATAACCCATCACTCTGATGCAAGCAAATTTGTGGCTAATGTTGTTGAGCACTATTTTGTTGAGCATTGCTAGATGCCAATTTGTGGTTTGACATAATGGTGGCGATTTCATTCAGTTTCCTGTATTTTGATATTTCCACGGTACTGTGACTACAGTAACTTCCACTATTAGCGCAATGATGGTGGATTATCTTTTCATTCCCATGTGATTTTTTGTTATGATGGATTAACATCGCTAGTCATGTAGGTGATAATGGAGAAGATCTCTTCCGGTGAAGAAGTTGGGGGTGCTGGAGGGGCTTACTCATATAGTGCACTCAAAAGATTGGATCAAATATGGTCTAGTATCTGTGAACCAAAAGCAGGTATGTGTCAAAACATTCCACGGAGAAGTTGGTCTGGATTTATTGCTTCTGATATTAGCTCTACTAAGATTGACAATTACGTTTGATACATGGAATCATATCTTTTAGAGTATTGCTAGCTTCATATGTTATTTATCAGGCACAATGCTGCCTGAAAGTCCACAATTGGGCTCATTAGTGGAAAGCTCTTGTAGTGTATGGAAATTAATCTGTTCAACAGGAAGTTTTTACAGGCTTTACCAAACAACACTTCTTCCTAGAAATCTTTTGTCCAGACAAGCATGGGACTGAAAATGCCATACATATTTGTTTGTTTAATGAACAATTGAGGTTCGGTCAAAAATGAACAATTGAGATTGGGCATGATTGCTAGAGCTAATATTCAGGAGTTAGCTTCTGAAAGATTGTAATTGTATGTTAACAATGGGCGTGCAACTCTATTTAATTAAAAAGTTAAACAACTGTAACTGAAAGCCTGAATATCTCTTTAACTACATTCTGATGCAAATGCATGCATGCAGATTCCAAAGTTCCTGAAGTTGTTACTCGGGTCCCAGAGATGTTTGCTGATTCTGATCTTGGTGCTGGTTCAGAGATCTTTGATGTAATTGTTTGTGGTGGCACATTAGGTATATTTGTAGCTACTGCTCTCAGTTCTAAAGGCCTTCGGGTTGGAATTATCGAAAGAAACATAATCAAAGGGGTAATTCAACCCTATGGCTATTCCTGAGTTGTCCCAAGAATATTTTACTGAATCATGAAACATATACCTATATTTGCAAAACAGAGGGAACAAGAGTGGAATATTTCAAGAAAGGAGCTTATGGAAATTGTGGAGATTGGCATCCTCTCAGAAGCAGAGCTTGAGCAAATAATCTCAAGTGATTTCAATCCTGTAAGACCTTTCATATGACACTGATATGAAATGCTATTTTGTTTAATCGTGCCTTGTTGTCTACCAATTCACCTTTTCCTTTTATTTTCTTGATGCACAGAATAGATGTGGATTTGAGGGTAAAGGTGAAATTTGGGTGGAGAACATTCTTAATCTTGGTATTTCGTAAGTTATCTGCTAGTTCTGCATATAAATTACCTTTAGAACTTACCCCTTTGATTATTTCTTTATTAAAAATTAGTATTGAAGATAATAAATTATTAGCAAAAGAGAACTTTGGTATATGGTATGGTAACAAGACTAACAATGATACCCACCTAAAATCTACTTCCCTGCAGCAAAAGAAATCTCATAACATAAATAAATAAATAACCTTGATTTATCAGTTTATTTTACCTTTTCAGGCCTGCTAAACTTGTTGAAACCATGAAAGGACGCTTCATTGCTTCAGGAGGAGCAATGTTCGAGGGGAGGAGTCTATCAAGCATTTATGTCTATGACGATTGTGCAGTAAGCAAATTTTATTCTAAAACTGCTTCAATGGAGATGCTAAATTTCAAAGTGTTTTTGGAATAGGAATTCCTTTATAATAGATTGACCTGCATTATCTTTATCTGATTCTGGATGTATAATCTTCTTGGGTTGACTAATAGAACCGCAACTTGGCCAAGGGGATGACTTGAGTAATATAGTAAAAACTTATTTTGTTCAGAAAAATCATTCCATTTACTACATATGTTTTTACAATAATTTTTTAAATCACTTAGAGTTTTGACCTGCAAAAATATTGTTGTGCTAGTTTGGCATTATGCATATTTCCATGCAAGGAGGTATTAACCTTCCACTGTTTTCCAACAGGTACTAAAAATGAGTGATGGTGATTCCCTGTCTTGCCGACTTGTTGTTGATGCTATGGGTAATTTTTCTCCAATCGTGAGGCAGGTATTCCGATATATTTACGTATTCAAAGTCACATAATAACTTAGGTTTGTTATAGAGAAATTCTTAACAATAAGGAAAACAATCTGTACCTATCAAAAAAAGAAACCAATTCTTAGCACAGGCCTGATAATGTAGGGTGCTTACAGTTTATAACTTATTACTACTAACGGGCCTTCCAAATTGTTTGATTTAGGAGTCGGTAATGGCAAGTGCCTCACAATACTGCTTTAGATTTTTGTATGGTGCCCTACCATATGTCACCCCATGATACTCATGGCATCAAACCTGCCACTTGGTATAACAATGGTAGCTTCTGAAGAATATATTCCGTTCATACAAGTTAGCGTGTGCTTACACGGTTACACCTATAAAGTGGTGCTCTTTAACCCTATTACTTTCTCGTGCCATGCTCTAACCTTTAAATGATACACACTGAACAGTTTCTGAGCTCAAACAGTATGATCAGCCAGGGTTGGTAGTAAGCCTGCGCAAACCATGTTCCATGCTCACAGTATAGAAGTAGTGCATCAAAGATAAAGGGACATGCATTGAAACCAGTGTTTTAAAGGTGGTAAGGCAAGGTGTCCTAGGTGCGCCTTATCGCCTAGGTGACAAGGCTTAACTAGGACCTTAAGGTGCCCTGGGTATGCCTGGACGCCTAGGCGATGCTTTTAAAACATTGATTGAAACTGAACTTGGTTTTTCCAACTTAAATAAAAGAGAATATTGGATGCGCAAGCAGAAATTAGGGATATCTTTGTAAAGTATTTCAAACTTCCATAGGAAAAATCGGAAGCTGTCATCTTATTCATTACATCAAAATGTTGAAATCACTTAACATTGCAGTCATTTCTTGGTTCCACTCTACAAATTAGTTTTGATTCTTCTGTTCTTGTGCAAGATCCGGTCTGGTAGAAAACCAGATGGAATGTGCCTTGTTGTTGGTGCTTGTGCTCGTGGATTTGAAAAAAATACAACTAGTGATGTTATTTTCAGTAGCTCAGCAGTAAATAGAGCTGGAAATTCAGGAGTACAACTCTTCTGGGAGGTAATTGTTTCATTCTCAATCACCCTTTTTAATGCAAAATCTTAGCAATGAGCTGTGAGCTATATCTAAACTTAACAGCATGTTCTCCACATTATTGTAGCTTTCTGCACAACATACAACTTGCAGCATGATTCCTTTAAAGAATAAAAGTGCTTCTGACACAGTTAGCATTTATGCTTTGATACCAGCAATCTTTTGAAATATTTTATTAAAAAGGCTATTCCATGAACTGCTAAAATGATCCAGATGTGATTTAAACCCCTTTTAATGTTAATGTTTATGGCATAATCTGATCTGGGCATTCCTTATAGGCATTTCCTGCTGGTTCTGGTCCCAATGATCGTACTACATACATGTTCACTTACGTTGATCCAAAATTTGGGGGCCCTAAGCTAGAAGAACTTTTGGAAGTGTTTTGGAATCTTATGCCTGCTTACCAGGTGAATGATATTTGTCATATGCTTACAGATTGTAAACATGACAGGATTTTTTTATTATTGGCAATATTTTGTATAATATGCTTACAAATTGTAAAGATAACATGATTCTTTATCATTGGCAACATTTTGTATAAATAAACAGGTTTACATTCATACTTTTTTATCCAGTAAGTATATATCCATACTTTGGTAGAATGATAGCTATCTATAATTGAATATCATTTATACTTAAAGATTCATAATCAAGGGACATGATTTTTCTAACAGTATATTACTGGGGCAGTGAAGTAACGGAACACATAATGTCATTATTATGTTCATATTGCACCATATATCCTGATATATAAATGTACATAGCAAAAAAAATGTGTTGCGTTACTAGACATGATCAATTTCTGGTACATGGATGAAAGGTACAACATATGCGTACAGGAGGCTGTGATATTTCTATGTTGATCGATCAGCCTTTCTTTTCTCTCGTGGGAGTTAAATGTGACATTCTTAAGGATCCTGCTTGTTTCTTATTCTGTACATTTTCGAAAATATGGGTGGCTTTCAGTTTCAACAAAAATAACCTCATGTCTCCATGAAAATTATCTATTCCATAGACTTACGCCAATTTGTGAACTGCATAGTTGCATATGGTGTAAGCATAGCATATGTAAGCCCGAAATGCTGAAAACAGTTAAACTCTAAAATGTGATAAACCAGTTTATCAGCAATTTGGCATGCGTTGTTGTACATTATGATCTTGCTAGTTTATGTGCGCATGTAATCATGTTATTTATTTATCTATTGTTTGTTTTGTTTTGACAGGATGTAGTTCTTGAAAATCTGGATATAAGGAGAGTTATATTTGGAATTTTCCCAACTTACCGGGATAGGTATCCTATATCCTTCCCTGTCATGCTAATTTACGGCATATTGTTTGCACATCAGGGGTGTACCCTGGCTAAATGTGTGACAGAAGTAAACAAATACTCATTTTGTGTTACACTGGAATGCTTGATTGCAGACAACCTTTACAGATGCTCATTTGGTACCTGAGAACTCTGCTTTTTGTGAATATATTTTTTTGAACTGTTTGTGATTATATTTCTAGCATAAACATGCGAGTGATAAGTCCCAGCATTTAGCTTTGTTGATTACTATGTGGAATGTATCTGCAGAGTTTCATAATTTATGTATTTTCCGTCTGCCATTGTTGGTACTTTTTTGCGTTTAGGCTTATGTGCCAAATCTGACATGATCAATTCCATAATTTCAGCCCCTTGCCAGCTGCAATTGACCGCATCTTACAGGTATGTAGATTTATGTTATTGGAAGCACTATTGGTCCTGCATCTATTCTTTATCACTAGTGCCCTTGCACTTCAGGTTGGTGATGCTAGTGGAATACAGTCACCTGTTTCATTTGGAGGTTTTGGAAGCTTGACGAGACATCTTGGTCGTTTGTCAAATGGTTTGTGTGTTGAACTTTATCTGCCTACCTCTTTAGTCTTTGTGCATTACTATTTTATCATGAAAAGATATGTTTGCTCAAATACTATGAAAAACAGAGTGATTCATTCATATTGAGTAGACTGCATAGAACTATACTTATGTTGTAATTTGTAAATTAGCGCAAACCTACACCTTTCAGAAACCACTTCATGAAACTACACTAACTTGGCCCATAGTATCACAAAACTACACTTTTTACCATTAGTTTGGATATTAACTGACATCCTGAGCTCACATGTCAAGATGCTAGTAATTTTGATGTTAAGCTGTGGTATTACTTTATTTCTGACGAATCTTGCATTCATTGACTTTTGCTTTGGTAAGCTATTTGGTTTCACATTCTTTCTTTTTGTCCTTTTGGAGCTAAAGGTATATGTGAAGCAGTTGAAGGAGGTTTCCTGGATGCTCATAGTTTGCAGCTGCTGAACCCGTACATGGTTAGTGTGCTCTATAGCCCTTTCATTTTAAGTTGAAGTAGAACCTTATTCAGTTTTTGGTATTGTAGCCAAATTTAAGTGCATCATGGCTGTTCCAACGAGCGATGTCAGTAAGGCCACAGGTCAATGTGTCACCAACCTTTATTAATGAGCTTCTATTTGCTAATTTTCAGTCAATGCAGGTAACTTGAGTTACTTAAAAGATAAACCGCTGTCAATTGTTTATTTATCTGATTATTATCGTTATTCTTATTTTTCTTTTAATATCAGAAACTTGGGGATTCAGTACTCCGGCCATTTCTCCAGGTTATTGCTTGCTCGATGTACCCAGGAATTTCAATACCTAGGAAATTACATTGCTTATTCATAAACAATGTCTTCCATACTGACAAAACTGTGCATGTGCAGGATGTGATACAATTCGGACCTCTAGTGAAAACTTTGGGTCTAGTAATGCTCACTCGGCCACAAATTCTGCCTTCCATATTTAAGCAGGTAAAACTCGTGAAACATTGCACATTCTCCTGTTTTCTCATTTGAGTTCATACAAGCGGCGAGCCTTGATAAATCCTTGCATGGAGGCTTTTCAATTGGAGTTTACTAGCATATTTATTCTGCTTTCTTCCAGGTTGGGCTTGGAGTCATCCTTGACTGGTCAGGCCATTTTCTGATGCTTGGTTTCTACACTTTCCTTTCTACCTTCATAGATCCAGTCACGAGGTATTATGGATGCCATGAGGCTCTAATGTCAAAATCCACACTTCTGTAGTCTGTACCGTCTAACAGTCTGGAATGCTTGCTATTTTCACGCCATTTTGAAGGTCATGGATCGAATCCTTGCCTCCAAGGGACAAATATCAATGGAAACGGTATCTTGAAGCATGGAGATATGGAGCTGGTTTAGATTATCGTCAAGGGGAATAAAAAGCTCCATTTAAAAGAACTCAGGGCCCCTTACAAAAAGATGTGTAGATAGATCTATATGTGTGTAGCTTTCGGTTAGAGTAAAACATCATGAGAAGAGCGCAGATAGTCACTGATTGATCAAGTCTTTCACTTGTAACTTACCCATTAGCTGAACTGCTGAAGCTTATGTATTGTCCACATCATTGTTTTGATAATATTGAAGTGTCATGTGTCAAATGATGTATGAACTATGCAAGCTGAAAGTTCATTTATCATAGCAATTACACGCCATACAAGCGAGGTTCTGTGTTTTGTTTCACCATCACTCCTGTGAGGCCGTGAATATCGAAATGATGATCCAAAATGATCCCTTTTTTTTACTATGAAATAATCCATTTATCAAGCCAGTAACAAAAAAAACAATGTGACAATAAACATGTTGCAACGTGTGTTATTCAGCATTTTGGACAATACAAATTATCAGGTATATAGGAGTAGTATACCAATATTCGCAGCAACAGACTAAGATGATGTCTTCTGGTGCAAAGGTAAAACAGAGTATGCAATTCCTGAATGACAAGATGCATATTTGTATTAAAAAGAATAATTCCATGATACATTTGAAGCAGATGGCTCTTGCGTGGAGTGCCATAAAAACTTCTCTATGTCAAAACCTATCACATATCAACAATTGTTGCTATCTTTTAACACACTCGATCTGGATAGTCAGATCCTGAACCCCAGCCTCATGAAATATCCGTGAAGCTCTATTTCTTATCGCAGACTTGTCAGCTTCTGCGGATACATGTAGGTGAAAAGTGCCTACAATGTCGGTATTTGTTAAGTTCCATAAATGAACATTATCTACTCCAAGGACACCCTCAATCTTCATAACATCATCCAAAGCTACAGTCAAATCCTTCTCATGACTCCTCGGGACTCTCTGCAACAGAATTTCAGCAGAATTCCTTAACAATGGAAGAACAGAAGATATGATCATAACTGAAATGAATACTGAGCATATGGGGTCGGCTATAAGCCATCCCTTGTACTTGATCAGTAAGGTCGATATTACGACACCAACACTTCCCATTGTGTCAGCTAGGACATGCAAGAAGATTCCTTCCATATTGTGATCAATGTGATGCCGGTGTCCTGACTGCTTACTGCTTCCAGATTCTAATGAGCTCAATACTGCTTTTGAAGAGTGACCATGAGAATGCATATTGCTAAGAGGGATTTCAAGAAGCTGTTGCCCAACATTAATACTGCTGCAATTTTGAGGAGCATGATCTTCGCTCTGATCGCAATGTCCAGAATGGTCATGATGGTGATGCTCATGACCATGGCTATGGCCGTGGCTATGTTTCTCCTTGCAGGCACTATCCATGAGATTGTTATGAATGCCCTCACCATTACTATTATCATGGTGACTGTGGTGATGGCTCTCATCTTCGTGATCGCAACAGGCCTTAACATGATTAACACTGTGAAGATCATGATCATGATGTTGGTGATGTTCATGGCCATGGTGTTGGTGATGGTCATGGCCATGCTGATGTGAATGAGAATGTGAGTGTTCATGGACATGCTGATGTGAATGGGAATGTGAGTGGTTGTGAGAACAGGTACCGCCATGAGCATGATGGTGCTCCTCATGAAAGAAAACCAATCCAATGACGTTTACAACAAGTCCTCCAATTGAAACTGCCAAAAGACTGCTAGTTGATATTTCCCGAGGCTCAAGAATTCTCTCAAATGACTCCAGCACAATCAGCGCACCAACAAGAACCAGGAACACCGCATTAACATACCCCGACAAAACTTCAAACCTGCCTCTTCCAAAGTTGTACATCCCATTCGCAGGCAATCTGGCAATGTAGGACGCATAAAGACCAATTGCCAGCGCAGCACAATCAAACAACATATGGCAAGCATCAGAGATCAGCCCAAGACTATCACTCATGAACCCACTGCTAAATTCCACAAACATGTAAGCTGTATTGATCAACAGAAATGCAGCGATCTTCCTTGACTTCCGCTCACTCAGGATATGCCTGACCGGCCCCATCACTGCCTCATAAACTGACTCTGATACATCTTCACTCCCAAGCTCTGCATATGCTGCAGGGGCCAGCTCCCTGCTGGCTATCCACAAGAGGAACCCACAGATCAAGAAACCTGGCAAAGACAGCTTCGGGTAGTACACCAGCTCAAGAACAAGAGTGCACAAGAACGTCATTGCAAAATCCACACTTGGCCTAGAACTGCCGCCGTCGTGGTCCTGCCGTCGGCCCAAAGCCATGCCGAAGAAGGCAGCATTAGGCAGCACCAACCAGAGCGGGCCTATCGGCACTGCTCCATCAAGACTGTCGCTGGTGTCGCTGCTGCCACCAAAAAAGGAGAGACCCACAAGTGCCGGCACGGAGAGGAAGGCAGCGGCAAGTGCGAAGGCCGCCGCTCGGGCGCGCCGAGTGCGCGTGACATGCCGCGTGGTGGCCGAGTGTTCCGCCGAGGAAAGGAAGCCAGAGGCGAAGGGGATCGCGAGGATCAAGGAAGGGGAAGGGGATATGAAAACCAGCGACAAGGTCGCGACAGCGACGGAGAGGACGCGGCGTCGGGAGGGGCGGCGGAGGGCGCGGGCTAACAGGGCGCCGGCGGACTCCGCGAGGACGAGGATGCCGGGGGACGGGAGGACGCGAAGCGCGACGAGCTGGAGGAGGAGGGAGAGCGCGAGGATGGACGCCGGGCGGAGGAGCGCGGGGAGCCCAGGGAACGGGTGGTGGGGTTGGTGGGTCTTCCGAGAAACGGCGGCGAAGTGGAGGAGGACGAGCGCGGCGGCGGCGAGCAGCGCGAGGAGAGGGGGAAGCGCGAGCGCGCGGGACAGGGATGGGAGCGCGCGCACGGAGGGGGCGAGGAGGAAGAGCGCGTGCAGCACGAGCAGCCGGAGGAGCGCGGCGGCGTACGGGGAGGACGAGGGGGAGGCGGCGGCGGAGGAGTAGGGGAGGCCGCGGGCTTTCGACGGCGTGGGGAGCGGCGTGGAGGGGAAGGGGAAGGATGCGTGCGCGGAGAGCCGCGGCGGCACGGCTAGCCGGAGGTGCGGCGCCGGGCGGCCGGACATGGGCGGCGGCGGCGGCGGCGGATCGGGGAGGTCTAGGGGGGTGGGGGCCGGTGGACCGGTGGGGAATCGAGGCGTGGACTGTGGACTCGTCACTCGTACTGTGTGCCTGCCTCGCGGGCTGGTGATTGGTTTGGAAACGATGGGCCACGTGGCCCAAATTCAGGGGGCCCAAATCAAGTGGACTGGGTCGAACCTTTACCCCTATAAACAAGACAAACACAAAACTCTCGACACCATTGAGCCATCACTTTTGTGCGATTTATTTAAAAGTTCTTTCTAAAAAAAGCTGAAAAAATGAGCTATAAATACATTTTTCTCTAACAAATATTAATACTGTTTCATTTTAGCGGATGTGGGCTATTGCCACGCAGCTAGCTTATTGTTGAGGTGCTTGTCCAATCAGAAAATAAAAAATATAAAACCCATCATGCCATTTATATTTTAGCACATATTCTAAAAAAAATTATATTTAGCACATTGCTATGAATTATTCTATTTGATTTCTCATTATCTTCATATTGCAGCCTAATTATTAGGTAGTCGAATTAGTTGGGAACAACAAATATAAACGCATTTGAGGGAGTACAATATTAATACACTTTGTTGTGATCGATAAAATTCAGGCAGCCTCCTAGGTTGCCGTGTTTCCCTAAAAAAAAAATTAAACCACTAAAAAGACCCCTAAAAGGACAATTAACACATATTCACATGCTGAGATAAAAGGATGAGATATGATGAACATTCTTCTCCCCGCAAACTACTCTTGGAGTCTTGGTAAACCCTTCCTGTCACGTGCCAGATATTAGAAATAAACAAAAAGAGGATCGATATATTAACAAATGAGGAAAGAAAAATTATTTCCAGAGGGGGAAAAAGTCCAATGAGCATTGGGCTCATGGAAGCTGTTTTTATTATACATGAAACCTATTCATATACAGTTTTTAACTATTTACATCCGAAATACACCGTATTTTGTGTCTTCTGGAACCGGCTTGGCGGCCGCAGAGAGGCAGAGGCTCAGAACCCGCCTGGTATCAGCAGGGTCGATGACCCCGTCGTCCCATAGCCTAGCAGTGGCATAGTAGGGGCTCGCTTCTCTGTCATATGCTTCTGCAACTTTTGCTTTGAAGGCCTCTTCCTCGTCCTTGGTCCACTGTATGCATGAAAAAAACAAGAATTGCTCACGTAAAAAGGTCATTTCAAAATTCACGCTGTTAAGCTATTTAATGTTCTGCCAAACAAGGAATGAGTGCAGTATACCTCCACTCCTTGTCTCTTTTTGTTGTTCCTTTCTATTTGAGCAAGAACACCGGCTGCCTGGAAAGGTTTGAAGGAAGAAACCTTAAGAACTGTTGGCTGATATCGCTTTGCTCTGTTCTGAGCATTCCACAAAATGAAAATATATAGCCAGGATTCGTGGTTCAATATTCTTTTGCATGAGGTTACATGCATTGCAATACCAGGAAAAAATATTTAACAAGATTGTAACAGCTTGAAACAGATCAGAAGACCATGACCTTTGGCAACAAACTCCAGGAAAACCTACAGCTTTTAGCATTCATGGAACAATCTACAGAACTTATTGAAACATCAACATTGAAACATCAACACTTCTTTTGCATCACATAAGCTGTGTATTTTCTTTTTCTTCACAAACAATAGAAAATACTAAATTAGCTGGGCAGTTTTACAAATTTTAGAGGTAGGAATCCAGCAGTGCTAGTGTTTGAGACTCCAAACAAACTCTAAGATGCTAGCTCTTAAAGCACATTATCCCATTGTTTAGGCCTATGAACTGATAACACATCGCCATATTGTGGCGGAACTGGCCAATTTAAATTGCTTCAAACGCACCAAATCATCGTTGCGGTGATGATTTGGCGCACTTGAAGCAGTTTAAATTGGTCGGTTCCACCACACATCTTAAATTTGTCAAAATTTTGGCAATGAATATCAATTACTACATTATGGGCCTCTTAGCAGGCAATAATAATACAATACTAGTCAATTAGTAAATACAATATAGTTATAGCAACAAATGTGAGGGCTCTTACCTGGATGCCGCCCATAACAGATATCCTAGCAGTTGGCCAAAGAAATAGAAAGTTCGGGCTGTATGCACGGCCACACATTCCATAGTTTCCAGCACCAAAACTTCCACCAACAATTATTGTAATTTTAGGAACCTGCGTAGACATATTCACTTATTATTGGCAAGTTTCATTGGTGTAAGGTTTCTTGTAAGACACCAAAGGGTGACGAAAGGCTTGACCTTGGTGCAGGAAACTGCCATGACCATCTTTGCTCCAGCTTTCGCAATTCCACTAGCTTCAGACTTCGACCCGACCTACAGCAGATAAACCAACAATTATACATCCATGTCAAAATGGTTGAACATCTCATACTTCATTAAAAATCCAAACTTGTATGTTCAGTTTTATCATCCTAACCATATGGTACAATTCTGCAATCTATTGCTGTACCATATGTGATTCTATATTCTGCACTTATGGTTCTATGAATGCTCCATGCTCTATTAGAAAACTATATGATGACCATAGTGGAGGTGCTGGAAATTCTACATTTGTATTTCCTTGCATAATAAATAAGTATGTACTACAAGAAGAATGCAGGTACAAATAACAAATCTTTCTCCTGTTGTGTACCATGGGTTATGCAGTGAAAGAGCTCAAGTAAATAATTTGAAGAGTAAATAAGATACCATACCATGAAACCAGTAATATTTTGAAGGAATATCAAAGGAATGTGCCGCTGAGTGCACAATTCAATGAAGTGGGAACCCTTTAGCGCTGACTCAGTAAACAAAATGCCATTATTTCCAATAATTCCAACTGGTTGCCCACATATCCTTGCAAAACCAGTCACCAACGTCTGCATAAACATAAAGTAAAACAAATTGAATTGCACAATGGAAACATAAACCATGCAAATGATAGTTAAGTTTTCACCAAAAGAAGAAATCCTTACTGTTCCATACAATTTTTTGAACTCATCAAATTCACTTCCATCAACAATACGGGCTATTACGGAACGAATGTCAAAGGACTGCTTCAAATCAGCTGGTGCGATTGAGCGAAGCTCCTCAACATCATACAATGGTTCTTGGTAATCACAAGCAGAATTTTGAACATGTGTCCCTTTAGCAGCTAAGTGAAGATTCTTCACAATGTTTCGCCCCATTGCGAGCCCATGAAGTTCATCTACATCAATCAACAATGAGGGGAATTGTCTAAAACATCAAAGTAACATCAATTTAAATGTACTAAAACAATGCTAAAACAAAGAGATTGAAAATGCATAATGAGTAGAAAGGAAAAAATAAGAAAGTTAAGGAAAAGAGTAGTTGTGATAGGTTCAGTTGGCCAAAACAAGAGTCCACGCATTAGTTTCATGATCAAATAAATCACTGAGTAACAAAAAGATACAGAAAAGAGGAAACGACTATGCTGTATAGACATGAACATGAAACTTATTTCAGGAGACTTTCCTGAAAACAATCAGAATTGCCCATACAATGTCCACATAATCTTCGTTGACGTCATTTAATAATATAGTTGTTAATAGAACAAGAATAACAACGTAAAGGAAAGTTACACAACTAAGGTAAAAGCATTGCATTTTAGAACTTAAGTAGAAGCATAAAGAAGATGCAGATTTTAGAGAAGGTTAGCAGACCATCCTTGCCCCGCTAATTATATCTAAAAGGGAAGTAATCAAGTGATATGATGCTGTAAGTGCTGTTAAAGTTTACCTTGTGCAAAATGATCTGAGACTCCGGATACCTTACAATGTACTGATGCTCCACCAAGGTCCTCAGCAGATATCTCTTCGCCTGTAGCAGCCTACAATTTTTCCACGTTAGACTTTAATACATGAGTTAGAGATCGGCCAAGATATCATAATACACAAAAAAAAAATGAAGAAACAATATAGTTGCCAGAAAATACTGACCTTTACAAGTGGTGGACCGGCTAGAAATATAGTCCCATTTCCCATAACTATTACACTCTCATCCGCCATGGCAGGAATATAAGCCCCGCCAGCAGTGCAAGAACCTAAAACTAAGGCAATCTGAGGGATACCATCTGATGACATCTTAGCTTGATTGTAGAATATTCGACCAAAATTATCACGGTCAGGGAAAACTTCAGCCTGCCTGGGGAGATTAGCACCTCCACTGTCAACAAGATATATGCAAGGCAATTTACATTCAGCAGCAATTTCCTGTGCTCGCAGATGCTTTTTGACAGTAAGAGGATAGTACGTCCCCCCTTTTGTGGTTGGGTCATTGGCCACAAACATGCATAATCGTCCATGAACAGGTCCTATGCCAGTTATTATACCCGCTGATGGTAATGCTTCTTCATAAACATCAGATCCTGCAAGCTGTATTGCAAATATTACCATGAGCACCAGTAGTCTAGAACAAGTGTACAACTATTAATACAATCATTTCTAAAAAAAAAATCTGAACCATCCTACCAGATGATGACACTTCAGAACATGCAGAGGAACTACGCTGCAAAGTGCCCAAAAAAATTGGAAGACATTGGTATTTCAGTTAAACTTATGTCTAGCTCCAACTGTCAACCTTAAATCCACTCTCTTTGTTAAAATGCAAATCCTTCCCTTTTTTATTTGGAAGCATACATTTTTTGTGGTGCTATCTATCTAATTTCCCTTTCAAATATTTCATGGTCGTTGATGCATGAAACATCTGGAGAAACTGTGTTCTCAACCTACCACAAAAATAGAGACAATAACTTAGAGGCATTTTTAAGTGCTCTACAGGGTGAAAATTTCACTACAGTTCTGAAACTGATATATTTTCCTTAAGCATGTCAGATTAAACTGGTATATTTTCCTGAGCAAGGGGCATTATCCCAAATTGGGGTGCATTTCATTTGCTCATCTGACCAGTATGAGCATAATAGGTTATAGGTCTACCTGATTAAAAGTTTAAAACCCTAATATAATGCAGTTTTTTTTTTCTGAATCCAACAGTAACTGAACAATTGGCAGTGAAACTCCTGTGTACCAATTACCAAATAACGCAAGGGATTGCCTGCAGCCATATGATTATGATATGCCCATACCAATTATCAGGTTGTGCATGAATAACAGATGGCTACGAGACTGAAGTAACTTTATTCGTGAAAATAAGTTAGGACTAGCAACCATAGACATGTCTTGCATCCTATCATGTTGCATTAGCCAGAAATTCTGAAGATAATGGCAATCTTCAGGGGGGTTTGAAGGAGGAGATGTTGGAGGCTACTTTTTTAGGGTAACAAAAAGGAACATACAATGGATCATCGTTCAATTGTTACTTGTTGCCCTCAATTGTATTTGTCTGCACAAAGCAAATGAACACCAGTTAACCAGTACTAAGCTAACAAATTTGATCTGTAGTAGTGTTCATAGCTGGCAGAGGATTGTACAAATTGTAGTAAGCAGTGGCAGCATTAAGACTCCTTATTCCCCCAATCCCCCAAATTGATTTGTTGAATTACTGGCTATGGCAAGCATACAGGCATATGGCAATGCGGCTGACCAATGCAAGGGGAAGTGGCGAACCTGCGAGAGCTCGAGGAAGGACGCGCCGGGGTCGAGCAGGCGGTCGATGCGGTCCCGCGGGAGCAGCTTCCCCCGCGCCGCGTTCCGCTTCACCGCCTCGGGGCCTCCCCCGCGCAACACCTGCACGACGGGGGACACACGCACGCGCTCCCCCATCCCTTCAATCAGGAGAAGCTCAAATCAATGCCGGCGAGAGCGGGGAGGGAAGTGGGCGCGGCGGCACCTGGGAGACGCGGGCGCGCAGGTCGGAGAGCAGCCCGGCGACGGCGGCGGCGTTGCGCGCGTAGGCCTCGGAGCCCCTGTCGAGCGTGTCCGGGAGCACGGAGGCGGAGGCCGAGGCGGGCACCGCGCCTCCATGGACCGCAGCAGCCGCTGACGAGATGTAGGCAGCCGCAGCCGCCGAGGCCGGGGCGACGCGCGGGAGTAGGTGCTGCTGCAGCTGCTGCCGCCGCCTCGCGGCGAGCTTGGCGAGCATGTCTCTCTGGGATGGTTCGCGGTTTCGTGGGAGGAGTGGAACGCCGACGACGAAGCGCCCGTGTGGCCGCGTCTCGCTCGCGCAGTTTCAGTGCTACTACTAGTGCTGCTGCCTGCGGTGCGCTGCGCTGCTCGTGCACGCAAGCGGGGAGGGAGATAATGGTCCTGACTAGACGTCGCGTTGGATAACTACAGGGCCAGTGTCGTGTTCCAACTTTTGCAGTAGCAGATAATGGGGGAGCAGCCGAGCGCGATGCTGTCATCGTGCACTTCGCACTTGTGCTGATAGTGCTGTTCACCGGTCCGGTGCCAAAAAAGATTCGAGAAACCCTTCCAATCGACGAAATTACCGGCCCGTTTACATGTGTCCACGGGTTCCGTACGAGTTGAGGTAAAACGTTAGATCACCCAACTTTTCGAAAAAACAATATTCATTCTATTTTTTTATTCATCTCATCCCTTCCACTCATAGAACACGCTTCCCAGCACGATCTACAGTGTTTTTTCCCTAAGCTAAATTCACCCTAACACTAGTCGACTTGTCTTACCGAGCAATAGTGCGGAGCTTGTCAATGACCTCGTTCGTGTCTTTTCAAAGCGGTGCAACCATATACATGGATAACAATGAATCGGATCATCTCCATTAAAGAAGAGCGAATCTTTGCACAGTGCGATGAACCGACTCATTTTACTGATCTAGTGCATCTAGTGTGTGGCATTAAATGACATTTTCTCTACAGTAAAAATGACAAATGTTTTTGGTTGTTAGAACTCATTTAACTATTTCCCAACTAGCCGTTGTTTCATGGTCTAGAAAACTACCCGTTTTTTCAGTCTATATATCCATCACCACGCCAGATACAACATCTCACAAAAATCAAACAAACATTCAACAAATGTTCAGCTAATCTCGCTTCCACGAGACATGCCATGGATCCATCTTCATCCTCCAGCTTCACAAGTCCGTTGAACTCCTCAACCTCAAGTCCAAAGCTACAACCACTCGGTTCCAGAGTTTCCCTCCACCTTATTTCCCCGTAAATCTCCGACCATCACCACCATCACCATATCAACAGGCCCAATAGCCCGCATCACTTCAATCCTTTTGGAGTTCAACTAAGAATCCAGGATACCATCAGTTTCCTGGTACATCATCAAGCTATCATGGCATTCCTTTCCATGATGATATGGGTCAGTTCTTTCTAGGAGGTTTCAGATACGGCATGGGAAGTGATCAATCATTTTCAGTTGGATCAGCTGCCTTGTAGTGGTTCACATGGTGACAAATCAGCCTCTTTGTCCCTGTTCCGCACGCCATACATAGGGCAGAGTGGGATCAGCTTTGAAGAAAAAAATTATATTTCTAGACATAGAATTTGTAGTGAATAGGGGAACCTATAGGTAGAGTGCATGGTCGATGAAGGAGAACCACGATGGACCGGCACCATTAATAAGTTTAGTTTTAGAAAACTTCTCCACAAATTCACTATTTATTAGATATACAGGCCTTGTCTAGATGGGGGAGAGAAGTTGGCGAAATGTTACATCCATCCTTTTGACATTAATTAAAATTACTAAATATAGACTAATTATAAAACTAATTACACATATGGACTCTATATCGCAAGACGAATCTATTAAGCATAGCACATTTTTAATGACGGGTTACTGTAGCACGACAATGTCTAATGACAAATTAAGTAGGCTTAATATCGTCTCACGATGTGGAGTCTATCTATATAATTAGTTTTTTTTACACCTATGTCTAATTAGTGTCCAAACATTCGATATAACAAGTTGACAAAATAAGTTGACGATCTAAACAAAGCCTCGCTTTTCCAATCTCACCGAACACGCTTTCTATGTCCATTTCTCACTCCTCCCCGACAAAACTTCTCCAGGTTGTGTACTCATGTTTGTCCCGTCGCGTCGTCGGCTCATCGCGAGGACGGATCACGACGGGGTAGGTGGAACAGGATAAAAAAAATCATATCTAATTAGTAGTGGATCATAGGCCATATGTTAGTTAAAAAAAATCACGTGCCATTAGCTCAGGTGCGCCTCGAGATACCAATAAGACCATAAGGTTATTGGTAAAAGAAATGCCTCTCGTATACTCATAAAGTGGTGCCTCGTATTCTCCTGTCGTTCTGGTTTATTACATTCTTTTACTTGATCTCCGTGGCAAATTCGAGCATTTGGTGCCCATACACGTAACACATACTATTATCATATTGGAGTATCTTTGGGCGGCCTTCGTCTTTTCGAAAAATAATGAAAGGTACCTGCGGATGACGACGTCTGCTCCATTTCAAAATCAGAGAGATAATTCGACCGACACGTGTATGATGCGCAAAATGAAGTCCCCACTTGTTGCTGTCTGGCAAAGTGGCGTCTCTCGATATTGGGTATGTGTGCGACGAGGGTTGCTACAAGCATAATAAAACATAAAAATAGCTTCGCCCCCCCCCCCCCCAACTGCTCTATACTTTGGAACCTTAATTAATTAACAACACTAAAGTTGCGGTACGGGCTATAATGCAATATCAAAACAACACCGTACTTGTTTTTTGAACCGAAAAGAAAGAAAGAACGAAACACGATAATTTGCTGTGCCAGTCTGGCTGATTGCCTTTGATGATTGCTCGCAGAAACAGAAAATATCATCTCCCAAGGATCGCTTTCCTCGCTCGTCCGGCAAATCCGGCCACAACCATGTGATGTATACACGTACAATACACGAAGCCGACGTCCCAACGAAGAAATCGCCACGGGCTCAACGGAGCGGCCGCTGCCCTCCGCATTTCCGCAACAGTCACAGAGCACATCCTTTTCCAGCGCTGCTCCCACCAACAGTCCCCAGTTGCCAAACCACTCCACGCCGCAGGCCCGCAGCTTCCCCCACTGTACTACCCTTCACAGTTCACACATACCCTTCACAGTTCACACACACACACACAACCCCGCGCTCCAGCAGCAATCCACGGCGATGGCCTCGACGGCGGCGGTCCCGCTGCGGCAGCTCTTCGTCGACGGCGAGTGGCGCGCGCCCGCGCAGGGCCGGCGCCTCCCCGTCATCAACCCCGCCACCGAGGCCCACATCGGTGACCCCGATCGCCCCGCTCTTGTTTTTTTCCCCCCTCTTCCTTTACGGTTGGTTGTTTACTGATGTGCCGGGTTTGTGTGTGCTTGCGCGCGCGCAGGCGAGATCCCGGCGGGCACGGCGGAGGACGTGGAGGCCGCGGTGGCGGCGGCGCGGGCGGCGCTCAAGAGGAACCGCGGCCGCGACTGGGCGCGCGCGCCTGGGGCCGTGCGGGCCAAGTACCTCCGCGCCATCGCCGCCAAGGTACGCTGCGCTCTTCCGTGCAACGGCGGCGTCGTGTAGTCGTGTGTGCGAGTGCGATGCTGGCCTTCAGATTTCACCAAATTGGGTTGATTGCCTCTGCCGCCCGAGTTAGGATTTACTGTTTGGGTGCCAGATCGGCGAGGGATCCGTGGGATTCTCTTTGCCGCCTGCCGGAGTGGATTGGTTGGGTGTGCACATGGGTCCGTGGCTGCGCTTCAGTTGCCGTACCTACTTTTACTCTTTATTAGTGGATAATATATTTTGGTGATTGCATCTGAATCAACAGTACGAGTGAATATATTTCTCTGTGCTCCTTCCTCCTTAGCTTCTTCATAAGTGCGTTCACTGACCAACCTTAGGTGCCTGAATAATGGTTTCCATACACTTGATTACTAGTATACAGTATGTACAAAGGCACAGAATGTACAAATTCATTTTTAATTGTAAACCTGTCTAGGACGAATCCTTTCTGTACGTTCACTGACAACGTTTTTTTTTTTTAATTCAGGCAACACGAATATGACCGTGTTGTCAAAGATATGTGACTGTGTCAAACATCTTTTTCCTTTCTATGGAAACAGAGCATGTTTTCTGAACTCCAAAATCCAACGACCTCAAATCATTTGTAATATTTGGGTCATCAAATTTTTGAAACATACTGATATCACGCGTTTTGCATGTGAAAATGTCTTATTCAGATAATTGAGAAGAAAGCTGAGCTGGCTAAGCTAGAAGCACTTGATTGTGGGAAGCCTTATGACGAAGCAGCATGGGACATGGTATATGACACACCTTATATAAGTCTCTATTTTTTTTTCCTGCTCCACATTCTGATCTTTTTGCTATTCCTTTTATAAGGATGATGTTGCTGGGTGCTTTGAGTACTTTGCGGATCAGGCAGAAGCCTTGGACAAAAGGCAAAATTCCCCAGTTTCTCTTCCTATGGAGACTTTCAAATGTCATCTTCGCAGAGAGCCTATCGGAGTTGTTGGGCTTATCACTCCTTGGTATTTTCGTTTTCCTACCATCTCATCCTTTTATTATTATTATTAAAGTCCTTTTTACAACCCTCAACTATTTAGCTCGTCCGAATTTCAACCTTAATGTATAAAACCAAAATCTTTCAACCCTAAACTATCAAAACCGTTTGTTTTTCAACCTTCTCCGGTTTTGAAGGTGGTTTGCGAAACAAAAGTCCATTTTACACCCTTGAACTATAGATTTCGTTCAATTTTCAACCTTGAACTATCACGTTCGTTCAATTTTCAACCTTGGAATGATTGCTCTCTATGTATGGATTCCTAATCGCGCCTGTGCTAAGTCCATTTTTCAACCTCCATCGGCCACGCCGCACCTCGGTATGCATGGGTGAGAAGGATATGGAGAACGGTGACGAGAAGTCAGTGCTCGCAAGTGTCGCCATCGCCATGGCGGAGACGAGGGAGTCCGTCGTGGTAGAGGTTGAAAATTGAACGAGCGCTATAGTTTAAGGTTGAAAATTAAACGAAAGCTATAGTTTAAGGGTGTAAAATGAATTTTTGTTTCGCAAACCACCTTCAAAACCGGAGAAGGTTGAAAAACAAACGGTTTTGATAGTTCAGGGTTGAAAGATTTCTGGTTTTGTATATTAAGGTTGAAACTAGGACGAGCTCAACAGTTGAAGGTTGTAAAATAGACTTTTTCCTTATTATTATTATTATTATTATTTTGTGATCAAAACATTCAGGCATGTATATCAGAGTTGTACTCAGTGATGAGTGGTTCAGCTTCATTTTTCATAAGATCAGAGCTCTATAGCAGAAAAGCTGCATATTCAGATCTAACCCATACAGTCTGTTAAAGCTACTTTAGATAACTTTTTTCATTATTTTCCTAAAATATTTCCAGTCGTCCATGTTTTTTTTACTTCATTTCCATTTTTCAATATCATGTACACTAGTTAATTTCAAATATGCCGTTCGATTGCGTCAATGTTTGGCTAGTTTCACTAATTACTCTCGTATGTCGATACAACAGTGAGCTTTGTCCTAGTAGAAGTATTTCTTCTCCTCTTAAGCTCAGTACTCTGCTGTTGTCCTTGTTCACGTATCTGTTGGTCGGGCCATTTCACTTTATTGCTTCTATATTGATGATGTCGTTCTCATTAATTGATTTACTGATATTTGTGTTTCCTTTAATGTTCTTGTATTTCTTATTTTGACTCATGTACTCTGTATTGTGTGTGCAGGAACTATCCTCTCCTGATGGCTACATGGAAGGTAGCTCCTGCTCTGGCTGCTGGTTGTACAGCTGTGCTGAAGCCGTCTGAATTGGCATCTGTGTAAGTATTAGCATGCTGTGTCATGTTCTTGCTATTAGCAATGACATGTGAAATATCTACTTTTTAAATTACCAGGACATGCTTAGAGCTTGCTGATGTCTGCAAAGAAGTCGGTCTTCCTTCAGGTGTCTTGAACATTGTGACTGGATTAGGTCCTGATGCTGGTGCTCCTTTGGCAGCACACCCAGATGTTGACAAGGTATAGCTGTTCTCCATATAATGATATAACCACGCTTGAGTGTGCCACGTCGATGTAAAGGATATTCCTCATAGCATGGGTTCACTGTGTACTTAGGTCGCTTTTACTGGGAGTTTTGAAACTGGTAAGAAGATTATGGCGGCTGCAGCTCCTATGGTCAAGGTGCGATCCAAATGTCTGAATTTATGTTTCATTTCGAGTAATATACTGTGTCGTTCTTTTTTTTCTCATTTAGTTTATAAGCTATTAGAAGTATGATTTGGCTATCCTTTTGAATTTCGTTTGGAGATGAAGTTCTATCGCATTCCTTAATGTTGCATTTTTCTTGACAGCCTGTTACACTGGAACTTGGTGGAAAAAGTCCTATCGTAGTATTTGATGACGTTGATGTTGACAAAGGTACATGCATATTCTGAGGCTTACTAAATTCCAAAATTTTGTCGCTGTGTGGGGATTGCAAAGAACTTAACTCGTAAGAGCTACTTTGGCATTAGAAATGGATTGTTATCATTAGCAGCAGACAACCCATGAGAGGGAGGGGCTAGATGGAAGCCCACGCACTTGCTTTGGTTTTGACTGGAGTACTGGACTTGTATTAATTGTGTTCTGCTTCAAAATTTAGAGCTGGGGCATGCAAGTTGAATAAAAAGATGAAATGAAATGTATTTAATGCAATATGCATATGTTACATGATTTCATCTTTCATTGTTGATCCGCAAGAAAGTAAGAACTGAACTTATGTGGAGAACATAAGCTTTTGTTCCAAGAAAGTAAATTTCTGACTGTGGCCAACTTCAGTTAATGGATGCTGAAACTTTTATTGTGAATTCCACTATACTTCCATCATTGATTCTTCCTTTCAAACATAAACAGCTGTTGAATGGACTTTGTTTGGGTGCTTTTGGACCAATGGTCAGATTTGCAGTGCAACATCGCGTCTTCTTATCCATGTAAGTGTAACGTGTCATTGCTAGTATTCTTATCTCTTGGTAATACTTTTCGCAAAGTTAATATCTGTCAATGCTAATATATTTTCTCGAAGGTCATTACTTTAACTTTTACTCACCCTGCCATTAATTTCTCATTTGAGAAGCTTGAGGAAATAGCAGTGCTCCTGCAAGAATTTTTTTTTCAAAAAGATTGTATGACATCAATATCGCTCCACAGAATAAATGGAAGTCTACTGTGTGCCTTACACCTGCTTTGAACAATATGTGCGTGTCTCAAGTAGGTTTAGCTTTTCAATATAATGTGACCTGCCTGTGTTTTGGTTTGGTGCACATTTGTGAAGTATGCAATTGCAGTAATTTGGTTGTAATTTAAGTCTACAATGGGAACTTTATACTATACTATTTTAAATCAAATCTTGATTATGGAATCAGCTATGTTATTTTTTTCAGTATCATAGTAATAAAATTCTGTGTCCAATGAAACTGTTGCAGACAAAAATTGCCCAACACTTTAAAGAGAGGATGGTTGCATGGGCCAAAAATATTAAGGTTTCAGATCCACTTGAAGAGGGTTGCAGGCTTGGACCAGTTGTTAGTGAAGGACAGGTATTGCATGCTAACTTTATATAAATTCAAACAAAGCTATCATTTGGCAATGCCAAGTTTTGTGGCTTCTATCAATTGACAGTTTGGTACTTCATAATTAGTTTCTGTACGTTCTTGCTCTTGCTAGTTTCTACAGGATGTAGGTTCCTCCCATTTTGGGAGTATCTGTGTTCCAATGCACTTACTGACGTCACCTTCTTTAGGTTTACTTTGCTGTAACATATTTTTATAGTAAGAACTATATTGTGGATTAACCAGTAGCGTATATGGTCCCATATATGGCACTGGGGTAGAAGAAAATGGACACCCTAATCACTACTGTCTTTGCAACCATATACATAGTTGCAAATTACCCCGTTGCTTTATAATTGTTCTCAGGAGTCTTACTCGTGTTTTTGCGTTCACAGTATGAGAAGATTAAGAAGTTCATATCAAATGCTAAAAGCGAAGGTGCTACCATTCTGACTGGGGGTGTTAGACCGGCGGTAAGGCTCAGTGCTTTTGGATTTACAGGGATCAACTTGCTATGGTGAGATGAACTAATATTTTTATGTTTTCGAACAGCATCTGGAGAAGGGGTTCTATCTTGAACCCACAATCATTACTGATGTCAGCACATCAATGGAAATTTGGAGGGAGGAAGTCTTTGGTCCAGTCCTGTGCGTTAAAGAATTTAACACTGAAGATGAAGCCATTGAACTGGCAAACGATACACAGTGAGCTACTTGTTTTAGCAGTGTCGATGTCTTTTGCAGGCTTATGACTCATGCATAGTCTATCTTACGAACTTATTTCACTATTCCTTTTTTGGCAGTTATGGCTTGGCTGGTGCTGTCATTTCCAGTGATCGCGAACGCTGCCAGAGATTATCTGAGGTATGCAAAAGTGGAGTGGTTTACATACAATATTTGGCTGGACTTGATGACTGGATCCGAGTATCAGACTGATATTGAGAGTTCTCATTTCTCACTCATGGTCATTACTATTGTGCACTATTGCCCAACAGGAAATCGACGCTGGATGTATCTGGGTAAACTGCTCGCAGCCCTGCTTCTGCCAGGCTCCCTGGGGTGGGAACAAGCGCAGTGGCTTCGGTCGTGAGCTCGGAGAAGGGTAACAATGAACTTTAACGTTTCTGAGTCATCAAACAGCTGATGTTTACATGATCTGATTGACATCTCGTCATTTTCCTCACTACAGGGGCATTGATAACTACCTGAGCATCAAGCAAGTCACGGAGTACATCTCTGATGAGCCGTGGGGATGGTACCAGTCCCCAGCCAAGCTCTAAGCTGGCACGTCGCAAGAGAACTTTATCTGTTTCATCACTAGAAATAAAATCTATGGTATACGAAATGGAACTGTGTATGAATGGAACATATAACATTGTGAAGCCATGCATCCTCGGAATAAATTGAAAGGTGGGAGCGAATTTTGGCGTTACCTGTGCAAAAATATTTTCGAAACCGTATATGGAGACAAGTTAAGCCTACCGAATATATTATCCCTATCTCCAACAAGACGCTAGTAGCTAGCAGGTTCAAAATTCAAATTAGCTCAAGAAAGTCACGTCACGGATATTTTGTTAATAAACGAAATCAATTTAGCAGCCTTTGTATTCTGTAGTGAACACAGCTAATTGGTCCTTATTACAAATTTTAGCCACAATAAGCTATGCTAAAATAAAGAAATAAAACAATATATTGTTGGATATAGTGAGTCTGTAACTTGTCTTGCATTCTCAGCTAGACCCACGAACTTTCAAATTGTATAGCTGGAAACTCATCCTGCATAGGTTGAGCCAAATCACTAGGTTGTCTTTTCTTTCTTTCTTTTCGGTTTTCTGCCTATGGTCTCCCAGGACGATAGTCTTTTTTCTGCTATATTAATGAAACACACACTGTCTGGTGTGGTTCGTTCAAAAAAAAAATCACTAGGTTGAGCCAAAGCAGCAGTGTCGGACTACATACGTGGCATGCCACCATGGCGCAATCATGGTTTCAGTCATGATCAGCCATATCCACATCTCGTATACGAATGCTTCACTATATTTTATCAATTCTTTGAAAATGCAGTGACCCAAGTATTTAGGGGCATCTTCTCTAACCAATCATAGAGGCAGCCGGAGGTGATTTGGGTATGTTTGGACCTAATCCTACATAGTAATCTAGGAAAAGTTTAATGCCCCGAATATACAATGTATTCGATAGTATGGACCCAGACAATAATGTGAGACAGTTTAATTAAAAAACTAGTGATCAAATTCACTCAAGCTTTGGTAAACGGTTCCCCATGGTAATGCCTTGGTTCTCAAGCCTGATAATGGGTTTCAAAAGAAGAAGAAAAAATATTTTCGCTTTCTTTTTTTTTTGTGCGTGCTTTTCGCCTGCCTTCCCGACCACGGATAGGCTACAGGGCTTTGCACTTCGGCCCCTGTGAATACCACGTCAAGGTGACACGATTCGAACCTATGGCCCTCTGTACCCAAAACAAATATGCTGACCAGACTGCGCTACACCTCGCCCCCCCGGAACATATGGTATGGATATTCGAAAAAGACTCGAACTGCAGTCGCCCACCCCGCGGCACAGGGAGGCGAGAACCACCGCTTTTAGAAAATAAGCCTACAATTTTATTCTCGTCTCATTTCACTTGCATTTTCTTTCGTTCAGTCTCGTTCATGAGTAGAATTGAACCACTCACTCCGTTTGGATTTCGAGTCCAAAGAGCCCAGCGAAAGAGGATTTACAGTCCCACGCCAGCACAACAGCCTGCCAGAACCTTTAATACAGGGATTGATCCACTGAACACCCACGTGTCTCGATTTGCACAGCAACACTTTCCATAGTAGGATCGGACCAACGGAACAGACTAACTACAGTACGCAGTCGTCTATTTGTTAGGCAGGCGACTTGAACATAGATTCTTTGACCCAGGTGATCAGGACTCGTACAAGTATCTGACGTGATTAGGCGGGGACAGGATTCGAACCTGCAGTCTTCAGGTCATGAGCCTGATGAGTCGACCAATTCCTCTATGCAAATTTGAGACGTTGATTTTGCCGTCAGAGTATGCCATTCGGATTTGCCAACATTGAGTATGAGTATGGCTGTACATGACAAGACATCTTGTAAGGAAATATGTGCCTCTCTTGACAAGTACTCTCTCTGGAACCATTTGAAATTATTGCACGGCAGCGCCCGCGCACGTCAACGGCGATGAACAGTTCAACGAAAAACCTGCATGCCCGACAATTTGGGACGCACCCTTGGACCTGCGTTCTCTCGGGAAACCCATGGAAGCCAGGTATGGCGTCCGGGTACTCCTCGACCACCTTCACCGGCTTCCCCTTCCCGATCACAACCATCGCCGGCGGGAACGCCTCTGCCACCTCGACGTCGTCCTCGCCGCACACGTGCGTCGACCATGGCAGGGCCGGCGACCGGCGGCTGCTGCTGTGTGCGCCGCCCATTTTCTGCGCAGCGCAGCTTGGTTGGACTACGTTATTCAATGCCACACATATGGATCTTGGTCGGTCCATGGTCACAGTCACTGTTCGGCAATCAGCATTTGATAAACGAGTCTGTGGAAAAAGATGTGACTGGAAAGTTGACACGAACTAAACAACGTTTCACAGCGCCACGGGCGGGTGGAGTTTGGGGGAAGAACATTCTTCCTCGAATTCTCCCCCACCCGACCTCAACCAAGGCATGGCGATCTCTGTCAAACCCGTCAAGTAGTTGAGCGGCTGAGCGCCCGCACAGCACTCTGCTCCTCCAAGCCAGCTCAAACGTGTACCCTCTCTGTGCTCGAATCTCAACAATGCACACTGTTGTGCACTTCCAGCCAGCATATATGGAAAGATAAGAAAATTCCAGACCGCTCTTCTTCTTTTTTTTTTGAGCGATGATTACTCTTCTTTTGGGTAACGTAACCCTTTTAGCACTGGGCCAAAAGAACATCATATAAGTGAGCACAATGAGCCTAAAGCAATAAGGCCGGTGAAGCCCACTATACTATTTTATTTTTTGCTTCCCTTTTTTTCTTTACTTTTGGTTCAGATTTCCATGTGATTGATCATTCGTGTCTATATTTCTTTGGTTCCTTATATAGACCCTCAACACCTCAGCATCTGTCAACGATTATGGTGAGCTCATTCTATATGTTTAACAATCATATTTAATGATCTACAAGGATGTAAACTTCAATTTGTGCGTCCCCATTTCAAATCATAATACATTTGATTTATAGTAAATTTGACTACTCGTCGTATTAAAAAGAAATTAAGTAAAATATGATAATTTTTTGTTATGACTTCCTTTATTAATTAAAATTTTTAATAACAACTTAATTTTATTACGTTTGCACATACTACTTGAATAATAAGACGATCAAATTTAAGATAAACAAAGCCAAATAAATTATAATTTAGAACGAGGACAAAGAGAAAAAAAGACGCATGAGAAATAAGATGATATAGAAACGGCTGTAAAGGTCATCCTACAACGTAATCACAACCACAAGGCATATGAGATCGGGACGAAGGTTGCATGATATGAGCGACGTGAAATGGTTGAATCAATCCCAACACAACCCTCGTGCTCTCGACCGCGGCGGTTGGCCCCCCCGCCAACCCAACCGTTACCCTCCAACTCAAAGGCCGCGCGGCACACTGCACCGTCTCGTGATCGTGCAAGCGCATCAGAGCATGGCGCGTCCCTGACCATCCCCACCCTTTCCAGCACGCCCGCCCTGCTCGATCGCTACAAATAGAGCCCAGGTCGCCGCTCCCCGCCGCCGCCCCGTGCTCGACGCCAGTTTGGCCGCACACGAGAGCGCCCTCCTGAGCACGCACGCCGTGCCGGTCCTTAAAAAAAAACACGCGAGCCCGCCCGTTGGGCGCTGCGAGAGCGAGACAGAGCTGAAGCATTGCCATTTCGTCTCGACGCGGCCGCCCCGTCCTCACGGGCCGCTGCCGCGAGCCACACGCACCACCAGAGCAACCCGCCAAGCCAGAGCGAGCACCAGAGCTCACGGGCGCGCGCGGCCAGCTCGGCCTGTTGGCCTCCTGGCGATGGCGGCGGCCGCTTTGCAGCCGCGGCGGAGGAGGCAGAGGCTCCTCCTCCTCCTCGCGCTGCTGCTCCACCTCCACGCCCTATCACTCGGGGCGGTGGCGGCGGCGCCGTTCCGGGCGAGGGACGTGCTGCCGCTGCTGCCGCGGCGGCTGGCGTGGCAGCTCATGGGCGCCACGGCCCACAGCGCCGTCGACCTGCTCCCGTCCTTCGTTGCCGCCGTCGCGCCAGGTGGAGGCCCGGCGTCCTGGCGCGGCGCGTGCTTCGCGGAGAACGAGGCCGTCCTCAGCCTCACACCCGGCGCCGTTGCGGCCAGCCGCAACGGGACGACGGCCGGGGGACTCGGCGGTAACACCACCTCCAGCCTCGGCGGCGCCGTCCTCCGCCTCAAGGTGAGTTCTGAGTTGCCCCTCACATTGCCTCGAACCCGCAACCGCAAGCGCATTACTACTAGCAGCTACTGTAATTCCAACTCCAGTCGTAGCGATTTGTTCCCTTGCATTTCCACCATAATCTAGGTTCTTCCTGAATTTCATCTGTTTTTAGCTGAACTTTGGCTCCTCATCACTCATCAGCAAACACATTGCTTAAGTAACTGCATTGATCCGATTGAATTTTGATTGGGACTGGAGAGAGACAAGGGAATGTTTTGGAAAACCGAATTGATTACTGCAAGAAGACAAAAGAACACACATGTTTCGAACAAGGATAGAATGCCCACCAATTGTCGCGCATAATTGCTACCCCGTCGGTGGCAAACAATAGAAATGACAAATTGCTAGTGTGCATGTCCATATCACTTTGTCCTGTAGCGCACAAATGTGAAGGCATGGTTGTTAGATTCGGCTTTCGTGTTTCTTTGAACCAGCCGCTGAGCATCGGCACTTTGTAATTTTCACATATTTTTGAAGGCCTTTTCTCAGTAATATTACAGGTAAAAATGGCAAGCTATGTACACAAATCGCCATACTTGATAATGAGTGTTATTATCTTACCAAATGCTTCTTTATGGTAAAATAAAATGTAGACTGCTTCGCCTGAGAGCTGGACATGCATGGATCTGTATGTGTTTGCAACACCATACAGGATAGGCTGGGATTACTATATGAGATCAAATGAAAACCACACCTTTGAGATCAAGGCGTGGGAGGAAGCAGAAGAACTGGAATATGTATGTTTCTTCTGAAGGTTGACGTCTCTTTCTTTTACATCATCGCTTGTTATTCCTCACTAATTCTAATACTTAATATCTGAACCAGGTAAAGCAGCATGGCATTGCAGTCTTTCTAATGCCATCTGGAATGCTTGGGACGTTGTTATCGTTGATTGATGTCATACCCTTGTTTTCAAACACCGGTTGGGGTCAGGATGCTAACTTGGCATTTCTGCAGAAGCATATGGGAACTTCATTTCAGAAACGAACTCAGCCCTGGTCTGCGAATATAAGAAAAGAAGATGTGCATTCGGGTGACTTTTTGGCCCTTTCAAAAATCCGAGGACGATGGGGTGGGTTTCAGACATTGGAGAAATGGGTGACCGGTGCATTTGCTGGGCACACTGCGGTTTTCTTGAAAGATAAGAATGGCACCCTCTGGGTTGCAGAATCAGGCTACGAAAATAAAAAGGTATTTTTCTAGAATTTTTAGTTCAAAGGAACTTAATAAATCAGACCTACGTTCTTTAGTAACAATCATAATATAAAAGACAAACAAAACCAGATTGAGCCTTAGCTATGTGATGCAACATATGCATATCTTTGGTTTAGTTTCCTGTTTTATCCATATGGTGAAATGATACTAGACAACTGATAATATTTTCTATTCTTCTTTCCTTTTTTTATATTTAGTTTTTTCTGATTGATGTGGATCACAGTTTTTACCAAGCATTTCCTCTAGAAGACCAGAGCTGATTTGAATGATGAAAGGGCCTAGCACCATCTTATTTTATCTCACCATGTTAGGTATACAAACTAATATAAAATTGTATTACCATCCTCGATTGTATCTGTGCTTAACCAAAAATATGTTTAAATAATTTTGGACTGATTTGGCAGAGAATGGAACTTCGCATCAATTGTGTGTGTAATTGAAAATTGAACCTATAAATTGTCAGAACTTAGTAGTACATGAGTTTCATGGTCCTACTGTTTATAAGCACTTTATCAAATTATTAATGTCAATTTTTCATCAATAACTGGCAAAAATTGACAGGGTGATGAAATCATTAGTATGACTCCATGGGAAGAGTGGTGGGGAATGGCACTTAAAGACGATTCAAATCCTCAGATAGCACTTCTGCCATTGCAACCTGACGTACGGGCCAGATTCAATGAAAGTGCCGCGTGGGATTTTGCCCGAAGCATGTACGGAAAGCCCTATGGATATCATAATATGATCTTTAGTTGGATTGACACAATGTCAGACAATTATCCACCTCCTCTTGATGCTAATCTGGTATATTACTCTTTGTCTTGGGTACAATTTATTAATAAGTGTTTCACTTTCTTCTTTGTAACTTCTCATTTGCATCTTGGATCTTCCTACCGCAATATCAATATCTTCATTCTTCATTCATGTTGTTTTTTGCATTCTCATTTTCTGAGTGACATGCATAGATAGATCACCTCGCTATCAAAGTAGATATTGAGAATTCTAAATCTACATGAAACTTATAAGGCATTTGGGGACCTTGCTGTAGATTTCTATGTATTTTCTAGAGTGCAAAGCTTCGTACGCAACGCCAGGTGAATTTTCTCTTGGTATCATCTAATTATGTGTAGGAGACTGAACAGACAACAGAGATAGATATTATGGTTTTCTGAATAAGCTTGGAGTGGTAGAAAGTAATATAATCGAAACTATGGCTTTTGTGTGTATTTTAGCCCTTTGTTCCCTTATGCATGTCCTTGCTCGGGGCAATTTGTTCCCTTTTTTTTTAATTTATTTTAAGTATTGTCATCTGCAGTGTTTAGCTCACCAAATTCTGTTTTCAGGTAATGGCCATTATGTCAATGTGGACCAGATTGCAACCACATTATGCTTCTAACATGTGGAACGAAGCCCTTAATAAAAGACTTGGGACTGAGGTATATTATCAATGTAGTAAGAGGTGCAAGTTTTTTAACCGGACCCAATTTCACTTAACTGACAAACTTATCTTTGCTTCGATTCGATGCAGAAATTGGACCTTCATGGGATCATTACCGAGACCGAAAGACGTGGATTGTCTTTCAACCAGCTGCTCACCATACCTGAGCGAGACGATTGGGAATACAGCGATGGCAAATCGACAACATGTGTGGCCTTCATCCTATCGATGTACAAGGCAGCTGGTGTATTCGCTCCTTTCACGGATTCGATCCAGGTTACAGAATTCACTGTAAGTGCTTCCCCTTAGCTGTAACAATAATGAGCGTTGGCTCCCGGCTCATAATGCATGATTTCGATCTCTGCTCTGGATGCGTTCTGCTGCGTCTTTTCAATCCGGTTCAGTTACATATATTATCGTTGATCCAAATTCTTTTGTATTCTGTCTCATATATAGATCCGGGACGCGTACATGCTGAAGATCTTCGAGGACAACCAGACACGGCTGCCGGGGTGGTGCAACGCGGCGGCGGACAGGCTCCCCTTCTGCCAGATCCTCGGGGAGTACAAGATGGACCTGCCGGAGTACAACACCATCGAGCCCTACGCCAACATGAACGAGAACTGCCCGTCGGCGCCGCCGGCCTACAACCGCCCGGCGCGCTGCTGACCGACGACCGCCGCCGTTGCATCTCTTTATCTCTCGCCTCTCGGCACGACATCATGTAACCGTGTAGCCTTGTAAAAGTGTAGATAGACCACGTACGCACGCAGCAGTGTCTGTGTGCAGTGGTCTTGCTGATGAAGATGTCAGGAGGCGTGTGCCTTTGCCCAAGGCTTCTTCATATGCTTCCGCAGGGTCGTGAGCAGAGCATATAGAGGTAGCTGTCTGTGTTGTTCAGGCGCCAATTCAGTCGATTTTTCGCCGCTGTAAAGTAATTATTTGGACATACAGATCACGTGAATCATTGGAAAGAGGAAGCACTGGATGGAGAGTGGGGAACTTTGTCCGAACACAGACATAAGCTTGCGTGTTTGGAATTTAGAGGAATATATAATGCAAAAGATGTACAACGAAAATGCCCAAGGCCTGAGGCCCTCCCTGCCCAACACAAACCGATGGGAATTGGGGAAAAAGTTTGAAACACGATCGTTTTGAATTTTGAGTACTTGCCTCGGTACCGAATTCTATCTATTCCATGAAACGTGGGGCAGCAGGCAACTGCAACTCACTGCTCTCCGGCATGCAGCTCGGTTTTTCATTGGACGGGAGAGACGTGCGCGCGGAGCTGCAGGGAAGGCCCAGCGCCATCACACGTGTCCGGCCCCACGTCTCCACTCCCGAAGACAGCGGGCTCAGAGGAGCGAGGCGGCCGAGATCGAGAGCGCACACGACCGATCGATCGATGAAACCACTTCACCATTTGATTTTGATTCGAAAACCCACTCCGATAACCGCCTCCCTCGACGTCGCGACGAGCGCGATCTCCGAAGATTAGATAACCACCAGCTCCGCCACCGCCTCCGATCGCCTCTCGCCGCCGCCTCCTGCCAGGCTTGCCGCCTCTGCGGTTTGGGACGATGGAGGCGATAGAGGAGCTCGCGGAGCTGGCCGACGCGACGCTGCAGGGCGCCGCGCTGATGGCCGACGACGACCCCTCCGCCGACGACCGCCCCACCCGCCGCGCCTCCTCGTTCCTCACCGTCGTCGCCATCGGCAACGTCGTGCGTATACCCTCCCCCCCCCCCTTCCCTCGATCTCCCCCGCCTCCGGCGAGGTGTATGTACGCGTCGATCGCGGTTCGGTCCTTGCGCTCCAGGTGTTTGATCGATGGCCTCGTGTTTGATTCGTGCAGGGCGCGGGCAAATCGGCGGTGCTCAACGGCTTGATCGGCCATCCCGTGCTCGTCAGTACAGTTTGCCCCCCCCCTCCCCCCCCCCCCCCCCACACACACACACGTTTTTATTCAGTTTTGTTTTGTTCTCTCTGCATTCCAGATGTATTCGTTCGTCGCTTTCTCCAAATCAACATTTTTATAATTTCGCTTCGTTTGCGTACTGATTCGAAATTTTGGATCAATGTGAGCCTGTGGCCTGGCCTCTAGGTGGTACCTTCTGTCGTGTCCCCTGACGATTCGTGCAAATGGTGGTTGTGTTTGCAGCCTACTGGGGAGAATGGCGCCACGAGAGCCCCAGTCTGCGTTGAACTGCAGCGGGATGCATCACTCAGCAGCAAGGCCGTCGTTCTGCAGATCGACGGCAAGGCACAGCAGGTTTCCGCGAGTGAGTTGATCTCTATCTTTCTTTTAGCTTGTGTTTCTCCGCGTGGCTAGAGGATTGTTTCTTCGACTCTGGGTGTGATCATGTGTTTATTTATCAGTGGTTTATGTATGTCTGAATGACTATGGGTGCAGGTTCCCTCAGGAACTCGTTGCAGGACAGGTTTAGTAAGGCAGGTAGTTCTGGCAAGGGGCGATCGGAGGAGATCAACGTAAAGCTGTGCACCAGCACAGGTTGGTTCTTAGCCTGTCGTTCTTACTTTTTTTTTTAAAAAAAATAAGTGGTCCATGTCGATGAATTGAGTGGTTTTCTCTGGACGGGAGAGAGTGAATATTGTGGGAAACATGCTCTCTTGTTTCGTTTACCTTTTTGAGAAGCTCTCTTCTTTTCTTTTTAATAAGAAAACTTTACTATGTCATTCAACACATAGAAGGGGTTTTGGGTTTTTGCTACTTTTATTAAGTGGTGCAACTTCACCTATGTGAATTGTACATTTGTACGACTTGATTACGCTCAACCACTCCCCTCGGCCTTAAATATACGCCGTTTAGGACGAAGCACAAACTTTTATCCCTTAAATATGTGTGTTTAGGATGAAGTACAAACTTTTGACCCTTAAATAGATTTCGTTTAGGACAAACTTTGTCTACTTAAGAATGAAGGCAGTACATGTTCTAAATTTTGTATACCAGGGAAACTTTAATTCTAGTGTACTTTTCAAATAACACAAGCAAAATGAACTTCTGTAGATTTTAAATTAGGGTAACAGAGTATTTTCTAGGTCTGTACTTGCATCCTCCTTCACCACAATCTTTGGGCATGCCCTCTGTGTCTTGAATTCCGATCCATGTAAAAAGTATTCATGTTTTGAGATCACAAAAGGCATTGATTTGAAGACATTCCTTTGGAATTTAAGGTCACATTACTATTTTTATTGTATATTCACTTTGCAGCCCCTGCACTAAAATTAATTGACTTACCAGGCATCGATCAACGGAGCATGGATGAATCAACGGTGAGCATTAACAGACTCCTTTGTTTTGATTGTTTGTTTAGCTATTTGTGAAGCTAGTAGATTACCTATGCCATGACATGGCTAGGTTTCAAATAAAATATCATTATATTTCCACATTATACAGAACTGTTGCCGAAATTACAAAACTAACGATGTGTTTCTTTGTCTGTGGCTTGCAACTTGCAATCATGTCTCCAGATTGGTAACTATGCAGCACGCAATGATGCAATTTTGCTAGTTATCGTTCCAGCTCTACAAGCACCTGATGTGGCATCTTCTCGAGCTCTAAGGATTGCCAGAGAATTTGACTCAGAAGGTGTGTTTGATATGTTGCACAAAATCTGGACTTTGTTTTATTACGCTTTCTTGACATACCATTCAAAATCTGGACTTGTAATGTTGGGTGAAAGCATATATTAATGTGTTCATGTACTAGGTACTAGAACCATTGGTATCTTAAGCAAAATTGATCAGGCCGCTGGAGAACAGAAAGCCTTGGGTGCTGTTCAGGCCTTGCTTGGAAACCAAGGTCCAAGAACTGCAGCAGACATTCAGTGGGTAGCTACCATTGGGCATTCTGTTCCTACTGCCTCAGTTCAGTCCGAAGTTGGTTCTGAAGCCTCAGCAGAATCTTCTTGGCAAGCAGAAGTAAAAAGCCTTATATCTATACTTGGTGGAGTTCCCCAAAGTAAGCTTGGTCGAGTAGCTTTAGTTGATTCACTTGCTAAGCAGATCAAGACACGGATAAAAGTTAGGCTGCCAAATCTCCTGAATGGGTAAAACTTATCCAGATTTTGGTCAAATTTTGTATTGATATGCTAGAATGTATGATAATTCCCTCTTTCATATAACTGCAGTCTTCAAGGGAAGTCTCAAATTGTCCAAGAGGAATTAGCAAAACTTGGAGAACAGATGGTTCAAACTTCTGAAGGAACCAAGGCAATTGCTTTAGGACTTTGTCGAGAATTTGAGGATAAGTTTCTTCAACATATTGCTGGGTGTGAGGTTAGTGAGTATGAAGCCCTCTTGTCCTATATGTGTTCAATTTATTCGTGATCTGACTGTCTGAGCTTTCACTTTTGTCAAAAGTAAAGGATATGAGAAACCATGAACATCACTTTGCTTGTGAAGTGTTTCGGTAGTCATAAACCCACCAGTATCGTCCTTGTTTTGCCACAATTATATAATGCATTAAACACTTTTCAGTCAATGATTGATGTTTGTTACTGCGATTGATGTTTTATATAAAGTACATTCTATCTGAAATGTTTAGACTTATCCTAGTGTAGTTTTTTTTTGTGAAGATTGTCACTTTCAAGACCTGCTTGAATTAATCAAACTTGAAATTTTGCTATCTATATGCAGGGTGCGGGCTGGAAAGTTGTTGCAAGTTTTGAGGGGAAATTTCCGACAAGGATCAAGCAACTACCTCTGGACAAGCATTTTGATATGAAAAATGTCAAAAGGGTACTTTTGTTGTACTTGAGAAATGAAAGCCAACATTGCTTGAACTTGTACAATATATGGTTGCAGACATTATTTTTTCCTTGTGTCAGATTGTTCTGGAGGCTGATGGTTATCAGCCATATCTGGTATCACCTGAAAAAGGTTTAAGGTCTCTCATAGAAGCGCTTCTAGAGTTAGCAAAGGAACCATCAATACTCCTAGTGGATGAGGTAATATTTGGGTTCTTTTAGCAGCCTTCTGTCACAAACAGTGTGCACTGGTAAAATTTGTAGCTCATCACTTCAAGGTTTCCTCTACATGTACCTTGCAAATACCTTTAGTTGTCAGTTTTAGTCATCTTGAACTCCATTTTTTAAATGTTTGAGCTGTATGGTTTGTATGCATATTTTCTGTTATAAGATGAAAACAAACTTACAAAATTCATATGAAACAATGGAGCAAGAAACCATACTATTGATATTCATTCTGCGTATCTGCTCATATCAGTTTATGTCCTTCCTGTTTCTGCAAGCATACTCACAAGTCTAGTAGTACCACTCTCAAATTGCTAATATTTTTATGTTTTTTTTGTCTCTTCAATTCACTGGATGATCAGAAAACATGTCCATGCCTGTTCAAATGCAGTTGTAACCACTTTTGTCAAATAATTATATTCAGTATTCCCATTACATTAACTATCTAAATATTTGCCTTCTAAACTATTGTAATCAGGTTCACCGTGTATTGCTAGACATAGTATCTGCTGCAGCAAATGCAACTCCAGGACTTGGTAGATATCCTCCATTTAAGCGGGAGGTACAATTCTTAAGCATGCTAAAGAGCCAATATTTTATTGTTTCAGTCAATAACCCTTTTTCTTTTATTTGTTCCTACAAGGTAATTGCTATTGCATCTGCTGCTTTAGATGGTTTCAAGAATGAAGCACGGAAGATGGTCATTGCACTAGTTGACATGGAGCGGGCATTTGTACCTCCCCAGCATTTTATCCGCTTAGTGCAGAGGAGGTTAGGTCTACTGACAACCTTGTGCATGTGTATTCATCTGGCAACTTGTGCATTTTATCCGCTTAGTGCAGGTGAGGATTTTATAGAAAGCTTGCTAATTT
Source organism: Digitaria exilis (assembly GCA_015342445.1). Taxonomy (NCBI): domain Eukaryota; kingdom Viridiplantae; phylum Streptophyta; class Magnoliopsida; order Poales; family Poaceae; genus Digitaria; species Digitaria exilis. The sequence goes on from JACEFO010001795.1 coordinate 4,462,527, forward strand.
TCTCCATGTCATAATGATTATTGAATGGTATTCCCATTATCTACTCCTTTCAAAACTTAATACACATACTTGGTCATGTTTCAATTTCTTGCACGATATTTATTTTTACTGATGTAATATATGGAGTTTGTAATAGTTGAAAGAATGATTACTTAAACCTTGTGCATGTGTATTAAACAGCAAACTTGTATCATTGTAAATTCATAGAGTTATGTTCACTTTAATTCGTAGTAAGAATTACTGAACCCATAGAATCATGTGTCAACTTAGTCTCCACTCATGTATGGCCCTTCCCAGTTTTATCTGCACTGACAAACATCTTCTCATCTGGTTTGCATAGTGTATATTATTGAAACTGGGTGTGTAGGTTATTATTTTCCTGCTTAATTGTCCAATTCGAAAATCTAGGATGGAAAGGCAACGTCAAGAGGATGAGGTGAAGAATCGTTCTACAAGGAAGGGTCAAGATTCAGATAAAAAAGGAGTATGCTACTCTCTTTGTATATTGTGCCTTGTTTTAATAGTTATTTCTACCTCTTTGTTTCACCATATAATATTCCAATACATCATGCTATTTCCTAAATACCTTTGAAGTTGGTTTATTTCACTGTCAGGATACAAGCCCACAAATAAATTCAGACCAAGGCGAGGCGAAACAATCATCGAATATACAAGTTTTAGGTCCTGCAGGAGAAATTATTGCCGGTATGACCCTACCATAATTGTACATAATCTTGTTAGGTATGCACAGATAAACATGAAAACAAAGTAAAAGACCTGTCCATAAGCAGAGCTATTTTGTTGGATTAATTACAGTGTATTCTAAAAAAAACTACATATTGAGTGCATGTTTTTCTCTGTCAAAGGTTTTCTCTTCAAAAAGCGTGCAAAAGCAAATGACTGGAGCAAGCGATGGTTTGTTCTTAATGAGAAAAGTGGAAAGGTTGGTTGTATTGGCATTAAACTATCTATCTTAATGAAATGACATGCAGTTCTATTGCGTTGTTCGAAAAGAACAATTACTAACATATTCTTTTTCACCATTTGATGAACAGCTTGGATATACCAAGAAACAAGAGGAGAGGCATTTCCGGGGTGTTATAAATTTGGAGGTAGTAAAAAATTTCCACTGATTCTTTTAATTGCAATTTGGGTGTTGAGGTTTATATTGATGTAATATGTTTTCAATTTAATGCATTGGCAGCATAAAATACTACATTTAGTTACTTCCTCCTTCCTAAATTGTAAGTCGTTTGACTTTTTTTATCCCAACTTTGACCACTCGTCTTATTCAAATTTTTTTACAAAATATTATATTTTTGGTTATGGCTAGCTTTAGTAATAAAAGAATTTCAAGAATGACTTAAATTTGACTGCATTTGCACAAATTTTTTTAATAAGACGAGTGGTCAAAGTTAGGGTAAAAGAAGTCAAACGACTTACAATTTAGGACGGAGGGAGTAGTATTTAGCTACTATTGCATCGCAAATCCTGTAATAGATCAGTTGCTGCTAGACAATTAGAGTAGCAATAAAATGTGGCTTGCTGAATAGATAAACATGCGAGTTAGTTCTAGTTCTTGGTAAAGCAACCAGCTTAGTTATTCTTTATTTTCATGAAAAATATTTTATTTTATCTATCAAACTTAATGTTTAGGAAACATAGATGTAAATATATAATTGATTAATTATCTTGGCATATTTTGAGTTGAAAAATAGGGTGGACACTAGCTGGATCCAAATGGTATAATTATCAACAAGAAGATGTGATCAGATTGATTAGTTAATTTTAGCTGTTTTTTTGGAACTCTGATCATCATTTGGTCTTATGGTAGCTTAGTATATCTGTTCTTTTTATTTGGGAGATGCAGGATTGTAATCTTGAAGAGGTTTTAGATGATGAAGATCCTCCAAGAAGTTCTAAAGATTCTAAAAAGGCAAATGTGTTAGATACGGGGAAAGATTCTAGTCTTATGTTCAAGATTACTCATAAGATTGCTTATAAAAATGTTTTGAAAGGTACTTTTACATTTAGTATTTTCTTTTTGTAATTCATAGCATTTTTTAAAGTCTGGTTTCTAATTCATAACATGTTTGGTGTTTAATTACCATGGCAGCTCACAATGCTGTTATACTGAAGGCTGACAGTATGAGTGATAAAACTGAATGGGTCGCCAAGATTAAAAGCATTGTTGACCAGAAAGGGCTTTCTGCAAAGAAACCAAATGCTTCAGAAGGTGCTGCGCCAATGAAGCCAAGCCATTCAGATGGTTCTCTAGTACGTTGCAATACTTTACATGTTTCCCCCCCAGCTGGGAATAGCTGGTCACCAGGATTTTTGGATTCCTCCATCTACAGAAAGAAGGGATGGATTATATGGCATTTGCACTTTATTATTGTAATAGTTTTCCATATTTGCACGTACTGCACTTACAGGATACAATGCTTAAGAAACCTGTGAACCCTGAGGAAGAGCTTAGATGGATATCTCAGGAAGTTCGTGGATATGTTGAAGCAGTCCTCAGCAGTCTTGCAGCAAACGTCCCCAAGTTAAGACCTCAATCTATTCAGCCTTTCCTGAACACCTTTTTGCGTCCTGCAATGTCTTACTAATCCAGTTGAGCAGGCTGTGGTTCTTTGTCAAGTTGAGAAAGCGAAGGAAGATATGCTTAATCAGCTGTATACATCCATAAGGTTGGTTCAATTAAAAAAACACTTGGGTATTTCACATCCAATATGTTACCTTTGTGAGGAAAAAAAACTTATTGTTGCTCTTTGTATGATATTTCTTTTGTTTGCCTCACTTTTTTTGTGTTTTTTTTTCACATTTAAGCATCATCTAGTAAAACATCCTTATAGGTTCTGTTTTGCAAGCTTTTGGACCATTCTTGCTTAAATTTAAGGAGATCTTGAATCACATTTCGCAGTTCTGCCATGTTGTATGCTAGTGCGGATTGATGATGTTCTGTTCATTGTATATCTACTTTGTAAGAACTTCTATGGTCCTGCTGCTGCATATGGATTTCTATTGTGAGATCTGCTAGTACCAGTCCATTTGTTAAAGCTACTTAAGCATATCAACATGACTAAGTAAGATAATAGATCTATTTAGATTTTCTCTGATATATGATTGCTGGATGATTCTAAATGCAAGAGCTTTATCCGTGGCGTTCGTCAGAGATCTGGGTCGTCTCACATTTTCAGAGATTGTAGTCAATTACAGACTTTTAACGTTGGAAACATTCTTTTACATGGCAAAGTAATTCACGTCTCTCATCTGTGGTTAGCACGCAAAGCATAGCCAAGATTGAAGAGTTAATCCAGGAGGACCATAATGTGAAGCGCAAGCGTGAAAAATTCAAGTTGCAGTCATCCCTTCTTTCCAAGGTCACTCGCTTCCTCAGCATACATGATAGTCGGTCAAATGATTCTGCTGGATCAGGTAAGTCCATTCCTTTTACGAATTAACGGATACTAGCGCCCCTAAAACCTTGCTTCCTACACGTTAATTTTAAGACACCTAAACGTTTTTTTGGAGGAGTTCCAAATGTACTGGATCCCCAAACAAAACAGAAATATAGACTACCAAAATCTATCTGTGATACACACTTATGTTGTGTAATTGCTGTCGCGCCAGAAGTGTGACCTTTGACGTGACATTTTGCTGGAGCACAGCACAAAGTCTGACCATTTCTTAGGGACCGCTAATCAATTATGGTCATTGTTTTTCTTTTTGCAAACATTTATGGTAATTTTTAGAATGCACTGCTCCAAAAATTTCTACATCGAATTTCATGGTAATTAAAAAGGAGGGGTTATGAGAAAACTCTTGTTATAAAAAATTGGGGCTATGTTCAGATCAGTTCCATTCGAAGTGGAGATAAACATTTCTTAGGGACCGCTAATCAATTATGGTTATTGTTTTTCTTTTTGCAAACATTTATGGTAATTATACACTGCTCCAAAAATTTCTACATTGAATTTTAGGGTAATTAAAAAGGAGGGGCTATGAGAAAACTCTTGTTATAAAAAATTGGGGCTATGTTCAAATCAGATCCATTCGAAGTGGAGATAAACTTTCCCAGCTGCTCTCTTTTTATAAATTTCGACATGCTTTATATTATGTGTGCACAGTGTGTTATAGCCAACTGCAATCTTACTATTACTAATTGAAGGCTCCTTTTAAAGCCTCCAGTCCATGTGATGCCACCTAGGATCCTAGGTGTACAGTCTAAAAAAAATAGAGAAATTTTATAACTTTTCAAAAAATTCAAAAATATTTGGCAATCAATTTGTCGACTCTTGCCCTATTCGGCGGAGCTACGCGGGGCTACTACTGGGCTGTAGCGGCAGCTTCTTGTACTATTTTTACTGTAGCAATGACTTGCTAACAGCTGCAGCAAAACAGCCGAACGCACCCTCTAATCGTTATAGTCATTGGATCTACTATCTTTCCTAATAAATTATTCACCTCTGTCATTATGAAAATAGACTGAAGAATCCCCTAAACATGTATCTAAATTACCTACCTATGCCATTATAAAAATAATCTAAAATAACCTCCTAATCTTCATATAAATTATCCACATATGTCATTATAAAAAAATTATCTAAAGTAACCCCCAATATTCATGAAAATTATCTACCTATTTTAACCTCTAAATTTGCCCTTAAAGTTCAAAGATATCATTTTTAAAAGTTACAGTAACTCCTAAATCTGAATCAAAATTATATAATTATAGTAAAAATCTTAAAGTCACAAATATAAAATCCCAAATTACTATTTGTATATTAATTATAACATTATTTATATTATTGTGCATGTAAAATACTACCCATAATATATGTCACCATATATACACGTATGAGAGAAGGAATAAGAATATGAATTTTCATGTTTTTTAAATAGCTCAACTAAATAGTAAATAGATATATCAAACACCCAAAGTGTGATGAAAAGTAACAAATTATTATTAGCTAAGCTTATTATAATTATATAAGATAATTATTTATTTTTAGAGTACTATTATAATATTTCATAGACGAAAAAGAACATGAGATGTATAATTTTAGTTGCAAACTATTTTTAATTGGCCCGTGTGGAACGGGCTGAGAGGCTAGTGATCTCAATAAACAATAATGCCTGTAATATCAGTATTACTTTTAAAAAGTATAGTGTAACGTGTGAATCAAATTACCTTTTTACCTACAATTTACTCTAGAAAATATCACACATTCTCAATTTTGCCTGCAATATTTGATAAAAGAATCTTCCATTCCTACAGAGAGTAGTCCAAGGGACAGTGGACACTCTGGCGATGAATGGAAGTCCGCATTCGAAGCTGGATCCACCAACTCACCTGCTGGAGCAACCAGCCGCCGCATGCCGAGTCGAGGGCCGCCACCGCCACCACCAAATGGCGGCTGATCAGGTCCTAGGAGCACATCTGGTTTAGTCTGGGTGCCCTTGAGCAGCTCTGATCTGAGTTTTCAGAAGAACACGGATGGAACGACCATTGAAGATTCAAGCTTGACTGGATTACTCAAACAACGCGTCCATAGGTTTCTAGGTAGCAAACCATCGTTAATAGGAAGCTTGTGTCATTCCCACTAACAGTTAATGCTGTAGGATCGATATTGTGTGTTTATGTAATGTTTTGCTGCTTTCTGGTGGTACTACTTGTTTCAATAAGGATATATGCGATTCTTCTTCTCTTAGGGTGTGTTTTTAGATTGTAGGAAAAAACGCTGTAGTATAAGAAAAATATTGTAGCATTCGCTGGGAAACGTGTTTTGTGAGGGAGGAATAGTGAAAAGTTGGAATAAATAGTAAAAAGTTAGAATGAATAGTGAATAGTTGGGAATCTGAACATGGCCCTGAAGTGTATTCTCATGCTATCATTAGTCAATTACTCGATAAGTGTACTCTCTTAGTGTCTTCCCATGCTATTCATAAGGTGCCTACTGCCGACATTGGACAAATGCGAGCACTGCACGCGGTTCGACTATAGAATTTGTTTCCAGAATATTTCCTTTCCACTTTTTGTCCTGTTCAGTAGGCTTTTTTTTTCTAATGCACACATATGGTTTCTTGAAGCTACTCCCTCCGTCCCACAAAGACCATTGTCGTAGGGTTTAAATTTTGTCCCAAAAAGACCGTAGCTGTAGAAAGTCACATGGGACCCACGCAATGTTTAGGCGGGACCCAGGTGGGCCCGCGTATTGTTTAGACGGGACCCACATTGTTTAGGTAGGACCCACACATTGTTTAGTTGGGACCCACACATTATCTAGGCGGGACCCACACTGTTTAGGTGGGACCCACACATTGTTTTGGTGGGACCCACGTAGGACCCGTGTATATTCTTTATGTGTATGTTCTAGATGTTTCTCATAAAAGACAGAGGGCAATTTTATAATTTCACACGTAGCATTGGTTTGCGTGCACGGTCCTACAACAACGGTCTTCTTGGACGGAGGGAGTACTCATTGTCTAGATAGATCTGGCGGCACCACTTGTCTCTGCTTGCTCCTGTGTAGATGAAGCGGGTCCGGAGGATGATAGCAGAGATGACACGATGTCAACGTCATCGCTGCGTATGATGGGACGACCACCGTGTCCTGTTGCTTGATGCCTTGATCCCCTACGTGTGCGCCAGTCGAAATCAGAGAATCTGGCTCATCCGCTGCTGGTTCTGTTCATGTTTTAACAACTGAACAATCGAACCTCCTATCCTCTTCTAAAAAAGAGCCAAGTATCTCCAGCTCTGAAGTACCCGAAATGCCCTCGCCGGTTAATATCTCACACGCGGTTTATCCCTTTGACACACGTACGGCCGCGACGTGTGGCGCAGGCCCGGTCGCCGACAAATATCACCGGCGGCGCCCTTTTCGTCTTTACAAGGTCCAAATAACCTCCTATCTGGCATTCCGGCTGTTAAACATCTTGTAACTAAATATAGATATATCTAGATATAGACATGTAAGCAAACCAAATATGGAAGAGTCATGACCGGCTAAGGATTGTAGATGGTTGTACAGGCCTAGGATTCTTGTTACTAAATTTAGTCTTTCCTAGTTTTGTCTCTAGCCGGTCATATCTCCTCCATATATACTTGTAACCGCACCATGTTGTGCATGTATCTTATTAACACGTAACCACCGTGACCTCTGTGTTTGGAGGCCGGTGTTCCACTGGAGCTTCAAGTGCGCCTCTGTTTTTACATGGTAATCAGAGCGTAGGCGATTCAAGAATCAAGATCTCCATGGCGTTATCAAGCTCGACGACCAACCCTCTTCTCGGCGTTCAAGTCACCGAGAAGCTCACCCGCCAGAACCATGCGATGTGGTCGGCGCAGGTTCTCGCGACCTTACGAGGCGCGAGGCTGGAGCGTTATGTCAACGGCAAAGCCGTCGCTCCCTCTGAAGAAGTGAACGAGAAGGCAGCCGATGGCAAGGTTGTCAAGGTCGTCAATCCGGCCTACGAGGAGTGGTTTGCCGCGGATCAGCAAGTCCTCGGCTTTCTCCTCGGTTCCCTGTCGAGGGACATCTTGGCGCAAGTCGCCATCTCGAAGACCGCCGCTGAAGCATGGAAGGTGATCAGCAACATGTTCGCGTCACACACGCGTGCCCGTGCCACCAACGTACGCCTCGCCCTCGCCACGACAAAAAAGGAGAACATGACCGTGGCCCAGTACTACGGCAAGATGAAGGGGCTCGCACACGAGATGGCTGTAGCAGGAAAGCCCCTTGATGATGAAGAATTGGTGATGTATATCTGCAATGGTCTAGATCCAGAATTTAATCCTTTAGTCTCTGCTCTTGTAACTAGGGTTGAACCTGTCACCCCCACTGAATTGTACTCACAATTACTAAGCTTTGAGACTAGATTAGAACTGCAGCTTGGCACAGGATCTTCATCAGCCAATTCAGCAGGAAGAGGAGGTGGCCATGGCGGGAACCAGCAGTCGCGTGGTTCTAGCCGCGGTGGTCGTGGGCGTCCAAACTATGGTCGGGGCGCTGGCGGCCGTGGGTCTGGTGGGCGTGGACAGCAGCAACAGACACGCTACAACCAGCAAAATCAGCCACGCAGAAGCTTTCCCACTGGTCCTACTACAACCCACGACAACAATGGGCGTCCCATCTGCCAAGTCTGCTTCAAGACAGGACATACGGCGCTTGAATGCTGGCACCGTTTTGATGAGAACTATGTTCCAGAAGAACGACACGTTGCTGCTGCTATGAGTCTCTACTCCATGGATCAAAACTGGTACATGGACACTGGTGCTACAGACAATATAACCAGTGATCTTGAGAAGCTCGCCGTTCGTGACAAGTACAACGGAGGCGACCAAATTCACACCGCAAGCGGTGCAGGTATGGAAATTAAACATATTGGTCATTCAATAGTTCATACCCCAACTCGTAATTTACATCTGAATAATGTTCTTCACGTTCCAAAAGCTGCAAAAAATCTTGTTTCTGTTCATCGTCTTACTAAAGATAATTCAACTTTCCTTGAATTTCACCCTGATTATTTTTTGATCAAGGATCAGGCCACGAAGAACACCATACTTAGAGGGTCATGCCGCAGGGGTCTATACCCTCTTCCTCCTTCATCCACAATAAAGCAAGCTTTTGGAGTCGTCAAGCCATCCTTTGAGAGGTGGCATAGTCGTTTGGGCCATGCTTCTGCCCCCATTGTTTCTAAAATTATTAGTATGAACAATCTTCCGTGTTTAAGTGAATCAAATAAAGAGTCTGTGTGTGATGCTTGTCAAAAGGCAAAAAGTCATCAGCTTCCTTATCCAAAATCACATAGTGTTTCTAGCCAACCTTTACAGCTTATTTTTTCTGATGTTTGGGGACCCTCGCCCTTTTGTGTTGGAAGAAACAGATTCTATGTTAGCTTTATTGATGACTATAGCAAATTTGTGTGGCTTTACCCCCTTAAGCACAAATCTGAACTTTTCCAGAAATTCCATGAGTTTCAAAATCTAGTTGAAAGACTCTTTAATCGAAAGATAATATCAATGCAGACTGATTGGGGAGGCGAATATCAAAAATTGCATTCTTTTTTTGATCGCATTGGCATATCCCATCTTGTTTCATGCCCGCATGCTCATCAGCAAAACGGGGCTGCCGAACGAAAGCATCGACATATTGTTGAAGTTGGACTAGCTTTATTAGCTCATGCATCTATGCCTCTTAAGTTCTGGGAAGATGCTTTTATAGCCGCCACTTATTTAATTAATCGTACTCCTAGTCGAGTCATCAATTTTGAAACCCCTCTTGAGCGATTGTTTCAGCAAAAACCAGATTATTCTTCCCTCAGAATTTTTGGCTGTGCTTGTTGGCCGAATCTTCGTCCCTATAATGCCCACAAATTTCAATTCCGATTCACAAGATGTGTTTTCCTCGGCTATAGTCCTTTACACAAAGGATTTAAGTGCTTAGATCCTTCTACAGGGCGAGTTTATATCTCTCGGGATGTCACGTTTGATGAAAACATTTTTCCGTTTGCCCAACTTCATCCAAATGCAGGAGCACGTCTTCGCCATGAGATCTCTCTCCTTCCTCCTGATCTTAGGCCACCAACATCTGATCAAGGGGGAGAACTATCGAATGATCATATGTTTAATTCTAACAGCTCATGTGATGAAGTGTGTGCAGAAAACAGGGTGGATGCAGCAAATTCTGAAGAGCCTCACGGGGTGGATCCAGCAAATGGCGCTGGCACTAGTGCTGATGGCGATGATGGCACTAGCGCTCATGCTGATTCTGTCCCAGGACCAATTCTGTCTCCATCTGGATCAAGCAGCATTGGTGTTGGTTCGCTCCAACCAGAAGCCAGCGACAATTCGCCTGCTCCGACCGGTACAAATCCCAGGACAGATTCTCCCGCGCAGCATTCACCTGCCTCTCCTGCGCCGCATTCATCTGCTCCAATCGGTTCTGAACCTGCTGGTGTGGCTCCTGCTGAGGAAATTACAACACGCCCAAGAACCAGACTACAGTCCGGAATACGAAAGCCGAAGGTATATACTGATGGCACAATTAAATACAGTTGCTTTACTTCGTCAGGTGAACCGCAAAATTTAAATGAAGCTTTTGGAAATAAACATTGGAAAGAAGCTATGGATTTAGAATACTCAGCGTTAATGAAAAATAAGACATGGCATTTAGTACCTCCTAGAAAAGGAATTAATATCATTGATTCAAAATGGGTCTATAAGATAAAAAGAAAAGCTGATGGAAGTCTTGACAGATACAAAGCTCGTTTAGTTGCAAAAGGTTTTAAGCAAAGATATGGTATAGATTATGAGGATACTTTTAGTCCTGTAGTAAAAGCAACAACAATCAGAGTCATTTTATCTGTGGCTGTGTCAAGAGGATGGAGTCTTCGTCAGTTAGATGTGCAAAATGCTTTCTTACATGGAGTTTTGGAAGAAGAGGTTTACATGAGACAGCCACCAGGATATGAGGATAAATCTTTGCCTAATTATGTTTGCAAACTTGATAAGGCTTTGTATGGTCTTGAGCAAGCGCCAAGAGCGTGGTATTCTAGATTAAGTATAAAACTACAGAGTTTGGGTTTTAAGCCATCACGAGCGGATACATCTTTGTTCTTCTATAACAAAGGAAATATTAGCATGTTTGTTCTTATTTATGTTGATGATATTATTGTGGCGAGCTCAGTGCCTAGTGCAACTACAGCTTTACTCAGTGATCTTAATAAGGAGTTTGCTTTGAAAGATTTGGGTGACCTACATTATTTCCTTGGAATAGAAGTAAACAAAGTCTCTGATGGTATAATTTTGTCTCAAGAAAAATATGCTTCAGATATTTTAAAGAGAGTTGGCATGAGTGATTGCAAACCAGTAAATACACCGATGTCAACCTCGGAAAAACTTTCAGTTCATAAAGGAGATTTACTTGGTCCTAGTGATGCGACACAATACAGAAGCATGGTTGGTGCTTTACAATATTTGACGTTGACAAGACCAGATATTTCTTTTGCAGTCAACAAGGTATGTCAATATTTACATGCTCCTACTACAGTTCATTGGTCAGCAGTTAAAAGGATTTTACGGTATATTAAACACACTATGAAGCTCGGCCTAAAAATTGGGAAGATATCCTCTCTATTGGTTAGCGGCTTTAGTGATGCAGATTGGGCTGGATGTATTGATGATAGGCGCTCTACAGGAGGTTTTGCAATTTTCTTAGGTTCAAATCTTGTTTCCTGGAATGCACGCAAGCAGGCGACTGTATCAAGATCAAGTACAAAAGCAGAATATAAAGCGTTGGCCAATGCAACTGCAGAAATTATGTGGATTCAAATCTTGTTGTTAGAAATTGGAATTCAAGCACCGAGAAAAGCAAAGCTATGGTGTGATAACATGGGAGCTAAATATCTCTCTGCAAATCCAGCTTTTCATGCGAGAACAAAGCATATTGAAGTGGACTATCACTTTGTTCGTGAAAGAGTTGCAAAAAGGTTACTTGATATTGAACATGTGTCGACAAGGGACCAAGTGGCTGATGGATTTACAAAACCGTTAGCTGTGCGACAATTGGAGATTTTCAAGGGCAATCTTAATCTAGAGAAGATTTAGATTGAGGGGGAGTGTTAAACATCTTGTAACTAAATATAGATATACCTAGATATAGACATGTAAGCAAACCAAATATGGAAGAGTCATGACCGGCTAAGGATTGTAGATGGTTGTACAGGCCTAGGATTCTTGTTACTAAATTTAGTCTTTCCTAGTTTTGTCTCTAGCCGGTCATATCTCCTCCATATATACTTGTAACCGCACCATGTTGTGCATGTATCTTATTAACACGTAACCACCGTGACCTCTGTGTTTGGAGGCCGGTGTTCCACTGGAGCTTCAAGTGCGCCTCTGTTTTTACACCGGCAAGGTCCACGTTGCGTCTTGGTTTCCTGGCCATGGAATGTAGTGTCGTCGTGCTCCCGATCCATGGCGCCTCCAGCGTTGGGGCCCGCCCGCGCGTCGTCCCCGTGCAAGCGTTCTGGAGGACGCCGGAGCAACAGCGGCGGCGGCGGGTCGCGAGCGCCGTGGCTCCGGCGAGGTGCAGCAATATGTATGTCCCTGGTAAACATTCTCATCCACCTTCACGTACTCTGTTTCTTTACTCCTTTGTGTCTGCTCTGCTCTGGACTGGACGTAGCTTATCTCCTGTAAGCGATTTCACTGCACTGTGTATTTGTGTAAAGAGAAATCGAAACCATGTTCCCGTCGTAGGGAGGAAGAGGATGACAAGAATTTCACATGAACTTTGCACATTTTTTTTACGTGGGATTATAGTCTGGCATGATTGGAATTGGTTATTCAGGCTTTGGAGAAGGTTCGCCGGAGAAGAAGGCGGCGATTAATCTCCAGCATTTCTTCAACTATATCGCCGTCAGGATTGTGCTCTCACAGCTTGAGGTTGTCTTCTTGCCATTGTCCTTTTTGCTGTTTATTCCGTTTTATTCAAGGCAACTCAAGTTAGTTTTACTAATATTACTTTTCAAAAGTATTTATTAATGATTATAATACTATTAAGTTATACAGTATTGTATAAAACAATATAAAGTGCAGCAATGTGAGGTAAAAATGAAGAGCAGAGAGCTTTATCCACTACATTTAAGTTCAGCAAACAAGAAAGGAAAGTATTGTTTGTGTCAAAATAATAACAACCATAATAATACATTATTTCAGTACTTGGTATGTTCCTGCTTCATCCTGAATTAGCGATAGGGTCTCAATATCTGAATCGTTCTGATCTTTCCTAGAGATTCTTGATGTTTGTGGTGGTGATCTAACGCTGCTCATTTATTTATGTCCTTTTCCACTGATAAAATTCCTGTTGATAAAGAGTTACAATCGGGAAGCATATTATGAGCTGAAGGACTTCATCGGCCGCACCTCCCTGAATGATGCCGAAATTTTCTGCAAAAAGCTGATACGCGAATCTCCAGGGATGAAGGGACTAGGTAAGTCCGTTTTAGCTGTGCACTGGCACTGTAGTTTTGCTTCATTCAACTTGAAATTTCAGAACTAATAGCTCATCTCTTGTTGTGCCATGAAAACAAAAACAGCTATGAGGATTCTGGAGGTAAGCATGGATAGCATTCGTCAGGAATGTCAAACTATAAACTTTATAATTTTTGTACACTATTTTTCAAACGGTTTAAGTTCGACAGATGCAATTGCAGGTTCGATCTGCTTATGTTAAGAGTGATTTTGAGTGGGACAACCTGAAGAGGTTATCATTTGAGGTTAGCTTAGTCTTCAGTCTCATCTACTATTAGACTTCAAAATATTTTGTTAACTGCGGTATCACTTTTTAATGATGCCTCGATATAACCCTACGCCTGTATTATCTTTTTTTTAAGTCTAATTAGTTACATGTAAAGCCATTCAGTCCTTTATAACAAAAATAAATCACATTCTTGAGGATTTCAGAAAGGAATCACTATTTCCTCATGTTGATAACCTTTTGTTGTCCACTGCCTGCAGATGGTTGACGAGGCTAATACAAAGCTCATGAGGGACTATGTCCTGGAGGTCAGCCACATCGAAGACGAAAACTATAACATCAAATGATTTCTCTTGTGCCTCTCCATGATATTCCATCATATATAGAAGCTTTTATAACTATATAAGAAGGTGTATAAGCTATGGGGCACTTGCTCATGAAACTTCGTAGTACAAATACTACACAGCGCATAAGCAACTGGCATGTACATAGATGGTTAACATTACCCGAATAAAACTCCTCACGTATGCACCATGTTAGTACTCAGTCGTCTAGTTGTTAGTCCGTTCCATATCCCATTACGCGACAGAAGAATTTTTTTGCGTTACAGACGCAGACGCTCACATACACGCACGCACACTTACCCCTACAAACATATGCACGCAACCCTACCTCTATGAGCACCTCTGAAAGACTGGCCGGCAAATCCTCCAAATTGACGAAGTCGCTCATATACAAAACACATAAAAACAAAAGAAATTTCAGAATATGGGACTACATTCGGAAGCCTTTTAAGATTTGTGACTCGATTAACTATCCTATTAGAATTTGACACCGAGAATGTAAATTCATTCATTATTCCTTTATCACATTTTAATTATTTTCCTTTCTTTTAATTTCATTTTCGAGACCAACTGGATGGACAATTATGCCCCTGGCAGCCGAGCCTACTCTGTCCTTGCACCTGCAGCGCCGCCTGCCCATTAGGGCTTTTCCAGTGACAGATTGAAAGCGGACCCTCGTCCGACGCAGACCATCGAAGCGAGAGAGAAATCGAACCAACATTGAAGGTCGACTCTTCCCAAATAAAGAAAATGAAGTGATCATATGTGCAGGTCATTTTTCTCTTTCCCTCCACCGAGCTCATGAATAAAAAATTGATTCAGGTCTCCTGTAGACCTTATATCCTCCGTTCTTTATTAGTGAGTGGGACCAATGATTTAGTTTGAGCCAAAATTCGACTGAAAGAAATCCTTGCATGGCTGTTGTGTCAGGTGAAGGTTCGACTTGTTGCTGGAGTTGCTCTTAGTCGCCGCCATGTACGCGTGTTCTTCCACGACACCTCCAACAACAGCACTGTGTGTCCGCACGACCGAATATTTATTAATGACGTTAACCGCTTTTGCTCGTTATCGCAAATTCGAAATGACTATTGTATTACATTCATTACCAGTATGCGCCCGAGTAGTGGCTGTGTATTGGTGCATCTACAGGGGGTCTGAGGGGGCTCCAGCCCCCCTACTGTTCCTAGCCACCATGGATCCCCCCACAGCCCCCCTTCAATTTTAGAAACAATGGATAAAGAATAAGGGAGCTACAGGTTGAAGAAGACCCCCTCCGCCCCCCTTGCCTTTGCGCGTATTCTAGTTCGATCAAGTCTGCACGTTCAGAGGTGTCAAAATGCCTCATGATATTTGTATGTTGTAACATATACTTAATCAAGTATGAATCCATATGTACGCTACATAGCTTTCGGTAGTTGTCGAATGTATGCAGAAATAATGATGAACCACATTTGGACTCCTGTAGGAATTTAGAATCTCAAACAATATGCTTTCTTATTTCCAGATTAAAACTTTATTATAGAAGTACAACTCATGAGTAATCTAGAAGAAGGCAGAATCGACGATGGGTTGCTGCCAGAAGGCGGCGTGAGTCGTCAAGGCCAGTTGGTTTGCTTGTTGTTGCCAAAAGGTGGCAGGGTTTCCCACAGCAAGTTGGTTGAATGGCAGCAACTGTTGTTGCTGTAAGAAGGCGGATGGGTTCACAACATCCAATTGGCCGAATGGAAGCATCTGCTGTTGAAGCACGTAGGTGGCAGGATTGGCCACGGCCAGCTGTTTGAATGGAAGCATCACCTGCTATTGGAAGTAGGCGGTGGGGCTCACAATGGCTAGTTGGTTGAACGGTGATAGAACCCATTGTTGTTGTGCAGTGATGCTTTGAACCGCCAGGTGAGCCAATGATTGCTGCTGCAACAAGACAGATTGTTGTTGTAGGAGGATGGCAGATGATGGTACGATGCTTGCTGCAAACGCCTGTTGTAGCTTGATGGACTGCACTATCGGGTGTTCATATCCGATGGCAGTGATAGGTGAGAGGTACTGCAGAATAGTGGCAGCCGCGACGGCTAGCGGGCACTGCAGAACAACGACCGCGGTGGCAGCACTCACTGACCGTGGTGAGAGGATGCTAGTGGGAGCCAACTAATTCTCTTATTATTGGGAGCATGAGATATGTTCATTCGACTTGCTATATATAGTGTATATATGTTCATTCGACTTGCTATATATAGTGTATATGTTGTACATGTAATCAGCTTTTTAAGTTTCTTTCGTCGGTGAGAGAAGTCAACTCCGGGGAGTTGAGTTTATTCATCATCTCAGTTAGACAGATGACAATCATGTAATTTTCATGTGTGTTTCAGCTTCCTTAGCACAGTCGTGCTGTCTGGAGTTAAGAAACTGACCCAGCTATGTATGTCAACAATAGAATTTTATTTTGCATTTGAGATACGCGTGGGCCACTGGCCCCTATTGCATGCAGGTTGCATTGCTTTCACGTGAATTGAATTGGGCCTGCAAGAATTTCCCTGAATCTGTCAGAACCCAACCAGGCCATTCGTTGGGCTTTATGGGCCAAGTTCGCACGACGGCCAAGCCCAGGATTACCTGAAAGCTGCAGCATAAAAACCATTATGAGCCCTTCGAAATTGGGTCCCTGTTCCGTAGCATTTTTTATATATAAATGATTCCTTTGAATGCAATGTTGTACTTAAATAATGATAAAAACTATAATATTTATTTTAACATACGACTGCTACAACCATGCAAAATATTAAATTCAACTTATGTATGGCGAAAAAAAAGACACATTGCATTAGGGAATAAATTTAGCCAAAAGGTATTGTGAAAGATGTACATTGAACAAAAAAAACAATTCAGGGATTTGTAAACTTTAACTCTACTTGGGGGGAGTGATTTGGACCATTTCAAAAGAAAACCTTTGTAACGGTCTTTTTGCGCGTGGCACACCTCTTAATAGTGGGTGCACACTTGATATTGCATTACTCACTCCATTCTAAATTGTATGCCATTTTAGCTTTTCTTGGTGCATAATTTTTGCTAGGTGCATAAATTTTGTTGTATATTTAGATACACAGTATGTCTACATATATACTACCAGCTATGTGCTATCTAAATAGATTAAGACGGCCTATAATTTGAAAACGAAGATGGTATGAATTAAGGTAACCTGTAAATATCATTCTTGTCTATATATATATATATTATAAAAAAAGGTAGGGAGCTTCCCTGGCGGTTTCCTAAAAAAAAAGTAACCTTTCCTCCCTGCATATGAGTGAAATATAGTTTTGTTGAATAGATATGAAATAAAGAAGTCTTTTTTTATTTTCGTTTCTCTTTTTACTAGAACACATGAAAGAGCTATGTGAGTCGTGAGATATTGTTACGTATGGATCTGTTGTTTTGTATCATTCTATGCCATATAGGAAAAGCACTAAAGCAGAGCCTTTTGTCTTTTTTTTTTAGCATAAGCAGAGTCTTTTGTCGGCACGACGGGCTGGCTGACGGGCCCCACCATCTCTGCCACTGCTGTAGGCTCCATCGCCCCGCCACCGGCCCACCACGTTGAGCTCCCTCCCCCCCCATAACCACCAACCACTTCGGCAGTCGGCACTCGCCACTCACGTACTCCCGTGCCGTGTGCTTGGCTGGAGAGCATGAAGGCTTGAAGCTCACGTAGCACAGGCTTCACTTGAGTTACGTATGCACTCCTAGCCTGCAGGGCACTGTGGATTGGTGAGACTGTTGCTCTGTATTCTTCTGTTCTTGTGGATCTGAGAGACTTGAGAGTGTTGATCAGTGACTAGTAGGTGAGCATGCATGGACACCAAATTAAACTTGCGTAAGTGGTGGACAGGCACTTCGAAGCACGACTAGGTCAGCCACTTAACCCAGAAGACCTCACGTGCAATCTCGCATGCGACAAACCGTCGCGAGCATTGATGCTAGTGCCACTTTCTTCGTCCGGACCAAAGGCAGCGTGCCACTGCGTCTTGTTCCATATACTGTAGATCTGAAAGCAACCAATCTATTAATAATAAACAAGATCCGTCCGATTGCTGATGCACCGAGTCCACAGCAAACGAACAGCATTTCACACAGCACAGTGCACAGCCTACTAGGATCCGTGAACTTTACAGCCCATTGCCCAGCCGATGCCTGCGCATGTTACCACCACAGCATCCTATTTGCACCAGAACAATTCAAAGCCGAGGAGAGAAGAGAACCCTGTTGGCCCTGAAAGAATGGAAAGTGCAAATCCTGCATGTATAAGAATGGAAAGTGCAAATCCTGCATGTATAAAGAACAGGGACAAGCAGCAGAACAGAATGACAAATAGGAGCACGCAGCTTGTGGAACCATCAACGAAGAGTTCAGAAACACAGTAAGAAATGAGCTAATAAATAGTAATAGTATGTATTATTTTTTGTTCCTTCACCGTATCAGTTGAATCCACACGAAGTGGAACTGAATTCAGATTCACAAAAAAAAAAGAAGAGAATAACTAAACCGGGCAAAAGAGCGAGCAGCACTGGGCAATGAACACAGCTGACTAATTAAAATTAACCTGGAGAAAGTAATCCAATGAAACAACCGCGCCTCCTAATCCTCGCAGCTCGAAATAATCCTATGAAGGCCGCTCCCCTTAGCAGCTCCTCCTGACTGGCCAGCCCTCCTTTATGTACAGCAAGAGTAGGGTTGGGTTTATTTCCACGAACGCAAACTCTTCATCAGCAGCAAAAGTTCTTCAGGCTCCCTGATCAGAAGGCATCCGGACAGGCGCTGTCGTCTGGTGGTGGGAGGTTGAGATCGAATGCGAAACCCTTGGAGCTAGATTCGCTTGTTCCACTCTGCATACTCTGTTCCTGCACAAATTAGTGGATTTCAGTTAGGATCAAGAATCATATACTCTGATTGGAATTCATAGATAACAGACAAAGATCGCAAGATCGTAACGGCATGACATGGTTATGGAACATTTGCAAGATGCACATGAGAACTAGAGAGTGCTCCTATCATAGAATCTAATTACACCACGCAGCTAGCACATCATAGCTCGATTGCAAAAAAGCAGCCAGCTTGAGCTGGCATCCATTAAACAACTGAAGTTGAAGCAGTAGCAGGAACGAATAGATCAAAATCACCATCGCAAGCAATCACATCAGCAGCACGAAAAGGCAATGAACAAGAAAAAAACATAGTAGCAGCAGGGAGCAGGGAGGGGCAAAAAGCAAAGCGCCAGAAATTGCCGACCAGTTCATGGCCATCCCGGACTAGGGATGGCATGCGGCGACGGGGCTGTCGGTGGCTAACGGCGCGTGGCGGCTGGGAGGGTGAGCGTATGGCCTGCGGGCGGCAGGCAGCGAAATTCGCCGCGCCGCTCTCGCCGGATTGGCGTGTGAACAGAACAGGGGAGTTGTTGCAGGGAAAAAAACCAATTATTTGAGGATAAGAAAGATGCTCTCACCATCGGAATTGGCTTCTCCTCCTCGGCCGCCACACGCGGCCGCTTCGCCGGGGAGCTGCACCCTTCGTCGTCGTTGTCGGCGCAGGACGCGCCGCTTCCAGATCCGCGGGCGCCGGGTGACCTCCGCTTCTGCGCCGGCCGCGCCGAGTCGTCCGCGCTGGACGACGCGCCGGATCCGCCGGCGCCGTAGTCCAGCGGCGTGTCCGGGCTGGGAGCCTTCATGGGCTCCTTCGCCGCCGCCGCCGCCGCCGCCTTGTCGCCCGGCCGCGTCTGCGCCCGCGCGGCGCGTTCGGCGGAGCTCGTCGACGGCAAGCCGGATCCGGCAGCCGCGGCGCAGAAGGTCGCGGCGTCCACCGCCTCCCCTCCGGATCCCGCGAGTTCCATCTCCCGCAGCGCCTTCAACCAGGGGCGGAACGACCCCGGCCTGCTCCGGCAACTCCTCGGCCGCCGCCTCCCCCACCGCTCCGGCACCTCAACCGGCGCCGGTGCCGGCTCGTAAGCCTCCCTACTAGCCGTCGCCGGAGCCGTCGCCCACTCCGGCCGCTCTCGCAGCTCCCTGAACCGGAGGCTGACGAGAATCTTGGCGGCGCGAATCGCCACCTGATCCGGCTCCACCTCCCCCACCGCGACCGCCGCCGCCATGTGCCTTCCCTTGCGTCTGCCTGCCCTTTCTCTGGAGGAGGTCGAGGTCGACGAGATGCGTCTCTAGATGAGAGAGAGATGGGGGCAGGGGAGCTTCCTTGGACAGGAGACCTTGAGATAGAGACTCACTCAGAGACGGGAATCTGGAAAGGGAGCCGCCGCAGGGTCGGAGGCGCGGTGGTTATAAAGGCAGGTGGGAAGGGGAGGTTCACGGCGTCTCCCACGGGAGGAGGAGAGGAGCGAGTCGGACCGGACGGACGGACCAGAAAGAAAATAAAAGACACCAGAGTGGCTGCGTCTTCCCTTCCCTGCGCGCACACAGCCCCACCCACAAGAAAAAAAATAACCGCCTCTGCACGCGCTGCCTTGCCCGCCACGACGCCATGGGCGCCGCCGGATCGGGAAGACCCCGTCTCCTCCGCATCGGTTCCGAGTTCCGACTTCAGAGCGCGTGGCCGATGCGGATTCTCGTGCCGTGCGATCTCTGCTCGGTGAGGTCTTGACTTCGGGGGGGATTTTTTGGGGTTTTCGATTGGGCGGAGGAGGATCCTGGATCCCTTCCAATTTGGGGAATTCCGTTTGTGTTTGAGTTGATTGGCTTCGTATGTCCTCCATTGGGACTTCAGGTTCGCTCGTCGAGGGGGTGATCTTCTGCTCGGTTCCTCTTTCTCTCTCTCCTGCTGTGGAATCTGTGATGAGTTTTGTGTTCCATGGTTTTTGTTTGGATCGCCATGGCTTGTGGGCTTCTCTGGGTTTTCGAAGGATGGAAAATCTCATCTATTACTAGGTATCTACCCCCTCTGCTGAATGCATTTTTCCTTGATTTGTAGCAGGGTAAATTTTTCATGTGCTGATTGGGCGAAAGGCAAATGCGCACGATCAAAGTCATACGATACCGCTGCACTGGATGGAGTGCATCTTCTTTTTGGGGAGTCACATTCCTTTGTGCCTGACAAGTTCCTAGCCCATCTTTTGAGGATACGCTGTTTCAGCACTGTTTTGATGACAAGTGGCAGTGCTCGAGGACGTCCTTTGTGCCTGACAAGTATGGTTGCCTTGTTTGATCAGGATATTCCTGAATGCCGTGTTCTCTATACGGTATGTAGACTGTAAAAACGCGCACTCTGAGTTATGACTAAGATGGGGAAAAGTCTGATTTTCAACCTCCAATTATACCAAAAGTCTGATTTTCAACCCTCAACTATAAAACCGGGCACAAAGGGCCATCCAACTATCAAACCGTGCAAATTTGGTCCTCTAAGTGGTTTCAAAGGTGGTTTTCTATTTTTCAAAAAATATGAAAAAACAATTCTAACTGAAAACATCGTAATTAATTCATTTTAAGTCAAAAAAATATGAAACTTATGTCACTTATTTTGTAAAATTAAAAGCTATATGTTGGTAGACCGTTTGAACTTAATTGTATTATATATATTTCTAATCTAAGTTTCTTTAGAAAACCAATAAAACACTAGCAACAATAACAATAATATATAAATAACTTTACATAGTGTACCAATAGATAGGTTACATTTTTGAAAAACTTTTGGCATAAGTTTCGTATTTTTGTGATTTAAAATGAATTAGTTATGAATTTTTAAGTATATAGATAAGATTATTTTATATTTTCATAAAATGAAAACCACCTTTGAAACCACTCAGAGGGCCAAATTTGCACGGTTTTGATAGTTGGATGGCCCTTTGTGTCCGGTTTTGTAGTTGAGGGTTGAAAATCAGACTTTTGATATAGTTGGATGTTGAAAATCAGACTTTTCCCTATAAGATACGGATGACCTGTATTTTCAATTTTGAATACAGAGGCCGTGTATCTCCATTCTCCGGTGTATTTTTGCTGGTGAGAATGAGAATTTTGAAATTTTGGTTAAAGTGGACCTTGTTACTAACTTAATACTACTAAAGTTGTTAAGGTAAAAAAACTTAATAAGTTGTTGCTGTTCCCCTTACTCGAATGGAGAAAGTGTAGTCCTGTATTTTACGGCGATTTGGAGTATGGTACTCTTACGGTCTGAACCCTATTGATTTTTTCTTTTGTTTGAACGGGTGTGATTCTCCTCGTCACGTAAATTTCGCACCTATGTCTCGTACAAGTTCGTGGACGATGGACTTTCGCAACAATACAAAGAGCGTGTGCTAGACGTCACACGAGATACTATGACAAGTATCTTATACTAAGCTAGTTTTGGTAACGAATTATTTTGCAACACCACGTGGAGCCACCACCCGAGAAATGCCAAAAAAAAAAAAAGGAATCCGCTAAGAATCAGCAGAGGCCACTGGAAGCAGCGTTGCCGCGGCGGGGCGATAATAATTAACGTCTATGAATTGCACACGTAAGTAACATCAGCGGCTTCAGCGCTCACCAAACCCAAACCCCTCTTGAAGGTTAAATGAAATTAATCAAACGGTGCGTGGTGTGGTGGGCTGACCAGGGTTTTATTTTTCGAACCGGGACCGAGCCGTCGGCCAGCAGTAGCGGTTAGCCAGACCGGTTACAGCTGGAAACCGAATGAATTCAAATTCCCCGTGGCGTCGGTTTGGTCTGGTTAGCCGACTGGTTAGACCGGTTAGCCGACCGGTTGTGCTGGTTAGCCGGCCGGGTAGCTTCAAAAAAATAGGCATGACCTATCCGCAAATTAATAAAAAAATTGACCACAAATGCATACAAATATCTATACATATAATTGTGCATATAAATATCCATACAAATAGTTTAATAGTCCTCTGATACAAATAATTGTTCATACAAATATCCATACACATAATAGTGGATAGAAATAGATCAACGGTAGAATTGCGAGGCCATTTCATACTCCGCGGTGGACATCACATTCAAACCCTGCCTTTGAAGCAACTCAGCTTTGAAGTCTTGCCAAGTTTGGCCCGTCCAGGACGATGTCGTCTGCCATTCCTGAAGTAACATATTATACCAATGGGGATCTTGCCATTCGTACACCCATCTCATCGGTGGCTGCATGCTCAACTCCGGTATAGGATAGTGATAACTAGACTGTGACGATTCCCTGTAGGAGGAGATAGAAGAGAACTGTGGAGAGCCGTAATCCGTCGGTCCAACCGTTCTCCTCTGCGACATCGGTGCTCCATGGTTAATGTCCTGGGTTGCATGCGTGAACTCAGTCTCCTCTGCAATCAACCATATAGTATAATTAATACTCACAAGTCAGAATAATAAACACATGTGCATATGTACGTACACTTGGTACCTGTAAAATGGAGACCAGCAGGTGGGTTTGAAGGTGACACGCCTCCGCCCCCGCCACCGCCAACAGCACCGCCACTGCCGCCACCACTGCCACCACCACCACTGCCGCCACCACTGCCACCACCACCACCACCATCATTACTATCATCACCATCATTACTATCATCACCATCGCTACTATCATCACCTTCATCGGCGGAGCTGCTATCCTGAGACTCCTGATACTCTGAACTTTTATCACCCTCACCATCATCAGTCTCTTCATCGCTCAGGACTTCTACTACTTTCTGTTTGCTTTTTCCCGTGGCCTGGCCTCGTTGGCGCTTCGGGATAACATGGCTAGGCCCGACGTGGTACTTCCGCTTCCCTACATGAGTGTTATCCACATGTCGCCGTGCCCAATCACTGATGCAATCATCCCCTGTAGAAGTACGGAGGTCTGCTGGATTTATTTTATCCGTGACAATATAAGACGGGAGCGGTGCGTCACCTTCATCATCGTCCTCGTCTAGAACTGGAGCTTGGTTTGACCTTCCATATTCCATCCATTACCGCACCGGATTTTTAGGATCATAGAATGAAAGATGGGCTAGCTGCTCAATGAAATCACCTTGATCACGCGGAGGATCGGCAACATCCGCAAGTCGTAGGCGTATGTTGTAGTTGACATAGACAAGCTTGTTCAGTTTTGTGTGTGACAACCGATTGCGAACCTTTGTATGCAGCAATACAAAAGTACTCCAATTCCGCTCGCATCCACTTGACGAACAACATTGAGAAACTCTGCAGCTTGGGAGTTCTGTTGTCGTTTACCATCCACCATGAAGATGCAGTTGTCTTTGGGTCAAGCGCCATTTGTTGTGCCAATTGTGTGCCAAACTCACCACGCCGTTGTCGAAACAGCTCAACCTCTTGCAATGCCTGGACGGCGCTTGAGATATCCGTCATGCGCTGAAATGCATCCTTCAGTGTACTCCACATTTCTGGAGTTGGAATATACGTATAGGCATACCTCGGATTCAGGACACAAGCTGCAAAATAGAAAGTACCACGAATGAGCATAAGGTGTATGGAACGTGAAAGTAGAAACTCGTGAAAGTAGAAACTTTTGTTCACAATGAGCAGAAGCCGTCTTACCTGGAACCACATAGGTGTCTATCAAGACGTCGTGCAACCTTCTGTTCAGAATCTCTTCATACTCTTTGAACGTGGAAACATTTCGGCCAAAGAAAGATTGCATTTCATTTCTCACACTCAGTACGGTCATACATACCTCGCACATGTTCGGCCGCTTGTCCTGATCAGCAAAGCGAAGTACGCTGTATATTGGTTGGACTGAGTCAATGACAAATTTCATTCCCTCCCACCAATCTAGACTTGAAAATCTGGCATGAGTAAATCTACCCATATTTGAATTGGCCCATTTGCTCTGCAAAAATTCAGGAGATCCCATCCACTGCATGAAACGATCACGTTTCCGATACATGCTGTCTAGGAACATGTAGTTGGTCCCAAAGCGAGTTGCACACCACTTCACCAACTCACCACCAATCGCTTGCCTCATCATTGCATTCAACTGACCATGATTGTGTAACCACGCTGATATTTTCTTGCACTGGTCGATCAAATCTTGATGTTCGTACCTTTCACCGATATCCTTTAACATCAAATTGACAGTGTGTGCTAGACAAGGTGTCCAAATAATGTGTTCATATGTATCTTCAATCCCCTTGCAGGCTTTCTTGTAGTTCGAGCCGTTGTCCCGTGATAACATGAACGACATGCTCTGGTCCAATATCGTCCACCACCTTCAGAATCTCCTGGTAAATACACATATTCTTTAGCAACATCCAAATCATATTTGGATTGAAATGAACTAGGTAAGGGGTTACCTTCCGCAAATATGCAGAATCTTGAGATTTTCCAGTCGCATTAATAGACTTATGGAACCACATGACCCCATTGCAATATATCAAAAAGTTAATGACACTCATCTTCGTTGGCCCAGTCCACGAATCACACATCAACGTGACGCCGAACATAGGCCACTCTGCCTGAAACTTTGCGTACTGAACCTGCGAGTCTCGCTCCTTTTGATCCAGGTACTTGCCATCAATATCCCGTCCAGTGGGTGACGCGATACCTTCACCTGCAAAACATATGGCACTCATGAGATTACATCCAAACATGTAGTTGCGTAGCTATTATTTCACATGCAAAGAAAATGTACCCCACTTTTGTGTCTCTCTAACCGCACTGACAAAGTATGGACTGTTAGCTTGTCTTCCAGGTACTCCCGCAGTATGGAAAAACTTTGACCAAGCTTTCCCAATAGCTTCCTTTGCATTCTTACCCTTCTGCGTCCACGAGCCTATGTCAATCCTTGGCTGCGTCGGTTCTCGCGCTGAACCCAAGTTATAGTCCGTCACCCCAAGAGTCTGCCTCGATGAAGTTGCCCTTCGAAGCATCCTCTGCAACGTACCCTCTCCCCTCGTAACACTACCCCCTCCATGCTCGTATGCACCTCCTCTCTGTTGCACCCCACGACGGAACTCCTCTTCCGCTCTTGATTGGTTCAGGGCACGCTGCAGCTTAGCCTCCTCATCATACGCTTCATCTTCACCAGGATAGTTACCTTCCACTGCAACCTTCTCCTTTCTCAACTTCTCTTGCACGTTGAGCAGTTACCTTCTTAGCCCTTTCAAGTTCACGCTGAAAGTACTCACACACCTCCTTTGAAACCTTCATACAATGGACGACCTTCGTCCCGCGCCCTGCCAAATGTTGTTTCAATCTAGTGGCACCACCTCCTCCCTTGGACTTATGACAATAGTTGCATCTCCAACCGGGGTAAAGATTTTCACCGTGTTCCCATACAACATCTTTCTCTCTGCCAGACATTGCGTATCTACAAACATAGAACGAACATAAACATATCAATGTCAACTTGACAACACATAACTATATCACAATACTTAAATTCTACATCCATTTCCTTATTTCCAAAATCACAATACCCTACATCAAAATATACATACATGGCTACAAATCACTAGATCCACTTCATACATTCTAAAATCACTTGGATACTAGATCCACTTCATACATTCTAAAATCACTTGGATGCAATCAAAATATACCTAAATATCTCCATCACTACATCCATTTCATAATTTCCTAAATCACAATAGCCTAAATCATTGAAACCCGCATCAAATCCATACCTCACCCGCGGTCGGGCGGCTTACCGCCGCACCAGGTCGGCTAGCCGGCATCGAGAGCCGGGAACCGGGGCGACGACCGTAGATCTGCCACCCGTCCGGCTAACCGACCAACCGGAGCGGTTACCGGAGCAGCCGGAGCGGCTAGCCGGGCTCGCGCGGCGGTGGCGGTGCTGGAGGCGATTTTTCGCCTTCAGACAGTGCGCTGCGCGGGAGGGTGGGGGAGAGAATGGCCGACTGGCCGTTGGGGGGGGTTAGGGTTAAGGTGGCGTTGGGCCTTGACGGGTCTCAAATGGGCCGAGCCTTTTTTTTCTTTTTCTTTTTTGATTTAATTTGTATTTACCAAAAAAATACCAAATGAGCAAATATTTAAAAAACTTTTACACCACCAGTTTACACACATCTTGAAGTATTTTTAGGAATTTTTACGATATTTTTCTATTTTTTGAATTCAAATTTAAAAATTTCAAATTTTCAACGCTTCAAACCGCCCCAAACCGAAACCGGTCCGGGGCGGTGACCCGGTCAAACCGAACTGGTTCCCGACGGTTTTGTTAACCCTGGGGCTGACATGGTTTGTTAGGGCACGTACAACGGCAATTATTATGCCGTCTGTAAGTTGCCACATCAGCGCCATATTCCTATCTGGCGAGAAGTTAATGAAGTGAGAGAACCACGTCGTCGTCTCACAAGACGGCGGTGTTGGCCCGTGCTCCCAGGTCGAAACTACGGCCTCGCAACCATTGTACGCTGCACAACGGCATCTTTGGCTTCTCTGCGCTGCGATCAGGGCCGTATATCAGCAGGGCCAAGGTGGCCGACTGCACAGGGCCCCCTAAATACTTGGGGCCCCTAAATCTTGTACTAATTAGGTAATTATCTAAGGCTCGGTTGCAGAAAAAAATAGAGAAGGTCTATTGAAACTCATATAAGCAAACATTGGCCTTATCAACTTATATACAGTCTCATACGTGGATATTTAGGAATTGTCTTCAGGTAGCAGATGTACTTGCATCATTTTACGTTTATACATGGATAATTAGAGAATGCAACCTATTTATCTCTTAGACGCCACCTCTTCATTTCATATTCTGACCATCCTTCCCAAGCCAGTTTATTGACTTACGATGGGGCTCAACACCAGATAATGCACATTCTCATCAGCATACTCATCTCAGTCTTAATTCCATCACATATAGGTAGAAGCTCTATTTATATTTACCTTATCTATTCTACAAATAATATTTCATACTTTATATGTTTCTATTATAATGTAATAAACAATGTAGATTGAAATTTTAGAATCAAGGAA
The DNA here is from genome assembly GCA_015342445.1 of Digitaria exilis. Lineage (NCBI taxonomy): Eukaryota > Viridiplantae > Streptophyta > Magnoliopsida > Poales > Poaceae > Digitaria > Digitaria exilis. Next base: position 4,490,046 of record JACEFO010001795.1, read on the forward strand.
AAGCATGTTTTGGTCGTGTTATATTTTAGGGTCTCGTATTATGTATTTCGCACCGGGGCCTCCAATTTCTAGGTACGGCCCTGGCTGCGATCCTGTGCACCGAGTGTAAAAATGGAGCATCCATGCAGCCACGAGGACGCCGAGCTTCTACAGACTACAGGCACGCTGCTGCCTGGCTGCTAGGTCGCCGCCGACCGCCGTTGATGAGCTGCTCTAGCGCCGCTGCTAGTTGCTGCGGCGCCGCCGTCAGGGGTTGCTGCCCCGCTACGTACTCTACCGCGGACCGTGGGGGCTGAGGACTAACGCCCTGCACGAGCTCGACCAGAAGCTATGGCTTGATTAATTCGACATACTCAAGCTTTGATTCTTTTGATGATGAGAACGAAAGAGAGCGCTGAGGAGAAGGGAAAGGAAAGGAATGGATGAGAACGATGGGTGCAGAGGATAAGGTTGGCACTGTTTTTCTTTCTTTCTTTTGTCTATCAATTTCATGTAAACATTTGCCTAAAAGTATGTAAATAGAGAGAGATAAAGCAAAATTTAGTTGAGTTGAACATTATCGTTTTATGTAGAAACGTTGGCTCTATTTTTCTTTTGTCTCGAACTAATTAAATGTCAAAAATTATTGGCTTGATCTAGTTTTGCTTTAGCAATTTTGAAACCCAACCAACGGAGTCTAACTAAGAGACTCACGTAAAGCACCAAAATAGCTAAAGGATCAAATTATACTGGATCACTATGTTTTACGTATCAAAGAATGAATTAATATTCCTACAGACAGCAAAAAAAGACAGTAACCATCTAACCGGTTGTATAAGCTATCTATTTAGCTGTCTGTGTACAATAAAAAAACAACATCTATCTAAACTGCTGTACTTGCCCTTACTGGCGCTGCGAGGAAAGCGGTCGACGACACCCTACACGTGGGCCGCGTGCCGCCACCGGTCTCGGGCCCGCCCTCCCTCACAGAAGGAGAGCATCCCGCAATCCGCCGCCGACGGCCAGTTGCCAGAGGCCCAAAGTCCCAATCCAAGCTGACTCCACTTTTATCTTTCCATAGCCTACGGGAAAAATATACATTAAATATCACCGTTAGAAAATTATGTAGTAAGTGGTATTATTTATTTTACATGTAACTTAAAAAAGATATTTTAATATAATATGCTTATTTTATATATCACAGTAAATTTCGAAATAAAACGAATTGGCAAGAAAAGCTGTGGAAGGAATAGATTTTTTTGAAAAATAGTAAAAAAATACTAGGAAAAAAGCAGCAGCAAGTCGCATGCTCGGCTGCTCGGAGTCGGAGGGTCCACACGACGGCCACGGGACCACATTGGCAGCGTGCCACCCGCCGCGGCGCCGCCGGATCGCCGATCGCCCACTTGCCCAGCATCGCATGGGCTCTCCTTCGGTGGGCAGTCTCCTGTCTCTGGCTGGTTCGTTATTGGGCTGTCTGTCACGTCTCAACCCACATAGAAAGCCCATTAGGAGTGGCCCAAATAACAGTTTACTGTCTCATCTTTTTCGTTCTTCCTCACATAGAGGTATTTCTAGTCCTAAAAAAGATAGAGGTATTTGTGCGAACTGATCATAGGTCAGTTGGTTGGGTGTTCTTTGTGGTGGAACCTATCCACCAGGGTTTAAATTCTTGATTTGACACTGGTGTTCGTATTTTTCTGGATTTATTCTAGGATTTACCGGCGCAGACATTCGGTGGTAGGTGACGTTCCCGTCGCCTACGAGACGCCTGTGGTGACTTCGTGAATCCCGAGATTTGCTGGCTCGGTCCTTCGGAGGTGCTCATACGGGTAGGGTTTACGTACGTGCATTCATAGGAGTGAGTGTGCGTACATGTTGAGCGTCCGTCTTGTATTGTGTAATTTAAAAAAAAACACAAAAATATGCCAAATGACAAAGTTGAGGGTAAAGTAAACCAAAAAATGGTTTAAGTGGTTACGTAGACTTAGCTCATGCCTTAAGTGGAATCATTTAGACTATTTCAAAAAAACATATAGTATCTGCTCCTACGACCGTCTCTTCCGCTACCCACGCATTGTTTCATCCACGCTGACGAGTAACCCTTTAGGCCTTTACGCAAACAACCATCTAGCGCTGGTGCCGCCGTCGCGCCTGCACGCGTGCCTGTCGCTGCTAGTGTGAAGCCGCCATGCCCGTCTACCTGCCGCTGTAGCTCACATGGAGCCGTGCGCGCGTCATGGGCCCATGCCCGCCTGTGCCGTCTTCCCCGGTCACTCGCGTTGCTGTCCCCTATCTACTGCTGCTGCTCGATACGCCCGCGGCACACCTTGCACCAGCGACGCCATGCGCCGCTGCACAATACTGCCCCGCGCTCCCCTACTGCCCCCGCAACATGCTCGCCGCTGCTGTGACACACATGTTGCCACTCTGCGCTGCTGCCCACGCCTGCCTGCAGCCGTCGAGCGCCTACCTACTACCGCACCCTGCTGGCGTGCCACCGGCGAGCTCATCGGTGAAGGTGTCGAGGTTGAGAAATGTTCAACATTTCGAATTTGAATTTCCAACATCTTGTTGTTGCAGTTTAACATTTGGCTTCCCTTTGGCTTATGAGTTTGCCTTAAACAAAACATTTGGCTTATGAGACATGTTGATTTGGCTCTACTCAAATGTTGAACCTTTGATGGACAGCGGATCATGCTGCCTGTCTCGCTCCCTCTTGTCTCTCGGCCTAGTTGGTTATTGGGCTGTCTGTTAGGTCTCAGCCCACATGGAAGCCCATTAGCAGTGGCCCAAATAACAGTTCACTGTCATATATTTTTCGTTCTTCCTCTCACATATAGTTTTTGCTCCTGCGACTGGCTCTTCCGTTACTCAGGCGTTGTTTCATCCACGCCGACGAGTAACCCTTTACGCAAACAACCATCCAGCATCTCACCGCCTTCTTCCACTTCTTTGGTAATCTCCGGCGACCGCCGCTTGAAGACGCCGGAGCCGGACCCATATATAGCCTCCACTTTCACCGTGAAGGAAGGGCTCCGCCAATCTATGGGAAGCCGCAAGAGGCACCACCCCGAGACCTCAAGTCAAGGTGGGATGATCTAAGACACTGGGAGTCGACACAGGCCATTTGGCCTCAACAACCTGCTGATCACCAGTAGCAGGACCAGTGACACAGCGTGAGATATTGAGTTTTCCCTACTTGCTTAACGTTTATTCGATGCTACTGAAATCTGGAGTCTGACTGACGTCTTGATCTGATCATTAATTTTCAAACTTTCAGTTAGAAAAGAAACACGCATCCTAGAGGAGAATAAATTAGCGATCCCCACTGTATTTTTCAATTACTATCTAATAAAGTGATTTCGCTATAGCCGTGCGTGCATGTCTTCACCTTCTCGCTAGTACGAAGACAGACATAAGTTCACCGTACAACAATTAAGCATGTATGAATATGCCTCACAATCATAAGTCACAAATATGGTAGCACTAAATACACAGTACTAAAATGAGAGCTCTTTTACAGCGCACAATACCACTATATACTAGCGGTTAAAAATGACTAGTATATAAAGATCCGACGGTCGAGATTAATTGTATACTATACAAGATGATCCTAGTGATATAGTAGTATTTAAGGGTAGTATAGTGTGCTAGGGGTAATCTAGGAAAGTAATTTAATGGCATTGTGTAATATATTAAAAAAACAAAATAAAATTTATGTATTATGTTATTAATTAGTATTCTTTTATGTTTTTATTATTTTGAATTGATATGATTATATTACAAATTGGAGAGTGAGAATTGTTACCAAATAAAATTATAAAAATAAATAGATATAGGGTAAATTACTAAATTATCCTTAACCAATACTATATACTACTGGACACTAGTATTGTACGTTGTAAAAGAGCTAAAAAATGATACATACTTATAAGCCATAAACCACAAAGGAAATCGTCATTATAGTTCCATGCATAGCAGTGATGTAACAATAATCATGGGTTAGGCCATATATAGCTGGCAAATCACACACGGACACACAAATACAACAATCTTCAGGTAGAAGCACACAACGCGGGATAAGCACAGCTGCACCAGCGGCAAGAGTGCATGAAGATCAGAGGCGTACACACCCACTACTTGAGCTGCTTAAGCTGCTGAAGCTGACAGCTGATCCCCTTGTGTTTTTATTTATTCCTCTCAAGCTCACCAAACCAAACAGAAACCTATGGCAGCGCAGATGCAGAGCGCGCACACACACAGACACACAAAGCTGGCATCCAGCATGTCAAACTAAATCAAGCAAACGTAGAATATAAGAAACAGGCAAGTTTCTGACACCAGGGGACTCATCATCGTTGCCTTGGAAATCAGACGTCACAACAGTGTGCATGGCCTAAGCAAACATTGCTCATCGAGACTTGTGCGAAGCAGAGATCCAATTCCAATCCTCTCTTCCGTGACCAACCAAGCTGTAGCCATTCCATATAATGGATTGCTACTACTACCTGCAGGCAGGAAGGAAGGAATGGGGACGTGAGCCAAGGAAAGATGTCAGATACACACATCTGTATTTGTAGGGAATTAAACGACATTCAATGACAAAATTAAGCTAGCTGGACAAAGCAATTCAAATGATTTAAGCAAAGACATGAAAGGAGGCTAACCAGTCACCGTAGTACGGAGGCTCTGAGCAGGGTCTTCTTGTAATATGCCGAATGTGTGGTTTTATAGTGTGAAGGGTGGTGATCAGCCTCTTCCCCATCCCACTCAAGGCTGTCCCACAACTCCTTTTCACAGTCCACATTGGGCAGGTGGCCGGCTGCAGGAGGAAGCGGAACAGCCGGCAGGCGCTTGAGGCTCCAGCAGCCCCTGATCTTCACGGTCTCAAGTCTGGGTGCCAACATCCTTTGCCCGCAGATGCGCTGCAGCTTAGGTAGCTCATACAGATGGATGCGCCTTAGTCTAGGGAAACGCTTCTGCTCCAGCAATTGTAAATCTGATGGAAAAACCTCCCTAAGCTCACCACAACATATGATCTCCAGGGTTTCCAAGCTATGGCATCCGAGGAAATTTGATGTGTGCAAGGGTAGTACATGTACTAGCCCGTGGCAGCGATCCAAGTGTAAGAATACAAGATTGGAAAAGCAATAATATCCTGGACGAAGAACTGTTCCGCTCCAGTCCCAGATGTAGCGAGCCTTTAAGAGTTGGGATGCCCAAAATGTCTCCAGATTTCTAAAAATTTCGTCTGTGTCCGCCGCATATGAAGGACTACAAACAGTGAAAACAGAGCCTTCTATGCTTGGGCATCTCTCAAGTCGGCACCATCGGAGGCAATGCCAATCTAAATCTGTTAAGTTAGCAGCAGGGCCTGGGATAGATTTTTTTTAATTTTAATTAATTTTTTAATAATATTTTAAAAACAACACCCCAGGAACGATATTTGCATCACATGACCGTTTTGGACGCGCCAGTCCACGTGGCGCGTCAAAAACACCCTGCCGCGCCACATGCATTGGCGCGGCAAGATGTGCCACGCTGGAGGGTGTCGGAGGGGTCTCACAACTCATAATCTACGTGGCAGGCTTACCGCGCCACTCCCACTGGCGTGGCAAGATAATGCTGCCACGCCGGCGGGAGTGGCGCGGCAAGCCTGTCAATTTAAAAAAATCATATCTTTTTCATATGAACTCGGATGGAGATGATTTTTATATGAAAATTGTAGCCCTCGATGAGATCTACAACTTTGTAGTTTTATGTTTTTTCATTTAAAGTCATTCAGATGCTCAAATAATTGATCTAAACTTTAGACAGCATATTAAGCATTCAACCCTTAGTCAGGTCGCCCCAACTTAATTTGTTCACCATAGTTCCACCAAAGAAATTATATATATGTATTAATTGGTCTATGAAACAATGGATTTAAGGCAATACAAAAAAATCATAATTTGTATAGTAGATTTAGTGAATATAGAACAAACAATTTTCTTCATAGGTTAACTAGTTATGTTTCAATCTTTTTTCAGACAAACATGTACATTTCGATATTTACTAGTCTATTGAAGATCCTAGATAAGTTTATTAGTTTACTGAAATTTTGCAATGGGTTTTGGTAGTTAACTAAACTGTCTTCAGTTTTGTCATGTAGTGTGTTCATGTGAGGAAGGATTGCAATACAATTACTATAACATACATCAGAATGACCAGATAATTTATTGTACAGATTTAACATCTATTTTAGGTGTATTATTAGCTCATATTGTAATAATGTTTACACATTCTTAAAAGAAATAAAAGACAGCACATGACCTAGCTCACCATGATTTTGAATTATACTAGAAATGAAACGATACATATTTTTATTCATTGTCGCATTAACTTACTATGCCATACTCGCCGGTTAAGCTAGTTTTACCTCATTTTCAGTTGTAAATATAATGCACAGAGCATTGTTTCATTATATAATGAACAATATAAAACATTACAAAAGACATTTTTTTATTTCCTCACAAAATTATATGTTCTACGTTGGCGGAGGGCAGAGCCGCGGAGGTTGGGGCGGAGCACGATCGTGAGAGCCGACGGGAGTTGCAGCACGATCGCTAGGTTGGGCGGAGGGTGGAGGTTGGGGCGGAGCATGATCGCGAGCCTATGGGCGGATCATGATCGCGTGATTTGGATCTTGAATGGGACGTCGTGTGAATAACCGGGCGACGTGAAGGGCTTTTTTTAGGTGTGGAGATGGTTTCGTATGTGAAGCTTCAACAAAGGGTGCGGACGTGACCACCTTTCGTTCTTTTTAATAGTATAGATAGATTAGTAGTATAGATAGAATAGAAAAGAGATTTGTAAACAATATAAGACTAATTAAAGAGATCTTTAACCAAAATCTCTCCAATATGGCTACTTGAGCATATGATAATTTTTTCAAGGTGATAATTTTGACTTCTTCAAGTTCATTTTACCATTAAAATGGAAGGTTTTTTACTCAAATTATTTCTTCAAAATAGCTAACAATTTGAAGAAACTATTGTCATTGCATGCGTCTTAGTAAATAAACATAATGTTCTAAGGACTTAAACTTTGAGAAATATAAAGAACAAAGAAGAGAACCTTATTATGAGTGGTGTTAGAAAGTGTTAAATATGAATTCATAGTTCTATAGACCAATTGATACATATATATATAATCTCTTTGGTGGAATTATGGTGAACAAAGTTAAGTTGGGGCGACCTGACTAAGGGTTGAATGCTTAATATGCTGTCTAAAGTTTAGATCAATTATTTTAGCATCTAAATGACTTTAAATGAAAAAACATAAAACTACAAAGTTTTAGATCTCATCGAGGGCTACAATTTTCATATAAAAATCATCTTCATCCGAGTTCGTATGAAAAAGATATGATTTTTTTAAGGTGACAGGCTTGCCGCGCCACTCCCGCCGGCGTGGCAGCATTATCTTGCCGCGCTAGTGGGAGTGGCGCGGCAAGCCTGCCACGTAGATTATGAGTTGTGAGACCCCTCTGACACCCTCCAACGTGGCACATCTTGCCGCGCCAATGCATGTGGCGCGGCAGGGTGTTTTTGACGCGTCACGCGGACTAGCGCGTCCAAAACGGTCATGTGATGCAAATATCGTTCCTGAGGTGTTGTTTTAAAATATTATTAAAAAATTAGTTAAAATTAAAAAAAATTCCCTGGGATACTGGTGATGGATAAGCAGTCGTTCAAGTAAAAGCTCATGGCTCTCTTCGGGACGAACCGTGGCAAAGTGGTGGTAGTTTCTTGTCTAGTGCTAGTTTTGACCTGTAGCGATTGGGTTGCTCTCTCATGTTGTATCCTAATGTAGCAGTAGGCCCAATCAGAATCCATAGGAATAAATGGGCAAGCCCACATCAACATAAATGCTGGGGCATCATCTCCTCTGTTGGTACAAGTGGTTTGCGAGTTGTCTTCTTGAAAAACAGAAATGATGTCATCGACGTATAAATTACCTGCTGCATTTTGCAAGTTTACAGTTCTGGCTTCTTGTTCTCTGTTATTTATTCTTTGACCGTCACCTTTGTCAGCACCAGAAGATGAAACCTCTACGTGTAACTTTTTGTCAAATTCGATGCGGAGAAGTGACCGAAAAAGCCTTGTATCCCTTAGAGAAATATATGAATCTGAGTTGGTGAGAGCTTGGCCGTTGCAATGCACTGCCGCTGATGGTGGTTCTGCCCTTGTACATTTGCTAGCAGACTCTTGCTTGCGGCACATGTCTTCCATAGCCCATGTTGCTTGGATGGTGTCAATACGCAGCACCTCCAACCATGTCTTATGTGGCCACAATATTGTGCGGAGCTTCTGACAACCCAATAGAAAGAGTCGTTTGAGGCGCAGAGCTTGCATTTCACTGAGGTCAAGTGTTTTAACTGATGTAGCTGACATGTCCAACTCCACCAGCTCACCAAAGAATCCGTTTAGCAGCAGGCTTTTCAGTATAGTACATCCTCGGAAGGAGATGCTCTTTATCTTTGTGGGGACATTGCTGGTGAAGCTAAATGACTCTAAGGATGGGGGCAGAGTGGTGCAGCGAATTTCTTCTAGCTGGACACAGCCATCAAGGATGACTGTCTTGAGGATATGCCAACTTGATAGGTTCGGAAATGTTGATGCTGGCTGGTTTTTATGGCCAGCAATATCGCTAACATTATCGCTGTCTTTTGGCCCCCCTACCACTCGGAGTTTGAGCAACTTGCGGCCGTTTCTACTTCCGGCACCACTGGTACTAATATGTAGATGGCTCAAGCTCCAATTGCCAGGCCCTTTCACATGCAACTCCCTGAGTTCAGCCATTAGATCCAATGCCTTTTCCGATAGCAGCCAAAACCAGTATGTATAACTCAGTTCCAGCACCCACAGCTTCTGAAAACATTCTCCATCACCACCATGGCGGCGGTCCTGCTCTTCACCATGATCTGGTGCATTGTTATTGTCTTTGCAGTGGTCAAGAAGGAGAAACCTTAGGTTGCTGCATGTTAGGAAGGGGGGAGACGAAAAACTGAAGGTGCAGTGTGAGAGATGTAACACACGCAACCTGCTCGTATCTAAATTTTTAAATGTACCACCATGCATTATAGCTCCTCTCAAGAAGAAGGATCTTAGTACCTGGACTAGTTCTGCATCTTGTCCGGTGGCTGAATGCTTCTCCCATTGTCCAGTTAATACACCATATATGAAGTCTGCGGTATCTTGAGGCCAATCGAAGTTCATGTCCCTGTGCAAAGCATTGCCAATCTCCCATGCCGATCTACCACAACCATCTGTATCGTGTATGATTCCATCACATACCAAATAGTTGGTCGCATGGGTGGCCCAGTCAATGTGTTTGTCCTTGGCCTTAATACGTGTCAGGAACTTGTACAAGATGCATTCCGAGACAATCTTAGATTCAGGGACACCGCTATATCTAGCAACCTCCTCAGCCTCTGCGTGAAAGACGCGACTGAAGATATCAACTGTATAATCACGATCGCGAAAGCCACTCTGTTCAGCAAGTCGTATGGCCACATCACTCAGCCCAGCTAACTCATAAATTAGAGATTCTTTCACACGATCCTCTTGGGTGCCACTAAATAAGAACCTGCCCCGAGAGGTCCACAACACCCTCTTGCTCATAGCACCCATGACTGGGACACCATATTCCCATAGATCCACATACCTGCCACTCCCGTTGTGGAAGACCACCAGAAATTTGCAGTTGCTATTGCTAAGTTCATTCAAGATTGCCAACCTGACCTGTGGAATCACACCTCTAGCTGTATGTTGCACCCCGTCAAAATCATCCTCCTCATCAACCTGGTCGAAAAAGGCCATCACCTCCGGGGGAAGCTTTAGCTCCTCCGCGATCGCCTTCTGCAGGGACTTCTTGCTTTGCCACAGTGAGCAATCGATGTGGATGATCTTATCCAAGCCAGCTACGGCTTTCCTAGTGGAATCAGCCCCAGAACATGACGATCTATACCGTTCGACGACCGCTTTGAGCACGGCGGATGCCCCCAACCCACTATACCATCCATTCAAGTATATCACACTCTCCTGTCTCGTACGCTCCAGAAAGCCAATTATCTCCTCTGCTGCAGCATCGGTATTGTCTGCAACGATGTCGTTCACCTGCAATATCGATAGAATAATACATTAACGTTGTCGGTTGAGTGTGCGCGCGGTGCATAGGCCGGAATATTCTCTTTTTTTCTAAAAAAATAATAACCGTAGTATGAATCAAAGATTATATAAAACTATACATGTCGTGTATCGAATGTTCACAGATCATAAAAATAAATATATTCCAATTTTCCACATGCAAAACAACACCAATAGATTTATTTTTTCCATAAAAATTACGAAGTTCGTAATAAATAAGCAAAAACTATAGAATAGAGCGGTGTATACGCTAGTAGTTGCCTGAACTATACTACCGACAACACATCTGAGTCGTATGGGATGGCGGTGCTGGTCTCTCGTGTATACGCTTGTTGCCTGAACTATACTACCAACAACACATCTGAGTCGTGTGGGATGGCGGTGCTGGTCTCTCCTTCAATGAATTTTTGAAGTGCCTTGAAAAATTAACGCACCGGATTAGTCGAGGAGCTACATCCTCACCTACCTAGGTTTAATCACGCGACAAACTGTTGGTCCAAATTTGATTTCCATTTCACTAACTCTATTAGCCCAAAGGCCAAGTCTTGCATATATAGGACTTGGAGAATATCCTAGTGAATATCCCCAAGAGACATAAGACACTATTACCCACACTACTTAAATGAACTTTAACGGATCATAGAGGGTGCTTTAACATGGGCACCAACCTTCTTCTATCATTCCCCCCTAAGTGTTGTGCAGTCTGCGCAAGCTTTGGAGAGGTCTTCTTCTCCTTTTGTGCTTTAGGTCCAAGTTTTGAGAAGTCTTCTAAGGGGTCTTGGTTTCCCCACTCCTTGATCTCAACTCTTGGAACTTGACTCTATCAAGTGATATGGTGAGGTATTCCGCAAGCTGATATGGATGGCCTTGATGCTTCCCTATTCCAAGCATCTCCCAATGAAGTGATAGGTTACTCAGATGTGTTTGCTGTGCTCATGGAAGACAGGGTTCTTGTCAATGCCAGAGCAAACTTGTTGTCCACTCGAAGCTCCACCACCTCGGCATCCCTACCAATGAGATCACCGAGCAGTCATGCAAGCCAGGTCGCAGGAGCCGATGCGGTAGTAGCGGCAATGTAGTCTAGCTGACAGCTAGACAGAGGCACCACTTATTGCTTGAGTGATTGCCATCTAATAAGCCACTTGCCGAGGAAGAAGGACGATCTGCCCATGCTCTTGCTTGTGTCGATGTCGCTGGCATGGTTGCTATCATTGTACCCCACGAAGTGTGCCATGCCGAGACACCTCGAGTGGAACAACCCGTAGTCGAGGCTGCCCGCAACATAGCAAGCAATCCTCTTAACCGGCTGCAGGTGCTTGGCCTTAGGTCGCTGCATGAAGTGACTCACATAACCAACGGTGAATGCCAGGTCCAGCCACGTGTGGGTGAGATAGCGTGCGCTCCCCACGAGGCACTAGTACTCGGTGGCATCCACCTCCATAGCGGTGCAATCGTGGCTTAGCTTGAGCCTCTCTTCCATCAGAGTGAGAGATGGATTACATCCGGTGAGCCCTCCGGGCTCAACAATACACTTAGTGTAGGAAGTCTATCGAAGAGTGACGCCGGAGTCACTCTGGGACACTACGATCCCTAGGTAGAAGGACATATGCCCCAAATCGCTCATTTGGAAGGCAACCTTCATATCTTCCTTGAACGCCTCCACCTCGTCGTCCTTTGTGCTGGTGATCACTAGCAGGGCACAACTGCCCTTGCCCCACTGGTAGACAACCGCTTTTTACGAGCTTTGCTCGAACCCCATCGACTTGAGGGTCATGTCCAACTTCCATGTCCATGGTGTTTGTGGAAGCCATAGAGGGGATTGCGTAGGATAAGAATGTTGTTCTCCTAGCATGGGATGACGAATCCTGGCGGTTGGCGGACCTAGACCTCCTCCTTCAAGTGTCTGAGGAAGGTAGACTTGACGCCCATATGGTGGTCGCACACTCGGACTAGTCCTCCTAGGCTGCCAGTGTGAGGAGAAGGCGACAGAATCCATCCACGGAACAGGAGTGAAGGCGCCGTCCAAGTCTTCCCCCTCCCATTGCACAAATCCACATGCCATGATCCGGGCAATCCAGGTTCATCCTTCTTCAACTTACACACCCATTTGATGGTGATCGCGTTGTGGAAGATTAGGAGATCTGCCAACTCCCAAGTGTTGTTCTTTTGCACAACATCCATCTCTTGCTGCATGGTGGCACACCACACTACTTGTCCATTCGCCACCACAAATGAGCATAGCACACTATCCTCGTGGACCAAATGCAGCTTCAGCTCCGCACTGAGGATGTGCTCAGTTTACATCGAGGCGGACCTTGTCATCGATGAGTGGAATGACAAACACAATTGAGGTCAGGGATGGGGATGCCTAGGTTTGGGAGGCCATCGAGGTCAGGGACAGAGCAGCCAAGGTCAAAGTAGATCTTGCCAGAGTTGAAGAAGACCTTGCTGGAGCTGATGGAGACCCTCGGACATTAGGGAAGGCATGCTTGTCGAGGAAGAGCTACCAACTCTTTATGCCTCCTCAAAGTGGATGTACTCAACAATGAAGTCATTAAATATCTAGGCTTAGCCATCGCCTACCACCTTGCTCTATGCCCAGCCTCACACCTCATCAAACATGTTGTTGCCTATCGTGCGCACATGCTTTGTTGAAGGGTCGAGGATGTGGTACGCCTTCACACCATTGGCATAGCCGATGAACACCCATAGGGTGCTGTAGTCATCGAGCTTGCCAATGTGGTTGGGCTCCTTGACGAACACAAGTTAGCCAAAGACATGAAGATAGCCACTCCACCAGCTTGCACTCATGCCAGGCCTCGGACGGTGTCTTATCGTTGGGCACCTTTGTGGGCGAGCGGTTGAGAACATGGACAATAGTCATGACTGCCTCTCCCCAGAAGATGGCTAACGTCCCCCTCTTCTTGAGGAGGGACGATGCCATGGACACCACCATCTGGTTGTGGTGCTTGACGATGTCATTCTGCTGCAGTGTGAATGGCGTGGAGTAGTGGCGTTGGATCCCCTTGTCGGCACAGTATGCTGCGGACTTAATCGTCGTAAACTTACCCGCATTTTGGTGCGCAACACCCACATATTATGACCGCACTCCTCCGTACCAGCTTGTAGGTGCTTGATGGCGCCCGTTGTAGCCACCCTGGTTTTGAGGTGGACCAGCCACATGTAGCATGACCGTTCATTGACGAGTAGAAGGAAGTAGCATCGACCTCCAGGAGTCGCCATTGTTACCATCCTGCAGAGGTCGCCATGCACGAGCACAAGCCTATCCTTGGCTCGGAAGCTCACTTGGAGAGGGAACGGACCCCGCCTCTACTTTGTGATGATACAGGAGTTGCAGAGCTGCTCCACATGCTCCACACGAGGTACGCCCTGCACCATCTCCTTAATGCAGAGCTGCTTGTAGGGCCTCGAAGTGAAGATGCTTGAAGCACTCATGCTACCACCATGTATCATTGTCGTGATGAGCAGTGAGGCAGAGGGGTTGGGCCACGTTGATGTGAAGAACATAAAGCTGATTGCTTCCCTATTTCACCTTCGCGAGGAGACAACACTGCGGATCTCAGACGCGAAGCACGCCATGCTCGATTTCCACACACGACCCATTCTCATCTAGTTTCCCCAAAGCTAATGATGGAGTTGCTCATGGTGGGGATGTAGTAGACACCACTGAGGAGCCGTGTTCCCTAGTCTTGTGATGAAGATCACAGAACTGGCACCCGCGATCTCCCCGGTGGAGGCGTTCCGAAACTTGACAGAGCCACATACACTGGAGTCCAAGTCGAACAAATACTCGTGCGCGCTCGGTCATGTGGACCAGTGGTGCTGGTGTCGAGGTACCATCCATCAATCTTCTTGTCATTCAAGACGAGCTGAGGAAGGCGTGAGCTCGTAGTTCATCAATGTGGAGAAGCGCAGAGGCGACCAGAGCAGTGGCGACTGGCACGGAAGGGGTGTGCAGCTCAGCACTCCCATGCATTTGGAGCAGGGCTGGCTCACCATTGGCTTGAGTTTGCACGACATGAGCCTGCCCTCCTCCCCACTTTGGCTGCGTGGAATCTTTGGCATAGAGGCCAGTCCGACTGCAATTACGACAAATATCATCCTTGGTCACCTTGCACTTGCCATCATCGATGTCATTGCCGCCTCGAGGACGTGACCTCAGCCATAGCCTGCTGGGCTTCATTGACTCGAGCCCCATGCTCCTGTGTGGCCTGTGCTCACTGGACCTGCTGCCACTACTCCTCCGCCACATGCTCAGCCTCCTCGTCCATCTCGAGTGTTTTGCGCTCCTCCCACGCCTCACATTCCGCCCATGCCAATTGCTACAACCAGTCTGCACACACACGATGCGCCCCTTTGGTCGATGTCCCATCACCTACCACGTGCCCACCTGCACCTACCTCTTCATTATGATGACGCCTCACCCTCACCGTGGTAGAGGCATGGCTGCGAGCCGGGGACCATGGTGGATCCGCTCGATGCTAGGAGAATAAATCTGTTCGGGGAAGAGGTGAAGCAGCCGAAGCTGAAGTGGATCTACTAGATCCACCGCTAACATCTCAGTTCTTGATTGGAGATCAGGAGTGGCAGCAGTCGAACAGAGAGGGGAATAGAGGGTGGCGGCGCTAAGGGGGTAGGGATGGAGGGAGAGAAAAATTCTAGGCCTGATACTAATTGTTGGTCCAAACTGTAGTAGCCCAAAGGGGGGGGTCTTACGTATATTAGACTTAAGAGCATATGCTAGTGAATATCCCCAAGAGACATAAGACACTATTACACTTAACTGACCCGATACAAGCTTACTCTAATGAGTGAAGGTAATGCCATTACACATAAGACGTATACGGCACTTTAACAGATCCTACAGGGTGCTTTTAACATGGGCATCAACCTTTGTCTGTCACGAACAACGGTTGCGTGCTGGCTATAACGATATGAACGAAACATCGGGATACTATAGCTGCAATAATTCTTGCCAGCTCGATTGGGATGCTGATACATGCTGGAAGCTAGCAACAACTCCTGCTAGTTGGATTGGAGCGTTGATGTGAGCTACACAACGTTGTTGTGTGCCTAATCGCCACCACCACCACCACACTTATACCACCACCATCTCAGTTTTTAGTCTCTTTTTTTTAACCTTTTCCCTTTTCGAAAGGAAGGTAAAAAAATATCGGTAGCCACTGCAGCCAAGCGAGGGAAGATGAACCACCCTGCCAAATTTGCTTGACAATGCATTCAAGAAGGTTATGCTAATGGTGCCAGTGACACCAGCCCAAAAATGGTTGGGATTTCACTCAACATCTAAGTGGGTAGGACACAGGTCATCTTTTCCTTTACCGGTTAGCTGACCTGTAACTTCTGCTCTATTAATGAAACAGGCACAATCTCGTGTACTGTTTGTTAAAAAAAATGCCTCGAAGGAGGAAGAGGCGTCCACGGAGGTCGCTATCCAGGAGGATTTTGCCTCGACCTCACCAGACTTACATGCGAGAGGAGTTGCACCCAGCCCAAGCGCTAGCATCGTTGTATAGCTCCCATCCCTTAACGTTGGTGACAAGCACGCAGTGCAGGCATCCCCTTCACTAGCATCAGACATCTACAATGTACACATGCATGCCATGGGTGTGCCCTTTACGCATAACACCAAAGACAGAAGCTGCCAACACTACCATCAATGGTCAGAGCCATTTCTGGGGTTCTGGTGCACCTTTTGCCGGCGGCCGTGGTCCAGGCTCATGGCAAAGGCGGAGAGGTTTGCCGACAGCCATGATCAAGGCTCTTGGCAAACAGCCCTATAAGGTGCCCCGATGCTGCCCTGCCGTGTGGGGCCCCACCATTTTGTTTGCCAAGAGTTGTGATTTCCCTCTAGGTAAAGCCCCTATATGGTGCCCCGTCGCAGCCATTCCCTTGAATGCCATCCCGTTATCTTTGCCGAGATCAAAACATCAGTGCTCTCGGCAAAATGATCGGGCAGGCCCCACTCGGACAGGCCACGTCGTGTCCCGGTCTGCCATGATCCTTCCTTTTTTTTGCCGAATGCTTTTGTTGCTCTTGGCAAAGGTTTTGCCGAGTGTCCTATAAATGGCTCTATGCAAAGATTCCTTTGCTGATAGGATCATTTGCCGAGCAGGCTTTGCCAAGAGCCGACTCACGGTAAACCCTTTGCTGAGGGTTTTATGGCCTTTGCTAAGTGCCTGCGGGCACCCGGCAAACAGCCTTAACTGGTAGTGATCGGCATTCACGAGTGGGCTGTGGTGCTTAGGAAGGAAATGCAAGCCGGAGGGCCGGAGGGGGCGATGCGGATCATTTCCCACGCTACCAAGGTGCAAGTGAAAACCAGCCAAAGGAGAAGGGCGGTCACCTCAACCATTCGCAACAGCTAGAGCTGGTTCTGGGTGGGAGAAGATCCACCACGCGTCCATCAGCGCAGCCACATGGTGCTACACTATCATTCTTTTCTCTCGTCATTTTTCATCACCCATCGTCTCTCTGCAATGAGCAGACGTCAGCCGGGTATGGAGTGTGGCCACAAATGTCGGAGAGCGAGCGATGGTCCAGGGAAGAGTGCAGATCGCTCAGGCAGGAGGTAATGATCTGGTGTTGGCACGGGTGCGAACAGCGGGCCGTAGGCAGTAGCCGAAAGACAAAGGTAGCTCGGATGTGGAGGCCAATTGACAGATGATGGGCAAGGAGCATGAGCACGTATGACGTCAGACAATGGAAGAGAGGGAATGGAGGAAGGAGGGTGTGTGAGGGGCCTATGCATAGAGAGTTGTGTAGGAGTCTCTCCACACCGGCCCTCAAATTAGGCCGTCTACTTCTTGAGTGAGGGCTCTAATTTTTTAGGGATATCTTTATAACCTACGACCTCTAAATCTCATTGTCTTCTTTTAAATTAATAGATGGGCTCATTCGTCAGTGGATATGGGCTGCGGAGACCTCTCTATTTATACGGGGGTGTGGAGGCCTAAGAGACCCATTCCTAGGGTCTTTTGGCAAAAGATGTGGAGGCCTCTCCAAAATGAGGCTTTAGTAGAGGGCCCGATGGAGTGTTATTTTTTATTTCACCCTCCAAATTTAGGATAGAGGTTTGCTTAGAGGGTTTGGTGTAATTGCTCTAAAGACTCCTAGAAACATAGGGTGGAGGAAGGGATTTGGAGATCTTTCCAAGATGAGAGCTCTAGTAGAGGCGATGCTAAAGTGTTATTTTTTTGTTTAATTCGCCCTCCTTATTTAAGATGTTGGGTCTAAAAGGTTGGTTTGACTTACTGATCAGTATAAAAAGGTACCCTTTAGCACTGGTTAGTGATACCAACTAATATTAAAGGCCAAAATGTACTGTTCCTTAGCATAAGTACCTGATCTTTAAGTTAGCGGTATTGATGCAGCGGATGAAAAGTCTCATAGTGTGCGATTGATAGGGCACAACCTGCTGTCGGTTTAACATGTGTCTTGGGTGTCCTTGACCGACAAAAAAAATACCAAATTCAATCGATCGAAGTACATGATGTGTTAGAGTTGTGTTGAATATTGTGTACTAGATAGTTACAATTGGACTTGGAGTTGTATTAGCGGTAGGGTGTAGAGTACATGTTGGACTCTTATAATCTGGGCTCCTCATAAATAAATATGAGAGGAGAACCGTTGTTGTAATATATAGCGATAGGCTTGCAGGGGGGAGGCGGCTCATTGCTGGGACCTCGGAGTGAGCGGTGTTGCGTATTGGGGATCAAAGGAGCACCCGTAGTCATGCCTTGGGGATGTAGGCTTTTGCTGAACCTCATTAAAAAATATGATACCTTCGATGTCGTCTATGACCTTCATCTTGGTAGATTGGTAATTTATTCTGCGTGCTTATTCTCTAACAAGTCCATCAAGAGCCATGGTTGGATTAGATCTAGAGATGTTAAGGATCACTGTGGAGGAGTGAGGACCATGCTTGGAGGGCATTGTGGGACTGCTCAATGCGGCGCAAGGTAGAGCATGGTGGTGATTGACGATTTGGAGGCTCGGACCATTCGATGGGCTACGGTTGGAGAGGATCGGCCAGGTGTGAGGATCGGTCCAACACAATGGCAGTGAAGACAACACGAACAAGGTGGCGGCTTTGGCTCGCGATCAGACTTGCAAATCTGGGACATGTCAAAGATTGTGATGACCAAGTTGTATCTGAAGTAGAAATTATGGGTTGAAGATGTTGGAGGGGTCGAATCTTGCTGAGCACATCAATGTTTTCAGTCAGATGGTCACTAACCTAGAACAACTAGGTGTGCAGGTTGATGATGAAGTTTCTTAAAAAAAGGTTGATGATGAAGATAAGGCAAATATTCTTCTATGTTCTTTGTCATCATCCTATGAGCATGTGGTCATGACTTTGACGTATGGCAAGGAAAGCATCAAAACTATGGATATTACTGCAACATTATTGGCTCAGGAACAAAGGAGGCAAAACAATGCAGTGGAGGACCTCAAGGTGATACATTGCTGGTCAAAGGTGATCGTAGTGGGGAGAAGTTGGAGAAAAGGAGGAAGAAAGTTGGTGCTAAGATGGAGAAAAGGATATACTGTCCAGAAAAGAAAAAGGGGGAAAGTGCTAGTGTTGCAATTCAAAAGAGTGACTCGGATAGCGATGGTGATGTTCTCTTGATATCAAATAGTGTGCAATATATCAGCAAGCTCTTTTCATACGACGCACAAGAAAGAGTGTTTCACTTTGTACAAGTCTGGTGATTTTGGCTTAGCTTATTTGGGCAATGATATGAGTTATTGTGTTATTGGAGTCGGCAGCATCAAGTTGAAGACACAAGACGGAGATGAGCAGGTGCTTCAAGGTGTTAGGTGTGTGCTAGGGCTGCGAAGGAATCTAATTTCACTTGGAGGTCAACATGATAATTGGATGTGTATTTTGGGCTGAGCCGAATGGTAAGACCATGAGAATCATGAAGGGTGATGAGACTGTGATGATTGGAGAGTGGGCGACATCACATATCTATAGGATGTAAGGGTATGTACGGTTGCAGGTGGAGTCATGGAAGATGGAGTTGAAGGGATAGCATTGTCTTCTGAGAGTGGTGGGTCTGAGGCCAGGTTAGACTCATTGAGTGGCTCGCTGTGAGCTACAAAGTCAATAACTCAAGTCCGGTGTACACAGAGGCTCGCACGCAACAACTTTAAAATGGTGGAATATTAGCCAAGGTGGAGTGTGTTGGAGTTGAGTCGAATATTGTGTACTAGTTGGTTACAATTAGACTTGGATTGTATTAGTGGTAGGATTGTAGAGTACGTGTCTAACTCTTGAAACCCGGGCTCCTCATAAATATAAGAGGAGGACTGTCGTTGTAACCATGACGAGATAGCATCAGACGGGTAGGGTGGAGGTGGCTCATTTTGCCGAGACACTGGAGCGACCAATGTTGCGTATTGTGGAGGAACACTCGTAGTTATGCCTCGAGGATGTAGGCTTCGACCAAGCCTTGTTAACAAATATCGTGTGTCCGGTGTCATCTGTGATCTTCATCTCGGTAGATCGGTAATTACTTCCGCGTGCTTATTCTCTATCAAGACATGTGGGGCGCTGGGTCATGGGTATATCGGATGCGTCGGATTCCGCTGTGGACTCTAACAAGTTATATTAGGGCCGAAGGTTGAGAAATCAATAACATCTCCTGGGTCATATAGTGACGGGGCATTCCCTGAACGTCTCCGGAGGATCACACGGGTTGTTTGTGATTGAAGAGTTGGACTTGAGGCCTGGGATAATGCCTTCCGAGATCACACGGATGGTTATGATAGAAGAGTTGGGCCTGATGTATGAGAGGGGAGATTGTTAGATTTAGTCCCACATCAATAATTGATGGGAGGAGCACAACATATAAGGTGGGGTAGCCCTTCTCCTATCATACTAGTCTTTTGGGTTGAGTTAGGCCTAAGACCTTGGTTGTTGTGGGCTCTGATGGACCCAGGCCTGTGGGTCGCCGGCTCGTGGGTACATCAGCTGGGCCAAATTCCGCTGGGCACTCTAATAGGAGGCTAGAAGAAAAAATAACGTCGTAACCTTAAGTTTATTGGAAGGAAATTTGCACAAACCATACTAACATATCTAGATAAAGTATAGCTGGCTATACAGTCCACGACTGATTACTCCCTCAGCATATAAGGGATTTTTCCAAAAAAAAAAAGCACTTCAGTTTAATAAACAGCAGTCATGGGTGCAGATTGTTGGAGGGGTGAGACCAAAGCAGATTGTGGAGAAGGAAGGTGTAGGAGCTGTGGAGGACAAATCGCCAGCAAGGTCACATAGGTGATGGTGGCGACAAAGTTCGCATGGCAGCTGCAATTCCAGAAGCTCTACTCACACCTACAAAGGTCTAGCCCGAGATTGGTGAACTCAAGCTTGCGAGCACACCTTGTCGAAAGCTGAAAGGAGGGTGGCTGACAAGAACCTTGTGAATGGTTATTTTCGGTTCTTTTTTTTTATTTTCGGTTCTAATATTCTTACTGTAATTGTAAGGTGGTCTTAGTCCCATATTTAAACTTGTATTTTTTTATAAGCATATTTAAATGTGTTTGGTTGCAAGCATCCACCATATGGGTGTAGCGATCGGATGTTTTAATTTAAACCCGAATCTAAAAAAAAAATACCTGCACCGGCATGATGAATGGATCGCCTGGTTCTCAAGATAGCATCTATTTAGTTACAAGCGCGCTACGCACGCACAGCCGCTCCATGCGGACTCATGTTTCCTGGATCCGCAGCTTCAGGTTTTGTCCTCAGAATCATCTCCGTATCAGAGCCTTGAATCTGCAGTTTTCGCTCCAGATATTTCCTATACACATTCAGTTTATTACATAATTGACGATGATGGATCATTGATGTTTCGGATTCAATAGATGCTGTAAATAGGAGTATCTAGTAAATCAACAGTCACATGGAAACAGAATGCTACTTCCTGTTTTAAACATACGACTCAGGAAAACTTAATTTGTTCAGATTCGAGCGCTTGAGTACAAGAAAAAGATTCTATATCGCTCATGATAACCTTACCTCTTGGTGTAAATATTTGGATAGAAATAAAAGGCTGCAGTGCCCAATTACCTCTTGATGATGGCGTCAAGAAACCAGTCCTGAATACCAACACCTATCTATCTGGAATAATGTTGTTCCATGCTTGCAAATAGATGAATCCATCCATCAGTTGGACATGGTTGGAAAATGCACTGTAGTGGTTGTGGAGGCGAGCGACAAGGTTAGATGTGATTTTGCAGCACACAAGGCTTTGATTTGCTTGCTGCTGTATCATTCCTTCCTTCATTCCTTGTGCTTTAGATGCTTTTCCCTGGTATTAGCTTTAGATGCTTTGCTGATACTGATAGTCTGGAAGAGCATTAAGATAAAGGAAAAGGAAAAGTATGTCCATGTAGTGCAATGAAAAAAAAGCATCTAAGACGACGGAGCATCAGTGCTTGTGAATTTCGTCAATCTCGAGATCAGCTAGCTCAGTCTTTTAGAGAGACCAACTAGCTCAGTCTTTTAGAGATGCTCATAAGAATATAATTACGTACATGTATTCATAGGAGTGAGTGTGTATCAACGTCTTCGATTGTATTGTGTTTCTAAAAAGAATGAAGTAACTTGCTTGTCCTAAATGACATATTTAAGGGTGGAGGAGACTTATTGTTAATGCTACTGTCTACTAAAGAATTCCTCTGGAAAATATCCCTCATTTCTGCTCACTAAGTTTGCTTATCTGCAAAGCATATATATATTCGCTCGTCAGTATCTTTTCTTCCTGGCCGAGCCTAATTATCAGGATTAATAAAGAGAAAGGGCAAAGCAAAAAGCTGTTAATTAGTCTTCTGCCTAGTGTTAAAAAAAGTCAGTAGGAGTGAACCGTCCCATAATTTTAAAAGGAAAAGCTAACCTTTTATTCAAAGAGAGAAGCTTTATGAACTTTAAAAACGTTACATCAACATTATACAACCTGAACCACTCTTGACCATTTTTTGTCGAAATAAAGTCTCCTCGAACAGGGCGCGCTCGGCACGCACCGCCCGACGGCTCGCGAAACCCTCCCGCGCTTGAGCATCGACCAGCGCATGCTCGAATGTCCTCTGCCCGAGCCTGCAGGCTGCAGAGCATGCTTCGCCCGGTTCGGGGTCGTCTCCAGCTCTGGGAACGAGAGGAAATAGTTGATCGACCAAGAAACCAGGAATCTGTGTTGGAGCAAGGTTAAGAGCAGCGCTAATAGAGACGCTCGCTGGCCAGCGTCTCGTGCTTCAGATCATCTCCGTGACCCTGAGGGACCCACGTCTATTAGGATGTGTTTGATTGGTGGGATGGGATAGGATGGGATAGAACCATTCCATCCTATGTGATGTTTGGTTTGAGAGCATGAGAATGGAGCGGTTCTTGATGAAGAATATGCTCGTAAGATTTGGGACGAGCTCATCCCGAAAAATCAGCCGGACGAGCTCGTCCCACTTCCGCACCATCTCCCTCCCAATGGCGGAGCCCTGTAGGGGCCATAGAGGGCTCCGGCCCCACCCCTTGGCAGCAACTTTTTCTGAAGAGCAAAGAGGTCTGTAGTCCATTGATACAAAGTCCAGGTGCATTATGTGTGATATATCTTGTACATAATAGGCCACTGTCACTTGTATTTTGCTAACTGTGTTCTGGTTATTCGATGTCCATCAACCAAAAACTTATTTTTATGGAACTTTCGTGTATATTGGTTTGGAGTTGGCAAGTTGGCCCCCTCTATGTTTACGTTCATGCTCCGCCACTGCTCCCTCCGTCTCCCGCGTCGCGTCGGAGGCCGCATCTGCGTGTGGACGAGACGAGGACACCAGGGCGACGGATTGGAACGGCCAGGGGTGCTGCAGCACGGGCGGAGGTATGGGACGGCCGTGGCGGCGATGCGGCCGAAGGCAGAAGCATGCGGCGGAGCTGTACTGCAGGTGCAAGATGGCACAGGCAAGCGGCGGCGGCGTGCGACACAGCAAGCATGAGCAGAGGCACCTTCAGGAGCTGCTCCATGGCGCGGGGGCGCACGAGCCTGACTGGAGTTCCATTGCGCGGGGGGGGGGGGGGGGTGATGCACGCATGCGCAGGAGCAGGCGGCCCAAGCAGCAGCATGCGGAGCGCCACGGGAAGGAAGCAAGCAGAGGGCAGGTGGCGCAGATGCACATCAGCAGGCCGTGACGTTGGGATGGATGTTTGACTGACGCAAGAAAGAAGAAGAGATGGATGTTTGACTGACGCATAGGACCCACCATGACGGTACTAACGGAGAATGTCATCCTATTTATCTCATCCTTCTAACCAAACAAATAACAAAGCCATTCCATCCCTCCAACCAAACATATACGGTAGAACCGTTCCATCCCACAAAACTAGGATAGATCCATTCCATCCTACTCCGCTTTCCAACCAAACACACACTTAATGCTCTGCATAGGATGGGAACCAACGAAAGCACGCATGGAAGCTAACGGCCAAAGAAAAATGGATGCGCCCACCTTGAGCTAGCGACTTGTGAGAGGTTCGCTTTGTTCTCTCTCCTTCACGTCTGGTTTGGCTGACGTGGATCTCTGAGTGGCTAGCTGAATACCCATAATACCCGCTCTAATAGATCCGCCGGCCAGCGGGCGTCTCGCGCTCCAGCTCGGATGAGCATCTGCGGTGGCAGGGGGGGACCACATCCCATTAATGGACTGTTCCGACTTGCTCAGGGACTGGGGGCCAATCGGAGCACGAAGCAACGCCTGCAGGCTAAAAAGAAATTCTTACGCCTGCTTTGCGCTGGAGTGCCGAGGCGGTAGCTTTCTTCTCTCACTTCTTTCCACCTCAGATCTAGCTGACGTGTCTTGGCATTTAGCCCGCTGAGTTGGCTCTATTATACTGCTCTTAGAATATTTGGCCTAGGCCATTATTCTTTTAGTTTAAAGGATTGAAGCCTACTTTAAATGTGAGCAAATTTTTTCAGTGCCACAAAACCTATAACTAATTCCTTCACTGCCATAAAATTTTCGAAATTTCACTTAGTGCCATTGAAATTTTGATTTATGCCTTCGGTGGATAGGACGTTGAAACCCGTCAAGCTGGGATCGAACCAGCGCTTTCCGGATTCGTGGTCCCCCATCGAGTCCGTGCTCTTTAACGATTGTAGTTTTGTAGCTAGCCTGTTTAACGAAGCGTGGCCCCCAGCCACAGCTATTTTAGCCGAATTTTGCTTTTGCCATTCCGTGTCCTTTTCCATCCATGTGCTGTTATCTGGCATATGAAAAGATGGATTTGCCCATTGCTCCACATATAACCCTCTCATCCCCTCCTTCCTCCGTGTGACCGTGTGGACTGAGCTCCACCCCTCCACATCGGCGGTGCCCTTGACCCCACACCACGCGCGAGCTTCGTCGTGCCTCCTCCGGTCCTCCCCGTGGCCTCGCCCCTCTCTTCCAGAGCCACGCGTCGCACCGAGCCGGAGGAGGAGGACACGCCAGCCGCTGCCACTCAAGTCACCCTCCACAACGACGCGCTCCCTTGTGGTGGCCTCATCGACTGCCGCAGATGGACTGCTTATCGCTCATCTTCCACTCAATCAGCTCGCGCAGCCGGACCTCAGGCGCTTCCTCGACTATGCCGTGACCTGCGAGGTCGAGAACCTGCACCTCCCCCTCAACGGCAGTGAAGATTCTGATTCGATTGCTGATTTGTTTATGGCAATGTGCTCTGTTTCTCAACATGTTCCACTGAACATGTACGGACACTCGTGATTCATTCACTGGGAATTTCTTGGAGATAGCGGAGGAAGAGCCACCAAAAGGTGGATTAGAAAAAACTTTGTTTAGCCAAAATAAATCAAAATCTCTTGGAGGAAAAACTACCGCGGACACCCTATGCTCCTGCCTCCTCCCATGCCTGCGTCGTTCTCGTCGGAGCCACCAACAGCAGCCTTCCTGGCTGCACGAGAGCTGCAGGAGCTCATCGCCGGCCAATATCCACCCAGTTCCCATGTTGCCGCGGCCTCCCATCCCGTGGCCATCATGAGCTCTCGCTGGTGCGGTTGTGGTAGCCGAGGGGCCAGACAAAGAAAAAATAGAAGGAAAAAACAAGGAGAGTAGGAGAGGCATTTACATGTGGGGCCAGGGGCAAATATGTCTTTCCGTACCTCATTTAATAGCACATGGATGGAAAAGTGGATGGAATGGCAGTGAAGGTATAAATCAAAATTTCTATGGCACAAAGGAAAAATTTCAAAATCTTGTGGCAGTGAAGGAACTGGTTATAGTTTTTGTGGCACTAAGGGAATTGACTCTTTAAATGTTATAGTTATTATGATTAAATACCGTATGAATAGTTGAAGAGGATGTCAGCCGACATAAATGTTACACCGTTGGTGCACCAATTGTAAAGCCGGTAAGAGGAGATTGGCATGCCTCATGCACATGCACGCTCGCTCGCCTCGCTAGGCCGACGACATGGGCGTGGCGAGGTGAGGCGAGACGTGCCTCAGGGCTAGCGCTGCCGGAGGAAGGTTTTTGCACTAATGAAAAGTAATTGGAGAGTCATAGGTACCGATATGAATCGGTAAGAGAGTGGCCCACGACAGTAGGTCAACGAACAAAGGGATAACTTGTGAACAATGGGTAAGTGGCTTTATACCTACCATTTGATGCGACCAAACGATGGGAAGAGTGGCACCGAAACCTTGAGGACTTCGACTCGATCTCCGGGTGTAATTCCACACAAAATGGTGCAGCCGAACTGACAACCATAGAGCACAGATTACGGGACTAAACCATACAAAATGGCGCAGCCGAACTGGCAACCGTAGAGCATGCAGTAGGGGACCCTAGAGGCATCTTCTTCATAAGTTCAAGAAAAACAAGGAAGAACAAGAGTGTGCAAAGCCCTCAGCAGCGTGGCTGATCAACTTGTGTTTTTAGTAGTACATAGGGGATATTTATACTAAGAATAATCCTTCTAGACGAGTTTGAGATAAGTATGAACCGAAGGCACCACGTTGGTATGTGGAGAGCCAAGTGGTGAAGGCAATTTCTACTAAAACAGTCATTACTCCTTATTGGAAACTCTAAATGATTACATGTTTGTTTCTTGTATTTGATTCCACCATGTGAGAGCATAATCTAAAAACTTAACGGAAGCAAGATTTACACGTCTTTCGTCAGAGAGATTATGTAGTCTAAAAATTTGATCACATTGCTCTTCCCACTCAAGATATGCATCAACATCTTTCCTTCCTGAAAATTTCAGGACACTCAACTTGACACAAACAATACTATCTAGATCATCCCTATTATGACGACCATGATTATTTTCTCCATCATGAACAGCACCACGATGGTGATTATGGTGAGGTCCAAAACACCCACGGGTTGCAAAAGGATTGTCATTATCATAAAATTCCTCATCAAAAGTGAACATGGCGATTGCGTCCACGATCACCTGCAGTAGGATGATCATCATCACCAGCACGCCTACCCCTCCAAGATGGGCACGACCATATTTGAAATGGTCATGAAAAACCATCCCCAAAATCAGAATTTTCATCACCCGATTCATCGTGTTGTGGAACTCTCCCTCCAGGATGCCATTCATTAAACAACCTCTCCATCTCCTCCAAAAGAGAGTTTGCCATTTGGCGTAACTTAGTCCATGCAACAAGGAGGCTCTTCTTCTCCATGATGACCACCATCAATACTCGAATTTGATCCTACCATGTTAGAGTAGTGCAAGAAAAAGTAGACTAGGTAATATTTCTGGAATCACACAATCTCACCTCTTGCCTTTCCAAGCTCTTGCCTGTTCACAAGGTCCGTGAGTGTGCTGAAATGTGGTAGTACCCTGTTGTGATTAAGCGGTAGAAAGAATTACAAACCGAGAGGTCTGGTTTCAAATTTTTGTGGAGCTACCGGTGGTTGTCCAAGGAAGGCTATGGTACTTCAACCAATTGTGTAATATGGTCAACAAAATGTAAATATTGTTGTAAAGAAAACATACCACCAAATGTCAGATTTAAAGGCTATACAGACCAGCAGGATATGGAATCATCTTCCTTCACAGATGGACGTTCAAACATATTGACGACATGGTTGGAGCGGGGGAAATACCAGACAACGATGATGGGAAACCTTCTGCGCTTGCTGTCAAACTGGTGACAATAATGGAGAAGGATATTGATGTTGGGGTGGGGACAGCACCGGCTGGTGCGTCCAGGGATACCCTCAACCCTAGAAGCAACTAGGGAGTGGAGACGGATAGCATGGAGGTTTTCTCCCCTTCTCTAGCTCTAGGTCCCTTCCTTGCGAAGGCCTTAATGGAGCTCAAGGAGAACAAAAACAAGAAGGTGGACAAAAGATAACAGTAACCTGACACTTGTACCGGATATGGCACTTGGCTCAGTTAGTTTTTATGGGTCTTCACCACTGAGAAGGAGCCTTCGAAGGCAAGGGTCGGTGGATGAGGATATCATGGAGAGGGCATCCAAGCTGGTGGCTAAGAAAAATCTCGAAAAGCCTACAAGTAACAATTTTGATAATTCCATTCTTTCTTTCTCTTATAAGCATGTTGCAGATAATATTAAGAACATTGGTATCTCTATGGGTAAAGAGGTAGACACTATTCACTCAACTACTACAAAAATCATTTCAGAGGTGGGCATATTTGATTTTCGTAGGTGGAAATCATTTCCGCCTCCACACTGGCGCTTATGTTAATCAAGGATTAATATAGGCAATTTTGTGCCCGCCTCCGTTAATCAAATAAAAAAATAAAAAAGACAAAACCCTAGATCCGGCCTGCAGAGCCCATCTACGGGCCCGGTGAGCCCATCTAGGGGGACAACACCGCTCAAGGTGGGGGACACCGCCGCTCGAGTCCAGGTCGCTGCTCGAGGTGGGGGAGGTCGCCGCTCGAGGTGGGAGAGGACGAAGCTCGAGGTCGCCACCGCCGGTTGAGATCTGGGGGAGGTCGCCGCTCCACGCTCGAGGTCGAAGCTCGAGGTCACCGACGTCGTCTCCCGTGACACGCCTCCACGAACCGCCGCCTCCTGTGACGCCCACCTCCTGCGCCGCTGCCGCTCCAGCGCGCCACCAAGCGGACAGATCCGGTGGAGGAGGGTGCAGTCGGCGCGGAGGAGACAAGGAAATAGGGAGGCTGGGGAAGAGAGAGGGGGGTAGCGGTGGAGAAGAGGAGATGAGGACAGGACCGGCGGTGGCTAAACAGAGGGAGGAAGGAAGGGAGAGAGGGAGAGAGAGAGTGAGGGGAGGGATAGGGTTAGGCTGGTATTTATAAGTTGTATGGTTATGGGCTCAGATGGGTCTACTGGGCCTGGGCCATTTTCAGAGGCGGGCTATTTAGGTTATCCGCCTCGTAAAATGGATTTACATAGGTGGTCACCTTAAAATGTCCGCCTCTGAAAATAGATTATTTTTGGAGGCGGTTATTTTAAGGTGACCGCCTCTGCAAATAAAAAAAATGTCCGCCTACGTTAATCGATGTATTAACGGAGGCAGACATTTTTCTTATCCGCCTCTGAGCCCATTTTTGAAGTGTCCTCTAAAATATTTTTTGTAGTAGTGCTCATCTATCGCTCTTATTAAGAAAGTAGAAAAGGATAGATTCAAAATTCCTGTGATCAGAACTCATCTACTGCTCTTCAAATTAGATGGCTTCCTGTTTCAGTGCACACCCTCTTAGTGAACTGTCTTGAAATTAGACCGTATATGAATCAGTTTGCATACAAGAACATGCAACCTTAGTTTATGTGCTTTATATATAGGTGCCACCATATAACATATCATCCTGCCATGTGTTTAAAGAGTTTCTTCGGTATCTTCCTGAATATACTGAGCGGGTATTATGATAATATTATGCTACCCAGTTACATATTGAACAAACCAAAGGATGAGCTATGAATTTACATATTAGTCAAGCTAAGATGTCACAGTAGTGTTAGCACTGGCATTATACTTGTGGAAAGTAATTGGAGAGATTGATTGCTTCCTTGTGAGGTGACTGATCATTTCCATATGTGACCCTGTCCTGGTGCATCCTCTCGTCTCCTTGCGTGGCTATAAGATCCGGCCTCTGCCTCTTCCTCAAACCCCCGAATACACATCTTACTCCTTTGCTGCAAACCTTGTTCCCATCGCCAGCGTTGCATGCACACCTCTGGCGAGAGCAGGTGCCTCCAACACTGTTGCCTCCTTTGAGATCCTGCCCGGGATATCGGGTCAATCAGGTTTCTGGGAGCATTTTCACACGATTGCTTGACCAGAAATGCTACATCTTCACAGGCATCCGGTTCACCATCCTGGACAGTACACCGCCTCCTTCGTACGACTACTCCAGGACTCATCCACCTCGTCGACTCCAGCGCATAGGTGACATCGGGATTGGCACTGCTTTTGGTTTTTCTACATAGAACCTGGCAAACTACTTCGAGCAAGGCTAGTCAAGTAGCAATAGTATGTCTACTACTCCTTCTCAAGTTGGTAACAGCGCAACTGCTGCCTCTGGCAGTGGTCCCGCCCCTAGGTACACTTTGATGTCAGATCTATTCCTTTTACTGTTGTTTATGTTCATGTTTAAATCTGTGTTCAACTTGAACACATGCACATGGCTTGTTTCACTCATGATAGTCATGGAATATTTGTGAATGCTATTTTAAATCTTCGAATTAAAATATGGCATAATTCACCTAATTATCCAACTATCCGCATGTATAGAAAGGCACTGACCCAAGTAAGATGAAGGCCCACCTCATCCAACGTGGCGCTTGACATCATGTTCATCATCGCTCATCGTGTCGACGAGCCCCCAAACTTTGCAACACGTAGCGGGTGCCTTCTTTGCCATCCTTAAGCATGAACCGTGCCCGGGTTGGGTCGCCGAGCGCCTGTATGATGTGTACCATCGCTCGCATCATAAAGAAGATGGCTCTCTATGTCCAACATGGCATATATGCTTGCCTTTTCCCCCTGAGAAGTGATCCTCATTGAAATTCTCGCAATAAGTTAAGCCTAGGCATACTTAGGGGTCATGAGCAGGTTCTTTCCCCGAAGCCATGGGTCACCCCGCTTCATAGCTGTGAACTTGGGATGTATCCTTTGTGGCTTGCTGGTTCAGTTCTGGGCGTTGGCTTGCTCAACTCGATCGACCCCCTATTTATAGCAGAACGACCCTCTCGCTACTGGGAACCTAAGGGACTCACCTGATTCCCTCCATATTCGAAATAGCTAGAGGCGATGATACGGCATGACGGTCGCACAGCCGACGGGACAGCTCCTAATGGTCCTCGGAACTCTACCAAAGGGCATGCTCTGGCCAGCTGTTCATACGTATTAACTTGCAGCACCAACATCACCAGATGAGGTGGATTAAACTCTTAGGTCTCCTCCAACGGAGGCATGTCAGCTGGCTGCTGGCTCAAAGGGTGCCGATGTTGGATTCACGCTGTCGTGGATGATAGATACAAACAAGAAATATAAGCTAGTGTGGATTCAAGTGATAGTCTCGAAATCACTGTTCCCAAGGTAAAATTGGCTCGGCACAGGAATCCCAACACTGCTCTCTCTTGTGGCCTGAAGGTTGCGTATAGATTGGAGCAAAAATATTGTGCCATGGAGTCCATACAAACTTCTAGTCGCGTGCAATCAGGCCGATTTGGGAGGACAACCTTTTGCACTTACATGGAAACGCCACGTCGTGCTAAGAGCTAGCAACTCGGCCCAACTATTGGACACGACCTTACAACATTCCCCGACTACTCCTTGGTCAGAGAAAAGCTTAGGGGCCTCTTACGGTTCCTTGGACCAGGGGGTCTCACCGTCGTCTTATGGTTCCTTAGACCAGGGGGTCCTACCACCACTGACTGGAGAAAACGCCAAGTAATCCCTAGAGACACCCCTAGACGTAGATATAACACATGTGATGACCCCCCCAATCTTGAGCTAATAAAGAGAGGGACACCCCATTCTAGAAACTGAGGAAAACACACCCTATATCGCACTCTTGAGTTGTAACTTGCCCTCTCTAGGCACCAAGACTCTAGCAATAAGGGTTAATTCGATCTGTGCCATTACAACTCTATGTTTTTTAGGCGCACCAGTGCTTCTTGCATAATAATTAAGCGAGAGGCCATTATAATTTTGAAGTTTTCTTTTTTACATATATCATTTTCTACCCTTTTTTATATCGTTGGTCCCACGTGCAAGCGTATATGTCTTGTTCATATTTTCATATCGATCACGCTGCCCTTTCCACATCTCCTTCTCCATCTCATTGACATATGGTCCCACGTGTCATCACCTTCCTCCATCTCTTCCGATGCCAGGGCCCTACTCTGTCGCGTCCTGTCTCTCCTTTGTCACGCCGCGCCTTCTCCCAGCGTACTATTGGCGCTCCTTAGTGATGCATGTTAACATTTTTTATCTTTAATAATGGCATGAATTGATATCTAAACCATTGATCATCCTCAATAACCGGGCCATTTTCGCATATGCATATGTTTTTGGATGATTTGTGATTTTGCAGGATTTTGGGCTATTTTGGAGCATAAATTGATAATGCCCGCAAACGAAGGTAAAAAAACCCAAGAATTCAAGACCCATTCATGTTCACATTCGAAAATCCAACCCCCAAGAAGGGCCAAGAGATGAACCAAATCAAGCTTACTTTGGTATTAAGGCAAAGCATCTAAAGAATAAGGAAAGATTTACCTCTTTACCCTTATCTCAATGATATCCCGAAGCAAACATCACGAAAAGCCTATGGCCAGTGAAGGACACGGACTCCAGGAGACCCGAGGAGACACGAGGAGAAAGAAGGGCATGAGCCAAGCCAGGAATAGGCCAGCCTAGGTTGGCTGGACTGGAGGCCTACTAGCCAGTTGGCCTGGGCCCATTCGGCCTCATCTCAGCCTCCCCTTTGACCAAGGTCGCCTCCACTATAAAACCCACCCCTGTTCCAAGCTTTCAAAAGGATTGACATTCATAGCCGACACCAAGGAGCAGAGGAGTTAGAGGGGCACCTTTTGGAGATCCGAGGGTCGTGCTAGTCGTCAAGGGTTCGCCTTAGCCAACTTGGGAACCTTGCATGGTATCCCCACGTTGGAGTTCAAGAACTAGGATCAAAATCAAGGTAGGCCTCTACTGATATCTTGTGATGTACAATCATTCGTGATAAAGATATTTGTGTTTCCGAATTTCTGGTGATCAAGTATCTCTTTGGACGGTGTCGGGAGTGCCTGTTTTGTTGATTTCGTTCTTTCTTTGGTTCATTGATTTTAGATATATTATCGATATAGATCTCTTGGGTGTTCTTGTAGCCATGGTGGCTAGGGTTTCATACTGAACATACCAAAGGGGTTTGACATATCTTCATGCTTAGGAACTACTCTACCGATAGGGATTACGGTGACAGGACAACGTGGCCCATGTAAGATTGGGGTTCTCGAGGGTCAATTTGGACATCATGATTTAAAGATACTTTTATTGAGATTCACATATATCTTGCTTTATCTAGCTAAGAACTACGACTATGCATTGGTCTAGGTGATCTAGATCGGTTATCTCCATCTCTCTCTCTTGCTACCTTTGGTGTCCATTGACCTTAGTAGATTTGTTCTCTTTTGACACTCTAAAAAGCAAAGGTTTTCATGCCTCTTTGGTTGTTTCATTGTCTTTAGTGCCACGGATTGATAAACCTTGGGGGAATTACTCAAGGAAAGAGTTACCCGATCCATGCGATTGCGGTTCAAATTGATGCGTCTAAGGCTCGTCAACACGTACGCACGTGTAGGCCTCCCTCACCACGCCTCCTCCCTCTGCTTCGCCTCTAGGGCCCGACTTCGCCATGCTACGCCTCCACCGGCGCCACCAAGCACGCGACCCCTAGCGTTTTCTACGACCATATACTCCACCAGGGCACCGCCGTTGGACCACGTCGTGACGCTCACGACCCAGGTCACCTCCTCCTCAATGGTATAGCAGGTATGATCTAGTATGATTTGAATCTGTTTCACTGGTGGTAGTTGTTCATCTCCTCGTGGTCCTTGTCGTCCCCGCTGG
The DNA here is from genome assembly GCA_015342445.1 of Digitaria exilis. Taxonomy (NCBI): domain Eukaryota; kingdom Viridiplantae; phylum Streptophyta; class Magnoliopsida; order Poales; family Poaceae; genus Digitaria; species Digitaria exilis. Next base: position 4,523,330 of record JACEFO010001795.1, read on the forward strand.
CCTGGCCTGCTCCCTTTACTATTCCAACTTAGAGGCCACAGGCTCGGGGACAGGGCTGGTGGCGTGGTGGTCCTCCTGAGAGTGTGCCCTAGAGGCGAGGAGCAGGAGTAGGAGGGCATCGCGGTGGGGCAGTGCCCGCGGAGGAGACATGCGCCGCCTTTGCTTGCACGGGAAACCACATGCCACCGTCGCAGAGAGTGGAATCGGGGGGGGAGAGCTGCTGCCAGCTCTGGATCAGGTGAGGATGAAGGGGAAGAAGGAGATGACGTGTGGGTTTCACGCATCAGGGAGGTTATTATGGGAATTGTAATAGAAGGGCTTTTTTAGTCCTTACGGAAATATAGTGACCTGCACATGGGACCAACTATGCTAAAGACATAGAAAATGAGATACCTCATATAACTTCAAAATTGTAATGTCATCCTTTCTATTATGCGAGAAGTAGTGGCATGCTTCAAAAATGGAGAAGTTCTAATGGCATGAATCCAATTAACCCTTGCAATAAAGCTACACACCCTCGACTAGACGTAGGTGAAAGTGCATCTAGGCCCCTAAGTGAATTTTGGTGAATTGATGACAATACGATTAAATGTCTAATGTGTTTATCTGAGATTGTGAGCAGGTTGATATTGTCACATCTATATTGCAAATATTGTCTCATATGTTGAATACAAGTTGAATGGCTCACAATGTTGGAAAACAAGCAATTATATGATCTTGTGATAATATTATGAACACAATGTCAAGTAAGGATTGAATTACATATAGAGATGGATTTCATGATGAAGATCATATTGACAAGTCTCTATAATATTTGATAAGCTTGATTGACTAGTGAAGGGATCGTCTATCAAAGAATGGGTTTATTGTCAAACAAACATTGCAAGGCTTCATGAGTTCAATATACAAGGACATGGCTTTATATCCTATTTGATGGTCTAATTATTGGAAGCTTGCAATATATGGTTTATTCTCTGTCAATCAAGAATAAGTGTATGAAGAAGCCTCTCATATGCATATATTGTATTGCAATTCATGTGAAACTTAGTTCGCCAAATGGTGAAGGTATTGTCTAGTGCATTGAATCGATGGACGAGGCAAGAGTGAAGGGCAAGTGATGACTTGGCCGCGAAGAACCTATCTAAGGTGAAGAGTCAAGCCAATGGATAATCACCGAGGGATCAACGGTCAAATGAGTATCATTTTGGATAGCAAAATCTGTTATCATTGGTAAAGTGGAGTGACTTGTGATTAAAGGATTGTTAATCATGCGAAATGGAATATCTCAAGTCACTAGCTCAAGATTGGATTTGCTCAAGCGTGATAGCAATGTTGGAAGCTCTCAAAGTGAATAATGATCAAAGTATGGTATTGATGAAGATCAACAAACTCAAGTGGATTTCATGTATTTATTCTTTGACCTGAGTATAGGTATGCCGTACTATCAAGAGGGATACAACATTTTCTTATTGATGAATATCAAAAGTGCTCTTAGGAAACCTATGAGAGAATAGCCTTTGAGTGACTTAATGAGAGTACTAAACATCCTAGCTCCGCTAACAATGGTTGGTTCAACCTTTAGGATGAACTAACAATCCTTTTGTGAGTTTTGAGTGCTAACTGATATAGGCGGTCTAACCCCCTGTATAGGTGGTCAGACCCCCCTGTATAGGCGGTCTAACCGCCTGTGACAAGCGCTCTAACCGTCTGTCGAACGGCTAGTTCAGATTTGGCTGGTTATGTATACCCCTTGGCCCCTCTTTGAGTGGCTGTTAGTTCTATTCCATTCCTACACGCCCAAGAACACCAAAAACCAGTGAGAAGCTCTCCCCATCCTCTCTTTGTGATATTTGTGAGATTCAAGCCATATCTTTGAGTTGGGTTGAGAGATTAAGCTTTGTGTGAGCTTAGTGAGTTCAGTGAGCATTAGAGAGCTGAGAAGAGCATTCCATAGCTTGAGCACTTGCGATTCGCGTCAACAAAGCCATTGGTGCATTTGTTACTATTGGAGGTTCATCCGCCTAGACGGCTAGGTGTCGCCGGCTAGCTCCCAAGGTGTGGTGAGCAGTGGGAAGTCTGTGAAGGTTGTGCTTCACCTCCACAAGGGAAGAAGCAAGCTAGTGGAAGTGAGAGTGGTTGGAAAAGACCCAACTCGAGTAGGAGGAGTTGAAAAAGACTCCGCCCAAAGAGTTTCTCAACGGAGAGTAGGATCCTTCGTGCTAGGCACGTGGTGGATCCAAACTTCGGTAAAACAAATCTTGTGTCTCTCCTTTATATTTGCATTGCGTCACTTGTTCATTTCTAGCAAATATTGTGCTTCTGCTTCGATCTACTTGGATGTGGTTATCTTGTGTGCAGGGATACTCTTTATCATATATAGAAGCCACTCTCCAAGTTGTATTGTGCTAGAAGTTGTTTTGCAGCTCGAGTTTGGATTTTGGTTCCCCACTGTGATAGGCGGTCTAACCCCTGTACGTGGTCTAGACCGCCTGTGTCTGGCAGCAAAGCAAAGCAAAAAAGAGAAGAATTCGAAGAGTTTATTGGTAACGCCTATTCACCCCCCCGTTAGGCGACATCTCGGTCCTTTCAGTAGGACATGTTGCCTGAACCAGTATAAACTGTGAGTCCCGAGTGCCAGCCATTGCCGATCACAGCGCACAACATACGACTGTGAGTACTCTTCCTTAGGTGGTCAATCTTGCCACCAACGCATACTAACCCCAGGAATAATTTAGAAAGCTAAGAGAACTAAAATAGGAAGAATAGTTGAACCAAACACAAGTGATCGGGAACCAAGTAACAAAACTATAACTCCACAATTCGGTTACTTTATGCCCCACTATTATGGAGATGATATGTAGTGCCACCTTATTTTTTAGGTGTGGGTAAAAAATCATCTGTTCTTAATAATACCAAACGAAACTGTAGCAAGTGGAATGTTTGTAGAAGTGCTCCTAGAAATACAATTTTAGGGGGTATGGGCATGTAAATGAGGGGCATTTTCAGGGACCGGGTCCTAAATCATCCCGGGGATTTTTTTTAATGTTTTCATATGATCTATGAGCTTGAAGACATTTATCACTTTATGGTTAATTTTTTTTACATTTGAGATCGTTTACATTCTCAGATGTTGCATCTAGAGTTTTGTTAAGTCCGTATCTAGCCACACGTGACATGGCGGTGTGATGGTAGGGGATCTCACGTGAGGCATGCCGAATCGGCGAATCCTAATAAGCTTCTTGGTCATCTCAAATGGAAGCATCTAGAACCGAATCCTAGCACGGTGATCATGCCAGCTGATCCCTAAAAAAAGCTTCGAACTGTTCCTCTCATAGTACAGTATGAATGAGTCAAAGATTTACGCCTAACATCAAGGGGCCGGTATGTGCATAGGGCGTTGATGCCCTGCCCATGAAACCCTAGAAAACAAAAGCCCCCGGCAAGCACCAGCATTTTGATCCAAGTGTGGATCATGTAACCCTGCTACTGGCCCTTCCCTACGTACACACGACAAAGCATTTGTCGTGTGTGGCCCATGGTGGAGCACCGATTGCAACCAGCCCCGACAACGAAGCAGACTTTGCCATGTGACTTTTATCGTGCACACGACAAACTTCTTTGCCTTATGTTTTCCATGGCACATGGTAAAAAAAGGGTAGACGGCAAGGCTGGCGCGGGTTACAGCCATTTCGGTGGTAATAGAGGCTTTGTCAGGGAAATGGCGGTGGTAACGGCAACAAGTCTGGCGTATTCAATGCCGCCGAAGGATTCCGTGGAAAGGAAAATAGTTTGCATTCGAAAACATTGAAAATTTCATCGAGGTCTCTAATACTTGAAGTGAATCTACAAGGTTGTCAAATGGCGTAGAAGAGGAGTTGCAGGAGCCGAAGCCGGACGTTACATCAGCGGTGGCGAATCAGTAGGGTGCTCCAATGTTGTGCACGTTTACAAGAGGAGGGACAAGAGCAGTGGCTAGAAGGGGAGAAGCGTGTGTGGCATTCTGAAGAGGAACGTGTGCGACGTTCTGAAGATCGTGGGCGCGTGCGTGAACTGAAGCCCAACGCCAGCAGTTATCGTTTGTAGGCAGTTTCCTTTAGAGTTTGTATTAGCGTGTGTTTGTAATCAAGTTACTATATGTACTGAACAATCCCATGTAATCGACAACTGGAGATTGAATCAAGTCTCTTCCGTTCCCTACGAGTGTGTTCGTGCTTTCATCTCCTAGCTTCCGACGCCGGCCTACAGGACGGCGTCGTCCGCTCGCCGCCGCCGTGGTCCATCGCCACGGCCTCCCACCGATCACACATACAACCTTCGCCATAGCCCAAGCCCCAACATCCAAACTGAGCAAATTGAGCAGAGATGCTTTAAAGGTAACCAAACAAGTGGGCCATATCGGTCTGCTGCCTTGCCTCTGACTCCTCCCGTTTCCTCCTCTCTTTGGCCAGTTGGGCCCACAATTTTTTTCCAATGTTTCTATTTTTAAGAGTTTTTATTCAAATTTGCCTCAATTTGGCACACATGTGAATAAGGGCTTCGCATTTTACCTGATTTTAACGCTATTTTCATCTATGATTTAATTCTCGGGTTCGGTTCATTCTTGTTAGCTGTAACTTTTGCAGTACCTACACATGTATAAGAACTTCATTAAATAAAAATTTCAGCCCAAACAGATTTGCTAATAAATTATTAAAACTATTGCAAGTTGCATTTTCTAGAATCAAGATTAAATCATATAAAAATATTTACACAGTAATTTCTCTAGATGTTTTTACCAGAGCTAAGCATGCTCAAATGTAACCTAACTGCCAAGTGGTAGCCAAAAATATTTCTTAGATTGTTCTATAGAATTGTTACACTGAAAACAGACTCTTATTTATTCGAGCATCTAAACAGAGCAAAAAAAAAATAAGGTTTACCTATGTGTTCTTTAAAAAGTTTTTAAGTCTCTATGGCAAGATGATAATTTGTTGCCTAGGGATTTAGTTTTAATAATTCTAAATCTTAATTGTTCCATAATATACAAACTAAATCATCACAGGAGCTAGAAATAGTTTTTTGATGCATCCTTTCTACATAAAGCTAAACATAAGTAGAATAACAGCATATCCAAAATCTAGCTACAAATCATGAGAAGATTTTGAACTATGATTGAAAGTGTTCAAATTGAGTTCTAATTTTAGTTCAAAATGTACTACTCAAAAGTATAGACATGATTTGACAAAGTTGTAGAGTTCATCTTCACAAATCCATATAATTTTAGTTTGCATTTTTTTTTCTAATTGTTCTACGAATTTCTATCGATTTTTAAACATTTGAACAAAATACCCAGGATTTGGAAGAATCTAATAATTATGTCGGGGACCTTAGATCTATTTAGGTTTCACAACTAGGTCCCTTGAATTTTCAAACAAGTCCTTGAGCTTGCCAGCGACCACGGCCGGCCAAATCACGGTGAAACGGCGGCGAGGTAGGATGGGGAAAGTAGGGAAGAGCGATGAGGAGGTCACCATGGTTCTATTAGCGGTGTATTCAAGGCTAGAGACGAGCCAACGAGAGCTCACGGTGGCGGAGGGTGGCAGCGCAGATGCTTGTGAGAGGAGGTGGTTTGAGAGGCTTGGGAGCTTCTGCAGAAGGTGGAGACGATGCTCATGCTCTTATTTGGCGACGAGGATGGCCGGAGGTGGCGTGCAGTGAGTGACATCGACTGGTAGCACGGTCCAGGGGCGGAGCTACTGTTGTTCCCGGGTATTCCCGGGAATACCCAACTTTTTTTTTCAAAAACCTAAATATAGTTCATATTTATACATATATACATATAGAAGTAGTCCAATTCACCACACCAGGCCGGCCCAAGGCCCATGGTCTTTTCCCACCACTCCACCTACATCAGCCGACCTTTGCTCAAAAAAAAGAAAACCAACACCAGGCCACCAGCCAGCCCAGGCGGCAGGCGCCCAGCCCCCGTTGCCCCTTCTGTCCGAGTCAGAGTCGCCCGATTCCCCTTCGCTCATCGCTCGATGTCGCGCCTCCCCCCAAATCCGCGACGCATCACAAACCCTAGGCGTCGGCGGCTCCGCGGCTAGGCCTGCCGCCCTGCCATCTGCCAAGCTGTAGAGCAGCGGCGGCCTTGCCGTCTGCGATTGCAGGGCCTTGCGGCCTTGCCGTGCGGGGACAAGCAGAGCAGCGGCTAGCGGCGGCCGCAGCAGGCGCAGCGCCGCAGCCTGCAGCAGCCAGCAAGCAAGGGCGGCGGCAAGGGGCAAGGGCTAGCCGACCATTGCGGTTGGTGGCAGCAAGGGCTAGGCCGGCGGCAGCGGTTGAGGCAACGAGCCAACAGCGAAGGAGGAACGGTCTGACTTCTAACGGCTAGGTAAAGATGAGCACAATTTGCCACTAGTGCTAGACATTGTAGTTCAGTAGTTGTACCAAATAGAATTGATACAATCAATTTTTTCCTTTCTGTTCTGTAGATCTGCATAGTTGCAAAATGAAGAAAAGATTTGTTGATATAAAGACTTTGTGGGATAGAGCTTCCAAGACAAGAAAACTAGGTTCAGGATCCACATCTAGCGATGAATCTAGCGATGTCTACCAAAAAAGAACAGCTAGCTCTATGTTTGAGATATGTTGACAAAAAAGGAAAGGTAGTTGAGAGGTTTATTGGTATTGTCTATGTTGAGGATACTACTTCACTGACAATTGAAAAATTGTTGATGGCCCACTCTTTGAGCTTTTCTAAGGTCCGTGGGCAAGGCTATGATGGAGCTAGTAACATGAAGGGTCATGCTATTGGACTGAAGAAATTAATTATGGATGAGTCACCCTCTACCTATTATGTGCATTGCTTTGCACGTCAACTCCAACTAACACTTGTAGCCGTTGCTAAGGAGAACCCAGATTGTGCTTGGTTTTTTGAGAAACTTAGATTGTTGTTGAATCTTCTTGGTAATTCTTGTAAGAAGACACAAATGCTTCGAGTCGCACAAGCACAAAGAATTGTGGAGGAATTAGATTTGGGTGACCTTGAAACTGGAAAAGGTTTGAATCAAGAAATGAGTTTAGACAGACCAGCAGATACTTGTTGGGGATCTCACTACAAAACTGTTATGCATGTTTTATCTTTGTATCCTTCCAATCTAAAGGTTCTCTTAAAGGTTGGCAAAGATCGTTCTCAAGGTGTACAGTCTACAACTGCACAAACAATGTTGACAATATTCAACTCATTTGAAATTGTTTTTATGGCACACTCGATGCAAACAGTGCTTGGGTTCACAACTGATTTGAATCATGCTTTGCAGAAAAGGGATCAAGATATTGTTAATGCAATATAACTCCTTGTATTGACAAAGGGTGAATGGCAAGCACTACGGGATGATTCTGGATGGGTTGAATTTCTTAAAGAAGTTGAATCTTTTTGGAGAAAATTCCCTGTGTACCCAAAGAAATTAGACCCATCCCTTCTATACCCAAAAAAATTGTAAAATTCCTTCCATACCCAAATGCAAATTTCTTATCCCTTCCATACCCAAAACCGTTAAGTTTGAGGAGACGGCGTTAGAAATTTTACAGAATACCAATTTTATCCCCGGCCTGATCTCCTCCCAGTCTCCCACCGAATCGATCGATTCGGCTCGGGCACCATCTCGCTTTCCTTCCCAACTCGCAGGTGCAGGCAGCGCCAACCCTAGCAGGCGTAGTCGCAGGCGCAGCGCCCCTTCTCCTACCGGCGCAACCTCCTCGGCGCCTGGTCCTCGCCCCGTCCTCGACGCCTTCTGCAGGCACCGGGGACACCGGCACCTTCAGAAGGGCAGGGCAGGGCGGCGCGCCAGCACCCATCTCCTACGGTGGCCGGATGGGGACGCCGAGGCATAGTCCCAATGCGTCTTGGCTCGCTGCACGCCTGCCTGCTATGCCGCGCGCGCGGACAGGCAGGCCGCAAGGGTGTGGAATCGAACGACGGCACGCACAGAGGATATGCAATGGCAGAAGCAGCAGCAGGGACAGGGCACAAGGGGCACACAGCAGCACGCAACGGTGTCTTTTTCGGGACCCGTGGCAGCTCTGTCCCTGGCTATAACACGAGCGACATCACGCAAGGAAGTCTAGGCTCCTGCTTGCCTTGTTAGTTTAGTTTGTGCTTTTGTTATATGTTATATCATATATTTGTGAAGAATAAATTATTCATTTTTAAATAGGGGTAAAATGGTCTTTTTAGCCCACATTTAACCCCACTTAACCCCAAACCTAATGGTTTTGGGTATGGAAGGGATGAAAAATTTGAATTTTGGTTTGGAAGAGATTTTGTAATTTTTTTGGGTATAGAAGGGATGGGTCTAATTTCTTTTGGTACACAGGAAATTTTCTCATATTTTTGTGCCAAGCATAACATCAATGTTCCTGATATGGATTCTTTCTACCGACCGGTTGGAAGGAGCAAGAGGTTCTTTACAAAAGTCAAGAATATGCATTGCTTCCATGTTGCCATGTTTTAGGTGTCATTGACAGACAACTACAAGAGCTTACTGAAAAGTTTGATGAGGTAAACACGGATTTGCTCCTTTGCATGGCTGCATTTAGTCCCATAGATAACTTTGCTAGTTGGGATAAAGATAAGTTGGTTAAGCTTGCTAAGTTTTATCCTAGTGACTTCTCAAGTACAGAGATGAACCATCTACCATGTGCACTTAGATTCTTCCTTAGTGATGTACGTAGAGATGAAAGGTTTAGAAAAGTGAGAAGTCTTGCTGGGCTTTCCATCATGCTTGTTAAAACAAAGATGCACAAGAGACATGAAGTTGTTTACAGGCTTCTGAAATTGGTACTACTACTTCCAGTAGCAACAACCGGTGTTGAGAGAATATTTTCTGCCATGAATTATGTGAAGAATAAATTGAGAAACAAGTTGGGCGACCAGTACTTGAATGATTGCTTAGTCACATTTATTGAGTGGGAGTTCTTTTTGCTGGTCAAGGATTGTGATATCATCAACCGTTTTCAAACCATGAAGGACCGCAAAGTTAAAGTTACTCTTCAGAGCCATGGATGCACATATACTAATCATGTAGCAGCTACTTTGTAATTTCTTATGTAACTTAATTTGTATCTTTTGTTGATAATTTCATAGATATTTGGAAGATGATTATTAGTATTGAACTATCGATGTATCTGAATTTTTTACTGTTCTACAAGACTTTGTTTTCTTGCTAAGACATGGGAATACCCAGGTCTCAAATACTAGCTCCACCACTGGCACGGTCTTGTTCTGGCGTCGCCTCCAGCAAGCTGCAGGGTGGATGGAGTGTCGCGGTTGGGCTTGTGAGCAACGGTAGAGGGAGGTGAAGGTCGTGTAAGGAAAATGGCCCTAGGCCATTCTTTGTGAATTTGGTGATTGATTGACAACATAATCATTGGGATTAACAATTTGTCTAGATGATATTTGTAGATATTTCTAGGTCTCAAGGATACTTTGAAGGCAACGTATCTTATGGAAACCAACTTCCCGTGGAAACTATGGAAACTAAAATCTGGGCCACACAATGTTGATCCAAAGGTGCGACCAGATCAGGTGGGAGGGGTGATTTGCAAAAGCGTCTTGCAAATCACCCCTCCCACCTCTCCTGAGTTTTGCAAATCACCCCTTCCACCTGATTTGGATGCGCCCATGGATCAACATCATGTGGTCCAGATTGAAGTTTCCATAGTTTCCATAGGAAGTTGGTTTCCACCAGATTTGTCCCCTACTTTGAAAGCCATCTAAATGCTTATATAACCAATATCCAAATGATGGTTATCCAAATTGATATCATCCAATTCACGTGAAAAAGTGTCATATTCAAGGACATCCAAAAGGTGGCAATGAAGATAGAAGAAAAGACCCGCGAGGAAGCAATGAAGAATTACAAGACGCAGAGGCGACGACTAATTCGATGGTGTGCCCGTCGAATCAGTCGATGGCCCATCCAATCAGTCGATGGTGTCAAAAGGCCGAAGGTGCGCACGTCTCTGGTATGAGACGACTAGCTCGATGGGGCACCCGTCGAATCAGTCGATGGTCCATCGAACCAGTTGGTGGTGGTTGAAGACCGACGTGCGTTCATCTCTGGTGGGCGACGACTATTTCAATGGTGCAAAGCAGCCGTTGGAATTTAAAGATTCAAAGAGAAAAGGGGGGCGGCGACTATTTTGGCGGTCCCTTATTTGCACCCGTCGAATCAATCGACGGTACGCAGGAAATTGACAACGGCTAGCAACGCCTAGTTTCTTTGGTTGGGGCTATAAATAAGAGGTGCCCCGGCCATTTGAAGTGTGCTTGAGCTCAGGGAAGATATTGGCAAGTGTTCTACACATTCTTAAGTGCTCAATACACCAAAATGCTAAATAGAAGATCTAGGTGATTAGTAAAGTGATTAGTGCTAGTCTAGACCCATTAGCGCATCTCTTAGGTGTTTAGCCTAGAGTTTAGCGAGGTTTGCATATCTCTTGCTTTACCCGGTGCTTACGCGCACCAAGTGTTGTAATCCGGGGCTTGTAGTCTTGCGACACCCTCCAACCGAGTTTGTGGAGAGGCCGTTGGTGCTTGTGCAAGGGAGGAGATGCCCTTAGCATTTTGGCCGAAGCTCTATTAAGTGAAGGCGGCAAGGAGCATCCGGGGAGGGACGAACGGAGACCCACTTGCGCGTGGGGAAATCCCGTGGTCACCCACAGAGTTACTCGACCGGGGAGCTTGTGCCCTTGCGCGGGCATTCCCTTTGAGAGGGGCTCTGTTGGCACTCCTTAACTCATCGTCAGGAGCGTCTGGTTAGTCGTTGTATGCTCATAAGAATAGTATTCCGCAAGCGCATGGAATAACTCGTTGTAGCATTTCACCTTGGTGTGAACCAGGGTATCGTGTTTATATCCTCAGGTAAGCATTATGGTTAAAGAATACTGAAGAATGGAATGACAACCTTAGGGGAGATAACATTTAGCGTAGATAATGGCCAATGTATGACCAGATAGAAGGCTTGGTAAAGCCAGCAACACAGGACTCTCGGGTGAGGGAAGGGGGAAGCCCCTGGAAGGCTTCGCTTGCTCGCTCAAAAAGCTCTCTCAGACGAAAGAGAAAAGGGAAGAGATGGGCAGACAAGGTAAGAAAGGATCCTAAGACACTTCTATACTTAGAGAAAAGACACACCACAGCCTTAGACTATACTTTACCTAGATGTCGGGGATAGAGCTTATTTGACGGCTAGAGCGGGAGGAACCAGAGTGGGATGAGAAGGGGTTCCTCTAGGCTCTCTTCTGTTATGAAAACACCCGAACATGGTGGAGTACTGTAACACCCGGAATTTCATCATAAGTTCAAAATAGCCCCTCTTCTTTCTGGAAATCACCCCGCGGTCCAACCCTAGTCAAAAGTAATTTCATATAGGTCCTGTATTTATCGTTTTAGCCCCTGTGCTTTTGTAGATTCAAACCTGTCGTCCTTGGCAGCTAGTTTTACACGTTAGCCCTCGGGTTTTCGTCCATAATTATGTTTTAGCCCTCGGTTTCTTCTGTTTAAGCCCTTGGAAGTCCTGTTTCCTCGCAGTTAAGCCCCTAAACCTTGTTTTACCCATAGATTTCATGTTTTATCTCCGTTTAACCTCGTTCTTGGTGCATTAATCTTTTAAAAGCATAAAGTTTAGTCCGCCAGTGCTCCATATCAAGTTTCATGTTTTGAAATAAATTAATAAGTATTAATTTACCTAATTCTTATTTAACTAGCTTTTTGAATTAAAAGCAAATCATAGGTCTACCTTCATGTTTTATAATCAAAGTTAATTTGATTAACCATTATTAAACTAGCCTTTTATAATTAAAATAAGGTTAGACTTATATCTTGTCTTTTTCATAAACAAAGATGTTAAGTTGGTTCATGTTTATTTCATATGCTTTTCCAAATAAAATCTAATTAGCTTATATAGTTGTTTTATAAACTAATATGTTTAATTTGCTCAATGCTCATTGTTGAATCTAGTTTTCTAAATAAAACATGACTAGGTTTATACATCGTCTTTTATGAATAAATGTTAACTTGATTAATAGTTATTTAATTAGTATTTCAAATTAAAAGCTAAATAGAAATATACCTCGGTTTTCCTAAATTAATCTTAATATGGTTAATGACCATTCAATTTGTTTTGTGAATAAAAGCTACATAGGTTATATCCCGAGTTTTCATAATTACATGTTACATTGACTAATATGAATATAAATGTTTTTATAAATTATAATTGACTAGTTGAACACGAATAATAAAGTTATTCGATTAGATTCTCATATATAATTCTTTTCTAAATTTAATTGTTTAATTGATATAATTTATATATAATATTTATAAATAAAATTGAATAGGATTTACTCCGCCTATTCTTATGAAAAGTTTAACTTAAATTAATTCATATATTGAATATTCCTCTGAAATATTCATTGCATGCCTTTTCTTAATTAAAACATATCCAGCACATAGTGTGTTCTTCCTTTATCATCCAAATCCTTCGATAGATGTACCGCCCTCTCCGATCTTAGTGTTTCTCGTGTCCTTTCAATCCTTATGAGACCTCAAAGTGTTTTGATCAATATTGTTGCCCATGATTGGTGTATTGTTATTTATTTGTGCATTTCTTTGCTTGTATGTGTTCGTGTGACGATAGACGTTGTTCAAGTTGAGTTTGAAGATCAAGCTGTGAAGAGTTCGTTGAAGATCAAGTCAACGAAGGAATTGAGCTTTAACAGATATTATTAGGATTTAAGGCAAGTGGATTTCCCCCTCAGCATACTCTCTTTTGACCTATGCAACATCATGCTAATTAACATTTACTTTATGTATGTATATTGCCTTGATTTGATGGGTCCTTTATTTAAGGATGACTAGTTTTCATTGACTATTCCTTGACAACCAGATTTATATTTCGTGTTGGGTAGCTTTGCTTAGCTGCTGTACTTAGGAATGGTTCACACTAATTATGAAGGTAATAATTTTGTGCTACCATTTATCAAGATGTTTATATCCATGTTCCGATGATGATGTTAAATAAGATTACTTATGTTAATTGGAACATGGAGCGGCAACCTGGGATTTTCCCGTACAACCACAATACCATATGGCTCTGGTCTTGGCTGAGTAACTAGATGAACTGTGTGTTGTGTTTGCACTGCTAGTGGTGGAATTTCGGGGCATTACCAGTTTGGGAGGTGCGGGGATCGGAAGGCGAGGCCTTGCCGTTGTAACCGTGGTCGACGGGGAGCAAACACACACATATAGGAATTCTCTGGAAAAGCCTCGTAGCATCCCTATGCAGTCACACCTTGGAAGTGTGGTACGTGCCTGGCCCGCACTGCATGGTTGGGTCCAAAGTTCTTCGGAGCTTTTACGTGAATTGTGGTGAAAGTGTACAACCTCTGCAGAGTGTAAAACTGTTATAACAGTCGTGTTCGCAGTTATGAACGGCCCGGATCCTCACATGATAATTGAACTTGAAGTTGAGAATAAATTATGGTTCCTGGTTAAGGAATGAGTGCTTTGGCACGTATGTTGTGAGATGTATATCTCTTTATATGATTAATTTGGGTTGGTATATTGTGACATCCCCTATCAAGAATGTGTTAGAGTTATGGTGGATGGAGGGAGAGTTGAGTTTAAAAGAAAAGAGAAAAGAGAAAAGAGTTCTTTAAGCAAATTCTTGACCCAAAGGTCAACAAAGTTGCTAACTTTTGAATTTTCGGAAGTCAAGAGTTTCTAAATTTAGTTCACAAGATAAGAAACTTAGTTGTCCATAAGTGGTAAGAAAATTTGGGTAAATGATGCTTCAATTAAATGAAAGAAAGAAATGGAGAAAGGGCACTGTTCACCGTCCGACAACAGCACTTGGCTGTTTTCGGTTTTCTCTGGAAAAAAAAACATAGTGAGCAGCTATCGTTGGGGTGAGATTGTGATTGATCTGTGGGTTGTCTGACTTAGGTGTCTACAACAAATTTGAAAAGGGAAGGATTTGGGACAACTTTTGTTTTTGGGTCAGACTCAGAAGATGGCTGGATTAAGGAGAAAAACGTGAGAGAAAATGGTTCAGAAACTGTTTTCAGTAAATTCAGTAAACTGACAGCTGAACTGAAATTAGGCCAAATGACCTTGAATTTGAAGTTTTCCGCAAAAACTTCCAACTAGGAAGTTATACTCCTGAATGTGAATTTCAAATTTGTTTTTGACACCAGATGCATGTTCTATTCAAATTTCGGAAGTAATTTGAGAAATTCAGTTAATGGCTCTGAATTAGAAGTGTGTTACAGCAGCAACTTGGAGGCTCGATTTGGACTTCGATCTTTGCTCAAATGGAGTAAGTGTCAACAAGTAAAATGCAATTCATTGATCTAGCTACAAGTTTGATGTTGGGAGTTTTGGAAGTTTCAATACGTTTTTCGGAGAAAACGGACATGCAACATCGCTGTTTGAGCTGTCGAATGGGGAAAAGGTGACGCCGGCCAGAGCTGGCAGCGGCCGGCGGCGGCGCTTGGTCGGTTCACCTGCCACGCGTCGAGGCCGCTCGGGGACAGCTCGGTGAGAGGCGCAGCAGGAGGTGGCAAGCAACGGCAGCAGCTGACCGCGGTTAAAGCGCCGTCGACGGGTTCTCCTTCTCCTCTTTTCACCGTGCCGCTCCTCTGCTCTCCTCCATGGCCGCCGGCTAGCCGTCGTTCGCGCGCCGCCATCTGACCCTCTCCGCCCTGCTCCTCTCCACAAAAAGCTTCACCGTCATCTCCTTTTTCGTTTCCGCTCGCTCTTGCTTCTCCTCCATCGCTCCATAGCCCCGCGCAGCTCGGTTTGCAGCTCCTCGTCGCCGTCTCGCCGGGGTAAGGACCCTTCTTCGTGGTGGTGTTGTTGCAGATGGTTTGGTCGGGGTTAGAGAGTGCGGCAGTGTGGCTTCGAGGTCTAGGTTTGTGGTTGGGGGCTTAGTTTCTCGGGCGCGACGTTCCTCGGGCCGGGAACGCCGTTCGCCGCCGTGGCGCTCCTTCGCCATGACCACCGCGCGTGGACAGCCTCGCTCGGGCTCCCTCCGGCCGAGCTGTGGCGCGCGCTAGGTGTGTCTAGGGTTGCTGGTGCTCACGGGGTAGGTGTTGTTCGCCGTCTCGTCTTGGCTGCGCTGCTAGGCCCTCGCCATGGCTCTCGCCGCGCGCGCTCCCGCCATGGATGGCGTGAGGCGCTAGCTCGCGTAGTGCCGCGCGGGCTGGCTTGGCGTGCGCACAAGGTGTCGTAGGTCTTGGGGTTGCTCGCGAGCCTGTTGTGGGACCCGTTAGGGCGGTGAGTTCGCCGGAGTGCGATGCGCCGTCGAGGATCGCCGCTGAGCCGCCATGAGGTTAGGGTTAGGGCTTGCTGCAGGGTTTTAGGGCTAGAATGGGTGCGCCGTCGCGTGGGGTAGCCGTTAGGCTAGCCGTCGTCGTCGGGGGACCCCGCCGTCGGCGAGCGTGCGCGGGTCAACTCCGGCGGGGGCTCGGTCCGTGCGGGAGCTCTGCTTCGCGTGGGCAGGGACCCCGGGGTTGAAGAGGAAGAAGCCGAGAGGGGGTTTTTGCAAGAAAGCCATATAGGTTTTAGAAATAGATTTAGTTTATGTTTTTCACTGTTTTAATTATAGAAAATCATAGAAAAATCAGAAATATGTGAAATAAAATTTTATAGTTTCCTTAGATTTTCCTTTATGCTATAAAAATACTAAACCTTAAAATTTGTGTTGTTTAGGATTGAATAATAATACCATTCTTGGGAATTTAATTGCTAAACATATTTAGTATAATTTTAAAAGCATTTAAAATAGGATCCATGTTTTACAAGCACACTTAAAAAGAGATGAGGGTTATGGATTTTTGGAAAATGATTTTAGTACACTTAATAATTCTTCTTTAATAAATATAAAAGAAATAAGGACTATTTCACCTAGACAAAAATGACAATCTTTTTCTTTAGAGAAGGATGGGTAGTTGTGTTGGCTTGCAACTGTATCGAGAGATGAAGTTTTGTGTGCTATGTTCTAAAACTGTTGCATCTCTAATCCCTGACTCGCATAGCATGTTAGAATCTGAATCCTCGGAGGTGGAGTACGTGGAACTTCCTGAAGAACAAGTTCACTACGAGGAAGTTCTGGTGATCGCTCCGGAGTCCCAAGAAGTCGTTGAGACCACTAACCTTTTTGAGACTCAAGGCAAGCCCCGGAGCATCCCTACCCATTTTATGTCATAAGTTCACGAGTCCAAATATTATGCCTTTGTGTGCATTAGGTTAGGAGTTGAATGAAAACCTTTGACGCATGAAATACTCCTTGGTAGGACTACCTTTGCTTGCTAGGAAAAAAATAATCTGTTTAGAAATATCCACTTAGCTATGCTTAGCAAGTATAAATAAAAGATGATGAACTAGGTCCTCACTAATCATAAGTGAATCATGGAAACCTTGGTATGAAAAGAAAGTGGGCAGAAGTTGATAGAATGGATTGAGGTAGGCTCGATCCTTAGTTCGGCCTACTAGTTGAAATGACTAAGGACCGATCCGTTGTTTAAAAGTTTGATCAAGTGATTCTACCTGGTTTCTTACTGGGTTATGGGACCAGTAAAGCCAATTAGATTAGCTGGCTCTTTCATTGGAAATATCGCTTACCCGTGCTTGCTGGGTAGGAGAAAGGCGGGACCGTAATCTGAAACTCACGGGGTGGTCGCCAGACGTGGGGCCCACGTGGGGATGCGTTCCCGGGTTCGAGTAAGGATATTTCCGATCTTTGGTCCAACTGATTGAAAGGTTGTTGCGAACAGCTGGCGCAGCTGTACGTGACTGGGTGCTAGGTATCTCCTGCAGGATGTAAATTGATCCGGATCGCCACAACTCTTGGTTATGAGTGCACTTGATCAGGTGTTGAACATCGTAGAGGAAACAAGTTGAACATTATATAAGAAGTGATTCAAAATGTTGTTTGAGCCTATTATCACTTGTATGAAAAAGTATTTAACTTAGTTGAGTAGTTAATACCTAATTGAGTTAAAACTGCCAAATAAGGACCCATTTTTAGTAAGCTTTTCCGCAAAAGTTGAGTCAGCCAAATAACCATAAAAAGCCTAATCATCCATCCTTGGGAGTATTTTCTTTGGTAAGGCGGTTAAGTCTTGCTGAGTACCTTCGTACTCAGGGTTCTTTCCTTTCTGTTTTTCAGAGAATGCTCCCCAACAGGAAGGCGAAGAGGAGAGCCAGAAGCCCTAGAGCATGGGTGGTCCCAGATGTCTCTAGATGAATAAAGTACCCTCGGGTTATAATATCCCTTCCGTTGTGTAAAACTAGTTTGTATTAATATCTTAGTACTATGACTTGCATCGAAGGTTGCTTCAAAAATTCGGTTTGTAATAATTTGTATCTTTCCGTATTTATGTAAAAAGGTAATGCCTTTTGTGTACCCCAACTTGGTGTTGATCCTGAGCTATGGTTGAGAGAATATCGTTAGTGGATGATTCGGGATGTCCCGGGGACACTCGACGGACTACCGGGTTTAAACTGTTTGAAGTGTCTACTGGTATTATCCTAAGTGAGGGTAATCAGTCACACTTGAGCCAGTTTAAATTGGGCGGTTCTGCCACATATATACTTATATCATATATCATAGTAATCAGGTGCTTGCTAATAAAATTTTATCAACTAAAATGTTGACTGCTCTTAACCAAGCCTTTCTTGAAAGCTTTGCATTTTCTCTCACTTGTTGAGTACCAACCATAAGTGTACTCACCCTTGCTAAATATTGGATCAGAAGGAGAAGATGATGTGAAGTTCTTAGTGCATTCAATGAAGATTGCTAGGCGTACGCAACCCCCAGTCAACTGCCTGTGGTGAAGAGTTGAAGATTTCCGCTGCTAGAGAACGTTTGTAATGTATTTATTTTATTCTTTCCGTTGTAACTTTATGTTCTATATTCATGGAGTCTATCATATGTGTGAAACTTGATCCTGGCGCACGTATGAGATGCATTCGGTTTGTTTTTATAAAACCGGGTGTGACAACTACAAAGGACAGCAGGGCTGTCACCACATGTTGCCTACCACTGCGGTACCGTGCGGTGGAACAAACTAACTTAGCTAACAGCAAGTCAGACACCACGACTGCGCTTGACGTTAGGACTTCCCTTGGACGTCTATCAAGAGAGAGTCCCCTCAACTCGGAGCTTTAGACAGCTCCGACATAGGCTAGAAAGACCCACAAGATAAACCCGACAGAGCTAACTAATGTTCTAACTATAATTCTATAGGAAGCTACTCTCCAACTTAAGACAAAGTTTAGAGAAGGAAAATATGAAGAGTAGAGCTTGCTCATAAGCAAAGAAGATAACCTTGTATTCACAATAATATTCGGAAATAAAAGAAAAGATACAAGAGCTTTTACCAGAACTTCCGAAGACTCCGGAACCCCGAGGCAAAGCTCGACTCGACCTTACTCCCAACTACAACTCCTAAACTACAAAGTGGAAATGAAAAGAGAGAGCTCCTTGAGTGTGTGTTCTTTTATAGCCTTGCAAGGTCAGTTTCCTGCATGTAGATGACGTCATCCCTTCCATGCAACCGCCAGACAAAACTGGGCCCGAGGAGCCGAAGTGGGAGGCCGGCCGGCCACCCTAGGGCTGATCGGCCTAGGGATGCAGCCACCTATCACTGACCTTCGCGTGGAGGCTCCTGATCACGTCATGAAGTCGGTTGGGTATGGTTTTCTGTGAATTTAGTTCGGGAGAGCATGCAGATGGCCCCTCCAATCCAAGTGATGCCTTTCGATATCCGTTGATCAAATCGACTTGGAATTCACGGTTTAGGTCAACATGCACTGTGTTTCTTATCTCCTGGATTAGTGATGTGGCGATTGGGGCCTGTTGGAGGCCGGCTGGCCATGGTGAGGCCGAACGGCCTGCCACTGGGCCTTATGGTGCTCATTTTTCTTGTGTATTCTCCTGCAGGCATAAATCATCCAAAACTAGTGGAACTCATTAATTATTAGCAAACTATGTATGAAACATGGTATAACCTTCCTCATTTACCGAAATGTTGACGGGCACTAAGTGTTATAATGACCGTCAACAGGCTCCAACAACGAGGACTAGTGAGCTTTCCAATACCTCGGTAAAAATCACCGTGCCGGGAATTTGCTCTTCTCTACTCTTTAAGCTTCCACATTTCATACTTGTACTACTTTCAGCATTTACCTTTCCTAGACTTACCATGCTAGTATAGGATTGGACCTAGGGTGCAAAACTTTGTAGCGATAGAGATAGCAACACATAGAGAAAACCTAGAGCACATTTAGATAGAAATTGAAATAGGTTTTTATATGTGCTTTGGAGCCTTAGTTTTAGAGACACATAATTCACCTCCCCTCTTAGGGTGTCATGGTCCCTTCAGGTGGTGGAAGGCTCGAATGCTGACGAGGTGGCGGGGTACGGCGGCTCGACGGTAAGCACGAGCTCGGCGTCAATGGCGGAAAAAGGATGACCGCACATGGGTGTGAAGATACATAAGCTTTTATAGCTTGGGGAGGTGACCTGTAGGAGGTGCCTTAGGGCAGCCACAGTGTAGCTGAGGCTTCAAACGTCATTTTACCGCCACGTCCTACCGAGGCTCCAATCGTTTTTTCGCCGCAACATGCGATCAGCAATGCCCAAATTTCGGTGGAGCCTTCCTCAATTAAAATATAGCATGTCACAACCACCTCTCCCTCCTCCCCGTGAGAAAATCCCCTTCCTGGCTTCCTCTATCGAATCCTAGAAGAAGAAACTCCCTGTTGGCGGTCGATATTGATGATTTTTACCGCCAACATTTCACCAGATTTCATCTAATTTGCATGTCACACATACAATAAAATGCTTAAACTAATGAATTCTACAAGTTTTGATGTTTATTTAGTTGCAGGAGCATGTGACTGAAAAGATGGGCAAAATGGTCAAAATGCCTGGCCGAACGGCCAAACCTTGGCCGATCGACCGGCCACCTCGGCCAAATGCCATGTCATCAATCCAGGGGAGAACCAACATACATGCAAAGCCCCTGAGACGTTCATCCAAGGATGGTTTGATCCAAAGGACCAAAAGACATAGCACATGGATAGAAGGGCTCACCTTGCATGGCTTAACTGTCTATGGTCGGTAACCGTCACAACTACCAACACCAGGAGAGGATCAAAGCCGTACCTAGGAAAGGCGGTGCCAGATGGCGCCTATCCTTGGCCGAACGGCCAAGAACCGACCTCAATTCGGTTGAGCTTTGGATGGCAGTTGCATGCTGAGCTTACTTGACGGTTAAGATGATCAACCGCCTCACCCATGCTATAAAAGGAGCTCCCCTCTTCACTCTCAAGACACACCATTCCATAGGAGAAGAATAGATTCTTGAAGTTGTAGTCTACTTAGTTGTAGAATAGGGAGAGTGAGGGGTGAGATCTCTAGCGGAAGCAGAGCTGGGAGAGGAGTCGAGGAGTGTTTCGATCTTCCTCTACTTCTGTAGCCAACCCTGGGGAACAAGCTTTTGAGTAAGTTAAGTTCCTCGTCTACTTTTAGTTTCTCGCTAGTACATACTTTACTTTTAGTATTTACTTTATTTACTAGCATTTGATCTGCAGGATCCCTTGTCTGCGTGGACAATTAAGTTTATCCATTTGGGGTTTCTTCTTGCCTTAGCGTGAGGCAGAAGTCACTATCTTGACAGTGTAGGTGTGGTACCTAGACTTGATAGTTATCTTGGGTTGTGTTCCATCCCACGGAAGTAGAGTGGTAGGCGGCAAGTGGTGACAACCTTGTTCGACCTTTGTGCGACCACCATGTTCGTGTGTTTTCATAGCAGTAGTAGCAGGTTGCCGTTGGGTCCCCCTTCTTTCCCGTCTGTGACCCTTCCTCTTCCAGCCGCCAAAGCAGATCAGGTTAGTAGATAGGTTTTTACTAGAGTAGTTGTAGACTATCTAAAAGTTAGGCCCTCTACCCTCACCATTCTTTTCCTTGGTGGGGTCCGGTTAACTAGATTTAGGCTAGTCGCGTCTGCCGTCTTTGGATTCGATATCCCAGGTATCACTTCCCTGGTGAAAGACTACATCGGTCTCTGTGCGCTTAAGGAGTTATTCTTGTATAGGCTAAGGAGTGCCAACACTCCCAAATCCATCTCTCGAGATTCCACTATTGTACAAAATCGAGTCCCCCACTTCTAGATCTGCCTCTATCAAACAATTGGAGTCAAAGATACGGAGTGAATCGGATGGAGCAGTGGTTCGGGAGCGAAGCTGCTGCACGACGTTGCGGGGGCGCAGGAAGGATCCAAGCAGAGTTCTTCTTCTTGGCTGCTCGAGATGTGGAGTTAAGGTTTCGTTTCCATTCAGTTAACAGTTGTGGTGTAAAATAATATTTTATTCCTTTGAGAGAGGAAGCACCGGTTAATGTACAAGCCTCGGTTCTAGGTTTTTTTGACCGAGCATCGCAAGCTACAGTGTGTAATACGGTGCTCGGATTGGAGAGAGAAAAACCAAGCATTGCTTTTACTACACTGGCTGCTCTTAGAGCTCGCTTGCTAGGCAGGCAATTCTCGGGGCAGGCGTCGGCCTAATTGCGACGCGACAGGGCGCCATGGCGGGACACCATTGATGGTGCTTTAGCGCCAGGAAGGGCTAGACGACGGGTAGGGTGCTCGAGGGCGAGCACGCGTGGGTACTCGGTGACCCTGGCATGCCTCAAGTGCAAAGGGAGCACACACGGACCGTTGGATGTAGGGCTGCGTCGCGGCAATTGATGGCGTTCGGCGCATCACACGACGTCGAAGGCAGTGGTGTGCACGCCGGCTGCCATGTAAGGCCTCCTCCAGCGGTTGTAAGTACGCACCGTCGACATCGCTATCACTGTGGAGGAGAGAGAGGACAACAACAGTGCTTTGATACGCGTGTATGTGAGGGAAAGAGTATTCTCACCTAGCGAGAGCAGCATCGCTAGTGACAACAGTTTTCAACTATTCATGGATTAAAAAAATTCCTTCAGCTGGCGATGTCGCATGCCGTTGGAGGAGGCCTAAGCGCAGTCAGGTTGCATCAACTTGTCGTGCGCGTGCATGAGAGTCGGGGACACGCAACAGAGCGCTGATCGGCGCAGGTGAGGCGGCAGGAGCTCGTCGACGTCGACGGCATGCGCAGCGTTGCTGCACAGGAATGGTGACCAAGCCCGGGGCAGTGAATTAGCATTCGACTGGCATCAAGATTTCCCCAAAAATTTGAACTGTGTAACACAAAATCCAAATACAAAAGTTGGACAGGGGAACATGGGACACAAATTTTGTACAGATCGGCATATGAAATTGTGAATGGCTTGAGCAATGGTGAGCCGGGTACATGTGGGTGTTAAATTCGGTGTTTCTAGTTTTTGGAGGACCTTCCACTCATGTTTGATAAAAATATAAAACAACAAAATTGTTCCAATTGTGAAGAGTAACAACTTTTGTTTTTGGAGATTATGAGGTTTATTTGCAAAATAATGAGGTCAATTTCAAAATCAGCCTTTATCTATCATATCTGTTAATTTCAAAATTAACCCTTCTATTAAATTCTAATTCCATCTTATCTTACTTTGTTAACTCATGATTTGTTTGTTAAACATCAGAGATGTTATAGACATGGTGGACCAAACCATGATGAGATGAACAATATTGTGCGCGGTTCATGCAGTGTGCAACAACTAATACACATCTTCCTAGTTCCCACACGATATGACACGGTGGCACCACGGCTGCCGAAGATGTGTGTTTTGTTTACACAAGATTCTTGTTGTCGAGGTATGATGACGGTGACAAGTTGCAACATGGTTTCCATGAATGAGACACGTCGACTGTTCATGCCTTTATTATAATCTGCGAGATAGAGAAATTTATATAACTCAGATTATCGCAATCGCAATGGTTAAAAGCTGTGACGGTGAGGATTCACCCCTTAGGAGCTCTCCCTTGTAAACGAGGAGGCGTGTTAAAAAACGGTGCAGCCACGTCACTTCTTCCCCTCATTTGCAAAAGGGCCCTTCAATTTATTGGAATCAACCCGCGCTCCAACTCACTCATCCAACCCAACCCGCTCACCCCACCACCGGTCCCCCCTGCTCCCAGCCGCCCTCTCCCTCCCCCCGCCGCCGCCTGGATTTCCTCGCCGCCTCCTCTGCCCTTGTCTTGCCCCCTCCGAGCGTCATGGCAGCCCAGCAGCGGCGCAGCACGAGCCAAGCGCCGGCGCAACACGAGCCAAGCGCCGGCGCACTGGGTCGCCGCGCGTCTGGCGTGGCTCCGCGACGGCGGCGGCGGCCGAGGCCGCTGCGCGGTTGCGCAACCTGGGCCCCAACGAGGTCGCCGCTGCTGCAAGCTGGGCCGACGCGCGGTGTGGTTACCCCTTCGCTGCTGCTCCTCCTTGCGCAGCAGATCGAGGACACGCTCGTGAGCATCATCCTGACTCTCGCAACAGTCTCTTTCCTCCTCGCGCTCTCCTCCGCTGGCGGGGTCATGCTCTTCGCCTTCGTCATGCCGCTCGTCATCTTCCTCGTCCTCGTCGTCGACGCGGCCGTCGGGATCTGGCAGGAGACCAACGCCCACCTCTCATCGCCTCAAAAACGAGCGGCCCCAAGCCCCCAACAACGACTCGCTCTCTCTCACTCTCTCTCGACGAATTTCAGGTCTTTTTGTTTGAGGGCCTTCAGTTTCTAACTTTTTTTCCATTCACTTTGACCCTCTTTCTTCCCCGTGTGTTTAGCTTTATACTTTCTACTTTGTTTTTGGCAAGGAACAGCAGGATTTTCGTGAATCAAGCCTTCTTCATTGATTTTTTTCCATATAAATGCCATGATCCTTGGTTGTTTAGAACATGGTTGTTTAGTTTAGGGTACCTTAATCATGTTGGTTAGGTTATATTAATCATATAGAATTTGACAGTAGACATCATTTTACATTCAAAGCAAAGTATGTTCCTCTTCATAGGAATGTTTTTAATAGTTGGGAACAATTATATATGGTGAGACCATTGAACCAGAGCATTTTGCCTAGATACGTCAAAATTTATGAATTCTAAAAAGTTTAATGTGTTGGGTCAATATTTATGAATTCTAAAAAGTTTAATAGCCCAGACAATGCTTGAGGTTTTATGCTATAGTTATAAATTCCCCATACCTATGGTTTATTGAGATATGGTGCATGTCTTTGTCTGCGGCTTATATTAAGAATTATCTGGTCCATCTTCAGTCATATTACAAAGTCTGTAGCTTATGTTAAGAATTACCAATTTACCATGTTTTCCCTGCTATTTCTTCCTTGGATAGAAGCATCTCAACTTAACATAGATGCTGCTGTTTCTCCCTCAGAATCATCTGAACTGATTTGTGCGTGGTGGAGGATGGGTACTCAGTGAAGCTGCACATCTATGATCTCAGCCAGGGGATTCCCTTGCAACTGTCGGTGACGATCCTTGGCAACTGGCAAGGCCATTGAAAGGATCTGGTGAGCACTGCTGGTTCTTTCTTTCTTTTTTGGTTGATCATTGTACATCAGAGATTGAACTGAAGAATATTTCTGCTATTTACATTGATCACGATTACATTCTAATATATCCTGTGATCAGGATTACCACCCACAAATGCTATAGAGGATACATGTATTCTAGAATTTTTAAGGAGGGCATGATGCATTTATGTAGTTCTTATTACTAAAAGTTCCATGGGAAAAAAGGACACAAGCTAAATTTTTCTGGATAAATTTTTCTGCATATATATTTTCTTTCCATAGAGCTTTCAAAACAACATTGCCTGTGAATAGTGTAAGCAGAGTCTGTAGTTCGCAGAGTGTCACAATCGAAGATAGAGTTAGCTTCTCTTGTGTACTTTCAAAACATTGTGTACACTGAACTATAGCCATTAGAGTAGTAAACTTAAATCTGTTGACTTTTGTTTTAGGTCTGTTGAGGCTTGATTCCTCTCCGATGGCTTCTTTTGGTATGCCAAAACAACCTCCGGTATTTCTCGTCCATTCACTGATACCAACACAACGCCATCCTTTTTTTAAGTTACAATGATGACAACACTACCAGCTTGCCTTGCTGTGTGCAGCGTGAGTGATACCCTGGTACGCCATCTTATTAGTGAAGTAGTAAGTTGTTCAGTTTAATTCTAATCACTAGGACTTAGATGATCTGACGATATTATGAAAACACAATCTTAAAATTTATTGTTATTTTAATTTGTTGATCAATTGATAACAAATTGAGTTCCCTGTCTTATAATAATCACAGGTTAATCATTGTAGATTAGCATTTTTATGGATGAGAGATGTATGGACATGCAGGTGTAAAGTTGTACTTGCCTGACTACAGGTGCAAGTGGAAGATCCCTGACATCCTTGGTATATTTACATTTTTTTTATTTCTGAATATCAACAACTTCAACATGAGGATGAATCTTGGCGATTAAACAATTGAAATAGAATGTCATTTTCTATATATGATTGTCTTTGCATCAGTGGAGTTTATCACCACTAAATTTGACTAGGAGACTACGTCGCCTTCTGCTTCCCTTTTCCCAAGTTTGTGCATAGTACTAGCATGGTATTTATGCTAACTGTGTAAATGAAGATATTCTTGAATTAGTTGTTTAGTTAGCAAAATATAAAATGGATAAACTGTAATGACCTTTCACTCATTGAGTCTATACTATTTTTTAGTGATTAAAATGAGCAAGTGAGTTTAGATTAGCTATTAGGTTTCAAGGATAATGTGTTAAGATTTCCCTACATCGAGGGTTCACGTACACATATCTTAGATTTCAATTATGTTATAAACTACTAAGCAAGCATATTCAATTTGAAAATATTTTCACCCATATTAGTCAGGTGTTATTCTGATTCTTTCTCTAATTAGTAACTCTATTCATTAATTCCACCAGTGCTAGAATAGCCGGCAACCGCGGTGGCGAGGTACTGCAAAAACCAAAAAGGATGACTTCAAGCAGCATGATCAGTGCTCAGCAAGTAGTATCTCAGAGAGAAGTTATAGCTGAAACATGAATTTTCACGGTCCTAATTTGATTACACGGGGAAGGTTCAGAGATGTGCATATGTGTATATATAGGCACATGATAGGAGGTTGGATCTTCTGAAATAAAGTCTGTCATTTTTTCAAGAGATGTAACATAAAATTTTTTGTAAGAATGTTATTGAAATAACCCTTTCTGGGAGAATGATTATCTGATTACATTCTTATTGCGCTGTCTTGCAGCCTAAACCCTCATGCTTGCTTATGCATGTTTCTGATAAAATTCTCCTCTACAGAGCAAGCAATGACATGATCTGAATGGTTTTTGCAAAGAAATAAGCAATTTGTTTTGCAGAATCTGGTTGTTGTAGTTGTAGTGAGTTCGGTCAAAAGGATTCCTTGCCTTTTTGTATGGTTTATTTTTGCATCGAGATGTGATGCTAGCTTTGTCACATTCGTTTTTGGTTCTGTGATATTACCAATTTTTACATAATAAGAGCTTTCATAAGAGATCAGGTACATCAATAGTATATTCTGTGATGTTTAATTCAAATGCTGAACAGAAGTCTACTTGCTATGTCCTTTATCTCCTGGTGTGTTTTTTGTGAGATCATTACTTGTGGTTGTTCGTTGTGTTATATTGTTTTGTGGTTGTATGATCAAGTGTACATTTTGCTTTTCGATAATTTGCGTAGATTAAACTATTTAATCGTTCCAATGATATAACATGCAAAGCTCTTCGTTTTGTTGAAAGGAGTTGATGTTTTGTGTTAACTTGATAGGGCGCGCGAAGCGCGCCCCTTGTCTAGTAATATATAAGATAGAGAAATTTATATAATTTAGATTATAATCTATAAGATAGGGAAGAGTAACTTATTGAATTATAATAATATGGCATGCAAATTATCATAATCTATCTATAATCTCATTGGTGTTTGTTTCATCTTATAGATTATTAGATGGATTATATAATCTATAATGTGAAGCAAACAGGCCTGGCTGTAGTTGTAGCAAAGGTACCACTATCTTTTGAGCGCCACAGTTTCTTCTTTGATGGATCTTCGCCAAATCGTTGACGTGTTACGTAGATTAGTGTTTTTTTTGCGCAAGCTCACTTCCACTTCAATAGCATGTAAAGGTTTGGCAGTCCGATTCGTGGTTACCGAAGCAGAATGAAAAGCAGGATCTCGCTCTGTACGTCTACTAGTGGTACGGGGAGCACATGCATGCAGCTTTTTTTCTATCCAAAATATGAGTTCTTTTATTTGGAATCTTTTATGGTCAAAAGTTTTACAGACTGCATGATTATTAATAATGTATGAGAAACAAAAATTATCTATGTAAAGAATGTAAGGTTGGTATTATTAAAGCTACTACCATGAAAAAAAAACTACCTTTGTCTTTTTTATGTGGAAACGTTATATTTTTCCATAGCTGAATTATATATCAAGTTATCAACCATGATGATGTCACAGAAAACCTACCACTTTATTTTATCATAACAACGCTCAAAATTGTACCATATAAGTTGGGTAGTCATACACCTATATAAAAATAAATCATATGATCCACATCCTGATTAACATTACGATGCTCATACAGCGTATTGTGGAGCGTGCTCCGTTACAAATTTAACATGGATGAACCTTCTTGCTCCTTCCTTGGTCACACGCTGTTTTACAAAAAAAATGGGTATTCATTGAACAAACAAATGTGTGACAGTTTCATATGTGTGCAACGTAACATAAATATCAAGTTATTAACAATATCACAAAACATAGTTTGCAGGTCCCAAAATACATGAGAATCCCAATGAAGATATGTTAGAGACTTAGAGCTACTCTGCTTTCCCCTTTCGAAGGATGGCAGCGAACATGCGAACGCATGTTGCTATTCATGTATGCCTACTTGCAATGCCAGGGCATGTTTGGATCCAAATTAGCCCTGTCACATCGAATCTAAACATGCTAATTAGTAGTATTAAATATAGTTTAATGGTCAAACCCATTACACAACCCCTAGGCTAATTGGTGAGACGAATCTATTCAGTCTAATTAGTTCATGATTTGAAAATGTAGTGCTACAGTAAACAGTTGCTAATGATGGATTAATTAACTTTAATAAATTCATCTAGTGAATTAGCCTAGGGGTCCTGCAATTAGTTTTACGATTATCTTATGTTTAGACCACTATTCGGTATCAAAACAATAGGGCTAAACTTTAGCCCTCAAAATCCAAACAAGGCCAGACCCCATTGCTGAAACCTGAGGCCATGGACTGCTGCACTGCAAAATATCTCGCAGCTTGGTAACCACGAACAGTTTGATGTGTGGCTGATGTTTGTTGATATTGCTGATGAAGCCGGGCAGTTAATATTAAAGGCAGTGTTTGTCTCCTTAATTATTATCTTCTTCTGATTGAACTGTCTGAACACCCAAAAACATCCACTTGGGACAAAAGCCAAGACTAAGTAACGTCACTATTTATTTAGGATACATTTTATAATGCATTGTCTCATGCGGCTTGACAAATACCTCCTACTGGAGTAAGATAAAAGTACAAAACTGATGAAGCATCAACATTCACTTGTGTTGAAAAATACATCACGGTATTATCATTGCAGACTCATTTAGCAGATAGTGTGATAAAAGTTTTGAGCAGAGAAAATGTGTCTTTAAACCATGGAAACTCTAGCGTGACGGTAAGAAAGTTTTCATCCAAGGAACCTGTAAAAAATTGTATCCAATTGTGAAGTGTATCAAATGGACAGTGATCCTTGAATTCCGTACCCTCATCAGGGGAATAGAACAGGGAATATACATGTAATTTTCACCTGAAGATATGAAGAAGAAAAAGATAAGAGCATTTCATCCTGAGGTGAATCATGGAGGTCCCATATTGAAAGCGGATATGAAGCTGTTTCATGTGAAATTTCTCACCCTGTCATGATTTCCGAACACTCTCTAAAATTTACAGTCACTCGTTTGTTAATTTCTTTCAGAGCACACAGAAAGGCTGCCGCCTAATCATCCACGCCTTCCACAACCGCAAGTTCGCACACGGCGTGGAACACCGCCCTCACCGGCCGGTGATCGGAGAGCCGGTAACCACCGCACTGCTCATACCGAATCTGCTTCATCCCCTTCCCTCGCCAAAGGATACGATCACACCTGCAATTTTTTTTAAAAAAAATAGCAGTAGCAGCAACAGGTTCAGCACAAACCATCACACTTGCGAGATCGATCATTCAGTATGCACGCATGGATGGATGTGTTGGGGGCGTCAGGCTGTACCATGCCGGCGCACGGTGCTTCTTCAGGCGGCTGGCGTCGCCGGCGTCGCCGGCGTCAGCGCACCAGTAGAACTGGTCGGAGTCCCTGTGGTACTTGTAGGTTGGGGCGAAGGTGACGTGGCCCTCGCGCCAGCCGTCGAATTGCCTGCCTTTGGAGAGCTCAAGGATCAGCTCGTCGTTCTCCAACAGCATGCTCCATTTCCTGGCCTTCACCAGCTGCCGTGCCTCGGCATCGTCCATGGCGATCCTGTAGTTGAGGTCGCCGAGCAACACCACGCGGCTGCGAGTACACACATGAAAGGACTCTCATCAGCAAGCTGTTGCGTCTTGTTGGTCACTAGGAGGTTCAGTCCTTCAGAGCACAGGGGACGTACTCGTGGTCAAGGATCTTCTTGGGCATGTCCTTCGCCGGTGCCGGAGCGCCGCCGGAGTTGAGGAAGCTCGTCCGCGAGAGGACGCCCGCCGCGTCGGCGTTCCGGCGAAGGGCGGCGCCCTCCTCGCCGCCGGATGCCAGGTGGCAGCAGACGAAGCAGAAGCTCGTGCCGTGGAGCAAGAACCGGACGGACACCGCGCCCTGCGTAGTAGCAGCGTATACGTACGACGTCACGCGAGTGGCCTTGCTTCTTCTTCTTCCTCTGGTCTCTGGAGAAGTGTACGGTGCGAGCGACTCTGCCACGTACCTTGTTGCCGAGGCGGCCGAGGACGCCGGCGCCGAAGGTGGAGGCGCCGGCGTGGCGGACGTGGCGGCGGAGGCCGGTCCTCGTCCAGACCGAGACGAAGATGCCGACCATCTGCTTGCTCATGGCGCACCTGAACACGTCATGTTCTTGATGCATTTGCTTCGCTTCGTTTCCATCTTGTACGCTCCTCCGGTTGTTCAATGCGTCCCCGATGAGCAGCTGCCACTTCATGGCTGCCGATCTCTGCTTGGGGCCGAGCACGTTCCTCGCATTCAGTGGCACGATCTCTTGGAACCTGCATCGTGCCACCCAATTGACGTCACAAATTTCACTGCAGATCAACTTGACAACACTGCAAATATGATATACTATAAATCAGCAGGATCAATAGCAAACTACCCGAGAATGTAGATGTCGTAGGAGTCGGCCTTGGTGTCAAGCCACTCCTCCAGGTCAAGATCACCCGGTGGCGCCTCGCCGCCGACGTTCCACGTGCCGGCAAACACCCTGCATCAGGTCATGGAAACAAGCTTGCCGATTGCACAATTGGACTGAGGAAGAGTTCATTTCAACGTAACATGCTTCGATTGGCCCTCACCTGTACTTCACGGTCTCGCTCTGCTCTTGTTGCATGCTGTTGCTCTTCTCCAAGTCTATGAAATCGGAGGGGAATCGATGACCAAGTACCCTGCTCCCCGCCGATCTTCGCCAGATCATCTGGAACAGAGGAACGACCACAAGTTCACGCCATTGATACAAGCACGAGTAGTCATGTTAACGCAAGCACAGGGATGGAAAAGAGTGCTGACTTGTGCAAGCCTTGGGCTCTTCCCCATAATGCAGCACTAAAACAAGGAAAAGGGAAGCTAACCAAATTGCCGATTGGTTTCTCTTTCAGTGTGGACGAGCAGGGAGCCTTGAAGAATTAATGGGAGGGCATGGGGTAGAAGAGTAAGGTTCAGATATGCAGAAGCCTTGCTTAGAAGATATATAGGCGATGATGCAAGTTGGAGCAGGGACCGGGAGGAATCAGGCACAATAACAATGGACAGTAGGCCACTAGATATGATGGTGGCATGAGCAGGAGGGCCAGGAGGGGCAGGTTGAGCATCCACACATTTGGTCAGGAGCTGTCGAAGTCTCTGTGCCAGCAGGTTTAGTTAAGAAACACAGACCTAACAAAAATCTGCAGTTTCTTCCTTTGCCAATAAAAAAACATACTCTTATATGACCGGGTGATAATCTCACACGATAGATTTTTTTTCTTCTTTTTGTAACTTTAAGACATGACAGATTGATTGTTCAACTAGGCGAGCGCGCGCACGCAGATATATATAAATATAAATATATATATAGTCAAGTCCGTTTTGTTTCTTAACCACAGGTGTGACAGAAACAAACTAAAAATGTACCGTGTAAATGGCTCGGGTACCCTCTCTACAATATATGGTTTTCTGCTACTGTTTTTTTTGCTAATTCTATACACTGCTATGTGGTTGCATGACCTAAACAGCTCCATAACACAAAATTGTGCCCATATCTTATTTGGTCGTTAGTTTTACTGGCCTGTCATCAGCTACTACCTGGCCAGGCAACATGCTCAGGCTATTGATTACAGCCTGGGGTCACCATTGCTGCCCGGCTCAGTACTGGAACCAAACAAGCCCTATATGTGCCCATCCATGATTTTCAACATATTTTAGGAACATGGCCATTTAAATTGTCTATTTAATGAATGATGTAGTTAATTAAAAAAGATAGTCTGGACATTTTTCCTCTTTTACTCTTCAAGCCATGGTTTTAGTGTGCACATTTACTAAAGTTTAATGTCTTGCATTTTACAATCTCAATGTTACATATTTTCTATTGTACCTGTGCAATTTTCTTTGTTCAAATTTTACATGAGATTAAAATGCATAATATAGATTTATACATACGAAACAAGATAATTCTACTTCAGTTATATATTTGCATTGGTTTAATATTTTGCTTAGCCATTATTTTTCCTCCTATATTAATTAAAAGTGTGGCACAATGCATGCTTTCTCCCAAAGTGGACCCATATATGGACATCACAACAAAATCATGTAAAATATGGAGCCTACATATCATAAAATGCCTATTTATCCTAATAATACAACCTCACTGTTGGAACTCACTCTGTCCTTTCCTTTTGTTGATATGGTAATTATTTCTAGAACTGTAGACCGAATGTGATGGTGTCTTTGTTAGCATTAATTTAATATTTTTATTTTTTTTAGCTACCAATTAACTATATTTTACATGGACTCGTATATAACTATTCAAAATTTGGTTATTTATACATTGTACTTAACATAGATTCTTTATTTAGAAACTTCAATTTTTACAATCATATGAAAATCAAACCACTAATTTCCTTTATTGTAATTCCAAAATTTTCTAACAACGTGATTTCTAGAATTTGAGAGAAGATAGATGGTTTCTTTTAACCTTGATTTAATTTTCCATTAGTTTATCTTGGATCTCAGCAGCTAATTTACTGTATTTTATATGGACTCTTTACTTAAGTATTTCTGTTTCCAATACATCTCGAAACCAATGTAGAACATGTAAATATGTAATAAATATATTTAACATTATAACTTTTATGTAGGGATTGGGCGGATTTCATACGAGAATCAAACCTCAAATTTAATTTAATTTTAGTTAGAGATATTTATCAGTTATGTTCTCATGTGCGGATCCCCTGGCTGAAGTTTAGTTAGGGAGGATGAGATGCTAAAGCTACAGTTGAGCAATTTGGATATACAGAATGCATTTATTGTTATCTTATCGGCATGCTGGCTAGTACCTAATATTGTTCCAAATTGCCACCAACGACAGACATACTTGTCTGCCTGAATTTCGTGAGAATTTGGTTGACTCTTGCGCCCACAGAAATCTGAAGATATACTATAATCAAGTCTATGACGTGCTAGCGATGACAATTTAGTTCGTTTTTCTAATGATAATGACTACGAATATTTTCCCCTTTGCATATAATGCTCCAGAAACAAAAGAAAAATGTCACTTAAGTCGATTGCAGCTCAGCTAATGATCTTTGCGTGCATGTGACCTGTGTCTGTGTGGCCGATAGACGATTGCATTGGCCAAGGCTTGTTCGGCTGATCGGCTCCCTCTGCCACGCACTACAGGTGCTGGAGCCCAACCGTGGGTCACTGGGGTGGGGCGGTGGCTCAGCGCACCCGGCGCGCGGGCATCCTGCTAACATGCAGCTGCGCGTGTATTTTGAGCTTTGAGATGAGATGGTCCCTAATATGTGGTGGAATATAATTATGGAACTAGCACTCTCATACTCACGGCAACAAGGAACTGGCCACTTCACGAGTTGGAAATAATTGGAACACGAGATCGAAATGCTCACGGCTCACCTAAAGATTCTGTCAGCTGGTTCATCGTACACCTACTGCATGCATGCTGTTTGGCCGCAAAGTCTACTTTGATCGGAATGGAAGCGTCTAGAATCATTATACGACGAATATCGACAGGGCGATCATGCCGGCGGTCCCAAGCCCTGCATGAATTGTTCCTTCAAAGCAGCACCGGTGTTCTCCTAGCCTAACCTAAAGGACCCTTCTGCAGGACATACCACTATACCAGATGTGCACCGTGTGTAACCCTGCCATTGGCTGTGCCATGCCATGTCATCGACCACTGTGTGTCGGTTGTCGCCTACTTTCATATAGGACCATGTGGGTGCACGTACGTACGCAAGATCAGTGCGCGGGGGAATCACTCACTCCACACGTGTCCTCCCGAGATCACAGCCAATTCAGCTCGAGCTGAAAGCTACAGGGCAACCATATGACAAGGATCACCGGAGGTCACCGTCGCCCATGTCGTGCGCCGGCCGTACGATGTGCCCGCGGCGGTGGGGCTTGAAGTGGAGGCCATGATATATTTGCTGGCGGAACAAAGGACACGTAGCTACTACTTGCTGAGGCAAATGCAAAGATCAGATGGCGATCTGCGCGACGCGTCCTGCCCAGGATTCTTGCCATTATTTAGCTCTGATTGCGAAGCCGAATACGGGGAATTCTACGTAATTGACTAACGGGTTGTTGTTATTTTTGTTCTCCGATGAGTTCAGACGGTTGTCTGACACTGGATGTGGACTAGTACTACACTGAACTATTAATTTGTCCGGTTCGTGTTACAAGAAAATTACATAGCACTATAACAGGGTTGTACATAGAACTGAATTTGCAGCTTTTATTCTTATGCTTCTTCTCATCACGATCAGAGTACTGTTAGAAGAGATTCCAATTAATATCCCTGCATTATTTCCGCAAAAAAAAATATCCCTGCATTATTGTCTGACCTAGCTAGCTTGTAATTCACCACACCACTGGCTTCAGCAATATGGCACATTCAGAGAGCGACATGATGACAAATAAACCTGGCGATGTGGAAACACTACTTGTGCACATCTCCCTCCTAAAAAACATCACGGACGATGATAAAATTAGGCCTTGTTTAGTTTCTATGTGAAAACTTTTCACCTGGGATTAGCCGCAATGGCAAGTGTGGCGGGATTTCATTTTTAGTCCCTTGTAACCTCTTGTTAACTGCTTTATCCTCCCCCTCATGTACTTCTCGCCTGGCATGGCAGGTGATCTCGCTGTATTCAAGAGCAACTGGTTGAGTTTTGATTAATATAGTAGGTGGGGAACTCCCCCCCCCCCCCCCTGCGCGCGTGGAAAACAGTTCAAAAAATATAACAGATGGAGTGCAATTCGCGAGACAAATCTATTAAACCTAATTAATCCATGACTAGTCTTATTTATTGTGCCACAACATTATCAAATCATGATAATTATGCTTAATGTATTCATCTAACAAAGTACACTCCATCTGTGTGCAAATAGTTTTATAGTTAGTTTATGTCCAATACTTCTAATTAGTGTTCAAACATTCAGTACGACAAGTGAAAAATTTTCACCTTGGACTAAATAAGGCCTTAGCTAGAGCTGCTTTATTTAGGGAAAAATGTCAGCGAACTTTTTTTTTTGTTTGCGGATAGCCAGCATGTGTATGCATGGTACCTGACATGCCAACTAGGACTTGGCCCCATGCTAAACCACAGCATAAGAGTAGCTGCATTTATTGCAAAATATCTCTCATCAGCTTCATAACCACTATCAATCTGATACGTGGCTAGTGTTTTTTAAGTGCAGTGCTGATGTCGTCATAGCTATGGAGTAAAGCAGTGTCTGTCCTTTACCTTATCTTCTTCTGATTGATCTTCCTGAAATAAAAAGGAAAACACAACCACCCATATCAAGGTCGACTGAAGCAGTGAAGCATCACTACTAACTCCATTTCAAAATGTTGGTTGTTTTGACATTTCAAGATATATAATATTGTTATACATATAGGCATATATTATATCTAGGTGCATAATAATATATATGAATCTATAAAAGCCAGAACAATCTATGTTTTGGAACAGACTGAGTACCTATATTTCAGTTCGCAGCATATAATTCAAGCTACTTCACGAGTTTTTGCTGTTACATCGGTATTTACTGAGGTTAGCACATATTACATCTACATAAAAGTAATAATTCTAGTGATCGGTTCCTACGAACAGCTTGATGCTAAATTGTAGTTACTCTCTGACCTAATTATTCACGACTCAAGATAACGTAGTCAGGATGCTAACCCCGGCTCTAACCTCGATTAGTATAAATCAGAATAGCAGTTCATACTTGCTAGTTGACGATCCAATGCATCTACTTTTATTGACTATCCATAGCCTTGTATGTATTCAATTTGTCTTTTTAGAGGACATTTGAACACATGAGAATATCTCTGCATAGCAACAAACATTACCGTGAAATGTTAAGAGCGAAAAAATTGGACATGACGCCTAATTTTTGATCTATCTGAAAATCGTGCATATCTAATAAAAGATGTTTCTCATATTTTTTTTCTCTTTAATCTGTTACCCAATATGAGGTAATATGCCATCATAAATATGAAGAAGTCAAGAACAAATTACATGGATGGTTCACGGTTGTTTCAGAGTACCATACCAAATCCAATGATATATGAATTTTTCTTTTACCATTCCTGATTTTCTGACTGCTATCATCCATCGATTGCACCACAGAAAATAAGTGCAATCGCTTAGAAAATGCCCATGTTATAATCTCAAACTAATCACTGGATGGCCGTTATTGCAAGAGTTGATGGCCCTTCCTAACAGTTAGTCTTACTTTCAAGTTTCCTGTACTGAAGATTATAATGATGGTTAATATAACACAGTAGTAACTGCAGAGGAATACAAAACTCATCATAACAACACACAACATTGGGCAAGATAATCCCATGACGACATTGACTGACAACTGAAGAGTTGGTTGCCCTTGTTCTGAATGTCCAAATCAGACTTCAAACTGCAACTCGATTATCGTATTAGTAGAGAGAGAAAACGATCCCGTACAATCCTCACCAACTCACTCCAGATCAAGCCGTGAGGGGCTTAAGTTTGCATATAGTTGTGGTGTATTCTTGAAAAAAAAAAAACTAACTCTGATGGTGCTAAATGTGTGGTGGCAATCTTCTACGGTTGTTCCTTCTCCTGTGAGTCGAATCTGCAAGGAGCACGCGTTTGTCAGATTGGAATCATCGAGAATAACACCTTTCGATCTTGAGCAACATCTTTTTGGAGCTCCAGGTCAGCATTGAACAACTGGAATCTGGCAGTCGTCGCATAAGTCGGAAATTCGGTATTTTCTTTTCATGCTCTTCTGCAGACACAAAAAATTGGCACTCCAGTCAATGGCAACTCATCTAATGGTCTTTCATGTCCTAGAGCCACCACATACTGACCTGTGGACCCCCCATCTCAATAGGCACGAGTCCAAGACCTCCCAGTCAGCACATTGGTTAATTTCTTGGCTGGGATGAAAGGGTTGGTGTTTCGGCGTGCCTTGGAGGCTTGTTCGGCTCCCTCTGCCACGCACCACAGGTGCTGGAGAGCCCAACCGTACGTGGTAGCAACCGCAGCAATGGGTCACCAGGTGGGACGGTGGCGCAGCGCACCCCACGCGGGCCGGGCATCCTGCTAGCATATGCAGCTGCGCCTGCATTGTGAGCTTCAACTTAATATGTGTTTGGGTCATTGGGTGGAATTATGGAACTGACGACTGAACGCACTCTCCTACTCACGGCAAGGAACTGGCCACTTTACGAGTAATTGGAACAGGCGATCTAAATGTTCACGGCTCACCTAAGATCTTGTCAGCTGGTTCATCGTACACCTACTGCATGCTGTTTGGTCGTAAAGCAGTTTACTTCGATCTCAACGGAAGCGTCTAGAAGCATAGGAGGGATCTCGTCAGGGCGATCATGCCGGCGGTGGAGCCCTGAACTGTACCTTCAAAGCAGCAGCACCGGTGTTCTCCTAACCTAACCTAAGAGGGACCCTTCAGCTGTTCAGCAGGACACACCAGTGCATCGTGTGTAAACTTGCCATTGGCTGTGCCGTGACATGACCATGTGGTGGGTGCACGTACGTACGCAAGATCAGTGCGCGGGAGAATCACTCCCTCCACACGTGTCCTCCCGGGATGACAGCCAATTCAGCTCGAGCTGAAAGCTACCGGGCAACCATATGACAAGGGTCACCGGAGGTCGCCGTCGTCCATGTCGTGCGCCGGCCGTACGACGTGCCCGCGCCGGTGGGGCTTGAAGTGGAAGCCATGATATATTTGCTGACGGAATGACACGTAGCTAATTGCCTAGGAAGTTAGTTGCTCCAATACTCCAACGCAAAGATCACATGGCGTCGCCATCTGCGCGACGCGTCCTGCTCAAGATTCTGGCCGTTAATTAAGTTCGGATTGTTGCGAGCCTGCATGGTCGAGAAACCTCCTGGCTGGCTTACAAAATCCATTAGCCAAGTACGGGAAATTGTATTGTTTTCCGATGTGTTCATCAGATGGTTGTCTGACACTGGATATGCACAAGTCACTACTACAAAAAAACCGTTTTAAGTGACACTTCAAAAAATAGCTCAGAGACGGATAGAAAAAATATCCGCCTCTGTTAATGTCGGGATTAACAGAGGCGGTCATTTTTCATTTTCGGAGATAGTTGGTTTTGTCCGCTTCCGAAAATCGATTTTCGGAGGCGGACAAGTTATTACAACCGCCTCAGAAAATGTCCCCATACAAAGTTCAATTTTTTTTCGGGGTGACAGAGCATATCAAGAATTATGTTACAAAAAGAATAATACTAACTTTTCTTGACTATTTTCAAAGGTTCGAAACATTTGGCCTAGAGACTACTCCCTTCGTCCCAAAATAAATGCAATTCCAGGACCGGGCACGTAAACCAATGCTAGGTATAAAATTACAAGATTGTCCCTTGTCTTTTGTGAGAAACATCTAGATATTAGCTTGTCTTTTGCATGAGAAGATTCTAGAGTCTCTTGTCTTTTGTGGTACGTTGGTCAAAGTTATATTTTTGTAACATCCGTAAAAATCACCCAAATAAATCACTCGCTAAAAATCGTTTTAAAGATCTTTCTATTCGTTGAGCTCTCAATATCTCAAAATCTTTCTCTCTCAATCCTTCAAAATCTTTCCTAGCTTTTCCGTCATTCAGACATCGAGCCAACCGTTGCCCAACTCCTTTCTCCCTCGCGCCGTGTGCCGGCCGACCATCGTGCGTGCCCGTCCGCCCCTCAATCGGCGCCGCGAATCTCTCTCTCTTTCTCTCTCTTCCTTTCCCTTCTCTCCCTTTCTTCTCTGTGCGTGCACGCCGAGCAGGGCAGCAGCAGCACCACGCCACTCCACGCCAAGCAGAGCACCGCACGCCACCATCCTCCTCCACCACCACCAGCCACCCCTTCCCCTCGACCCGGCGCCGGCAAGTGGCAGCGCTGCCGTGCCGACCTCGCCCGAGGTCCCGTCGCTGCCCCTACGCCATTAATGCAAGCTCACCGGCCACAACCACTTCTCACCTCGCTGCATCGTCGTACCCACTAGCTCCACCTCGTCGCGCTCGCCGTCAGCGATGCCGTCGCCTCAGCACCACCGCTCCGCAAGCGACACTCGCTAGCCGCCACCCGGCCACACGACGACCGCCATTGAAGGCAGAGTTCCCTGTGCCACCGGCCGTCCGCCTACCTCCGCCCCTCGCCGCCTATAAAAGGGCACCGCAGGTCGCTCTCCATCGCCACCACCAGCTAGCCCAAGCTCTGCCTCCATTCCCGAACTCCAGCCCTCCAATTTCTCGGTTCTCTGTTCTTCCTCCCCGAGAGCAGGCCGTAGTCGCCGAGCCCCTCCACCAGACTACCTTGGTTCGATTCCTCCGAGAGTAAGCAACCCCTGGCCATCCTCTACCTTCCCCAAATCTCGCCCCTTGCTCTTCTTGCTCGTGCTGAGCTCCCCACGAGCAGCAGCTTCGCCATCCATGGCCGCCCGTGGTCCCCTCTCTTTTCAGCAGCAACCTCTAACGAAACCCACTAAAATCAAATCCCCTCTTCGTCCTCTCTCTATCCATACTCTCAGATTTGAGAACGGTCGCCGAAATCACCGTCCAAGGAACCTCCGGCGAGCTCCCTGTCTCTGGCCATGGCGGCCAGGAAGGGGACGACGTCTCTGCCCCCCTCCCGTGACCCCCTCCTCTCTGTTATTTTCAAGCGGGCCCAAAACTAAAAGACCACATCCCAACCACCACATCCTAGCTAAACTCCCGTGCAAGCCCAGAAGCAATCACGTGCACCTCCTCCAGTTATGTTAATCCATTTTCGGAATTAACAAAGAGCCCCTACACTAAATAGCCATATCTCATTCAATTCAATTCAGATTCACTGGATTCTTCTTCCTAAATTCCTCTAAAATCATACTCTATCATTTCCAATGCTTCTCTTTTCCATTTGAGCTTTTTTTATATATATGTTTGTGTATGTATGTGTTGTTTGCTCGTGCGCGTCGTCGTCACCGTAGCTGATGGAGTGACCGAGGAGGAACCCGCCGAGGAGTTTGGAGGTGAGTACCGCGAGCCAGAGCCCGAAGGCGAGTACCGCGAGCAAGCATTTCCCGAAGGCTTTGAAGATGGCAAGTCCAATCTCATCCTTTGATGCATTTTGAACCCAGATTTATGAACACAACCTATTGGCCTGCTTTATAAATTGCATATGATTTTATTGCTAAGACATGGTTGGATAGCCACACCTTGATTGCTATGATTATTCCTTGATTGACCTAGATTTAACTCTAAATATGACTTGCTCTGTTTGGATGATAATCACTGCTAGAAATAATGCTTAGGACTTGGTTACTCAATACTTAATCGTGACTTCAATATGATTATTTAAAGGGAAAATGTGTGTGTTTCAAAAAGGGATAATGGTGAATTGAGAATTAAGAAAGAAATCTAAACCTAGATGGGATGGATGGGTATTTCTGTGTGAAATGCCATGGTGTTGTGAGCTCGTACCTTTGTGGTTGAGCTAAATGGAAGATGTCCATCTTGTCACAATTAAGGACCGAGTTGATGTGCCATCTTGCCTAACCCACTTTTATCGTACAACCATTCGACCCTTGTATGAGGCAATGGCTTAGCATAAATCCCACTAGTTAGTCCGCTGGCCATTAGTAGAGCTGGGAACAACGGGTGATCATGGAGACAGGATATACTCTTTGTGACTTATGCCCTGGTTAGACCTCCCCGTGGTGGGTCGTAACCCCTGATGGAGCCCGTAGTGGCTAGTCGGTCTTAACTAAGTCGGGTAATGGCTTCGATAGGATCCACGCTGACACTAAGATGATCATGTTGCGGTACCCTACTTGTGGGTAAAGTGTACACCTCTGCAGAGTTTAAAAAAAAACTATTCGAATAGCCATGACCCACGGTATTGGGCGAGTTATGGCTTGGACACATAACTAGCACTTGGGTTTGGAAATGGGTTTATGGTGTGAGTTGAGTTGGAAGTGTCCGGCAGGTGCGCCGTGAGCTGCCGCGGATGTGGAGTCGGGTAGCTATTAAAACTTGGATCCTGTGTGGATCAACCGCACTCTATTAATTGGATACTAAAGAAATGCTTTGCTAAAACCCCTTTGTGAAATGAACCCTTGCATGTGTAAAATATAGCTTTCTTGCAAATGAACCTTAGCCTTATTCTTGATATATCATGTGCATATTCTGTGTTAACCCCTCCGTGGGTATGACTGGACTTGTTGAGTACTTTGTACTCACCTTTGCTGTTGTTGCTTATTCAGACGAAGATCCAGACTTTGTCGCCGAAGATACTGAGTAGGTGGTCGTGTCCGCACCCGACGTTGCCTGTGGTGTGGTCCCTAGAAGATGCTTCCGCTGGAGTATAGTGTTTGGGACGACCATGACCCTGTCTTGGTCGCTATCTGGTGTTTTACCGTCTTTGTACTGCTTTGTGTAATCGTGTGGCTCGACCGTGCGTTTCCTGAGGAAGCGCGCCGTGATTGAACATTGAATAAATGTGTATCAGCCTCCTGGGACTGATATTTGTATCACATTTAGTCTCTACGAAAGTGGAGACGCTTCAATTTTTGTGGGACAAATTTCAAACTCTAGAATTGCATTTATTTTGGGACGAAGAGAGTATATATATTACAATATTGTGCGAGTAGATTTTGTTGGTAATAGAGACTTCCAGAAATAAAAATGTATAACATGGCACAATTATATTTCAGTGAGCTATGTATTCTTTTTTCTTATATGATCATGTCCAAATCTTTCTTTAAAATATTTGGGCAGCTGTACATATAATTTTCATGTATACGAATGTTTATCACATAATAATCAATGTCCATAGTATGTCTAAGATACTTCATAACGTCATGACATTCAGATGTCTATATAAATCAATGAATAATATGCATATTCAACAAATAGTTTTGAACTAGAGGGAGTATATATGATAGCCTATTGCGTATTGAGATCTATCTACTGAATTTGAGTTGTTTCATGTGAAAAACTTACGAAATTTTCACTAAAATTCACTATTACAAAAATAATTTTTTGAGGCTGGTATAGCAACCGCCTCGGACTGAAGGTCACATTATGCCCTCCTCGGTTAATCAAGTAAATAACAAAGTCATGTGAACCCACCGAGGAGCCCGTCTGCTCTGTGCTGCCACTGTGTAAGGGGGGAGGGGAGGCCTCCCCTGCACCGCCGTCGCATTTAGCCAGGGGAGGAGCCGCTCGGTGCTCCGCGCCATGCACCACCAGCTATTGGGCCACCAGGTCGCTGCCACTCAGCATCGCAAGAGGGAGAAAAAACGAGGAGGGAGAGAAAGAGAGGAGGTCGCTCGCGCCGCTCAGGTTGTGAGAGGGAGAGAAAGAGAGGAGGGAAGGAAACCCTAACTTTCGGTATTTATACTGGCTCTGCCTATCGGGCCTCGACTCTTGTATTGAGCTGACAAATAGTAGCGAGCTGAGCTAGAGGGTGGTTATATTATGTTGTCCACCTCGGTTAATGGAATTTAGAAGATGATTAACTGTAACTGCCTCGGTTAATAAAAATGAGTAAATGACTATACCTCGGTGAATCAGAGCCATTAACCAAGCCGGTCCAAAATTGCGCCCGTCTCTGAGGGGGTTATGAAAACGCCTCGCAAAATATTTTTTCTAGGTACTGATTTTTGGTACCAAGCAACCGGCTTAATAAATTTACAAAGTATTGTCCCGTGCATTACCTGTTTCAGAGCACAAAATCTTCTTGCAAGCTTACTGTCTTCGCCTTCTGCAACCTCACACACAGCGTGGAACGCCGCCAATCACCGACAGTGGTCGGAGAGCTGGTAGCCACCGCACCTCACAATTCAGGTGCTACCTTAATTACACTTTCCCAACAAGAACATATATAACCTGGTGGTCGTTTGCCGCATTTGGTTCCACAGCCATTGGTACGAGCAGGAGCACGTAAGTTGAAGTTCAGAGGTAATGCAGTTCAAATGTTTTGTGTGGAATGTCACACTTTCACACGTGACATGTTAGCCAGGAGAGTCAGACAGGCTTACGGTTGCACGAGTCGGCTGCGAAACATGCTTTTGTAACGGGTATCTGTTTGGCGTACTACCTTATGCTATGCCAATGAAACAAACAAAAAACTCCTCTTTGCTTCTTTTCCACTCCAAAAAAAATAAAATAGCATAAACTGCAAAATAAAAACAAAAAGGTAGGTTCAATTCCTCGCGTCTCCAACAATATCCTGTTTTTAATTTCGTTTGCTATTTTCCAAAAATTATGAAATAATATATACTTGAGACATAAACATAACTAGGGGACGTAGCTCGACTAGTAGAGCGTTAGTCAAAGCATGATAAAGGTACAGGGTTTGATTCCTTGCATCTCAAATAAAACTTTTTAAAAATATTTTCTTTACCTCTTCCGCAATTATAAAACAACATATACTGGAAAACAAGACAAAACTTGGGGATGTCGCTCAATTGGTAGAGCGTTGGTCAAAGCATGATAAAGGTACGTGTTGATTCCTCGCATCTCCAATAAAACTTTTTTTTAAAAAAAATTCCTCTTTTCCACAATTATGAAATAACATATACTGTATTAGAAAATTAAATACAATTTGGGGATGTTGCTCAATTAGTAGAGTGTTAGTCAAAGCATGATAAAGGTACGTGGTTCGATTCCTCGCATCTCCAATATAACTTTTAAAGAAATATTGGTTAGTCAAATCATGTAAAGGTATGGGTTCGATACCTCTCAATTCCAATAAAATATTTTTTATTTTCTTCCCCTTTTTAAAAATTATGAAATAACATATATCTATATCTATATCCATAAACAAACAAGTTCTTTCGGAAAACATTTTTCACTGGATATTAATTTACCCACCTTGTAGCCCTTCCATCCTATAATTTCAAAACAATAGTAGCCATCGGATTAGCAGCTGTCCCCACACATCAATATGTTTTTTTGTAGCAAAAAATCCTATGTGGCCTGACGTCCATGACGTAAGTCCTCCCCTCTCCACCCCAAACGTCCACGCGCACAATATCCCGCGTACCCGCTGGGACCTCGTGTCGTGTCCTTGCCTCCCATCCCTACAGGCGTACGATGACTTCATTGCCCGACAGGCCGTGCTCTTCTTTGTTCTTCTCCGCTGTCATGTGAAAATCACATTTGTGATCGTTTCTTTTCGGGATTAGCTTGTTTGGACGATCAAAATCATATAATTTCTTTGGAACCGATTACTTGCTACACAGCTCCGATTTGTATTAATGTCGGGTTGATTTAGGAATTGGGATTGGCAGATACTTTTCTCCTTGGAAATTGGAAGGGAGGAATATGGTGGCCAATAAGGACTTCACAAGGCATAAAGTTGTGCAATTTAGGGCTTGTTCAGTTGGTGTAAGTTGTGTGAAAAAAAATAGACACTGAGAAGAATGCCGGTGAGAGATGGCAAGGTAGTTTGAACTTTTTTAT
This sequence comes from Digitaria exilis, assembly GCA_015342445.1. Classification (NCBI taxonomy): domain Eukaryota; kingdom Viridiplantae; phylum Streptophyta; class Magnoliopsida; order Poales; family Poaceae; genus Digitaria; species Digitaria exilis. The sequence continues at coordinate 4,567,827 of JACEFO010001795.1, forward strand.
GCCAACTATCACAACTAAACAGGGTCTAAAGGCTACTTATTATATATATTTTTATGTGTGAGAAGGGAGATTATTGATACTTCTCATCTAAGTTGGCTCCATCATACTCTAAGCAGGGATGAAGAAAGTGGGAGAGGGTGTAGACCCATAATTAAGTTAAGGTCATTCTCATTATAAACTTTTACGTTGGTTTCATTCTCATAAATGATATGCAACGTGGGGAAAAATAATAACATGTCATGAAATTTTTACAGGAAGCAAGAAGAAATAGATAGCCCTGCCACTCCATTAAGAATGTTATGATGTTTTGCATTGATGGTTGCTAAATGTTCATTGTATCACATCCGTGTCGCACATGTGTGTTTGCATACATGGCCCTGCCAAAAACTAAAACCTTTGCTCGGAAAATGAACTGCAAAGCTCGATCTAAAACACTGAAAAAAAAACACTTCATTCAGTTTTCGATACCATTCTCAATTGTTGTTTAACCTAGCCACTATGAGTTCGAATTTACAAGTCTAAGTTTCGGTACTGCTCTTCTATACCAAAATGCTCATTGAGTATGAATTTTCCAGTTTGGTAGGTAAATGACCAATTTTCCTTTAGATAATGGCAATGCCTCAATTTGACCTCTTTTTTGAACTTTCAAACTTCCAATTTTTTTTACTGGCCCCCTACCAAAAATCTACTGTTTACGAAGAAATTTAAAATTCCAGGGCCTCTAACATGGATATTTTACAATTTTCTAACACTTTGGAATTTTCTTCTTTTTTTCTTTCTTTTTTCTGGAGAGTAAGCACCTGCTTATATCCAAATTTTTCAAACTTGATGTTGAGCCCTTTTGCAACATTTAGTTATTTTCAAACTTCAGTTTCTCAAGTTTGACCAAATTTCTTCTAAATTTAAATTCAAAATTTTAAACATCTCTTGGATTCAAATAACTTAGTTAAATGCATAATTATTCCTTAGTGATTAAACATTAATAGGTGTTTAATACCTAGTGTGTTATAGTTCTCACATCCATACAAAGTACAACCATAATTATTCTAAATGAATCTTAGAGCAATGAAAACGTGTCATCATAGTCAATTTCTTCACTTGGATATTCAATAATTGGGTTATTGTTTGTTTTTAGAGCAATGATCAATTTCTAAACAAATGATGGATCAAAATATGATTGAACAATCCATTTATGCATGAAATTTGTGTAAGTAACCCTACCTTACATAGCACAACTCCGAGGAAAGACCAATTAGAGCCTCAAGTCGTTCACACAGTTACTCCATATAAGTTTGCAACCATAGGCTAGGCTACGTAGCGACGGGTGGGTGCATATGCACCCACAAAATAAAATAGAAAACATTGATGAAGACTAAATTCTCACCACATATTGCAAGAACTGACACTCTGTATGGATATATTGGAGAAAACTTATCAACACTTCTTTGCAACAAGTTATGATCACCCTTGTTCGTCCAAGTCAGCTTGGCAAGAAGTATCATAATGAGCTTCCACTAGATTGTAGTTACACCATTGAATTGAAGTGAAATTGTTTACTCCAACTTATGAAGAAGGCTACGCATTAGAAAAGGTGTACCTATGCTCTGGTGAAGCTCTTTGCCCACTCTACATTTGGAGCTTGCAAGTTTTGCGAGCAATTTTATAGCATAACATAAAGCCTTATCTCCTGAGTAGCATGTGACATAGTTGGTTTTTGGGATAAGATCAGGCATTTTATTCATTTGTCAGCAGTTTTGAAAATGGTCGGTCATCTTTTGAAGAGTCAAAATTTTGGAGTGAGCCCATTGGATTTTGTGAACCAGGGAAAAAGGCATTTGTTGGGGAACCTGTGCATTCTAATCTTAATAGTCTGTGGCTCATCATCTTCAGAAATGTACAATGCTTGAGCTGCCATCTGCTGAGCACCAACATCCAAAGAAAATATAAAGCACTTCCACCTGCGAAAGTTACCCCTACCCCTCACAAAATACCCACATATAAGGCTGGATGAGAGGTCTAATATTTTAGACCTCCACAAAACCGCACTTTCTAAAACTTTTTTAGTTCAGTTTTCTCTCTACTTTTTTCACCCATAATTTTCTTTACCCACCTGCCTATACCCACTTTACTGTTTTCATTTATTTTATTTATTTTCTGCCAGGTATATACTATTCCAGAAAGCTAGCTTCCATGCATACGTGAGCCATCCGACGTGCAAGTTTGTTCTAAACAAAATTTCCTTCCATGGAAGTTTGTTTCCATATATAATCAATTTCCTTCCATGCAAAGCAAATCATTAATGTTGTTTCTGCACTAATTTATATACACCATGTAGCATCTTTTTAGTCTTCAACGTTGTACATGGAGGGTGGTCGAATTACGAGTAATTATGGTTCTTTTGTTTTTGTATAATTTATATATTCATAATGTGATATTTTATTTTCCACATATTTGCTCTATTTTTGTCAAGTGACGCTTTTTATACACGTGACGGTGGCACGTGCACCCTGCTAATATACGAAAACAAAAGAAAACTTGGGGATGTACCTCATGGTAGAGTGTTGATCAAAACATGATGAAGGTATGGAGTTTGATTCCTCGCATATAATTAAACATTATTTTATTTTCATTTCATCTTTTCTAGTGGTTCGATTCCACGCATGTCCAGTAAAATGTTTTTTAAATTTTCTTTTCACTTTTCCAAAATTATGAAATAACATATAATGGAAAACAACAGAAAAATGGGGAGATACCTCATGGTAGCATTGATCAAAACATGATGAAGGTTTGGAGTTTGACTCCTCACACCTAATTAAACATTACTTTTATTTTCATTTCATCTTTTCAGAACAGTGAAATAATATACTGGAAAACTAAAGAAAACTTGGGGCTATAGCTCCCTTAGCAGAGTTGATGAAAGCATGTCACTCTCTTTATATGTTGCGCGATCAAATTGCTTTAAAAATGCCGACGTGTGCTCAAACCATCTATGGTGGTTGAACGGTTCATGTTCTCATGATAACGTAGTCAGGACTCATTTAATCTATTATCTCCTATGACGCCATCCTAAATATCAAGAACTAACTATATAGGCCGTCCATAGTTATTTTGGAGTATTGTAACAAATCCAAAGAAATATGAATTGTATCTACCGTTTGGTGTTTTTATGAATTCTGACAACTATGCGCTATGGCTGTTATAATCCATCTATCGCACCATCAGAAAATAAGTGCAATCTCTTAGAAAATGCTCATGTTATAATGTGAAACTAGTTGCAAGAGCTGATGTCCTGGTCTTTCTTTGATTTTTTCCCTTCCCGAACAGAGTAGCAGTCTCAGTTACAAGTACTGTAGATTATTGTAATGAGGGTTCTGGAATAACTCAGTACTAGCTCCAAAGGAGTACAAAGCTCATTATATGAGTACACAATATTGGGCACGAATCCCATGAGGACATTGACTCACACTATCTTGTGTGATTCGTTAAAAAAAAAAGAGTTGACTTGATTGCCCTTGTTTTGAATGTCCAATAGCAGACTTGAAACTAAAACTCGATGGGGCTAGCTAAACGTGTGGTGGCAATCTTCTGCACATTGTTCCTTCTCCTATGAGAAGGAATCTGGAGGGAGCACACGTCAGATTGGAAACATCGAGAATAACAACTTCCTAACTTGAACAACTTCTTTTTGGAGCTCCAGGTCAGCATTGAACAACTGGAACCTGACAGTCGTCCCATAAGTTGCAAATTTTGCCCATGGACCTAACAGACGATGGTGAGATTCGGGGTCCATTTGGAATTGGAATCACGAAGGCCGGAAATGTTGACGAATGACGAGACGACATTGACTTCAGAGCTGAAGAGAACCCGCGAACAAAAATGAACGTAAAAACCCAAACCAACAGGAGTAGACAAGGTCTTTCGCAGCAAGTTGATCTTACCTGTTTGCATTTTTCAACTGGAACGGGTACAAGGTGGCTTCGATCGGTTTTGCTTTGTGTACATCATCAAATATAATTTTCATTTAGCACTACAGGTCTTCCCTGATTCGCAGTCATCAAATTAGTACAATTTTGTTATGTGTTGACTGTTGAGCGCTGACCTGTCAACAATCCGATAGCAGGCAGGGTGTACCTGACAGTTTGTATAATCCCAAACTAGAACCAAATCTGCAGCTTTTTTTTTTTTGAGATAAAGAACCAAATCTGCAGCTGCACGAAACAACTTATCTCTGGTTTGGGGAAACTTCGGCCCGGCCCAATCTAGCATTGAACCCACACAGACATTAGAAATTGAGCCTTCTTCAGACACGAACCATCGTGCAAGTGTGCAACACATGCCCGGCACGTCTCAATCTCATGACGCAAGCATTGCTCGGCGCGAGCATTACCTGAAGGAATCATGGCCGGCCGCCGGACTGGTCCGCGGCTCCAAGCTCCGTCAAGGCGTCAAGCAAGCATCCATCAACCGCCGGAACGAAAGCAGATGCTCCGGATAAGGACGCATCCATCCTTGTTCGGCGGCGTCCCCCCGGCGATTCTTGTGATAGTGGCCTCGGCATCCACCGCGCGCGTCGATCGGACGCGGTCCAGCACCATGCATCCCACGCCGCGGCATCTTCCCCTTTATAAAAAGCCCCACCCGCGACGAGGACCGGCCATGATTGAAGACGGCGAGAGCTGCTGATGATAGCCCGCCCACAGCCGTGAACGAGCACGAGCAGCTAGCGCACGACCAACAAGCCAACCAGATGGCGAGCCTGACCGTGCCGCCGGCGCCGACGTGGCCCCGGCAAGACGCCATCGACCTCCACAGGGCGTTCAAAGGTCCTCGATCTTCCCAGCCGCCATGGCTCGTTCAAAACAACCACAACCTCTGACCCACATCACTTGCACATGTGCAGGGTTCGGCTGCGACAGCACGACGGTGATCAACATCCTGGCCCACCGCGACGCGGCGCACCGGGCGGCGATCCACCACGAGTACCGCGCCATCTTCAACCAGGACCTGACCCGCCGCATCGCCTCGGAGCTCAGCGGCCACCACAAGCGCGCCATGCTGCTCTGGGTCCTCGACCCGCCCTCCCGCGACGCCACCATCCTCAAACAGTCCCTCACCGGCGACATCACCGACCTCCGCGCCGCCACCGAGCTCATCTGCTCCAGAAGTCCATCCCAGCTCCACGCCATGCGCGGCGCCTACCGCGCCCGGTTCGGGTGCTACGTCGAGCACGACGTCACCGAGCGCACCTCCGGCGACCACCAACGGCTGCTGCTGGCCTACCTGGCGATCCCGCGCTACGAGGGCGGCGGCGCCGTGGACGCGGGGCTCGCGGCGCTGGACGCGCGGGAGCTTTACAAGGCTGGGGAGCGGCGGCTGGGGACGGACGAGAGAGCGTTCGTACGGGTGTTCAGTGAACGGAGCTCGGCGCACATGGCGGCGGTGGCGAGGGCGTACCAGCACATGTATGACAGGTCGCTGGAGGCCGCGGTGAAGAGCGAGACGTCGGGGAACTTTGGGTTTGGGCTGCTCACTATTCTACGCTGTGCTGAGAGCCCCGCCAGGTACTTCGCCAAGGTAAGTGAGTTAGTGACTGAGTGAGTGAGTGTGTGAGTGATGCACTGGATTGGTTCTTGTTTCTGGGAGAAAGAGAGAGAGAGAGAATGATGGTTTCAAAGAGAATAAAAATGGTAAAAAAAAAAACTGCAGGTGTTGCACAAGGCGATGAAGGGGATTGGGACGAGTGACTCGACGCTGATCAGGGTGGTGGTGACGCGGGCGGAGATCGACATGCAGTACATCAAGGCGGAGTACCACAGGATGTACAAGCGCTCGCTCGCCGACGCCATCCACTCGGAGACGTCGGGGAACTACAGGACGTTCTTGCTTTCACTCGTCGGACGCGACCGCGCCTACTGACTGATTGATCATCAGAATCATGAATGTATCGGTGTGTTGTATGTCCATGGCTCCGGGCCATCTTTTGTACATAAGTCTGGGTGCCATGAAATTGATCAGTGATCGACCGAACTCCGGGTGTATTCTTCCGAATTGAATATTTCTTCCATTCAGAGTTTCGCCATCCACATCCAAACCAAAAAAAAAAGGGATCCGTTTATTCATCTCTGGGACTCTGGTGTCAAGTTCATGTACACACAAGAGTAAACTGTAAACACAGAGCTGTACGCACAGGTAGTAGCGGCGGCTACTCACTACAAGTGCATCTGCGGGCATCCCATACAGAACAACATATTTCTGCCGCCATGGCAAACGTGCTACTGTGCTAGGTGCCAGAGCTCAGAGCTAGTATTATACACCTAGTCACCGAGTACGGAGTCGCCGTGAGAAAACAAACAAAGCTAGCACACCAGGCGTATCGTCCTCTACAAACTGGCAAGCCGTAATTCACATAGGCTAAAGGCTCCACACAGGACACAGCACGCAACAGAGCTGGAGCTACCCTACAAGCTTCTGGTTCACGTGCCGGGACGCGGAGTACGACTGGATCGCCGAGCTCGTCACGCCGATGGAGTGCTTCGTCAGGTCCATGCTCTTCCTCGCGGTGAACCAGATCATCCAGAAGAACCCCACCCAACCTGCAGGAGGACACGTTTTTTTCTGAACATTAGCACGCGTGATACGAAGGGGTTCTTGGGAGGTGAAGATCTCATTTTGGACCTAACAAATCTGAGAAAAGGGTATTCTAGCTGCAACGGAACTGCTTTGTCAAAGCAAATTATTCCATGCTTATATTTTTCAATATGGAGCACCACGATCACCATGGAAATTTCTGATGCGAATAATAAGCTGCAGCTATTTTTTGCTAAAGTTGTGCCACTTTATTCCCCATTATCCCAAATCTAGTTTCGTACCTACTTATTCTCCACAAATTTATGTAAGCAGCGCGGTTGTAACTAGCATGCCCAAAGTAAGAGTGGAAATCGTCAACAGATTCTAGATTATAGTCAGTTTCAACCAGATTCCAGCCTATTGGTCAGTTTCAACTTTACCTTTTCATAAAGTTTCAGACATGAAGTACCGTCTATGAAACTTTTTCTTTTTGAGGGATATCAGAGAAATATGAAAGGTGATAATTACTGCTATGACTGTGACCTGTGAGTTGATCTCATCTACCCACTTGATAAAACTATGGCTTTTGCAGTCATAGTTTTCCAGTACATCAGTTCTATAACTTTCTGCTGATACTTATCCTTTCATTTCTTCTGTTACTGAAATTCTTTCACCTTGCAGGCTCATACTTTTCGCAACATCGTAAAGCTGGCTATGTGCTAGAGCAGGAACCAATGTAAGTATTAGCATTCCATAGTGAAAATTTCTTGAAACTTATACTTTCTAGCTGACACTTGTTTTCCAGACAAACCATGCAGAAATTTCTCAGCTTTAATGGACTAGTAAAAACTCTACATGGTTCTCCTAGAGAACAGACTGTCAAAGAAAAACCACAATCTGCTAATATGTTCCAAAGTTACGTGGCAAAGATATCTACATGATTCTCTTGACTGATTGAACACATTTACAATCGCGTTACATAGAAAAGATATTCGGTACTAACTAGTGACAAAATTTGATATTAGAGGCATCTGCATGATTATCCTAGCATATAAGGGAACAGAGCCAAAGTAAACAACGGAATCTGTTTTAAATTATTCACTGAAATGGCATGGCACAATATGCATAATTTTCCTTTCCGCTTCCTTCCATATTCAGTAGTTATTCTTCTAAAATATTCAAAGAAGAGTAAAACTATTGAAAAACTACTTGTACCAATATATTAGAGTCAGCCATGCGAGAACAGGAACACCAATTTCTTTTCTAATTTCATTTCACAGGAAAAAGTAAGCATTTGAGATAACTCGGTTGAAAAGATAAATGTTTGTGGTCTTTCGGAAAAAGATTGATGTTCGTTAATAAATTCAGAATATTAACACTGACTGAATTAATTTATCATACAGAACATCCTCAATACTGGTAGGCAATATGCAGGCGAAGTCTTAAGATTGCTATGATGGCTGAAGGTTTGCATATTAATATATTGATAGCATCTCAATCTTTTACAAGGAAAGAGAGATGGCTTACCAGTAGCAATCATTACTCCAACAATTGCTGAGATAACCGTGGCAGAAATGGCGAAGACAGCAACTGATACTGCCCCAATATACACTGCAACTAGGCAAGCAAAGAAGATAGCCAAGAACCCTCCGGCAGCCGCCAACGACATCAGGACCGAGACGATGACGGCATTAGCAGTCGCAACCAGCAGGAAGAACATGAAGATAAGGAGGCCAGTCAACGCTATAAGCGTGATGGTTCCAACCTACCACAACAGGAACGAATGAATTGGGGATAATTAAATAAAATCTCTGTGCAATTTCAGTTATTCCTAAACAAGATGGCAACTGAGGGCAGTATGTAAGAACTGCACATAAATGCCACCTCAAATTATGACAGGCACTCACAAATCAGGCTGTGATGGGTTCAGGTCAAAATAAGATCTCCATTTACTTTGACTTATACAGCTTATAATTCACCCAATCTCCATTTCTCTCCACAGAACTTACATGGTAACATAACTTTGCATTGCAAAGGCAAATTGACAATTATGGAAAAAATAAAAAGGTAACATTCGCACCGTCAAATCTAGAGCAAGATTTTTTATAAAAAACTACAGCTAGCATTAAAGCCGCGCACACTGGACTGCAAAAATAAGCGAAATTTAATAAACAAGGAAGGAAAACCGTTGCTCATTGGACGGATCAGGGAGACAGGGAGCTTGGTCTTTGTCACTGGTCAGAGGATGGATGGGGTGCTCACCGAGATGACGAGGATGGCGCGGAGGCCACTGCCCTGCCTGGTCCACTCGAGCAGGTCCCGCGCCGAGTTCCGGGACGCGCCCCGCAGGCGCGGGGCCGCCTCGCAGGACGCCGCCCGGAGCCGCCTGAGCAGCGTCTTCTCGTCCCCGCCGGCGCCCGGGCCGTACCAGACCCCGTCGACGAAGCCGCGGAGCACCCCGGGTAGCGTGTCCTCCTCCTCCCCGCCGGCGGCGACGTCCACCGGGCGGGCGCCGGAGGAGGCCTCGCCGTTGGCGGTGGGCCCGTCCACATCCATTGGTGGGGGCGGTGGGGGGAGAGAGTCAATGCAACCAAACCAGTCGGGTAGTCGACGGATTGGGGGAGAACGGAGGAACTGGAAGGAGGTGACGGGCTGTGCTGGATTTTTAACACGAGGATTCCGAGGGACACGTGGCTGGTGGAGTGGCGCGGGCGTCGCCACGTCGGCTGTTCTGTGGGCCCCCCAGCGGCTTGCTTTGCGTCACGCATTGAAGGCGGTCACGGGCTGAGCTGGACCCGGACCCGGTGGATGGTTTCTACTGGCTGGCAAGGGGCGCGTTTCAACTCGAAGCGGTTGCCGATCCGCCGCTTGCGTTTTGGATCAGGCCGAGCTGAATTATTTGGCAGGAACGATTTTTTGTGCGTGGTGACGTTACGATTAATGACTGACAAATTGTCGGTCGGCAACATTATGCGTGTAACGTACAAACAAGAACATAAATGATGAATCCGGGTCTATTTAAGATTGCAAAGTTTAAAAAAAATACATTCTGCAAAATAAAAGCCTTTTAAATAGGCCACGGCCAAAAATTAGAATCGAGATTAGGCCTGGAAGAAATGTCCAATGCTCGTTAGCACATCCAACTCGGTTCAGGTTGGCTTGGTAAAAAATGGGCCAAACCGAGCAGGAGTTTTGGCTCGTTAAAAATAACGAGCAAGCCAATGACCAAGCCATTCGATGCAGCCGAATAGCCTAACAAAGCCAAACAGCCTAAGAAGCAAACCCTATCTATCTATTCGCCTGCATGTCTCGTACTTCCGTACCCGACTCCGACGCTTCTACCGGCCGCTGCCACCCTCACGCGCCCGCGCTCTGTGCTCGCCTCCGCCTAGCCATCCCTCGATGGCTCGCCGTCCCTAAATCCCTACAAATTCTTCTTCCTCGGCACCTTCCTCCCACTCCTCCTGCGCGCGTCGTCGCCGTTCCAGCTGCGCCTCCGCCCGATGCTACCGATGGTGGTGGCGCAGGCTGCCGTGAAAGCAGCGCAAGGGGGTCCCCTTCGACAACATGATCCAGCGGAACAAGAAGCCCAAGGTCGTGCTCAATACGATCATTCTAAACCAAAATCGAAAAGCATCTCCTGCTATATTTGTCTTCGATCTTGTGAATGCACATCTTTTCTTGGTGATTCTTTGTTTTTGGTTGCCTGGTATTGCTGCTATTTTATTTGAATTGATGTTTACCTTTTGCTCGTGAGCCGCTTAAGCCAGCGAGCTGAACCGAGCCAAGCTAGCCTTTTCTGCTCGTTACTTTTAATGAGCCGAGCTCGAGCCAGCCCGGCTCGGATTGGCTCGCTCGTTATCCAGCGCTAGATGCATAGCGCGGAGTCTAGTGCGTTGGCGTCCAATCCAAAGAAGGTCTTCGTAGCTCTCTGTCTTGTCTTTCACCATCCATTGTGATGGCAACATTATCATCGTCGGTTGCTTTCTCCCACAGAATCGAAGATTGTCTTTCTGGCATCTAAAGATCTCCCTAATGCCTCGGTAGGCTTCTCCCCTGGTCGGTATATGAGCTGATGTGGAACTGATGAATCACATCATGACAACTGGAATGAGCCGGTTCACAAGGAAAATAGATCCGACTCATGTTAGATGAGTGATAAGGAGAAACATAATTTTTTTACTTTGCAAGTGGACGGATTGATGATGATGTGTACTAGAGAGGTGCTTCGTGGAGCAAACTAATCAATTCACCGGTGCTGACGGACACTAGATCTGCCACCCCAGATTGTCTGCGCGATTACCATTCTGACTACAACGCTGAACGCGTCATTGCCATCTTCCTCACGACCGGAAGCTCCTTACCCACCGGCAATCTAGAAACCCTAATTTTGTCAAAAAGGACCTCGGCAAACACAAGAAGACTCACCCGTACGGTGAAGAACAATTATGACAAGATGTTAGACTTCGAATTTCTGTCCATAGATAGATGCAGAGTGAGGGTTTCCTTCTACAAATACAAATAGACATACGCAAGACGGACTGACGGAGAGAGTGCGAGCCTTGCAGAACTTCATCGGCCTGCGTATATCTTGTTCATTTGGTCTGCTGCCTTCTCGACAGAGAAGGTCCAGCAAACACATTGAGAGAGCCTTCAAATCGATGGCCCAGTGAATTTGCCGCCCGGCCCAGTTGCAGACTCAGATTCTGTCTCGCCCCACCTCATCATGTTATGCGATTTGGCGAGTTCACGCCTTCACGGGCGCTGAAAGCCTGAAACTGCGTGCAGTGTCACGACAGAACGGTTGCAATGCTGCAGGTTGGTATTAGTACTTGACTGCTCGCTGCTTGTAGTGCTACCAGATGAAGTAACGCCTACAGTACTGTTGCTGAGTTGAATCGGCAGTCCCTGCCTAGCTTGATTGGAATGGATCGGAGGACTTCCTGAGGGAGCGGTATTCCATCTGTCATTGGATCTCCTTTGCATCTCTGATAGTCACCTTATTCAGTTTGGTCATAGCAGTTGAGGATTATTCATCCCGCCCGATCGTTCGGTATAAATTGGACGCGCGTAGATTTTGCTAAAGTACTCCCAAATGACTATAAAAGAAAAGTCTAAGGACATATTACCTCCTATAAAGTAATAGGCTTAGTGTTTATTATTTACATTTTATAAATCTGAGAATAGGAAATATATCTTTTAGTTAGATCTGCTGCACGCAGCATGGATCCAAATGTGAAAACTTTTTCTTAATGGAACGTGCAGCATGTAGGTATATGGATGGCGTAACATTTTATTAGGAATGTGCACGCAAGACTATGGCCCTGTTTGGAACGGCTTATTGCCAGCTTCCATTGAATAGAATCGGATTACGGTGCCAAACGGACCGATTCGGCACCCGCGTCAAACACAGGCGATTCTGGTGGACGCCGCCCCAAGCCTGCGACGCGGAATCCAGCTCTCCCCCCGATTTTTCGCAACGCCCCGCGTTGGATACGAAAGAACACATCAACTTTGGTATTATTTACCCGCAATTGCCACTGAAGTACCCCTCCTCCTCTCTCTCGGTCCCGACTCGAACCGGTACGCGCTCCTCCTCCTCCTCCCGCAACCCGCAGGTCTCGCCCACGCGGACGGCAGGCGACACGGAGGAAAGCCGCGCCTCCCGCGCCGCCGTGCCTCCCCGCCGCTGCGCCTCCCCGCCGTTGCTGCGCCTCCCCCCACCTACGCCTGGACCTGCCGACACCACTGCTGCGCCTCCCCCGCTGCAGCGCTTCTCGCACCGGCTAGGGTTGCCGGCGGCGCGCCTCCCCTGTCGACGACTGGCCAGCTGCCGGCGTTCTGGACCTCCCCTGCCGCTCCTGAACCTCCTCCCGGCTGCCGGCGCTTGGAGCTTCGGGGGCATATCAGACATTCTACACTCAAAACAGGCAATCTCTACTGGAATAATCAGGGTTGCCAAACATCCAGCTTATTTTGACAGCAAATTCTCCTCACAGCTGTGTCCTACAGAATCTCGCTTCTCACAGAATCGCTTCAGAAATAAGTTGTTCCAAACAGGGCCATACTAGTAGAAGTTTTTGGTCGCTGGCACAGGTGGCATTGAAGGTCAAGGGATTTACCAAAAAAAACAGTCGATGAGGTCGCGGAGGGGGGGGGCACGCGGAGGTCCCCACCATTCAGGTGCCCCGTGCCCTGGTGGCGAACGACGCGTCCACGCCGCGACGGATGCCGGCCGACGAAGATAGTGATCCGCGCGTCCCTGCATGCATCCTTCCGTTACGATTTTGTCCGGTGACAACATCCATTCGGCGCGCATTGTGCACGACTCGCCGGGAAGGCGGAAACCTATGCAGCAAGATGTTCATTGTGAACATACGACGATGAGTAGGTTGACCGGGAACCTGTTACCAGGCTTCCAATACGAGTACTACACTGATTTTGCCACATGCAAAGTGTAGTGCTCCTGCGAACTGAGCTCTAGCTCAGCTGACAAGGTTCTCTGTGGTGGAACCAGCCCATCGGGGTTTGAGTTCTCGACTCGACACTGGTGCTCGCATTTTTCTGGATTATTCCATGATTTAACCGGCACTATTCTTTCAGTGGTAGACGACGTGCCCGTCGATAGCGAGGCGCCTGTGGTGACTTCGTCAATTTGGAGGATTTGCTGGACCAGTCTTTCGGAGGTACTATAGGGATAGGGTTGCGTGCGTATGTTTGTAGGGGCAAGTGTGCGTGCGTGTATGTGAGCGTCTGCATCTGTACTATGTGATTCGCAAAAAAAAAAAGTGTAGTGCTCCCTCCGTCTGGCTTCAAATGCAAAAAATATCTCAACTGCAAAAAGACATTTGCACCCCTCATTTCACACTACACTCACCAACTCTACACCCTTCCACTAATCCATTTAGTTTTGTTCTATTATTTGAAATGCTTATATTTTAGCACAAAATTTGAACCCTAGAAATGTTTATGTGGTGGGAGTACTCATATTGTGCGAAGTTACTTTTAACTTAACTAAGCATACGAAAACCATCCAGCTCATCTGGTGTAGTGGTATCATAGTACCCTCCCACGGTACTGACCGGGGTTCGATTCCCCGGATGCGCATTGCTAGTTTTGTTGAGCCGGCGTAATGGCAGTTTTATTTTATTGAACCGTTTTTCTTTTGTTTCCGGATATCCTTTCCTTTTTCTCTAACCAACTCGTTTACTTCATCATGTTTCTGGATTTGCTGCACACTATTTGTTTCTTGATATCCTTTGCTTTTTCTCCAACCAATTCATTTACTTCACCATGTTTCTGGATTTTGCTTCACACTAACGCTAGCCCATGTCAAGATTCAGTTCAATAGATCAGCAGTGTATGTTTGTATGACGAAGCCATGGAGATGCACCCAAACCAAAGCTAATTTGGCGTCTGCATTCTTTTTTTTTTTAAAAAAAAAGACTAGTACACTACATTTAACCACCAGTCATCTATGATCCATGTGATTTTAGCCTTCAAGACAACTCAAATGACAACAGCAAAAAAAATACAGAATCAACAAATCAAATCCTAAGATGTGGCTTCTTCACCCACCAGGTCCATCACCAGCGTTTAGAACAAAACTAACACGAACAATGCTAAAGCACCGCGGAAGGAGATGAGGCCGTAAGAGAAAAACATACTCTACCCTGCTCTGCATTATTCCAAGACTAGGCTATATTTTTGGGAGCACATAGCAGATGATAACAGAGCAGCTGTACAACTGATATGAATCCCTTATTTCCCTTGCAAATAGAGATCCGAGTTTGCTACACCGAAGCCACAGATCCGACTGAAAACTGATAGTTGTATAAAGGAACTAGTGTATGGGATCGCGGCCATCTCATGCTTGTGCTTTCAGTCCGTAGAAAATGCTCCCTCGCAGTACCTGCAAGAGGGTGCGGACGTTAGTGACGTCTGGTTCAGCATTTGGCATATATATAAAAGCCCTCATGGGGGCAAAAAACTTCGTATATAAGTAGAGGTAATGATGAGCCAAAATAATGAGGTTTTGGGCCTTGCAATGTAAAAAAATAAGAAACACAAGCGTGGACAAGTATGATGGGTGACCATGTTGAGCCACAGCTATGCCAAAAGTGTCAATTCAACAAAATGTTTGCATCTTGTCACACAGGTTTTTGTCTATATAATAAGAATAGCAGAGCAACAAAATTCTATATTGCTGCATTCAAAGGAGACACCCCTGATATGCATGATCCTTATGATCCTTTGTCAGGTTTTATCTGAGAATCCTTCATCAGGCTTCTCCATATGTAATGTGAAGTATGTGCATAGATTATTCAAATTCACGATGAATGGATATCATAATATGAAATTGGAATTAGCCAATACAAAGAGAGAAGAAATTACCTGTTGCTAAACTTCTCTACAGCTGTGGATGCATATAGAAGTGTTTCACCACCCTTCTCTAAGGCCATGTAAAGTTCCCTTCCACGAGTAATTTTAGCAATCACCCATGCATTGTTTTTTGTTCTGATAGATGCTTCAAAATCCTTATCATGACAAGGGTCACTTGTCTTGTGTCTCGACTTCTCTAAATCTACTTCTTGTCTTAGCCTATTTAGGGCAAGGAGTGAATCCTGCACAATTTCGTTACAGATAACAAGTGAAAAGAACAACACAGGCTAGAAAAAAGAATGTTGATACTAATGCAATGTCTAACACCTAAAAGCATACAAGATATAATCTGTATGTTTTATAGCATACAGAAGGATATATGTTTCTCACATGAAAGGATGACAAACATAAAAAGGAACACAACATACTCATTAACCCTCAACACACAATAGTATACCTTTGCCAGGGTGGTGACTTTCCCAGGTGGGGAGGCTCTTGATACTCTTCTGTCCGGATCAACCAGCAAGTAACGATATCCACCAACATGATAAGCATTTTCTCCTCCCCATCCACGTGACAATTTTTGTTCAACAGTGACAATCTTCTGTGATCCCTGCAATAGTAATCAATTACCAGACATTCATTCAGGGGGCATATTCCTCAGAAAAAAATTACACATAGGGCATGGGTACTTCTTTTTCATTAGAAAGTAATCCTTCCGTGTCAAAATATTTGTCACCATTGACTTTTGGTTATGATCTTTGACTATTCCTCTTATTCAAACAATAGATAAGGATTAATTATTTTATTGTGACTTCCTTTATTATTAAAGGTATTTTAAGCCTGACTTGACTTTTTGTATATTTGTAATATTTTTTCAATAAGACAAATGTTCAAATGTTGGTGAGAAAAAGCCAATAGCGACAAGTATTTCGATACAGAGAGAAAGTATATTTTAGCTCAGATATGCATCAGAAGACTCAGAAATTGATGGAAACCACATGGGACACTCACATTTTCAAGCATCTGCTTCTTCACATGAGTGATGCCCTCTTCTCCATTTATCAGTGAGGAAGCAGGGATCAGCAAAAGAATAGTGAGACTCTTGTGCTGATAAATGCATAGGTACATGCGCTCCTCTGCCTGCTGGAACCAGAGTATTGGAGTCAAGGGTACAGCACCACGAACTTCTGTAGCTGTGAAGTCAGCAGCAACAAAACCGTCCTTTCCCTTTGACAATTTCTCACGCAGGAGAGGCCTGAAATTATGATGCATCTGATTTTGTCCATCGGGAGAAGTATCACGAGATCGACTATGGTACCTTTCTCCCGCAGTTGTTCCATTTGATGAACTTGAAGTTGGCCCCGCATTAACAGAAGTTCCTTTCCGCAAATAGGACCAAGAGCTTGCATTGGAAGATAAAGCACGAGGAGTTAACCTCAGGACAGCATAAGTGTATAGGTTTAAAGTATCATCCTGTAAGAACCAAAAAAAAACTTCAAATGTTTAATGTCAACATAACAAAGGCTTGTAAATTAGCCAAAGCAGATCGAACAGGTGATTACAGTGACCATACCGGGGGCAGTGTTGTAGACACCAAGAGATCTTCAAATAATATGAGTGATTGACACGTGGCATTTCCAAGACATGATCCAAGAACTGTGGTGAGTGACTGAAACACTAATACATCAATGGTTGGAATTAAAAATAAATAAATATGTACAGCTATTGCAAATTGTAAGCAGCAAGATTCTAGGTGATACACTGATACTGCAAATATGACATTCGTGCACTACTGCAGGATACAAATCAATTTTGAAAGATTTTCCATTGTGACATTTGTGTACTACTGCAAATATGAAAGGGTAAATGCTGATCGAAAGAGTAAATGTTGATCAAATCAATTCTGAAAGATTTTCCTCCGAATACATACTTATATTTTTGTTCTGGAACAACTCTCTCTGGCTCTCTGCAATTACACTAAAATAGAAAGGAACCCTATCTAATCTAAATACGAAAGCACAACATTAATGTCAACAGTACGCATTCCCCCAAAACATACTAATGGACTAGCTAAGGCTTTGTGCTAACCAGTAAGCAAACCCATAAACGATATAGAATAAAGTATGAAATATACCAAGAATAAATTTTTTTTTATGTGGCAATAAGAAATAAGAGCAGTGATAGATTTTATCCCAAATCAACCAGTTTCAGGATATGATGTGCTTTACACTGGGCGAAACAAAATTATCACTGCTACAAACTATCCAGTTCCAGGCAAAGGAGCATGACACACCATTACCATGCAAAGACTCAAAAAAATGGTGTTTAGCCGGCAATAAACCAGGCAGCGTAGAAATCAGTATTGGTCTTACACAGGGTTTGTAGATCTAGCTAGAACTCTGGAAAAGGTATGAGTAGCAATTTGCATTCAATAAAGATGCAGATTTTTTTCTGATAAAAATAGTTAAAGGTCATTAAACACTGTGAAAATGTTTTTAACTGATCAGGGGAGCAAGAGGAAAAAATAGGAATTTTCCACTGAAACAAATGTTAGTACAAGCAATACAGCTTACCTGAACTTCAAGAGCGACTTCTCGTGATACTGTGAGCATTTGGACTGTTCCCCTCTCCTTTAGGCTGTCACGGTAGGTTGGGAATTGTAACTTTTTACCAACATAAAAATCTGATCCAGAACATAAAACAGCAGATATGTGTGGGATTAGATTACCAGATATTTACAGGTAGTATAGCAAGTTGCAAGAAAATATGACAACCATAATTATAACAGCCGCAAAACAAATGGAAAGCTATACTAACCACTCAAATAATCGGTGAGAAATGTGCGGAGGTGACCACGAGCAAGTTCAGCACTGGGTTGTCTGTCAAGCAAAGTCCGGATTGGTCCATGGAACATTGCGAAGAGTGAATGGGCCTCTTTAAGTATCCCTTGTAGTGCACCACAACGCCAGGTTGGTTCATTGACCTTGGTTTTTTCCACAACCTACACATCAAATTGCATACTAACTATAGATCAAGAAAATGCGTCACAATCATTCAACTTATATTGCTGTAAAATAGGGTGCAAGTGTAATTTGCAAGAGAAAAGGACACATGAAATGAATAACGTCCTAGTTTCCTCAGGAGAAGATCACATCCCCACAATCAGGTTCGTGCTATCTTTTAAGATGGTTCTGTGAAAACATCCAAATGCTAACCATGCTAAACCTACATAGGCATTGTTGTATGACATGACGAGACGGGGAAGGTTTTGATAACAGCACAGAAATACTCTCCTAACTCTAAAACGGATATCACAAGGATTTAGTGACAAGTAATATTAAATAACAATGAGTACAAGGTCATCATTACGTTCTTTAGTGAAGTATCAAGTAATCAATTTCCAGATGTAGGTAAAAATAACAATGCTGGCAAGAAGCATACTCACTTATATCACGGAAATAAAACATTATGATGAAGAGTATTGAACCAGAGGAAATAGAAAATATTAAATGAATGCATGTAAAACTTGATAACTAAATTTCACCTAACCCAGAGGCAATCAGGCAAAGTATTAAAGTATTCATAGAAGTCAAGAGTCATTACCAGAACCATCCAAATATCAGGTTCTGCTTGATAGAAAACATGGGAGTGTTTCTCAGATTCTATAACTTCACAATCCTCTTCAGGAGAAAATATTCTGCACATAGCTAAAATATGCAAAATAAGATGACTGAATCTAGTGAAATTAGGTGATAGGTAATTTTTTTTGTATGGATAATAAAGGCTAAACAGAAGAAATACTGTGTGAAGCATAAAATAATTGTTGCTTATGAAAGTCCCGATCTTCTGAACTCATCCATCATGTCAGCTTGAGTAATCACCATAAGATGTGCAGCTGTCTAGTGCTCTACTAGAATATGTGAATTTCAATGAAACAAAGCAATGTACAACTGTTGCTACTTATGTTTATAAGATGCACCAAAGCACATATGCAAGTGCTTTGACCACTGTGAGCTCAAAGGGACAACACTTGAGGTTTTACTAAGTTCAGAACATATCCTAAGTTTGTTGTTGCTAAAAAAATTAAGCTGGATCTCGCTCCAGAAAATTACTTATCAATGTTTTGAAACGAAACAAAAATTAATGCACATTCCCATGGGCCATGGCATGCCAAATTTGCATCAACATATATCTTACATATACCAAGTCTAGGTACAGGTAAGAAGAGTGCAAATTCTCTTAATTTAAACTTTCAGGAATATAACATGCCGAAGGTCGCCAAACGGAGAATTCGCTCGAGTAATGCGAGTCAGCGAGAGGGAGAGAAGGCGACCTGGTGAAAGTAACGATCCCCTCGCAGAGCCCGATGACGGAAAGCTGGAGCAGGATGGGGCAGTCGGCGGGGTGGAAGAAGAGGATCTTGTCGAGCTCCTGGCCCTCCTGCTGCCCCCTCCGGAGGTCGAAGACGCACAGCTGCGCCCCGTCCCCCGCGGCGGCCGTCGAGAGCCCCATCCCGGAACGGCGAGCCGCCGCGCCGAGGGATCACCCGCCTCGCGATGGGGGAGAGACACGGCCGGCCGCGAGCGAGTGGACCGACGAGGGCCGAGCTGATCCGATTGCTGGGGGCTCGTCGCCGGGGAGGAAAAGAGAGATCCCGCGAGCTAGGGCCTGGGACGGTGGGCGTGGTCGTTGGGGCGGGAGGCGGCGGCGGTCGGAGAGAGAGGGAGGCGGGGCCTCGACCGGACCGGTGGCTGTGGCCGGCGACTCGGCGTGCCGCGGCGCGGTGTGGGCAGGTGGGGGATGGGGGACGCGCCGGTCGGTCGGTGGTGGTGGGGATGGATCGCTTGGTTGGGCCTTGCCGGCCGGTAGTGACTTTGGGCTCTAGCATGGTCCATGTAATTTTTTCCTTTTCTTTTTCTTTTGCTTTCTTTATCCCTCTCCTGCTTTATCAATTCCTCTTGTATATGTTTTTTGTATTTTATTTTAAATTTTATTTAGTTTAAATTACATTTATTTATATATTACTTTTATTTTCCTTTATTTTATTTTATCCTTGTATTTTTCTTTTTTTTCCTTTTTATTTTATTTTTATTTATTTTATCCATATTGACTTTTCTCTTTCTTTTGAAACTTGTATTCATTGAGTATATATTTTGTTCACGTCTAATAATGATAAAATTCTTGTTGTGCAGCGTGTTTGTTATTGGTTTTTTTTATATGTGGAGCATATGATATGGTAGGATTTTGTTTTTACCGAAGTCAATTTATTTGTGATGTTAAAGTATTTTCTCCTTACATACAAATCATTGTTCTTACATGAACTATTCTTATTTATGATATTCATTTTATATTGTTTGCCAAAATTATTCATGATGTTCGATCCTCTATTCAAAGCAAAAAGAAAAGATAGTATGCTAAAACATTCATTTTTCAGGCTTCATAACGTTGTTCACCCACCGCCCCATTGCCTGCGGCAGCAAGAAGACCATCACCGATGCAGAGCTCAACTACACATCCCTCCTCATGAACATAAATAATATTGTCCCAGCCGTCGTGGGTGTCCTCTACATTACTATAGACTATAGAGTATGGAGGGACTATTTCCCACTTTACCTGTGGGTCCCACCAGACTATGGCCCACAGATCAGTGGGATGAGCCTCTACAATACTGCAATGTCGTAGGCATTCTAGCGGGAAATGAGCTGCAACCGGATATTTATTTTCAATGGGAGATGGAGTGAAAAATGAGAAGATAAATCGCGAAATGTTAAAAAGGCATTCTAGCGGGAACACCTGGTTTCATAATGCAAATTGTTGAAACACAATTACAAGATAACATTTCGACAAAATCCACTTTTGACAACGGTGAAATCACAAATTTCTCGCAGGACTGTCAGGCCCGTATTTCAAATTAGACTGCACTAACTGCTTAGGCTTTAGGTCCATCTAGAGCTTGCTAGCCCGCAACCATTTGGGCTCCGAATGGGACCGCGTCGATCAGAAATGAACTCAGCCCGTACGTGTCTGCTTGGGCCACTTCTTCAAGTACGAATCGCATCGCATCGCAGTTCTTAAAAGCCACGGGGATTTACCCCCTCTACAGCGCGCCACGGTGATTTTTGTCTACGTGTTCGAAAACGTGAGAGCCACGTCGCTCTTCCCACCAATCCGGACCCGAACTTCTCATCCATTGCAGTTTTTCTCTCCCATGTCCTGGTCTCTCTCGCGCTCTATGCCAGCGCGTGCCCGGCGGTGTTCCAAAAGATCCTTCCCCAACCCGAACCCTAACCCTCCTCCCCTTGTCACGACCCTCTCTTTCTCTCTCGCAGATTCGGCGGCGGTGAGCTCGGACCGGAGTCCCGGAGGTGAGCCGCACGGTGCTGCACGCCGACGCGCCGGCGTTCGTGCCCTGGTACCCGCGGTCTGCTGTTCTATGTGTTGGGGCCTCTCCCCGCGCCGGCGTGCCGAGCCCATGGTGGAGCCATGGATGGCCTCGTAGGCATGGAGACCGAGCTGCTGTCGGATCCAAGATGAGAAGCAGCGGGGCGTATGAGGTTCTCTCTCTCTCATGCGCGTACTCTTCCTTCAGTCGTACTTCACCCCCCATCTTCATCTACTAGGCATCTCAGTCCTCACCGGTTGCAGCCGCCCTTCTCGGTTTCTTCCTCCGGCAAGCGATAGGTTCGAGTTCCAATATTTCAGGAGCCATTTTCGGACCTCTACATTACCCCCTCTACCGCTGTCGCGCCCCGTCCCCTCAAACTCCCATGTGGTGCACTGCGCGACCTCGCTCATCCACTGCTGGCTCAGGGCCAACACGATTTCCATGCAGCTTATCGCAGTGGCAAATAAAAGAGAAAAGACAGAGTGATAGAGCTGTAGATGGAGGTTTGGCCGAGGCACTCGAGGATAGCAAGACATACATAGATGGGAATGAACCTCAGTGCAAATTTGTGTTTTGATTGGTTCTGTTAAGATCATGTGAATTTACGGGGCACTGACATTGTGTCCATCAAACATGTATGATTGTCTCTGAAATCTTAATTGATACATATATTCAGGAGTTAGCATTGATAGAGTTCCATTTACTGATGTCAGTTTCTTGATGATCTCAACATGTTCAGAAAATCAGAAGAGCATAACTGCCTTTCCAAATTTATCACTATTTGGCTTCCCTAGCTAATTGGATCATGCAAGCATATAGTACTTCCAATTACTGGTACTTATGTACTGATCTAGGCAATTCCAGTACAATAGTTAAAGTTTTTACTTGAAATTCTTATGCCATACAGTGCTACATATAAATATATTTGACAACTCTCAATGCTAATCTTTGACCTTATAAGCTAGGTTGATAATTCTTCGATATCCAGTAACTTGGTTTGTATGACATGCAAATGTAGCAAATATGTTTTCTCATATATGTGCTAGCTTGGTTTATTGCATTGTAGGTAGCACAGGCTATGTAAAATAAATAGACTTGAGAACAGAATTCATTCACTGTGAGTAGCAAATTAGCCTTGTGACACCATTTTTTGGTTATAGATAAGAATATGAGAGTTACTTCTGTATCTCAAGGCAGATGACATTTATGTTCCTTTGGACATATGTATGTAACTGTTATACGCCTGACTGAAATTTTGCTCTCATTTTTAGTCCTGGGTCAATGATGCTTTGTCATGCTTGAGAGAACAACAAACCATGTTTCCAGTGTCTGCAAGAAGAGTACTGTTATCTATGTAGATAAATATAATCAGCTACCTAATCTGCACCCTGTTCTATCCTTCCCATCATGTAAAGCAACCTGTTACTGTTCCTATTGCATATATTGTGTCATCAAAAGTTTTTTTAGCAATTAAATTCTGAATATTTTGAATGAATTGACTCCCTGAGAATTGATAAGACTGAAGGACAAACGAACTTACTATGGTTCATTAGAGTCCAAGTTACTATTGTTCATGTACTTTTGATACGATTGAAGAATTGTATAAGAGTCCATATGCTGAATAATTTTATGGATGAACGTCTTTCCAAATGATAATAAATATTTATGCATAATAATAGGTGACCTTCCACTGCTACTTTTGATAGCATACAATGCATCTAGAAAGATTTGCAGCAGTGCTCTCAGAACCACAAACATATTGGTAGTTTTACCTTTTCACTACTACAAGACACATATATTGTAACACACTCTTGTAACATATTGATCAATGTGTTACAAAGAAGTTTTATAGAAACACAAAATCATGTGTTACAGAATAAGTTAGTAACACATAACGCTCGACTATAAATTTGTGTTACAAATAGAAGTTATAGTAACACAAAATTAATGTTACACCTTAAGTGTTACAAAATGATGTTATATTGTAACACATATCAAATATTGTTACAACTGAAGTGTTACAATGTAACATATTGTAACCTCAATTGATGGAGAGTAGCCATGAAAAAGAAAAACACAAGTCTGAACAAACAATTAACAAGCGTTAGGCTAGTAGTCCCTTTTGTCTTTTCGGACACATCTTTTCAATAAATGACACAATGGTTCTTTCTTGATTTCAACAAAGCGATAGTAATGTTTTTTTCCAAAATAAAAGTTGTAGATCTTCAGAAGTTATACGACTTTGTATTTGAACTCTTTGAATGCTTGAATTCATTAAATTCGAAATTTGAGTTTTTCAAATGATCACAGCTAGAGCAACAGGCAAAGTGAGAGTTGTAGATCACAATAAGTTACAAAACTTTATAGTTGATAACCTTTTATTTGAAATTTGTAATTCAAATTTTATAAATTACATCGAACTGAGAAACTACCAAAATAAAAATTGTACAACTCAAAAAATTATGAAACTTTGTAGTTGACAACTTTTTAACTTCAATTCGTTTAGGGCCTCAACACTCGACCTGGTACACTATGTGAGGGTCCAAAACTGAGCTAAGATACAGGTGACATTGTGGTAGAGGAGGTTAAACATGAGGAAGAGGTCATGGGTTCAAATCTTGCCAGCCATGTAGTGCTCAAAATTTTTGCTATTTTATTCTGATATTTTCTACTCACAAAGTGTTACTACAAAAATGTCAAAGTGTTACAAGAGCTAAAAAATATGTTACAAAGGAGGTTTTTGTAACACTTGACAAGCATTCCACTTGATGAGTAATTGTGTTACAAAGAAGTAACACATTTTTTTTGTGTATAAGCAACATAATTTTTGTGTTCAGTAACATTGAACTTAGGAACACTAATAAAATGTGTTACTAGATGACCTTGTAACACTTTTATGGACCTATAATAACATAATTTGGTGTTACAATATCCATGTTCTCTACTAGTGTTTGTAGCTGAACATAATAAGGATAGATAACAAAGGGTGATATATCTGAACACGTCAACTATATTCCTGTGGGGCCTTCGCTACACCTAGGCGGCACCTTGGTGACACCTTAAAAATAATGCTTGAGATGTGAGCTAACTAATTTATTGATTCAACTGATATGTGATCTAACCTGAGTATTCCTACAGAGTGTGAGCATGAAAATTTGTTGCTGTCACAATGCTGAATATGCCTCTCTGATTGCTGTTGTATTTATGTGATGGCTATTTTGCAGCTTGAAAATGCATGATGAATCAACTCCGCGGCAGAAGACTATTGATGATGTCCAACAGGGTTCGTATCTGCTGGATCATGATGAGACACAGCATGCCAAGGTAAATGTATCTTTGACTTTAGCATAAAATGTATGGGCATCACCATGGAGCATAAATGTTCTTAGAGTTCGACTACTACACTCAAAATTCTTGTCCTTATTATTTATTAAGCAGTTTCTCGAGCCATGCCATCAGAATGGTTAAAAGCCACATTTTCAAATGTGCATCATTGAAATGTAAAGTTAGCGTTGACTTTGACTGAATTTTAGACGCAGACATGCCCTGCATGATGAGCAAAATATGATATTTAATCTGTTTAGTGACACAAGATCTATGACATACTCTGCTATTTTCTATATGCCTCATCCAACTGCTGAGTACATTTGTCTCATGTAGCTACTGTAGCAGAGGTACTAGCTTTTTTTAATTGCAACTGTAGGTAAATAAGTCCAAGGATAATGCTTAATAGACTATTTGTCCAACTATATCTAAACTCCAAAAATAATTTGGATTGTTAGTCACACCAGTTCAATCGGAGTGGTGGTATCTCAATTTGGGACATAATTGATGATGCCTTGCTATATCCTGAAATGTTCCTATTTTGTGTGTAATATGGATGAACTGGTGGGGACAGTTCAGATGTCTGGAGTCTCATCTGTATTATGCTGAGTGTGGATTTTTTGGGGACGATAGATGATGAATGTACTATTGTGAGCTTCTATTGCAGTAGAGTAAGTGTGAGCTCGAAATATTCCTGTAGATAGCTTTTGATTAGTGGAATCTTGTAATTGGAATTCCACTTTATTATCATTTACCGTGTGATGGAGGTTGATTACCATAAATCAAGTTGTCCATGCCACCATATATTAGCTTTACTTCTGCAGTCTGATTTCAGCTTGAATGCACGGCCGTTTTATAAATGTTGTAAATGTCAAAATATTAGTGGGATATATATCTATATCATTATTGTCCGTTGAGATGCATGTACATTTCTATGCATGCCACCATATATTAGCTTTACTACTGCAGTCTGATTATCAATGGGCTATCTCTTTGCAGGCTCAAGCTGCAATGCAGACATGAAGGTATTATGCATTTCAACTTGGATGCACGGCCGTTTTATAAATGTTGTAAATGTCAAAATATTAGTGGGATATATATCTATACATTATTGTCCGTTGAGATGCATGTACATTTTTATAGCAATATTGTTAATGCCATACAGACACCTTATGTTGTGATGTTCGATTCAGGTGCCGGACAAACACTAATAGTGCTGATGTTTTAGTTGCTATAAATATATTGCTTGTGTGATATATTAGTTGTGTTCTATTGATTTGGAATGATGGCCCTCCGTTTTCTGTTGATTTCAAATGACGTCCTTTCATTCTTAAATTGTCTCTTCTCTTTTTCTTTAAATGTTTCATTCTTTTTGTTAAAATGATAGGGCGTGCGAAGCGCGCCCCTTGTCTAGTGTTTGGAATAGGAGCGAGTGGCGAGGCCAGGAGAGAAATGAACGGGGGCACTGCATCTACAATTGCTAACTGCTAAGTGAGTTTGATGCTTCTGTTTTTCGTATACTCCCTCCGGGTTGGTAAAAGAAGACGTTTAGGACATTGACACGGTCTCCAAAATACAACATTGACTAATACTTTTTAGTATAAAATATTTGTAAAATATATTTTAAAATTACTTTTCTGAAACTATATTTCAATACAAATCTACTCATATTATTTTTATATTGCTAAACTTAATACTTAAAAAAATTATTTACAGTCAAAATTTACAAAGTTTGACTTAGGACAATCTTAAAACGTCATCCTTTACCAATATGGAGGGAGTATATTACTATTATCATTATATAAAAGTTACAAGGAAATACCACAGCTATTTATAGGCTCAGAGCACGAACAAAATATCAGGTGCAAACTAACCCCTCCTTGAAAACTATGCAAACTTGAATCTAGGCCACACGATATTAATCCAAGGGGGCGCTCAGGTGAGGTGGAAGGGGTGATTTGTAAAAATGAATCTAATCACCCTTTGCAAATCGCCCCTTCACCTCACCTAAGCGTTTGCATGGATCAACATCATGTGACCTAGATTGAAGTTTGTATGGTTTGCACCTAGATGTTGGCTATATATAAGGCTATCTCCAACCCATCTATTAGGATAGTTTCCATATCATTAAATAATATGCCACATAAGCAATTTGATGATGTGGCAAATAAATTAAAGAGGAGAGAGAAGGACATTGTGTCTTGCATGAGAAACCACATCGACACAAAAACTAAGAAAGAAAGCATGATGATAGGAGAGGAAAGGAGAGGGAATGTATCAGATTGGATGGTATTTTATTTTTAAAAGGCTATGCATTGGGAGGTAGTTTCCATAGGTAGTGTATATACATGATGATATAGAAACTACTTGATGGTATTGGGGATGGCCTAAGACCTCTGGGGTTCTTGGTTGCTTTGGCGCACTGCGCGCTCCGCGAGTCAGTCCTATCACCGGTGTTGTACTTTGTATTGACTCTTCCCTACTTACTGCTTGTTGATCGCAGTGTTGTGGGTTGAAAACGTCTTTCATTCACGACGAAACATAATGGTCTCACTTGATGCCTCATTTTATGATATGTATTTTCATATTAAGAGTTCTTAAAAGAACTCAAGTCAAGCCCAACCGTCAAAAGATGCTAAAGTGTTATAAATTCTCAACTTAACATGCCCTCTTGCTTCCTTTGTGACCTTCCCACTACTTCATCTACCAAAATGATTATGTTCTTTTTTTTTCTAGCATAAACCTGCTCATGATTGATGATCCTTAGGCTATAGAGCATGGAACAGACAGAGAGTCCTCTCTCATACTTAATCAATTCCCTTGCAATCAGCAAAGAAATTGGCATGAGCCCCCCTTAGTTGCCCCTTGGTTGAGTGAGTCTACTTAGTGAATTGGCAGGACAGGGGGATCGATCGATTGATCAATATGCATATCAAGAGTTGATGGTTGACCGTCCCCTTCCAAATATAAATTACACCAATTACTTGGGGTGCAAAGACCCGCCGTTTTATTTATCGTGTCATCACATACAATTTTTGTATTACCATTGTTGAAAAGATACCATGACGAAAACACTGAAGAGCAGTATTACTACTTAGAACTTGCTACCTTAGACAACTTTAATGCACATTCTAAAAAGGTGGTAGGAGGAATGAGAAGTCCATCACGCATTTTGCTAAACAATGGAGTGGTGGTGATAGCTTAGAAAAATTTAGCACCAGAGCTCAAATTAGCACCCTGAGCTAGAGCTTATAAAAATATTTTTTCTTCCTGCAAGAGTTATAGCAGGTTGCTGAGAACCAATAAAAGATGCATGAAAAGTATTCCATTCTTAGTACAGAACACAATAGGGTACTAGCATTTGATAAGACATTGGAGCATTTTGTGCCACATAGCTAGTCAATGGTGTGTCATTTCTTTGCACATTCCATCTGAGAGTAAACACTAAAGCTGCCCTAGTTAGTCCATGCCTCCCTGGCTACCAAAGATTGAAATCTATGTGGCCAACCTGTATATTTACTCTGTTATTAAAGACCTATAATAAGGTCAATATATCTTGGTAACATGCACCCAAGGACTACCAAACCTCGAAAAGTGTCATTCTATCATTCACATCTACAGATCTGACGATACTTCACATAAAAGGTCAAATGTCGATTTATGAATAAGAATGGCAAAGGAGATTTGAAAAGGTCATACCGTGATGAATGAGCAACAACACTAGACGCCCCGTGGTCCAACATCCCCATCTGCACGGTGCCAAAAGGCCCCATGCAAATGAATGTAGCATGGCGCTAGTCAGGCAGAGGAAAGGAGAGATCTGACAAAACATTCAAGTGGGCACAGTAACATCACACAGACGATGCTGCACAGAACATGCCTTTATTTCCTTTATTTTCTTTGTGCTGTTCCCATCTTTTTTGCCTCTCTCTCTCTCTCTCTGGGCCTCTGGGGCGTTGTGGTACTGGTTACACAGAGCAGAAGAGCCGACAAGGTAAGAGAGAACGATAGAATGATATCAATGAAGGGACAGACAAACATGGACCACTGCTAAAATGATTTTGCAATCCATTGCTTTATGATTGGGCTGCCTCTTTTTGCCATCCTTTTCGTCCTTTTTGTTTTGCACCATTTTATCCTATTGCTATCTGCAAAGGGATAAGTACTTTACAGCAGAAATATTTGTTATTTGGGAAGTTTATTCATATTTCGGGTACTGAATCCGAGGGATTTGGATCTAACATCAAATTTGTATAAAAAAAATAAAAACTCGATCAGAGGAGAGACGTCCGTCTAATTGTCTTAAAAAAACTGGTACCAAGATTCAAACCCGGGCTGGCAACAGGGTTTTATGACCCCCAAACCCCCAAAGTTCAACGCTCTAACTCCTTCGTCGAAGGAATCTTTGATAATTTGAATTAAAAAATGAAAGCCCTAAATACTCTCAAATACGACTAGTGTAATGTATCATCAATGTTTTATATGACTTTGTAATCTAGAGTACATTCTGTCAACCTCGTCCTTCAACTAATTTCCAAAATCTGTAATATTATGTAATTAAAAGCGCATATTAAAAATTCGTTTGGTTTGATCCAGCCTCTACTCGTTTTCATCAACTACTGTTTTTCGTTGAGGTGTGCAAATAATCACACTTCTTTTCGCAGTTCTCATAACCTATAGCTTTGCATGCAGGTGCATATTTTTAGCTAAAAGTTTCTATAATTTGAGTGGCTATCTCTACTGTGCTAGTAACTGATGTCCACCAGTGGTACATAGAGACAACATTGCGTGTTAATGATGGGGCCAGCGGAATGTGTTTGTCATTGGTACATTATCCTCTGCTTCTCAACTACATAAGATGGCATAGCTATATACAGTGTATAAACGTGACAACAAATAGTATAATGTTTTTTATTTGGTATTTTTTGTACAACAAAATATGAAGCTAAACTTTAATTTCTTGTTGTGCAGCCATATATATGAATGAAATATGGATAAAAAAATACGAACTATAGATATTTGATATATAAAATTATGTTGATAATTTTTGTGTATCTAACAACCTGATGAGATACACAAAGCTTATCGTAGAACCTTTGTCTACCTGCCAGCAGCTTTGGTTGCAACCCAACAAGGATATGACCACCTGTATGCATGTGAACCCGGCCGCTTTATTTGTATAGTCCAGCTAGTAGCCGCATGGATGTGATTAACATATCTAGATAAAAATCTGGATGCAAAAAATACTAAATCAACACGATTATCTGCGATTCTGCGGACATATGTTTTCCTTGCCAATCCACGTTGCATGTACGAGTTTAGTGAGTTGGCCAACACGCCCAGGAAAAATTTGCCGTGAAATGCAGCCCAATATTTATTTTGTGCTCAACACGAGTCGATTCCATGAGGCAAGCTCGTAGCAACTCAAAATGCCCTGTAAATTGCAGCTTAAAAAAAACAATGCTACAAGAGAGAAAAGCGAAACAATCAATTTTGCAACTGGAGATGGTGTAGTGTGCAATTTCATGTGTTTTATTGTTATTGCAAATTTACGCTGTCTAGAATCAGCTGTACCTTGAACAAAAGACTAATATGCATACCTCAATATTTGTATTGCACTTTAATAGGTCCATAATATTCCATTTAAATGGGTCCAGTAGTTTCAAAAATTCAAATACTGAAGAACACAAAAGAAATAAGTATATATACATATATGCATAAAAAAAAAGAACACTCATTGTCCCGTCAAATTTCCTTTTCTTTTTACTTCTTTCTCCATGCCACATGATACATTCGTTAGTCACCCACCTGTCATGATATACATACGTCTTTAATTAAGCTCCATCTCTACATTGCCCTCATGAAAAAAAAAACTACCGTATATACCTTTTGTTTCATGTGGCCACGAAATAAGGCCAACATTTTCATAAAATCTAAGGAGAAAAAGCGAAAGAAAGACCGACATGTTCTTCTTACCAACACAAAACTAATATCCCATCTTTTGTTTAATCATCACCTTGATCAATTCTTCGCAAGACCAATCAAAGTACCGTAGGCAGTATAGTTGAATTGTTGAACTAATTTGCAATATAACGCACGTGACTAGCACTGCTAGCTAATCATGTTCCGTTCCAGTTCGGTTGCCCCAGAGTGAACTCAAGGCTAGGGCTAGGGCAGCTCATTTCATGGTTCGGTACCTTTTGCAAGCCAACAGACCCACAAGCAGGCTCCATATCCTGACCGAAATGTGCAATCATATTAGTATGAAGTGAGAGGCACGAACTGAAGAGAAACAAAAGATATTATTTGGTACCTCAATGGTGGATGATATGCCAACTGAACGATGGGGGTCTGCATTGCAAGCACCTGATGGCTGCCATTGATATCTGAAGAAAGAAGTTTAATTGGGAAAATCTGTTACTATGAATCTTTGATATAAGTACAGTGCGGCTTGCCATTAATAAACGCAAGTATTAGTTACATATCACTCGATCTACTGCATGCATATATGTACTGATGCTACCTTTTGCCATTCTTTAAATTCAGGATAGTGATGATCAGGGACAGCAATCAACACAAAATGCCTAGGTAGCCATAGGCCACGTACAGCTCTTCAATGTACAGGTCATTGAAAGGGCACAGTGTTGGTATGCAATTGTTTTCAGTACATGAACAGCTCCAGTCTCAGGGAGTTAAGAAATGTCATTTAACTAGCCATGATTGTATAGGTTATCAAGTGAAGCATAGCTCACCCAATAGCGTACATATTTCTAGCTGGAAGATGATAAAAAAAAGTTGTATTGCAATGATGCCACATTTTGTTTTACTTTATATAGAATATAAAGATGCCGTATGTTGTACTTCCTTGGTATATCAGATAAGACAACATAACTACTCCCTGCACTTACAAATAACTACCATTTTGGGTTACGTTGAACTTTAAGTGCCAATTAGTATATCTTGAACATTTAAAGAGTTTCTGAAAGTGTTTGTCTTCAAAGTTAGTTTCAAAATATTAGTAACTCTAGTTCGTTTGCACATGTACCATACTATTTATCAATGGCCAAACTAGGGTGTCATGGTGATTATGTAACTATATCCTAGATGATACTTTTTTCTTTAGCAATAAGCTAACATACCTTTCCCTTAATAAACAACATATGCTTCATCACCAGCACACTGCAACTCTTTAATTATTAATTACCGATTATTGCAACATAATTTCCTCTATATTGCTAACTTATTTTAAAACATGATTTATTCGATTATCTATGACATGTTTTATCGCTTCCTCAAAATACCAACATATTGCCACTAGTTAACTCAAAAACATGACCTGAAGTTTCTTGTCAAATCATTTTGATTATTATATATAGAATTTACAAAGTAGCCAACATAATTCCAGTGTTTTAAATAGCGGGCTAAGACGTTTAGCGGCGGGGCTGCCGTTACAGGATATAGCCGGCTATAGCCAGATATAACCGGCTATAGCGAGATATAGCCGGATAAATGCCATGCGGAAGCTCTTTTCTAGCAGCTATAGCCGGCTATAACGGTAGTTTAGCCGGCTATTTAAAACATTGCATAATTCCAATTAATTTGATCTATTATGTGCAGAACTCAGATGATATTTATGTGATGCCAGTATCATCATTTTATGAAAATAATAATTAACAATATATAATCATCAACCTAAATTATATAATAATCAAGAACAGTACCATGAATGTGTGTGTGTGTGAGAGAGAGAAAGAGAGTCCAATGTACCATAGTCGGCATGGTTTCCTCCTATTTTGTCCTAAATGCTATATTAGAAGGAATAAGAGAAGCTAGCATTAGATCTTCCGATCGATGAATGTGATTTGGTCATATCATTGGGGACAATGTGAGAGGTGATAAAGAGCACGTACAAAGATTCGTGACTAGTGCTTGACTTCACATACATTTCTTGGTACACGCATCTGCATGCAAAGTTGTGACAGGTCAAAGGCCACCCTGGTCCCTGGAGCTAACCAGCGCGACGCAGCGATAAGAAAAGGCAAAACGCAGCAGCCTCCTAGGGAGAAAGATGACAAGAGGACAAGGCCAAATCCCAAGAAAAACTACAGTACTAGCACAGGCTCAGCTCTTCGAGATGCCGTTGATGCAGCCATGCTGCTGATGAAGCTAGTCAATCGATGTAGGCTCTCTCTCTCGTTTCTGACCCCACTCCTCGCTGTGTGCATGTGTACGTGTGTGTAGTACTGTAGGGCCAAACATCTTTTGAGCTTTAGCCGTCTCAGATCGTACAACTTCTGCTGACAACTTTGAATTGCAAATTACCAATAAAGTTTGGGTATTTAAGCTCTTAACAAGCTAATTGTGATTGTGCTCACGTTATCTCATGATAAGCAACTGTGTGCACACTGTACTACAGATAAAAGCAGCAAATAAACAGTTTAAATTGTCAAGAAGCGAGTCATATATACCTTGGTGAAGCGCCGCTGCGTGTCCTGCCGCCTTCGGAATCGTCGGCTGAGGAGTAGTCGATGTCGCCGCCAGCGTGGCTCGCCGCACCCTCCGATGAGGCGGACCGGCGGCGGCGGTGTCTTGTGAAGGGCTGTGGGCTGACCTCCCCGCCGGATGACGGAGCCTGCCCGGGGAGGTCGTCGTCGCCGCCGGAGCCGCCGCCATCCACTGGACCTGCAAATTGAAACAATGCTTGAAAGAGTGAGTTTTGGAGGAAGAATTAACACGTGATAAGCCTTTGATAATCAATGGATAATGTGCAACTGTGTTGGCTTTAATTTGCTTATTACCTGAGGAGGTTGCAGGCTTGTCAGTGCTCTTCACCGTCCTATACATCTGGAAAAGAAGCAGCAAGAAAAGAATGACCAAGAAAGCAAAGCTGCATGACACACTACCTACTTGGGACGAAGAGGGGAAAAAAGCTTAAAGCGCGCCAGCGGATCATAAAGGTTTATTGCACAAGAAATGCATGTCAGAAAGGCAGAGCACCAAGAATTGTCCAAGGAAAAATTGCTCCTCTGGTCTCTTCTCTCATCTCTCTCTTCCCCATGTCGTCTGGCTGGCTGCTGGCTGAACGCTCACTGCTTTGGGGATTGGGCGGCTAGCAGCTTGCAGGAGAGCAGACACACATTGCATTATTGTGCAATGATGGCACCTTTTCTCGCACACACGCCCACGCACATCTCTCGTTTCTCTCTCTAGGCTCTGTAGCTACTAGCTAGCTCCACCTCTCCTCTCTCTAGGGATGGCAGTTTCATGGCAAATCTCTGCACAATCACATCTGACTTTCTCTCTCATTCAGTCGTCACTGAACACACCCATTGGAGTCTGTGCCCAGGCAGCTCAAAAGATTTGAGCCCCTTGCTTATTGAAGTCTCCAACAAGAACGAAGAACGTTGACAGATGAGAAGAGCACGAAATCAAAGAATTAAAACAAGAGCACCAACTTAATAACAGGGCTCCGAAGAACCCAATTAACCTGCAAATGGCTCTTCACATGCGCTAGCGTCAGATCCTTGACGTCCATGAGCTCCAGCACCGACTTCGGCGTCGCTCCTGCGTGTGCCGGATCAAACAGGGGCCAGATGAGTAATGAATCTCGCATGAAATGATCCGAGATCACCACCAAGAAATTCTTTTCTGGTTGTTGGGTTGGAGTGGAGAGGTTGGAGCTGCTTGTGCAAACAGTGCAAGAGAGACTACTCACGCTCGTGGCCGCCGAGGAGCTCGACGGCGTGGACGAACCGGGCATGGAGGCTGCTCGTCCACCGCATCCTCGGCGCGCGCATCCCCCGCCGAGACGCCGGGAACTTTGGCATGTACCGTGCCGAGGCCGCCAAGCTCGTCCCCAAATGCTGCTGGTGATGCCCGCTGCCATAGCCGCCGCGGAGGGTGTCGCCGAGCACGCCATGGAGGTGGAGCCGGCCGGTGCTCGACAGCATCCGGTGGTACGCCGACGGCGACAGGAACGCCGCCGCCGCTGGGTCGCCATGCGCCGCCGGGGACGTCGTTGTTGAGCGCAGCGACGAGGGCCACGACGAGGAGTGGTGGTAGGGGTTGTAGTTGTAGAGCCCCACCTTTTGGTGGCCATGGCGGAAGTCACCGCCGGCGCCTAGAAACGGGTGGTTGCTGGCGACCCGTGGGCTGGTGCCGTAGATGGGCACGCCGTTGATTGGCCGCTCCCGCGCCGCCGCGGCGACGTCAAGCGAAATCCGCGACATGGTGACCGGCACAAACGTCGATGATGCCTCCGCCGCGAAGGAGGAGGACGAAGAAGCGGCGGCGGCGGAGGAGGAGTATTTATTTGTCGCTGTCGGGCGCAGCCGCCATGGAAGGACGTCCCCAGCAGGCGTTGTCTCCTGACGCGGCGGCGGCGGCGGCGAGAGCGACAGCTCGGTGGACGCCGTGGATCCGTCGAGCCGCCGCCACGGGTCCCCTCCTCCCGCCGGCTGCGCGCCAGCGAGACGCCCCGGCGCGGCCGACGGCGACGGAGAAGATGCGCTGCTTGGCAGGCTGATGTGAAGCGACAGGTCCGGCGCCGACGCTGCCCGCGCCTCCATAGATGCAAGCGAGCGTTAGCGTAAGGGATGGAAGAAGATAGCAATGAAGGGTTGGTTCTTGGGGGATGTTTGCTTGTGCTTGCCGTGTTTGTGGTGTGTGTGGTGCCTCTTTTTTTCCTCTTTTTCTGGGTGTGTTTCTATCAGTATCACACACACTAGCTAGAGCCAGAATTGCTTTCTTTCTCCTCTCTGTCTTGAGATGTCAAGGATTGGGAGATCGGTGAGATATTAGGGCAGATGAATTCAATTGGTTTCTTGTCATGTCAACTTGTCTTTGGTTGGGTTATGGTATTAAAGGGCCCGAGACATATGAGAAAGAGACGGATCAGATGAGTATATAAATACAAACAGTGTTGGGAGAGAGAGAGATTATGTGCAACGATATGATGGGAGAGAACATGTCGACTATGTGATAGGCTACATGTCGTTTGCGCGCAAGCACGAGAAGATGACAACCCTAGCGGGACCACTCGGCCGGAGTCAAGGCTGTATTTATGCGAGGAAAAATAACCAAAGCTGTAGCGAGCTGCATGTTCCGTCAAAAATACCTATCATAAAAATACTTCTGTGAGAATATCCTTTTCACGTTGTAGGTGCAGGTTCCGGCCCTAATATTGACGATATTGACTGTTTATATATACTCCCCAGTTCCACAATTAAAGTCGTTTTGGGTGTTCGTGCCACGAATTTGACTAGATTTGTAAAAAATACATTCAACATTTAAATATTTAAATATTTTTTATAAAAAGCCTAGATCTAAATATCTATCTAATGATATCTATATTAATATATATTTTTATATAATTAGCCGTAGTATTTTCTAGGGAAGTGAGAAAGACTATAATTTTAGGACGGATGGAGTAATATATAAGGTGGGCGAGAAGAAATTTTTCTTTTTTGCTTCGATACAATGTACCAAAGAAAGTCGTCCCTGGAATAGCCCCACGCTTAATTAAAATGCATTTTCCTTCTATAATGGAATGATGATACGTAGTTCTCTTACGTAAGTACATGTTAAAAAAACATTAAACTTTTAACCCAGTCCAAAAGGCAGACAAAGTTGTCACACAATTTGTAAACTTTTGTGGTGCCACACTAGCTATTTTGTGCAGTTTTTTTATAGCATATATACTCGCCCTGTTTCAAAGTGTAACTCGTTTTATTGGCACTAGACATAGTGTATATCCAATACATGCTAGCATACAAATATACCAAGACTTACAATTTGAAACAAAAAGAATATTATATTAATTAGGACCACTTCTTTTTCTCTCTCTCGTCCTTTATTTGCCCTCTTGTCGATCTGTGGGAGCAAAATTCAGCTGATCAACTTGCTTTGGTTAGGTGTGGTATCAATAGTCACGAGGCTGATGAAAAACCAGATAGATCAGCGAGGGGTATAGGGAATGTGAGTATGTGACTACTATGAGTCTATGACAAAGGCTAGGATTGTCTGTGTCTTCTCACATGAGAAAATGACAACCCTAGCAGTAACAAAATTAAGGGAGTCCAAACTATATTCTCGTTTGTTCTATTTCTTATAAGTACAAATTCCGTTCTGCCTAGAAATCTGAACACAGTGTGTGCAATACGAGCCCCACATTGAGCCGTACGTAATAGTACTATGTATTTTGGTATATCTTTCCCACCGCTCTCTCGATTCAAAATAA
This sequence comes from Digitaria exilis, assembly GCA_015342445.1. Classification (NCBI taxonomy): domain Eukaryota; kingdom Viridiplantae; phylum Streptophyta; class Magnoliopsida; order Poales; family Poaceae; genus Digitaria; species Digitaria exilis. Next base: position 4,604,726 of record JACEFO010001795.1, read on the forward strand.
AGCACCTTCTTTCCTTTTCTGCCAGGTAGCTTCATTGCTTCAGATTGAGCCTGTGAAACTTTCTTGTCAGCTTGCTTGTAATGTTATTTTTGCGTGCGAGTACCAAGTGTCATCATCATGAATGTATTCTCATAGGTTGTATTTTTACGATGCAATATATATAGCATGCTGGAAAAGGATCAATAATATTGGAACATTACAGGTTATATTTTTATTAGAAAAAAGAAAACCAAAACCTCCCAACAACTTGCATATTATTGTTAGTTTACCCACCACGAATGCAATTGAATGTCCAATACCCTGGCTCTGTGACTCTGTCCGAGTGTCCAACCGCAGAAAGGTGTGTTTATATGACTTCCAAAATGGCATGGTAGCTTTACACGATTTTTATGCTCTGATGCATTAATTGAATAATGTTTTTTAAAGCCCTTAAGTTATTGGCCGGTTAAAAAACTTTATTTGATCTCTCCTACACATGGAAACCTCCTTATGATGGGACTGAGGTCCACTTATCAGCGGTTCAATTTGTGACACCTAACTATTCACATTTGCATAAGTACATTAAATTTTTTTTCAGAGTGCACTGATAATAATTGGCACGTGTAACGTGTTTGTTGGAAGGTACACCAATCATTAATAATCTAAATAATTATTGGAGTAGTCGAAGATGTGGGCTCAAGCTTGTCCGCTTGTTATACCAACATTTCGCTTTCATGCCCTTTTGTGCTATTTTTCTCTGCCCACTGCGTGCTTGTGAGCTTGTCATCTCCTTCTTCTCTAGTTATTCTTCCTAAGGATCGACAAAGGATTGCAGGCATATGATGATATACACACTTTCAAAGGTGTGGGTGAGTATATTTTGCGTGCATATTTGGTGGTGTGGTGCAAGTATGTACACACCATCCATGCAACCGGTCGCAAGAGAAAATACTTGAGATCTCTTTCATTGTGGTTTTAGTATAAGATGGGTGTGGGGTCTATTGGCCCCTTACAAATTACGATCGTGTCGATGTCTACATGTTTCAATTGTTGGCATGGATACCCCGGCCTTGATGGAAGAAAATTAAATGCGCCAAGTTGATTGTACTTATTGGCGCCTCAATGGAACAAAAAAGATATAATAATATATCCACACATTTAATTATCAGTCCAGGCCAGTGGGCAATTAGATTTCTCTTGATTATTGTAGTTTCCAAATATTGTTGGCCTGGGTAATATTTGCAGTAAAATTCAGACAAAATTGTAACTTAATTTGAAATAAAGTTCTATGAAAATGGGGGCAGTACATTTCCATGTGTATATAGTGCACTACGCAACGTTTTGTTTCACACTCAATTTCTAGACGCAATTGTTCCTTTTTTAGGTAATATAAAATGCAATTGCTTGATTTCAGTAAACCATGTGTTATAAAAAGTTCGAAACTCGAAAGCGCGCAGGCAAATGTCAGGTAAATAACAAATACAGTGCCCTTTATTTGTGGCAATCGGGATAGGACAGTGAAACATTACTGTCTAAGTGTCAACTATCAAGTAGCCGCCCTTGCACAATCTGGACGGAAATTAACAGTCGTCCTCCTGTACCCTGCCCGTGTGCCTCAGCTAATTTCTTCGCGGATCGTTGGAATGTCTGTTCGCTCTCAACTTGTTCGTTCTTTGGCGATGTGTTTCTCTCATCATGCATGTTCATGTCATAAAGTGATTCATAATGTATGATCAGCACCAATAACCAACAGAAATAAAGAAAGATATAGTAGTATATAAAAATGATCCCGAGATGACCTTTGCGTCCAGAAACTGCGAGCGTCGGTCGTGCATGGATCCCCAGATATTCCTCCGATCCATTCCTCATTTAAAAATTTGGGGGAAATTAAAAATGGATCCTGTGCCCAGCGACCTTGTTGTCTGAGGGATTATTGTGCCATACCAGCATTGCCCATTTGGCATAGAAAACACACGAATGAATGCGCATATGATGACAAGACAGAGACCATGGCTATTAGTTTGACTCCCGTGTATGCGTGCGCGCTTGTCTTCCACATGCCTGCAGGTTGCATGTGAGCCCGGATGGTCTGTGATGAAGTGCAGACCCCAAGGTTACATCACGGCCAGTGCATGTCTCCCTCGCGCGTTGGAAATGGCATCTAGTAGTGGATTAGGAGATTACTTGATCCCCTAGTGCCACCTCAACCCTGTTATATTGGAACTGGTAAAGGGGTGCAGTTCTTGTGTCTGTGAGCATGGTATTTTTGAACAGAAAATTACTTATATGCCATCCAAAATTATAATAATCCCCTATGTGTCATAAACACTACCATTTGATTTTACTTTCATCCCTTTATGCATTTCCGTTAATATGTTACCGCCCCTATTTCTCAATGAAAATTCCCCTACCACCGTCCCTGGTCGGCGACGATTCGTTTGGCGTAAGCAAGTTCAGGCTGGACGAGAATCTGGCAAAAAACAAGGCTGGAAGTGTAACACCTCTGAAATTAGCGTTGCCGAGCTCATCTCTCCTCGTGAGTCAAACAACCATCTTATGCATTGTCCAAAATTATACTCTATATCTTTCACTTAATATTGATCTGCAATTTCAGATTGTGTGTTTCACTTTCTTGTGTTTTTTATTCGCTTGTAGGGAAAAGTCTTAACCAATGGAGCAACAGTGTAACAGCTGCATGGGTTCGGATCGTAAAGATCAGAAGCCCAGATCATCAATGTCGACGTTCCACATATCGAGTTTACCAATATCTGTGAGATTATTCCTTATTTGGCCCTAAAAAAACTATTTGTTCTTTTCTTGGCCCTGGAAAACTTTTTGTTCCCTATTTAACACTCTGTCACATTTTTCATCCAAGAACCATTAAACACCTTGAGAAAAGATGGCTTTGCCCATGTGGGCCTCACCACCCTTCTTCCTCCTCTCACCTCCTTCTCTCTACTCCACGACTCCTCCCCTTCTCTATGTTCCACGACTGCGCCTTTTCTGAATCCCACTGCTCGCGGCTCCTCTCTCTCTCTCTCTCTCCTACAACATGTTGTCGCCAATGATGCATGGGAGGCAGAACTCGGTGACGAAGCTCAGCGTTTCATGAAATATGAGCATCGGTACAATAGGTCGTCCAACATCATGTGGGTAGAGTCGGCAGCCATGGAGCGGCTCTGCGTCAAGCAGTGTCTTAGTTTTGCCGGCCAAGTTGGCGGCGACGTGTCCGCGGTCTTGCTCCGTGCGCCACCGTGGCTGGTTGTGCTTTTGCGGGCCTACTCATTGCGCTGCCACGGCCAGCAGCGCCTCCATATGCCCACTCAGATTCACTACCAAGCTGGCCGCCTGTGCAGTCCACCAATGTTGCGAGCCATTGGTGAGTCCCTGCCTCATGCCTCCGCGTCACCACCGACCATCACCGGAGCTGCAATCCGAGGAGGAAAGGAGGGGATTAGGCATGCCAAGCTTCGGGGATGCTCTCTAGGTAGTCCTTGTCGCCAGAGACCTCACCGGTGGCAAGGAATCCGACTCGCCCATCGGTGTACCCCGTGGTTGTGGATGGGGGAACTGTGTGTTGACCTTGTGCCCGCTCGTCAGAGAGAGAGAGAGAGAGAGAGAGAGAGAGAGAGAGAGAGAGAGAGAGAGAGAGAGAGTTGTGTCTCCCAATATGCTAGTTGTGTCAAATAGAACTAGGAGCAAAATGGTCTTTTCAGTGGCACTTAACAACGCTAGGACAAAAAATGGAACAAAATGTCAAATTGGGAACGTAAGTTGAACAAAAATATTTTCTAGTGCCAAATAGAGAATAGTCTCAATATCTATCTAAGGATCGGTGAGTGTGTTAAATATGTTTAGTATCTGGTTATGAAGCATTAGCAATTACTTGAAACCACTAGGGGTACCAACAGTCTTTTGGTTACTAAGCATTAGCAATTCCTAGGGGTAGCAACAGTCTTTTGGTCTTTGTTGTTAACTTGTTATGCAGAAATGATAAAGTGTTTGAAAAGAAATTTTTTATTACTCTATTGCAAGTTATGTACTTAGTTATACATTGGTTCAAACTTCTATCCTATAGAAACCAAGTTTGAAGGATTTGGTTCCAACGGATACTCAACGATTGAAGTAGGTAGCCAAGGAATTTTTTGCCCGAGCACATGGGTGGCAGTCTAGTCTAAGGATTGAGTGTTATTGGAGTGATTGGTTCTTTATGTTCTAATTTTAAGCTGCGTATCCTAGACTCCATATAATGTGGAGGCCGAAAGAGTTTCAAGAATTCTCTATCATCTCGATGTAATGATCTTGAAATTAATAAAACTTTCTTTATAAAAAACACACTATGTTTCTTACAAATTAGTGGTAGAGATAAGCTTTTATGATCGCTAGTTAGGGATAAAAACGGATCGGACATGAACGGATATGCGTAGATACAAATAATTTTTTTGCTGGATCAGATTCGAATATGGACAATATAAATGTGTCGGATATGTATCAGATATTGACATACATTATATATATACAATAAGATACAGATGCGGGCGAATATCAATTTTGGTTATGCAGATACGAATACAGACGGGTACATATTTTCTAGATTTGGATAAGCCTGGCGGGGGCCTTCCATAGGACGGATAATATCCATACCACTTTTACCCCTATCACCAGTTATTCTAATTAGAAATGAGTACATATATTTCTTACAAAAGTAAAATGCATTAATGCCCATTATACTTGCATTGTATGTTGGCATATTTCAATTTGCCCATCATACTTAGAAAAGTATAAATCATGATCCTTCATGCAACGTTGATGACCATAATTTATACTTGAATTTTCTAGGTACGGTGGCTAAATAAGCCAATAAATATAGTGGCCATTCATGCATTTTAATCTTCTTACAAACCAATAATATAATGAGAAATATATGGAAAACAGTGTACCTTATATATCATATATTATATGATGCCACCCTATTCACCAAAATACCATCTTGTTGTTCTAGTGACCCGGCTCTGATGTGCCAAAATCAAAGCCTACTTCTATGGTACTAATGCTAGCTAGCTTCCTGCTATGTACCACCGTGTACAGGACCTCGTGTGCTCATCGACAGATATTTTATTCGAGACAAAGATATAAGCTAAAATCTTCTTCGTACCACGTACATGTATATATGCATAGGTGCATTATTATCCACACTTTGCAACATATGTGTCCATCACGTACGTGCCCATCACTGCATCAGTCCAAATCCCCGTATAGTACGTACAGCACGTACGCACACAGCACGTGCCGTCAACATCGTCGTTGCTGTACTCTACTCCGTACGTCCCCCGGGCCGTATAGTAAAGACCATGATAATCCAGTCTCTCACACAGTGCATGCGGTGAGATCCTTATCAATTTCTACTGGCTTTTACTGTTTAGCCTGGATCGTGCACGGGTTACGTGTGGCTTGCATTTTGCATGCATTGATGCATGTGCGTGGCTGACGACAGGAGAGAATAAAGAATGAAGGGTAGTTTTATGGGAAAGGCAAAGCTCTAGTCGATCTCCTTTATCTGCTTTATTTACCCGAGGACCACACGCGCGCGAAAAGCATTTGGTTGATTGATTCGTGCACGATAGATCCAACATCCAAGCATCTATTCTTGATGCTCTACCTAGCGAGTTCACTGCAGTTCCAATTTTCAAATGACTCGATAGTGAGATATTATTCTTTCCATATTTTTAGATAATGGAAATTCCGGCATCTACGGTTTAAAGCACACCACCTTCAAAATTGCATCCTCCCAGCTTCAATCGCTGGATAAAAAAAAAGAGAATGAAAAAGCAAGATTAAGCCTCACAAAGTCTATTATTATGCTTCCATCCATGACTGCCAAACGGTTCTGTCACACCTGATTCTGATAGCAGAACCAGATGCCTTACATATGTGTGCCAGGATCATTTACACACATATGTTGACAATAAGTGAATAACAGAAATAGTACTTTATTCGATAAAAGAGAATTATCGTCTTTATTACACTCACGATATAGGCTGCCTATACAAGTTCACAACGATATAAGGTGAACACTCGCCTAGAAATCATCGAGCTCCTCAATGTATTCTCCATCATTGTTTTCTTCTGAATCTAAATTTGAGCAAGGGTGAGTACTCTTATGGTTGATACTCAGCCAGTGGGTGAAGATGCAGGGCATCATGGTGAGGCTAATCTATGAGCGGTTAGCATTTTAGTTGGTCAAGTTTTATTAGCAAGCACCTAATTACTAAGGTAGAAGTGTATACCAACCCCAATTAAGCATGATGAGAGAGAGCATCATAGCTATATACCTCCATAGCCATAGAACCACGATTTAACTTTCAGTTCAATCATCTTATCATGTGAGGGTCCGGGCCGTTCATGACCGTGAACACGGCTATTGCAATAGCTTTTTAACACTCTGTAGAGGTTGTAGAGCTTTACCCACAATTCGTGTCTCCCCTTTCGCCCGGGTTTGTAAAGCCCTTAAACACTTCCGAGGTGAGTGGTGAGGGATTCACTACTAGGCCTTTCCAAAGAATTCCTATACGTGGATGCTTGATCCCAAAACATGCGGTCCCTCAGAAGCCGAAGCTTCTATTCACCGCTCCCTCCATACCCATACTCGAAACCACCCTCAAGCAGTTCAAACACCACGCATAGTTCATCTAATTACGTGGCCTATGTCAGAGCCATGTGACATTGTGGTTGTACGGGAAATCCCGGGTGGTTCTCCATGTTCCAATTAAATCAAGTGTTCTTGCTTAACAAGACCAACTTATTCCATATTCATCAAATTGTCATACCTCCATGAACTAGTAGTAAGCAGCTAGCCTTTATTCTAGCATGAATGTGAACCAAGGTAGTTCAAGGGTGTGGGTAAAAAGTCTAGTTATCCTTATTGGTTCCCATCATGATTAATGCAATATTAACATAAAGTAAAAGTGTATATGTCATGTGCTTCATGGGATCAAAATAGAATATGCTGAGAGGGAAGCCACTTGCCTTCCTCAGCGAAAAACTCCTGTTCTTCCTCAACAAACTGCTCCTGGTCTTCCTCTTCTCCAACCGGTACATTCTCTACACGGCAATCAAGGCATACAACAAATGAATGGCTAAACAATACACCAATCATTATGAAAAGTCGTCAACGTGTTTCTACATCTACTGTTGATGCAGAGCGAAACACGTGAGCGCAAGAATCACTCAAATCGGGTTTAAAATGGTGAAAATATGTTTAAAACAAGGCTCAGGGGCTTCTCTGCCATAAATCTAACCTCTCAGGGGCTAAAACCAAAGAAACCGAGGGCTTTTACATAATTTTATATATAAACAGAGGGTTCTACGCGCAAAACCAGCAGCTCGGACTGCGGGTTCTATTTTTCAAAAGCTCTGGGGCTTAAACGTAAAGAAAAGGACTGATATGGAATTATTTTTGAACGCGTCTGGACCGCGGGTTGATTCCTAGGAAAGACAGGGGCTCTTTAGCAAAAACGGCTCGGCTGACCGTCGTCTCCCCCTTTGACTCGATTCGGGGTTGACGTGGTCCGTCCGATCAAGATCCAACGGTCGTGATGAAAGGGGGTAAAAGTGGTCACCGGCGGCGAGGTCCATGGCGGAGCCGCGGCGGCGCTTCGCCGGAGCGACATCGTTTGGACGCTAGGATACACGGTTTTGCTCGATTCAAGGTCCTATAGGGAGCTGGAGTCGCGACGAACTCCACGGTGAGATCGACAAGGTGTTTCGGGCGACGGGGATGACCGGCGACGAGCGGTGGCGGATGGCGAACCACGGTGAGGTTGCGCCCGAGGCTAGAGCGCACGGTTTTGAGGGGTTCTTGGCTCAGGGGCGAGCGGGTGTCACACGGAGTCCGCTGGTGAGGTTTGGGGTGCAAGACCCGCGGCAGCGGCTACCGGCGACGAGCGGCGGCGGCCAGCTTTCCACGGCAAGGTTGGAACTAGGGCTAGGGGCATGATTCGCGCTCGGGTTAGGCTCTATAGAACCCTGGGTTCACGGTGAAGCTACTGAGCTAGCTCTCGTCGAAGCTCCGGCAAAGGAACATGCGGCGACGAGTGGCGGTGGTTGGCTACCCACGGCTCACGGCGAGCCGAGGTTAGTGGCTGTCAGGGACCCAAATTGAAGGCTAACGTGTTGTCTCTAGGTTCTCGGGATTGCTATGCGGGGTTTCAAAAGGAAAGTCGAGCTCCGGTGAGGCTCCACGGTGAGCGGCGGCGAGAATCAATGTCGCGGTGGAATTAAATACAGAGGGGGAAGAAAGGGAGAATGCTCACCACCTTACTCAAGATGGCGACGAGTTGACAAGGAAGTGGCCGTAGAGGAAGTAGGGGTTCAAACGACGGAGAAACAGGGCAAGCTCCGTCCAGCGGCGACAATGGTGACGGCGAGCTCCCAATGCGGCAGCGTGGGCGCGAGCGAGTGGGAAACGAGGTGGGAGCTGAGCTCTGGGTGTGCTTGGGGCTTTATAGATCGGCCAAGATGGTTGCCCGTGGCACGCAGGGCCGTTACGGCCTTAATGGCGTTGAAGGAGAAGGAATGGGGATTAAGGTGGCCGTTGTGGCGGTTTAGGGCGGTTGCGGCCGTGAGAGTGAAGGAGGTTGATGATGGCGCTTGATTAGCATTGATTGGGGTTAAGGAGGAGTGAAGAGGGGGCGCGACGTGGCACGGAAGACCCGCGCGGCTTGGCTTTGTCCGTGAGCTGGAGAAAGAAGAAGATCCTGACCGGTGGGGCCACGCGATCAGCGGGAGAAGGCGCGAGCGCGGGTCGCGTGCGAGAGAGTGGAAAGCGGCTGACAGGTGGGCCCGGCTCGTCAGTGGGAGATAGCACGCGCGACGCGCGGAGAGAGCTGGCGCGAGCTTGGGCCAGCCGCGTGCGCGGGGAGGGAAGGAGAGAAGAGGATTGGGTCGGCGTGGGGGAAAAAAGAAAAGAGGAAAGAGGGAGTTTGGGCTGGGCCGGCTAGAAGAGAGGGGAGGGAAAAAGAAAAGGTTTAAACATTTTGTAAATTTTTTCTCAACATTTTTCAGATTTAAAACTTCATCAAAACACAATGCACCAACATGTATGCACAAATTTAATATGTTCACTATAAAAGCTACACTTTAGGGTGTTATAGGTTCTAAGGCTACCATCTCCAAAGAAGTGCTCTCCTTCATGAAGAACTCCTTTGTCTTCTCCTCACGCAGCAATATTGACCAAAATCGCAGCCAATAGGTTCCCCTAGAAATAACCTACAGAAAGGATGAGTGTTTAACGTTATCAAAGATAATATCATTTCGACAACGCCATATTGCCCAACACAGATCCGATGTCCCTGTTAGAAAAGCAATAACCTCTTGAGAGTTAAAATTTTGAAGCGAGTTCCCTAACATATGGGTTACTGATATAGGTGGGGTTAAACCAGTAACAATTTGGACAATCCTCCATATTACCTTTGCATGTTCAATTCAAAAAATAAATGTTTAATTGTTTCATTACAATTGCAGTAGCTACACTTTTGACTGTCTTTCCAGTTTTTCCTCAAAAGATTATCCTTGGTTAGAATGACCCATTTGTTAGGTAACAAAGGAAAATCTTAATTTTTAGAGGAACTTTAAGTTTTCAAATCAATTTACGACGGAAGGGAAAATTGTTGTTCATCAATTGAAGGTACATTGAGCGAACCATAAATTTTCCACTCTTGGTTAAGTAAAGTATCCCTTCTTTGGGTTAAATTGAAGTTGGAGACCTGCGCTACATTCTTTCCATATAAACCGGCAGTATTATGATCGTCGGAGTATCACTGCAGTTCGCTTTTACAAATTTTACAAAATTATATTCGACCTTCTTTTCATTTACAGTTGTACGAATATCCAGTTTGTTGGGCGAAAACTTTCAGCACACAAATGTTAAAAGGAACAGTCAATAGAACTCCACTAGTACGTGTCGGGTATGACATAAGAAGGTCAAACAGCTTGTGGCAATATATTGTTGCGCAGCTTGTGACTTACGACACAGCGCGGCGGCGATAAAAGTGGCATGGGTACATTTTTTTCAAAAAAACAATTCGACTTAATTTGGAATCAGCTATCACTAATTGTTGGCTATCTTGGAGAATATTAAATCAAGTGAAGGTCAAATAATTCCATAGTAGTGGTATGATTTTGGCTTGGCACGACTCGACCAATTAAATTATCATACAAACCCTTAAACTCTCTACTATATATTTTGTGTCATGAGCCGCGACAAACAGTCAGTTTCTCACCTGAAAAATCAGAAGTGTACGTGTACATCATTGATTTTATCCCAATCCAGGAACAGCTGACCTCGAGAGACATCTTTTTTTTTTAATGTGATGATCAACAGGGACACAACAACATTGGGCAAGCTATAGCCAGCCAGTTAAGCACTGAACCGTCCCCGTCATTGAGCCCACAGCCAAACACAAAGCGCACCGCCCTGTGTGGCTGCGATTTTATGTCTCCTAACTTTCCTGGTCTCATCCGTGTCTCTGAGGCAATTAACGATAAATAAGCATTCAAATTAAATTCTAATCACACCATTGTATTTGTTATAATAATATCTTCAAAACTAAACCCCACTTGACCATTTTTGGAATATATATTTTTAGAATATTTTTGTAATAAAACAATTTGTTCAAACTAAAAAATATTCCAAAACTAAAATATAGTCCAAAAATGGTCGAGTGTGGTTTAGTTTTAAAGATCTTACTATAATAAATACAATGGTGTAATCAGAATTTAATTTGAACGATTTATTTATCGTTAATGGTCTCGGAAACACGGATGGGAACACAGGTTAGGAGACACAGAAGTTGCAGCCCTCTTGTGTAGATCCCTCGCGAGCGAGTTCCTAGTTGCCGGCACCGCTCAAAGGTCAATAGATCAGTCCGTTGCATCTATCCGCAGAAGAGGCTACTGAACTTGCAAAAACATAAGTTTTTGCATGGAGTCAAATTTTCTCAAATTTGATTAAGTTTGTAGAAATTATTATTAACAATTATGACTCCAAATTACATGCTATGAAATATTCATGGTGAATACTATTATAGTTATTCAGTATCATAAATACAATTAATTGTTATATGACTGGTCAAAGTTGGATATACGACGACTTTCTTGTGGTGGAACCTGTCCACTCTGGTTTGGGCCCACGACTCGAGTTGGCACGGGTGCTCCCCTTCCAAAACTGAACCAGCGTTATTTTATCAGCGATAGGCGACGTACCCGTCGATGGTGACGCATATGCGTCGACTTCATTTAATCTTGAATCATCCAACTTAGTCTCTTGGATGTGCTCGTAGGGTACGGATGTGTGCGTGTATTCATAGTGGTGAGTGTAGTGGTGAGTGTGCGTGTGAGTGTTTTCGATTCTAATGTGATTCACAAAAAACAACTAAGATAAGATGACCGGCCATAATTGCATTCTTTTTTGGATAGGAGTCTTTGTGTACATTGTGTTGATGATCGTGGATGCCTGACTCCATTCACTATGACTTAAATTCTAATATTGACTACGTGTCTGTGATTTTAATATATCTTATTGTGACGGTAGAGATAAGCATTTTGAAATAATGATTATCAACAACGATCATGATCTCATACATAAAATCCTCGTTACAAGAAAAATGAAAAGTCCATTTACGACATCTGGCTATTATAAAACTCAGATTTTGAATTCATGACAAGAAAACCCAGAACCGATAGCATTTCAACTGTTGAAACCATACAAATTTGGTCCTTTGGTGGTTTTGAATGCGATTTTCTATTTTTGACATAATCAAGAAGATTGTGATTGAATCTAGAAATTCATAAATAATTTATAGTATATGAAAAATCCATTATATTTTTTTAAATATATAAATTATTTGTTGGTGCTCTATATATAATAGAGTGTGGAACGAAAATTAAAATAAAATTTGATGCTAGTTTCGTATTTTATTACTTAAAATGAATTACTAGATTAAAAAACATCTGTTAAAAATTAGAAAATGAAAAAGGATAAAAGTTTTTTAGTTTCAACAAATGGATGGCCATTGATGTCCAGTTTTGTAATTCAAGGTTAAAAATCGTACTATATATAGTACTTATTGGAGAGTGGAAATTTGACCGGCCTTTTTCCTTTATAAAGTTATATAATTTTTCTGAACGAAAAAGTTATATAATTTTTCCACCATGTTTCATTTGAAATTAATTAATAAGGTGGAAACTTTGGTTAAGTTTCTTGTGGTGAAGACTGTCATTGGGTCAAGTTTTGACTCAACTTGTGTGGCTGTATTATCTAATTAACTGAAGTGTTATTTCAGTGGCACGTGACTCGTGACATGCTCGCGAACAACGAATCTTAGGATAACTTTGTCAATCTTATGATCTGGGTCTAATCCTTCAATCCAAAGCGCTCGTTTGGACAAAAGGGCATAAGTTGCGTCCTTGCTTGCATCATCTATATACGTGTGATGCGTCTGTGTTTTCTAGTAATATAATTGCGCGTGGCCCTTTGGAAATGGACTGGGCCGGCCGGGAGTCAAAATCATCACTGGGAGCACGGGATAGGAGCAGGTGATGTGTTGCACCATAGGAACATGGCTACTCGAAGTCTCGAGCCACTTGTTCGATCTGTGGTATGTCGAATTCGTGGAAGCACTCTCTTTGATAGAGTGCAACATGGCGAAATGCATGTGGGCTCTGGAAACTGAGAAAATTACGCAATTGATGAGTGAAATTCAGGAGACCGAGCCTAGGAGATGGTTAGCGGCTATATTGATCAGCCCACTAAAACATGAGGAGCTTGACAAGGATGGTATGCTCGTAGGAAAGCAATCCACGAGAGCTCTTTTCAGAGTCCTTTATTATCCACTCACAGTTTTGTAAACAATTTTATAGCTGAGTTGGAGATGACTAAGGCAGAGCTGACGGCGCCTGTCAGAGGGACCCATGGTGATCCACCTCGGTGGATCCCTCCACCACCGGGCCTTGTTAAAATCAATGTTGATGCAGCTACTTCGAAGAATTCAAGAAAGGTTGTGGCAACTGCCATTGCCAGTGACGTTGCAGGTAACTTTCCGGGAGCATCTACGCGGGTGATTTGTGGACTCTCAGATGCTGAGATCGTCGAGGCTATAGCATGCAAGGAAGGTCTGGCATTGGCTAGTGATATCATGGTCCAACACTTTAAATTAGCCTCGGATAATGTTAATGCGATTAGAGGAATCAAGGAGGATGGAATGGCGGCTCATGGTCACATCATCAGGGAGATACAGGCACGAGCGGCGTATTTTGAAACGTCTATTTTTGTTCATGAAAATAGACGCTCCAACATAGATGCTCACTATATTGCAAGGAGTGCAATTTATTCTGAATTTGGTAGGTAAGTTTGGTTGTTAAATCCGTCTTATGGCATGCGTAACTCTTATAACACTATGGATGAATAAAGAGTTAGCTTTAAAAAAAAACAGAAGCACAAGGAAATTCGACTACGGACAATATCACAATACTCGAGGAAATCGATCTTGCCTGCAACGCAACGAGGATCCGTACGGCTGGAGGAGAAATGCCCGACCGGCCTGGGCGCTGATGAGGGAGGGGAGGTGACTCACAAGCTAGTCACAAGTCACCACGCTCACTTGACACGAGGACGCGGATTGCGTCATGGAGAATAATCCCTGCTGCTGCATGCCTTCAGATCACGGGATCAAACTGCATCATACTCAACGTTGCTTCTGACTTCGGTTTTTTTTTTCAAAAAAGAATTTTTCCGACTTCTTTCACGCGGACTGTACGTCTGTACAGCGTACTGCTACTTTAATTTTTCACAGAAACAAAAACAATCTAGCTATCTCTCACTCTCGGTGAGTTTTGCTTACAGCCATTTTGACACGAAAGGAAAAAGTAAATCTAGCTATTTCATATCCCACCTCACTTAATTTGCTTCTCGTGGACAACGAGTGAACCGGGCTCTTCCGAGCTTCCCTTTCAACTTGGAACACGTCATGAAGGTCGTTATTACTTGTTGCATATGTCCGGTAACCTGCATTTGGGATAGCTGCCGTCCACTTCGACCCAATAAATATTTAAATACATAGTTTTTAGTATGCATCCAGATATAAGTATATATCTAAGCGCATAGTACTAACTATATATATTTAAATATGTCAAAACGATCAACAATTTAGAAGGAAAGGAGTATATGGAAGCCGTTTCGCCTTATCAGTAGACTGGGATCCACTAGATGTTGCTTTTGCATTCATGAAAAGGTAGCTGCACTCAGGCAGCTTTAGATTCTGTACCTATCGACAACAGCACAATAAGTCAGAAATAAATCGCGAATCAATCGAAAATCTGCAGTTCATTGTTTTGCTCAACGTGTAAAATATTGCGCCTACGCTTAAGGGTGTGTTTAGATTGGGGAAAGATTCCCCAAAAATACACTGTTCACAAAAAAAAACACTGTAGATGAATAGTGTTCTGTGAGTAGAAGAGGTGGGATGAATAGTGAAAAGTTGGATGAATAGTGAAAAGTTGGGAATCTTTTGGGAACTAAACGGGGCCTAACTCTGTCGCCCCCACAAACACAGAGATCCAGCAAGACTAAAAGGGGTGAACAGTTTTGGTGGCTCTGTAAGAGAAAAAAGAATACACGACGAAAAAGAATGAACAGTGCTTGCATATACAACTATACAAGTGCCCAGCCCATGGACGCCCATGCCCCGGCGTCTGATCCCCGCCACAACCACGACTTAACAGCAGCTGGCCAGCCGGCCGGCGGCGCACGTACACCCAAAAACAGCCGGTCCTGATCCTGTGCTCCATCTTCGACGAGAGGTCTGCTTCCGGCCGGTTAGCCGGTTGACGACGCCGCCACTCCGGTGGATAGAAGACGAGAGTAGCTGAGCATGATCGTCAGCCAGCCGGTCGTGGCCGAGCCACACCATGTGCATGCCATGCATGATTGTCGACCTTGCTCGGCAAAACATACAGGAGAAGCAGTACGACCTATGTACTGGGAAGTCCTGTTCAACAATGTCACCTGGAGCCTTGGCTGCTTCGTGCATGCCTCTGATCTAGCTTGATTCAGACAATTGTTGCCTTCTGGTCCTCTCTTCTGGAGACGGATCACCCTGGCCATGGAGTGGATTTGTCAATGGAGATACCTCATGCCACAAGGCTGCCCATGTAACTGCTCCTGGTGGGAACCTACCCAATCATGTGACTCAAAACAACATAGCTTGGTTTCTGACATTTGTGGTACATTTCTATCTGACTCAAAACACCAGAAAACATATTACTATAAGGGCTTACAATTACCAAATCACACACTGAGTTAGCTATTGTGCCCCCTCGCTCCAATTGTCTTAGAAGAAGTTTCTTTTTTTTTAACTTTGGCCATTTATATATAAAGAAATGATTTGCAATTAACTTTGGCCATTTAGGAGTAGATGCTCATGAAAAATTATTCAAAATATTATCTGTGTTTTATGGAAATATCATTGGTCAAAATTTCACCATGTAGATTATTTAAGTTGGGCATAAATACTTTGCACTGGAAATTGGAAAATGTCTCCAGCACATCCAGGAGTCGGTATAGCCCACACGAGCATATAACATTGTCCAACATGTGCTCAGAGATTCATCAGATGATACACAGATACAGATAGTCAGATAGAATCCATTGACGAACTTATTGAAAAGCTACCTCTGTTTGTAAGGATATGTATACATTGGCGCCTGGTCACACCATAATTTGGTTACGGTCATGTCAATATTGTACTACTTTTTTTCAGGGATAAGTCTATTTTTCAACCTTCAACTATCACGATAGTCCGATTTTAGCTCTCAAACTACAAAACCAGACAGCCCACACCAGTCAACTATCGAAACCGGACAATTTACCCCCTCCAACCAATACTATCCCGGTTTTGATCTTAGCTGGCAGTGAGTTGCTGACGTGGATAGATATGTAGGACTACTTTGTCCACCTTCTCGTCTTCCTCATCTCCTTAGTCCCCTCCCATGGCTGATGCCCGACCAACCCTTGCCGATGAGCACGGGCACCACAACCCTAGGCCTGCTGCTTCTCCGCTCCCACCATTAGAGCTGGTACATGCCGCCGCACTGACATGCCGAGGCCATCTGCTCGAAGCTGCAGCCTCGGCACCTGAACCTCCGGATTGCAACCATGGCCACTAGATCCAGACCTTGCTCACGGTCAAGAGGGCAGGGGATGCGCTGACGGTGCTCACGCGAGAGCAGCTTGCTGGTGGTGGCGTTGCTCACTTGCGTTGGCTCAAATGGAAGAATGGGTGGTCAACTGATTTTGAAATTTGTTTTAGTACAAAGACTTGGGTGGTGGAGCTGGGGGATTAAAAGTTGCGGGGAGACTGATTTTGAAAATGGCGTTGCAGCTCTGTTCGATGGGATGGGATGGGGTAGAGAGCTAAGGATGCTGCTTCTGCTCAACTGCTCGATGCCTCGACTACTCGAGGAAGAATGGGGGGTGTTGACCGTGATGTGCTTGGGAGCGAGAGGGTGAGGGAGGGACGGAGAAGATAGAGCTGACATGCGGGCGTCACCATTACGAGATGACGTGTCAAAACCATGTGCCACGTCAGATCAAAACCAGGTTGGTTTGGGTTGGAGGGGGTATTTTGTCTTAGTTCAATGGTGTATGATATCTGGTTTTGTAGTTTAAAGTTGAAAATCGGACGAACTTAATAGTTGAGGGTTGAAATATAGATTTTTCCTTTTTTTTTATGGAGAAGATCTCTGTGCTGCTACTGGAGTCGGCATCAATCGACCTACACATCTGTACATCTGTTCCTTGCGTGCATCGACACTTCGACAAACGTACCAGAGATCTTCATGGTGTGCAGTGTTATTCAGATTTCCAGTACCTGTCTGCTGAATAGCTTCGTACTATATCATTTTCCTAGAAGTGAAACGGCAGGGAGAACTGTCGTTCGGTAGCTAATTTCTGCAGGTTCATATATTGTAAGTGACTGATACTTGTGTCGGGACCAGGGAAAAAAATCTCGGTATAATAAAAATTTCGGTGGTCACCCATAAAAGCGAAATTTAGGAAATTTCGGGATTTTCGGTGATCACTGTAGCATTTTTATTTTTAGAAAATAATTAAATTTGCGCTAAAAAAATAAAAAATAATTGCATACCGGTAATCTTCGCTCATTTCGCTAGTAACCGATAACAGCGATATTTCGAAAATTTCGCTGAAATTTTTTTCCCTGGTCGGGACTATATCTTTTCAGCCGAGGATAAGATTTATTGTAACCATGGATGAACACACAGGTTGTGTTCAGATTGGGTAAAAAAACACTGTAGCTGAAGAAAACATTGTAGCACTCGCTGGAAACCGTGTTTTGTGAGGGAGGTAAATAGTAAAAAGTTGAAGAATAGTGAAAAGTTGGAATGAATAGTGTTTTTTAATCTAAATAGGGTCTGAGTATCTTTTCCGTGTGGCTTGTTGCAATCCCCTCCTCTCACTAAACTGGACCTAGATCCGGTACAGTTATACTAGCAACTGCAACTTAACAAATCGTCAGATCTCAGCCATCGAACCGCCATCTAACGTGCAGAACTAAATCAAACTCCCTTCTTCATCCTCCATCCACAGTCCGCACTCCTTCGTGTTCGTTCTCAGCCTCTCACCAACAGCCAACACAAGGTATTCTTCAGCTGTGTGCTTTCTTTCTCCCTCTTTTTTTTCATTTTATCTTTTTTGTACCCTTTTAATTATTTAATATATATTCAGTAGGGGCTTGCCCCTCCTGCTCCTTCAAAAAAAACAGCCAACACAAGGCAATGGCCACCCAAAGCCGACCGAACCTCCTATGCAACGCCTTCCTAGTGGACCTACACCTCGGCAGGCAGTAGGCTTGGCCAGAGGCAGCGAGCACACTCCAGTTCGACGTGCTCGCTAGCAGCATGCAATGGCGCACGAAGGTTAAGACTTAAGAAACCAATCAGTATTGTTCGTTACAATAGAAATTAGCTTGGTAACTAACTCGCTGGATTCTAGAACAAGGGATAACATTGACAGCAGACCTTGCCAATAACGGTAATAAAAGAGTTTTGGACTCCAACAACAAACTGCATTGATCATTTGACTGTATATTTATGCATATATGTACATGGAGCGATGGCCGGAGAACTGGACATCTTGAATCTACGCGAGCACAGAGCGGTGACGAATGGAGCGAGTCACACGGACGCTATGTGCACGGGATATGGGTGTGGCGACGCGCAACGGCGCAAGGCATGCGCGAGCGCGTGCACGGCGCTATAACTGGGCCAGTCATTGGCGCGAGGCAGCGATAGAACCAGCGCTAATGCTTGTAGGTAATTTCTCGAGCAGCTTATGGGCGTCGAGCGTCGTCCACGCCCAGCTGGAGGACAACAGTCCACGCTAATGCTTATGGGCGTCGAGCGTCTCGGCACCAGCATGGAGGAGCAGCAGACGGCGATGGTGTGACGCCTTTGGCGTTGGCGCCTTGACGACGTCGAGGTGGACTGGTGGAGCAGACAAGAGAAAATGAGAGAGGCTCTCAAGTCTCATCTTGGTCGTTGCTTATGGTTTAGATGGCTCAGATGCTGCGACTTACTATCTTACAGAGGCAGTTACCACTGCACCGGATCTGTGTCCACTAAAGTCAGAGTTTCAAGGGGGTGTATGGTGTGTAAAAG
Organism: Digitaria exilis; assembly: GCA_015342445.1. Taxonomy (NCBI): domain Eukaryota; kingdom Viridiplantae; phylum Streptophyta; class Magnoliopsida; order Poales; family Poaceae; genus Digitaria; species Digitaria exilis. The sequence continues at coordinate 4,623,437 of JACEFO010001795.1, forward strand.
TTGTACTGGTATATATTAGTGTTTTACACATCGTAATACTGACTTTGATTTGTAGCAATTATATATTGGTGCTATAGTTTATGAAAAACATGTCAAAGTATATGCATTTGACACTTCTTAATTAGGATGCACACTGGAGCGAGAGCATACCTGCAAACACGATAAAAGGGCATGCATATATGTTGCATCACCTCTCTCCGGTGAAAACCGCATTCTGTAGCTTTAGCAAACAATGTGTTCCCATCTTGTTGGGTTTAATAAACCAACGAATTACGAATGAGTACTCGCTTGGAAGGAACCTCTTCATGGCAAGCACACTTGGGTTGCCATACTTTACCGATTAAGATGTTCTTAAATCGCCGTTGAGACGAGTGAAGACCAAACAAATATGGTTTGGGTGAGAGTTTAGGGGAGATGGAATAATAGACAGTATAATAGATATTTGCTAGCTACATATCACCTCCAGTTGGTGTACGGACACTAATATAAAGAATTATTTTCTGAAACAAGAAATATGCATGGCTTATCCATGTCTGTGCAGTCAAGTTTTCGCTACCTCCCCTGCAGGCCTAGGAGAGCAATTTCTGCTCCCCTTCACCGGCAAGGCAACGCCAGCCCGTGCGAGCACTGCAAGGCAGGCGGCAAAGCAACGTAGGAAATGAACGCGCCCTACTATGCATCCTAGACATGCAACATCTCAACCCTATGAATGTGGCAGAAGAGAAGGAAGTGCCAACTATGAATAAGGTCACCACCAAAGATCTCATGCATCTATGGTGGAACTCGCACCACATTCTTTTTACGAGGGACGCCTCAAGCTCGCATGAGGTCTATTGAGAGGAAAACAAAACGTGTCTAGGCAATTAGCCACTACGGGAAACATGATCTTTGCTGTGTGCGCCGTTCTTTGCCGTAGTAAGCATATATATATAGGACTGAATTTCCGTACACCATAACCTGTGTGTCATATGGCAATATGGCATATGCTCATAGTGGGCCTTGATCAACCAGAAGTTATCTAATTGAATCGCCAATAGAGCCTTGACGGCCATCTCCTAGCAAGGAACATAATGCCCCGCTTTGAGCAGCGCTTTGCCTCACTCAACTTCCACCGTGACTTGCATCATCAAGGTGGCAAATTGTGAAGCTGTGCTTTTCCTCGTCCTGTTTGAGGTTCTATAATTTTGAATCTTATCTGTGAAAATTTTAGTTCAATATCAATTCATTTCATTATACATGGCTATAAAAAATCATTTAAATATTAGAGAATTGCAAATCACCTAAAATTTTTGAAAATTTTACACAACTGCATATACATGATCTAATACATGTTAAAAAAAAGGAAAAACCCCTTGTATGCCACCTAAAACCTTGTAATACCTCATATGTCATCATGCCCTACATGTCATTGACACAGCCACAGCCCCACATGTCATTGAGACAACGATGTCAGATGGGGTATTAGAAGTTTTTTTTATGCGAGATACAAGGGAATTGCCCTTAATTAAAAATAAATTAGGTTATGCAAATTAAGCCTTTGGTTAGTTAGAAACATTTAGCCCTCCCCAATATAAATTGAAATGCATTTGTGCTGACAGGAGACATAAGGACCCGCCAGTACAACCTCCATTTGTGTTACGGGTGGTTATGTCATTTGCCAGCACAAATCGTTTCTCGCGTAGTGAATAGTACTTAGCATTGTTGTTTTTCATACAAACAAACTCAACCAGTGTTAAGACACCGGTGTTCGTGAGTACTGACGACTAACTTTTGTCCTAAAATTTGCCAAGCTGGCTCCATGGGGGCAAAATGGTATAGTGCCACCTGGCACCTGAACCTACAATTTAAAAAAAAAGTTTGATAAATCGTGGACACGATGCAAGCCGGCCTTCCGGCTACTTATATTTTGGAAGCACTGAAGATTGTTTCCATAGAGCATAAGGGTATTGACTATTGAGCATAAAGTTTCTGCCGGTTGATTGAGGGCACTCTGTTGCTGTCCTTGATCATGGCTTCACTTTTGTCAGCAAGATTTACACGGAGGTGTGAACAAGCACCACAGATAGTGACGCATCATGATTGATTGTACAAAATTTCGCCTGTCCTGGTGAGGCGCCGCAGCAGGGAGTAAAGAGCAAGATCCCTGATCGGCATTGAAAACACAGAGTAAAAAAGCTGCAATGCTTTCGAAAGTTCAAATGATTCTGCGATCCATTGCATGACTCTCTCTCTCTCTCTCCATGCATCATGGCCTACGACCGATACCACTCTGTCTTGCCCTTTCATCTCTGTTCTTTGACGCTGACAAAGAGAGATTAAACATGATGGCCTTATGATAGTGCTTTGCACCGGCCCCCCGTCCTTTGCAGTTTGCACTAGAGATTTCTGGTCTTGGACTAAAAAAAGAATTGTGCCCAGGGACCGGATTCAATCCGGACCGGGAATGATAAATGTAACAAAAAAATCTATGATGAGTATAATAAGATACCCAGATTCGTTCCGGTTAGAAACAAATTTACTCATGATAGGTGCACCAAGAGAGCCGGAATCAATCCATTAGTCAAGAGGTGTGGAATCAATCCATGTCTCTTGATGCATCTATCATGAGTAAATCAGTTTAGGGCCTTCCGGGCCTCTTATTGTACTCATCATATATTTCTTATTACATCTATCATTCCCGGTCCAATTGAATCCGGTCCTAACCGAACAAGGCCTAAGTCTTCAAATTGGGTCCAGGGCACTGTGAATGTGATACTGGCAAAAAATTTTACGTCCTCGTTAAACACGATTAGTGTGAGTGGGCGCTATCATCAGATGCGATGTGGTACCAGACACACTAATGCTCAAGATGCCCCAGTCTCCCTCCGTATTCACTAGAGTACGTATAAAGAAAGGGCCATGCTACTCCAATTACTCCTTAGCAGGTAGGACTCCAAAAGAATCTTGGCCCTTGATTTTTTGAAGTATGTTTATAATTAAAATATAGGAAAGAAGAAAAAATCCCTATAATATCTGATATCCGCACGCTAAACTTGTTAACCCATGCATGCGTGTCACGCAAATCTAGTACATGTATCCAGGCAAATCTCCTCTCTCCTCACTTGCGTGTCTACAATATTGTGTTCCCAAAAAAGTACAACAAAGAGTTCACAGTAGAATCTTAATCATGTATGTATATTAGCCACTATGCACACATGTATGCACGTGTTAAGAAAAAGTTACACCAAATAGTCACGTTGAATCGTTCCTCTGGGTGCAACATGTTTAGATTTAAATGTCACAATGCGAAAAAAACAGATACAATTTGAGATCCATCAAGCACATAGACACGCATCACTCCTGTGCGTCCGCATGATCCGATCTATTCTTAAAATCATCACTCTGCCCATAGGCCCTGTTTGGAACAACTTATTTCTGAAGCGATTCTGTGAGAAGCGAGATTCTGTAGGACACAGCTGTGAGGAGAATCTGCTGTCAAAATAAGCTGGATGTTTGGCAACCCTGATTATTCCAGTAGAGATTGCCTGTTTTGAGTGTAGAATGTCTGATATGCCCCCGAAGTCTGTTATGACTTGTTTAACAATTGAGAAGGCGAATATTTATATAAATACATATATATTTTACATAATATTTTTCATAGACAAAAGGGAGTCATCACATTTTCTCTAACCAAATAATAGAAAGAGTTTGCTCTCACAAAGTCCACCAAAATACAACTCTATGTGTACCATCATGAGGCTAACAATGCAGCCGCAATGGAGTCACGAAATGCTCCCATGTCATACTCATCGTTGGCAATGCTTGCATCATCATGGAAATCTTCAGGGTACTCATCTTCATAGTTCTCAAAATCATCATCATATAAGGCACTGTCCCTAATAAAATTATGAAGAGCCATACACGCAACTATGATTTGTGCTTGCTTCTCTATTGGGTAACTTGGCATTTGTTTCAAAATACGCCATTTATTTTTAAGAATCCCAAAGCAACGTTCAATCACATTCCTAAGAGATGAATGTGCATGGTTAAACACCTCTTTCAATCCGACTGGATTACTATGTTGGAATTCCAGTACATGATACCGTTGACCCTTGTATGGAGCAAGGTAACCTTGTTTATTTGGATATCCTGAGTCAACAAGATAATACTTTCCTATATAATACGAGCAAACACACATAGGTTAGCAAACACACATAGGTTAGCAAACACACAAGTATATTGGAAAGCAAACACACAAGCAACACATACCCGGTGGAGGTTTTGGAAACTTATGAGCATAGGTTAGCAAAGTATCATTTAGTATTCGGGTGTCATGAGCAGATCCAGGCCAACCGGTAACAACAAATGTAAACCTCAAATCAAAGTCGCACACAGCCATAATGTTTTGTGACGCATAACCGTGCCGACCAACATATTTGGGTGTTTCACTTAATGGTACAGTCACAGGTATATGTGATCCATCAATAGCACCAATACAATCCTTGAAATGAGGCCAGAATCTAGGTTCTTGAAGTCTAGGATGCAGGGTTGAAAACTGAGGGTCTTTTGGTTTTATGTTTTCAGCAGCCATTCGTGTAACACTAGCTAGTACCTCACTGAACTTTCTACTAACAGTCTCAGTCGAATGGTGAAACACATTCTTTACAGTGCGATTGGATTGAGGTGCACCACATGTCCATAGAAACATAGCCAATGCTTCTTTACTGGATACTTCCCTAGTGGACCTTAATCCATATTGTGTTACCAATGTTTCATGGAGACGATGAAACACTGTCCTCCTCATTCTGAAGCTCTCATAACATGTGTCCCCATCTGCAAGTAATATTTCAGTCCACACACTTCCAGGCATCCCAGGGACACTTCTTGCCTTTTTGGGTGTGTCATAGTTGTCATTCATTAATACCATAGCAGCATATACAACCATAAAGTCATCGTCATCATCACTCTCACCCTCATTTGAGTACACCTGATCATTTGAAGTACTCATCTGAAAAACATATACACATGTATGAAATATAGAACACCAATTAAGTCTGAAAAACATATACACATGTATGAAATATAGAACACCAATATAGAACACAGGTGCCATCAATTATAAAAGAGTATCAGGATGTATTGCTCAAGATACAACAGCAGGTGAACAAACAATACCAAATAAATCTAATGATACAAACAAACAAAGCACAAAGGATACAAATTTGCTAGATGATACAGCAAGCCTAATGCTTATTCTTGTCCTCCCAGGTCCTCTTGAGCCATGCAAGTCTTCCTTTTGGAGTCTTCAATGTAATAAAAACATCACGATACTCCTTTTTAATTAGAAGTTGAGTTGCATAGTAGTGTTCATCACTCCCTTCTTCAGCCCCAGATTCAATGACTACATCCATCAACTGACCTATCTCCTCCCTAACATGATCAACAACAGTAGATGTAGCTGAATTTTTACTACTTTCAGACTTCTTCTCATAGGCATCAACGAGCCGCTTCATAAGACCATCTCTATATGTCTTTTTTCCTTTCTTTCCCTTTGGAGAAGCACCATGAGCAGCAGGTCGTTTCTCAACCGAACGTTTGCCAACAGCAGGTGATGATATGTCATTGCTTGGCATTTCCAGGCCATCATCTTGTCCATCATTATTTTCTTGACTAGCAGCAGCAGCACCACCAGCTGATGCATTTACATTACCACCAGCAACAAATGCAGTTGCATTTGTGACACATATACTGTCAAAAAGGATTCGCATCTCATCCTCAAACTCAAGTGGTGCAGTTTTGAACATTATACATCCCGGCATAGCCTGCGACAAAAACATGCAACATTGAAATCTAATTTGAATGAAAAATGCTAGCAGCTTCAAAAATATTGGGGAATAGAGAACTGTTTCTTAGAACTCACCACATTTTGCTCTTCCCACCATTCATCGGTTGCAGCAATGGATCCGGTAATAGGATCTCTTCCTAAACCGGATGCTTTTATATTCAATGTCTTCCAATGTGTATAGGTCCTCTTCAAATTGTCCCATCTGTTCTTATGTTGGTCACGGGTATATGGCCTCTTCGTTCGATCAGTGAACTTTTTTATAAGATTTGCATATCCTAATGGATTCAAGCACTGTTGTGGCCTATTATTAGCCATAACTTCTTCAACACAGATGTCTAACCAGATCTTGTGCACCCATGAGTCCCACTTTGCCACTAATTTTGCCATCTACGAACTGCAATTCAACTACATGATTTCCATAATGTACTAGCCACAACAATAATTCTACACCTAGATCGTTGTAGCTACTAACAAATTAAAATACAGAGCAAGCCATAACATGTGTATAATCAAAGATAATACGAGTTGCAAGGGGAATTTCTTACCTTCCGTCTGGATCTGAGATTGGGCTGCAGGCGGAGAAGCTCCAGGCGCCGGCAGCCGGGAGGAGGTTCAGGAGCGGCAGGGGAGGTCCAGAACGCCGGCAGCTGGCCAGTCGTCGACAGGGGAGGCGCGCCGCCGGCAACCCTAGCCGGTGCGAGAAGCGCTGCAGCGGGGGCCGCAGCAGCGGTATCGGCAGGTCCAGGCGTAGGGGGGGAGGCGCAGCAACGACGGGGAGGCGCGGCGGCGCGGGAGGCGCGGCTTTCCTCCGTGTCGCCTGCCGTCCGCGTGGGCGAGACCTGCGGGTTGCGTGAGGAGGAGGAGGAGCGCGTACCGGTTCGAGTCGGGACCGAGAGAGAGGAGGAGGGGTACTTCAGTGGCAATTGCGGGTAAATAATAGCAAAGTTGATGTGTTCTTTCGTATCCAACGCGGGACGTTGCGAAAAATCGGGGGGAGAGCTGGATTCCGCGTCGCAGGCATGGGGCGGCGTCCACCAGAATCGCCTGTGTTTGACGCGGGTGCCGAATCGGTCCGTTTGGCACCGTAATCCGATTCTATTCAATGGAAGCTGGCAATAAGCCGTTCCAAACAGGCCTATATATCTCCTGCATGCCACTAGTGACCGGTTTAGCCGGTCGGGACTCGCGGGCGACAGCGGCAGCGACGCCTGAGGCCTGCGTGCTTCCCGCGCCGCACCTGTGGCTTCTTTCGGCGACTGCCGTCCGCTACTCAAATTTTTTAGTAGTATATATAAGAGATAAGAGAAAGGCTAAACCGGTCACCAATGGCATGCAGGTGATAAAAGTTTTTGGTCCACGTAGAAATAAACGACCTCTCTCCGGCTCTCCGGCCCAAGAGATTTTTTTTATCTTTGATCGGCCTTTTCTGTGCCAGCCTTCTCCGGCCCACGTAGCCCGGACCTGTGGCGGAAAAGCTTCCCATGGAACGAGCCTTCGGCCACGCCGCCAGGCGGGTCCCACTCTCCCCGGTTGAGCGCGACCTGCCTCGCGGCTCGCGAAACCCACACCCATCTCCCTCTCGCCACCAACAGTCGCCGCTTCCCTCTCCCTTCTCCGAAACCTAACGGCCGGCCGGCGGCCACGCCGCCGCCTCCCCTTTCATTTCGCTCCCCTCTTCCTCTCCTCATAGAATCGCAGCAAGTTGACAAGCTCCGGAATCGCCGGCAAATGCGGCGGACCAGGAGCCAGTCCGCGAGCGAGGCGGGACCGAAGCCCCCGCCCTCCGCCGGTTCGTGCCCCCACCCCGGCTTGCTCAACGCCTCAACCCCGTTCCTTCTCCTCCCCCTCTTTGGCTTCCAGTCGACATGAGCGATTTGCTGTTCTGCAGGACCAGGCGCGGAGGCAGCGCCCGGCGGGGCGGGTCGCCGGAGGGCTTCGCCGGCGGCGAAAGGGAAGTCTCCTGCCAAGGTGAGGTCTTTCATTAATCATTGTGCTTGCCTCATGCGTCTGCGTGCTGGTATTAGCTTGCACGTCGATGCGAATGGATGTGGGAAGTTAATCGGACGTTGTGGGCTGAGGGTTCCAGAGGATTTGGAGGCCGAGTGATTGTGTTCGTAGGGGATTTTATCAAACTGCTGTAATGTTGATTTTGGTTTCTCCGTGGTTAGGATCGGTTATTAGGGAGGAGCACGTATTCAGCACCTTAATGGTCAAATGAATCGGCATACTTTTGCTTGTTCAAGTGCGCAGTTTTGTCGTGCTAGGTAATAGATTGCGGTCCAGATTTCCAACGGTGTCATCACAAAGTAAACTGCTGTACTATGGAGCCTTTCTGGATATTTATTGTGTAAAAAATAGTAAAGTGATGCTATTGTTATTCAAAAGTAGGATAGAAAATGTCGCCTTTGGGTCATGAAGATTATAGTCATGTAAAGCAAGCTTAAACGTTCGGTGATGGGATTTAATTACATCGGTCGTTTTAGGTGGAAAAAGGAGCACTACATGGAAATACACGGAAGAAAGGTGGAGCCAAGGCAGAGACGAAGGATAACGCCAGCGTGGAGACATGTGGTACAGGGAGCCACATAAAGAGTGATTTGGAGGAACAGGCGGAGGCTGTTTGCGACAACAATGCGGCTGACATGGACTGGGAAGAGGGACATGTGGAACACAATGCTCATTCCCATGAGCTTGGAGATACCATCACTGTTGAGTTCGCTGATGATCTACCTTCTTCCACTAACAAGAAGAGTGTTAGGAGGGCTACTTCTGAAGAGAAGGTAATTTCTTCATGACTGTTGGAAATTGCTAGCCAAGGTATTCAGAATGGATAGACACATGAATTTGTCCTATAATTTTAGCCAGTTGCCATAACTTTATGGTTATTATCAAACTCTTACTGTCGATCTGGCATTCAATATGCACTCAGGATTGCGATACATCAGCTTGTGTGACGAGCAGAATGTAATGATCTGCAGTCTGGGCAAGCCTTTAACTATTCTAGGCAACATACCACTCATTGCATTGTAAGCTAGGAATCAAAACTAGTAAAGGCATCTTCTATCATGTTATCTAAAGATAAATCAACAGAAAGCCTTTGTAATGCACAGAGGTAAATTTACATTAAATAATCTTGATCTCTCTAGTAGCTTGGATCATGTTTGAACCGTCTATTTTTTCTAGCGGAACTCCGTTTCTTATCCTAGTAAGTATATATTTGATGTGGAGTGGTTTATAGCCTGGTACCCTTTTATTTTCTGATTTATGCAGGAGTTGGCTGAACTTGTGCACAAGGTCCATTTGCTTTGCCTAATAGCAAGGGGTAGGGTAGTTGACAGGGCTTGTGATGATCCTCTTATTCAGGTGCGTTACAGTGGTATTACCTTCTCCATCTCTTTGTACTCTGTTTCTCATCCATACTCCATCCCATATTCCAAACATTTAAATTTAATTGTATTTTAAGTATGTACTAGATCTGTGGGTATTTTTGAAGCTAAATCATAGCTTTATTGTTTCTAATGTTATTTGCAGGCCTCAGTTCTCTCTCTCGTACCGAGCCATTTACTATTGAGTGTTGCTGATGTTCGAAACCTGAAAGCTGTTAACCTACAAAATCTTGTGAGCTGGGTAAGCCACTTCTCTACTTAATTTTTGTGCACCTAAATATTTAAAGTTCATGAAAAGATTCTTTTTAAATGTTAGTCTTTTAAGTTGCATGTATTTTACTTGCAGTTCCATCGTATTTTTTCTGTAACCGCACAATCCACTGACAGGGGATCTTTTGCATCAAATTTGGCTTTCACAATTCAAGATCGTGTAGGCACTGCAGAAGAGGTATTGAATATATCCATTTACTGAAGAAATCAGCTGCCCTATATTGATCCATCTTTTCTTTCGTATTGTATCTGAAGCTGCAATAATCTCCTTTTGTAAAGCTGTCACTAAATGGTCTGCTATGCAGGTTTGTGCACTTTCAGTGGCATTGTTCAGGGCACTTAACTTAACAGCGAGGTATATATATTGCTGATTAGATGTGCTTGAGTTTAGGCATATCTTCACCGTTTGCATATGAGAGCAATACATCATTTTGCTTCCTCATTAAGTTCTTATCAAATGCTGCTTGCTTTGGTCTTCTATGAAGATCCATAATGAAATTAGACACTATCTGTGATATGTAGAATTAGTTTTTTTTTCTTATAGTGAAGGCTTTGATTTGCTAATCTATCTGGGGAAAAGGAAAAGGTGGGGCCAAGAGTAAATGGATTTAGGTGGCAATCGCACAAATTGGGATCAGTAGTTACCTGAGATGTGTATGCATGTTTTAATCTCTTCAACCCCTATAAAAAAATCGTGCAGATCAAACAATCATCAATTGCTATGCTGGCTGTCTTTTGAAGTAAACATGGTTATGTCCCTAGGAAAATAGGTTTTTGTTATACATGTACAGTGTGCTATGTTTCTCTTTGAAATCATTGAATCATCCCTATACATACATTACCTTGTAGATTTGTTACAAATCTGGATGTTGCTGGACTCAAGCCTGATATCAAAGTGATGAGAACACTCAATCAAGATGCATCTAGGCTTTGTACAAGATCACTACCATATAGTTCTCCAGTTGCTAATTTGGTTAATTCTCATGCTCTACTGAAAGATAATACTCAAGATAGTGTCAGCATGAATAAACGAAAAGGCAGTCTTGGAAAATCTAAACAGATATCTGCCTGCAAGAGAAGTTTATCTAAAACTTTGTCAAGCATAAAAGCAGATAATGAAAGCAGTTGTATATCAGCCAGCAGCCAACTTCCATCCACTTCTGGTGGTGCTGAATTACCAAAACGAAAAGGGGATGTGGAATTCGAGCTGCAACTGGAAATGGCTCTTTCAGCTACAGCTGCTGAAACTCAAAATAATAATCAAGTTAATCACACGAGTCAGTCAATTGGTAGCTTGCAAGATTCTACTCCACCAATGAAGAAATTGCGTCAAAATACTGAAGCTACATCCAGCTCAAGTGCAGTTTGGTCAAGAAGTGCTGGAGCTCCATTATATTGGGCCGAGGTATACTGCAGTGGGCAGGCAACAGGAAGATGGGTCCATGTCGATGTTGTGAATGATCTCCTTGATGCTGAACGAAAATTAGAAGCTTCTTCAGCTGTTTGCAAGAAGCCTTTAAGATATGTTGTTGCTTTTGCTGGAAATGGAGCCAAGGATGTAACAAGAAGGTTTGCCTTCTGCACAATTCCTAATTTTTGTGCCATGTGCATGCTAATGTTACACCTTCTGGCTGCCTATCAGCCAATCAGCCATAGCAGAATTACTTAAGGGTTAAAAGAAAAATAATATTGTTGTCCCAATGTTACACCTTACGCTGCTTATCAGTCATAGCAGAATTACTTAAGGGTTAAAAGCAAAATACTGTTGTCATGGATCATGATTACTTATAATTATCCCTAGTGCACGCTAATTTCTAGTACCAAGTATCATTATTTTATTAATTGAATGACCTTAAACGCTGGATTATTTTATAGAACTTTAAGAATACCAAGTGTCAATAGTTTTGTGCTTTGCTGAGCTGAACTTACATCTGAGTATCTCTATCTCTATAAAATACAAGCCTCCGTTCTTGATTTGTGACTCTTGAAAAACTGGTTTCTCTATTGTCTTCCACATCTTTCCAGGTATTGCGGGCAGTGGCACAGAATTACACAGGGGAGAGTGAATCCGGAATGGTGGGACGATGTTTTGGCACCACTAAAACAGATGGAACTGACGGCAACAAACGATTCTGAAGATATGGAACTTCAAACCAGAGCCCTAACAGAACCTCTTCCTACCAGTCAACAGGTCCATCCTGTGCACGATTTAGGATAAATTAGTCTAATTTCTTGTTGGCCCTTCTGCTTCTGGCAAAGTTTCTTGTTGGTTGGTTTTAATGATTTATGCAATTATCTAGGCCTACAGAGACCATCACCTATATGCTCTTGAGAAGTGGCTTCACAAGAACCAAATTCTTCACCCCAAAGGTCCAGTTCTTGGCTTCTGCAAAGGGCATCCTGTATATCCAAGATCCTGTGTTCAAACACTGCAATCAAGACATGGATGGTTGCGGGAGGGCCTGCAAATCCGAGAAAATGAGTTGCCTGCAAAGGTTCATAACAGAAGTACATGTTTTAATTTTTCTTAGTTTTGCCCTTTTGATACTGATGTAATGCCTCCATTAGGTTGTTACACGTCCAAAAAGGACTTTCAATGCTCAGTCAGCTCAATCAAGTACTAATGAAGATGCTCTTAAGCCAACCTTGGAACTTTACGGTGAATGGCAACTGGAACCCCTTCAACTTCCTCGTGCTGTAGATGGCATTGTGCCAAAGGTATTTTAGCTTATTTTTAGTAGGCCGGCTCGCTGTTCAAACCTTCAGTCCTTTTTTCCTTGTGTTCCATACTGATTGATGCTAAAATGTCACCTAGAATGAACGAGGCCAAGTTGACGTATGGTCAGAGAAGTGCCTTCCACCTGGAACAGTACACTTGAGGTTACCAAGATTGTTCCAGGTTGCAAGGAGACTTGGCATCGATTATGCTCCTGCCATGGTTGGATTTGATTATCGAAGTGGTCGGTGCCTTCCAGTTTTCGATGGAATTGTTGTCTGTACTGAATTTAAGCATGCTATCCTGGAGGTATGTCATGGCATGACACTTTTTTTTTTAATGTTTAACCATTTTGCCCTTTTTTATCTGTATTACCTGATCTATCAAGTGATTTTGCGATTGTCTTATTAGAAGGTGAAGTTTTTTTCAGATAAAGACTGATAAGTTATTGTGACTGTAAATTTGAAGCCTTGTAATTTAAGGGATGCTTGTGAAAATGAGATGCACGTTTCTGAAAACAGCATGTTTAAGTATATACATTTTTGTTCAAAGCAAGCTAAAAATTCCTCTCTTCCAGCACCATCATAACATACACTGTCAATTCTAACATTGATGTGATACTTATGCATCCATACCTCCTACCAGGCATATGCAGAAGAAGAGGAGCAGAGACGAGCTGCGGAGAGGAAGCAGGATGAAGCTCAGGCACTCTCCAGATGGTATCAGCTTCTCTGCTCCATTGTAACAACACAGAGGTTGAAGGACTCTTACAAAACACCTTCAAACGAGCTTGGTCATGAAAGGCCACCAAGAAATGATAATGTCCAGAAAAACACTCTCAGCAGCCAGCGCTCGGAAAGAGAGCCGAATCCAAGCAAACTGCAGGCAGATCATGATCATGATCATGTGCATGAATATCCGGAGGAAGACCAGAGCTTTGACGAGGAGACGTTTGTGCGGACAAAACGCTGCCCATGTGGTTTTTCTATCCAAGTAGAGGAGCTTTAGCTTTGGTTCGACTGTTCGAGAAATGAGAAATGCACTAGATTTCTAACTGTTTGTAGCACATGGTCCATTTGAAAGCTGGAACCAAAAATATTCAGCTAGGTTAGCAGCAGTAGTGCTATCTCTGAATATTGCAGTTCCTACACGCACTTTTACGATGCTTTTCTAATCTACATAGTACTTACGTTTTAGCTTTCAAACTTGACTGATTTTGATTGTTTAGATTGGAAAGTTGGTGGAAAGTCAGCGCGCTGGAAAACGTGTTCTGTGAGAGGGGACGTGGTTTCCCATGCATCAAGTTGGTGCCAACCTGAACAACTAAACAATGGCAACTTATTCTGTTCATTCACCAAGGGAATTAGTAATGCTTAACAAAATAGAGGGAAAGAATGTCACAAGAAACAGTTGTGCATGAGCTTATGCCACTGCAGAATCCGCAGTCGAAAAAAGAAAAGAAAACATGGAACATGAACAATTAAATCGAAGCTTAAGCAGAGATGGCTTCGCTTCAGATGAAAAACCAGAATGAAACAAAGTATCTGTTGACGAAGGCTGGCCGGCCGGGCGATCACGCCGACACGCTCCGGCTGCCGTCAGTGCTGCTGAAGTCAGCTTTCCGGCACGCGTCCTCAACAATCCGCTCGATCCTCGCCTCCACCTCATCCATGGAAGGTCGCCTGTCAGGGTGCTTCTCGGTGCAATCCATGCCGAGCTGCAGCAGCCTCAGCATCTCCTCCTCGACGCGCTCCTCGTTGGCGATGGCGGCGTCGAACACCTCCGACGTCCACTCCTCCTGCACCACCGACCTCACCCACCTCGGAAGGTCCACTCCTCCTTCTCCTCCGCCTCCGGCGCCGGCGGGGATCCCCGGCGCGCGGCCGGTCAGAAGCTCGAGCACCACCACGCCGAAGCTGTACACGTCGGCGCTCCGCGTTACGGCGCGCGCGTCCGTCACCTCCGGCGCGTGGTACCCGGCGGCGGCGTCCCTCCTCGGCACCTCGCCGCTGCCGGCGAGCCCCGCCACGCCGTAGTCGGAGACGAAGGCCCCGTCCCGTGCTGCTGTCACCACGATGTTGGACGACTTGATGCTTCCGTGCGTCAACGACGACGATGACGACGACGACGACGCGCCGCCGGCCCGGTGGATGAACGCCACCCCCCGCGCCGCCGCCAGCGCGATCCTCGCCCTCGCTGTGAAATCCAGCCTCGCTCGCCCGTCTGCTCCGGCGTCTGCGAGACAACAAAACCATCTCAGCCAGCGTGCCTGTCTCAATGGCATGATTGTTCAAAGGTTTAAATTTCAGTGACATGTGAGGTGAGTCTGAGTCATTGACATGTGGACCATGGTGACAAATTCTAAAAGGCGTGCGTATTTAATGTCAAATTCTGAAATTTCTTGGTTAATTCCTGGAGAAGTTTGATGGGAATCAACGAACTAACCATGGAGGAGGGAGGAGAGGCTGCCGGCGCCGACGAAGTCGTAGACGAGGAGCTTCTCCTCCTTACTGTAGAAGAACGCTCGGAGGCGAGGGAGGTTGTCATGGTGGAGGGCACCGAGCTCGGCAACCTTGTCCTGGAACTCGCGCTCGGAGAGCCGCACCTCGCGGAGTCGTTTAATGGCGAGGACGGGCTCGCCGCCGTCGAGGGTGGCGCGGTACGTCGTGCCGACGGTGCCCTTGCCGAGCACCTCCGCCGAAGCACGCAGCAGCGTCTCGAGGTCGTACGGCCTCTCCGGCGCGCTCCCCAAGAACACCAGCTTCTTCCCCTCGCTCACCATCGCCGGCGCCAGCGGCGGCGCGTGCGACTGCTTCACGGCGGCGGTGGCGTCCCTGTCCGTCCTCGCCACCGTCACCGTTATCGGCGAGGTTCCCCCGTGCAAGTTCGCCGCCGCCGCGGACCTCGCCGGCGCCTCCGCCGGCGATCGTCGGCGGCGGAGGAAGGCGACGAGGCCCATTATGAGGAGGAGGACGAACGCGGCGGCGACGATGATGCCGACGATCGCCCAACGGGAGAGCTTCTTCTTCGTCTTCTCCGGCGCCGGCGGTGGCGCACCGGAGGAGCACGCGGTGAGGGGACCGTTGCAGAGACCCGTGCCGAGGAACGAGCTCGCCGGCAACCAGGCGAGCGACGGCGGGACGGGGCCGGTGAGCTCGGCGTTGAACGAGACGTTGAGCCGGAGGATGCTCGGGAGGTAGAGCCCCGGCGAGAGCTCGCCGGAGAAGAAGTTGCGCTCGAGGAAGAGCGTGTCGAGCTGCTTGAGCCGGTTGAACTCCTGCGACACGCCGCCGGCGAGGCCGTTCAGGGCGAGGTCGAGGTGCCTCAGCGTCGCCAGCGAGAAGACGCCGTCCGGCACGCCGCCGGTGAGCCGGTTGTTTCGCAGGGACAGGACCCGTAGCTCGCCGAGGTCGCCGACGTCGGCCGGGATCTCGCCGGTGATGCCGTTGTGGCGGAGGGAGAGCTTCGTCAGGGCGGTGAGGTTGCCCAACGTCCCCGCCGGTATCGTCCCCGACAGCTGCTTCCCCGGGAGCTGCAGCTTCACGACGCGCTGCTCGCCGGTGTTGGAAGGAGCGCACGTGACGCCGCGCCATTGACACGGCGTCGCCGCCGTGATGTCCCACGGGAGGAGACGGCCACGGTCCAGCGCGGCACGCAGCGCGAGGAGCGCCGCGCGGTCACCGGCCAGGTCCTGCGCCGCCGCCGCGGCGAGCAGCGCGGCGAGCACCACGAGCGTCACCGCCACGACGCGGCGCGCCATTGCCGGCGCCGCTGCGAGGTCTACAACTTCCAGGATAGGGACTGGGAAGTAAGAAACTAAGAATCAAGGAGCTAGAAGGTCGTCGTGGGTTGTCAATGTCAGAAGGGGAAGAGACGGAGCTCTGGAGGAGGAGGAAGCCTTGTGTTCATCGACAATGGCGGAGGAATCGGTGGCGGGGACGCGGTCGGATCGGGGGTGTAGACATGGCGGGAAATGACAGAAGCCTTTTATACTCCGATGCTCTGCTTCGTATTGCTTCTGGACGTGACGCCAAGCCTTTGGCTTTTGTTCTCTGCGTGCGTGTGAAGCTGGTGAGCGAGATCGTCCAGCTGCGCCGATGCAAATCTGCGGCACAGCTTTGATGAATACACACAGCAAGTTAACTCGGTTAGTTTAGTCATAAACAAAAGCACGGGGAAGTTACAGCAACAGGTGCGTGCTTCTGCTAGGTCGCCATGGACGGCAGCAGAGTATGCTGTGGTGCTGCCAGAATTGGCAACTCTGGATGTAGTGTCGCTACAGCTAATTGGGGGAAAACAACAAGCTGGTTAAGTGGAGGCTAGTTAATCGGCATCGGGCACGACGTGGATCGGGCTGAACGAGAGAGAGCCGGTCGAGAGGGACAGAGGATGGTGACGACACGAGGCTAGAGAATTGAGGCTTTGGCGTTTGGACTGGCTCGGGGCGCCGGCGCGCGGCGACGAACGACCACGCCTTGCGTTCTCCTCCTCCTTCCTAGTCGTCGTAGTAGCTTGTTGTGATAATTCTGACGGTTAATTGTCTATATACACCACCAATCACTATCTATCTTTCGTTGCTTATATATTGTATAGAAACTTTTTGATAGTTTTACAGGTGTCTAAATGATGACTAATACATAGTTCTGTATTGATTGTCAGGTAACTTACCACTGAGTTGTTGTGCACCCAGTGAGCTAACTAATTGCAATTTTGAAATTCACCAATTCAACTATACTGAACACGCAGGTGTGGTACGTAGTTTCTAAGGTGTGCTCATTCAATAACCACCAGCAGGTTTTTGAAGTAAAATATAGCGAAACAGGTATAGAGCTGAATGCTATTTTGTGTAATCATGCACCTCTAAAAACTTGAGTTAAACTCTTATTATAGTTGATGATGGCATGTAATGGTCTTTATCCATGGAAGCTATACTCTTTCTGAATGATGATGTTTTTTATTACTAAAAAAATGGCCTAAAGTTATTATGCGAAGTGCTTACATAAGAATAGCCTAAAGTTAGACTAGGCCGATCCGTGGTCCTCGTTGAACCGTTTGGGCCACAACCAAAGGCCCTTGGGTCAACCTATATGGCCTAAAAAATTGGCCATCAAGGTTAAGCAGGCCTATTCTCGTTATAAAAAGGCGCTCTCTTTTTTATGTTTCATTTCATGCTACACAGTTAAACATTCGATATCGAATAAAAATTTTGGTATGAAAAAAAATATATCCATGCAGTTGTAAGTTATTTATTAGGTTCGGAATGCCTATACTTCATAAAAAATTGTCATAAAAATATATTTTATGCTACTTGCTTCCATTTAAATGTATGTCTTCTTGGTTTTCTCAATATCTAAGCTATCCCACAATACGATGGAACTTCTAGTACCCATTTTCCTCCTTGCTTTAGCATTATTGTTCTCACAGATTATTGGGTCATCTTCCCAACCTTGTATAGGATCGATGGAGTTGTTCAACCATGCACTTACAGGTTACAGCCATAGGTTCTCTTGTCCGAGGCTGCTCCTAATATGTTCTTCACTGATAACACAAAGACAGCTGATCCAATTGGATACGATGGATCACTTCCCATACTACCTCTTGGAAGGGACATCATGATAGCTTGATGATCTAGCAGGACACTCGTGGTAGCTTGGTTGAACTCCAAAAGGATTGAAATGTTGTGTGTATTGGGCCTGTTGATTAGGTCCATATGGTGGTGGTCTGGTCATATATTTGTGGGGAAATGAGCTGGAGGGAAACTCTCGAACTGGTGGTTATAGACGCTATGTGGTCCATGAAACTCTAGACTTGAGGTCGAGGAGTTCAATAGGCTCCTGAAGCTGGAGGATGAAGATGGGTCCATGGTTATGTGCTATCATTTGTTAAATCTGTCTGTTAGATTTTTGGTGAGATATATCTACATGTAGAAATGTAGAAATTTTGAAGTGAAGCTGATAAATGGACAGGTGAAACAACGGTAAATGAGTTGTACCCGTCAAAAAGCAGTTGTCCTTTTACTGTACAATTATAATACTTTACTGCTCATGCACCAAATCATTTTGTTGAGCTGATTCATGCAACTGTGCAAAACTTTGTAGTGGGAACAAGCCGATTCATTATAGGCCACGTGGACGTTTGCACCGCTTTCCAAAATCTTCTGCATATGGCCTTGCTTCTTTCTGTTGAAAGCTTAAAACAACCACACTCCGGTCACCTTTGCCATTTTCTGAACTTGAACAAGAATGGGAGGATCGAAGATGAGAAGGGACAGGAGCCATCCCACCAAATGGTCATGTCGAAGTGGAGACGAGTCAAGCCAGCCCTGGTCCAGCAACCCCCTGTTTGTTCCTGAAGGATTGGCACTCGTACGTTGCTCCATGTCTCACTAACACGTGGACCTTCTTAACCTTGTTACATCGCCTTGTGCACGCATCCACATGTATCGCCCCCTCTGACTTGGGGGGGGGGGGGATTTAGCCCTTTTCAACCTTTTTCCACAAACAAGACCTGGGAGAACGTAACGCAATTTTGGACCTAGGGGCTCGGCGTCACGGTCCATGGAGCCGAGGTAACACGTCTCGGCGCCGTGGCCCATGGTGTCGAGCCCCTAGGTGCCTCCAGCAGTGCAGGGCGACGTTGCTTAGTCCGACGCCACAAATCTTGGCACCAAGCTAGGCGCCACTGGCGAAGCTCGGCTTCATGGCGCCGAGCTTGGCGCCACTACTTGCCCTAGATCTCTCTCTTCCTCTCCTTTCTCCTCCCTCGTTTTCAAACTCGTGCCTACAAGCACCCAACGTCGTTGCCGGCTGACATCGCCTGTGCCCCACCTCGTTGACCCATCGATTGCGCCTCCTCGTCCGCCCGCACGCATCCTGCCGCCGCCACTAGGAGAGGAGAGCCGCCGCTAGATGCCTCCGCCGCCCCTCTCCCCGCGCGGCCGGCTTGGGGGCAGGTGCCCCCCTCCCCTGGCAGGCAGGCGCGTCCCCCCTCCCCCTCGGCTCCTCTCTCCACTGCCGGTCGGCCGGCCGGCAATAAGGTAAGGTAAGATTTTTTTCAATTTTATATATCAAATATGTATGAATATATATAGTTAATTTATTTATTTGTACAGCCAAATAGTTATATATATAGGGATGACAATGAGCATATTACCGTGGGTAGAGGATTTTTAAACCATGCTCACGAGGCAAACCCTAAACCCGTGCCCGCACCCGCAACCCGCAGTGGGCACAAAGTTGTGCCCGCACCCGTCACCCGCGCCCACTAGTCAACAAGAAAAATCAATATAGATGAAAGTCAAATATTCAATATATTAATAATATTAGAAGCCAAATAAATATGGTTTAACAACACAAGTCTAGAATGACCCAAATATCGTTCACAAGTATAGAACATCCATGCAAATGGCTCAAATCACATGAATATTGTTCACATGTAAGTGATAATTCACGGGTTTGCAAGCACGGGTAAGGGTTTCTTATGCCCGTTATATTTTTACCCGTGGGCACAATGTCAAACCCGTACATGTGCCCGTGGACACAAAGAGAGACCCATTCCCTCGCCCTAGCGGGTTTTTACCCGCGGGCACACGGGTAATTTGTGCCCGCTGCCATCCCTAGTTATGGATTTATATAGTTTAGTTTTATATAGCTGATTATTAGTTATTTTATATAATAAATTGAGTTTGAATTGAAGTAGCAAACGACTTTAGTTTTATTATTTAGAGTAATCAATATTGCTTTGGTATTATGGGGTAATTAGGCATAATAGGTTAGTTATATATGTATATGAAGTAGAGATTTACTTTAGTATACCTTTAGGCTAGTACCTAATATAGATAGGGTTTATGAACTTTAGAAAATGATATTTCTTCTATATGGAGAATATAGTCACCTTGCATCATGGAGGAGTTGTGGAGGGAGAAGATTTTGGGAATGTCAGTTTTGTTGGGATGGACACGGAGAATTTGTTATTTGTTGACCATCTGTTGTTGAGTGAATTGGTTGATAGGGCTGGTGAGGTGCTGCAATATAATTGAAATAATGATGGCATCTCTGTTCATGGGCCCTAGCGCCGAGCTCAGCCTGTGGCGCCGAGCTCAGCGCCCAGATCTGTGGCGCCAGGCTAGGCCACGTCGGCTATACCGATGGAGGCACCCAGGGGCTCGACGTCATGGGCCACAGCACCAAGACATGTTACCTCGGCGCCATGGGTCGTGGCGCCGAGCCCCTAGCCCTAGGTCCCAAGATGTGTTAGGTTCTCCCAGGGCCTATTTGTAAAAAAAAAAAAAGTTAACAAAATGAGCTAAAAAAAAAATCGGCCACGACTACGAGTCCCTCGCGTACACATTACGCCTAAAATGGACGCAACACTATCATCTCTCTTTCTGACATGGACTCTCATTGCGACCAAATATGTGCGTGCAGTGTGTCGTGCTCCGGTCCGATCCGGCCGGTAGCTGCAAAAGGATCGGATCGATCGAGGCCGTCGATCAGAATCAATGCATGAATGGCTTACACATGCAGCCGGCAATCAATACAGTATTTGATCGGTGAAAGCTGCTGCTTCTCTACTAGCAAGCTGTTGCTTTGCCGCTTCATTCGCCGTCCGTCAGGAGCAACCACAACAGCTGGTAGAGTGGCTTTATCTAGATCGATCGAGCATTAGGTGAGAGGTTGGAGGCTAACCCATGCACACGAGTCCAAACCCCTGTTTTTTCTTCTTCTTTTTGGATATATAAAGTCGTCTCGTTATTATTACTTTTTACCAAGGTGAAATGTCAAAGCAGTAAGCCACCAAATTCAGTCGACGTTAATTACCTTATTACTGTCATGAGTAGCAGTCAAGATAGCTAATATAAAATATAATGTTGCTCTAGTTCATGCGCTTGTAATTGTCGTCTGGGTGGTTAACAAATCTATTGGAAATCATATGGTAGTAGATGCAGAAGATGTTGAAAATGTTGGCAAACAAGAGAAACGGTCCGAAGAGAGGAAACATTTTGGAAGAGAAGAACTGTATACTATATTGTTGTGTGTACTAGTCTTTTCCGAATTTGGAGGATGTTTCTAAAAATTAATTATATCCAAATGACTTTCAAGAATATAAGGTATGGTCTCAATGGGAAAGGGGCTCCAAGGTATGGCCACTGGATTTCTCCAGAATTGTTTTAAAAGAAAGCTTGAAAACGTCGTTGTGTACTTGTGTTCTGTGAAAGCAATAACTTAACTATGTGAAACATGGCTCACCAACACTTGGCCGTTTCTTCTACGCACCCGGCGAAACAGACCTGGTAACCACCAGCGTCGCCCGTTGCCTCTTGTGCAGAGGAACCCATATATGATGATGTGCTCTGACCAGGATGTTGTCCCAAGCATCACGCATCCTAGTTCTTCGAGAGAGAGAGAAAAACTATTTTACCCGGAAATACAGGAGTATTATATGCAAACCTTAATTTCATTACGAAAAGAAAGGGAAAACACAACATATGGTGTTCACAACTTTCGGTACCATTAAGCAACATTCGTATAGTTTCTCCTTGCACGACTACGTGCTCTCTTTTGTCTAATCCAAGACCCATATCCGACCCCCAACCATGAGCTGATCCTCCTCTGAGTCCTCTCCTAACCCCTAACAATATTCTTCCACAGTCGACAGAGATGCCGTGGCTCCTCTAAAGCAATAAAATGAATTAATGCAGTTGGACGCAACGTTCTCTCCCAACAGTTGAAAAGAGCCTATCCGATCCACTCCCTCCAGCAAGCAGCTCACAACCATTTCACATTTCTCACCCACCAACTAATCCGTGCAAAGAATTGTATCTCACCTCCTCTCTCTTCCCCATTCTCCCTATCTCTCTAACCTTTGTGTATATATATACACATACACTGTGAGCCTGTGACCCATGGCTTGGAACTTAGTTGGAAGTAGCATCTAGCAAAGCCAAAGGGTTGAGAGAGAGCAAGATGTTCGAGACAGAGCGGCGGCAGATGGCGGAGGAAGGTGCAAGGGGAGTGTTGAAGGTGGAGCAAGATGATCAGCCGGAGGTGCTGCCGGTTCACAGCCAGGTGAGGAGGATCAAGCGGGAGCACGAGGCGGCCAGGGAGCTCCTGCTGAGGCTGCAGCTGCTGGAGATGAGGCCAGCCACCGGCGGCTTCCGCCGCGAGCCGACGTCTCGGCGGGCCTCGCCGTCGCCCCTGCGCCGCGCCGGCGGCGGGCAGGCCATCTCGGTGGGGGACTGATCGATCGAGAGCCTCTCGCCGCCCTGGACAATCACAGCGTTGTAAATAGAGAGGTGATTCGTCAGTGTCATGCATGTGCAGCTGCTGTGCTTGTAAATAATAGAAGAAACCTCTGATTGCCGTTTCAATGGGCTTCTTGATTGGATTTTGGTTGCTCTAGTTTGATGTAACAATCAGAAAAGGGATGCAAGTCCCTGAGATCTCCGGTGAAGAGCAGACACGCGCAGGCTCAGCAATGTCTTATAAGAAACTGGGGATTCGACAAGCAAGCTTATTGTATTAAAAACAAAGATGACCCACCTAATCCATCCATGCATGAATACGAATGATACGCCAGACTAACCACCCATGAATACGAAAGATACACCAGACTAACCTCGACGGCGCAGTAGCAAGAGCGTCAACATCGGAGTAGACAGCGCTGAGCAACTACAGCAGAAATGGCAGGATAAAAGTAAAGTACGGCGATCCTTCTAGGCATTAACTCGACACCAGATTGACATTGCAGGATTTATGATAATCTCCAAAGCAACCGGTAAACAAAATAAGCACATCAGGTTGCGAGTTGCAAGCAATCACTACACGCTAGACACTACAGCGGTCTTTCATTCGAGCTTACTACAGGCAAGGGAAATTGTTTCCTCAAAACCTAAGGAGAAAATAATACGGCGCAAACGGTTACACCACAATCTTCCAAGCAGACTTGAACGCAAGCACAGCACGACCACCATCAATCGGTTTTCATGGCCTCGGCGTGGTAGCTTTCCAGGTCTTTATCCAGCTCATCAGCAGTCTTCTCAGGCTTCCTCCCTCTGCCACGGCCCTGAGATTGACCACGGCCCCTGCCCCGGCTCTGGAACTGGGCACGGCCCCTGCCACGGGCCTGGAACTGGGCCCGGCCTCTACCAGCTTGGAAACCGCCCCGGTTGTTAAATCTGTTGCTGGGATTACTGTGAAAGCCAAAATGTAAGGTCACAGATTAGCAAAGATCAGCTTTTGCCTTCTCTTTCAAAACATGTTTGAAGTGATCCAAGGTGAGTCACAAAAACACATGAAAAACTAAAAGCACCCTTCTTTCTTCTATCGCATTCCACATGCAGATACTAAAAATCTGAAAGCGCGCATAATGGCATAGCAATGCAGCATAAGGTGAACTGGTGGACTATGCCAAGAAAAATAAATGAGGCCACGATTTATATTCTTGTAATATTAAATATAATAAATTAAATAACTGAAAGATTGTACTTGGGAGAAGCGTTACCTTAAAGGTCTACTGCTCGAACCTCTGCCACGTTGACTAAACTCAGGCCTGAAATATAAATAACAGGTTAAATTTACAACTATGTAAAAACATGCGCTTGAACTCAAGTCATCAAGTGCATGATCAGAGTGCATTCAAGCTGTATGTAAACTGATAATGAGAAACATCAACACATAAAAGTTCAAAAATTCACATTCCAAACTACATATCCAGTAAAGATAGTAGCTATAACATAATCATTAAAGAGCCTGTTGTCCCAAAACGTATAAATCTTGGAATACTGATGAGTCAAGATACACCAATCCAATAACAACTAAGTTCACTGAACTGGTCTAATGAGAAGGACTTGGTTATATAAGTTCCACCTCAGGTAGGGTAGAAGAGTATCTCAAAATAAAGGTATTCTCTGATTGAACCAGGGCTACTAAAAACTGATAGCTGGAATATGTGACAAAAAACACACACAATGCATTCATATATTGATCTAGCGGGGATTTTAGGATCAGTATGTTGTCCTCAAAAGCTTATAACTAATAAAGACAAGGTCGATGCACGACAGTTTCATAGTATACAGATGATAGACAATTACAATATTTAGTCCACCAACAACAGATTACAGATAAAATAGACCCATGATAAACTAGAAGTTAAAATATCACTTACGTCATAACAACTGTTCTTGTAGCTCTGCCATTAGCTGCCCCGACAACATTTATACGAGGTGTCATAGGCAATCCTAAGTCACTTCCAATGACTTCTATCTTCATAGCTTTTCCATCAAGGAGAACATTATTATAACGTTTAAGCGCAGCAATTGCATCACTCCTCCGAGTAAAAACCACCTCTGCAGTGCCCTTTAGAAATTAAAAAATGCATATTAATATAACAAATCCAATTAAATTGACATAGCTATAAAAAAAGGTACACCAGAGAAGGTAAGCTTAAAAGATAACAGTCATGCAATATTTCATCAAGAATGAAAGACACCACAGTACAATCAACAATTGCCATGCAATTATTTTGGTCCTTTATTATTCTGTTTTAGATATTGATAGGATGAAAAGTCAAATAATAAACCAAAAAAAATATTAGTGGCTGTTGAGCTTCTCAAATCTGGAGTTCGCAGTTAAGCATGCATATAAATGCTCTGTTGGATGTGGTCGAAAAAAAATGATCTATTCTATAGAAAGGTCCAGTATGACATCTGACATGAACTAGCATGTGTTGATATTTTAGGTTCAACATTCTATTGTACCACTCTCTAATCTCTGTGATCACAAATGGCAGATACAATTGTTTTTCTAGCTACAGCTCTTATCTATGAAATAAAAAATGTATCAAAATTAACAAGGGAATATCTATATCCATCCACATCTATCAGAAAAGCGATATTGAAGATACACAAGGAGGTCTGTTAGTTTTCAATAGAAGTATGGAAATAACCTAATGTGGTAGAGCGTAAAGTATACAAACACAAATCAATAGGGTTTTACACTAAATACCCAGCTATATGATGCCCATAAACTCACAAGTTTCTTCAAAGGCTCTGCTAAATATGTAGAACTAGTAAAGATGGAATAGTAGAAGCACGGACATTTGGGCGGCCATAACCATCGTAGTGAACAGCAAAGCGTTTCAAATGACCAACTTCTGAAAACAGCTCCTGCAAGGAAATTTAAAATAAAATTTGTTCTTACAGTTCTGAATCAGACGATGAATGTAAAAAGCTAAAAATCCAGACTACCTAGTTGTTTCCACATACCTTTATATCCTCGTTGGAAACCCTATAGTCCAAGTTTGAAATGTACAATTTTGTACCAGTTTCTATTCCACTAGCCGCCATACTATCACTAAATAGATCAGGTCTCCAAGTCATGTCTTTGGTTCTGCTAAATGACTGAAAAATGCCAAACATCTAGTACGTGAGGTGAGGGAACATTTCATTACAAAAGAAAATCTCCTTGAACTGTTCATATCATGCCAACTATCAGGAACCAGATTGACTTATCATCGATCTTTTGAGAAGATAGCAATTATTAACTGAGAAATAGCAAAACTAAGTAGTACTGCATTTAGTTAACAGTTGGGAGGGAAAGAGCTCCACCAAATCTCAAGCCCAGGAGATAAATAGTTAGAGCACTTGCTCAGGAGGCCGCCTAGAAAAACTTCAGCGGTTGTATGGAACACAATCCGAAGTTGTCAGATAAAGGCACACTGAAATTTCCATATGTAGAAAGAGGGTTGATGGAGTCCACCCTTCACTGCCTCATGATTTATACGCACTGAATTGAACGAAATCCACAAGCTTTCTTTTTCTTTTATTTCCTTCCATATGTTTGAAGAAAAGGAGATGTGCCAACAATATTTCCATTAGAGATGACCACTGGTTACTTCTGCTACTCCATAAACGCAAGCTTATGCTCTACCGCAAAATTTCTTGTTAGATAAATACCAAAGTTATGTCTGCCCCTCCAGGTCTCCAAACAAATAAGTGATGCTCTAACCAACAGAGGTTGCTTTAGCAACAGGCATCACATTTACTCCTGCCCCTCCATATAATGAAAGCTTAGATATGATCTCCCCCATTCAGTTTTTTACTTTATTCAGGAATCTGACCATGAACAAAAACATAGTGACAGTTTTGTCCTTGCCTTAGCAATAGTGCGTGCAGATGGTCGGGAGCTAACACCAAGGGGCCCTCGAGGGGGCAGTCCTGATCTTCCACGCGGGGCATGTCCACCTCGCCCACCACTTCCTTGGATACGGCTACTACCCCTATCCCCACCCCTTCTTGCGTAATATGACATATTTAAATTGTTCGGTCAACAACCAAGTGGCAAACTCCAAAAGTCTAATGGCGACCTGCAGTGAAGACAACTTTTAGAGATTGCAGAAGGAATATCTGAATTCTGAACTCCAAGAAATGAAATAAACACGTAGGTCGGACTTGAAGACGTATATTTAGAGATCTTAGGTCTACTGAAAATAAATTATTAGCACGAACCTAGTCAAGTGTGCGTTGATGTTATATAAAGAAATAAGGAAAAACTAATGCAGTACTAGCAAAAAGCAAACTAGGTAGACAATAATAAAGGGCTAGGGCATTGTACTAAATAGCTCACTGACAGAGATTCAGAGGTAACTTAAAAGACAACAACTTAACAATTTTACAGAAGGGCTGATGAAATGAGAGAATAAAATTTGAGAACTGTTAAAAAATTTTAGAACACTCAGTTCCTCAGCAATGCAGTGGACATACATTTTCAAAATCAAAACACATGTACATCACATTCCACCGCCTAGAAAATGTAATAGGAAGCCCAAGCGACAGTTCCTCACACCCGGTCCATCCAATCCCCCAAAACCAATTTAAATCACTATCGTCCACATCAGATACCAACATTCCAAAATCCCCAATCTACATCCAGACCCTCAGCGGAAGCAGTAGGAGCCCAAGCGGGGGGCGGCGCGTAGTGCAGCGGGCAACACAAGGCGCCGAAGAAGAATCCTAATAGGCGGAGCCGTACAACCCTAAATCCGCCCTCAATCCCGCATCGGCCACCTCGCCAGTCGAGCCAACCACCGCCGGAACGGCCGGATCGTTGGGGAAGGAACACGGGGACCAGGGGGGCGGAACTTACTGGTGCGGCACGCGGGGGTGTCGGCGATTGGGTGGAGGGATTCGCTTCAGCCCTTGACTCCTTGAGGCTCTCCCGGCCTTGGTGTCCTCGAGCCTCAGCCAGCCGCCGCCGCAGGACGCGGTTTGGGGTGGGGAGGGGAAAAGGCGGCGCGCGGCCGGAATCAAAACCCTAGCACTCTCGGACGCCCCGTCCTCTGGATTTCGTTCTGCTAGGGGAGAGGGGAGCGGATAAAACGGAGACTTTTACACCTGTGGCATTAAAAAAGGTGCCAGTTATTTGTGTGCCACAAAAAAGTTCATACACACTTCTGTGCCATGAGCTCATCTTTCTTTTACCTGTGTGCCATTTTGGATGGATGCCATTTTGGATGGATAGGGTGGTAACGGCTGTTAACTGATGTGTAAAAAGACACTTTTGCCCTTATGGCCAAATAAATGTGAATAAAATCGTAAAACGTATAAAATATCTTTTTAAAAAGCGTAAAAAATCAGGAAAGTTGAAAATAATTATAAAAACCCAAAAAAAAAAAAGTGGAAATTTTTTTTAAAAAACCGTAAAAAAATCAGAAAAGTGGAAAATAATTTTTAAAAAACTGTTAAAAATTAGAAAAGTGCAAAAAAAAATACGTAAATAGTAAAACCTTAAAAAAATTGCGGAAAAATTTAGGTAGCTTAAAAAATACGACAAAAATTGAGAAAAATATGCAGAAAATTAGAGAAAAATAAGGAAAAAAGATTTAATTTTTTGAATGACCATTGCATACCAACATTTAGGCAAACAGGTTCACATCAACATAGTAACAAATACACATCACACTAACATTTAAGCAAATATGTTCACCAACATCTAATGGCATACAGGTTAACATCACCAAATAGGTTCAACATCACCAACAGGTTCACATCACCAAATAGGTTCAACATCACCAACAGGTTTAGTAGTTATATATTACATCAAAAGTGGTAATTTATTCTACTAATTTAGTCAAGTTTGAGTCTCTTCTTGCTTCTGGTATTAGAAGCCGGGCTGGCTGGATTGGCTATTTCAACTGGAGCCCTCCTTGGTGTACACTTCTTCATGATAGCTCGTTTCTTCGTTGGCGTCTGTACGTCATCTGGAGAGGCCTCATACAATCCTATGTCTTCATGAACAGTTGGAGGATGCTCAATTTGGATAGGAAAGGGGTCATTGGATCCAGTTGCAGACCTTTGTGAAAGCAAAAAAATGAAGTGAGGTTCAAAATGACAAAGTGTGGAAAAGTGAAAGATCATACCTGCTAGTCACAGAATTGCCAAGACTTGTTGTAGGTGGTGTCGCCTTCTTTTTTGCGCCTTTTTTCACTCTCTTTTTCTGTTGTGTAGCATTGGACACTGCTTCATTGTGTGGGAATACCATCCTTGATGCAGGAGTGGCCACAACAATGCTAGTGACCGTGTCAGTGGAAGATACTTTCTTTAGCTTTTTCTTTGGTGGACCCCTGAAATAAAGAATGGAAAAGTGTTATTATGCATAGATAAACATGAAGTGATGTCATTAAGTAGCTATGTGTACAAAGTTTACCTCTCAGCCTCCATTGCAGCTATGTCTTCTGGATTGCCATTCTTACATGTGTACCAATGGTGCCCTAACTGGTGACATATTGGGCACTCATGTTGCCTCCTGCCAGTTTCTCCCTCTGACTTCTTCCTACTACTACTTCCCTCCATAGCTGATTTCATCCTATTCTTCCTCCTTCCTCCCGCTGTTGCCTTAAGCAATGGAGGATGCATGAAGAAGCCATGGGTAGCTTTGGGCCACATGGACTTGTCAGGAATAGATGGCAGAGAACCTGCATATGCAACTTTGAATTTCAGAACTGAATAGTACTCATCCACATAGTCTTCAAGTTTTGCCCCACGAATTGATGTGATGTAGGCAATGGCGTGTTTGCATGGTATTCCTGACCCTTGCCAAGCCCTGCAGGAACATGTCCTCTCATTTAGGTTTACTACAAACCTGAAGCTACTAGCAGAACTCCCCTTAGCACAAACTTCAGCAATGCCATCAGGTGAGCTTGTGATGACTTCAATGTCAAGGTTATAGCTAGCTGTTGTTAACTTCTCCACTATATGAGGTAAGATCTTCCCTTCAAATTTCTCGGCAACCCTTTTTCTATTATTCCATTTAATCAAGATCATCTGTCTAATAGTATCCATCAAATCATCTAGGTGCATGCCCTTAGCCTCCTTTACCTATAAACACAACAATCCATTTTTTATTAAGCATGGAATACAAAGGAAATCAATGCAAAGAAAGTGTTAAACAATGCAAACTTACCCATGAATTGAATGCCTCAGCCAAGTTATTGGTAATATAATCCACCTTCGACAATGTGGAAAACTGGCTCCTGGTCCATAGTTTCTTGTGATTTTCCTGAAGATATTTCATAGCCTCTGGTTTGGCTTCTGCCATGGCTACATAATGTTTCTCAAACATGTAAGGGCTCCAAGAATATGCAGATGCCCACAAGTGATCATCAAAAATCTGCCCACTATGTCTCTTCTTGAAATTCTGTACTAGATGATACATACACTCTCTATGTTCAGCATCAGGAAAAACTTCACTGACCCCATTCATCACTGTTTGCCCACAATCAGTGCTGAATGTAAGACCAACTGGGTTCCCTATAGCTTCCTTCAACCTCTCCATAAACCACACCCAATTCTCATTTGTTTCTGAGTCAATGACACCAACAGCAACTGGTTACATCCATTTGTGCCCATCAACAGCACAAGCTACACACAACTGGTCCCTATACCTTCCAGTCAAAAATGTACTATCTACTGCAAGGTATAGTCTACAACCTTGTAGGAAACCATCAACACAACCTTTCATAGCAAAAAATAGCCTATTGAACCTTATTTTGTCGTTGATGGTATGGTGATCGATTACAACAACAGATCCAGGACTGCATTGCTCTATTTGCGCCTTAAATCTGTACAGGTTGTCAAAACTTTTGTCCCAAGGCCCATAAAGTTTATCCATAGCGCGCTTCTTACCTAGATACACTTTCCTGTGGGTCACATCAATTTTGTGACTCTCCTTCAACCTCCTTTTCAGCTCTTTGACACCCAATGTTCCATCTTCCTTCAGCCAATCAATCACTTGTTCACACACCCAGAACTGTGTTACTCCTACACAAGAGCCTGTCCTCTTAGTGCTCTGACAATACCTCGCATGTTTTTCTGGATTCCTTGTGATCTGTCAATTTATACAAAAACAAATTATTAAGTATGGAATGCATGGTGTACAAATTTTGATTAAGCATGGACCACATAGAGCGTTACAAAAATTTTACCTTCACTGTGACTTTATCACCCAAAGTAGAGGCATGAATTCTCCACTTACACCCCCAATCCTCCTTGCCACTGCAATACACCCTGTACCGAGTTTTATCACTCTTTTCAATTTCATATTGGAACTCATGTTTGGTAGCATGTGTAGCTAAAGCCAACTTAAAAGCATTCACGTCTGAATACAAAGTGCCTACTGCCATAGGAGGATCATTCTTGTCATAGTTTGCATCAGGTTTCTGTGCAGGCTCTCTATCATTAACAATGTCATCTTCCACTACTTCATCATCAGACAAAGATTCAGATTCAGATCCCTCTACTTCATCTCCTTCTACTTCATCTCCCTCTACTTCATCTTTCTCTACTTCAGATTGTCTAGAATGAATGGTAGTTGCTAGAGGTTGAGCACTAGTGTCAATATACAAGCATTCATCATCAATACCCACATGTTCATAGGATGGGTTTGGGTTAGCCAGAGATTCATTATCCGCAGATTGAAGACTAGTTTCAATGCTAGGTTCAGTTGATTGACCACCAATTTTCCATTGTGGAATATCAGGAGGATGTCCATCCTACAGATGAACAACAATATAGGCTAATCACATATCTATTCATCCCTTCAGTAAGAAAAACAGAAAAGAGAAAGAAGAAAATCACCTGCAGATGCAGCGCGCAAGGCCTGGCGGCTTGCTCGAGCGCGCGCAGGGGCCTGGCGGCGCGGGGCCCAGCCCGCCCGCGGGCCCACGCGGCCTGCTGCCGCTGGCAGTGCCACCCACGGGCCCACGCGGCCTGCTGCCGCTGGTGGTGGCGCCCACGCTCTCACGGCTGGCGGAGCGGGGCCCACGCGGCCAGCGAGCAGGGCGCAGGCGCGCCGCGCGTCTGAGGAGCCGCGCGCTCCTCCGCGCGCGTCCGCCCGCGCGTGCGAGTGGAGCGCCTGGGGGCGAGCGCCGGCGAGTGGAGGCGCCGGGAGGAGCCTGGCGGCGGCGCTGGAGGATTAGGGTTAGGGTTTCAGTGGAGAAGAAGAGAGGGAGAGATGAACTGAGCATACGAGAGAAGAGGAGAGGAGAACGAGAGATGAACTGAGCACTCTCAAGGGCAAAATGGACATTTCCATACGTGGGCTCCACATGTCAGGGTGATGAAACCGTTAAATCCTAACAGAACGTGGATCGAATGGCACACAGGTAAAAGAAAGATGAGCTCATGGCACACAGGTGTGTATGAACTTTTTTGTGGCACATAGGTAACTGGCATCTTTTTTAATCGCACAGGGGTAAAAGTCTCAATAAAACGGGGACGGGGGGAGGACCGGAGGAGGCGACCGGAAGAGAGGTCTTCGCTTGGATTCGTGCGCGCGGTTGTCTGCCTGTGGGGTCGGGAATCGACGTTGTGGTCGTGTGATTTTTTTCCTGAAAAAGTAATTTGGAGGCTTTTCTTATCTAAACTAGATTTTTCGCCGAAATCATCTTTTTTTCTCCAACTTCGGCGAGGCTCTAGCGAGATTAGATTTCGGGTTAAAGTTTCGAGGTTGCCGACTGGTGGGGAAGGGAGGCATGCTTACCATCGTTCTTAGAGGAGGCCTGGTGGTCGGGAGACGGCGGTTGGGCCAGGGTGGTGACAAGGGCGATGGCAGCGAGGGGCCTAGCCCGGCCACGCCAGAGGGTGGCGGCGGCCCTAGTTCGGGTGCGCCAGAGGGTGACGACGAGGTGGGCAGCAACGGTAGGAAGAGGCAGTTGGGGTCGGAAGGAAGATGACAGGTGGAGAAGAACAAATACAAAAAAGAGAAAGATGGAAGAGCTTTTTTAACGCGTTGTGGATAGGTTTGATGATGAGGGAGGAGGTTATGTAAAAGTATTATTATCATATTTATGTTGTTTATCCAAGTAAGTGCTTCTTTCTCCTTTTACCAAACAAAGCATGTTGCTCCTGACACGACATTGTTGCTGCATAACGTATTTTCAATGGCCTTGGTCCATTAACTTTGCAGCAACTACAGGCGAATCCAGCTCATGAGAAACATTGTATTCAATTCTTTCTAAAAATTGATCTAGCATATTGTGACAGCAAAACCATGATAGAGTCGATGCGATGCTAGTGAATTAAAAATGTTGCCTTGACCATAATAAGAATTCACATAAACTGAAAGTGAAGCATTGTCTGCGATCTTTTTCAGTTTGTTATCGGGACATAATATGTTGGATTGAAGCAGCGTACATACAAATGTTTGTAGAGATACATACACGAAACACACATGACACTTGACTTGACCGATAGAGATACATACATTAAAACAAAGGCTAGAGAAGCGGTCGGCGGACACCGCGGCAAAACATTCTCAAAGCAACAACGATGAGCCCCCAAATGGTACTCTCCAGTCCATTTTGCAAACGTCATCATCACAAGTGAAGACCAAGAGTGCTCCGTTTGCAAATGCCATCATCGCAAGTGAAGACCAAGAGTTCTCTGTGAAGAACGCTCTCTAGTTGCATCCCTCACGGCGGCCGAAACACCGCCGAGCTTTGACTATCTCTAGCTGCATTATCGAGCTTTGGTTGTCTCTAGATTCCCTCGGCCACCTTACCAAGCTGACATGTTCCCATCGGACGAGATGAGTAGTTGGTTTTACCATTCTTCTTATTATTTATTATCATATTCTAATTTTATAATACAATCTTTGTAAATAATAGTTGTGACTATATTTTAACTTTGTAAACGTAATCTTAAAGATGTAATTCACCTCACACCAAAAATATGGGGACATATCTTGTGGAAACCAACCTCCCATAGAAACTATGAAAACTTTAATCTGGGCCACGTAATCTTGATCCAAGGGCACATTTAGGAGACGTGGGAGTGGTGATCTGCAAAGCTCAGGGGTGTGAGGGGTGATTTGCAAAGGTAGAGCCCGCCCTTGGATCAACATTTTGTGACTCATATTGAAGTTTCCATAGTTTTCACGAAGATGTTGGTTTCCATAGGATACGTTGCCCAAAAATATAGCTATATCTGGCCTTTGATAAAAAAACCTCACAGAATCACGATGACCTCTCAGTCCTATAAATATGTTTCAATGAGTTTAATGGGTAAAAAAACATTTTGCAAGATTTTTAAAAGTTTGGAAACCCTTTCACTAAGCCCATTCACTGTATGCTCTAGCTAATTCCATGAGATGTTGGCAGGGCATTAACCCATGCAAAAATGGTTGGCTTTTTTCAGCGAAAGATATTTTTGGCCTTTTATTTTTAAATAATTTAGTAAAATGACTTTTTTCTTTTCTTAAGTATATACTCTCTTTGTTCCAAATTGTAGGTCGTTTGATTTTTTGAACCCCAACTTTGATTGCTCGTCTTATTAAAAAATTTACAAAACATTATATTTTTTGTTATGGCTATTTTTAGTAATAAAAGAATTTCAAATTGACTCACATTTGACTATATTTGTACAAATTTTTTGAATAAAACAAGCGATCAAACTTAGGAAAAAAGTCAAACAACCTGCATTTTGTAACGGAGGGAGTACACGATTGGAGATTTCCATAATGCTCTTATCTACTGCTCCCTCCATTCTAAATTATTAACCATCCTGACATTTTACCAGATTCATTAAAGATGTTATGAATGGGCGTGTTTAGATTATAAAAAAAAACACTGTAGCATCAGAAAAAACACTATAGCATTCGCTGGAAAACGTGTTTTGTGAGTGAGGAATATTGGAATGAATAGTGAAAAGTTGGGAATCTGAACATGGCCTTAGACAACTATATGTGTTTATAAAAGATGCCATGATTTGGACACTCAAAATACATCTAGAATGACTAATATTTTAAAGTGGAGGGAGTATTTGTTTTATTGTTCTTCTTCTTATTCGTTTTTTTTCCTATTTCCTTCACGTTCTTTTTTTCCTGCTCCTATTTCCTTCACGTTCTTTTTTTCCTGCTTTCTTTTTTACAGACGTAGACACTCATATACACGCACACACACTTACCCCTACAAACATACGCACGCAACCCTACCCCTATGAGCACCTTCGAAAGACTGGGCCGGCAAATCCTCCAAATTGACGAAGTCACCATAGGCGCCTCGCTATCGAGGGGGCAAATCCTCCAAATTGACGAAGTCACCATA
This sequence comes from Digitaria exilis, assembly GCA_015342445.1. Lineage (NCBI taxonomy): Eukaryota > Viridiplantae > Streptophyta > Magnoliopsida > Poales > Poaceae > Digitaria > Digitaria exilis. The sequence continues at coordinate 4,658,232 of JACEFO010001795.1, forward strand.
GGCGCCTCGCTATCGAGGGGCACGTCGCCTACCACTGAAAGAATAGCCCCTATGAGCACCTTCGAAAGACTGGGCCGGCAAATCCTCCAAATTGACGAAGTCACCATAGGCGCCTCGCTATCGAGGGGGCAAATCCTCCAAATTGACGAAGTCACCATAGGCGCCTCGCTATCGAGGGGCACGTCGCCTACCACTGAAAGAATAGCGCCGGTTAAATCCTAGAATAAATCCAGGAAAATGCGAGTACCAGTGCCGAATCGAGGACTCGAACCCTGGTGGGCTGGTTCCACCACAAGGAACTTTGCCAGCTGAGCTAGAGCTCAGTTTGCCTGCTTTCTTTTATTGTACCCATTTGCTTCACAGCCCGTCTTTGTTTTATTCACGTTCTTTTTTGCCTGCTTTCTTTTATTTTACCCATTTGCATGTATGGCCTGTGCCCGCGCTGTTCTCTTCTTTTAGCACGAACTCCTGTTTTTTTTTTTTTTTTTTGACGACGGTTCAGAGTTTTGGCGCAACGACGAGTTGGAGACGGCGGCCATCATCGGACCATCAGATTCTCATTCTCATGCGCATTCATCAAGAAAAGGTGCGTAATATGCAATCCCATCTACTACTTCTCTTCCACCTTTTCTCGTGCTCTGATTATGTTGGAATGGAACAGATTAAGGAAAAAGTCTAGTTTACCCTGTGAACTCTTCACAAAGTCTAAATTTCAATCACAATCTATAAAACCACATATTCTACACCCCTAAGCTATGAAAACTCATTTTACACCCCTGGGACAAGTGAATGGTGGTTTCTTGCTATCGCGGCACTGATGTGGCAAAAAAAAAACAGGTGGTTTCCTTCACACATGGCCGTGGGTCCCATATGCTGCTTCGCCTGCCGCACCAGAGCACCTGTGCCACTCCACCCCCTGCCGCGCTGCTCTGCCCTCACACCGCCGCCAGCGCCGCGCTGCCACCTGCCGCGTGGACGCCCATGCCCTTGCCACTCCGCTGGCCGTGCGAGGGAGACAAGAGGAGAGAAACAAGAGGAAAGGAGGAAGACAAAGCTCGAAGGTGCGGCTGGAGTTTGGAGGAGGAGCAGCCGGGGGCGACCGTGGGAGAGACGATGCGTGAGAGAATGGAAGAGAGGATAAGGCTTGTAAAATGGAGGGAGTATTTGTTTTATTGTTCTTCTTCTTATTCGTTTTTCTCCTATTTCCTTCACGTTCTTTTTTGCCTGCTCTCTTTTACCCATTTGCTTCAGTGCTTCACAGTCCGTCTTTTTTTTTTCCCTTCCTATCCGTTCTCACACCCGAGCCGGCGATGGTCGCTGCTGTTGTAAGCTGCATCTCCTCCCCGGTGCCGCACCTCCTCTGGAGCCCACACGGTGGACGCGAGGCAAGCTCGGAGGCCGGCATCCCCTCTATGCGCCGCGTCGTCTACGCCGGTATGGCCTCCCCCATCTGAACGACGCCGCTTCGCCAGGCCACCAAGCAACCTGATCAAGGTGCGCTCCGATGGCTCCAATCCTTACTTCGTCGTTTCGCTCGCGGGCACCACGGCACTCGCCGCCGCTAGTCGAGATGTGATAGGAAGAATAGGGGGCCATACGACATGGTGAAGCCGGGCAAGCCAGTTTTTTGGGCTCTTGATTCCTAGTTCATTTTCCTGATCTGCTTCTGACCGTATTTATCCTGCTATTTAGTAATCGCGTATATGCTCTGCTCACCGTAGGCGCATCAATCAATAAGCCAAAAGACTGCCAATTTATTTTCCCAGAATTATATAGCCGAGATTAAAGAACACCAGAGTGCAGAGAATAATGAACTGGTAAGATGCTATAATGTATTTTCCCAAGACAGAGAATTCAATCAAAATGTATAACTTGGTGCACTAGACCGTTTCTGTGCAAGCTATGTAGTCCTTCTTGATTTTCGTCAGTCTCACAACCACATCAGTCATCGTCATTCTTTGCTCTGGCATGTCATATGAGCACAGCAAACCAATCTTGAATATTGGCTCTAGAAAGTCATTCCAGGAATTATTGGAATCTTGAGGTAGCTGGTCATCCACAATACCAATTAAATTTGTTGGAAATGCTTGATGAACCCATTTCCTAAGGGTTAGTTCTCCAACAAACATAGGGTCTGTAGGCTTCTTTCCTGTGAACAGTTCAAGAAGCATGATCCCATAGCTGAATGTGTCACTTCTTCTTGATGCCCTTCCAACTGATCCGTACTCTAGCGGAATTTTGAAATATAGAAGCAAAGAATTAGCAATAGTAGTAAATGATGTAGAAAAATAATAGATAAAGCACGTCGAAGTACCTGGTGCCATGTACCCAATTGTTCCAGGTCTGCTTGCAGAAACCATGGAATTATCGTCTCCATATAATAATTTTGCAATTCCAAAGTCTGACACATGAGCTACCATGTCTTCGTCAAATAGGACATTGCTGGGCTTTAAGTCACAATGCAGAACTACCTCGACATGGTGATGGTGTAGATATTGTATTGCCATGGACACATCCAACATAGTGTCCAACCTCTGACGGAATCCCATATGCACTCTAGCTTCGCTGTGTAGGTGTGTTTCTAAGCTTCCATTAGGCATATACTGAAGCACGAAAGCTTTGAAGTCCATGTTTGAACAGGTGCTAAGCACTCTTATCAAGTTGCGATGTCTAGCCATGCGCAGGACGCGACACTCAGAGTCGAAGCTTTTCACAGCTTGCTCCAGCTGCATGTTTAGACCTTTTATTGCAATCACCATGCCGTTGCTCAGTTGACCCTTGTAAACTTTTCCAAAGCTTCCAGACCCAAGCAGGTTTGCATCACTGAAATTATCCGTCGCGCGAATGATCTCATGGTATGAGAATATCCTATGGTTCAGCGTGCCAATACCAACATTGTCAGGAGAGATCACCCTCTGTTCCTGCTTCTTGACATTCTTCCTTATCATCATGTACAGGCCAAGAATGACAGCTCCAACTACTATTATGACAGTAGGGAGCAAGAACTTCAAAATATGATGGTGATTAGTTGAGTGATGACTGCTTTGACATGGTGAAAATCCCAGGCGTGAAACACCGCCACAGAGTCCTGTGTTACCCACCAAAGACTGTAGGCTGATATTTGCAAAGACACCTCTTTCTGGTATTCGACCATGAAGTTTATTGAAAGAAAGGTTCAGGGTAGTGAGGTAGGTAAAATTGGCTAGGTACTGTGGAATTGTACCGGATATGTCATTGTAGGACAGGTCTAGCGTATCCAAGCTGGTTAGCTTGTCAAAGGAATCTGGAAGTGAATCATTGAGTGATTGTGTGATAAGTTTAGATAGATTAGAGTTTGCAGCTGTCCAAATGATGTTGTGAATCTACCAACCAAGAGGTTGGCGGAGAGATCTATTGCGCCTACTTGTTTCAACTGGCTTACATCGGTCGGTATTTCACCTTCCAAGGAGTTTTGAGACAGGTCAAGGGTAAGCAGGTTTTCAAGCTGAAATACGCTTGCTGGTATTGTTGATGACATATTGTTTAGTGATATGTTCAGGTACTGCAATTTGGTGAGATTTCCAATACCGCTAGGTATGGCTTGAGTCAAGCTGTTGCTGTCCAGGACTAGTGCCTGGAGGTTACTTTGCATAGAAATCTGATCTGGGATGGGGCCAAATATGCCGTTTGTGGAGAGGTCGAGAGTTACGAGCTTGTTCATCATCGTCATCATCGATTCTGGGATTCTGCTTCTCAATCGGTTTTCAGAAAGGTCCAGCACATTGTGGTTACTTAAATTTGATAGCGCTCCTGGAATTACACCAGTTAACATGTTTTGAGTGGCAAGGAAATACTGTAGCTGACTAGAGAGGTTTCCTACATATTCAGGGATGCCACCAGTGAAATGATTTGATGAAACACTAAGAGCTGAGAGTTGTCTGCAATTCGAAAGAGCGGCTAAGAAGTTGATATTCCCGTGTAGCTGGTTTCCAGCAACACTAAGAACCACAAACGCCCCAGCGTTACCAAGTGACGTTGGCACCACCCTGGTCAACATGTTATTAGCCAACGCAAGGTGGGACAGTTGTGACAAATTAGCAACAAAAGCTGGGAAACATCCAGTAAATTGATTATCATGGAGGTATAATTCATTGATTTGTGTCACCCCACTGAGTTCAGGTGGAATCTGTCCTGTTAGATTACAAGATGAAAGGTCCAGAGACAGAAGATTTGTGAGATTGCCAAGAGCGCCCGGGATAGGTCCTACAAACTTGTTGTGATCTAAAAAGATGAGCAGGAGGTTCGGCATTTCGCCTAGCCATGCTGGCACTGGCCCCTCAAACAAATTTATTGTAAGGGAAAGTGCCCTCAGATATCGGCACTGCGAAAGCCCTAATGGGATCTCACCTGAGAAACTGTTCTCGCCAAGGGACAGCACCTCTAACATGGGGAGGCTAAAGCTATTGTTGCTGCTGCCAGAGATTGTTCCATTTAGGTCATAGTTTCCTAAGAGATACATGTATCTGAGGCTGGACATGTTGAAGATGCTTGGAGGTACAGGGCTCGAGAAGTGGTTGAATTGCAGGACCAGGAGCTGGAGCATGGATAAGTAGCCAATAGAGTGTGGAATTGCTCCTGACAAGCTGTTGTTTGCAAAGTTCAGAGATGTCAGGAAAGAAGAGTTGTCGAATAGATCATCCGGAATGGGACCAGTAAGGTAATTCTTGTGAAGGTCTAGATGTTTGAGATTGCGCAAATTCTGCAGTTCTTGGGGGATTTGTCCTGAGAAGTTGTTCTGCCATAAGTCCATGAACTCGAGCCTCGTGAGGTTGCCTAGCGTCGAGGGTATGGCGCCGGACAAGGTGTTGTTACCGAGTGCAAGAAATCTGTGGCGGCGCAACCCCCCAAGTTCAGGTGGGATGGAGCCCCTGAGGTCTGTGCGTGTGAGGTTGAGCATGGAGAGGAAAGAGAGGTTACCAAGGTGAGGCGAGATGATCCCATGGAGAGACACATCGTTCAACACGAGGGCAGTGACGCGCATGCGGTGGTGGCTGCATGAGACGCCCAACCAGCTGCAGAAGGAGGTGTTGCCGGTCCAGTTGGCGTGAAGGATACCGAGAGGGTCGGAGAGCTGGGCTTTGAAAGCGAGCAGCGCGGCAACGTCGGCGGCGGCGCTTCTAGTGATTCCGGAAGAGCCGGTGCTTGCACTGACTGACGACGGGGGCAAGCCGAGGGCCAAGAGAAGTAGCAGGGTGGCGATGGGGGTGGCCATGACCATGATGAGCGGTCCTTGCTGGTGATGCTGGTGGATGGTAGAATAACTAAATGAAGAATATTAGTGTTGATTGTTGACTCGATTGGCTGCTTTCTTTGGTTTTGCTGACTTTGATTGGAACACTAGTCAGGAAAGAGGCTGGCACTCGTGTTTGGCTTTGGCATAGTGGTCGTTGTTGACCCTCCCGGCTGGCCGGCAATGTGCCTGACATTAACAACCACCATTGGAGAGCTAGCAGTGATACGATGGGGACGGCCATGCTGGCTATGGTATAGTGCATGCAGTCATTGCAGTGTCATTCTGCGCCGCAAGCCCACTTGGCTCAGCCTATCAGTCCATGCTGCTGCAAGATGATAATTTTTTTCATTAAAAAGTGGTAATCTGAGACAACATAACGGTTTCATATATTTGATTTAATCCATTATTGTCCATGTACTCATTGAACCTGAATATTTCTGTTAGGGATTTTTGAACTGGTAAGCACTAACCGATAAGCATAATGTTTCATTGAACCTGAATATTTCTAGTAAGGATTTTTTATTGTAAACAAATACATGTCTTTATGATATTATCTTTTTACAGATCTTTCTTATGACCTTTTCAAGTTTATACTGCTTGACTGGCATTGGAAGTTAGAACCATCAATCCGTCATTTTGACAGGCAAGTTGTTCTCTGATCCATTTATTTTTTATCTGAGTGATAGCTTGTTCTGCTGAGGACTGTCGATCTTTGGTGTATATGCAGTTAATCAGTGTGTATTTGTTAAAATCAGAATCACAGTCTTTCTGTACGTGTGAAATTTGATGCCATAGTGCATGGGTTTTCCTGAATACCTGGTTGCATGGTGTATGCTCGCACTTTAAAATTGTAAATGAAAGTATAGTCCAGTGCATGACATGAAACTGCATTGATCTCATAGACTATATGTTACAGAATTGCCCTAAAGCTCTTAAGCCTTGCAAAAGTTTCAAGCGGAAAACATTATTTGTTCATACTTGGAATGCTTGTCTTCTTGTGGGTTTATTATCAGTTTTTTCTTATGCTTCATTTCCTAGCAGCCAACAGGTTTATTAACGATTTCCCCCCTTTGTTTGATGTCCTAGCAGCCAACAGCTACACTATAGTTGAAATGGGATTCATGACTGAAAACCACCATTGGAGAGACAACAACTACCATAATCAGGAGGAAAGAGACTGGCACTCGTGTTTGGCTTTGGCATAGTGGTCGTTGTTGACCCTCCCGGCCGGCCGGCAATGTCTCTGCCATTGACAACCACCAATGTAGAGCTAGCAGTGATACGATGGGGATGGTCATGCTGGCTATGGTATAGTGCATGCAGGGTCATGAGCAGCTGAGTGGTGTGCGCGTCAAAGGAATGATGTCTTACTCTGCTGAAATCAGAAGAAATAAACACAAGTTTTCAGCTCATTTTTCACCTCTTGTGCTGCACAGCCTAGGGTAAAAAGGCCAAAAACTAGTAGGTCACTGTCTTCAAGGTGAACTTGTGTCAACATGCAGAGCTTCCCCTGGAAGAAGGCCATATACCTGCATAACCACGCAATCGGACAACCACCATTAATGTTTCCTAAGGGGGTATTTAGACTGAAAAATAAATTATAGCAAACTTTGTTGGGAAACGTGTTTTACGAGGGGGTAGTGGTGGAGCTGGCCAATTTCTACCAGTGTAGAAAATAGTGAACTAAGGTGTTATTGGCAGGGTTGCCGTTATGACGTTTAGCGGGTTATAGCCATCATTTAGCGGGCTATAGCTGGCTATAGCAGACTAAATGACATAGCGGTTGTCCTTCCTAGCAACTAGCAACTATAGCTGGCAGCAATAGTTAGCTATTTTGTATTATGATTTCTCCGCCTAGGGCCACTTTAGCTACACAATGAAACACTCAAACTAGTTAATATGGCGGTGTTTAAAATAGTGATAGTCTACATAACGTTTACAATGTATGATTATATCTCAATTTTAGGTCTATTTCACTATTTTTTTATGGCAGAACTACTATCTCTGATTGTGGTTTGGACATAAGTACAGAAGGTCTGTCTTGGTGGAATTAGTAGCAGCGGGAGCATAGAAAGATTTCAATGCTACGAGTGCTTAGACTAAGTATCAGGTAAAGATTAAAACATACTCTCTCCGTTCCAAATTATAATTATTAAATGGGTTGTAACTTCGGAGTTGTCTGTGGGTTGAAACAGAAACAGTCCTTCGGAGTTGTCCAAAGAACGTTGTATTATAAAATAGGATTTTTTTTTATTAAACGGGTCAATGTTCTATTCTTAGGAAAAAATGTTCTAACTTCACTACAAATTGTTCTAGATCCAGAATAAAAATGCCTAGGTTTGCGAGAAGAAAACGTTCAAGCTGCATGGAAAAAAAATCTTGATTATTTAGAAAAAATAACAAAAGAATAAACATATTTATAACATTGGATCTTATTTTGTGCCTTAGTTTTAGGCAACACAACGGTTCAAAAGGATAAAGAAGATCATGCCTACGATTTATAGGAGAAAAATAAATATAATGTTTGAAAATGAATGAATATTTTTTTACCCACCTTGTGAGCAATGAGATGTGACGAGCTAACGTAGGAATCAATACCATGCTTGCCGTTTTCTTTCTCTGCAGACCAAAGTCGGTCAATTTTCTCTTCTGGAACAAAAAAACAGAGGGGGTCGCTCTGTTTCGCTATCCACAGCCGTTGACGCGACTTACGCTGCTGAACATTCCACTCCATCGTCTTCTACTATCCTTCATTCCTTCAAACAAGTCTGACAGCTGCTGCTCCAGCTCCTCCGCGGTGCCTCCCGGCGGCGCTTCAACCTCCGGGTGGTCCTCCAAATACCGGCGATACGCCGGCACGACGTACTCCGACACGGCCTCCCGGAGGACGCCCCGGAGCGCCGGGTCGGGCACCTTCCAGCACCTCTGCTCGCTGCACGCGCTCTCGAACGCCGCGTGGAATGCGCTCGGCGAGCTCCGCCGCCTGGCAAGCTGCGACACGACGGGCGCCCAGGACGCGTCCATGTAGCCCCTGATGTGTCCCTCCATGCGCTCCTCCCGGACACGGAGCCACTCGGGAGGCAGGGATCGCCGGAGGTCGTCGGAGCCCGCGGCGACGGCGCGCGTGTTGTTGAGCAAGAACACCTGGCGCAGCCCCGGGAATGACGCGAGCGCCGCGGCCTTCTCCTCCAGCACGGCTTCCAGGCACGAGATGAGCTCCGCGACAAGTCCCTCGGCCGTGCCCGGCGGCGAGTCCTCGTCTTCGTGTTCGTCGCCGTCGCCGAGGACGAAGCGGAGGGAGACGCGGCTGCTGCTCAGCATGCGGCGGAAGTAGCCCATCCAGAACCCGACGCAGGGGTCCACCTCGCCGACCCGCGGCATCTGCTGCCACGGGTAGTGGGAGCGCACCAACGCCCCGAGGTCTCGCCCGCACCGCCGCGCCGCGTCCACCAGGCCGGCGAGCGCGGGCTCGGCGGCCGCCGGGACGGGATGGGAAGGTCCCCAGGAGAAGAGCACCGCGAGGAGGGGGTACGTCTCCGTGAGCGGGGCGTAGAGGTCGAGCGCCGCGAGCAGCTTCCACGGGCAGCTCCCCTCGAGCGCCGCCACGGCGCCGACCAGCGTCAGCATCGCGCCGGCGCTCGCGGCCGCGAGCTCGCCCAGAGCAGCCTCCTTCTTGGGAGTGAGCTCCTGGCTCCGGAGGTGGAGGTGGAACACGCGCTCCATGGCGCCCACGCGCTGACCCTTGTCCCGAGCTCCCGCCGCGGGATGGCAGTGGCACCCATTTCGTCGAGCACCCAGGCGACGTCGAACTCGGAGAGCCAGAGCGACAGCGCCTCGGCGCGCGCGGCGGCATTGGTGGGAGAGGCGAAGGCCGGCAGGAGGAAGAGGAGGAGCATCCGCTGGTGGTGCTCGTCGTCGAGGAGGACGCACACGGAGGGTTGGTGGCGGATGCAGCAGTCGCGGTCGAGCTCGTCGTCGTGGGCGGAGAAGGAGAGCGGGGAGGCGTGGGGGCGCCTGAACTCGCTCTGGTCGTGGGGATAGAGCTCGTCGGCGCCGCTGGAGCCGTCGCTCTCCGAAGCGGCAGGCGAGGCCGGGCTGCTTCCGCCGCCGCTGCTGCTGTCGTAGCCACCGCTGCCGGAGTCCAACCGGGCCTCGGCAATGATAGTCTTGATGCGCGCGTACATGGCGCTCGGCGGCGGCATGGATGGAATCATGGACACAAGTGGGCAGCTAGCTAAGCTAGCTTCGGCGAGGGGTTGGCACCAAGGCGTCAAGCACGCGCGCACTCTCTTGACGTATCGATCGGAGGCATATTGTGGTCGGATGGAGGGGAAGTATGCTTGCTAGATTCCGCGTATACAGACGCCGGCCGCGCGTGTGCGTGCTTTATTCCACTGCACGGCCACCGTAACAAGTAACAACCCCGGCTCCAAAACCAAAGGGAACCAAGTTGGATAGACTATTGCATAGAGTTAATTTTTCTTCACTGCCATCATCACCGAAGAGGTCACTTGAAAGTGACATCCATGCCAATAGGCAACCAAGTTTAGTGTTGTTGCATACTTGCATTTGAGCACATGTGGTAGGGAATAACTAGATTGCACTAGAAAAGTAGATTTTGGGGGGTCGCGTATTTGTCTGTAGCACAACAGAGCACGACGGATGGCGCGTTATCTTGGTTTTTTTTTACTACCGGTCGTAAACGATGAGTGTTCGCCCTTGGTTTACGCAGATTAGGGGCAAGCTAATGTGAAACACTCTGCGGGGGGAGTAGGGTCACAAGACTGAAACTCAAAGGAATTGACTCAAAGGAATTGATGAGGCGTGCACAAGTGGTGGAGCATGTCGTTTAATTCGATATAACACGCAAAACCTTACCAACCCTTGACATATGAACAACAAAACATGTCCTTAATGGGATGGTACTGACTTTCATGCGGTGCGGCATGGCTCTAGTCAGCTCGTGTCGTGAGACGTTTGGTCAAGTCCTATAACGAGCGAAACCCTCGTTTTGTGTTGCTGAGACGTGCGCCTAAGGAGAAATAGCCGAGGATCCGAGTGACGTGCCAACACTACTACTTGATTGAGTGTCAGCACGTAGCTGTGCTTTTAGCAAGAATTTCACCATTGGGAGCCAGTGCCTTTCGAAGCACTTTCATGTGTGAACTGAAGTCGTCTTGCCGAATTCAAGATCCACGTAGGTACCTATAGTGACGCCAAAGTACCAGTGAGCATAGAGGTTTGGTTAAGCTTCGTTACGATGACGCCAAGTTGGTGGCGGAGGAAGACTCGGCATGAAGGCCAGTCGTCATGTGGTGTGGTACGTAGTGGTAATAGTACATGCCCCTCTCCGAAACAAAGAAATGGTGTGTGCCGCACTCATGAGGGACTGCTAGTGAGATACTGGAGGAAGGTGGGGATGACGTCATGTCCACATGGCCCTTATGGGCTGGGCTACAAGTGCTACAATGGCAATGACAATGGGAAGCATGGTTGAAAGGAGGAGCGAATCCGAAAAAATTGCCTCAGTTCAAATCGTTCTCTGCAACTCGGGAACATGAAGTTGAAATCGCTAGTAATCATGGATCAACATGCCGCGGTGAATATGTACTCGGGCCATGTACACACCGCCTGTCACACCCTAGGAATTAGTTTCGCTTGAAGCATCGGACCAGTGATCACCCATTCCCCAAAGAAAACAAAGCAGCATGATTCCGCAAGAGAAATTCCACGTGCACTTTCGAGTGAAGTCATCTCGAGGAAACAATTTTTTTTCTTTTTTATTTTGGAAACAAGATGGCATGTTTCTCTTAAACAAGAGGAAATGTGGTGTATAACCAATAAGATGTGACAATTTCAACAGAGGAAAGATCATGGAAGAATTTTAGTGCCCAGTGCAGAATTTTACTTGCAAGTATCTGGGTTTACCCCCACATTACAAGCAACTAAGAAGGGTGTACATTCAACCACTAGTCAATGTGTTGTCTGCTACGGTAGCTACTTGGAAAGGCAAATTTCTTAACAAGGCAGGGAGACTTAAACTTTTAAACACACAGTTCATCAATGCCAGTTTACTTCCTTACAGTTTATGCGCCAAAGAAATGGACAATTAAAAGAATTGACAAGACTCGAAGAGGCTTCTTATGGAAGGGGTCGTGAATGCCAATGGAGGGCACTGCTTAGTGCAATGGACAAAGGTGATGCGACCAAAGAAGCTTGGAAGGCCTTGGGTGCTTGATATAGATAGTTTCAGCAGGGCCCTTTGCTTGCACTGGCTATGGTTCCAATGGACGGACAAGGAACGCCCTTGGGCTGGTATGGAGGTGCGATGCAATGAGGTGGATAAATAGTTTTTCAGGGCTTCTACACGAGTCATGGTGGGTGATGGAAGCCGGGCTTCGTTTTGTGAGTCTTCTTGCCTGGCATGTTGTGAACCAAGAGACATTGCTCCCATTCTGTACAAGCTTGCAAGGCCGAAAAATAGAACAATCCGGGAGGGCCTGCATCAAGACAACTGGATCAAAGGATTGTGGAGGATTGACAAAACTAGTACAGTTATGGGGACAACTTGAGCACGTGCAGCTGACGGATCAGCCAGATCAGATACTGTGGAAATGGACATCAAGTGGTGAATATACAACTAAATTGACTTAAGAGGCACATTTCAAGAGCTCCTTTTGCACCTTCAACTCCAAGGCAAGCTTGCGTGCTAAAGTGGAAGGAAAGCATCGGTTCTTTGCATAGATCTTGGTGCAACAGAAGATATTAATGAGCGATAAACTGATCGTGAAGAATTGGCCGTGTGAACCTTTATGCCCCCTCTGTGATCAGGAGCCTGGAACTGCTGAACACTTGTGCATGCATTGTGTATTCTCAAGGGAAGTTTGGGACCTTGTCTCTAGGTGGTCCGACGGGGTTGTACAAGCGCTGGTGCAGGGTGCTATACCATGGAAGAATGGTGGAACTCCTCGGTGCAAAGGAGACCGAAGGAGAAAGGATTGAAGGAAGGAGGGCTGCCTCGCTGCTTATTTACACGACCTGGAATGTGTGGAAAGAACACAACCGCTGAGTCTTCGACAACATCACAGCAACGTCAGCGAGGGTTTTCAGCTTGATCAGGGAGGAGCTTAAGCTTAGGTCGGTTGCCTTGAGGGACGCAGAGTCATGTGTAGTTTAGTTGTGTTAGCTTATGCTGAGTTTGATGAGTTATTTAAGTTATTTTGTAATATCAGTCTTGTATTGAACTACATGCTTTCCTCCCTTATATGATATAGCGTCGCCCTTGCTTTAATTAAAAAAAAAATCCCATCTTATCACTGGCTGCTGGGGTTACTGTTTGAGGAACAGGGAGGAAAACTGCTACACAAATTCTCGGTCGGCTGAGGATTGTTTTGGTAAATATATAAGAAATAAAAGAAAGAACGAAAGAATGAATGAACAAGAGGATAGAAGGAAGGAAAGAGTGTAAATTTGGAAATTGAAACAAGAACAGGGAAAGAAAATCTATCATGAGCACGAGGCATTTGTACCACATATACGTGTTGGATATGCAGTTTTGCTCGGAAATTTCTGTTAAAAAATTCCAGAGCTCATTTAGTCACGTTACACACACATGTGTGACCCTAAAAATCTACTTTTCTATTGTCATCCAGCTACTCTCTGCCATGTAAGCTCAATTCAGGGACAAAAGCGTGATGCACTCAATCTTTACGCACAGGGATTGATGCAGCGACACTCTTACGTTGCACACACATGGGTTGGCAAAAAAACAGGACCACAAACGTGTGGCACACCACCTGTTATCTGTAGCCGTCCATAGTGCTTTAACCTTCGTGCTGCATCTGCTTCGTTCGTATCCAGAGTTGACTGTGCCTGCCGCCCGTGAACCTTGCTTTTGTAGGCAGCCAGGCAAGTTTGGGTACACTACCATTAATATACACAGCGAGACTGTACACTTTCCCATCTTCTTCCTTGGATTCCTTTCCTCCCCTGCGCCAAGCTCTCTCATCCCCTTCACCCCCTCACCAGATCCTCTTGCCCCATTCCTGTAATTGTAGCATGCCTACTCACTCCTCGCGTCATTCTGTCATCTGGCAAGTGACATGGCCTATCATCCTCTACACTCTATATTGGTTGAAATCCTCAACAAGGGAAACTAGTCCTCCCTGCCTGTAGTTAGCCTAATAGAACTACACCGTGTCCACATGCACCGTCAGGACTCCAATTGAACTGCACCGTGTCCACATGCCACAGATATATATCCGCATAGACAGGTGACCATATGCAGTCTCCTCCCTCCTCCTAAAAGCATTCCACCCTACAGTCAAGAACACAACCTTTCATCCCTCTTTTCTCCTCACACATTCCACTCTTCAGTCAAGAACACAACCATTCATTCTTCCTTTTAGTAGTTAGCTCTCCAAACATGATTTTCACTCTGTGATCTGCATCTCTCGAAGAACCCAACCACTCATCCTCCATTCAGTAGTTTGTTTTGCAACCACGATGCCCAATATGTGAGCTGCAACTTATGAAGAGAGCATCCAGCTAAGGTACATTTCCTGCTGCACTGTGAATTTTCCCTTCTATTTTCTTACCATCTCTTTCTAATGTGCCAAATTTATCTTGTTTCTTTCAGGACTTGTCTTCTGTTTCGTAGGCAAGATGGGTCGACCTCCTCATGTGTTGAAAGACAAGACTGGGTTCTCAAACTTGGGTCTCTATAACGCTCCACACCGTCAGGAGAGTAAAGCACCTGTGTTAGAGGTGCACTCTATGTGTAATCCAGAAAAGGTATCTGAGATATTCTCAAACTTTAAGGGGCAGAAAGCTGAACTGGTTCGTAGTATTGACTTTGAGGGTTTGCTTAGGATACCTAAACATCTCAGCCTAGATCATAGCTTGTCTATTTGGTTGCTGAATAGGTTTGATCCTATCAAAATGGAAATATCTTTAGATGGTGATGTTTTGTTGCCAATAAGAGATCCTGATGTCCATTTGGTCCTTGGCATACCATGTGATGGAGATTCTGTTTTAGCCAGCGAATTTGTTTCGAGTGATGTGGTCTGTGTTGTAAGGAAAGCTTTGTTGCCAATAAGGAAAGCTTGCTCTGCCTCGTTAGCATTCACTTTATCTGAAGATATATCTACGCCTGCACATCCACTAAATCCTATGCCTTGGGGAGCTTGTTATTAAATAAGTATGGTCCTTAAAAGATGTCCAATGTCTAAATATTCCTACTACACCATGTCTCTATCATAATATTTGTATCTTCCACTAGTGGATAAACATAACATCCATCTTATAGCTAATGCAGCACTGACGTGTCAAAAGCAATATTAATGCACATCTACTGCACATCTTACAAACACAAGGAGAAATAAACTGTATCTGGGTTGTCAACATTACCCATATATGAGTATGAATCCTAGGTCATAAATCCTCTGAGCCCTGTGTTGTTTCACAAATCGGCAAAGGAAATCAATACAAATGAAAATTTAGACACCACAAATTCGCATTATGCATATATAAGCGGCATATTGTTGTATGAAAATCACACACTGCCAAATCCAAAAAGGACAAACTGCTCACTTCTAGGCATTAACGATAACTTATGTACTAAGCTGTAAGGGAGAAGAGTGCTTCAAAATGCATACCTGTTTGAATCCCATCTTGCTCATCTGATAAAGCAAAGAGTGGATCTAGTTTCATGGAGCTAGTAGAACTTGTGACCTTAGATGAATCTATTGGACAAACAGTAGTGCATTGTGTATCGGGAGGAACATTGAAGTGGTCTGCGTTGTCTTGGTTTCCATCCATGGAGAAAGGGGGCAGCAATGGCGGAGAGGACAAAGCTTCAGACCCACCAATGGCGGAGGAGGGAGGAGACAAAGGTTGAAGACGACGGGGCAGAAGTTGGTTTGTGTTGTCTTGGTTTTCATCCATGGAGAAAGGGGGCAGCAATGGCGGAGAGTACAGAGCTTCAGACCCACCAATGGCGGAGGAAAGAGGATAGAAAGGTTGAAGATGACGGGGCAGCAGTTCAAAATTCGCAAAAGTCATGGGGCAGCTGGGAAAGGAATCTGCCTCAGGGATGCAGTGCCTAAATTTTTACCTGAGTCTGTGTTCAGATAGCTGAAAAAACACTGTAGCTTTAGAAAAGCACGGTAACATTCACTGGGAAACATGTTTTGCGAGGGAGAAATAGTGAAAAGTTGAAATAAATAGTGAAAAGTTAGAATGAATAGTGAAAAGTTGGGAATCTGAACAGGGACTGACTGCTGCTACGGGGGCGAGGCAAGGAGCAGGCACATGCAAAGTTGACTTGCACGAATTGCGAAGTAAGGCACACCGCACGATTATATGTGCTGCAACTCACGGTAGTGGACAAACCTGCTTGATGCGTTGGTGCAACTTGGCTGCTTGTTGGTATGGATGGATGTCGCTTTTACGTGACCTCGGTGAATATGTCAAGTGAAAAAAAAAAAGGTAGACGTTGGATATGTCAAGTTGACGTTTTTTACTGACAATTAAATCTGGTAAGTTAAGAAAAAAATCGCAATAAACATAAAAAGCAACAACGATTACTGGCAGCAATAGGACTACAACATTTTCCCCTCTTCATTCTTTCCTGTGTATTTGACTATTACAAGCCTCTTCATTCTTTCCTGTGTCTTCGACTAGTACATGACATGCAAAACTGAAGAAAATGCAGATACTACTGTTCAGGGTTAAGTACCAATAAAAACCTTTGATTGCAAACTTTAAGATAGCTTACAGCCAGGGTTCATTTGTTACAACATATCTTACAACCAGGTAGTACTTAACAGAGCAAAAGTCAGGTAGTGGTTGTTGTAAGCATAAACTACACAAGAAAGTGACTGGAACACCTATCGAGGTTTCATCCATCAAGTCATTAGAGAATTTGTCCAACTAGCTTATCTAGCAAAGAACAGAAGTACTCCGCCGGAAGTCAACTATTATTAGGATGGAAAAGCTTCAGCCATGAGTCCTATTGGATGGAAAAGCTTTAGTCATGACTCCCATTTCAAGCATAACTCCATTTTAACTATTAGTACTGTTGGCTCCTAGGACATCAAACAAAGGGAAAAACCGTTAATAAACCTGTTGGCTGCTAGGAAATCAAGCATAAGGAAAAACTATTAATAAACCCATCAAGAAGACAAGCATGCCAAGTATGAATAGATAATGTTTTCCGCTTGAAAATTTTGCAAGGCTTAAGAGCTTTAGGGCAAATAGGCCGGTACACGCGCTATGCGCGTGGACCCATGGTTTGTTTCATTAAATTTCAGAAAGTATAAGTAAATGATGATCATATAAATCTATCTATGTTAAAGTACAATATATTATTTATGAAAAAAATATATTATATATTTTCTTGATGTGATCTTCAAGGTTACATTTTAATGATTTATTTTTTAATTTATTATTCGAGTAAAAGTCTGATGCTGACAAAATGTTTTTAAATAGTAATCTGACATAAGACAAAGGGAGTATTAATTTTACAATATATGATTTAACTTAATGTTGTTTTGTTCAAAATTTGGTAACACATTATCAAAATAGTTATCTAAGTATGACTCTTTTATTAGAAATTCGTTGACTTTTTACGTGTTTTTTATTTCATAGAGGAAAAGAAAAAATTAGTTATGAATGAATAATTTGATTTTACTTTTAAGCTTATGGACCGAAAGCAAAGTAAAAAATTATTAGAGTATGAACGTAGCATGCGAAATTAGTTATTATTTTTATTCGTAGGAAAATAAATATATTTTATAGTTTTTGAACAATATAATTATAAATAATTACGCGGGCCCTACGTGGGGCCAAAGCTCACGAGAGCTCACCAAATCTTGGACGGTTAGTATATGTAGTAATTCTGTAACCTATAGTCTATGAGATCAATGCAGTTCTAATTCCATGTCATGCACTGGACTACACTTTCTTTTACAATTTTGAAACGCCAGCATACACCATGCAACCAGGTATTCAGGAAAACACATGCACAATGGCATCAAATTTCACACATGCATCATGAGACTGATTCTGATTTTAACAAGTACACACTGATTAACTACATATACTACCAAAGATCGACAGTCCTCAGCAGAACAGAAGCTATCATTCAGATAAAAAATAAATGGATCAGAGAACAACTTGCCTGTCAAAATGACGGATTGATGGTTCCAACTTCCAATGACAGTCAAGCAGTATAAAGTATAAACTTGGAAAGGTCATAAAAAAGATCTGTAAAAAGATAATATCATAAAGACATGTATTTGTTTACAATAAAAACTCCTTACCAGAAATATTCAGGTTCAATGGAACATGGTGCTTATTGCTTAGTGCTTACCAGTTCAAAAATCCCTAACAGAAATATTCAGGTTCAATGAGTACATGTACAATAATTGATTAAATCAAATCTATGAAATCGTTACATTGTCTCAGATTACCACTTCTTTTATGAAAAAAAAATTATCATCTTGCAGCAGCCAGCAGCATGGACTGAGCGGGCTGAGCCAAGTGCGCGTGCGGCGCAGATTAGCCCAGTGGCCTTATGGCGCAGCCCACGCCATTTGCACGCCTGTTCTACCATATACCTGCCCGCGTGCCGTGCCTGTGCTAGTCTGCCATGCCTCACGTGGCCGTCCCCGTCCTGCCCGTGCTCCTCCGCCGTGCTTCGCGCCGCCGCCGACCACCATTCTTCTAGCTCCTCCGAAGAAGATGTCGAGCTCGTCGGAGAAGAAGCACCCTATTTAACATTTCGAAATTAAGATTTCAGCATATGGTTCTTGCCGCTTGAACATTTTTCTTTTGTAATTTCAACATTTTGAATGTAGAAGCTGTTAAGAGTCCATCTTATGCAAGATGGATAAACAATCCACCTTTTCACCTTATTTAGTTGGTGAAAAAAAAATTGCAAATAGGAATGCTTGAACATTAATTTGTACTCACTCTGTTCTAAATTATTAGTCATCCTAGGTGCCATTTTGAGTGTCTAAATTTATGACATCTTCTATGAGCTTAGACATATAATTGTCTAAATTTATAACGTCATCAATGAATATAGTAAAATGTCAGGATGACTAATAATTTGGAACAAGAGAGTAGTATTAAACACATATTAAATAAAAACTAATTACTTAGATGGAGTTTAAATGGTGAGACGAATCTATTAAGCTAGCCTAATTAATCTGTAATTAGATATTGTCATGGTATAATAACCCTTCGTTAAACGGGCTAGAAGGAAGTATGAAAGAATCGTGAAGTTGAACTAATCTACTCTAAAAAAAAAGTTCAACTAATCTAAACCGGCTTTAGAAAGACTTTGTATTTAATAACCTGAAATTCACAGTTTATCATATCATTTTCACAAGATACACCCGTAGTCTACGCAGACGTGCTAGCTAGATTGTTCTTTTCTCCCCTGGGACATTGGTTTTGTCAGGGCATGCTTTAAGACAATGGTTTATTTTTAAATATTACGATAACGAAACTGCGACCAAATTTAACACGTCAGTACCTGGACACGTTCTTGGTACACATTCATCCTACGGTGAGAAATCAGGCACCGGCGAACGGCGCCGCCGCGCCGTACAAGAAGTCCCAAGCACCCGGGCGTCTCGGTTCCCACTCCTGCTGCTGTCAATTCCTCCCTCCTCCTTCCCCAAGGCAACCGCCCCGACCACTCGGATGCTGCCGACAACCGCCACCGCCTCAGCTCCGCCGCCGCCGCCGCCTTCAGCGGCCGGCACCGGCGCATCCGCCTCGGCCTCGGCCTCGGGCGAGCCGCACGCCGCCCTGATCCTGGCGCTGGGCCACATGCGGCTGCGGGAGCTGCTGGCCTGCGCGCGCGCGTGCCGCGGCCTCCGCGGCGCCATCGCGGGAGACCCGCTCCTGTGGCGGCGCCTCGTCGTGGAGCCGCCGCTCAGCAACCGGATCACGGACGAGGCGCTCCTCGCGCTGTCGGACAGGGCGCGGGGGACGCTGCGCTCGCTCCACCTCCTCGGGTGCCCCCGCGTCTCCGACGCCGGCCTGCTCCGCGTCGTCCAGCGCAACCCCGGCGTCACCGAGGTACCGCGATGCCCGCCCTTCCCCGTGCATGAGGTGTACTGATTGGATTGTTCGTGGAGTCACGCGCGTGTGGTGCGCGCTTAGTGTTGGCTATTATGCCTCCGCAGTCTGCACTGTTTCATTTAGGGGTTACTTTTTGGTTCGTGGAATGGATTAATCTTAAGAGTGGTTGTTATTTCATCAAGTTATTCCACGATTTGGATGATCCAAACGAATTTCCCCATTTGCATGAGTTATATTCCTCAGTTTTTTTTAATAGCAATGTGGTTGCTGATCAGGAGGAATGACATGCATTTAACTGATGATTTTTTTTTTCGATTTTTTTAACAAACAAGATGAGTGGGAGTAGATAAAGAGGTAGAGGTCAATACAAGGACCAATATGCTCCTTAAAACAAACACTCCATAAGGTGGCCATTTTCACGTGATTAGATCGGCTCATGTTATCATTATTCAAAGAGGAGTTCTACCTCTCAACTTTAGGTGTTTTTCTAAGCACATCATCTACAAGCATTTGGCTCCTTCCATACACCATATCTGGTCACATTCTTAATGTGCTGCATGATGACAATGAAGTTTGGTGAGCCCCCTCAAACACACATGGATTTCTATGTTTCCAAATCAACCAAGCCACCAGCACGACTAAGGAGTTGAAGCCCTAGCGTTGCTGCTTGTGAACTTGCATCATTGCTTGCGTCCACCATTCCATGTAGTGTTAGCTGTTGCAGATCAACTATTGACAGAATTGACAATTGAAAAACCAAACTCCTCTTGAAAACACACAAGACATAAGAAAATGCTGCACATTTTCTTCCTCCTGATCATACAGTGGACATTGCTCCGGGTGATTCAGACCTCTACGGGCCAAACGATCTGAGGCCTGCCAAACAAAAATCTGCAGCAAGATGGAGCCCAAATTTTCCAAATTTCCTTCCATGGCGCAAAATAAACAGATCCAACAAAGAAATGTTGATAGACTGATAATGTTGTGAATTTCCCTGAATGAGATGGTATCCAAGTGCTCGTCCTTTAAAGCATGTGGTACATCTAAAATTCTAGGTACTTCAAATTTGCCTGTGCTAATATACCTCCCTTGATACCATGAACCCAGGTGTTATCTGTTAGAGCTTCGTGAACTTTCTTCGGTTAAATATCTATATCTAGACTAGCCTAATGTTGATTATAGTTGGCCATGCAGCCCGAGGCCCGCCGGCCCGGGGTTTCGGCCTGGCCCATGGCACGGCACGGCACGGCGGCAGCGGGCCCGTGCCGGCCCGGCCCGAGCCGTCGTGCGGGCCATGGGCCGCCACCTCGGCCCGTGGCACGGCACGGGCACGGCCGTTGCGGCTCGGTAACCCCAACATTTTGGTTAAACAATTTCAACATTTATATTAAACAACTTCAACACTTCGGCTAAACACGTTCAACATTTACATATGTTCAACTGTGAATGTTTGAAAATGTTGAAGCAAGAAAAATGAAATGTTGAAACAGAGAGAGCGTAATATTTAAAATGTTATAACGGAATGTTGAAAAGGTGAAAATGGAGTGTTGAAAATCAAGTACATCTTCTCCATGGCCGGTAGTGGGCTTACGGGCCATGGGCCGGCATGGGCGGCACGGCACGGAAAATCGGCCCATGGGCCGTGCCGTGGGCCGATACCTGGGCACGAGGCACGGATGCGGCCCGGCCCGGCCGGCACGACGGCACGGCCAGGCACGGCACGGCACGGCGGGCCGTCGTTCCGGGCCGGCACGGCCCGCTGGACATCTATAATGTTGATCGGGCTGTGTCTTTTTGAGTCACAGCCACCTCATTTCAGTGCCATGCTAATACTTCCGAGTCATTAATTCCCAGTCCTCCAAGATCAATTGGTCTTTTGACCCGGCCCAAGCAACAACACAATGACCTTTGTTACCTCCTTGCAGCCTCTCCAAAGAAACGTTCTCAGAATTATGTTGATTGAATTAATAATGGGTATGGTGTGAGCACCGCAGGCACAAAGGTAGCCCTCCAACCCAGTGCATCATGGCAGCTTTCCACCCAGATACCTTGTTGGCAATCTCAATGTATCCTAGTCGCAGAGTTCCAGATGAGCTTGCTTAAAAAGAATCGATTATGGGGAGAAGATGCCCCCCAAGCTTTGTCTTAAAAGAGGGGAATACTAAAGCCTTTAGGGATGTACTCACATGAGCTGCCACTGCTACTACCCATGTTTGAACCTGGTGGGCATCTCAACCGAAGGCTCTATGAACCCTCATGAGATAACCTTTGAATCTGGTCATTCAGTACAGGCAATGAATAGACCAAGAAGCATGCTATCTGGAGGAGGGATGCAGCGGCGCTGATCTATGTTTCCAGAAACTTCAAATTTTTGTATACAACATATCATGATTGTATGCATATCTGTTGAAACCATTAATTGCATTTGTTAGAATCAATCGTTGGTCGTAATAAGGAAATGAAAAGACAAGTTAGTATGTCAGTACCTCATACGAAGGATGACAAATGAATAAATAGAGGATATTAAGATTTCTCTTTCTTGACACTGGATTTGCTCAAATCCGGAACAAACCACTATTTGAGGGTTCTGTTGCATTGAAGTAGGAGTGTAACACCAGCAAACTGCAAACTGTGACTCACCACCAGCAGAGTTAAATATCTTGAATAATCGGATCGATGGATGCATGGTTGTTCTCTGGAGGATATAGCACCTGAAGTACTTAATATGGTCCCGATGAGGTTAAGACGACAGATAACAGTAGCTCAAGCATTACATGACCATTCATGGGTTGTTGACATTAGAGAGCGTCTTTCCATGGCCTGTCTGATGGAATATCTCCAGCTTTGGGACATCCTAGAGCAGCTAGTCCTGAATTACAGTGCAGACCAACACCACTAGAAATTTGAATTATCAGGCCAATTCTCCACTAAGTCATCTTGTAGTGCTATTTTCAATTGGTGCAACCTCATTCGAGCCTTGGAAGTGTCTTGGAAATCTTGGGTGCCAGGTAAATGCAAGTGTTCCTATGGTTGGCCATTCACAACTGCTACTGGACAGCTGACAGATTGGAGAAGAGAGGACTCCACCCAGAACAATGCCCACCTTGTGACCAATAAGATGAAACAGCACAGCATATCCTAATGACATGTGTGTTCGAAAGACAATTCTGGTTCAACATTCTCTCTCCTCTGAATCTAAGCAGTGTGGTTTCTAACCACAATGAAATATCTTTTGGAAGCTGGTGGCACAAAGTCATGAAGAAAGTCCACGAACAGCACAAAATGGAGATTAATTGTTTGATCATACTTGGTGCCTGGACAATTTGGGAACACCATATTTGAATGGGCGACACCAAGTATTAGTGCCACACATGAAGCCTTGAAGGATGAATATCAGCTATGGTGTTTTGCTGGGGCCAAAGGGCTGCAAGCCCTGGACCTTGGCAGCGTCGGGGAGGTGGGCGTTAAGTTAGCTTGATCAGGTCGGTTCTCATGTTTTATTAGTAAAGTACTCATGTTCAAGCGTTGTTTACCCCTCACTATGGTCCAAGATGAGGTGGTGACTGTGTATATTGGACCTTTATTTTATCTCTCTTAATACAAAGACACAGCTCTCCTGCGTATTCGAGAAAAAAAAATGTCTTGAATAACTGTCATTCTGTCAAAACCAAATGCTGCTTTCTTGATTCCTTGGGAATGTTTACTGGCACAATGGTTGTTATGCAATAAGTTTTTTCCTTCAGAAAATGTCAGATGAACAAATCTCATACTTATGTTCTCCACCAATGCGACATTATTTCTACAGAACATTCTTAGGGACTGAAGAAGATTGATCTATATCTTAGGAAAAAAAAATCTTGATCATGATGATAGAACGTAGTCATAGTTGCATTGCATGTTCATGGGATCAAGAATAGTGACCACAATTGTTCTGCTCTGTACTTTGTTATAAATGAAATGTTTTTCACATTTTTTTTGTGGAATACTCTTTGCATACTCTTATTTCTTTTGTCAATTGTTCACATGGGTTTAAATTGATGTGTCTATCATTTTCTTGGCTGGGACATTTTGTGTTGATTTTGGCATGGGAGAATACAGTTTGAGTGTGTTACAGTATGCTAAATGTTGGGGTACACCAGCGACGAGTAAATCCAAAGAGGGCCCAAAGCTACAGCCCATATATCTAATACGCGAGTGGGATTCCTCATTCTGGTGAAGCTTGATGGAAGAACTAGAACCAGAAATATTTTAGACATATTTCTCTATCTCACAACACGCTAATATAGGTGATGCGTTAAGGCCTCGTTGTATTAGCACCTTACTTGTGAACTGCATGTGACACTTGTCAATTGTCATTGCCCTAATCCAGAGAGATCATAGCCAGTATCTGCAGTAATTTATTCAGTGTTCTTAGCTTCTTGCTGATTCACTTGAGTTCCACATTATGTCAGTAATTTCTGACTTAGTCGTTGAATATACAAGTTGCACACTCTGCGTGCCATTGTGGAGTTAACTTTTCTCGAAGCACTCCAAAGCCTTTACAAGCAGGGCTGTCAAGTCTTAAAACCGTAAAAATGGGACAAACCTTGGTGGATATTTTTCTCTCACCTTCTCTTGGATTAGTATCCTCTTATAAGTCTTGCCTTCTTTTTGTTTGTGCTGGGCTAGTTGTGGTGGTATTACAGAACCAACAATCTGCATTGTTATTACTGGAAAACTGAAAAGATTTGATCTTTGAGAGATTTTCCTTGTCTTATTAATCCCTACATAGTATGTTGGACTGGACATTCTCTTTTGTTCTTGGACATGGAAACCTGTACCATGCCTTTTCAAGTAAAAGGGGAAAAAGAAGGGGGGGGGGGGTACACTTAAAATGCTGCAATTTTGAAAAACATAACACATAACGCCTCAGCTGGGGATACCTTTATTGTTGTTCTCTGCTGTCTAGTGGGGACAATGTGAATAAATGCGCTGGATGTATGAATCCATACTGTGCATTGTAATGTACTAGGTGGAAACTACAGAGTAGTAGATCCCGAAAGGGATAGTAGAGACTTGTTAATTTGCCCCCTTCAGAATTGTTGGAGTGATCGCAGGTTCTGGCCAAAAGAAAAACGAAATGCTTAGATGAGCTGATTACTAATAAATCATTGATACCTAATTAAACTTTGCTGTCACCTCAAACTATGTTTATCGATCTTGTTGATTTATTTGCACGATAGATTCTGTCCAGCGTTTATATTTATTCTGCCTTTCTAAATTCGTTTTTACTGAATGTTACAATTGTGTTCTGATTTCTAATTTATCACTATTGATTAGAATCTAGATGGCATGCATATGATAAAATTCTTCAACCACCACAGAATATATCTTCACATAGAACTCATGCTTTCTATGTTACTTTCTGCTATGCAATAATTGCAGTGTCCTTTATGTGCATCTAGTTCTAAGGGCTTTTTTTTGTTTCTTTTAATTGCAGCTCTTTGTCCCCAAATGTACAGGATTAACTGCTGATGGTCTGGTGAAAATTATTCAGTTTCTTCATGAGTGCAAAGGCAATCTCAGTCGTGTTCGACTCCATGGCATCTGCAGGATGACTAACCACCATCTCGATGTTATCAACTCTCTCATATGCAGAAGTAGCCAACATGATGCTCATGCACTTTACTACAACCATAGAGTCCATGAAGTGCTGAACACAGACGATCGTCGTCCTATCGATGTAGATGTGTGCCCATTGTGCAGGAATGTCAGGCTGGTTTTTGATTGTACAAGGACGGACTGCAGGTCTGTACCTCTGAATCTCGGGATCCTTTCAGGTTCCCATTCAATCTCCTCACTGGAATTTCCCAAGCAGTCTATTGGTAGAACTGGAATTGTTATAGCTTCTCTACTTGTGCATGGCTCCATCGTTGATTTGTGGAAGTCACTAGTCTCACTTAAAAGATATTTGCTTGCATCTGCTTTCTATGGTTGTGGCATAGCTGACTTGGGAGTCGCCTGAATAACTTTTGGGCAATGGTCCCGATACTCATTTTTCCACTCCTATGGGCTATGTGAAAGCAACTTGGTGATTAGTTTTTGGTTTGTTGCTCTCGTCTTTGGAATAGTTGCTTCCGACCTTTGAACAGTCTTGTATTTCTGCAGATCATGACTTTGACCTAAACCAATTCTCATTTTGAAAAAAAAAAACAGTTTGGTGTACCTCCATTTTGCTGATTTGATTTTATTTCAGGGAAGTGAAGGATGCCTGGTCCCGTTGCCGAGGCTGCTCCTTTTGCGTTGCGAGATGTGAAACATGTGGTGGGTGCATCGACCTGGAGGAGCTTGGTGAGACTGGACTGGCCTGCTCTGATTTCCTCTGTATGGACTGCTGGCTCAAGCTCCCGAAATGCTCCACATGCAATCGTCCCTACTGCGAGAGGCATTCAAATCTCAAGGAAAATTTATCACCCTCTGGCGAGTTCACCTGTCAAGAATGCACAGCCTTCGCTACCTCATTTGAAAGTCTGGGAGATGGTGATTAGAAGTGAAAGAAGGAAGTTATGCCCTCTGGCTATCTTTAATATGTGGCTGGCTATCTTTGACAGCATTTCTTATTGACCTAATCATCACGTGTGGAGCTTCTAATCATCACGAAGCTGAATAACATATTGCTCTCGTCAAACAAAGTGGGTGTAGATTGGATGGTCTTGACGTGCAACTTGTCTGAATGACAGTAGTGCTTTGGGTCATCGTACCACTGTCTGCAATGTGAATGACATGGTTGTCCAAGGAGACCAATACGTCCAAACTTTATTTACCGATAATATTTCGTCCCTTTGTCCAATGTTTGAGTCATGTGTACTCCCTGGAACATGCATCTAGAGAAATGTACGTTGGCAATAAATTTTACCGCAGAGAGTTGTCCTTCCAAGTTGTTCTCAGGGTGTGTTTAGATTGTAGAAAAAAACACTGTAGCATAAGAAAAACACTGTAGCATTCGCTGGGAAACGTGTTTTGTGAGGAGGGAATAGTGAAAAGTTGGAATGAATAGTGAAAAGTTGGAATGAACAGTGAATAGTTGGGAATCTGAACATGGCCTCAGTGTTTGATTCTTATCTTGTCTCCAGTTCACACTATCGCAAGCACTGTTTGATTATGACCTTGTCTCCAATTCATACTTCCACAAGAACATTGGCGCTTCCTAGAACTATTTTGCTAAATCTGTCTGGAATCTTGATGGGGTTATTAGAACAGGGAATGGTTAGCAAAAGCAGATAGTTAAATGTGTATGGCGGTTATTTGAGATCTTTCTAAGCTTGTACAAAAGTTTGAAGCATTCATATTCCATTTACTCAGTACAGTATAACTTGTACTAGTTCGGCCCCAGATGCTTCCTAATCACAGGGTACAATTAGCTGCTTTTTATACCAGGTACACACCATCTCCCTCCAATCCAGGTGAGCAAAGCATGGCAACATCTTTTAGTGAGGAAATAAAACAAGAGACAATGCTAGAGTTTCTTCTCAGGCTCTTGGTTTTCCATTGCTTGTTAGATTCTAGCAGTCAATCTCAGGAAGGAATCCTTTGATTTAGCACGGTGGCAATCGACTCCGGAATATATAACTTTATTTACTGATGGAGATATCACACGCTTTTGCGTCCACAAAGTTCAGACCACATCTGAAGACAGAAGGTCGGATCATGAGCACTGGCTACTGGGTGTGAACAGGGTAACAGGTTTTCTACTACCTCATCTCCTTGGTGTAAACTTAAATTACCATGCCAATTGTTAAACCATTTATATGAGAAAAATAAGGGAAAATTTTGGTCGCAGATCTAACAGGTGCCAACACCGGGTTCGTTCCTGAAACTCTGACACATCTTGGTACGCCCTTCACTAGTGACTAGTGAGTTGTAAGGCAAGGCAGCTGCTGGGCTGTTCCATCCAGTCCCCTGCCTGCCTCTTGCCATGAACTGAAGTGAAGGGCACCTCTCACACATTCTGTTCCGCAGTATACCAGCTAAATGAAATGCTTTCCATTCCCGTGTCGGTGACCGTCGACGATGGGCACTGAAGAACTGACCACGGATCCACGACATTTCCATGAGCACTAACGCCTCCCAGGTCACACGCGTCCGGCGCAACTGGACGTGGCCGGAGCCGCAGCGAAAAGAGAGCCCCTTTTGTGATGGCGAGTGATGCACATGTCATGAGCTTGAAGAAGGCACAATCTTTTCTTGTATGGTTCAGAGACAAATGTTGGTTGGGCGAACACGATCTTTGGGCCACACCACCCCCCAACATCTCCCATCTCGTCGTCACCATGTGTGGCGATCTCATCTCTTTCCTTTGTGTGGAAGTGGCGCGACGAAAGGGAAGGCTGACCCTGCTGCTGCATGGCTGGCATTGCCACCTGGCCACTCCTAATTCAGGGGGTGATGTGCTTTCACATCCTCATGTCAAAAAAGGCTTGACAGCCAATCTGGATACCTGATTGAGGAATGATGACGGGTTAAATGGATGGCAGGGGATCGAAAGCGCCACGATCGACACTGGATTTTACATGGAATTTAGCTTATCCGCGGCGGATCCGGCCTCGCAACGACACCGAAACGCGGTGCACTGATGGCATTGATTGGGTCAAGAAGGGTGCTTTTAGTTTGTTGTCTGTGAAGAGTGCCTATAATCATGGTGATAGAGTGATTGAGTACGAGATGTTTATTCTGACCCAAATACTAGCCAGTATATATACAATTTTTCTTCAAGAACTATTAAATTCCGCTGAATAAGATGCAGATGGCAAAAGTGGACCACTGCGCAACAACTTGACTTGGAAGTCCAAATTTCGATCCATAAGAACTGATCCCTGTTAATCTGAACAAAATTAAGAAGGGAAGAAAAAAAAACAAGAACTGATCATTCATTCGACCTGTTCTTGGAGTGAAATCTTGACTGTAACTATAGGTTGGTGAATCAATTAAATCCACGGTCAACTAAAACAAACAAATTACTGGCTCACTACTTCCTCAGCGCCTGCACAAACTGCCTACTGTCATCCAGAACAAACTTTTTTTTTATTTACCACTCGACTTTTACACTCCCTTCTTCATCTCACCATTTTCCCCCTTCTACTTCACCAAAATTTCCTGCCCCGCCCTTGCCCGCGCGCTGTCATTTTTCAGTGCAACGTTCCCAAGAACAACGAAGTCAACTAGTCAAGCCTGCGAGGATCCCATCCCGTGATGTCAAGGGAACGAAGCTCCTTGTACTGACAAGGAGTGTCAACCTCTTTCGTTTGCAACGTCGTTCAAACATTCCTGCTTGATGGCTGCCAAAGCATCGTCCACCATGTCCGGCCGATGGCGGCCGCAAAAGACTCTGAATCCCTTGACCTTGTGTTCGATCGATATCCCACGCATAGGTACATTTCATCGCAGTTTCATGGTTCAGGATGGCAAGGAAATCTCGCTCTGTACGCGGCATCTCAAAGATCTAGAAAGAACGAACTGGAAACCGCTGAACATTCCTGCAAACGTTAAGAACAATCACACTATGCCATGATAAAATCAGCAGGTGTTCGAGAATTAAAAAAAAAATCAGTAGGTCGGCAGTGAAAACTGAAACCTGAAAAGGATCCCGTAAAAAAAAAAATCGATGACTACTATCTGAAGCACGAAAGGGGGAAAAAGGCAGAGGCTTTGCAGTGCAGCACTTGCAATTGCAACGCAAGCAAAAGGGACCCATGAGCAGACGCCCCAGGTCCCAGGATCGAGCTCAGGGCGGCACGTAGTATAGAGTGAACGCTGCCGACGTCTCGCGGGCCGGGCCCGCCGATCAGGCTCGACGTCAGACGCACGCAAGCAGGAAGTTCAGGAACACGGCGACGACGACGTCCCTTCCCTTGGCGACGCGACTACTGCATGTGTAGTTAGCTGCTGGCAAGGCAATGGCATTGGTATGGCAACCTGCTTTCTTGTCCTGTCCCCTGCTCTCTCCATCCTCTGCCCTTATAAAGGCAGGTGAGGAGGAGATCACTGCACCTTGATCCACCTCTCGTTCTCCTCGTCTGTTCCATCTCCATTAGCTCGCGATCGGCCGGAGCTCGTGCCGCCATTGTTGTAGCTGCAGTGCTTGATCGGCTGCTGCAGAGCGTTAGAGAATGGGGAGGCAGCCATGCTGCGACAAGGTGGGGTTGAAGAAAGGGCCATGGACGGCGGAGGAGGACCAGAAGCTCATCAGCTTCATCCTCGGCAACGGCCAGTGCTGCTGGCGCGCCGTGCCCAAGCTCGCCGGTGCGTCCCCTGGCCGATCAGCATCTCAGTTTCGCAGTTTGATTTTGCTATGGAGAATTGCAGATCGAAAAAGTGAAGTTTGAATTTAAAATTGAAACAGGGCTGCTGCGGTGTGGGAAGAGCTGCCGGCTACGGTGGACGAACTACCTGCGGCCGGACCTCAAGAGGGGCCTGCTCTCTGACGCCGAGGAGAAGCTCGTCATCGACCTCCATGCCCAGCTTGGCAACAGGTACACCGTTTTATTTTCTTTTACAGATTATTGAACTAATAACGTTGTCAATGTTTGTATGAATCTTTGAATTCATTACGAGGATGCAAATAAAAAGGAGTCTTTTTTTGGGAAAAAAATTGTTAGGTGGTCAAAGATTGCGTCACACTTGCCGGGTCGAACAGACAACGAGATCAAGAACCACTGGAACACCCACATCAAGAAGAAGCTCAAGAAGATGGGGATCGACCCGCTCACTCACAAGCCCCTCCCGCCCCCTCCTCCACCGCCGCCGGAGAAGAACGAACAGAGTCCGCCGCCCACCGCTGGCTCGCCGGAAGCGAGGCCATCGCCGCCGCCTCCAGAGGAGAAGTCGGCGCCGGTGACGATGACGGCGGCGGCGGCTAATAGCGAGCACGGCGGCGACGACGAGGTGCTCCTGAGCAACGCTCCCGGATTCTGCACCGACGAGGTTCCGATGATGCACCCCGACGAGATCATGGTGCCGCTGGGCGGCGACGAGCTTCCGCCACCATTATTACCAGCGGCGACGACTTGCGCCGCCGCCGCCGCGGTGTCGACGCCGACGACGTCATACTCTACCTCGGCGTCGTCGTCTTCCTGCTGCTTGAGCCGCGAGGAGGAGTACTCGCCGTTCGCGTTCATGGACATGGATTTCCCCGAGATCGTGTTCCAGATGGACGACGACGCGCGATGGCACGACGACTGCTTGCTTTAGCCGCCGATTTCGCCGTCGCCGCCGGTCTACGAGGAGGACCTCTTTGATTCTTACCAGTTGCAGATCAGGAATGGCGGCGCTCTCTTCTCTAGTTATTAGTCAGCTAGTCAGTAAATAATCATCCCTCTGATAACTTTAATTTGCAACTTCTCACTGCGCTAAACAAACCGATTAAACAGAAGGTTGTTTCTGTTAATTGGGACTGGTTATGTTCTGGACTTCTGGTGTTCCTGCTTCGATGCAGTGCCTAGTGGTGTGTCCATACAAAATTTGCTACGGTAATCAAGGAAACTTCATTCCAAATTTTCTTTGAAATAAAGTTCAGGGCTTTGTACCGAGAACACAAACAGAAAAAAAAAATTGTTGCTAACTAGAGGCAATAAGAAATGAAAAGGGAGTGGTAAACAGGTTATGGATGATAAAAATTGTAACTGGATCTATTGGCACATGTAAGAATCAATAATACGCATGTATCATTCAAGGAAAATTCTACCTTTTTGTTTTTTTTTCCTTTTCTTTTGCGTGAATGTAACGCCAATGTTAAATGTGAAATTTTATCTAAAAATAAAAATGAGCTACTGGATATGCAAGAGTGATATGATGGATGTTGATGGTTGTCACATTCTACGAAGATCCTACCAAACTTGTCTGATGTACATACTGCTTTGCTTGACTAGATATGAATGGGATACAACATGCATAGAGTCTATTGCTAGCTAGTCGTATTGCAAAAGGATACCGACGATTTTTCTGGACCATGAGATCATCACCAAACTAGTCAAATTGCTACTAAGAGCTCGTTTGGCTGAGACCCTTAAGCCAGGCAGCGGTGCCTAGGTAGCGATCTAGACTACTAGTACGTGCCAACAAAATCGAGCGCTGTCTGGCGTACCAAGCTTTTGGAGGATTAGAACTAAACAAGGTTGTGTTTAGATTGGGGTAGAAAACACTAGAGCTGAAGAAAAACACTGTAGCACTGGCTGGGAAGCGTGTTTTGTGAGGGAGGTGAATAGTGAAAAGTTGAAATGAATAGTGTTTCCTTAGGGAATCTGAACAGGGCCTAAGTATGTTTTTAACACTGCAAATAACCATCATTTGGTTATGTTCAGCATAGTAGCACAATTTTCCTCGACTATCCAATGGGGAATTGTGACAGGGATCAAGCCCTTTAGTTGCTTGGTCCCTCCGAGCTCCTGTGCCAAGAGCTTGGGCTTCCAAGCCGCGCTAATGCAGATACCTAGCCTGAGGTTCTGCACATAGAGGTAGGTGTTCTTTTTTTAAAAAACAGTCTATTTTTCATCCTCTAACTATTCAAAAAAAATCTAATTTTTAATCCACAGCAACAAAACAGGACATGAAGAACCACCCAACTATCAAAACTGGACAAAATTGACCTATTGAGTGGTTTCAAAGTGATTTTTTATTTATGAAAATAAAAATAAATATTATTTAAAATTTACAAATAATTTATTTCGATAAAAATATCAAATCGGCACTAAATGGTTTTTGAAGTGTACCTACCTATTGTCATACTATTCAATGTTATTTGGGAATTACATGTTTATATTGCTAACGTTCTATTGTTTTTTTTCAATACTTAGATTAAAAACAAAATAATATGCAATTGTTTTAGAAAAGGAAATAACTTTGAGGACATGTATAACATTAATTACTCGGGCAGTGGACAAAGTTCATTGACAGATGGGCAATAGTACAATAGTGATGCCAGGGCACTACTAGAAACCCAAGCATATTATGACATCGTGGAATTTACAATGCCCAAAACGTGTATAGTGTATATCTAAGTACATACTAATAACTAAATGCTTTATAACTATGCTAAAACGATCTACAATTTTAAACGGAGGGGGTGGATATTAGCTTTGTATATCGATTCATTAGTTCAATGGAGTCTCGCGCATCCTGTGGGAAGCTAAACAGCGGTGGCCAGTCCAATACACACTTGCTTGACTATGTAGCTAGCTATAGGCTCCAACCTTCATCGAACCGGCCGTATACTGTGTCGTGTTCATGTGTGTATAGTCAACATCTAACAATGTCGTCCAACACATGCAGTGACGTATGGTGGTCATCCGATGGTCGGATGCTGACACGAGTTAGCTACGTTGACGGTTTCATGCGAGGATACATGCATCAATACTATACGTACCCAGTTTTCTGACGAACATTTTCTCCAATCCGTTACAGAGAGCACTTCTTTCCTGCCGCGCGTTCCCATCTGTGTGGTTCTGTACCGTACCGCGTGTCTGAAGCTAGCGAATGAACGTGTCACAGGCGAGTCTTGGTTCCTTCAATTCTCTATACGCAAGTATTATTTCCTCCGTCTCAAAATATGATTCATTTTGAGGATTTTAGATACATAATTTTTACTATGTACCTAGACGTATGACATATCTATATATTTTTTGAGGTACATATCTATATATTTAGGTGTATATCAAAAGCTATGTATTTAGAAAATCCAAATAAAATTGTTTTTTGAAACAAAGGAAGTAACATAACGCGTGTGTGCCCCTTCGTTCGACTGCTATGCGTAGACTATAATGCAAGCTGTGAGCATGAAGTTAAATTCGACAAAGATTCTAGATCGACACGCATTGACTTGGGGTCATGGACATACTAGAAATAAAAGGCACCCGCGGAACACAAGGACAATTCAATGATGCCACCAAAGTATAAGTACCAAAAGACAAACCCTATGTTAATTGCCCATGTGTATATCATCCCCGCCCAATATAGTGGCTCTGCATTGATAAAAGTCTACAAAGTGAATTAACACCACTAGAAAACTGAGCTTCGTCGATAGTGGTATTACCGATCAAATTAAAGCCAACCAATTCTAAATGATGACATTTAGTTAGTACTAGGTGGTGATATAAAAGTTATACTGGATCTATTGGCACATATAACTATCAATAATTATGTATCATTCGAGAAAAATCTACTTTTTTGTTTTTCCTTTTCTTTTGTGCATGTAAATGTGGAATTTTATCTAGAAATAAAAAGGAGCTACTGGTTGTGAATATAATATAATGCAAGAGGTATAGAGGTCTGACTAGGAATTTCTATGAGAATATAATATATAAAAGAAAAAATAATCATTTTTAAGTAACTTTAATAGATGAATCTACTAGCATAACCATTATATTGTAAATCTAAGTGATACTTTATGAATTGATGGTTCAAATAAAAAATGATATGAATTGAAAATGCATTATATTATGGCCTGGGGAGTAGCTAGTTGCATTGGGTGCTCTGTTCCTCCTTTCCCTTTGGGTACTGTATATCATATGAAAAACCCAAACAAATTAAGAATACAAGCCACCTCTTGTACGGTCCTTGCCTTTTTCTTCCAAAATACAAAAATATCTGAAATAATATTTCCCGTTTAGGAATATGATCCTGGTATTTATGACATAAGACTTACCAATCTCCATTTGTAAATACTTACACTTTTGGCCATTTTATTTATTTCAAATTACATTTTCCTAGTGGAACCCTATAAAAATATTATTGGAATGTACTCCCTCCATCCCAATTTATAATTTGTTTGACTTTTTTGGCTCCAACTTTGACCATTCATATTATTCAAAAAAAATATGCGAAATATCATTTTTTTGTTATGACTTGCTTTATTAATGAATATTGTTCAAGAAAGACGTAAATTTGACTATATTTGCATAAATTTTTTTTGAATAAGACGAGTGATCAAAGTTGACGTAAAAAAAGTCAAACGACTTATAAATTGGGGTGGAGGTAATGGTTAGAAGTCATTAAAGGTAAATTTGTAAGAGAATTTTGGCCACTTCATTCTAGAAAAATGGATCACCTTGATAACCACACATTGTTCAAAACAAACATAATGAGTACCATATTCCAAATAATGGAACACACTAATAGAGGTTGATTCGAGAGTTGTTTTCATAGGCCAGAACTGTCTTTGCACAAATGCATCAGCTTATTAATTGTTTCGATGAATTCAATATTCTTCGTTTGGAATTATATATACATGGGCTAAACAAAATCCAACATAGATAATTCACGTGCCATGTGTTTGTCACCAGCCTTGACTTTGTGCAAACGACAACCGGCTATGTGATGTAGTGTCACTCTCCTGCAAGCTAAGCTACGGCCAAGCCGTTTTCGTGTGAGACACGGTTTTCCCGGTCCATGTACATGCACGTAAACGTCAACGCGTCTGCTCTTGGACTCCTCCATGCAGAGAGCGAGGGCCGGATCGATGAACATCTTTCGCGTATCGATCACACACGCGTGCGTGGTCCAATGTTTGTGTACTGCTAGCCACATGCTACTACGTCGATTCCATGCATGGCAATTGGCAAACCAAGGCAAGAACACTACCAGACAAGAATACAAATTAAAGGTTATCCTTAGGAGCCAGCAACCAAGAGAGATCACACGATGGAGCTCCTTGAACAGTTCACAATTGACACACCCAATGATGTGTGCTATATCTTCCCTAATAAAACGAAAAAAAATGATGTTTCTATCTTCCCTAAAAAAAATAATGTGTACTATATCTTCCCTAATAAAACGAAAAAAAATGATGTTTCTATACCTTCCCTAAAAAAAATAATGTGTACTATCTTCCATATGCTAGCCGACGTATGGTTGTTACATTGAGTAGATTAGTCATCACCAGCTGGCCAGGAAGCATTTTCTCTCGTACGTGCGCACCACACAAATATCTACCTTATTATGAATTGTTATACAAACCGGTGAAACATGCTGACAAGGTTGTGGAGGCATATTTCGCCTAGTAGTAGCTGTAAAAATGATAGGGATTGGGACTCGGGACTCGAAAGACTGTATTAGGTTGTTGTAATGGCCCTGAGCAAATTGACATTCAAGTTGGAATCTCCCATCACAATAGGAGTGTTAGAGACATGCAAAAAATCTATGCAATTATTGTGGATAAAGATGACAAGTTACTCACTCCAAGTGGTAGGTAGCTCTTTGCGTCAATATCGAGCTTAGGTAGTGGAGCAAGTGGCACAGTGCCCCATATTAGGCTTGCCATACGCGAGGTAGCCATGGTTATAGTTATGCGAATCATGGTTAAGAATTCCTATTAAACCATGATATTTCTTGCTACTTAAAATATGATCTAACAGTGTCACCTAGTAAAGATAACAATATAGAAGCTGGAGTAAATTTTATGCAGATACATTGATATTGAAACAGATTAAAAGAGCACTTTTTACTGACCAACTTGATCACAACAGCAACAAAACTTGATTCGCAAAAAAAAAAGCAACAAAAACTTGATGCTCATTTCACATAATTGGTGTTCCATGTCGGGGAGATAAAACTATATTATATTGCCGAATGTTTTTTTCACAAGGCAATACTTCAGGCCTCTTTAGCAGAGCTCTTTTTTATTCTGATTCACTATGAGAAATGGTCCTCTTAGAGAAGTGTTCTGAGTGTAAAAGTGATTCGATATGATTTTCTAGGTTAAATTAAAGTATAAATGAATCAGGAGGAGCAACTTTTTTCTAAGCTCACAACCCCTTAGTTTGTTTCTGATAATTACTTCATGGAATTAGTCTTGAGTCACATTGCTATAAAAACCTATTTGGTGTAGCTCCTACTGGATTCAGCCAAGTAGCTGCTCTGGGAGTTATGCCAAAGAGGCCCTTATATGTCATTTTGTGTAGTAAAATAATGCCTCCCATTTCTGCAAAATAGAGAGGCGGCATTGTAAATTTAGTTTCGTTTTGGACATTCTTAAATAAAAGTACTCCCTCATTTCCAAAATATAGCTACGTTAAGCATTCAAAATTTGTCCCAAAATAAAGCCACATATGAGTTGTGAAACCTGATTAAATGGGCGAATGGGCAAAAATACCCCTCTAGATATTAATTGTCTTGTGGTCCTAATTGTTGCATGCATAATTCTTTTTAGTAAACATGGAGATATAAAGGCAGGTATAGTTACCATATATACATGCATAGATATGTTTAATCAGGGGTATATGAGACATTTTATCACACTTCTTAATTTGTCTTAAAAAAGTTAAACATAGCTATATTTTGGAACGGAGGTAGTAGTAGTTTTGTTATTGTAATTTTCTGAAATTGGTGATATCAAGATGAAGTCATGCTCATGCGAACATGATCGCTGCGGCCATCAATCTGTCTCCATCCATTTGTGACGCATTAATTGACTTGCAACTAGCTGGTTACTTAACTCTGTCTTTCGCTAAGTCTCGGTTGTCAATAACATCGAATGCTCCTTACGCGGACACATGTTTAGTCTCATTCAATTCACGAAGAGAGCCAAACTATTCGAAGTACGTTCTGGATGAAGTTTAGACACTAGTCGAAATACTGAAGTTTTCAATCATGTTTATCTGTCCACACAAGCAGATAAAAAAATATTCTCGCGTCAAGCCGGTAAAACAATAATAAGTAACTGAACGTTTAATTTTACTTGATCGTTTTCCATGAGATGGCTTCGATATTGATGGACAGTGCAGTGAATTTATGGATCTATGGAAGTCCATAGTATTATGCATGAATATACTGATGATGTATAGAAAACATCCATTGAATTGAAGTCCATGTGGAAAAATCTCCCCATTTGATTGATGGGCACGTTAAAAATTAGACAAGCTGACGAGCAGGTGACCGCAGAAAACTCGAGTGGCTTAAATTAGCCAAAGGCAAAAACCAATATCTTTCTTGTAGTAAGCTGTTACTGTACATTGATATTATTGCTATCTAGACCCAACTAGATATAAAGGCAGCCCTCATATTTGAATCTCTGGAAACAACAGAAACTTATGTGGTATAAAAAATCACATAAAACAAACCTAGCTAATTAATGCTATATATGCAACCGCAAAAAAAAAGTTTGAGAAAGTTGGCGTGAATCCATTATAGTTGCACTAAAAAAGTTGACTACATAAAATTTGTTCTTTGGCCACACGTTAATTGCCGGAGTTTTGACTTTTGAGGCAACCTGTCAACCTGACTCTAGCATAGAAAACATCTATATAACCACGACTATTAGAAATGTTATCGAGCCCGGAACTAGTCGTATGGAGTAGATAATCCTGTTCCACACCCCTTCCCTTTTTCATGGCCACATGGCTACTTTATATGGTTTTAAGATAAAAAGGATACACACAGTACACAGTAGTACATTTTACTTGTGCTTGTCTGCTTGACTTGGTGATTGCAACTCAAGTTATACATCTTTGGCGAGATTCGGAACATAGGATAGTATATATATTCTCCGTTGCTATTATTGCACGAATATGGACATGATATCAAATCTGAAATAGATCACGGCGCGGCCGTGGTGTATGGCCATGCAAATAAAATTGTTGTTTTTAATATGTGATGAAACACTATAAGAAGTTCGTTTTTTCAATGGAATCAAAATGAACAAAGATGTCATAATGAAATTGATCGATCAGTTAAACGTTTATGGGACGACGAACAATGGCTAGGCTCCACCACCGGCCACACACATTTACTAATCAACACGTACGCTCCTGCATGCATATGGTCATGCACGCACTCAAATTAAAGCCAAACTAACATATGCACACTTAGGACTCGTTCGGTTCGACTGGTTTGAAATCATGCCAGAATCGATGCCGGGCCAGGATCGAGTGGATCCTGGCATGCCACTCGATCCGGGCGATCGACCGTTACAGGCCAGAATTAAAAAACAGTGGCCTGTTCGGTAGCATGGGATCAAAACACAGGATCAAAAACCTTCGGCTGCACATAAACTAAGCTTCATTGATCACTTATCAAAATATCCAGAAATTATGTCTACACAGATGTAAACAAGAGTCTGATTTTGTTCACCATATTAACACACCACGATAAATTCATATCCAGCTCTAAACAAGAGTCTGAAGGACAACTTAGTAGTAACCAAATCCATGTACGGCTCTAAGCATAAATCCATATCCAGCTCTCTCATCAAGTACATAAGTTGCATATAGTTAAATATAATTTAAATAACATGTCTAAAAGCAATTCTACTTCTCCATTTAGAGCTCTGGTCACTCCTTTGCACAAGACCAACCGACACCACTTTCCAGACCTGCATGCAAATGTTCTTTGAGTATAAAAAACAATTTAAAAATCTGTACAAGTGAAACATTGCAAACAACAGATGAAATGTTGTAGTGCAAATTAAGGTGTTTAATGCCCAGCTTCAAGAACACATCATACTGCATATGCAGGTAATACCAAGAAAGAAAGGTACTTGACAGTTGACAGCTCTGAACACAACAACTATTACTCAGATATAAAGGAAAGAAATTGACAAGGTCTAGAATGCTTGATAGGGGTAAACATGGCCAGCTTGACTATTTAGACACAACGAATGCCATCAATTTTAAATAAGAAGCTTAGGGAATTCAAGGATGGGTTTGTGTAAGTCACGGTGAAAGTAGATAAGCAGTAACTTCATTTGAAAGGGAGGGAGTAGCTATCGATCAGACTTAGACAGAATTTGTTCACTGATTTTACGCAGAGCAGTCCAGAGAGAACACAAACCTAATCTAGCACTCAAACCAACAAGTCATTTTCTGGGAAGCATTGATCAAAATCATAAGATGCCACAAAAAATGAAACTGAAAAAACAATAGAAACTAGATATTCCAGCTAGTGTAGATTATCAGTAGGGGTGGAGAGCAATACTCGAGCTAGCAAGGGGTCAAAGGCCCTCATGTTTGGGAGTACTATAAAATTCTGCACTTGTGTTTGGCTAATTGCCTTAGATCAAGAATGACAGTAAGCATAATGGTAGATAGTTCAGTTTACATGCAAACAAAATGCGGCAAGAACCAGAGATCAAAATCATTTAGAAAAGAAAGAATGAACTAAGGTGACAAGTGCAACTCTGAAAACTATATTGCAGTATATCTTAAAGATATAGGCACTAGCCTATTTTTGAGTATTAACAATAACATATCAGCAAATAATGCACACTACTGAAGCGACAAACAATGAAGCAACAAGCTAATTAGATGAAGGCTGCAGTATAATTCATACTTTCTAAGACATTTTGCTTCTGAGCCAAATCAGGGCTGCTTCTTGATCTACTTCACAGGCACATACGAAGGCTTCTCTATTCTCTTGGCTCTTGATGAAGATTTCAAATGCTTTTGCCTTTTCTTGTTTTGTCACTTCCATTGTGTTCAGCACTGAGATGCACCTTCTGATTGAGAAATCAGAAGCTTGAGCAGCATCCCTTTCTCTTGGCTCCCTTTCTCTTGGCTCCCTTTCTCTTTCATCCCTTTCTCTTGCCTTCCTTTCTCTTTCATCCCTTTATCTTGCCTCTCTTTCTCTTGCCTCATGTTCCCTTGCACGATCTGCTACTTCAATCTAGGCCTACTACGTCCTCATTTCCAGATACGCTCCCATTATGCCTACTATGTCTTCATTCCTTCTAGGCCTTTTTGGTTCCTTTTATTTTTTGTTTGTTACTCCAGGTCTTTGTTGTCCACTTCTTTCAACAGTTGAAGCCTCTTTTTCACCATCTGCTGACAACATATCATCCCTTACTTCAAGCATCTCTTTATCTCTTTCAGTCAATATATCATCAGTTTCATCGAAGCCTTGTGTCTCATATTCAGCACCATGATGTTGCTCAAGGGGCTCTTCCTCTTGCTGTTCCCCAAGAGAAGTGAAGTGATAAGTTCCTTTAGCCAAATGTCCTGCAAAAACAAGGAAATATGAGTTCACCACAACAATCAGCTCATAGGTAATCTATTATAGTAGCAGAACTTACCATCATAAAGCTCCCCCAAAGCATCAAAGAGCGGAAAGCTTGCCTTGCTGTTGTTAAACTTTTTGATTTTAGGGAAGGTCTGTACAATTAAAGAAGACAATGATGAATATGAGGTGATCAAAATGAGGTTATCATATGAGGTGATCAATATGAGGTGATCATAATTAATTGAAGAATTCAACTTACCACCATGAGATTCTCCCACAAAGCTGGTGGTCCTTCAACCATATTCCTTTCATAGTTCCAGGACGACCCGCTCTGCTCCTTTGCTGCTTTGAGCATCTTGTAATCTTTCTTCAGCTGACCCTCCTTGTCTTGAATCTGAGTCTTTGTAAAAGAGACATACTTGTTTCTCACATGGAACTCCTTGACCATCTTATTCCACCCTTCAGAGTTCCAACCATTGTCACCTCTATGTGCCGTGCCGCCACCCCGTTACCTCGCGCCGCCGCCTCGTCGCCTCACGACTGCTAGCTCCGTGTCGCTCCAGTCTTGCCTCGCGCCGCCGTCGCGTCGAGGAGAACTCGTTCCCGGGGGGTCGGAGGTAGGGTTTGGTTTCCGGTCTTGCTGAACGTGAGGGATCCGCTTCGGGCTTGTATTGATTCCTGGCCCGGTGGAAATGAACGGTTTTTCTTGTTGGGCCGGATTCTAAAACGGGCTGATCTGTTCCGCCGGAAACGAGGCCGGGAACAGACCGATCCAGTGAAACCGAACGAGTCCTTAACGGAAAAGTCTACACTTTTGGCAGAAGAAGAAGAAAGACAATATCGATCGCCCACACGAACAAACAAGCACGCCGCTGCTATTCTATCAGCTGGACCAGGAAAACAATGGCACGTAGGCGGAGTAGGTGCCGTAGGCAACACCAAGTTTCCTTCAGGTCTCAGGTGTGTTTTGATCGGCATGCCCCACCGTACCTTATCCCTGCACAAGCACACCTCCTGTTGCATGTTTGCATGCACGGCAACTACGAAACAAAGCAACCCACAATGCAAAGGATCGATCGAGCAAGGCACGTCAACCCTACCAAATAAAACACACTCTCGCTCTGCGTGTCTGCAGGGGAAGAAAGGGCAACAGCTAGCTAGCTGCCGGTGGGCTACTGGTTGGTGTGCATGCATGGCGCGCACGCACGATCTAGTGGAGATCACGGGACGGTTCTGGTGTCATGGCTAGTGATTTTGACCTCCCACCATCTATCATCTTCTATAACCCTGCATACGCGCGCATGCGTCTTTGATTTGAGATGGTGAGCATATATTTATTTGATTAATATGATACTAGGTCGCTTTAGTTTTGTTCAAAGTCAAAGTATAAAATAAGTTTATTATACGGCAGCATATATTTGTTTGGTTAATTATATTAATCCATCATAAAAATGCATCCATACTG
Organism: Digitaria exilis; assembly: GCA_015342445.1. Classification (NCBI taxonomy): domain Eukaryota; kingdom Viridiplantae; phylum Streptophyta; class Magnoliopsida; order Poales; family Poaceae; genus Digitaria; species Digitaria exilis. Next base: position 4,700,024 of record JACEFO010001795.1, read on the forward strand.
CAATTTATTTGGTACGGTATTGTAGATGTTGATTGACGTGTTTTTTCTATGAACAGACTTGGGATAACCAAAATGACGTACTCCCTCCGTCCAAGAAAGAATACAACTCTCGCTTTCCAGGAGTTAAATAATTTCAAGTTTCATTAAATTTATATAGAATAACACTAATATTTATTATACAAAATAAGTATTTTTTAGTCAACAATTATATTACAATTTTCGTACTAAATCTAGTTAAAGACATGAATGTTCATAATTTTTTTTACAGATTTGATCAAACTTAAAATTGTATGACTCCTCGTCGGTAAGGTAAGCGAGAGTTGCATTTTTTTTCTTGGACATAGGAAGTATATTGTAGAACTTGGGACAAAACCAAGATGAGCGCCTTGTTGGTGCGTCGGCGGCGGGCGGCAAGGCCGGGGCGATGGGCGATGGCTCTCGTGCATGTCGATCGTGTGGCCTGCAGGCCCTGGTCGGCCGTCTGCATGGCGGCCCCTAGTGCAAGCGCGCGCTGGCCCTTGGAAGCGAAGCGACGAGAGAAGCCCAAGGCGATTCCTGACGTGTTCGTGAATCGTGATCGTGTGGGATTGTGGCAGCAAGCACATGCATGTGCCTAGAGCGCTTTACACATCTTTCCTCACGTCCATGATATCCACATTGCTGGTTTGTTTTTATTTTAGATTAGACTACCCCTGAGCTAGTGAGCTTTTCTCCTCCAAGAAACTGAGCTTAAGCTTCAGCATTGACAGCCATGATAAGGGTACAGAAAAGCAATGCAATGCCGCTAGATGCTAACTGCTAAAAGAGAGCAATAGAGCATGCGCGAACAAGTGGTTTGTGAAGTTCTTTTTTTTTTTAAGAAAAAGTGGTTTGTGAAGTAGCTAGCACAAGTTCAACATCTGGCCAGGTCCACTTCCAGGGATAACAGATTAGTGGGCCTACCTGGCTGGGGAAAACGTCGTGGGTCCGCGTGTTAGAAACACAACAACCCAACGTCGGTTGGGCTCGTCGTATTGTTTCAGGCCCTAACTTCACTCGATTGGGCTTGGCATTAGGCCTACAATCAATGCGGAGCCGTAAGAACACGGCCTATGGGCTCATCGTTGGGCTTTCACTGAAGAGGCCTTTCCAATCAAACCGAACTCAATTTCTCAAAAAAGAAAAAAAAAATCGAACGGAACTCAAGCCCAATCTAGTCGTCATTTCGAATCTGCCTCCATTTCGAATGGGCTGCAGTTCCTATTCGACTAGCCAACGGGAGGTTCTTGTTTGGAAGCAGAAAACTTTGGCTGTGCAACACAGCTCAGTACAACGAGTAGCCCAACAACCATCGTCTGCCTTCACATACAGGGACACAGAAAGCTTGCAACCTCTGGTCCACTGCAGTTCTGAATTGTGATTTGTAAGCATGTCAAATGCTACACCTCCCCCGATTCTAATTTTTAAGGTTTATAAACACAATGCAGGAGAGAACCGAGCGCCAACATGAGCAAAACCTGTAATAATCCTATAACATTCAGACACAAAGCAGCACGTCTGTTTCTCAGGCTGAACAGTACAATGGAGCAGGCAAAAACAAAAACCAGGAGGAGCCTGCAACCAGCGATTCACAGCGCTCCTGTTAGCAGCGCGCTGCAGCAGCTATATAGGGGCTAGGCCAACACTACATATAGATACAGCTCTAGCCAAACAAAATTATAATCTGCTTACGAACAACATCTAATGGTTATTTCTCTCTACCTATCTTCCCGCCTCACCCGGATGCAAAAGAAGATGTCAGTCTTTCGCACACGTGGGAGAGGAGTATATTATGGACGGCGAAGGTGTCAGATGTGCAATTTCATGCTGGGGCACGCTTCGCTGCTGAAGCTGATGTTCCTGGGCTGGCCGAAGCACAAGGGCTCCTCACTGTTCTTGCTTGTTGAGGCGATGTCTGTTGACGATGATTTGATTGGGGCATTAGGGCTGCCTATGGTGTCGCTGCTCTGTAGCGAGCTCTTTGATGTAGGATATGGCTCGACAGTAGTCACTCTACAGGGAAAAGGATGCAAAGATGAAGATTAGTCCAGGCATAAAGTTCAGGTGATCTCAGGATATACACATTTGAGCACAGCAAACTTCATATAGATAGGCGACATGATTTATACCTCTCCTTTCGCTTCTCCAAGAATCGGGCAAGAGATGCTTTCCGAGCTTGAGGTACAGCTGGAACAAACAAAAACATGATGAAATATTGTATGAAATATAACCACTAGTTACTCTTTGTATCCTAATAATCCAATATCAACTGCAAGCAAGTGGAAACTATACCTCTTGGCACAGCAGTGGCGGCGTTCGAGGTTGCAGTCATCGGCAACAGCTGTGACGAGGATGCCTGACTGTTAGGAGCAGTGACTGGCATTTGAACAGCAGGTTTTGGTCCCGTGGCCTCTGTGGTACAGTTAGATGTATTCCGGGAAAGAGTCACAACTTGTGGCATAACAGGGATGGGACTTGAAGTTCTTGATAAATAAGGCACTGAAGGCTCTGATTTCTGGGTTACAATCTGTCTCGCAGGCAAAACCTCAGGCTCTGGTTTCTGATTAACAATCTGTCTAGCAGGCAAAACCTCAGGCTCTGGTTTTTGAATTACAATCTGTCTAACAGGCAGAACCTCAGGCACACTGACTTTCGCAGGAGCAGAAATAGGCGAATCCGGTTTGTGGGATACGCTTGGTGGGCTTGGAATAGATGCCCTGCTAGCTAACATCATAATTTCTTTAGCCTGTCATATTTGAAACACAATCAGTCCATATACACAAGGAACTGAGGTAACATCAAACTGTTCCATTCATTGCAAAGATAATATACCTTCTCCACCGGGACGTTATCGAATACATTAACGGAGCCATTATAGAATATCGTCAACTGTGTTGAGGTCTGATTGCGTGGGTTCCTACAAAAGTCAACCATCCATTTGTGAGTTCAAAATTCACATTACAGCCTTATCATGAGTGGTCAAATCATTTCAAGAGGAAGTTAGCAATACCTTGAGCCATACACGCCAACCGTAGAACCGCCGAACCCATTGCTCATGGTAAAAGGCTGATTCTTGACTGGCATACCAGCACCGCTGTGGAAGCTTTGCGACCTGATCATCGAGTTCGCCTGGTTGAACGGCGCAGGATGGCGCACCGACACCGGCTGAACCATCCTGGATCCGCCAGGGAGATGATGATGTGCTGACATGTTGTAATCCATCCCCTGCACACGCTGTCCGTGAGGCGCAACGGGATACTGATGTGCAGTAACCTGGTTACTCACCCCAAATTGCCTCTGCAGAAACAAGTGCACGGTTCAGACTTTCAGAGTTGAGAGTGTTTAGCGTCCGGCTGGAACCTCATGGCCAGAGCAAGACAGTGACTACGAGCTCAGAGCAGGGGGGCGAACCTGCTGAGGCATCACGGGCAAGGAGGCCTGCTTCTTGATGCCGTCGAAGGCGTCTCCGTTTGCCGCCGCCGGGCGGAAGCCGGAGATGGAGAACTCCTTGGAGCCCTCCTCCCTGGCCGTCCGGAAAGACATGAACGCCGGCGCCGAGCCGGACTTCGCCGGGAACTGCCACTGCGTCGCCGGAGGGTTATCTGTAGCGCACGTACGGCATCGAAATCAGTCAGAAATTTTTCGGCACGGAGAGCAGGTCAAATCTGACGCGTATCCAGCACAAACATGCTGCAGGAGACGTCACATGCCGCAGGCACAGAGTGGGCCAATGAACACGAATTTAATTTCACAATCAGAGGCAGTAAATGGCGCATGGTTACGACCGTAGCGGGGGAATAATAAAAATATAAAATCTCTATGATTTGAAGAACTAATGGCCGCGGCGAGCAACGGTGGATCAGACGGCTCGCCTCGAGCTAGTATGCTACGGCTAATTAACAACCAAGAGTGGTCTCAGAGACAGAGAGAGGAGAGAGGTGTGTGTTTAGCACTGGCCTGGCTCCGTCCGGCTATGCTCCTTCACCGCGTCGGCAGCGGCGGCGCCGCCCTTCGCCGCCCTACCAATCGCGCCGAGGAAGTCCCTCTCCATGGAAGCAAAACGCTGGAAGGTGAGCCAAAGAAATTCCTTCCGCGGCGACTCGTCCCAAGAATCTCCCTGCCGGAAAAGAGGAGGAGAAGAAGAAGAAGCAGCGGCGGCACCCCAAGATGATGCCTTGACCTTTCTTTCCTTCCCCTGCCGCTTTCCCCTTCCTTCCCTCCTGTCACTTTCTCTCCCTCTCTCTAGAGTCCAAACTGCTTTCTCCCGCCCGCTTATTTATCCCGAGATTAGCCGGAGGCGGAGGAGGAAGAAAGCGGGGGCGATGATTAGCCAGTGATTAATTACTCCGCCTCACTCATCAATTAGCCATCGGAGAGGGCAGAGAAGCGTTTGGTGGCGGTGGGCCCCACCGCGGCGACCGGCTACCGGCTAGGGCGAGGCACCCACGTGGCTGTCCCACATGGGCGCGCCCCGTCCCCCCAGCCTCCACCGTGGCACGCCAATGACACGTGGGCTCCGCCCTCCGCGGGGCCCACGCGTCAGCGAGTGCCGTAGGGTGGGAGCCGAGGGCAGGAGGGCTGGGGGCGCAGAATATTGGGGGCGGCGCCTCGTGCCGCGTTGGGCTGGTGGGCCCGCCCACGTGCGGAGGGATCCGACACGTGCACACGAGCCGAATTGCTCGCGTCGCGCGTGGGCCCAGGTCCGCAGTGACGCGTGGGCCCCGTCACGGGGCATGCGGGACTGCGGCGGGCGCGCATCGGGTTGAGGAGCGGGAGAGGGTGGATCCCACGTGGCGTGTGTGCGCATCGAGGGCGGGAGGGGTATTTAATTATACTACTACTCGTACTCTGTAAGATTGGAAATTAGTGAAGGTTAGTTTAAATTAAGATTAAAATTTGTGTCACGGGGCGGTTAGTACTCTGAGGGAGGTTAGTGGTGGGTGGGTGTGCGACGTGCGCCCACCCGGCGTTTTGTTTTGCTAATCGTACAGGCCTTTTGTATTGTTTGACCCACCACCATGTGCGCCACATTTATAATTGCCTGTGTGCTCCTTAGATTTGCTTTGCTTTTGCCCTTTCTTTTCTCTCTTTGGTCGAGGTTTGATGTGGACCGGCTTGTTTAATCGGGAGCTCGGTTGGTGAAAGGCCACGCTATCACGGCATGCAAGTAACTGATAATGTTAACTTGTGCTTAGATTTAAATACTAATAAATTCAAAATCATCTAGTTTATAAAGCCAGTCTCAATGGAAGGTTTCATAGGAGTTTCATGGGCATTAAATACACTGTCACATCAGTAGTTTTGCTGACATAGCAGGGTAATTAAGAGGGGGAGTTTCGTGGAATGTGAGGGGAGTTTCATCACCATGAAACCTCTGTGGCACAGTTACCTAGTTTTCAGTCTAGGTAACTGTGTCCATGAAACCCCCACTGAGACTGGCCTAGCTAAAAATAGCAATGATGACATTAAATTAGTCGTGAGAAGTACTTAAGATGTACTATCCTCCACCCATTTATTGTGGCCCTTGGACTCGATGGAACCACACCTAGAGTTGAGTCCTTGCGCCTTGGTGGCTCAATGGCATTTAGTAGCAAGCTGTCAAGAGTAATTTTCCTATTTGCCCGTGCAGATGTCAAGGATACATATTGCTCTCATCGAAGCTTCTTGCTCCCTAATTGTGGGCTAATTTTCTTATAATCTATAGCCATATCAAGTTAAATATTCAGTGGTTAGTTCACTTCCGTCGGTTACAGGTTATTCACTTTATAATGGAAGAACTTTTGCATAGCTTCCGAGCTCGGCTTGTTTAGAATTAAGTATCCACAAATGAGATAGGAGATGGCCTCCTTGAAGCTACTTGCTATTGTAATGTAAAAGTTTGTCAATTGCAAATTGCCACTATATCATCAGGTTGTCTTTTTAATGGCAATACAAGAGGTCAGAGAGCAGGCTTCAGATTCTTTTTTTTATTGTACCAAGTTTTGTAGCAACTTTGGTTTTTTTAAAAGCATCCATTTTCAGGACCCAGCAGGCCAGATTCAAAAGCACATAACTTTCATGGACAGAGTCCATATGTCATAAATAATATTAGTTGAAGAGGACTTCAAGGCCATTGTAATCCTGGCCTCGGATTAACTCTGGCTGTGCTATGTTTCCTTCACAAACTGTTGGCTATTTCTGTATATGTCATGCTTAAATAAATACCATAGTTGCTAGCTGCAATGAGATGTTTAGCAGATGCATTACCATTGGTTAATGATTATACATGCAGCTTTTGATTGTTTCAATAATACATGCAACTGTATGTGTGGAATGCTCGCGTTTGATTGTCAAAGTAAACTTGACGGAGGAAGGATAACTAGTGAATGATGCATCATTGAACTAGTACAAATAGCACTTGGGTGTAAATGTACATGTCCATAGATTATTTTAGCTGTTGTTATCAAGGCATCAGACACATGCATGTTGATATTTTTTAGTTAAAGTCTGGTGATTTATCTGTTCCAGAATTGATCGTGGTGCCGTCTGAATGTCTATGCCATACGCAAGTCAAGTCAAGTCAATCTTATGTGCTAATTGTTTTTTTGCTACAAGAAGTCGAAAAAAATTGCAAATTACCCAATATAGTAAACGAGTGGATATAACTCCTGTTACAGTGCGCCTGCCAGCATTTTTCTGCCGAATGGAACTACACCCAATTAAGCCTGTGTACTTTTTTTAGGGGAATTAAGCTTGTATACTTTTTTTTTTTGATCAAAAAGCTTGTATACTTCTGCTTACGATGACATGCACTCGATTAATTTCTGAGGTTGGCGGAAATCGGTTCAGAATCATCAGATGGATAGGAAATCCGGCTCGGAATTCGGTTTTCCCGGTTAAAGCCCATTACCATCTCTTCCAGCCCAGCCCAATAGACAGACCTACTCTGTACTACATACTACACCCACTCCTCACCCGTCATCCACACCCTCGCAGGCCCCACTCCAACTCGCCGCCGCCGGCAACTCGCCGACTCTTCCCGTCCAGCGTCTCGGCGAGGCTCCCCCTGCCCTCCTTCCGTCCGTCGTCCAGGTGCGGCGTCGGTCGCCCCCCTGCCCTCCGGCCTCCTCCCGTCCAGGCGCACGGCGGCTGCCCCCGTGCGACTTTGCCCTAGGCGCTAGCTGTCACCATGTCGAAGGCCGGGGACCAGCAGTCGGAGGACATGGAAGTCGACCTCTCCGCTGCCGCCGCCGAGGAGAAGCCGGTCGTCAGGTTCTCCATCAACGGTGAGCAACCCAGCCGCCACCTCGTCTGGCGATCTGGCCCCGTCGCTCGGTTCCTTGACCGGTCTTGTCTCTCTCGCAGTGCTGGAGCTCATGAGGGAGGCGCAGATGCAGCACGGTCTCCGCCAGAGCGACTACACCCGGTACAGGTTCGTGGTGCCACTAGCGCGCTCCATCCGATCCTGCTGCACCTCTCCCAGATCTACGCTTTGATTTCGCTCGATTCCATGCGGTAGATCGATTAGAGCATCTTAATTCTTCTTATCTTCTATGCTCTCAAATAAATTTGGGAAAAAATGTCGTCCTGTTGTTGTGCCTTAACCCAAATTGTCGACGAAAGGCCTCGTTCCTTGTCTATTTGAATCCGAAACCACGGTACTGTTGGAAACATTTATTTAGTTTACATATCTGCTTTACCGTGCTTACTACATTTGACCAGTTTCTAGGAAATTGTGGCCACTAGTTTCTAACCTGTTCTCCTGGCTCTTGTATGTTTGGTTTGCCTAGAGTATCATGCTCTCTGTTATTAGGTTGTATGTGATGTGTCTGTGTGCCTCTTTGCATAACTGATACTTGCATTACCTGTAGGAGGTACTGTTCGGCGCGACTCAGAAGGCTGTACAAGTCTCTCAAGTTCCTGCATGGCCGTGGTAAATACACCAGGAGAAATATAACCGAGTCAACAGTCACAGATGTCAGGTGTGGTACCTTCTGCTTATAATTCATGATCTGCTGATAGTGTGATATATGGCATGTTGTTTCTTTCTCAATTGTTAGATGAAAATCATGAAATATGGAAGGAAGAAGGGAAGGGATGTTCATGATGTGCCAAGTTTCGTTAACTCTAGCATATGTCATAGAGGACTCTTTGATTGCTAATGGCACCTGATAAAGTACTTCTGTCGTATTTCTGAATCCTTAATGAAGTAACTTCAGATTAGCATAATGCTTAAGGTGATAAAATTACTGTTGGTTTTATGGTGGTGTAAAACCAATGAATTGATCTTGTTTCTTCCAGTGTAATGGGGAAACATCCAGTGTTCTTTTGTACATTTGGTTGATATATATATAATTATATTGCTTATACAAAGGTTTTGAGTCATGTTATTGGAGTAATGGTACGAAGCTCTTCTGTCAACCATTTTTATTGTCATGCAGGCGATCAAGTTGATGCATGTGATCATGTTGTCTTTAATGTCTTATTTGAGAAGTTCAATAGAAAGTATAATTTCATATTTTCATTTTTTGCAACCTTTATGTTTTATTGAACAGTGAAACAGTGTCCATTGTAATTGTACTTTATGTAAATCTGAAGAGTTCCTGAAGCATTTTTAACATGTGACTGCAGGTATCTCCACATAGTATTTTATATGGCTGAGAGAGCATGGAGTCATGCCATGGAAAAGAAAACTGCTGGTACAAATGCGCAACAACGTATCTACATGTTGGGTCGATTTAGAAAAGCAGTTAAATGGGCATCACTTTTTTCGCAATTATGTTCTTTGAAAGGAGATTCGAGGACATCTCTTGAAGCTGAGGTGTGTATCTTGCTATATTTTTTCTTCACTTTTTTCGCTTGTGATTTTTCTATAAGATTTTGAACTTTATTCAGAAAAGTAAACCCATTCAATTCAACATGTAACAGTTTTGCTCAAAATATTTTTTCCAGGCATATGCTTCATATATGAAAGGTGCTTTGTTTTTTGAGCAAGACAAGAACATAGAGGCAGCAATGATAAATTTCAAGAATACAAGGTCTGTGCGATTGTGCTTGTTTTGTCAGACTTTAGGATCATTAGAGTTTGCCATTATTAATTGTGTATATTTTTTATTATGGTTCCCTTTTTAATCAGTAATCAGGGCGACATTCTCTGATAATTTGGGTACATTTTCTCCATAGGGCTGTCTATGAGGAGCTTGGGAAGTATGGCAGCATAGAAAATCAACTTTTATGCCGTCAGCGCATTGAAGAAGTGGAGCCTATGATTGATTTCTGTTCACACAAACTTGGTGGATCATCTTTACAAGCACATGAACTCCTAAACAATGCTAATGATCTTCTCAAAGCGAAGATGGAGGTATTTTCTTTTCTAACCGCTTATCTGACATACCTTGATGTCTTTTTAAGAGTCGGGACTAGCACATAATTGCAATCTAAAAGATAATATTAGCTAGGAGTTTTATCTGGAGGTTTGATTTTTGGGAATGGGTTTTCCCTCGTTCTTTTAGTGGTTCTGCATAGGAACCTAGGAGGTCAGAGAGCAGGGTTTAGATTTTTTTAAAAAAAATGGTACCAAGTTTTATAGATTTGGATTTTTTTAAAGCATCCATTTTCAGCACCCAGCAGGCCAGATTCAAAAGCACATAACTTCCATAGACACAGTCATATGTCATAAATAATATTAGTTGAAGAGCACTTCAAGGCCATTGTAATCCTGGCCTTGTATTAACTCTGGCCGTGCTGTGTTTCCTTCACAAACTGTTGGCTATATTTGTATATGTCATGCTTAAATCAATACCATATTTGCTAGTTGCAATGAGAGCATACAGTTGCTAGTATGCTTGCATTTGGTTGTCAAAGTAAACTCGATGGAGGAAGGATAACTAATGAATCATGCATTATCGAACTAGTACAAATAGCACTTGGGTGTAAATGTACATGTCCATAGATTATTTTAGCTGTTGTGATCAAGGCATCAGACCATGCATGTCGATATTTTTAGTTAACAGTCTGGTGACTGGTGATGTATCTGTTCCAGAATTAATTGTGGTGCCATCTGATTGTCTATGCCATACACAAGTCAAGATGTTGGATGTGTATGTGGTAATTGTTTTTTGCTACAGGAAGTCAAAAAAATTGCAAATTACCCAATATAGTACTGTAGAGGTTCGTTCTCCTGAATGTAGTACTGCACATATACTCCCTCTGCTCTAAATTGTAGGCCGTTTTGACTTTTTTTTTGTTCATAGATATTTGTATGCACCTAAATATATTGCATGTCTAGATGCATACAAACATCCATGTACCTAGAAAAGATAAATTGACCTGCAATTTGAAACGGAGCGAGTAGCATTTATATCTGTAGTGCAATTCTACATAGAAGTACAGTTGCAGTATAATAGATGGTACTACATTCATCCTGCCAGCTGATTTCATGATTGTCCCACCATTACTCTGACTTTATTTTCTAGAACTTGAAGGGGATAATTCATAAATCTGACTCCAATTTTCTTTTGTGACAAAAATTTGACTCCAACATATGTAAAGGTTCTTTTGGCTGTTGTAATAGATATATTTTGAAAAATTTTCAGGCTGTGTTGTCTGAGACAAGGTCACAGCAGGCAGCTTCCATGACCGAGTTTAACTGGCTTGGTCGTAGATTTCCAATTACAAATGCAAAGACCCGTGTCTCCATTTTGAAAGGTATATATTTACCATCTTATTCTTTAGTTGCATGGTCATATTTAGTCAATTTCCATATTATACAGCATTTGAAACTGAGATTAGTAGATTCAGGCCATAATAGATGGCCTGTTACTCTTAGGATCCTTATTTTGAGCAATTTTCTTGATGCATGTCATAGTTTTATATTTACGGACCCCTCTTTAATTGAGTGATGTGATCAGCCCAGCAGCTTGAGAAGGACTTGACTGGTCCAGCCACAGAATCAATGGCTGCTGACAAAAGGCTTGGCATTTTCGATAAAATATTTTCTGCGTACCATGACGCTCGAAGCTGCATTCGCAATGACCTGGTAGGAAACCTTGTTTTTTACTTGTCACATTTTGCAAGTCCGGTTAATACTAGAGATATGATGCACAATACTTGCTCTTTTTCTTAACTAAAATTCCAAATGTAGGCTTCTGCTGGCAGTGCTGAGAATATAAGAGATGACTTGAATGGTCTTGACAAGGCTGTAAGTGCTGTTTTAGGATTGAGGACTATAGAGCGTAACCAGCTACTTGTTAGCATTGCTAAAAGTAAATTTGCAAAGCATCGAGATGAGAAAAATGAGAGAATCACAAAGCCAGAAGAACTTGTTCGGCTATATGATCTGCTTATTCAGGTATGTTTGTTTTCTGTCATGCCTTTTTTTATTTGAGATGCTTTATCACGTTTTTATAGACTTGTGTGCTTTTTCTGGTGTAAAACTACCTTTTGCAGAATACAACAGACTTGACAGATCTAGTTAGCTCTGGCAGAAACAAAAATGAAGAAGAGAACTCTTTTATTCATGATTATGAGCTCAAAGGCATGGCTTTCAGAGCTGAGAGGTTTGTTACGCTATCCAAGTCCAGCAATCTTTAATGGACAGCTTTTGTTTCATCCATTGTCTCCTTTGGCGATAAATCAGTTAGTGAACTATTTTATGATTTCAAGTTTTCCACCCTTCTATATGTTGGTCTGTATCAGGGGCGGAGCCAGCATGATTCCTGGGTATTCCCAGGAATACCCAAGAATTTTGCTTGAAATCAAGTACATATAAGCTATACTTGCCCAAAAATCGATTCTGTTAGCTTCTTATCTTGTTCTGGTTTGTTAGCATGTGCAAATCATGTTAGTTTTGGTCTAGTGTTTGTTTCCCTTCACATGCATGCTGTGTCCAAAGGCTCACACATTGCTGAGTCAATCCCAGCCGGAAAACGTTCTTTCACAGCACAATTGCACAAATCTCGTGTCTTTCTCTTTCCAGTGTGACGATATGCTTGATCACTTCGTCTTCAATTGTTACAAAAATAAGTGATTTAAAATCTTCCTGGGAATTAGCTGTCTAATTTCCTTGACCATGTGAGCCATTTAGTCTTGATTGCATGTGTTCGCCGTATTTTTTTCTTGTAAATTGAGGACAACGACGCTATCAAATACTTCCAAGCATTGACAATTTAAATCTAGTTGATGTGTTTAGCTTGAATATTTTTATCTTTTTAAATGTATAGAAAGTATTTTCTTCATATATTGACTGAAAAGGATCGGTTTAAGAAATGGGAATACTCAACTCTCAGATCCCCTGGCTCGGCCACTGGTTTGTATGCCTTGTTGTGTGCTATCCACCAGTTATTTATATAGATACTTGTCCTTAATGCATATCACTTGCATAGTTACTGTATGCTTTTCTCCAATCACCCACACCGTCATTCTTCTGTTAGCAAGGTTTCAGTTGATTTGCTAGAAAACTTGCATCTAATGCCCGTTGGTTTTGATTACATTCTTTTGAAAAAAAGAAGTATCCTTACGCGTTTCACTTTGAATAATTATGCAGATGTTTCTTTTTGGCGAAATCATATAGTTCAGCTGGCAAAAGGACAGAAGCATATGCGTTATTCTGTCATGCCCGTACTCTTACTGATTCCGCACTGCAGAAGCTTGCAAACAGTCCCGATAAGGTTTGTCTGTGAACCAAAACAGCTTGAGAACTTTTTATTCGCATATGGATCTTGAGGACTATTAATGTGAGAACATGACACTATATACAGGGACTTTTATTTGCTAGCCAGTTAATCTAATAACTGAGCTTTTAGTCTTAAGCAACTATATTCAATCCCAAATTAATTAACCTTTTGAGCTTTTATGTGCTTGTAGAAAACATGCTCAATTCTAACACATTCTTATTTTTCACAGGCTTTAATCCAAGAGCTGAAGTCTTTATCTGACAATTGTAGATCCAATAGTTGCATAGAACATGCAACAAGTATTATGGAGGAGGAGAAGGTTCCTTCAGAACTTTCTAAAGGAGTCTCAACTATGTCACTTGGTGATGATAAAACTAAGGTATGTTGATCATCATGAAAGTTTGTATACATAGGCATTGCAGCATGGGTAGGATACCCTGACAATCTAGGTTTGCACCCAATGATATAATTCTCTTCACTCATGCACCTGTAGCAGGTAGAACTGCTTAGTCCTCTTGTGTAGTGCTGTACTCAGCAACAGTAGCAGTAGTGGATAGTATGGCAACAGTGGTAAGTAGTGGGAGTATGTCCCAACAGCAGTAGTAGGTAGAATGACCTCATTGACATACTAGACCATTGACTGATGACTTGTGTGCTATATACTAAGAGAAGCAGATGCAGCTCAGTTCAAGCAGCCACAATTCTCCTCTGCTTCCTCTCCTACCTCGCGTAGTGGGCAATTGATGAATGAGTTAGAGGATGAGCAAGCATAGTTTGCCTGAACCCACGTTACCCACCCCGCAGGTCTATTTGATATCATTCAAACTTCGAGTGCCAATATGCCCCGCTGCCAGTCACAATGTTTCAGCTTTATCTTCTTGCACTTGTCTCTGTTTTTTTCTCTCTCGTTTTATCTGATGATACTTTGCACAGCAAAGAGCAAACCGTTAATGTGCATTTTTAAAATAACGGGAACTAATGATATCCTGGTATTTTGCAGGAGAACAAGTATCTTCTTGATATGCTACAGAGCTATGAATCAGCGATTGGTGAACAAAACACCAAAGGTCCATATCGCATCGCTCAATTCCCACCTCCCTTCCAAGCAGTGCCATGCAATCCAATCGTGCTCGACATGGCATACAACGCGATAGAATTCCCAAGCCTCGAGAACCGAATGAAGAAAGAAAAGAAGGGTCTCCTGAGCAGGTTCTGGGGATGAAAAAAAAAGACGAGGGCATTCGCCCTATTGGATTTTGGTACATTGTGCTTTTGCCTTGTTTGCCATGCGCATGAGCTCGTACAAATATACATGGCCCCTCAAAGTACTTCCTTTTGATGGATGAAAGAATTTTTTGTCAGGCCTATGTAAGCGCCCCCTGAGAAATTCGGACAATCTTTTGTCGGCAAGAGTTTTACTACTCGCAGTGACTGTTTAGACTAGTATGTGTTATACAATATCGAGCAATGGATTGAATAGCATGATTATTGGGTGTAAAATCGTTCCCACTTCGTGTTTACTCTCTGAGTGATGCTCATGCAACTGGAAATTAGATGGGCTCCCTTCTTCCGGGAGATGATGTATGGGATTGACGTAGCTAAGATCCCGCGGCCCATCAATCGGACCTTTTGTGCCACCAGCGCTAATCATACCGTGGCCCAATCCAAAATAATCAGGCAGCAGTACAGTCCATCAGAGAGGGAGAGAGAGAGAGAGAAGAGTCAGCCCGTGGGTTGTGCACGGCACCCTCGCCGTTGCAACTGCCCCCGCTGCTGGGGATGGATGCTCTGCGCGGCCGTACACCTACTACTTGTGCCTGTCGGCGAAACCAACAGCATGACGGCGACTCCGATCCCCTGGCTCGCCCACCCAGGCCTTTTGCCAGCTTGGCTGCCACCTCCCATCAGCCGGGCCCGGCTGCACTGCACCTACGCCTAGCCAGGCCCGGCGGCGGCTTCCACCACCGGATAGATCACCGGCGGGCAGCCCTGGCCCCCGGGTGGGCTTTTGTTTTCTTTTGCAGGCGGGGAACTGGGTCAAACCAGATGGTCAAGATGTGGTGGCCTCCGGTAACCACAACCATTTTTACAGCTAACCAACCCGTGGCCGATATATATTACATATTACTATACTACTAGTACGAGCCACAAGATCGATGTGCATGCACCATTTTACAGCCCTGCCCCAGGCTGGAAAGGCGTCGCTTGCCCTTTAGTAAACTGCCCCGGGGCTCATCAGTCATCACCATCCATCGCGTTCGCATGTGCCCTTCACCCCTTCAGAGTATAGTAGTAGCAGCACTGTGGCAATGCAATGCGCCAGCCCCTTCACTGATTGATGATGATGACTCTGCACTGCTAAATAAACGGGGCGCGGCAGTGCCAATGCGCCAACCCCTTCACTCTTTGCCACGCCATTTCGGGGAATGCTTTGCTCTGCTCGGGCTCAGCAAGCAACCATGCTGCTCAGTGTACTTGGACAGACAGAATGAGTGATCCTACTAGTAGTCTTGTGAAGACAGTGCAGTGTCTCCGTCGGCCCATGCTTAATCATCGCTAACAAAGCGTTTTCTCGAGTGAAAACTTGCATTGTGAAGTGCCTTTGCTTTGTAACAGTCTAACAGAGCGTACAACTGTAGTACAAGCGAAGGCCATCAGAAGTGAACTGCTATCAACCCCTACCGTGCAACTTACAAAAGGCCAAAAGGCTATGCTTCAATTTGCCAACTACAGAGGTTATGCTTCAAATTGCTAACTAGCGTATTAAACTAGGTTTTGATGGATTCTAGCACAAGGCCATATGCTCTTCCATTTACAACATCTGATGGTTGTACAGGATCAAACAAGAAAGCTAGACGACTCGAATAAGGACTTGTTTAGTTCCAAAACCTGGTGCCAACTTGGTGCTAAGTTGGTGGAAATTGGTATTTTCTGTGAGTGGGGCACGGTTATCAACGTGCAAAGTTAGTGGGGAGTTGAGGAACTAAACAAGGCCTAAAATGTTTCTGTACTGACAAAAATACAAGCTCTAGAGAATGTGCCATGGATTTCAAAAGGAAAAAAAAAGGGCTAGCAACATTAATAATTGAACAAAGACTACTCGCAAGTGTTGGGGAGCAATCCTCACACCCCAAACATACTGATGTACAGTAGTCCGTGCATTATTCAAAACAAAAAAAACAGTAGTCCGTGCTACAAATGCAAGAGGAACCTAATTCTTTTTCAACAAATAAGAGAAAAAAAAAAGCCGTTGTTTCCCGCGTCCCCGATCCAGCATAAGCAACGCCATCATTTACGACCTGCAGGCAATCGATTCACCACTGATGCCTCTGCCTGCTGCACTGTACCTCACGCACATGAATGCAGATGCCAGCAAAAGCGGAGCTCCTGCACAAAAGCGGCCCGCAAGTACAACGCATGCGGCGACGGACCAGCTACGCGACAAGCCAAAGCAAATGCACCCACCCAGCCAGCACCAGCACACACCCTCTGCAGTGAGAGCACAAGGATAAGGCTGCTGATACGAGCCTACGATTGAGATTACTAGTCAGACCAAACAACATCCCAACGGAAGCTGGAGTGAGAGTGTACAGCTCGGAGTAACACTGTAACAGTAGTAGCCAAGTGATTAGTAATAGCAGGCAAACAACCTTAAGCAGAGCACTAGCAGTAGCAGTAAACAAGAAGCGACGTCGCTATCACCAAAGGGGATCGATCGATCGATCAGACAGGCATTAGATAAGAGTCAAACTAGGGGGCACTTCACTTGGAACCCTGCCTTGAATCAACATCATTAACATCACCATCATCCGCTAATTAAATTGTACTACTACACATCCACATTAGCAGCAGCTGCAGCAGCAGTTCCCTAGCTTTAATCTTAGCTTACAACACGAACACCGGCACGGAGCCAACTCGACAGCGAACACACCAAATCCTCCTAATTACTCCATTAATTAATTAAGCCACGACGAACAATTAGATGAAGCAAGGAACCCAACCCTAAAGATTAACAACACGGCAGCAGCAGCAGCAGCGGGCGGACGGACAGATCGCTACGCCCTAGCGCCCTCTTCTCTCACGGCGGCGGCGGCGGCGTCAGGCGGCGGCCGTCTCGCTGGGCACGACGGGGCGTACCTTTGGGGGCCTACCGCGGCCGCGCTTCACGGGTGTTGAGCCGTCGCCGGCGGGGGCCGGTGCGGCGGCGGCCTCGGTCTTGGCCTTCTTGGGCGGGCGGCCGCGGGCCTTGGGCATCCCGGCGGTGGCCTGCGCCACGGCGGCGTCGAGCGGGTCCTTGGCCTTGGGTGGGCGGCCGCGGGGGCGGCCGGAGCCGGTGGACGCCGGCTTGGGAGGCGGCGGCGGCGCGTTGGGGTCCCGCACCTTGGGCGGGCGGCCGCGGCCGCGCTTGGGCGGCGCGTCGGGCGCGTCGGAGCGGAAGTAGTTGTTCTTGAGGAAGATGAGCTCGCCGGACTCCTTCATGCGCGCCAGGTGCGCGGTCAGCAGCGACGCGTGCGCCGGGGGTAGCTCGCCGTACTTGCCCTCGATGTACCTCGAGATGGCCGACTTGTTCGACCCGTTCTTGTCGCCCAGCCCGTCGAGCGCCGCCAGGATCATCTGCACAGCCACCACGCCACGAAGTCAGCTCACGGAAATCTCACTCCATTCCATTTCGTTCTTTCTCAACAACAACCAAAAGAAAACGATTTTATTTTCTTTTCTTTTTGCCAAAAAAGACAATTTTCCCCAACAAAAAAACCCCAAGAAACATGCATCGAGCGCATCCGCATCCCGAATCCAGCTGCAAACCACAAATCCTGGCCACAAACAGCCCAAAAGGAAACACAAATAGCAGGAAAAAAAAACTGCGCAAGAAGCGGGCGGACAGACGGGTGGTTACCTCTGGGTAAGGCGGGAGCGGGGACGGCTTGGCGACTTCCTCGGTGGCCATGGCGACGGCAACGCGACGACGGAGCCGGCGAGGAGGACGACGAGATGCGGTGGTGGGGGGAATGAAATTTATTTTCCTCGGAGGAGGATATAAGAAGAAGCGAGGAGGATTTGGATCAGGATAGATAAGAAACGGGGAGGGAGGAGGGGGAGGAGCCTCGCTCCGTTTCTTTACTATTTTTCCCCCTTGGTTTTTCGGTTGTGTCTTGCGAGAGTGTGTCTGGGGGGAGTGAGTGATGGGATCAGATCGGGATGCGGGGAGGATGGACGGCCAGGATCTCTCCGGCAGCCGGGATCGAGCGGCGCTGGAGGTGGGGAGCACGCGGATCGGTGACGTGGCGGGGGAGAGGGGGGTGCCTGCGCTCGCCATTCCCGCCTTAGTTTTTGTTTGCTTTTGGACCTGTTTAGGGCATGTACAACCCATAGACAGCAGCTGTCTTTATAATGCCATGTAGACATATCTATCCTATGTGTACCATATTTAATGAGGAGGGAGAAGAGAGCCGTCGTCTCATCAGAGGACAGCACGGGCCCGTGCTCCCATGCACCGATGCCGTGTTTGCAGATGGATTCAGGCCCCTCTGGATCGTTTGCGGTCTGCTCTGCGCTGAGAAGGATTGTTCGTGTGCGCAGAAGGAAAGTAAACAAAGCACACAAGCAGCGGAAGCAACAGGAAAGCTGTCAGGAGCTGAGAGAAAGGACCTGGTAATAGCGAACATTTAATGGCTCTATTGTGCTTGATCATCGGTATATATGTTCAGGTTCTGAATCTGCATTTCTCTTCCTATCTGTATTATAGTTGTTCTATAGGGACACTAAAATGGCTACAAAGATCAAATTATACTAGATCACTATGATTTACGTGTTAATGGATGAATTAATACTCTTGCAGACAGCAAAAAAGACAACAACTATCTAACTGTTGTACAAGCTGTCTATTTGGCTGTCTATGTGTGACAAAAAGACAGCAGCTGTCTAAACTGTTGTACATACCCTTAGTTGTTGGAAAAAAAAACTTTTCTGGGAAGCGTGTTTTTTGAGAGAGATGAACAAAGTTGAAAAGATCTTTTGGAAGTAAACATGGCAGTCTAGGCCTGCGCGCTGGCTTTAGGCTGGGGTGGAAATGACCGAGATGACCGTCCTCCTCCGGTTTGGTCTATTGGGGACTGGTTTGGAACTATGGTTGTCGAGTGGAAGAGGCTTTCGATTTCGGCTGAATGGATATTGTTATGAAATTTTTGCTGGTTTGTGCTCTACCAATGTGCTAAAGATGGGTGATTAAAAATGGTGCTAAAAATAGTAATATTTCGATGTAAATTAAGAGTTTTCACTAGCTTTGTAAGGTAAACACTTATACTAGTTGGGAAAGCGCAGTACTTAGTTGAAGTTCATGGTCTATTGTACTTTGTTGATCATTTTTACACCAAGAAATAACCATCTTTCCACCCTGATGGAACCTCAAAGGTGGATTAAAGATAATCTTTTCTTTACTACCACTACAAAAAAATTATATGTTCAAATAAGAAAAAATTAACTAGCCAATAATATTTCATTTAAATCATTCATGAAATATAGTAAATATCTTTAAAACATTGAACACAGTTCACTGCCAGCAAACAACTGGTTCAAAAAATATAATAAATCTCAAAAACAGCTAACAAAATTCATGATCACCTTAGCATCCAAGACTTCGCGACAAAGTTTCGTAACAAACTAAAACCGCTCATGTCAGTCGTTCAAAATATACTAGGCACAAATCGAAGTTACACCACTAAAAAGACAAATACCTTGGTAGGTAGCCCACACAATGCAGGTGGGCGGTTACACTTTTTTTTAATTTGCTGGGTCCTACAGTCTGGCGAGCAAGTGGGTCACTTATGAAGTAAGGGGGGTGCATGTATGCCTGCACTAATAACCCCACTTCAGGTTTTTGTTTATTTCATCTGCTAGGTTTTCGTTGGGTAGAAAAATGTTGTGGTGGCCTTCCTCCCTTGTAGCTTTTTGGGGGTTATGATTTTTTGAAGTTATTTGGGCAGTTTGGATTTTGCATTGTCAAGTGGGGGTGTGGAAGCCTTTTGGTTTTTGCCGAATCGATACTATTACGAAATTTTCGCTGGTGTTGCTATATGAATGTCCTAAATGGTTGTAAAAAGTGGTGCCAAAGATGGTAATAGTTTTATATAAATTAAGATTTTTTTCCTAGCTTTGGAAGGTAATTCTATATTAATTGTAAAGTGTGTCATCATTTTTAAACCAAGAAAAATCACATATAGATTGACCCAAACTAAATAAGGAAACTCAAGGTTAATGAACTAAATATGATCCCTTTTTCTTACTATAAAAGGAAAAAAGATATATTTAAATGAAAAAATTACCAAACTGTGGAACCACGCAATAATGTTTTTGTTGAATGGTTGATGAAGTATAATAAATTTATTAGAAACGGTTGAACACAGTTCGTGTCCAATTTAGAACCAATGAAAAATATAATATCCCATAGACAACAATCACAATTCATGACCAGCTCTTACCAAAGTCCTCATTATGGTCTATGGTGGTCAATAAATGGTGCTAAATAACGGAATATTTTCATATAAAATAAGAATTTTTATGATATTTAGAAATTAATTACTATTGTCAGTGGAAAGTGCATCATCATTTCTACATGAAGAAAAAAAATCATCTATAAATTGCTGGAAATTCAAGGATAAAGATAATCACTTTTTCTTACCAAAATGAAAAGGATATATTCATATAAGAAAAAATATTAACAAACTATGGAACCACCCAATAACATTTCATTTGAATGGTTGATGAACTATAATAAATATATAAAAAATGTCGAACAAAGTTCATGTCCACCTTAGAACCAATGACAGATATAATAAGTATCTCATAGACAGCAAACACAATTCATGACCATCACAGGATCCAAGACGTGACAAAGTTTTCTAACAAACTAAAACAACTCATGTTGACTGTTCAAAAATATAGTAGGCACAAATTTAAGTTACGCCGCTAAAAATGACAAATCCTTGGTAGGTGGCCTAAGCAATGCAGGTGGACGTTACATTTTTTGAATTTGTGGGATCATACAGTGTATCGAGCAAGCGGGCTAGTTATGAAGTAAGGGGGGATGCATGTCTACACTTGTAACCCCCACTTTAGCTTTTTGTTTATTTTGTATTTGGTTTTCGGTTGGGAAGAAGAATTTACCAAGATGACCTTCCTCCCTTTTTCGCTTTTTGGGGATTGTGGTTTTTTGAAGTTATATGGGCGGTTTGGAATTTGGATTGACAAGGGGCTGCAAAACTGTTTGGGTTTCAGCTCAATAGAATATTAGGAAATCTTCATTGGTTTGTGTTCTACCAAAGTCCTAACTATGGTGGTAAATGTGGTGCTAAAGATGTTAAAATTTTTAAAAAATATATTTTCCTAGATTTTGAAGGTAATTACTATATCCATTGGAAAGTGCATGTCATTTTACACCAGGAAAATAACATCGTCTATTGACTTATCCCAAATAAAATATGAAAATTCAAGGGGACAGATAATAGCTTTTTCTTACCAATAGGAAGGAAGACATGTGAATAGGAAAAAAATGCCAAAATATGCAACTACACAATAACATTCTAGTTGAATGGTTGCTGAAGTATAATAAATATATAAAAAAAATTGGTTGAACAGAGTTGGTGTCTAGCTTGGAACCGATGGAAAAAAATAATAAGTATCTCATAGACAACAAATACAATTTATAACCAGCTCAGGATCCAAGACTTCGCAATGAAGTTTTGTAACAAACTCAAACAACTCATGTCGGCCATTCAAAATATGCTATACAAAAAATTAAATTACACTGCTAAAAAGGACAAATACCTTGGTAGGTGGCTAAACAATGTAGGTGGGTGTTACATTTTCTTTGAATTGGCGGGATCGTACGATGTGGCGAGCAAGTGGGTAAGTTACAAAGTAAGTTGGGATTCATGTCTACCTACACTCGTAACCCTACTTTGGGTATGGCTTTTGGCTAGGAAGAAATTACCAAGTTGGACATCCTCTCTTTTGGCTCTTTGGGGATTTTGGTTTTTTGAAGTTATCTGGGCGACTTGGAATTTGGCTTCTCAAATGCGGTGTGATAGCCTTTGGCTTTGGGCCAACTAGATAATATTAGGAGACATTTGATGGTTTGTGCTCTACAAAAATCATCAATGTGGTGGTAAAGAAATGGTGCTAAAGAAGCAGATAATATTTATATATAAAATAAGATTTTTTTCTTAACTTTGGAAGCTAATTGCTACAGTCATTGGAAAGTGTGTCATTTCCACAATAAGAAAAATCATCGATAGATTGTCCCCAAACAAAATATGGAAATTCATGGGTAAAGATAATCATCTTTTCCTACCAAAAGAAAAAAAGATATATTCAAATATAAAATTACCCAGAATGTGGAACCACTCAATAATGTTTCATTTGAATGGTTTATGAAGTATAATAAATATATAAAAATGGTTGAACACCATTCGTTTCTAAATATATACAAATTACCAAGATTACCCCTCTTTTAGCGTTTTGGGGTTGTGGAGTTTTGAAGTTGTTTGGGCGGTTATGGGAGTTGGATTGTTCAGTGGGCTGGGAAATCAATCTGATTTGACTGAATAAATAATGTTAGGAAGGTTTCACCATTTTGTGCTATACTAGTGTCCTAAAGATCGTGATAAATCTTGTGCTAAAGATTGTAATATTTATTTATAAGATATACTTTCTTCCTAGCTTTGGAAGATAATTATTATATTCAATGGAAACTCCATGGTCATCTTTACACAAAAGAAAATCATTTATAGATTGATCCAAACAAAACATGGACATTCAAATGTAAATTAAAGATAATCACTTTTTTCTTACTAACATGAAAAATATATATTCAAATAAGAAAAAGCAACAGATGTGGAGCCACCCAATACTGTTCCATTTGAATGGTTGATAAAATGTAATAAATCTCTCAAAAACAGTTAATAAGGTTCATATCTAGCTTAGAACTGATAGCAAATATAATAAAGATCTCAATGATAATGAACACAATTCACGGCTAGCTCAGGATCCAAAACCTCATGAAGAGGTTTCATATCAAACTCACACAATTCTTGTTGAACCTTCAAAAACTACTTTGGACAAATTTAAGTTACACTCCTAACAAAATGGACAAATACCTGGTAGGTGGCCTAACCAATGCAGGTGGATGGTTAATTATTTTTTCATTGAATTGTAGGATCGTATGGTGTGGCGGCGAGCAAGTTTGTCACTCAGGGCAGCTTTAACATGTATACTAAGATGGTGTTTTGAGGAGAGAGAAGGTACTTGCACTAGTGCTAAACGTTGGAGTGGTGGTGCCAAGCTAGAAACACATGGCACCAGTAGCTTAAGTGCACACCCGAGGTTATGATTCAAAAAAATGTTTCTTCATCACCTAGGAACCTGTCAGTGACGTGAAGTGCAAAAAGAAGCTAGCTGATGAAATATATTTTTGCTGCCGTTTGGTCCTAAACATGTGTTAGACTTGCTAAAACGTTGGAGCAAAGCAGACTAGTTAGCAACCACGTGACATGCCACGGCATGGTTCATCCTCTTGGACTGTA
Source organism: Digitaria exilis (assembly GCA_015342445.1). Lineage (NCBI taxonomy): Eukaryota > Viridiplantae > Streptophyta > Magnoliopsida > Poales > Poaceae > Digitaria > Digitaria exilis. The sequence continues at coordinate 4,723,275 of JACEFO010001795.1, forward strand.
CGTTAATGATGCCCTTATGAAGTGGGGGGTGCATATCAGCCTCTAGTCATAACTCCACTTCGGTTTTGTGTTTATTCTGTTTGGGCCTGTGCTAGTTTTACGCTAGACATAAATTACCGAGATGGCCTTCTTCACTTTTCACTTGGGTATTGTGTTTTTTCGATGCTGCTAGGGTGGTATGGAATTTGGATTATCAAGTGGGCGGGGAAAGCCTTTTGGTTTCTGCCGAATAGATATTGTTAGGAACTTTTATATAAAACAAGAGTATTATCAAGTGTGATGAACTAATGTATTATAGATGGTGATAAAAATGGTGCTAAATGAGGTAATATTTTTTATATAAAATAAGAGTTTTTCCTAATCAGTGGCAGTTATTAGACTCAACTACGGCGAATATTTTCCTCGTTTCAAGTTTATACTTAACTATGATTATGATTTTTTTATAGCATTTCATGGTTTGAGTACGCATAGAAAATATTGTCTCCCCTAAAATCTATGAAAATAGAAGGATAAAACTATAGTGAGCAAAGAAATTTCTTGAAGTTGATACTAGCGGCTTGGAAAGGTTTTCAGTTGATAAGAGTTTTAGTATCTGGCGCATCGCTGTTACTTCGTTTAGGTTTTATTCAACCCTTATCCAGCTTAGAATAAGCTTTAATCGGCTGTTATCGACGCTTCATCATCGGATCTGTTATAGCCATTTAGATCTATTCTAAGTGTTGCTCTGCTTAGCTTGGTAGGTTACGTTTTAGTAATCTTACTCTGCTTCGCATCGGAATCGGCTGATCTAGCCAGCTCTTCATTGTAGATCGGAATTCACTGCCGATCTGGTCTTCATTGATAAATCGGAAACCCAGCCGATTTCGCCGTGTTACTAACGTGCGATTTTCCTTGTCAATCAACAGGTCAGATTGACTGGCACGCCCTGCATCATCGGTCACATCCGATTTCGTGTGCTAGTACGTGAAGGTCTTTCCCGATTTTTGCGTCAACACTAATATTGCTACATATTTTTTTCTACAAAACAATCCTATATTCTAATATAATTCCGAACATCAAGGTTATAAAGATAACACTACACATTTTAATTAACAATAGGAAAATGATTAATTTAAAGTAGAGAGACCATAGATCACCATTACGATTTAATTTAAACCCATGATGAAATATAATAATAAATAGATCACCATAAATGTGTTCCAAAGATGCTAAAAAATATTTAAGCTATGATTGTTGACATGATAAAAAACTAAACCAATACCTTGTGATAAATATTCAATTATGATAAATACCATCCCATGCAACAAAACCACTTTAGATACATATCCAATTATGAATAGCTATATGTTTTCGGAAAACATTTTTTCTTTTGAGATTTGCGAAAAACACACGGGCAATGTATAAATATCATATTGTTTTCCATTAAATTCCTTTTTAGAGGCATGGGTTACCGGGTGAAGGCTGAGGATATATCTATGAGGGTAGAGTCGTCATTGCGCCAGCGCCATGGAATACAACTTCGGCATCGAAATTTGAAATGGAGAGGGGATGGCTTTGCTGAGCTGTGCACGAACTCGAACCGTGAAGCAGATTTTTTTTAACAAAAATAAAAAAAAACTGGTTTCATGGCGGGGCCTACTACTTCTGGACGCATTTGCTTCCGCCAAACGCCACCTGTTCTGTTCCTCGGAAAGGCTACACTGACGCTCTCCGTGCACCCGCTCTATCTTCAGACACGCAAACCACCCCTAGGCCCCACTGTCAGACACAAAAACCCTCGACGGGTGCTGGCCCCTTGTGTACACCAACGAATTTCCCCGAGAAAACGGGATTGCATCTGCCTGCGGCCGCACGGCATCCTGGCACACCGGAGTTCGGACAGCCGCAGGCGAGCGCGAGAAGCACCGGCGCGGCGACGCGTGTCGTCACTGACCGCTGGGCCCCGGCAGCCGCTGACCCGGCTTGTCGGGGGCGGCGGCCGCACCAGCGACAGGTGTTGGCCGGAGACGAAGCCGAGCGCTGCTTTTACGAGCTCCTTTCCGACACGAGAGGGACGCTCTATCTCTCTCTCTCTCCTCCCGCCTCGGTGACCGGACCGGTCCTCACCCCCAAGCCGCCAACTCTGCCGCTTGCTACGGCTCCCCCGGGTGGTCCCACTCCGCAGTGACTGGGCCATTCAGATGTACTGTGGAGATGGATTTGTTTTTTGAAATACACCGTAAATAGAGAGGGGTTTTTGTCAGGTCCAAATGGACAGGAAAAATTGATTAGATACAGTGGTTTTCTTGCTCGTTCAGCCCGTTGAAATCTGGTTGGTTGGACTCGGCGTGCTTGGAGTATATGGGCTGGGCCTGCATCCATTTTGAGGCCCACCGGCCCAGAAAGTGCTGCGTAATTTTGTCGAAGGAAAAAGTCGTTTCTACCTCCCTGGAGCATGGGCCGAGCTTACGTTGCCTCCTGGGACCTCAAAACCGGGTATTTTGACTCCCTACCGTTCCAAAACCAGCCATATGTCCTCCCCGACCCCAAACCACCCTGGTTTTGTCCTACGTGGCGCCATGTCGGCATGCCTATGTGGCGTGGGGCCCACCTGTCATCCTCTGCCTCTCCACCCTCCTCTCTCTCATCTTCTTTTCTCACCGGTGGCCGACGCCTCCCTCTCCTTCTCCATCTCCGGCGAGCACCCAATCCTCTCTCTGCTGGGGCTCGTCGGCGTCCTGGACACGGCGACAACTGAGAGGTAGGGGAAAAGAGAGAGGAGAGGGTGGGGAACCCGCTCCCCACCTCACCTCGTACGGAGATGGCATGTGGAGGTGGGGCCACGCCGGCGGGTGGTGCCAGGAGGATCAGTGATGAGCGTGAAGCAGAGCATGGGGAGATGAACTCGCGGGTGGTGCCGGCCGAGTCGGTGATGAGCATGGGCAGAAGGAGCAGGGCGGCGACGCGACGAGGCGGCATGAGAGGCTCCATGGCTACGACGACCTTCTTCCCGACGCGTCGTGGTGGCTTCCCCGATGGCCACGGTGACCTCCACGAGGGCCACGGGAGAGAGGCAGGGGAGGCGCCGGCGGAGGGAGAACCAGAGAGATAGGAGCAGTGGATTGGGTGCTCGCCGGAGATGGAGAAGGAGGCGTCGGCCACCGGCGAGAGAGAAGATGAGAGAGGAGGGTGGAGAGATAGAGGATGACAGGTGGGCCCCACACCACGTAGGCATGCTGACATGGCGCCACATAGGACAAAACCAGGGTGGATTGGTGTCGGGGAGGACATATGGCTGGTTTTGTAACTATAGGTAGTCGAAATACCCGGTTTTCGGGTTTCAGGAGGCAACGTAAACTCGGCCTATAATTCAGGGAGGTAGAAAGGACTTTTTCCTTTGTCGAATGAAGTTGCATGGGGAGTATGGGACATATTTTTTTTATTTTCTTTTTTGCGCAAAGGGGGGAGCTTTATTAATTAACCCAAGTCTTTACAAGCCAGTTTTTCAAAAAAAAAAAAAAAGTCTTTACGAGCCAGAGTGACAAAGCACTCTGAGAAATCCGATAACCACACTCGACATTCACCCAACCTTAAGGCACGCTGAGCGAGTTCATGAGCAACAGAGTTCTCCTCCCTACTAATCTTGGCAAACATAAGACGATTAACCTCTAACAGCGTACCATGAGTGACTGGAGCCACCAAAGACCTGTTTATGCCCCCCATCTTCAGCTTATCGATCACTGAGGCACTCTAGCGTAAGTCGCGATCTGGCCACTTCGCACCCATCCTGATTCCCTCCAAGCACGCCATGGCCTCCGCGCATTCAGCATCACTGCAATAAGCCACCGTGCGACAGGCCATCAGGAGAGGCGATCCATGATCACCACGCCTAAGGCCGCAGCGCAATCACTACGCCTAAGTATGGGACAGATTGAACGAACTCTCGGCGGCAATACCCTCTTGTGAGGCTGTATAACAAAATAAATAAATAAATAACAGACCTAATAAATAGTTGAAGTTTTCAAAACAAATCATTTTTATCCTTTCCGTGTAATTTTCAGGGAACTTGAGGATTCAAAACAAAGCAACCTATCGACATGTCCTCAGTCCCTAGAACATTACTATCTGACGAGGTGCAAAAAAGACAAGGTCCCCATCTGCTACCGGATTAAAACCAAATTTTAAGTTTAACTACAAGATTCCAACTCGTAAGGATTTAAATTTTATATGCAGAATCAATTATATCAGAGGAAAGTGACATTATATATGCGAGGGATGGGTGAGCTATAAACCAAAATTTGGAGGTGTTGAGTGGTAGGTAGGCGATATACCCGTCGATAATGAGATGTCTATACTACTTCCTCAATCTTGATATTGGCCGGCCCAGTCTCTTAGGTGCTCTGTGCTCATAGGGGTAATGTTATATGTGTGTATCCATAGGGTTTGCAGCGTAATGTTACTTCCTCAATCATCAATTATATTGTATTTCGAAAAAATCCATACAAATAAAAGTGCAATAATAGCATGTAAACCTACATTGGTTTAGTTGTTCCATACCTGGCCTTGTCAGATAGACGTTCCTTTCGCTACGGTCCGCAATAAAAATTCTGTTTTACCCAAAATGTGATGCCAATCTTCAATAAAACATTTGGCCAAATATTATTTCATACAAAAATATTATGTAATATAAAAGTACATTTCATTGTAATCTAGCCACATCAGTTATATTTTATACTGCCTTCCAATAAATTAAATAGTGCATCTGCTGCTTAGCTGCCACTCAAAAGTCCAAACACCCAAGATGCAACTTTATCACCACATTAATTTGCACGTGAATATATACACACGATCATTTTTTAAGGAATATGAACATCCATTAAACAGATGATGCGGTAAGATATACACGCAATCTTACTACAACTATTCTCATGATAGGCAGTAAGCTAAGAGTGTATTTAGATTGGGAAAGATTTCTCGAAAAAAACACTGTAGATAAAAAAACATTGTAGATGAATAGAGTTCTGTGAGTGATAGGGATGAGATATTGGGATGAATAGAAAAAAGTTAGATGAATAGTATTTTTAGAGGATCTTTTGGAACTAAACGCACCCTAAATAGGCAAGGGGACGACGGACTTTATAGAACCTCAACGTTAGTCCTCACAAGATCTACCAAAAAAGAGTCTTAGAAGTACGTATAAAAAATAGGACATCCCACCATCATATATAAGTCTCTAATCAAATTATATTGCTAGTCATTATATCTATTTTATTTTCTAAATAATCACCCATTAATATCCTTGTATATTTGATTCTACAACAATTTTTAGCACTATTAGAACATAAAAATTAAGTTAAAATAAATCCGTGTTGTGTGCCACCATGCAAATCAATTAGACATACACATATGAGTGATAAATATATAACATCATAGTTTGGTAATAATGAACATTTTCTAGGATGAATTGCATAATAATAATAATAATAACTGCAATAAAGTATTTCAGTTGAGTGACTACTTTAGATAAATCCATATATTTCAACTAAAACGTTATTAGATATATTCACTATGTTTAATGGTAAGTAGTTATTTTTGTAAAAATAAAATATACTAGTACACTAAAATTTCTTTTATAGACAAAATTTTTTTGGTCGAACATTACAATATACCTTATTTAATAGAATTATTTTAATCACCTTTTTTTGTAACAAAATAAAATATACTTGCACCCTTATAATTCTTTGAAGAGGAAATTTAACTTCTTGAGTGTTATATTGTAGGTTGAAATGATTTTTTTTTGTTCTAGTAACAAAATTACAATGTAGGATCGAGAATTAGTATTTCTAATAAAATATAAAAAAGAACTTTGAAAAAAACAGGTGCCATAATGACTAGTGTTTCTATTTAACATGTGGAAAAAAGTAAGCAGCCAACATGCATGAATCAAAATTAAAAAGTGACACATATGGACAGCAACAATAGATTAAATTACGCAAGCTATGCCTTCAATTAAACAGTTACTGAAGAAACACGATCATGAGATGCAAATGGGAAAATTATGAATACAGATGGAAAATCATAAAGTATAATTGATGATCCAAATTTGTCACAAGTGAGTGGAGTCCAGTGTATGAGTACTATGTTACAAAATTAATAAAATGAGAGTAAATAGAAGCAATTTAATTTGCCATTTCGTGGGTTAAACATTTATTGACACAAACTTATAATACTGAGTACTTGTATCTCCTGAAATTCTAGCCTATGCAAGACCACGAGTTGATGGATTAGTATTATAAATGTACTGTGATGGCATGATTATAACCACGAGTCATCACTAGTCCGTATCTCTCCTTTCGTTTGGCTTAGATTTGGAGTCGTCAACAGATTAACTCTCAATGGACTCGACACCATGGGATGAGATGGCTCAGGTTGAAATAAAGCAGCTAGAATCCTTGAACCACTCCACCGTGACCACCACCTGTCATCTCCATTTTCACTAGTATAACGGCATCCTACTCCTACTCTAGATACACTCACACAAATGAACACATGAGGGATCTATTGGCTAAAGTCAACGTAGACGGAGCTTTATATTTCTGAAGTTCGACAGGGCTGGTATTTTGGGACATCATCTGGTAATGTCCTAGCCTCTATGCCCGATAACCTGGAGAGTGATTTTCGACGCTTAGCGGCACGGGCAATCTAGCATGAACTTGGATAACAAGGAGCACTTATTATTTTGTATTTAGGGGGTTTGAGCGGCTGTGCTGTAGGTTGCCTGAGGTTAATGTAAGGAAAGAAAAATATTCTTGGCACCGTTCTGAGTGTCTAAATTTATGACATCTTCTATGAATCTAGACATATTACTTGTCTAAATTTATAGTATCTTCAATGAACCTGGTAAAAAGACAGAATGACTATATTTCGAACGAAGGGAGTAGCTCACAAACTCATACAATATAATTGGTGAGAAGACATGAGGTTTTAATTATATGTTCTAGCTTTTGGCTTGGGATGACACATTTAGCAGACGAGCTCTTTTATAGTACACAATCCGATTATCTAGTAGTATATGGTATAAATCATATCATACCGTTCATTGATCGAGGGTAAATTAGTACATTGTGGTTTCTTGACTTCATATCTACAATGTAAACATATAAAATATCAATTCATAACATACTGTAGAAAAAAATATTTATAATTTTGTATATTGCACCAATGCCATTTAAATTTATTTTCTATATTACTCCTATACCACCAATACTATTCTTATATACTACTTATATCATTGGGGTAATTTTGAATATTATACAATTAATCTCAGTCGTCGATGTTTACACGCTGGTCTTTTTCGAACACTAATGAAACTAGTATTGTGTACCGTAAAAGTCATTTATTCGTTTTCGAATACTAGTACAAACTAGTATTGTGTACCGTAAAAGTCTTTTATTGAATCTTTCAGATGGATATTGACTTGGAAGGATTGGGATAGCCGGATAGGGCATTAGTCACAAGTATGATTGTGCTCAAACCTAGGAAATTGGGATTGTGCCATCATGTGCTCAAAGTAAGGAAATTTACATGATTTCAAGCCGTTTGCATTACAGCATAATTAGATAGTACAAAATCGATTATAGGAGGTCAGGCCGAGGAGGCAACCGATGAGACGACGATGAAAAAGGGTTGTAGTGATACATGATGCATGATGCATGATTGTTCCATACCTAGCCTTGTCAAATATACAGTCCTTTGTTGTGGCGCTCAAGTTCGTTGCCTGTTCGACCTCAGTTCCTTTGCCCGAAGCTCAAAATTTACCATGGGATCAAGTCGATGCGAGGTCGAACAGACAACGAATTCGAGGCGGAACACGAGAACTGTTTACTGACAATGAGCCCGGCACGGAGCACACACATCACCCAAAAGATTCAGCTCAAGCACTACTGAGACCCAAAGGCAACAATGGCGTGAAGACTTGAGACCTGAAATATATGAAACACAAAACAGGTAATACATTAATAGTCGCCTTAACTAGCAAGCATTTTGTTAAGCCTGATGATGAGCCAATGCTCGGAAGAAGCAAATTCATAGATAATGTCCTGAAGACAGTTCAAGCAGCTGCTACAACTGCCACATGCAAGGAATGCGGATACAGCAGGAAGGAAGCTCCATTTTTGTAGCCTGTTAGCCGACGCCTTGGCTTGAAGGGCAGTAGATGGCTTACTTTTTTCTTTTTTTCTTTTTTTTTAAAAAGGTAGATGGCCGTACTTGGAGTAGCCTAAGGTCTCCGCTGGTTAGGTTGGACTTGTGGGTTTTGCTGAGCTCTAACGCACGCGTGTCAGCTGGCCACGTCTCGAGTTTGCAGATAGCAGCCAACCCCTCTCCCTCCTTCAGGAAGGCCTCACACTTGTGCCTCTGCAACGGCGAATTCTTCGGTACAGCCAAATTTCTTTATCTAAACCTACTTCGCATGACGATGACATAAAACAAAAATTATAGCGTTTGGAATCCTAGGAGGGATTAGGCCTAGAGCTACCATTATAGGACAAAAATTATGCACGAAAAAAATACTGAAAATAGCAAAAGGATCAGAAGGTTCAGAATTCAGATCTACAGGCAGGGTTATATGCAGGGTACCGCAACAGGAAGAGAGGCGCTGTCCTGTTTTAGTGTTTCTGTAGATGGGCTTTGAACTTTGTTTCAGAAGCTGAGGCTGACAAACAAATACCTTTGCTTCAATCAAGCGAGTTCAATTCTTCCTTTCGTGGAATTCTTGGTAGAAAAGCATCAGTAAGACCTTTTTCGATGGTATCATTTGAAATGTTTTCGTCTTGAGGGTGATCTCAAGCCGTTTCCCGATAGTGCAACTAAGGTACTGCCTGAAAAGGTTGGACTCCAGCAAGGTGAACAGACACCTCACTCCGTGATGAAGTGATGCGGGGAAACAATATGGTGCATTGACCCTGCATCATGGGCTGTAGATAAAGTGGCCTTGATGTCCTTATATTGTGAGTTCCATGAGTCCTTTCCCCCTCTTTTTCATAAGCAATTCACTCTGATGTCCAGTCTGCAAGCGACAGCTTTGAAGGAAAAGATCTTCAGGTTGCAGGACTGCTGCACTCGGCATTTTTCGTTCCACAAGGTAGCAACAGTTAGCATACACGCCGTGGCATCAAAGAATTTCCAGCATTCGTCAACAAAATTTTCCCTTTTCATATGTCAGATGATAATGTACATGGGCAAGCCTCTGTCTGTTGCTGGACACTGCAGTGAACAATGCTTGGTATCAAGGGGGAGATAATGAAATCAGTATCTATGTCTACAGATGTGCTGGTACAAATTGAATTGACCTAACCTCTTTACACTAGGCACATAAAGAATTGCTGGAAATGTCTATGTGACATGATGCTTTCTGATGATTGGTTAGGCGACAATTGTTTTGTTAGTCGTAACAGGACCATTGGTCGGACGGTGAAAGGAAGTATTGGACATGCTTTCCTGAATCTCTTCTTGTACAGCATCGGAGATTATGGACGTAGGGGATTCGTTCTTGGCCCGCCAAAATGCCTGAGGCTTCACCATGTCCCAGCTGTTTGTCCATGGTTGTATTGGGCAAGTAAGTTCGATGATGCCAATGACGAGCTCTTTCTCTCCTCATCAATCCCAACATGAAGAGAGTCATATCCATGATATTGCCACTGCAAAGCATAGTCAACCAAATTCCAATGTCATAGCACGTAAGGCATACAAAGGGATTACAAGTTCTCAGTTGGGCAATATACGGAAATTCATCAAAAGAGTTTTCCTTTCAGTTACATCCCAAAACAATCATGTAGGGCATGTGAGTAATTAAATTTACGAAGAAGTATAGTGTTGATGCTAGGAGTGGATTAACATGCATTCCTAACTTAATATTCAAATGCATTGGGTCAAGCAGTAGGACACCAAAATAAATATATAACCACATACCGCCAAAGAAATGAAAGTATCATTCCCGACAGCTCTTTCCATCGCTTTCGTTTTGCTTGCTCCCAAAAATATAGGCTAGTATGCAATGCTTCTATGAGGTTATGAAATCAAGAGAACTTTGCTGTCCCCAGATGTATAGCGTGGCGTTAATGAACCCTTTAGGTCATACACCCTAGATATCTTCCTTTCAAAGAAAAGATTCTCCATCACCATAAGATCCATCTTTACTTCTTTCCCAGATTTCAAGCTCTTAACACTAACCTGAACTCAAGAAAAAGGGCCAAAATAGAATTCAGCTGATGTTTTAACACTTCACATTTGGATAAAACATGATGCAAAAGTGAATAAACACAAACCTGATATAACACAACTATCTTTGGCCAGGCAAGTTGGCTACCAGAAGTCAAGGATTTCCATCACAATACTTGAAGTGCGAGGAAAAATTCTACAAAAAGATTCCCAGCTCTGTCTTGGTAACTTGTTTGATTATGCACCTCTCATCCATCGTCTTCGCAAAGTAAACATTGCTTTTTTCACCTTGTGCATTCCATCTCTTGCAGCGACTTAGAGAACGTTATGTAATCATATCCTTAGGGCAACATTTCCTTTCTGAGTGCAGCAAAATGCCTTTCAAAAATAGCAAATCACAGAAAACTTTGTTTTTATCTGGAGAAATAGGAGATTCATCATCAAAGGAAAACTTAAATGAAGTCTAGATCCAGGGTCTTCTTGTACGGTGAGGATCCCTCAAGTCCATGGTGCTTGAACTCAGTAGTTTTATGGCAGATGAGAAAAACCAATTGGAATCATTCGTGCGACTTGCGTGCATACTCTTACTGATGTCATGGGCTATGATAAATACTTGTGGGCCATCATCATATTACTGCAACACAACATATCCTTCTATCCAATCCTGGGTAAGAAGCGTGCCCATATTCACATATTTAAGTGGAAGAGATGTTGTTGGGTGTACGAGCAAGAACAACATTTAATT